>OY540840.1:7434433-8828657 GCA_961205895.1 Mythimna pallens
TTCAGTTTGTTATTGCGGCGTCCCATCGTTTTCAACAGTTGCCATGCAACAAGATATCTGCAAGAAAACGCTGAGGTTGCGAAACGGGCGAGCGCGGCGAAGGTGAAGGCGGCTCGCGCCAGTCGCCGACGCGAGTGAGAGGCGGGCGCACGACCACGCAGGCGCTGAACACGCGCGAACACGACCCTTCGGCAACGCCGCGCGCGCAGCTACGTGCATCTCCTGCACCTACCACCCGAATATACCTACATTACAGTGATCTTGTGAATTAAACCTTTGTGTTAGTGATTGTGCTCAACTACCCCCTACATCAGTGCCAACGGAGATTGTGAGAATTTTTCTCGTTATTTGACACACATATGACGTGAATAACGGTGCGGGGATCCGACGCTCGATCGACTCGCTAAAATCCAATAAGTGTTAGTGTATCTTAAAAGCAGTGTGCCGGAATTTTAACGGACTTGCCTAAGCAGAGGTAAGAACGGATGTTTACAGTTATGCTTATTGTATAACTTTAACGGTGGCGGAGACAGCTTTCTTATAAGAATCATCATCGTTAGAATTTTGCAATCATATTAGATCTTTAAGCATTAAGTTTTTAGATCCACAAATGATGGAAAGTTGGCAAACATAAATAAATTAAAGTAAAGTTTATTTTGATTGATTGCCTCCAACGCTCTCAACAAATTGGAGATTTTCAAAACACCAATAATAAAATATTCAACAGAAACAAGTTTCTATACGAAGTCACGAGTCCAGTAAAAAGCGAGAAATTATAATGAATTCTAAAAAAAATCGTAAATCATAAAAGGGGTTATGAATATTCAAAGAGAGCGTTTAGACTTTTTTTAGAGTACTAACGAAAATGTGAGGGAAAAGTTAAGGACATGTTTGTGTCCAGAATAAACAATGGCCGCCGCGCCGGGTGAAAAGGTCTCTGACTCATCTTAACGTGCGGCACTCGTGACCAAAGCTTCTGTTTAGAATAAATTTACCTTCGAAACGAGCTTTGTATATCTCTTTAGTAAACAGTCGACGAACACCGATTTTTATATCTATTTAATTATTCTTTGCGTAAGTTGCCATCTGATAGGCGGTGAAAGAAATTGTTTTGCCTGGTTTGGAAAATGCAAAAGTTGGCAACCAAGTAATTTATGTGGTAAACTGATTGAATCTAGCATTTTAAAACGGTGTTTTCTATCGTAATGAAATTGCATCAAAGAAACGACCAAAAAAAGAACTAGATCACGCATTATATCAGCAGAACCAATCTCGTTTTTTGGAAATTATTTCTTCCAGTAGCAATGTAGTACTCCTTAACTCTACGATGGTGTCAGCAAATATATGACACGCCTTTTAAAACGAGTTAAAAATGAGAGCATTACCGTCCAATAAACTTTTCATTAAATTTTCCTTTAAAGATCACTCTCCAAATACGATTTCTAACTTTTTTGCTAATTTCGTCAAACTGTTCAGACATTTTTTTGCTATGTTTCACTATGTTTTATTTATCATCTTTTGAAAGTGTAAAGCTCATGCGAGAAGATAAATTGCTTATTTGATATACCGTCAATCAACTAGGATAAGGAGTTGAAAATGATGGACATAAAGACTTGTGCCAACAAGATAAGCAGTTTATCCGTAAGTTCCACAAAATAATTACTCCTAAAAACACGGTATCTATTATTGAAACAGACACAGACAGATGAAAATTACTGTCAAGAAAATCACGGAAATAATATTTTATTACCTTTGTTTCAACCTAACCAATAAGCATGATATTTTACGTTGAAATGTAGAACAACGATCAGTAAATTATAGAAACTCATTCAACCATTAAGATATATGGCACGGTCTTGGAACTTTCTAAAGATTGCAAACGTTTATAAACGTTTATAGTCGGATATTTATATTGTTATGCTGATAACAAGCTTTTTACTATCTTATATGATGATGTAGAGTGTAACTTTGTTGTTTTAGTTTTAAGGCATTATAATCTAGCAATAATTATAAAAGAAGAAACAGCACAACAATAAAATCATTTATGAAAAAGTTGAAGTTGCCTGCTTAAAATATCTATGCATCTGCTTAGTATCTAAGTAAAGAATAAAACTGAACAACTTATCAGGGTCTATAAACAAGTCACATTATCATAACAAAGGTCCTCGATGTTTATGAAAGTGCAAACACGGGATGGTTGTAAAAGCGCCCTCCTGCTGATAAGAATCTAAATCCACAAACATATTTTGAGCTTTTTTCTGACCTTGATTGTTTACATTTTTCATTTTTGAGAACACCTCTGTGGATTTAACTTTGTTTGACGACAATGTTAGCATGAGATATCTCCATGTTTCAAACTTTATCAAAACTAAGGAATGTTAAACTTTGGGGAAAGAAATTCAAGGCTAAACATGGTAGTGTCATGTGGCACTCGTCCAATACCTTCAATGCAGATAAAGTTTTTGTTATAAAGTACAAGTTACTTAATTAACTTCTTTTATGTGTCATAAGTAGCTGCGCGATTTATTTCAACAAAATGAATATGGCCTTTAAACTTATGATCGCAAAAAGGTCAAGAACGTTTTGTCTAAAACATTTTAAGAGTCCACTTAAATATGCCAGCTTGTTTCATATACCTACAATATAGGTATAATTTTAAATGCAATTATATTGCACAAAAAGAAAAAAAAAATATCGTAGCTGATTAAAAATGACATTATTTTTGGAGGTCGTGTTTGTTAAATTAAAGACTTAATAAAAAAGTTTCTGAACTGAAACATGTTATTCTAGCTCTGTTTTATAGGAAACTAGTTTTATTTTGAAATAAAAGCTAGATTAATTTAAAAGTTTATTTCGCAAACTATTTTTATTTTATTTTTTAAAACGTCTGTGATATTTCAGCAGATTGAATTCTCAACGAATATATTTGCATTCAAATCATATTTTTAATAGTCGCATGCAAATTTAATCGATATGTTTGAAGCATCTTTAATTACACAGATTTCTCTGACCTGAGTCTGCTTGTAAGGCAAGACAGCTTGCAATAACTGCATATTACATCTAAGATCAACTTGCCTAAATTATATAACGTTAACGTGCATTTGATGCAACATCATTACCCCACAATTACGTTGACTTATGTCACACACTGTTATGATCGGTAGCGAATCTGTTTGACGGACTGCACGCCCGTGTGTCAGTGTCTTCACACTTAACAGTTTCCTGCTTCCGGCTTTCCTCTATTGTTAGTTCAACACCACATATTCTGTTAAGAACGTAAATAATAGCTCTCATTTCATTTGACGTGATTTATTGTTTACTTGCAAAAGTTTAGATAGCTGCAGTTAAATGTTTCAGATTTGTTTGCTTGCTATTTGGTTTACATCACGTTTTAACAATATACATGCATATTATTGTTTTCTTATAATTTTGTTTTCATGTTCAATAGGCACGGGTCATGATTTCTTAATTGGTATTGTAAAATTTTATATGTTTATTCGAAAAAGTAACAATGTCTATGCATTGTCAGTTGACATGATTTTATATGAAAGATACCAACTTTAAAATAAAAATATTTGAATAAGGAGTAGTAATTAAAAAAAAAAAGAGTAGGCTAGACTTAAAGCTGCTACTTTACTAGCAAATTATGAAGCTTCTCAATCAGATAACTTAATATATGCAAGTACATGTTATCTGCCTAGTATTACTCAAATATAAGGAGTGAAAGAAAAGATTAATGTACCAGTAGCTCATCGAGTTGTAAAAGGCTGTTGAGGGAAAGTACTTTAGCTGGCTTTTACGACTTGCTTTGCCTTATATAATTTAACGATGGTATTTACTTTAAATTATGTGTTGTAACAAGTTCTTTTCTATATAATGGCAAAATTTCAATCGTGTTACGTAAAGACAAAAATGTTTTTTATATATCTAAATTTTAAATGCTAGTGAAAGTCTAAACTATAGATAGGACCTGTGTACATAATTTTAAACGATATTTACGTCTTTGGATTAAAGAGCTTTACCCTTATCTTTGAAAATATTGTAGGTAGACGTGTTATCAGTCTGACAAAAAAAATATTTACAACATACTAAAACACTTTTTATGTTTACAATAATGTTAAATATCATGTTTTAACTTTAAGTGGCTTCTATTTGATCACTCAGCTGTCGTTACCTGTTAAAAACTGTACAATTTGTTATAAATTATTTCAATAGATAAGCGAAGTAAGACTGATACTGGTTTATATCATTTAAAAAAAGTTAACTTAATTTTCAAATTCAGTACTGGGCCCAAAATAGTACCTTGTTGAATTCGTTTTTTGTCTTGAAAGGTCCCAGTAAATTTACTTTTAATTACAATAAAAATAACTGGTCTCGTTAGGATGTTTAAGTTGACATCTAGAGTGGTCGTACAAGGCGGCCAGGTCCAACTTCCAACCGCCCACTATGCGAAGGGCTATGCAATTGGGACAAGGAGACGTTTCATTGTTTTGTATATATATACGCACGCAGTTACGTTGAGGTAGGTTTCTTTGGATGACTTGTTTTGATCTTTGTAAATCGACAAATCTTGTGGCTCTTGCACATATTCTGATCCAGTCTTGCACAGTGGCAGATTTCAAATTGCAGTATACCTAGACAGACATGTAACACACTATCAAAGTTGAAGTCAACGAATTAAGACATTCTGTGATTGATGACTACTTACCTACAGAGTCCTTAGTTTTTCACATTGTTAATCAATATAGGTAAATACATTTTCTGTTAAATATAGTTATTTATTGCTAATAATAATACAGCACTCGTAATATATTCGTCTAAAAAAGATTTATTGGGTTGCGTGTTAGAAAAGTGGGCGAAAAACTTTTTCACGGCCTACAAACATTCGGTTTCCAATTAATTCTAACATAACTTTTTATCACGATCGTCTTTAATCTAAACTGTAATCAAATGATCTACTTTTCAAGTCCAACCAATTAAGTTGGTGCTGTAAACAGCATGAGTAATATCGACGACCACTTAGCGCAGTCAAGGTCTCGGTAGTCTGTACAACAGGACCTGACACGTCGTGAGCTCTATAAAAGTTTTGAATCGGTCCAGTGTGCAGTCTGTCGGCCCTCGTGACGACCTCGCCACAACCTCGTAGCACCGCATTCACCGCTCCTATTGGCGCGAATGCAGCAATCACCTCCAAATATAGAATTTTTTATATATTCCATGTCACGGAATAGTTTCAGTACCAGCTTTTTAAATATCGAACGAAACGGGTCTTAAGTAGTGCAATACGAATTTTTAAATTGCTTTCTGATGGAACTAATGGCTTGATTATTGTTTCGGCACTTTTCTCAAAGTAAGAGTTTGGAAACGTTCCGTTTTAAAATTTGAACACTTAATGACAAAGTAAATTAATTTAGAGTTAGCTTTAGAAATTTCTTCTGCACGTAAAAATATTATCACATTCTGAGTTATCTTTCGTTATCTCTAAATGTTATATAAGTATTAAGTCAAACAATACTTAAATGTAAAGTTCACTAACACATAATTTATGATTCCCAAGATTTCAATGACAAGATTTATATAATTTAAGATTATTGTCTCTAATGATGGAACTACACAAATAAATGTCATTGTCTGTTAAAAATAAAAATGTAGTCGTTAAAAATATTCACTTTCAATTGTTTGTTTGACAAAGGCCCTAAACGTGTGAATCGCCTTGAATGAAGTGGTTATCAACACAATTACATCGAATTATTGTAATAAATGAAGAGTTTATAATGTCAAGACTGTTCTAGTCAGTAGTTTCACGCGTGACACTCAATTGAAGTCTTAAGAATTTAGTCCTTATTTTATAAACAATAAACGCATGGTATTTGTTCTATTTATACATTCTTTAGTAACTATTTAATAATAACAAGGGCCCTTACCATGACGTGGTAAAATGTCAAGCGTGAGAGTAAGAAACAGGGATGGAGCTATAAATCCTATGTAGTTCCATCCCTTTAACAGTTCAGTTGAGGTCGTCAAATGGACCTCGTATTAAGGCCCCTGAATCCACCTTTTTATCTTTGAGTTGCATGAAGTTTTAATAAATAAATAATTCTGTGTAACTCTCAATAATAATTTTCTTTGTAGTATTTTATCGAACAAAATAAACTTCATGTAGGCGTATAGGTTGATAAACAGAATTATAAGTTCATCTTACTTGAAGTTGTACATAAAAATACTCTTGTGGTTAGCGTTAAGGAAAATCACCATTCACGATAAAATTATTATTAGGCATTACCTTTAGCGCATCAAGGAAAGTCCCTGGACCTCCTTGGTTTTTATTTACTTACTGTTGTTTTTATATAAGAACATTATTTTTATTCCATAGTTTAGAATCCGCTGTACTGTTACTGTTTCACAAAAATCAGTTAGAAATTTAAATGTTTTTTATTTGAAATGAGGTGATCAGCTCTACTTTTTTCTCAATAGGTACTGTCAATTCTAACGAAATTGAAAGTGTCAAATCATCAAGATTTTACTGTTGTATAGTGGATTATATCTACAAACCCTTATAGCAATAAAGTGCTCTAAGGCACGATGGAAAGCGTTCAATTTGCTTGTGGAAATCGATTTTGCAGTTTACTGCTAAAATCCGTTTCATAAAGTGATCGTGTGTGTGACAGCCCATATTAATTTCACACGATCATTCACTTTCCTTCCTCTCACTTCCATGTTTTCTATAGAAAATTAAAAGTGCATCTATACGATTTTATGCATACCTGGTAGACGTTTTCTTGTTTTTTTTTGACAGAATCTTTTATTAGAGTAGTTATTTCTTATAGGGCAAATTTTATGTAATTGTAGTGTTGTTTTGTTGGCTTTGTCATTAGTTAAAGGGCGGTTCTTGTCGGATTGCATAAAAAAGAAAAAGACTCGAGATCTGCAGCCTCAAACCAAATAGAATTGGCCATTTTTTTACAAGACCAAAAATTTTAGAGTTTTTTTTTCGAAATTAATGAATAAATGATTGATGCTATCCAAATTCGTAATTTAATATATCAGATTTGATTTTCATTAACTGTGGTTAATCTATTTAACGAGGACTTGTATGTCGACATCTTGAATTGCAGTTGAAATAACAATTCTTGCTTCAAAGTCTGCTAATGTGAAATATCTGATATGAATGTGAATATTACACTAATGTATTCTTTATCTATTTACGCACGTAGGAAGTTTCGACAAATAAATGTGTTACTAATATGTGGGTATTTATAACATCCGCTACTACAGTAACCTTGTTTACTTCCTAGGCAGACTTTGATGATAACGTCTAATTAAAATTATCTTAGTTTAGATCATCATTTTGATTCTTGGGACTGATTACTTGATGTCCTGGTACTTTAGAAGACTTTAGACTATCAAATAGCTTTCAAGAGGGCTACAGCTCCTAAAGCGCGGTTACTTTCGGACAGCATGCAAAAAAATGAGATGCGTAGACACAATGCTTGTAATTAATATGAAGCATTTTAGCGTTTTACCAAAAATGTATAGATATGGTTAAAAAAAATTCAAAATTCAGAAGTTTTTATTTCACATAGCATGCATGCATGGACATTTATAAAACGTCAGAAGCTAGTGCACGGTTCCAAATTGGTCGTTTCCTATGGAGAAGAACCGGCAAGAAACTCCATGGCTACACTTTAAAAAAAAAAATTGTCTTTCTTACAATATTTCCATATTACAGTATTAGTAGATATTATGTAAGGAGAGTGTAGACCAGTCAATAGTGTACTCAAAAGTACAAAAAAGTAATCATAATAAAAAGTGAGTCATAATAGGAAGTAATCTAAGAATTTGCGGAGTCTACAGTGTTCATGACATTCACATTATAACAAAGAGGCTATATAAAAAAAGCGAGAAAAATAAATAATTACAACTATCAATAAATGAGACGTTAACAAAATAAATTACTAACGAATTTATGGTAGTTGGGGTATTTTTTTCTATCATACTAAATTACTTGTTATTTGTGTGTTATGTTTTGAACACACTATCTATCTATAATTTATCTTGAAGAATAATATTTAGGTATTCTTTTGATTCTGCTTACTGTGGATCGTATACTTTTGCGCATTATAAAACTAGCGATTAGCTATAGTCTCCTTAATTTGTCGAGTTCGTTACCTATTCTTGGATTTAAGATTGTCAGACACTGGTTTTCAAACATTAAAAATCATTATCATTTGCCTTTTAAATTACCAGTTTGCCTCACGGCTTTGACCAAAGACAGACGATGAAAGATAACTAATAGATATACTGCTGACATTTCCATATACTATATCTTTTTACTTTTAAGGTTTCATCCTTGACTTTTGCTCGGTTCTGGGGTCAGCTTATATTAAAGTGCTTATTTATATTCTACACTGGTTTGACATGACATTATGAACAAAATATGGTGTTTTAAATAGATGTATAATCCTTATATAATAAAAACTGAATTAACTAAAATCAATTTAAAGTATGGCGTCGAAAAACTCCTCCGCATCGCCGTCGAATGGTAGTGTATCCATAGATGTTTTTTTTCCCACAACTTTTACACCTACCAAGCTAAGCAGTGCTTGTACTATGAGTACTAGACAACTGATAAAAATACTTATATATTTTTAAATACATATTATAGATATTATAAAGCAAAGTCCTTCACCGCGTCTCTCTGTTCGCGATAAACTCAAAAACTTTGGAACGGATATTCATGCGGTTTTCACCAATGGACAGTAAGATTGATGAGCAAGGTTTGATGTAAAACACTTGCATATTATTCTAAAGATATGACGAAAATTTCAAAAAAATATAAAACACGTGTGAAGCTGACGCAGTTTGCTAATATAAAACAGTATGTTGTTGATGAGTACAACGGTGAGCAATCTAGAACTAGATAGACCTTTTCTAAAGTTGTGCTACATGACGTCATTTAGGCTAACTGCAACTTATAGAAATATAGGAGTGTTCTCATTTCGTATGCCTTGTCCTTTGAATTAATTGATACTTGAAGTAAAGTTATAAACATTTAGAAATAGCTAATAGTTTTAGAAGCCCACCCAGTAGCTTAATCAATTAATTGAATATAACTACAAGAATCTAATTGTTTTTTTAATGTTTACCGAAAGCGGAGACAGGCTATCGTTTAAGATTGAGTTGTAAGTTTTATCGTATTAATTTGTTTCGGTAATTATTGGATCGGTCAAGCTTTCTACTGTTCAGTTATATCTACATGTACCGTTTTGGCAGGCAAAGGTTTAGGAGGAAACGTTTTTTGTTTACTATTTACAACTATGATATCTTATTCAATTTCACGATCTTATACACATGAATATCTTTGAGATTCGTTTGACAAGTCTATCAAAACTGATCTACAGGTTCTCATGATTATAATATTAGGTACTAAAGGGGCCTTACTATGATATGCTAAAATGTAAAGCGTGCGAGAAATAGGGATAGAGCTATACACCCTATACAGCTCCGTCCCTTCAACAGTTCAGTTTAGGTCGTCAAATGAATCACGTTAAGAGCTCGTGGAAGGGTCTCAGTACTGACTGACTTAATTTAACAATTTCACACCAGATCTTAAAAAAAAAATATTCGGATCCCTTTCACAATTTCTTCTCAACTAAATCAATGGTCTAATATAATAATAGAACAAAGTCTCATGTTAAAACCGGCTTGTGGTTTGTTCTTCAACATAATTCCATATTAATGCAAGTAAGTGGCAGCCCAGATAGAATCGTGACTGAATGAAGGTGATGCAACGACAATGTCTTATTATATTTCTCTTGTTCTTCTGAGTTTTGTAATAAAATTCCTGTCTCGCCGCAGACATGGGTGAATAGATTTGGAATTTTGGATACTGCATTTCTATAACAGTAAGATGTTTACAGAGCATTGTCATTCTGTAAGCATCAATAGTAATTGTTTATTGAAATTCTGCATTCGTTTGTTTCGTCTTTGTTGATTCTACAATTCATTGTTCAAAGTTTATTTGAATGTCATTCTCATTCAGAAGATCAATTTTCCCTTTGCTTCGTTATGTGATTGTATTTCTTTAAACCTTTATACCACAATAATTTCTACTCCAAGGCTATCATTTCCCATACCAAACTTTTTAAAGGCCTAAACGGTCGTGCACCGAACACAATGGTGTTTTAAAATTGTCAGCACAACCGAATTTCAATGCACAATTTCGAAAGTGACCGTAATTTGTATGGAAATTATGCGCCTTACGCGATGTCCCAGATACCTTGTTACAACTATTAACATTTGCGTTTTAAGTGCAATGCTTTTTGGAAAATCTTTTTGCGACATTGGACGCAGGATTCTTAAAATAAATTGCTTATTATCGGGTATTCGATGAGATAGCAACCTACTGTCTTATGATTATTTTAAGTTGTCTCATTCTTCTTGTCAGTCTTAACCTAATATGGGACTGGGGATTGAATCGTCACATCGATGTGACCTCACGTCTTCGTTAGCACGCTGTATTGACTTTGCATGTAAGCTAAGAAAGTGGAGAGAGCATGGGAAATGTGAGGATTGTTCTCATTCGCAGTGATTATCTCGCATAGGGACGATTGAGCAACACTATCGTCATTCTTACGATTGTATGTATGTTTTCTTACTTTAATAGGGTGAATGTTCTAGCTTCGCATATTTGTTCTGCTTGATGGGCGATAAAGCAATAATAATGTGTCAAGTTTAAATACCGCGTCGATGTGAGCTTCATTATGGATTCTCTCTATAAGTTGCATTTTTTTTTCAACACTATAATTATCCCGATCAAATTTATTCTGAGATGTCAACGCTTTCGTCATTAAGTAACAAAACTACGAGATTTTCCTTTTCAAATACGAGTCAAGGTAATGACCACGAAATTGTCCACTCGTGTGTATTTAATGTATTCACTTGTTCGCCAAAGTGGTACATTGGAGTCGAAACACTGCTTTGTAAGTGGCACTCGAGCTTCTACCGCGAAAGTAAAAACGAATTCTCCTAGTGTTTCCATTTCATTTACTACTAGCTGAGGTTTAGATAACAGTCTTATTTGAATATGCAGCGCAATGGATTGCGTTTGTAAGACTTGGTTCTTTTCCATGTCCCACCTACACTACCTCGTTGATATATTCATCATCAAGCATTACATTTTTGGGCATGCTCTGACCTAGTATTGTAGAAATAAATACGACCGGTTGTCGGCTTTATACCTGTTTGGGCAAAAGTACTCTGATGTCAACATTGGTGCTACTTTTATTAAAGCAATAATTCTTAACTTTTGTTTACCTTAGTTGGGTCGATTAGGAGTCACATTAAAGGTTTTTAATGTGACCCGTCTAGATATTATGTACTTATGTTGTGGAATAATAGCAATTATAAAGAGTGTGTCATTACATTCAGTTGTGAAAAATAAGTACTTTATAAAATAATCTTAATGATTATGACCCAGTTGCTGTATGAACAGTTATTATTTATACTTAATGCCAACACTTTTAACTTTTGACCCAAGTAGGTATAACACCTACTCGGGTTAAGTAACTTAAACTAAATGAAAGCTAACCTCTTGATACTTGAGGAAAATGAAAGTGGAAAATCAAGGATATGTTACACGATATGCGTTGTAAAATGATACTTTAGTAGGTAATGATATGGCAAATAATAATCGTATCTGCACCAGAGATCTAGTAGTACATACCGTGAACATAACATCTGTATACTATATTTACTTACTTTGAGGTTTTTCATGATAAACAAGTTCACTAGTGGCCGATTTTTTAATTCTTGCATTCAGAAATTAGGGGTGACTAATCAGTATGTATATTATCTATGATCACTAAATGTGGTTAATATATGTAAGAGATGAGAATGACAGCATTAAAAAACAACATATGTGAATTGATAACACGAAAAGTAGTTATATAATAAAACACATAAGCAAAAACAATAATGACATATAAGAAGATTATAGAGCCATACATAATAACAGGTGCATCTCCAAGCGTTTAGAAATAATTTTATTTTTCATGTTTAATGTATTAAGTTTCTCTTTACGTAGCGTCTTCTAAACAGATTTTAAGTGTTTTCTATCGTTTTTGCATCAAATAAATACAGTAAACACACATCCAAAACTGTCATCAACATAGGGCTGCGTTATTCCAACCACCACTGAGTATAAACGTCCTTCTTATGTGTCATGCTTCCCTGGTACACAAGAGTCTCAACTAGGTTTCACCTGCGATTCTTTTATTGTCGTTAGTTTCTCCTTTTTATATAATACAAATTAGACAGAAGAAATTAAGAAAAGACTTTGGTTTTAGAACAGCTTTTATATCGTTATTTTGTTCTTAAACTAGATCTTCACACGCAAGTACGTTAAAACTACTCAGATCACTAAATTCTTCCACATAATGATGTTAATGGAGTGATCAAGTTGGCCCTTTGCCTACGACAGTTAACTTACCCGTTTACAACTGAGTGTCAAGACTTTCGCGGAAAAATTAACCGTTGACAAGTTGACTCGTCATTAAGTGACAAGCAGTTATTAATACTGTGTTAATGAGAATATTCGATGGCTTGGAATGATTTGACGGAGTGTCTGTCATGTAGACATATTGTCAGTCTGTGTTTGCGTTTTTTTTTTCCTATTTTGTTCATTATTTTTTTTTTACTGTTAATACTTGCTACATATTCTTCAGCGTTTAACGGTCTATTAAGAGCAGAGTCCTTAAGAAGCACCTTAAAGGGCAACCACAGTTTCCAAAACTTCTGAAAATACACCGCAATGAATTACACAAAAAAAAAATGAAGAACCTAAATGGATGTGCCAACAGTTTCACCACGAGATATTTGCAAACCTTAAAAAAAAAAATTGATAATAACAAAGTAGACATGTAACCCTTTGTGAGAGATATACTAGGATACCCTTTGTGACGGACCACCTCACCCTAAATTTGTCCCAAGAATTATTATCACGAAAAGAAAGAATCTCAGATCACGGGTCCCTTTTTTAAGAGTGGGAAATCATCAAAGAACTTCTAGTGTTCTGGGTGGAGTGAGAGGGAGGTGATAGACTTTTGTTGACAAAAAATCTCCTGTGTTCCTGCAGTTGCCCTATGCATTCCAGAGTCGAGGTTCCCGCGGTGATTTTCTAAAAAGAAAACATGGGGTCTTAAAACGCAAAGGAACTGAAGGACACAGACCCTCTCGCTCCAACCTAGAGCTGGGAAGTTATTGGAAGATTTCTCACCTTAAAAAGAGAATAGGGGTCCCAGCTGGCAGATAGAGGCTCAGTAAAAATAGGGATTTCCTTTCGGCGCTGAGCCGCTGCTACAGTTGTAGTCTGTATTGACCTTTAGTCTAACGCGATCGAGTACGTTACAAAAACTTGCAGTAAGGCCACAGATATTAAAAAGCAGATACAAAGAACCACACAAAGCCTATACGCGACAGTTTAAGTTACGAAATAGTAAAAGTCGAAAGTCAATGTGTAAGTAATAGTTGAATATGGCTTTCTACACACCATGTTTTTGTGATTACCCATAATTACAAACTGATACAAGTAATTTGACCGTCTATTAGCTTTTTGATATAAAATTAAATACAAGTTTTGTGATTTACGTGATTAAATTTAATCATATTTCACGGTTTTTAATTTTGAAGGCGAAAAGTGAAATGATATGGGAGTGAAATTAATTTGCGGTAATCTTATTTTTTTCATGATTAAACTTTCCTAAAACGTGGTGAATTTATTCGTTGGTGACGCCTTAGTGGAAATAAAATTCTGCTTAATAAAATTAAACGGTCTATTTATAATCTCGTTTCAGATTAATGAGATTAGTTCAATAAAGAAGAAGCAAAATAAAATATTTTTCAGAAGATATTCCAGCATTTGATTTTAATTTTGTTTATTTTGAACCAAAAACAGATAAACTGTAGTTATATTTTTGAATACCTTTTCAATATTTATATCCAATTCCACCTTGTTATTGCTTGCTTCCATTTCTTTGAGCTGGACAATCTTTTTTTCATGGTGGGAAATCATCCAATGATTTCTCTCTTTCTTGGCCAGGCGCGATTGCGTGTCAGACTTTTACTGACTAAATTTCACTCCTGTTCCTTCTTTGCCTTTGTTCTAGGGCTCCGGGGTTCACTTTTACTTAACCCATGCCCCAGTAGGCTTCGACTCTGCTGGGCTATGCTTTCATGACATCTTTTGAGGCGCGAAATAAACACTACGTGCCGTGAGCTGGACAATCTAAAAATTATTGAAAACGTCAGCATTCAACTTTGAACTATTTGACTATTCCGAACCTACCATTATAGTATACCTACAAGATCATCATCATATCTTTCTGTTTTATCGCATGTTACTTGAGGTCAGTGCAATGGTTTTCCTCTTCCATTCTCCTCTGTCAATCAGTGCATTGACATCCTCGCTCATGGAAAAAGTAAGTAAATACTTACTTACATCAAAAAATTTTTTTAACGTACTTGCTTACAATAGACTTCGCTAAAATTTGTTATAATATAGGGTGGCATTTATAGTGGACCAAATTTTTTTTTTAGCTTGATGGCATCGTAAATTCGTCAAAAGGATTACTCCTTTTGACGAATAAGAACTGTCAAGAACTGTCAAACTGCAGGGGCGCCATAAACAAAATGGTGGCGGGAATATGACTTTTTACAAATAAAAACGAAAAAAAAAAAAATTGAGGGTAGAGACTATAGAATATAATGCGTTCAATTTATAGGAAATTTATCCAAGAACGTAAGTAATCAAACTTGTTCATACAAAAGTAGTCTCTAAGTGTTGAAAATAGGGCCTACAATGAAGTGGGAGAGAGCGAACGCCGGCGCTCGCTTGACTTTCGGCCGAATGCCGATGACGTCACGCCGCGAGAACGCCGGCGTTCGCGTGATTCTGACAAGGTTTCAGCTTCTGTGTACAGCATTTTACAGGTAACAATAACAACACACAACACAACAACAATAACAACAACAACAACAATACACGATAACAATTGGCCTAAGTCTTACACAGTCGCCAATTACAGGTCAACCAGCATCCACAAAATAAGGAGTGATATAAATAAATTAAAATTGCTATAGAACAAAAACAATAGATCAAATTATCAATACTAATACATGAACAAGATCAAAAACATACATTGCAATTGAAAAAGAATAAAGCAAAAAAAAACAATCGATTAGAAAAAAACATTAGTTCTGCAAAAATACTTCAACGCGTGTATTCCGCCTCAGCTGCAATGACAATGTTTTCACATTTGCATCACAATGTATTACTCCTAAACTACCATCCATTATTTACATAGACAGGTAATAATATTTAGCTTCAATGTTATTCTAAGCCTTTCATTTGACTGTCATAAATATTGCCGGTTTAATACATATAATATACGTGTTTTTAAAACAGGTAACTGGCACACTAACTAGTGTATTGTTCAATAAAACACTTGTGTCACTATCGTTGATAAACATTAACAGGTGTGCTGATACGAATGTGAATCTTATTCGTTTGTATTATGAGTCTTTGGATGCGGTGTTAGTTGTATGCTTTCCTTAGGGTTGCCAGTAAGTAAATATTCTGATGTCTAATTATCACGGTAGACACTTGTTTATTTATAAAAAAGTAGCTGACCAGAAATACGTGGTCCTGTCAATTCTATTTTTTTTGTCTATGAACTGTCAAAAGCGCGAATAAAGAAAAAAAGGAGGAAAGAAAAATGAAAGAAACGATTTCTTTCTTTTTCTTTGCTTCTTTTTTTTTTGTTAATTTGGCATAAAATGAACAAATAAGTATTGAAAACTTAAATTAAACTTAAAAAATAAAATAAAAACATTAAAAAATAAAGAATATTAAATAGTTGTGATAGTTTTCTGAAATTCTCTAACTATCTGTGCCTTTTCTTATGTTTTTCTTTCATAAGAGTCTTCTCATGACAATAACAAACACTAGAAAAAATAATTAGTGAAATTGGTCCTACCGTTCACGCGTAATGACGTGATCAAGAAAAATATGGATTATTTTTTATATATTATATAGGATGATTTATTGTTTTTTACTTCGTACTAATCCTACATGTAAATGCTTTAGTTAAATACTAGCCTGATAACCACGTCTTAGGGCTAAAGTGTACTGACTTTAGATTTTTCTATTTTTACCGACGTCTATGGCATCACATAGGAACAAACTACTAAATCCTGCATCGCACAATTAAAATTCTCCGTACGATTTGAACATATACAACAGCCCGAAATTACCTACGGGCCGTTGCCCAGATCAGACGAAACATCCGTCTGGTCAGAGGATCATCTCGTTTCAATTGAGGTTTGCGGGACTTTACACTCTGATTCGCAAAACTCTAAACATTTATAAATCTACATCGTAATTATCCCACTACAGGGTAAAATCCTGTTTTATCAATCATTATCTTAATTGTGAGAACCCTGAACAGGGAGTGTCAAATGTCAATCATATTGACGTGCATTGTTCAGTCTCATATGACCTTAGTGTCGCGTTAGTTTTTATGCGGCTAGCTGCTTTATGATATAACTAGCTAGAACAAGAGAAAACATTTCCGGGATAAAAAAAATCCTGTATCATATTTCAGGACATGTTCTACCCATGCAATAATTTTTTTCGTGAAGGAGTAACAAACACATACACATACATACGTAGACACTTTCGCACTAATAATATTTTTTTTACATTGTGTCTGATTTTTTTACAAATAATAATACCATTATTCGATAGAAAACTTAATAATAAAATAAAATAGGTATTACTAGCATATCTCTATTATCAATAATAATTTTAATTTTTTTATAAAATTTAACAAAAATTCTTAAAAAAAAAACATATCAGTAGCAGCATCTTGTTTTTATTTCAACTCCATTAATGCTGGTTAACCGCCACTCAGAAATGTCAAAGTCAAGAGAACATATCGTTAGTTCGTTACCCACACGACTTATGAATGGCACATATTTAACGCACATATATGTAATTTAAGTAAATTATGCTCTAGACTTTGAAACTACAGGAAGTGCTAATTACACTCATATATCTATCCGTAAAGAGGTGGTACATCAAATAGTATGTATTCACCTACATAAGACATGTTTAGAAAACGTCGCGTGCTAAACACGACAGATTTCTTTGAGCATTCAAGGAGAGATACTTGTGCGTCTGAGACGATGTCAGCAACGGCTTCCATTGCTTATGGTCGTATATAAAAAGCCGTACTAAGATGGAATTGTAATTAACTAACGCTGTGCTATGACCATACTCATAATTAAAAAAATAAGGTGAGAAGTTTTCAACAATTTCCGTTTGAACCCTCAATCTTCCACTTAAAACGGTGTTTCCAACCAACAAATTCATAACTTTTCCAGCGAAACAGTACAGTTTTCAACCCAGTAATAGCACGAATTAAACCTATCACAAAACTTAGTTAATGACAGTAATCTACGGAATTGCCTTCTCCAATCAAAACTAAAAAGCGGGTACAAGCAGTAGGTGTTAGTCAATTAAAGCTATAATGGCTTACACCGCCCATGGGAACCGAGGGAACATTACTACTGGATGTTGTGTATATTGCGCAAGCGATTATCGCCATGACACAATTCCAGATTGTAATCGTTGATTGTGTCGTTGTAACATGAACTTTTGGAATGAATGACTTGAGAAGAGATGAGGGCCCAAGTGTATTGGTTAATTTTCATATTGCATGTTATATGTTTATGGTGTTATTTTCTTGCAGATAGTTGTGATTGACATTTGACAGTTGAGGAAGTTAAGGGCTTACTAGATAATGGAACGCACAGTAATGGTTTACGTTATAGATGTAAAATTTAAGAAAATACGCATTTGATGGCAAACTATCAAAAATGTATTACAAATATGCAAGCAGGTCAAAGTTAATAACTAGAATAAGATAAATATACAAAGATCTGTTCTTGAACCAATTTAGTCGACATTATAAACTAGCATGCAAAACAGATTTCGTTTTCCTACTACTGAGTTGTGCAAAATTCTCCTAATGACTTATAAAACTTACGAAACGGATCTTGGTGTTAGCAACAGTTGGTTGCAAACACTACAGAACTTGCAAGATAATTTGATTTTGCAGTACTCAAATACAACCAGTATTTGAGTACTGCAAAATCAAATCAGAATATCATCATACAAGGAAATAATATATAGTAAATAAAGATTAATATTTAGTCACGATTTTGTGTGATGATATCATTTAGCTGGTTCCTTGACAAATACGTGAGTTATGGACAAAAGACTTGGCCATTAAATAGCAAGACTATTAAAATACGAAATACTTATGAATATTCAAACTGTTTAGATTTTTTTGCAAAACATATTGACGCTATAGTTAACATAGCTGAATTGGTAATCATTTAAAAATAAATTAAAAGTGTTGGAAATTTCTTCTCGGGGGTATTGACTGGGCTATTGAAATGGGTTTGGCACGTTATCAGGTGTAAAATCGGTGATCGTGTTCTGCGCGATCGTGGTATTGCGTCCATTGGCGGGAATTGCGAAAGTCGTGGAGTCGCAGGCGGGGGCACGGTCTCAGATGAACTTTTTAAGGCCAAAAGTTTAAAGAATCAAGTTGCAACGAACATTACTGAGAGTTACTGTCCATTTCAGGTTGCCTGAAAGAGATCGCAAAATACGATAAGATAGTAAGTAAGCTAAAAACTACAACACAAACAATAGGTAGATTGCATGTGTTGTAGTTTTTAGATTACTTTGTATGAATCATGTTATATCTACAAGGAAAGTATAAAATAAATAAGCAACCATTAAAATATCACTAATTTCTAATACAAGAGCCTTCTCTTTTATTAGAAATTAGTGATATTTTTAAGTCATTAAGTTTTGAGGCTGGTGTTATTGTGCCTACACAAACTGTAGCCTCAAAACTAAATGACGTAGAAAATTTAATTATGAAAGCATCAAAGTGATTACAAACAAATATGGATCGAACAAAGCTGTAGACGATCAAAGTTAAACAAATAAACACCTAATTAACAGAGGCATAAAGACCATTAATGATGCAGCTAAAAGAGAAACTGTTATAAAAAAGTATCGAGGTCTCCCCGTGATGGAATCTAGACCCGATGCCCGTTCATTGAGATGTGACTGATTATACCGTTAGCTCTACAACTCTCTGTGTAATATTGATAGATAGTCAAAACGATATGATTAGAAATAACGTCACGGTTACTGGCAAAAATTATATAGGAAGGAAGTTTTTTGATTCTATGACTGACATCGATTTGGAGAATGATAATGTTGGGTTGGAATTTAGAATTATTGAGAATTTTCTGCATGATTTTGGGTTTAGGAAATTGCCCAGTTTAAAATCTAAAAAAAAGAAATAAAAAAACCCTAGAATGTAACTTGGAACGAAACTGAAATAAACAATAAAGTAATAATTAGGGGTCCGGTGTAGTAGTAGCTATTTTAGTATCTCGGCGATCTCTCGCGCCGGGCCTTGGTACAAGCCATGGTCCGGAGCGAGGAGGAGTGACAGGCGGTCGCCTCCTTCTGCGAAGCAGTAATGCTAGCAAAGGAGGCGACCGATTGCGTGAGGCAACTGTCCTCACGCCCCAACCACCGCCGGGATTCCGATCCCGATTTCCGGCCACCGTAGGCGCGGGCTTGCGGACGGCGAGCAATGGGTGGCTCATCGTCCGACCGTCCGGTAACCGTCTGAACCGAGCCCAAGTCGGCGCGTGCTATTCCACGCGCGCGCAACTGTGGGGGCCCAGCAGGGTCGAAGCCTACTAGGGCCAAGGGTCTGATTCTGGAAGGAAGACTCGGCCCTGGTACGAAAGGCAACAAAGGAACAGGAGTGGGTTTTTAGTCAGTAAAAAGTCTGACACTATCTCCCGCCCCGCCCAAGAGCGGGGGATGTAATAAGATGATTTTCCCACCGAAAAAAAAAACACTGACCGGACAAGCCACTAGATAGTCAAAATACAAATGTCAAAACGGGCCTTTTATTTTTTGAGAACTTAAGTAGATGTGAATAGAATGTGAAATCTCTAACACGTGAAATATACTTAATTATGGCTAGACTTAGTAAGTTAATAGAGTTCATAATACATTGACTTTCTACGATTTTAACCAAAAGCATCATTTATCTAACAATGAAAATAAAGTGCATTTTTCAAATCAACTCTGTAGATAAATAGGTTTACAGTTCATTGCAAATTGGTTTGACAAAATCTAGACTTAGAGAGCAGTTGATGCAATTAAATTAAACAAGAAATTGATCAAAAGGAAAGACGACATGCCTATTTATATTATAATTGGCGATAAAAAGTGTCGAAGCAAATAACAAAAGCAACAGAAAGTACACCAGCAGTATTAAACAATTTCGTTATACAAACGTTTTAACGAATCAGCGAACCAGAGCTATGTTTCAGCAATTTTACTTTTATATTGATGAAAATGAAAATAGACCTTATTCTTTTCAAAATACAGCTTTAAATGTTTGCAAAGTTAAGTTTTTCTAGAACTAGACGCCAGATGTTTTCGAAATGCCTCTCCGAGTGGAAAATTGTTAGATTTCGTGTTAGGTCGTTGCCCGTTCAGTGTGACCGATCAGTGATTACTTTGATATCCAAGTAAAATCTTAAACGGAAACTGTTAATGCCGTTGCTTTTGTTGGGGTTAAAGGTGGACACCAAAGCAAACACGGTTTTAAGGATTTGAATAATAACTATTTATTAATCCTTTACTTTATATTGGAAGGTGTGTTTCAGTAATATTACGTGAGACGTGTGCTGCTAAGCAAGGCTAAAGGAATACAGTAACTGTAACCATACTAGGGATTTCAGTCAAGTGTCGACAAGGGGCTCAGACCAATTAAATACAATATTTATTGGTTAGAAAGAGAAAGGCCATAGTGTTGAAGTAGGATAGATTTGTTTTTGTTATATTCCAACACGCCCCCCTCAAAAATAAATCCTTTTCTCTTTAATCACGGTGTAATATCTATTACATAATACTATACCAAACATCTTTATACAATAATAAAAACACACACCTTCCTTTTTCTTTCTGGGAATACAATATCATCATGGTCCAACATTCGTTGCGCAGGATTAGGAAAACCCAGTAAAACCTAATCAGACCAATCAATCAATTAATTGATTATTGAAATTATGAATCTTATTCATCAACTTATAATAACCAAGCTCTTATTATTAATATAATAATAATAACATATCCTTAGGCACCTTTCATGTATTTACAATGTCACCCCGAATTTCATTCTTATCTAGGTATAACGCCCTGTTGAAAATTTTACAGGATACCAGCTACCTGGTTAACTTGTAGAAATAAAATATTTTAGTAACATATTTCTCAACCTGATACTTAGTATCTATGTGTTCGTTTGTGACTGGTAGGATTATTCGCAATGCATCTATTATTATTATTATCATCATAAATAAAAACAGCATATGCTATAGTAATCGCTATAACTATACCTAAATAATACTTAATATACAATATTTGTCACCAACGACTTTAATCACAGTATCTTTTACTGCTTTACATTAAACCGTACTCTGCATTACTACTGTGTACTATCTTGCCATTCTTTGCTGCCACTATGTTTTTCAGCAAATTATATATTGCTTAAATAATTTATACAAATAACCCACAGTTCATTTTACCACTCCAGTCACAATTAACAAACACCCACTTATAAAATTTTAAAATCGTTATGTTTAAAAATTAACTTGAGATTTATAGTTCCTTTTAAATATTTCAAGACAAAGGGTCTTGTACCTAAGTTGAACCATTACAAATAGTTTTTGTTTGCATATCGAATCATGATGTAAACAGAAACTAAGATTAAGCTCAGCATGATTCAAGCACCTTATAAGATTTCTACAAAGGGGTCTTGTAATTTCACACGAACTCTGTGTGATGTTTTGTAATCTAGTTAAACTTTTCAAGAACTGTTGTTTATCTACATTTCCTGATCTAAAGTAATTAGTTTTTCTGACCTGTGTATTTTTGATTCACAGAAAACATTTTATATATTATTAGTCAATGATTTAAAAAAATGTTGATTGGGTATGTTTTACTCAACTGCTACGTTACACATTATAACATAGTTGTTAAAATGCAATAACATAGACATTAAGTAAAACTTCGTTCTTTATAGCATAAACATCACGCCTTTATTACCCAAAAGGTCAGGCAGAAGTGCACCTTTAGTACACCCACATTTCATCGATTATGTTTAAGTCCCTTATTTATTTATATATACTTTATTGTACACCAATATAATAAATAATAAACATTATAATGGTGCGCAAACTATAGCCATTAACCAGGCACCAGACTTCATGCATCATCATCTTCCTAACTTCCAGTCTGACCAGATGTGGCTAAATACTAGTAGGAGCGACTGCCTATACGACCTCCACAATCCAGTGCTGGGCACTGGCACTGGGCAACTATCAGACTTAATTCATGACCTGCATTAAAACTTAAATGCACTGGTCTGCTGATGAGTATTAGAAACACCTTTTTGTCTAAGCTCACCGAAACAATAGGAACCAGCAGTATACAAACTACATACATCCATATAATGACTTCATTAATGTACACACCATTAATTGTCAGCCAGAATACCCTCAGCAATATTCATACACTAAAATTACTTTATCCAGGTTCCTAATAAAAATTATGATTTTATATCCACGCGCTTAACCAAGAAATTACATTGATTCATAAAGGCTTAACTAAAACTTGCGATTCTTTCAACTGATACAAAAGTTTCTTTAACATATATCTGACTACAACCACGAGATATTAAACTCGCTTTACAACCAATTTTCAACTGTACTCATTGACAATCGATTTAATTTAATCTATTTAATATTTCTTTTATCTGTTTTTAGTAACAGTTTTTCAGGTATCATTTTCAATAGTTTCCTAGTTGAATCAATTACTAAAAACATTCTTCATTTAAATGCTTATCATATCAGCATTTACCTTTTTTATTATTATTATCCAGCACACAATAAGTAATAACATATTATCAAAAATACTATCGCCATCGTATTCATTATACGAAACAGAAAATAAGTTTTGCATCCTATCATGTTGTCTCTAACTATGTAATGTTTCTCGAACTTAAAATAAAGTTAACTTATTTCCATTGTGATATGACAATCTCAAGTTCTCCTCTGTTTCCCAAACAGATTTATTTGCAATTATGCTAGGTATTGTTTTATGTTTGTTTTCTTAAAAACTGATTGATTCTTATCATCAGATTCACACCTCCTTTCAAACGGGTGTACCAAGTCAGAGTTACCAAGTTATGCTATTTAAAGCTCATAACACATTCAGGCTCAAGTTTCATTGGCCTATGTGATAAGAATTTTATCTTATTCATTTCACATCTCTGACTCCCACAAACATTTTTGGTCTACCACATCCCACACCTTATAATCACTAAATTTGATTCATTATCAACGAAATTCCCTTTGACAACATCTTTGTCAAATTTCGTTTTTAGACTTTTACTAACTTAGTAAACAGTAGAATCAAAAACTTTAAAATGTACGGTTTTGGCTTATTATTATGCCATAACTCATCATCAGGTGTATAATCTTACCTCAGTGCTCCCCAGAACAATCTGATTCCAGAACCTTTTGTTTTATGTAGACCCGTTCTATCATTGTTCATCATACTTTCGGCAATACCATTTACAGCCAGAGTATGCGGCACTGTTTAGGGATGACCAATACCTTCTCAAGCTCAGAACTTTTTTGATTAACTGGATATAATTTCCCTTTCATTATCACAACATAAAGTTAACAATTCTTAGACCAAAATGAACTTCACATTTTGCAACATAGTTCCGAAACTTAACTTATGTTTTCTAAACTTAACTTATCTGATTTATTCTTAAAATCACAACATAGTTTTTGTTCTTCAATAGACGAACAAAAAAAAAAACTGTTAGGACCGCAAACATCTGTGTGCACTTGAGATTAAACGACTTCTCATTTCAAAACTTTTGTTTCCAATTTATTAAATGACAGACCAATTTATTTGTCACACAAATCAAGCTTTACACAGTGTACTTTAAGGTACAATATTATAAATTCTTTAATTATCAAAAAATAGTTTCATTCATTTTATTTCCACTTTTCTAATTTGCAATTATTTTATTCCACAATAATTCGTAAATACTATTTGTGACTTTATCTAACGAACATTCGCTATTTAAAGCATTTTGGAGCACTAACCAGTTACTGCTGAATAGGTTGTTCAAAGACTTACCCTTTATTACCGGCTTACCATCTTCATCACAAAAACAACATTCTGTAGTATACCTGGTACTGCCGAATAGTACTGGTCACTTGATAATTCTTCGCCGCTAGTATAAACGCGCCAGTACAGAAACCGAATCACTTCTTGGCTTCACACGCTCAGTAAAATTTACTGTCAATTTATCTTGATTTTCAAATGATCGGCTCCAGAATCCCAAACAAAAATAAATTCGTTTTTCCATCATATCACGGCCCGCCATAAAAGAAAATTCAAAAGTATTTTAGAAGTTTGGTTTTTTAAAGTAACCAACTATACCATTTTATTGTTGGCTCCATTGTTTTCAATAGCGCTTTTGTAGACAATTCTTCGAATCTCCCTTTTTTGCCAGAGCTATCATTTCTTGGGTTCCAAATTGTTCTTTATTGACTTTTGTTTTTGTCGATCATCTTTTGAATTCTTTGAAGGTGTGACTTGTGGCCTCGTAAGTTTCAGCCTGAAGTACTTTTAGGCAAAGATCACATACATCCCTTGTAAGTTTGATTTCATGATCTCACAATCTTGTTTTCCAAAGTTGACGTCACGTTGTCTTCAGTCAGTATCTCGATTGCGGTGACAATGCTGCTCCTCCGTACTCGTTTGGTAGTGAGTTGAGTTGAGTCTTGAAAACGGCGGATCACTTTATCGGATTCAAATTTTTGCACCTGCAGCCATAGGTTCAGTGACGATGTCATCAAATTCTTGAAAGTATTTGGTTAATATGGTGTTTCTAACCAGTTTCAAATTCAGCAACTTTTTACTAAAAGACAGCTGCGTCGCCACGCATTTTTCTTCACTCACTTAGTACTTGTTTCTACCTGAACTTCAACGCCAACAACGTTCATTAGGTAATTCACTTAATAATTTTTGAATTCGAAATTTCGACACACTGTAGTTATCACCAGCAAATTGTTTAAAGTCTCTTTTATTCAATTTGATACACAAAATGTTTTTATTATTTAATGTTCGTTTATTCACACTTTGGCTTAGCGCTCTGGGCCCATAACCTGTTGGGGTTAAGGTGGACACCAAAGCAAACACGGTTTTAAGGATTTGAATAATAACTATTTATTAATCCTTTACTTTATATTGGAAGGTGTGTTTCAGTAATATTACGTGAGACGTGTGCTGCTAAGCAAGGCTAAAGGAATACAGTAACTGTAACCATACTAGGGATTTCAGTCAAGTGTCGACAAGGGGCTCAGACCAATTAAATACAATATTTATTGGTTAGAAAGAGAAAGGCCATAGTGTTGAAGTAGGATAGATTTGTTTTTGTTATATTCCAACAGCTTTACGCTAAACTGACATTATTCATGCAAGCTTGCAAAGTATCATTTCATTGCAAGTTCCGAGTATGATAGTTGCTTATGTCCGCGAAAGTAAAGTTCTGCTTGCATGACGCAAGTTCTTTGTTACAAAGTCAAGGACCCCGTCTTGTTGCTTTTAATCGACAATTTCCAGTTTCTCGATTGTGTGCAGAATTATTCTTTTCCTTGAGATTTAATCTCTTTCCTCCTGGTTTCATAACTCCATAAATGGAGGCTCTGAGATATGTATGCGCGGCCTAGTTTTCTGCGATAAAGCTGAAGTTCGGATTTCATTGGATGTTTTCCTCTTGGCTCTGTTGTCACAATGTCATTTGTTTATTGTTAGGCCGGGGTCGTATTGATATCACCCGCAGCCTCTATGCAATTGGACTTCGTAACGATCACCGGTAATATTATATGGTCCTTTACTTTGAAAACTGTGCTGTATATTTGTCAAAAGCCTTTGAAATTGTGAAACATATTTCCTTAATATTGTGTTTCGTATTGCTATTCTAATTCTTAACAACTAAATACGTATAAAAAACTATCAAGCTGTCTCATTTCCGTCAATAGGCAAATTGCAATATGACTGGCTTTTAATATTCATCCGTTATACTGTTATGAGTTTTTATGGAGTTTTCGAACCGGCACAGAACGGTTCTCTGGTGTGATGGCCAAGATTTGGAAGATGATTCACAATATAGTTTGCATGTTTGTATCTAGACCGGTGTTAATATTTCAACCTCCGTTGTAATCTATGCCTCTACTTATTTAAAACTGGCTGTTTCGATTAAAAATTAAATATGTAAAATATTTGATGAGATATTACATATTGATGTAATTTTGGACAACTTTCATCAATCAGAACGTGAAATTAAAGCAATTTGAGAGCAATTTCCAATACTTCAAAAACCATGACTTTCACATTATGTATTGAATGATCAACATACTAAAGCAACGGTCGCTAAACCCCAAGTTTTTTTAGATTTCGATAAAGTGCTAGGTTTTTATGAAATGCATGACCATCTCGAGGAAGTTAGTAAAATAAAACAACATTTCATGGACAGCTCGGTAAATATCTGCTATTATTCTCACGGTACCAAAGCTAACTAAATTAGTAGGATATTTGTAAAGGAATCCTAAATAACTGGTTTTCTTATGTTTATAACAAGTATTGGGATAAATATTCTTTTATGTATCGTAATCAAAACCAGTTTGTGGGCAGACGGTATAACACTGAGCCGACTATGTGCAGAAAAATATGAATCATAAGTGTGTAAATTAAAAAAAAACGTTAAAAATCCTGTACAGCTTATATAGTCATAACCTGCATTTATGAACCTGCTAGGGCTGCGGGATTGTTGGAAAGAGTTTCCACGACCCTAAAATACAAAGGGCAGTTGAAGAAACACGGTTGAGATTAAATCAGTAAATGTCTGTTACTCCTTGTCGCTCCAATCAGAGCGAGATTTTTTTTTAAATTTTTTTTTCACCCCTCAAAAATGGGTTAATAAGCCTGTAATCATATCTACAGTACTACCAATAGTTCTCAGGTTTTTTACAGGTAAGAGCCAAAAAAAAACTACCATAAAAGAAGACGAAGAAGATATTTACGAATAAAATTAGTTTGACGACGTTAAATCTAGAAAAAATGCAAACAATCTTACTTTAGAACTTTTAATGAATTATGGATAAGACAAGTCTATCTTTAGACAATATAGAAAACATATAGAAAGTCGTTATTGCTACTTCGTTAAAAAAGTTGACTTTCTAAGCTTAGGAGCAAGGTAAGACCTACCAGACCACCTTGTTTGTCTGTCTGGTACAATAAGATCGTTTGATAAGTCTCGTTAGGTCCGGCTCGTAAGTGTCAATGTCACCGACTGTTTATTTATGCACAATTGTTATTTTTTCATTGCCTGCAGAGATATTAAATTAAAAGTGTTAGTCTTTTTGTTTGTGTTATCTGCATTTAGTTAGATGTTATGATTAAATTGTTGTGGGTATTTGTTTCGGCTATGACTGTTGCTAACTACACAGTCTCTGTATATTTTTAGCATAAACGTTTCAAACATTTGAAACGTGACTAAAACCAGCTAGCGTTCGCTTTATATGAATGATTTGAATTTCATATTTATTCGAATATATTTTTTAAAAGCTCGCGACCTGCCTTCCTTACGATTATTCACTGTCGGTCATCATGCTTCACTGCCTCCCGTAACGAGATCTCGATAGAGTCAACTCGATAGATATCGTCTCGCACTGATATCGAGTCTAGAATCGAGTTGACGCCTCATTACAACGATGTCCCTGCGCTTATCTGAGTATGTGTTGATTTGCATACGCATTTGAATAAATGTCTAATGTTTATGTAAGAGTGACATCGCTTCATTCGATTTTCTCATTTCAGATCGTGTGTTGCGTTTCATTTGTAACTTTTTTGCCGTGATCGTATGACTGATTTGCGTTAAAACGAGGCTAATCAGTGTACCTAATTATTTTTATAATGATGCTTTGGAATTTTGCGATTGGCATCTGAGGAATGGTGGAAGTATTTATATTCTCTATATTCGTGGTTAATTTAATGCTTAATTTATGTATCTGACAGTTGTTTAGCTAGTTTCTGTTATAGCAAATATTTTTTTATAAGTTCTATCATATCCCTCCTCACAATCTATCTTCTATCTATATATATATAAAAATGAATAGCTGTTTGTTAGACTCGCTAAAACTCAAAAACGGCAGGACCGATTTAGCTAATTTTAGTCTTTAAATACCTATTCGAGATAGTCCAGGGAAGGAAAAAAAGTTATGAATACAACGCCATCTCGAATTAAAATGTCATTATAAAATGAATTATGCTGTTCTGGTAATGCCTGTAGATGGCGTTACAAATAAGCGGCACGAAGTTCGCCGGGTCAGCTAGTTTTTAATAAAAGTAAAAAAAAATACAAATATTTTCCTCTCAAATGACAACATTGATGTCGAAATTAATTAAGGAATTTAAATTTTGCAAATCAAGTTTCGAATTTCAACAATATGCAAAATATGTAAATATCATGAAATCGAATGCAGTCACGAGGTCGCTATACTATGGTGTCAATTTATTTAGCAATGTCGGTATTATTGTTGAACTATAAAAGTGGTTATCATTGTACACAATCCTTCAATTCTTTTTCAATAACACAATTTCAATTCATGCCTTCAAGAATTTCAAAGGGAGTCAATGATTTGGCAATGAATAACTTTATTGACGATTTAGACAACGGTGTGTTTTTACCATCCATTCGAGAAAAGACTAGATCTATATTCTTGTTCAAAGTTTATTTTTATTGGAACGCGATGTTTCTTGCAAATACGTGGCTAGCAATAAATATATATTTTATTGAGATATAAAATCAAAGAGCGTAGGTAGTCACTAACTACTTGCTATTCCGCGAATGTTGTAATATTAAATTTAGGAAAATCTTAAAGTATCGTAGGCGCTATTCTACTACCTGTGAGCTGTTCCTATCTTGAAACGATACACGACTTTCCTATAAATGGCATAAATGAATTCCAAGTTCCAAGTCTTCCAACCGCTTAACCGAGAGGAATCTTTTAACCGTAATTCAAGTGTTCGGAAACTAAATAATGCGTATAAACATCTTGAGACTCTCAGACTGAATGGTAAACATTGCAAAGTTTTTGCAGGATCGCGGAGATTTATTCAAGTATTCAATGGTAAAGGTATTGACTTCTTAGTGATCAATAGGTTTAGAATCGGAGTCTTATTTTGTTTTATTACTATCAAGAATATAATGTCTCATTTTAAAATATATTTGTAAGCATAAGCATAAGCAGCCTTTTAATGTTTCCTCTGCTGGGACTCAGGCCTCCTATCTAGGAGAGGGAATGGGCCGTAATCCACAACGCGGGCCCAGTGCGGATTGGTGAATGTCACATAGCTTCGATTTTTTTGGTTCTAGGACATGCCGGTTTCCTCACGATGTTTTCCGTCACAGTTTTGAGAGCAGTGGTGATGAAATAAATTACACAAAGTAATTCGCCTGGCTGGGCTTGAACCCGCGATCTACAACTCGTAAGTCGGGGTCGTTACCACTCGGCATACACATATATTCTAGTGAACAGTCTCGACTGAATACACACACACACACACACAGACAGGCACACAGACAGACAGACAGGCTCGTTTGTTCTCTAGAATATATGTGTATGCCGAGTATATTTAGAGATATTTAGAGAGTATTTCTAGAATATATTTGCATCTATATCTAAAACCTAAGTGGAAGTCAAGTCAAGATAGCTTTGTCCAAATTTCAGACAATATGTGAAAATAAAAAAATAAAATAAAATATATCGTCGGTTGAAAGGCTAATTGATCTAAACGACATTTTTTCCAATGTTGAGTTATATACATATTCGGAATCAGCCCATTCTTCTCCGTCGTGTAAGTCAGGTCTCAATTTTTTTTTAAAAATGTCGCTTAGATCAATTAGCCGTACAACCGTCGATATGTGTTAAAATTTAAATCTATACTAGTGTTTATTATAAAGCTGTTTTTTTTTAGTTCAGGTTGAAAAATATTTCATTATTAATTTTTGTTTATATAACATCACACTACGACCCACGGGAACGGAGCAGTAACCAACAGTTAATTTAAAAGTTTATAATTCTGTGACATGAAATTGATTGAAAACCATAGTGAAACAGTATTAAAACAAAACTTGACCTAAAGTTATCCAGAGAGCTTTTGTGAGGTGAAATTGTTTCAAGAATTTCAAAAACAAGATGGGTATATATAAACTAACAAAGAATAAAAATATCAAAGATGAAAAAGAGATGACACCTGTAGGGGCAAAAATGCCTAAAAGCACTCTCACGGGTCAACCTGGCTTCAAATTCAAACAATTTACTCTTGGCAAGACTATTATTAAAATTTTGTAACAACGCTATTATTATTGATATTAAAAAAGATTGTTCACGAAACGGTCCCGATCGACCTGTTGTAGTTTTTTCGCAACTGTTTCTGTTTCGAACTGTCGCGTAATTTGCGAAGGTCGTTCAGATAATGATAGTTTGCGAATCGGAATGTGTAGTTTTGTAACATATTTTTATGCTAATGTTGTGTCAGTTAATAAAATCATATTCAAACAAAAGTATTTTTGGTTATGTAAACTAACTTTTTTCCGTATGTAGTCGAAAAATTTAATTTTTTGACCTATGAAAATTACTTACAACAAAATGTAACTATAATAATATACTTCTAAAGAACTAAACATTACCAAAAACCTTAATTAAGTATAGATTATATACTTACTTACAACAACAATTCAATGACTAAATATCTTAAAATATGATGTCAAAAAATTTCTTCACATCGACTGGGAGTATGTCAAAAAAACTAGCGGCATTGCCAACGTAGCAATGTCGCTAGTCTTTTGGGTATGTGGCATACGGCAAAACTTAATATTTTTAATGCTAGTCTAATATATATTTTTAAATATTTATTTTTTATTTCATGATATTCATTATTCAGACCATCACAGATATCAAAGGGTACAGAAATTTACAGGATCCCCTTGAATGATATTTTTGAAGATAAAAGGACCACTAAAGAAACAAAATTTTCATTTGTATCTTAGTGTAAGAGTTTTAAATCTCGGGAAACTCCTAAAAAAACAAGACGGAACTGTAATGAGCCATCTTCTCATATTGAAGCACGCATTTATCCGCCATCTTAACATATTCTTATGTACCTCTGCCTACGTTGTTTCCGTCAATGATTGGCCTCTGTGAGAATAGGAAGACACCACTTTCTCCGCCATTTGCGTTTTGTTTAACTTTTTCATGTCCCATGTTTGAAAAATAATCTTTGTTTTAACGGTAGCGTCTATTATGGCGGTGAAAACGTTTGCTTTCTTCTGATTAGGCGATAATTAGTGACTCAGTTACAGTCACTCGAAGTACACGAAAACTTCTTAGGTCTTAAGCCCCAAATTATTAATTTGACAATTATATTTGGTCACTAATTGACATTGACCGAGAGATTTTTTGTGGTCCCGGCTGCGAGGCTGATCGAAAAAGTGTACCTTGACCCTGGAACACAAAGGGCAACTGAAGGAACACAGGTAGATTTTAGTCAGTAATAGTCTAACACGTTCTGCCCAGCGAGAGGAGTTGTATGATAACTTTCCACTTAAAAAAAGGGCTGAGCCAAGCGGAGATAGAAAGTTAAGAATATTCAATAAAGTCGTTTTCAGACAATAATAATAATATTATAATATTTTCCAAAGTAACATTTGCTATAGTAAGCGAATGACCTGAAATGAAATCAAATCGTAATGTCTTAAAAAAATTAATTTGGTTATTCACAAATTCTATAGCTATTTTAATATCAAGCATTTTGAAAGAGCGACATTGAAAGACTAAAATGTCAATATAATAGGGGTTCAGAGTGGTCAATTGTTGCATTTTATATTAAAAAAAAGTACATGTCAAACTATGTGGGTCAAAATACGCAAAATTAATATTCAAGTTAACAAGTTCGTGCACATAATTTTTGGAAAATTGATTAAGTTTTTCAATACACTTAGTCGAAAACCCGCTCCCTACCTACTGATTTTAGGCACGCAATTTACTGTTTTTTGCACTAGTGCGGAAAAGTGTGCGAGCTCAACCCCCGCTACAATTTATTACATTTATCGTATAAGGCTGGGCGCTAAGCGACCCATGATCCCAAGAGTAGCGCCAACCCCCGTTTATTTATGTTTTCGTAAGTGTATTGATAAAGGTCGTTTGATACACGTGGAAATTTGTCACTGTAGCCCTCGGCTCTATTACACCCTTCTACGGCTCAGGCGAATTCCACCTCGAAATGGCAAAATTTTTCCACTTGTATCAGAACGTATTATTTACACACCGATATATACTTGGAAAATTCTAGTGCAAAGCGAATTATATTGCACCAGTGAACCGCCCCAGCTTCGCACGGCTGCTAATTATATACACAAACCTTCCTCATTTATTGCTCTTTCTATTGGTGAAAATCGCATCAAAATTCGTTGCGTGGTTTAAGAGTAGTTGACAGATAAACGAACAGATGCAAAAAGCGTCTGGGCTTTATACTAAGTAAAGATTTTATTAGGTGTGCATCGGCGATAATGATTGCCATAAAATTCTATAGGATTGACAAGCGCGACCGAAATATGACGTGGTCAATCCCGATTTTTTTAGACAATAGTTAAAGTATTATTTCAGAATGTACTTCACTCAATCAAATCACTTAATTGTAACGAATGTAGGTTACATTAAAATAAAGGTGGACTAAATAGGAGTGAGCCATATGCAATCTACCTGAAAATTGGCAAGTAAAATTTATAAAAAGGATTAAGAAGCTATGCACCTATGGCCCTATTCTAGAGCTCAGCGTCATATTATCATAGTGACGTTGTTGACATTACAAAAAAAAAGTAAGTGAATTCGGATGTAATCAGAAGCCTACTGCTACTGCCTACTTCCTGATTGTTACATCGAAACTCGAAGCAAAACTATTTTTAATAAGCACAGTAATGACTAGCATGAAAGTAAAAATAATATGTTCGAGTATCTAATGATGCGTTGACGTTATGGTGGCGGCAGATTGCTTGGTTCCGGGGAGTTGGTAAAATGTCAAGCATATTACGGCGGTCGCTACGGACAGAGGTACTTCATCTGCATGACGAGTGCTACGCGACATCAATCGGCTACGCTTTGATTAGCTGTTCTAGTTCTTTGTAGTGAGAAATTATCGCTTACAATAGTTTACTCCTTTTCTTGCTGCTTTGCTACTATGCTTCATTCTCCACCGAACAAACAAAAAAACGAACCAAGTGCTGCGAGCGTTCATACACAGTCGTCTCCGAAAATAACCAAATCTTTGAGTGACTCCAAATTTACTAACAAAAGTCGTGGTCTTAAACGACCGTGGTCTGACGAAAACATGGCTGACAAGCTGCAAGAGTTCAAGCAAGAAATCAAGGACATGTTTTCGTCATGGAAAAGCGACCAGGATCAAACCATTGCAAAAGTCATGGCCGAACAGACAGCGTTAGTAAAAAAACTAGTGGCTGAGCTAAAACTACAGAATTCAGAAATACGCCAAACAAATATTGAAATTGAAAAGTCTTGCGCCGCTGTCAGTGCTCTGTACGATGAGATGAAGTGTCAAATGAAGCAGCTTCAAGATGAGTTCAAAGAACACAAGGTTTATACAGAATCTTTGGAGAAAACCGTTAGGGATCTTCAATACAAATCGCGTTCATCAAGCATCGAGGTGCGGAATATCCCTTGCTTTGATAAAGAGACAACAGCTGACCTCACGAATATCGTAACTTCTATTGGAAACACAGTTGGCCTTCAAATCTCTCCATCAAGTTTACGTGACATCTACCGTGTTCCTGGGAACTCAGATACCAACAAACCAATTATTGCTGAGTTTACAAGCGTGCCTATTAAAACCGAATTAATTACTCGGGTACGTGGATTTAATAATAAGCAACCAAATAAGGAGAACAAGCTTAATTCTGAGCGGCTGGGTTTAAGTGGTCAGAAGCGAGCAGTATATGTGGACGAACATCTACCTAGTTCCACTAAGAAATTATTCTTTTTGGCCAGAGAGTATGCAAGAAAGCACGACTATAAATTCTGCTGGACGACTAACGGTAACATTTTTCTGCGGCAACAACCTGGGCATAAACAAGTCCTGGTCAAATCTGAAGCTACTCTCCGGGATTTACAAGGCAAGAAATGACTATTACGTCATTCCATTCCACTTAATGTCAAATTTGCTTTCTTGTAATGTGTTTCAATTTATAATAGCTAATTTGTTAATTATGTTAATTAATATTGCAATTTGTATTAAATTTCTAAGTCTAATAACCACACTTCACACATTTTTCTCCACGAATATACATTCATTATGTTATAGTAGCCCAAAACACACACTTTCAAGTCCTTTGTACATCTTTAAACCAATATTCACCAGGAGCTTCATAAGAATGCCTACCATAAAAAAGTACCTTAAAATGCTTGTCCTCTTTTTACATATCTCTGTCACCATGCTCAGTTATTCTGTTTTGTGTACTATTTAAATTTCAAATGGCTAACTTGATTAATGACATCTTATCTGACCTTGACAACATTACGGTAGCTAAAGCTTATACTTGCGATCCGGGTGATTGCTCAAAATACTTAAAAAAATCAAAAAACTCTATTACAATTCTTCACATCAACATTCGTAGTATCAAAAAGAACTTCGATGAACTCCAAACACTACTGTCCCTAATTAACGTAAACTGCGACGTGCTGATCCTAACTGAATGTTGGTTAAATAAAACATTAACTCCTCCTACACTAGACGGATACGATTGCCATTCTACGAAACAAAATAATAACCAGAATGAAGGAGTGGTACTATATATAAAAAGCAATATTCAGTACACCATTAATGAACCGATATTTAGTAATGCAAATTGCCTAACTTGCCAAATAAATGGCAAGTTGGCAATTATTGCCTTGTATCGTTCACCGTCATACAGAACCAAAGCAGAATTTGATAGTTTTCTAGACAGTTTGGACAGTATTCTCAGCACCATGAACAAAATGAACGGCATTTATCTTGTCGGCGATGTTAATTTAGATATTAATTCACCTAACACAGATGAGCGCTGCATCAGTTATTTAACTTTAAACGCAACACATGGCCTTTTACCCGGTCATTACTTCCCCACCAGATTAAATAGTTGCATAGACCATGTTATTTTGAAATCGAATAAAACGACAAACGTACTTGTTTTAGAATCCCACATCACCGATCACCTTCCACTGCTTGTAGAAATCCACGACACAGGACCGGTAAAACGGACGGTTCCTTCTTACCAAATTCAGAAAGTTGACTACGCCAATATCAAAAAAGACATAGATAGTCAGGACTTCTCTCAAATCTTAAATACGGATGATCCTAATACAGCAGCTACCAATTTAATTAATATAATTCAAACTGTCATAAAAAAACACACAATCTTAGTCAACGTTCGCAAAAAAGAAATGAACCTCAAACCCTGGATCACTCCAGGTTTGTTACGTTGCATTCGTCATCGCGACAAACTCCATAAAAAGGCTCGTAACTTACCCAACAGTGATATCTTACAGATTTCATATAGACGCTACCGGAATCATTGTAATGACCTTCTTAGAAAGCTTAAAACAACTTACCAAAAAATTGAATTGGAAAAAGCTAAACATAACCCAAAATCGCTGTGGAATAAAATAAAAGATATCACCAGTACCAAGAAAAACACTTCTCCCCCTGTAGAGCTTTTGAAAACTCTTCCTGACCCAAGTGCCGCAGCCAGTCATGTTTGCAAGTTTTTTGCCACCATTGGTAAGAAACTGGCTGATGACATAACTCACAATGTACAACCGCATATCTCTCCACCCAAACAGTCTTTGCCAAACTCTTTCGTCTTACTGGAGGTCAATAACGTCGAAGTCGAATCTACGATTATGAACCTAAGACACGACAGTGCTACAGGGTGGGACGGGATCTCCTCTAATCTTCTAAAATTATGTAGAAAAACCCTTGTACCTTTAATAACGCATATAATCAACATCTCAATAACTAATGGGTTATTTCCAGAAGTCTTTAAAAAGGCCTTGATACACCCAATATACAAGAGTGGTGACAGGAACTGTGTAAACAATTATAGACCAATATCTGTCCTCTCGGCGATGTCTAAGGTTGTGGAAAAATTGATTAGTGGTCGCTTATTAAACTTTCTACATAAACACGACATCATAGCGCGGAACCAATATGGTTTTAAAAAAGGTGTTTCGACAGAAGACGCAATCACTCATTTAACCGAATTCGCCGCTAGGAAGATGGATCAACACATGAAATGCTTAACAATATTTTTAGACTTAACAAAGGCGTTCGACACGGTCTCTGTTCCCACTCTTCTTTCAAAAATGGAAGATATAGGCATTCGCGGCAAAGCGTTGGAATTCTTTAAAAGTTACCTTCAAAATAGGAAGTTGAGTGTCAAGATCGGCGCATGCGTCAGTGAAGAGGAAATTGTCACCTACGGAGTTCCACAAGGTAGCGTGCTTGGCCCAATTTTGTTCTTAATATATATAAATGAAATTTGCACGCTGTCTCTTCTTAACTCCAAAATCTTCACATACGCGGACGACACTGCTATTGTGGTTTATGGTGATACCTGGGCTAGTGTGAAACATTATGCTGAATTGGCTCTAAGAATAGTTATGAAATGTTTGCAATGTAACCTTCTCTCTCTTAACTTGGGCAAAACGAACTACATACCCTTCTGCATTAGCTCTAGAACCAAAGCTCCCACTGACTTTACAATAACTGCACACGTATGCTCAGAGTATCCTTCATGCACTACATGTACTTGTACAATGATATCTCGAGTCACCAGCACGAGGTACCTGGGTGTCGTGATTGATGATGGACTAAAATGGCACACTCACATTGATAGTCTGGCGTCAAAAGTAAGGAAACTTATATATATATTTAAGTTATTAAGACAATGCGCAGATTCAAAAACCCTTAAAATGGTGTACTTTGCTCTCTGTGAGTCCATCCTCAATTACTGCATTCCTGTCTGGGGTGGCAGCGGTAAAACGAAGATGCTTGGGTTGGAACGAGCGCAGAGAGCTGTGCTGAAGGTGATGATGAGCAGACCGTACAGATTCCCTACTTCCGAATTATACTCTGACTGTGGGGTACTCACTGTGCGGCAGCTCTTTGTGCTCCAAGCCACCCTTTGTACACATAATTGTATCCCCCCACCAGATCCTACCAAACGCAGAGCTAAAATCACATGCCCAGCGATACCCCACAAAACAGCTTTTGCTGGCCGTCAGCTTTATGTTCTGGGTCCACTTATCTACAGAAAAATTTGCAAGAACATTAAAATAAATGAACTGAATAAGCATGAGCTTAAGACTAAATTGAAGCTCTGGCTGTACGATCAGGACTATTCTCGGACTGAGGACTTGCTTGCGTACCAACGCTAGTCTTAAACATACAACACAATTACACACACACACCGACTCACATATACGTGCACACTTATCCACACACACCATCACACATTACACAGTTTTTATTTTAATTTTCGATTCATTTTCATTTTATTAAAACTTATATTATTTAAGGCTAGACTTGCAAAAAACGTACCAGAACTGTATCCGATGTAACTGCAGAACACTGACTCCTAAGTCACAGGTCTTACCTAGTTTAGGAGGCAGGGTCCTAATATTAGAAGATACCTTTTAATTTAATATAAGTAATGTATGTAAGTCTTAACTTTGTTTATAAGGTTTTTAATTGTTTCAATAAAGTTATTATTATTATTATTATTATATCTAGTTCTGTGTGCATAGTATGAGTTTTCCTTTTTCCGATTGACTTGCCAGCTCCATGCACTCATTCATAATGCGTACAGCTAAGGAGTGGATTTCCCTGCCGGAGTCTGTGTTTCCTGATAGCTACAACCTAGGGGTCTTTAAGTCAAGAGCGAATAGGTTACTTCTAGGCAAGCGTGCTCCATCGTCAGCTACATCATCGTTTACCATCAAGTGATAGTGGTCAAACGTGAGCCTATCAATCATAAAAAAAAGCTCTTAACCAATCAGACAGTCAAACGCGGCAAACGTTTCGATGGCGATAGCCTAAAAGGAACTCGCTCTCAGCGCACTGTTACGTTTGCGTAGTACTTAAACAGTAAGTTATAGAATTAGAATTGGTTAATGATTAATTTTGAAGTGTTGTATTATTATAAAAAAAAACGTGTCTGACTTTTGTTTTCTTATTTAGTGATCAACTGGTTCTTTTATATAATCATTTTTTTAAGAAGTTGGTATATTTTATTATATTTATCTTCAAGGCTAAAATGTGACTTAATAATAGACACTTAATTAGTACTATAACAAGTTTTTTTTTCTTTTTTTATAAACGTCTTTTGATAATATCAATTACATTGACTCCGTACCTGAATTCTCCTAATAAATTAAAACCCAAACACGCAATGATAAAAATAATAAGAGTTTATTTTTTTTATCGAGATGCTTCCAATAATCGATACCATCAAACAAGCCAGCATTGCTTAGCGATAAAACATTTATTCGAAATTCGAATATTCGCAAGACAATCGTAAACGCGCACCTGTCCCACTTAGGGTTGCTAGGTCTTAAAAATGGAAAGCTAAAAAAGAACAGACCGCCTAGTAACTAGGTTTTGAGGTAAAATTGTGTTAAAAGGGCGCTCATCATAATTTGTTAAGCATTTTATTGTGTCTTACTTTTAAAATATGGTCGGAGAGCACGAAAGTGTTAAAGGTAGGTTAATATATTAGTATGTATATTAAATATATAATTATATATTTTAATAGTATATATAATTAAATATTAGATAAAATAATGTAGGTTAATATTGTGCATCCTACCCTCGAATATGTTTGCTGGGAGAAAACTCATTGCCGAGTTAAGCTCGCCTTTATACATGAAAAGTCTGTATCACCGTGTACTATGGCATGTATGTTTATATATATACTTACAATAAAGAATTAGAAAATCCAGGCTTTTAAACAGATCTCGGCTTTTTAACAATTCTCAATGAAAATCCAACTGAATGACGGCTAGCCGGTTGAATTTTCGGTTAAATTAGGCATAAATTTGACAAGTCACGCATCTAAAACAGACCGTCTAGTTTTATTCGGACGCCTGGCAACCCTAGCCGCGTGTAAAATCGATCGCTATAGTATGCGCAAACGCACCACTTGAATAGAAAGCGCGGGAAAACGACATAATGCGCGGATTAAATTTGGTTAAATAGCCAACGAAAGTTGTTTGGAATTGGTATTGTAGAAACTTTATTTTATTGTATTTGAGTTTGTATGTCCATGTGCGGACTCCTTATAGAATTGTAAAGCCCTGTTTAGGAGTTACCGCCTTGTTACTGCCAGACAGAACAAAAAGGAATAGATGTTTATGCTGATTCTTGGTTTTAAGATGGTAGACGTTTTGAACACCAGAAACGTCTATTGATTTTTTACAGTGAGCAGTTTTAGTTTCAAAACTATATTTTTGATTTATTGACTGTGATAAACCCTTTTGTTCGTAGTTTTAGATCCTTTAAATTCTAGTTGAAAAGATCATCATATCAACCTAAAGACTTCCACTGCTGGACATAGGCCTCCTCCAAGTGTCGCCACAAGCAGTCCTGTGTGTCTCGCATCCATCGCATTCCCGCGATTCTCCCCAGGTTATCGGTCCACCTTGTTGGAGGCCTTCCAACGCTGCGTCTTCCGGTGCGCAGTCACCACTCCAGAACCTTTCGGCCCCATCGTTCTAGGAGTTGCGCGTTAAAATGCTTAATATGTTCTATCTTTTTTTAGATTTCTGATACATATATTTTCCTTTATTATTAGAACGAATGTTTAAATACGTAGCTAATCATTTAATATCTGTATACCTATATAATTAATGAATAACAGTTCGTTAGTCTCGCTAAAACTCAAAAACGGCTGGACCGATTTGGCTAATTTTGGTCTTGAAATATTCGAGATCCAGAGTCCAGGGAAGGTTTAAACGGTGAGAAAAAAAGGAAAAAATCACGAAAAAAAAAACACGAATACAACGCTATCTCTAATTAAAATGTCATTATAAAATGAATTCTGCTGTTCTGGTAATGCCAGTAGATGGCATTTTCCTTACTATTAGGCGGTACGAAGTTCGCCAGGTCAGCTAGTTAACAATAAAAGAACGTCTATGTCCACTGATATAACGTTCTAGTGCCTGTCACACGATGGTATCTATAAAACTATAAAATAATAAGGATGTTACCTACCTACATACCTACTTGTATAAGGTTTTATTTTACGTTATAAAAGTTTTATTGCAGCCTATTGTAGTTTTTATTACCTATTTTCAAATGCGGCGGGAGATAGTGTCAGACTTTTACTGACTAAAAACCCACTCCTGTTCCTTCGTTGCCTTCGTCCCAGGACCCCGGGTTTCGCTTTCACACTACCCATGGCCCCAGTAGGCTTCGACCCTGCTGGGCCCCTACGATTTGCTGACATCTCCCGAGGCGCGCGTGGAACAATACGCGCCGTCGACGACTTGGACTCGGTCCGGACGGTTACCGGACTGTCAGACGGCGGGCCACCCATTGCCCGTCGTCCGCAAGCCCGCGCTTACGGTGGCCGGAAATCGGGATCGGAATCCCGGCGGCGATTTGGGCGTGAGGACCATGCATAGGTAGATATAACTGATCTATTCTTCTTCAGAGGACAGATTCTAAAGAGATTACTTCATGTTAGGCTAGAGACATATCATCATTTTGTGAAATCTTTGCGTCGGGTTTTGGTGACGCACGGACCCTTGCTTCTCTTGTTCGTCCTGAGGGTACTGTGTAACCTTGATGTGAATAAAGCTAGTACTGGATACCGGCAATGGTTCTTAGACCTTGTGTGTACAGATAGGGAGTGGAATTCCTGATAAATACAACCTAGGGGTCTTTAAGACGTGAATGGGTCTAAGCAAACATGGTTCATCATTGTGTACATCATCGTATAACGTCAGCCTATATTCCATCGGTTTAGGTAGTTAACTAAACGTAAACAATCTTAATATGTCTTTTTATTTTTTTTAAATCGTATAAAAGACATACAAAGATTATTTAAATTTAGTTAGTTACCAAACATCGGTATAGGAAAATAACAAATTGTAAACATTTTTAGATAAAAATTATAGACAACTTTTAGATAAAAGACATGTCAAGATTGTTTACCTTTAGTTAATTACCTAAACAGATGGAGTATAGTCAAGTTACGACCGTTTCGATTCGATTCTCTTGCGACGAACGCCTCGAGTAGGCCACGCCTCCGATTCCTTTGTTCTGACCACGTGACTGAGCGTTGAGATGACGTCAGGTCCAAAATCATCAAAGTGAGGGGCAGGTTTTTTTTTTAAAGTTGGAAAATCATCTAATGACAAATCCCGTTCTTGGGCGGAGCGAGAGGTAGTGTCAGACTTTTACTGACTAAAAACCCACTCTTGTTCCTTCTTTGCCTTCGTCGCAGGGTCCCAGGGTTCGCTTTCACACTACCCTTGGCTCCAGTAGGCTTCGACCCTGCAGGGTCCCTACGATTTGCTGACATCTCCCTGAGACGCGCGTGGAACAATACGCGCCGTCGACGACCTGAGCTCGGTCCGGACAGTTACCGGACGGTCGGACGCCGGGCTACTAGGGGGGCAGGTCAGATAATGAGCAAACGCGAGCCTATCAATGATATGAAAAGTCTTGTGTAAATCGATGCGAGTTATACCTAGCTACTTTATGCGTTAAGGCTCTTGGGTCTTCGTACGTTTTTACGCCTACGCCTTTCACTGTTGAAACTGGTCAGTCCTATTTCCAGTCATGATGATTTGATTTGACAGTCTACACTCAAAACTGAAACAATTTTTTTTTTAAACTTAATATTTCATTTTTGCTGTAAAGTGAAACCAAAACAAATCCTCTGGCATCGAGTAACGATTACATTAATTCTTTGACGTACGTAGAGTAACAATGGACAATTATAAACACGAGTGTATTTCTAGCGCGTAATTAGTAGTGTTGCCATGGTTTTAAAATATCGAAAGAGGTTTTTGTTCAAGGTTTTATTACCGGCTTTGATGGAACTCTGTCTTTCAAGATTATTACTGGCCATGCGTGCTTATTATTATTCAAATGTAGGTGTTTTTGCAAAAAATATTGGTAGGCCATAGGTGGTATGAGAAAGAAACCATAATATGTCTTCCGGGAAACAAAAAATACTTCATGACGTGTCATGTCATGTCACATCTCGTGGTTTTATTCCCGCACGAAACAAATATTTATACCTATAGCCTACAGATAGTTTTTCCTGTTCTGATAGTCTTGTGTTTGTGAACGCACCCACGATGCAGGAATGACTCCTAGTGTGGAGAATAAATAAAAAAAATTAGGAAAAGAAAAGACACTCACTAATACTATAACTTTAGTTTGTGCCAGATACAACAAATGCAATTCACAATGACTGGTCTGGAGGTACAAAGTAGGTAACGCTTTCAATTTTATCAAAAGAGGTTTTTTCCTGCACAAAAAGTTTTATGTAATTCTGTTACCTTATCAAACAAGTTTTCGATTCGACACATGAAATCTGTCGATATTTCCGGTTCATCTGGGCAAAAAGCTTGGTAACTTGACTGACCATTGTAATCATAATTTAAAACTTTTTTTCGGTATCAGATTTCCGGGAAAATTTCTGGAACACGAGACGGTCCATAAAAGTCCAAACAAATGGTTACTATAAATAAGATATCCTGAATCAACGTTTAATTTGTACTCATGCACGGAAAACGACGCGTCGCATACCTTCACGTTACTGTATCGTGCGTGATTTTTACGTGTATCCAAATGTACCAACATGACAGACGCAAGATACGACGCCATCTTAGATACAATGATACGTGATCAAATGTAAATATTCGTAATATCTTCGGATGTCGTTCAGAATGCAGGAATTCTGAAGATCTATTATCTACTACATAGCTTCGTAGTAGTAATGTAGGTAAAATCTTATAATAACTGAAAGATACCTTCACGATTTGTACAATGTTGACAATTCTTGCGTTTTCCTTGCGTATCTTAAGATAAGCGCGGGAAAATGTAGAAATACGGTTGGCTACATGCATTTTTTTGTTTAGGTTTTTATTGTGAAATGTCACGAATGTCAGTATTTGTTTTTTATTGTTTCCGGTGGGTAACAAGCAAGGGTTCGAAAAACTTTATATTGTGTAAGTTACTTTGACGGTTAAAAGTTAGGGGCATGTGTTTCCGCAAGTTCCAGCTGTTATTTGTGTAAATATGTATGACCTCAATCACCTGCATATTAAGTTAATGCGATAAGCAATCATGGTAACTGCCATTTTGCTAAAATGTTGCTAAACGGAAACTACACGAGCTGTTTACCTTGTTTTTATTAAATAATATGTAGTTTCAATGTCAGAGAGGAAACATGAACTAAGAATTAAGATCTTACAAGTTATTTTACTCATCGATTTGAATGAGCTCATCTTAATTACAAATCTCATATTTGACTTCATTGTTTGTGCGTATTATAAGTATTTTTATTTTAAAATAGTTGGGTGACGTCCGTTTATAGAGGTGAAATAAACGTTTGCGGATTTTTCAAAAAACATTTGGTCTTTCTGTACCAGTCGACTCTCTAAGATAGAAATGATTATGTAGTTAGACATAAAATTGTCCTTGTATTCTACTGAGTGGGTTTTCTCCTTTTAGAGCTTTATCTTGTGTGATTTTTGAAGATGAGAACAACAACGGCTACCAACATTGTTTTCTGACGCAAGAAATGAAATAACAAATATGTACGGATCGGCGTGTGGGCCGTGTATCGCTCTATGGACCGGAACCGCGGTCCAGACTTCAACCTACAATTATTTTTTTTTAGTTCTGGTTTGGGACTACAAGTAAAAAGGCATTTAAGTACAGTTAATAAGAAACTGGGCTAGTGCGAGTCGGACTCGCGCACTGAGGGTTCCGTACAAACCTATACCTATGTAAACAGTTCAATTCCTGAATAGAGTTTCGAAGATTTTTCCGAATCGCAAAAAAGTTTTTTTTTGTGACGTAACAACATATTTATCTACTGTTTTCATATTTATTCCTGTATCTGTACTATAAGATCTAGTTTTATGCCAAATTTCATGATTCTGGGTCAACGGGACTCTCAAGGAAATCAAAATTCATAGGGAACTACCCTGTGTCGAAATATAAGTTTTTTTGCGACATAAACGACCGTATCTTTTTTTTTCGTTAAGTTAGAAGTTTTATTTTTTCACGGCATCATGGGACTACAGACTTGACTATATTTGTTTTAATTTCAACTCGATACCTCGACGCGTTCCCGAGATAAAGGGTCTTAACAGACAGACAGACAGACGGACGGACAACAAAGTGATCCTGTAAGGGTTCCGTTTTTTCCTTTTGAGATACGGAACCTTAAAAACTTTATTTATTTTATTAGTGTGTACTTGAAGTTGAGACCGCGGTCCGGGTCTAAAGAGCCCCATGACCCGCGTCGCCGTCGTATCATACTCAACCTTTTGAACATGTCTCATACTGACTGTATATTTTCTTTTACGCAACATTTTAGTAGTTCAATTAGAATATTCCACACATCTGTGTGTGTCCAGGTGTTTCCTAATTTGATTGGTATGCTTGACGTTGTTGATAGAAACATGTTTGTGTTACACAGTGTTCTGTGCCTTTTATACTTTTTTTTAATACTTGAGTTTTTTGTAAGTCAAAAATATTTGGTTCTTTCAGTTGCCCTTTGCGTTTTAGGGCCGCAGAAACTCTTTCGAACAATCCCGCTACCCATTATGTTCTACACTTTAGCTTACTATTTATTTTTATAGCACTGTGGTAGATTTTGAAAGTAATAAAATATTTGCATAATTATTTCAAACAAGAAGCAATTTAAAAATGTTAAGTATCATGTTCATCTTTAAATTTTATTACTGTTACATTTATAATATTTACTTGTGTAGTTTCCATCATAAATTAACAAACTCATCTTCAAGTGCGTAAAAATGTGTGCATAATTAAAAAAAAAAAACATTGTCGTTGGCTTCGTGCTCTAGTCATAGACAAAACTGCTCTTTTTTACATATTTGTGTAGAAAGCTCAGATTCCCATGTCACAATAGACTTGGAGAGAACTCGGCGTTCACAGGCTTACATAACGGCTAGGGGGCTCACAATGAGAGTAGTCCGCTGGATATGGCAACTAATTATACAAGACAATATCAAGAAAGTGATTGCCAGTAAAAAAATAATGAAGAATCCATTGATGTGTCTGTGATGTTCTTTTGATCGGTGCTCTATGGTATTTTAAGGCTTATTGTTCACTTGCGAATAGCACACGCGATTGCTTTATGGAGCAAATCTCATTATCATGTTTCAGTTTTTTTCTGTATTATTCTCATTTCAAATTAATTACTAATGTACATGATATTGTGATTGTTTTTGTTTTCTTAAATTATATTTTTTTATATTTTCTAGTAAGATTTTATTTTGTCTTACAAAACCAAATCTTGATACATTATTTTCTCTCTTCACGTCTCATGCTAGGAAGAGAACAATATACAAACAGATGGCCATAGGTTAACACGAAGTGATCGGGAGGCCAATACTAATGAGACAAATTATAAACGCACACGAAGTGCATTGTGTGTACTGCGCCTTATTTGTGTCAGTCTTTTGTTCGAATTTTAAACATTTTGTGACATTCAAAAACCGTCGGTGATATTTTTTTAGACCACTTGTTCAAGCAACGTTGTTTTTTTTATTTTATAATTAAATTATGGTCTTAATTGAGATTTAAATTTATATATTGTTTAAATATTTGCATTTGCGCTGTATTATTAAAATTTGTTATTTCATTTGCGACAAAATGACTTGTTACAATTTATTGTGTAAACCATTTTAGCAGAAAAAAAGCTCTAACAATCCGATGTGTAATTAGAAGACAAATTAAAAACCTGCTCGATCAAATTCAAACCCCTTTAAAATTACAAGCTGACGGTTTAACGTTAATGTCATTTCAAATCTTGGCACGGTAATACATTGTCAAATCATTTTAGGAATTATGTCATAGCTAATTACAGTGAAATAACGGCTAAGGAGTTATTAATTTTACATCGCAATAACCTGTTTCGTTTTCATAAGATTAATTACTCTAACCATAAATGTGATGCATAACTACGAAGATATAAGGGTCACCTCACACTGAGCTTCGACTCGGTCCGACGTTTTTGAGATAGTAATTATCTTTTTACCACATAAAGACCCCGCTTAATTTAAAAGTTTAAAATTCGAATTTAGGTATTCGAATTCAAACTTCGTGGCTAAGTACAAATATCAGCCACACAGAACGATTTACAAGATATAATCAAGGAGTATTGTGTTACTAAGTTGCTGGGTTGTGGACGTAAGGTAGGCAGACGCTCCACACAAAATACTAGTATTAGGCTGCATTTACATCATCACCACACTGGAAGCCGTTATCACATATTTTGACAAAGCTAATGAGTTCTTTCACTGAAAAGTGTATCTTTTAGTTTGATAAATAAAGTTTCATAGCATCTACCTTAAAAAGTGCACGCATCACTTAATTTCACATCTCAGTGTAAGCTGGCCCTTATCTGTATCAATCATTCGAATACAAATTATTCGAATGATTCCATGAAAAGAAATTCAAAATATTTTGCCGGTAATGAAACTTCTTGGTAATAAAAACTTGTTGCTGGCTGGTTTGCTTTTGTTTGCTTGGAAGTTATTCTCTTCCCGTTACAGAAAATGAATGGCTAACTGGGAATGAATATAGACAATAGTTGGAGATTCATTAAGTATGGGAAATTCCTCTGGTCTATGAACATCAGTTTATGTGCATAGATTACAGAAAAGTATTTAAATTATTGAGTTGTAAACTATTATCATCAGTTATTACTAACTATCAATAGTAAAATTCTTTAGAAAAGTAATGTAGAGATGAATGAACCGTAATCCATACAGAGCAATAGGTTTTAAAAAATCTGGTATCTGCATAGTTAAGAAGCATGACGTTGCAAACTAACAAGTCAGTTGTATATTTAAGTCAATTTTGATAAATAAAGCGACTACTACTAACACTAGATTCAATAAGGCTTTTTTTTCACCAACACAAAATAAATCTCTTCCTGATTTATTACTTACCTACTGCTAAACATCAATAAACCTTTACAAAATAAACTAGTGCACAAGACAGATCATTACAGTACTTATTAGAATTCAATAGCATTATGGCGTTGAGTTCATTGCCGCCTTACGTGTCGATCAACGCAAGCGTCCATCTGCGAGGAAACACGTTATACCCGACGATATAACTGGCTATTTATAACTATAATTTGAAAATAGAACCTCCGTGCTAGCTGGATAGATTGATGGTAGTCTGTTTATAGCTTTTTGAAACGGAAACAGATCCCTCTTGTTTATGGAATTTAGAATCAAATACACAGTTTAATATGAAAAATTTAATTTAAAATATAAAACTCAAGATTGACAGAGTCGTTTTCAAAAAATATTTGTAGTATTGACAGTTAGTGGAAAATGGAAATAACCTTTATTGAATCAAGAAGTGGCAACTAAGATTACTTTTAAACTCTAAGAAATATTTTAGATTGGGCATACATCATCGTTATAAGTTGCAACTCATGCCTCAAAAGGCTTTAAAATTAATTAACTTTATACAAGCTCCTATGTATACATTGTATGTTGTGCAGATGAAATCTCCGAAGCAAGTTTTCAAGTTACGCAACGCACGATGTTCTTAACCATCTGTTACGAGTATGTACCAACATAGTAATACCATCTGTCATAGTCAGGTTGTCATGTTGGCAACACGCACATTTACAAGAAAGATTTTCACGCGATACCTGCCGTCAATTAGTTAACTTTACTAAATATCTTAACGACGGATTTCAATTGAGCTCTAGATAGAAATAAATCATATTTACTATACAAATACGTTTGGACTTAATTTATTTTTTCCAAGAATTTGTATGTTTTAGAGATCAACGTCTCTTGTTAAAAAAAAAACGCTATTTGTAAAGAATTTTGACCAGTAAAATATTCCAAACACGAAAACCATAGTAAAACTGAAAATACAGAATTTTCCTCAAAAGGCAACTAGACTTGTAATGTGAAACCACCATCAGTTAACCCTGAAGATCTTATCATTGTAACTTTAAGACAGGTCAACCTTATTTAGCCAGATTTGAGTGTTGATATACGTAGAACACATGCAGCTGATGCTTGGCCAGTTTAATTTATTACCGACTTAGCGGTATTTCGACGCAATGGGGACCTACACCAAAATGGAAACGTGACTTGGTTCAAAATGAAGGCTATTGTATATAAGGAGTAGACAATTCTTGATCTAACTGGACTTCAGATTTATTTGAATGTCATGGTCTAACTCTAAACAGTTCTGTTATAGTCCAAACACAGAGTGAATCACATCCAGGCAAACGAAAGTTTTATTTAAAGGAGGTCCTGTCTAGAAGTAAACGAATACATTACTAATATCGTTGCATGTCAGCCACTTAGATAATTCTTTTACTTTTAGTAGTACCTACAAGTCTTTGTACAAAAAAGACTACAGTGATGGCATCAAGTCTTCCATTACGAACAAAATAATCTTGACAGATGAAATGACCGAGCAAAAACTTCGACTATCAAGACGCCATGAGTAAAAACACTGCGTGTGTCTACGTTTTATTGCAGTCGTGTGTAACACACCCACACAAGAACAGGTTCGAAATACGCGCGCATCATTTGTTTCGTGAATATGGCGGCGATCGAGCCATTGGACCTCCACCTCTTACTTTCGTTATTTTCACTTTCGTTTAAGTAATATGTTGTATAGATAATGTTATTATTACTTAATCTCGTTTTGGACTTCCGTAATGTAGACGTCGTTGTTAATGCTATTAATTGGCGTTTAATAATAATTGGTACTTCTTCTAGAGTTGTAGTTTTATGATTAAGATTGATGTTATTTAATATGTTTTCTAAAAGTTCTGTTTTCGTTTCAGATTGTGGTACGCGGTTGGTGGAGTTTCGCCAAGATTTAAGGTGTGTTCAAGTTATTTGGCTTATATGTTGGTTAATAACGATTTCATTAATATTATAATTAGCCGATTATCTATTGTAAGCTTAAAAACTCTCGACATCTCAATAATCAAAATACTTTGTTAATAAATGACACATTTATGACCTTAGGATGCATTGCCTTTCCTAAGTCAAAACCGGTCTTGCAAACACTAAAATTACCCGTACAGACGCACGGATTAATTCAGCATTTAATAACGTCGCTAAACTAACAAAAACAGACAATCATTTTGTCGTGGATTTCATCGAAATGTCAAGAGCCTTAATATTCATAAAAAAGCGCGACACAAATGGACGTCGTCACATTAACGATACTTTTGTCTAATACTGCTTTAAACAGCAAATTAATTTCTCGAAAGGTCATATTATGTGCTTCATAGTCAACGGTGTGGAAAATTTCCGCGAATGAAACATTAAACTTCACAGATATTAGTCGTATGTGAACTTTTAAATATATTTGTCGTGGCTATTCATCTTATACTTTTAGCATCGAGGATTTTATTAGCATCGTTTGCAAACTTTTAAAGATACAATGGAGGTATTTCTAACTTCATTTGCAAACTTTCGAAGACGTAAAAGAATATATTTTCGTAATATATGTTGCTGTTTCTCAGATAAATATTCATCATTTTTTATTTTTATTTATTTCTTTTACCACGGTGTTGTGTTATTCATTCTTCCTTTATGTCCTCTATCTTTCTTAAGCCCATGTTAGTTGGGGTCGATATGGTTATCATACTTTTTCTCCTTCTTCTATTGGGAGAATGTCATCCATTACTTTATCACCCATTTTCTTTGCTTATGTATCTCTCACTTCTTCACTAGTCTTTCTTTATCCATTAACATTAAAGTTCTCATTTATTAACATCAAGACGCCACTTTTTTTGGTTAATTTTCTTGTGTATATTTGTAAAGTTATCAACATTTACTTTAAAAATTTCTATTTACTTAAATCATGATTGTTTTTAGCATTTTATGAAATAACATGATATGTCAGTTTAGCAATTCTTACATATATTGCTGTCATGACAGTATACTCATTGTCAGCTGACTTAATTGCAGTGTTTGCACTACATAATGAGTGGCTAAGCAGAAAGTTCAACGACCTCGCTGTATCCATATTAGTACCGTTGTTATTGTTTATCAATGGTTTGTATTGCAGTGACTATTGGTGAATGTTTTTCATTCAGTCATAAGCACAGTACGTAAATAGTAATGTTTAAGAAGCTCTTTCATCGTCAATTTGCTAAGGATTTATTTTGAGATGGAACAGGTGTAACTAATGGCAGCAATATTAACCTATTCGAATTGAATTCAAAAATTTCCAAAACTCTGTTTTTTTTGTGTATCAGACATGATTTAAAAATTTTAATGCAAAAGTTAAGAGTTTCGAAGTTTTTTTGTTTTGGCCATAATCATAAATCTTAAACAAGCATCTACACGGGTATGTTAAACCTGTCGCCTTTGGGCACAATAGCATTTTAATTGTCCGACCATTCTATTATTCTCCTCTTAAACCAAATGAAATGATAAAATCTGTACCTCCAAGTAGCCATTCATCCAACTCTCGCACGAGCCAAGCCCTAGGCGTTAACAAATATAACTAACCAAATCAATGTTCTCTATTGTAATAGTTAACACCAACAGAACCGGTTTACGGAGAAATTTCGAATGGACGACGAACAGTAAGACACCTGGTAGTTGGCACTTTCGCCAACATAACAATTCTAACATCTGACAACATGGACTCTTATGTAACTCGTAGGTCTCGGTCAACGGATGACCCTCATGTATGGGAGAAATTTTTGGCCATTTACATAATATTGGATGTGTATTTAATTTAAGGTAATAAATTCATTAATTATGTAGCTGCTGCCTTTTAGATTTATGCTGTTGAGAAAGTTTTGGTGGGAAATGAACTGATGTTGACGGTTTTAGGTATTTCATCTGTGTATAAACTAATAGTGAAACGCCAATTTCAATTGTTCAGTTTCCAATTTTTTTTTATTTTTACGTTCACTTACATAAAGGCCTTTAAACGAAGTAACTCTGCTAAGCCTTCCTGTCGAATAAAATCCAATATAACTATCATTAATCAATTTCAGAGACTTTAATTTCGAATCAAGCACCAATCAAATTCATAAGCGGCTCTTAATTTATTCAAACTGCCTTTTAAAGGGTCATTAACGAAGCTATGTTTTTGAGTTTTGAACGAGAATAGTTCGTGACTAAGCCCAATCATGTTTTTGACGTTAAAAACGTATTTTTCGCCAAGTTCTTTTCAACTAGTTGCCACCTTTATAGATTTTCTTTTTCTTTTGATCGTAAAAGATAATGTTCACCTGTTGATCGAGCGACAAACGGTTTGTCAAAACACCCCTATGAATTTGTCTGAAAGTGCAATAAATTTGTGAACCACAGGTTGTATTGTATTGTAAGTATAATGTGCATAATCAGCCTTATGTTCCCAGCACACATGGCAATGGTCACAGGTGTGTCTTTGAGAAGTTGTGGGTTATCTACCACACGACCCAAATCTAATTTGATGGGTGCCGCATATCTTCGAATCATTTTTTTAAAATTAATGTTTTTGTGCTCAGGCTTGACCAATATCTCACCAGAAGATGAGGTCGCGGATGGAGCATGCTAATCTAGATTATTCACTTTTGACTAAACACTCCTAGGTCGTAGTTATCTGGAAACATGGACTTAGGCAGGGAATTCTACTTCTTAGCTGTACGCACAACATTGATTGATTGTTAATTCTTGGACATTTCTCTAAATTTTATTGTGAATATAACTTTGAACGACTTTTGTCTATCTTTATGTACTTATATTATTAAGTTGTTCTTTATGGTTGTCTCATATTTTTGAATAAAGTTTATTACTATTTTGTTACGATGATATACTTTGCTGTTTGAGAGCAATACAAATTATTGTGTGTTAATATTCTTGTTGTATAAGTAGCTCTGCTAAAAGACGCGCGTTACTAAAAGAATTATGAGTTTACATGAGACAAGTGGAGAAAACTGGAGGAGGCCTATACCCAAAGTGGGGTTCCTATCCAATAAAACGACAAAAGTGAAATTTAAATTTAGAAGTATACATGTAACTCTTAGGTGATGGGAAATAAAGAGGTTTTATTATTATTATTATTATTATTATTATTATTATGTGGATGGATGGAGAGGAAGAGGGAGACCAAAGAAAAGATGGATGGATTGTGTGAAGAGTGATATGAAAGAAAAGGAAGTTAGTGATAGTATGACGAGTGACAGGGCAGAATGGAAGAAGAAAACGTGTTGCGCCGACCCCAAATAACACGGGACAAGGGCAGGAAGATGATGATAAGTAGCTCTGCTTTTTTTAAGTCTTACTAAGATCCAGAATCGTTCTTGAATGATTGTAAATACCAACTTATCTTTAAAAATCATCATCATTTTCTGGTGCTTTTCCAACTTATTTAGGGCAGGAGTAATATTTTGTCTTTTCTTCTTCTATTTATCTCAGTAGCCAATAGCCACCTCCTTGCTTGATATATTATCCTTCATATAATCTATCAGTTATTTCTTTGGTTTCCCATCCTTTTATCCTCTTTACATACTCAAACCTTTCTTGTCAATATTCTCATCATTCCTTCGCATTACATGCTGTACTTTGACATCATCATCATTTCAGTCAAAAGAAGTCTACTGCTGGAGATAGGCCTCCTCCAAGTGTCAACACATCGACCGGATCTGTACATCTTAGACCGGATCCCCGCGGCAAAAAAAATCTAAACACCATTAAAATTAATCTATCGATAATAATTAAAACATCGTAACTCAATCAAAGCATCCGTTGTATGACAAGTATTGAGGAAGCAAGTTGCAGGTTAGCAGCATTCTTTTCTATAACATTATGCAACGCTTTCTCACGGCTACCATGCATCGCGTATATTATAATTGGAGGCATGCCTCACGACTTTGTAAATTATATCATCGAAAACGCGTATGCCATTATACCATGGTTAATTATGAAGAATATATCATCATTGTAAATATGCAATTGTTATGATTCAAAGTGATGTGGAGCTACGTGGTTGTATAATGTTACTTCTCAAGTTACACTGTTTACTGTTATACTATATTCGTTAGAAAGATGACGTTCATTTTTGCATGTTTACGCGCCGGTTTTTTTTTTCGTGCAACCTACGCAGGCGACACAAATCTATATTTCTAGTCTAGCTAGATCCTTATCCACAAAATTCTGTCTTATTCAGCACTACAAAATATTTCATTCGAAATTAAAAAATGTTTTCTTTTTAATTTTTTATTAATTTTTAGTCTTTTTAGAGAAAAAAAAGATTTGATTTGAATGTGGTGGCGTGTGGTGGTATGGTCGTTCTTACAGTCTTTTTCTTCGCAGAAATTGCCACAAAAATGATATGTCTAAAGAAGGAAACTAATATAGAAATATAAGACATGTAATATAAATAAATTAGCGTAAGTACAAGCCAGGGCGCCTTGAGGACTCTCCGTCCAGAAATCGGCCCATCGTACTGCGTGATGAGGTGGGTAAGCTCTTTGAAAGAGTAATTGCAGACCTCGGCCTCGTCTCGGCCAGCTGGTGCGGGTAGGGCCGGATCTGGCGAAGAGCCAGTTTAGTTTCCGCTAGGGGTTAGTAAAATTCTCTCAGTCTCTTGCTCCACCCAGAGCGGGAAAAGTCATTTGATGGTTATCAACGTAAAAAAAGCATAAAGACAAAGGAATTATTAGTGTGCTAAACAATGAAGAAGTTTTTCCAAAACTTATAAGAAACTGACTGACTGACTCTTAAGATGGATTTTTAGCCTTATACTTTTTAAGGTGATTTATAGTCTTCTGAAACAAAAAAAAATGTCACGGAGGCTGTGTAACAGGTTTGACAATTCATTTAAAAACCTCTCAGGTCGTTTTTTGTTTTTCCAGTGGCAATGGCACGGTTTTTTTCAGAGCCGTTTGGTTACATACTGAGGTCAATGCTGTGAGGTTTCACTCGACGACGCCATATTAAAATTATATTTTGTAAAATTGAGAAATAAAAGGTGTTCGGAAACGTCCTTTACTTTTTAACTAAGTAACGCTGCTATTAACCATTTCTTGATCTCACTATTTTACATATAAATTAAAAGAGATGCAATAAAATTTATAAAGAAAACCGTGAAAGCAATAATTTGACTAATGAACAGGCGAGGCGGTCTGCCTCCTTCGTAATAAGATTTATTATCGTTAATTAAAATTTGATGCAAATTAATCAGACCATATTTTAAATTAAGTGAAAAAATCCATCTTGGTGCTAGCGGTGCCAGTATCAAAATTGAATGATTGATTGCTTAATCAACAATAGGTTTTTATAATCATCACACTAATATTTTAAAGGCGAAAGTTTGTATGTGTGTGTGTATTTGTTACTTCTTCAGGCTTAGACGCCTAAACGGATTAGGATGAAATTTGGCACACGCCGTGGTTATGTTCCCTTGGGGTAACTTTCTACTTTCACGCGGGCAAAACCGCTAACAGAAGCTAGTTTATAAACAAAAATTTAATGCTATTCATTGTTAAGCGGCACTTGAGAACAGCTGAGACTAATCTAGTTATTTTTTGTTTAAACATATTCGCGACAGTCGGACTTATTCCGACGTTTTGCAGAGAAAATAACTATTTGGAAAAGTGGCCCGTAAATCAAAGCTCAGGATCTGCTTTTTTCTTTAGAATTTTTCCGTAAACGCAGTGGCCAGCACGTCTGTTGTGTCGGCTAGTTAAGAGCATCCAACATGACATACAATTTCAGTGTTTTTCATACAGCCGCTCTTATGCGATTATGACGTTATTACACATTTTTCATTAGATATGTTGTAAACACAGTCATCTTATGGATATTGTCTAGGCTTCTATTGTCATCAATTTATAAATTTGTGTAAAACTAATCCAGTAAAGACATCTGAAAATCTGTTATAGGTTGACTGGTAGAGAATGCCTTGTTGTACTGTACATGAAGTTTAAATAAATAAATAAATATACTCAAAATTAAAAAAAGTAAAAAAATATAACAATAGAAACCTTGCAAATTTAATCAAGATTTTGAATGTCAATTTTTTTTTACAAAAACTTACAGTTTAAATAAATAACACTTATTTCCTGGAACAGGTTTTGTGAAATATTCGAGTTTATGATGGTATTACCGAGTGCCAGCAGAGCTTTCAGGTATTATCTCTCTGTTTACGCGTTGCTTTTTTATCAAACATTGCTTTGGATGTTGAAACCGTCATATAATTTCAAAATAAGAACACTCGGCCACCCATATTCAAACAATTGAATAAAGAAACAAAAGTGTTTTGCAATAGAATGCAATCGATCACCTTAATCGATGTTATTAAAATCAATGCATGAGTTATCTTCCAAATTCAAAATTCGCTGCCAAAGCAATTAGAACTCTAACTTAAACGTAATAAAAATCAAATTCTCTATTTTAGAAGATGCACGTCCTTTCTTGGTGCAGTAAGTAATTCGGTCGGGCGCTTTAAAGATGATGAAAACACGAGACGTGATCACGTGAGTTCGTTTTAAAGTAGGGCCTGAATAATTTCTTCATCATTAACTTAATGGTGGATCTCGAAATTGGCCTGAGTTTCGCGCCCCAAGTAATGGCAGGTCTCATCTACTGGTTTAATAGAATAACCGAGGCTGATAGTTTGAAAGCTTAATGAGTTCTAGTTGCACGCGACGCCAAACAAGTTCTCAGATTTATATATCAAGTTGAGTTATACTAATTAGACTATTTATTTTTAATAGACGGTCCTGTCAGTTGCTTATATGGGAATGTGTGTGTGTGTTGTATGAAAAAAAGGAAACTATAAGGATTATATGAAATAGTATGAATGAATTGTTTGAGAATGAAGAATATTATTAGTTATTAAGTTATAACTATATAACCTAAAATTGTGTAGGTAATAATAATATTCCACAACTATCACACAACACCGTCTAGTCCCAAGCTAAGCAGACCCTGTGTCATGAGTACTAGACAGCTGATAAACATACTTATATACTTCTAAATACATACGTATTATAGATAAATTACACTCAGACACAGAACAAATGATCATGCTCATCACTCAAACATTTGTCCTGGGTGGGAATCGAACCCACGACCTCCGGAATAGCAGTCAGTGCCACTAACCACTAGACCAACAGGCCAGTCAAAGTCACAGTGGTGGCTCATTGGCGTTACATGCCACGACTTACGATTTGTAGGTCACGGATTTAAACACAACCAGGCGCATTATTTTATGTAAATTATTTCATCACCACTGCTCTCAATAGGTATGGTGAAGGAAAACATCGTGAGGAGACCGGTTGGTATGTCCTAGAACAAAAATTTCGAAGATATGTGATATCCACTCATCTACCAAACCGTACTGGGCCCGAGTGGTGGATTTACGCCCCATTCCCTGTGCTAGAGAGAAAGCCTGAGGCCCAGCAGTGGAAATATTTTATGACTGACTAGCTTTTGCCAGCGGCTTCGCCTGTGTGAAAGGTTTTTTCATATAAACTTTAGACCTCCATTTCATACCCTTTAGGGCTGAATTTCGAAAAATTCTTTCTTAGTGCTCGCCTACATCATAAAAGGAAGCCTTGTGAAAAATTTCACGCTCCTAGTCCCAGTAGTTTTGGCTGTGCGTTGATATGCCAGTCAGTCAGTCAGTTTCTCAGTCATATATATAGATTATGATACTTTATCTTTTTATTATGTGTAAGATGTGTTGTTATTTACTTTTTAGTGAACATAATATTTTTATAGAAAGTAGATGTGAAAAATGTTGTTGACATCTACGCGGTGATGTGAAAAGAAAAATAACGACTATCTTTTTATAGTTGGTAATTAACACCAGTCAAATTAACAAGTTTGATTACCCACTTGATTAGCATATAGCACAAAAGAATAATTTTGCCAATCAAAAGTGTTGGTGTAATAAACATGTTCGTGTCTTGCCAATGGGGATCATGTATGGTGTTATCAAGATGCTGGGTTTCCACAACCCAGCATGTTGATAGCTTGCAGCAGGTTAAAGTGTCTAGTGCAAGTTTGTTTTATATTAACGCAATCAACACGTTTATAATGTTCGCCGCTTCGTTTGGTCCGCTCCAGGCTTATAACCAATTAGGGAGCCAAATGCGGTAAACGTTTCGTTTATAATGTTCAGCGCTTCGTTTGGCCCGCTCTGGCCTTCTAACTAATCAGAAAGCCAAACGCGGTAAACGTTTCGTTTATTATGTTCGGCGCTTCGTTTGGCCTGCTCCAGGCTTATAACCAATCAGGGAGCCAAATGCGGTAAACGTTTCGTTTATAATGTTCGGCGCTTCGTTTGGCCCGCTCTAGCCTTCTAACTAATCAGAAAGCCAAACGCGGTAAACGTTTCGTTTATAATGTTTAGCGCTTCGTTTGGCCTGCTCCAGGCTTATAACCAATCAGGGAGCCAAATGCGGTAAACGTTTCGTTTATAATGTTTAGCGCTTCGTTTGGCCTGCTCCAGGCTTATAACCAATCAGGGAGCCAAACGCGGTAAACGTTTCGTTTATAATGTTCGGCACTTCGTTTGGCCTGCTCCAGGCTTATAACCAATCAGGGAGCCAAATGCGGTAAACGTTTCGTTTATAATGTTCGGCGCTTCGTTTGGCCCGCTCTGGCCTTCTAACTAATCAGAAAGCCAAACGCGGTAAACGTTTCGTTTATTATGTTCGGCGCTTCGTTTGGCCTGCTCCAGGCTTATAACCAATCAGGGAGCCAAATGCGGTAAACGTTTGGTTTATAATGTTCGGCGCTTCGTTTGGCCCGCTCTAGCCTTCTAACTAATCAGAAAGCCAAACGCGGTAAACGTTTCGTTTATAATGTTTAGCGCTTCGTTTGGCCTGCTCCAGGCTTATAACCAATCAGGGAGCCAAATGCGGTAAACGTTTCGTTTATAATGTTCGGCGCTTCGTTTGGCCCGCTCTAGCCTTCTAACTAATCAGAAAGCCAAACGCGGTAAACGTTTCGTTTATAATGTTTAGCGCTTCGTTTGGCCTGCTCCAGGCTTCTAACCAATCAGGGAGCCAAACGCGGTAAACGTTTCGTTTATAATGTTTAGCGCTTCGTTTGGCCTGCTCCAGGCTTCTAACCAATCAGGGAGCCAAACGCGGTAAACGTTTCGTTTATAATGTTTAGCGCTTCGTTTGGCCTGCTCCAGGCTTCTAACCAATCAGGGAGCCAAACGCGGTAAACGTTTCGTTTATAATGTTCGGCACTTCGTTTGGCCCGCTCCAGGCTTCTAACCAATATTTTGCCTTATACATACACCCACCAATATTCACATGTTTTTCAAAGGACAAAAGGTGCTAAGTAAAGTTACGTGATTTGCGACACGGATTGGCCTTCAGGCATCTTATCGCATTCACATCAATTGCTTCTACTGTTTGGGTTTAAAGGCCCGATGTTAAAGGTCTTGAGCATGTTTAGTATTATTTGTTAGATTTATTAGAAGGCTAACATGGATACATGATAATTGGTTGTTTCTTTTAATATTAACAAGTGGTTTTTCCACGGTTTCGCTTCTATGGTCTCATCATCATCATACCAGCCAAAAGACGTTCACTGTTGGACAGAGGCCTCCCCCGAGTGCCACCAGAACTACCGGTCCTGTGCGTCTCGTATTTTTCGGATTCCTACGATCCTCACCAGGTCAACGGTCTACCTTGGGAGGTCTTCCAACGCTGCGTCTTCAGGTACGCGGTCGCCACTCTAGAACCATTCGTCCCTATCGACCATCTGTTCTGCGAGCAATGTACCCTAATAATAATAAATTTATTTGATCCAAAAACATAACCCTGCCCACTGCCACTTAAGTTCGTGTGTTCTATGGTCTATTTTGCAGAAACTTTGCATTTGTTCGAATAAAAAGTAGTAAAGTGCGGGTTATCTATATATATAAAAGGAGAAACTGACTGACTGTGTGTTGATGTATACATCACCGAAAGCCGAAACTACTGGGATTAGGAACGTGAAATTCTGCACAAGGCTTCCTTTTATGACGTAGGCGAGCACTAAGAAGGGATTTATGGAAATTCAACTTTTAAGGGGGTGAAACAGGGGTCCAAACCTTGTATGGAGAAACCTACTTTCACGCGAGCGAAGCCGCTGGCTGAAGCTACTTATCAATAAATTGCAAGCCATGAAAGCACATAAAATACACTTACTTATTTATGACTCAGCTCCATGGCCTAAAAATAATCTTATTCAAAAAATGCTCTGTTTTAGAAGATATATTATGACGGAACAGTGACGTCACGTAACATGCATAACGGGACTGAAACACGTCATTTAATGACGTCTCCACGAAAGACCTGTGTATTATTCTGGTAGGTCAGAATAGTCACGCAACAAATATGGGTATATTAATAAGAAGACCTCAAAAAACCTCGATCAATAAAATCAGAATCAATATCAAGAGTCAAGGTTTCGACTAGACAAAAAAATATGGGCTAAAGTGACATTCGGCCGAAGAATGGCAATTTAGTGTTGTATTAGCATTTCATGACACTATATTGAGGTACAATGTTTTTTAGTTATGCTTATTAATGAGTTCTGTGAGCATGGTTGCGTAGGGTACTTACATATATTTGGTTTAATTAAGGTATTAATTTTTTTTGGACATTAAAATACTATAAATGCGAAAATTTGTATGCGTGCGTGTGTAGATGAATTTGTCACTCAGCCAAGTTTTAGAATGGCACATAGGATATTTTTTATTCCTGGCGTATTTATTTATTTATGAGGAAAACCAATCGACATATTAACAAGATGCTATTCTGGTAGGTTATTCTATAGACGTATCGATTCTGTGCAAATATGTCAATTAAAGGTGTCCACAGCTTATACAATTTGACAACACATAAATTATTATTTTATAAATTAAATTAAATTGATATTGGATGTAAATTAGATAATGGAGTATGTTCTCTTGAGATAGTTTTCTACTTTCACAAGGGCAAAACCGCTAACCTCCATATAATAGAAATGTCGTATAACTGTTGTATCTTCAAAAACACTATTTATTCAAACAAATAGACGTACAGTTTTATGTCATTGTATGGCAGTATGACTCATGGCTTTAAATTATTTTCACGTTAAATTATTTAATAAATAAAAAGTTGATAGTATCAAAAACGTCTAAAAAGTTCGAAACAAGTCACTTTAAGTATTCTGATGCAGTCAGTGGAATTTATTTTAGTTCAGTCATAGATGATGCCATCGACTATATCAGACTGCTTGGCTTGTTTCAAACTTTTTGGTTGTTTTTGCGGTTGGGTTATTTGACACTGTTTATTACGATATCCAAATTATTACTCAAAGTATGAGTAATAACTTGGTTATCGTCTCTTTGAGTTCTTTATTTTTCATACCATATAATTTGCCATTAAAAATCGATTATTTTAGTTTTTATAATTTTTCCAGTGTCATTCTCACAATTATGACAGATTTAACGATACCTCTCAAGTTAAAATGCAACAAGCCGTTTAGACGTGCCAGAGAAATATGCATACATACATATACTTACTCGAAAATCATAACCCTTCTGGCACAGTCGGGTCAAAAGGGGCATAGTATAGGGCGTATCCTTACATTTATAAATTTAATTCTACGAGCAATTATCCTGCCTCCACCAATGTTTACTCAAGACAGCCGACAATTAAAAGCCGTATCTTAACGAACACTCGTTTAGTTATGATCAGACATGATGCCGGACGGACTTCCTAAGGCCTTGTGGTAGTGTGCAGCCAACCGCGGTTCCGGGCCATTGTCCACCATTGTGTGTATACGTGTATACTGTGGTGTTGGCTTTTAGTATAGTGAAATTGAATGGGTGTGATAAAAACGGCAGATTGAGTTGTACGTCGGACATTTTTGTTACTTTTTAAGCGACGACACGTCCAATCTTGTTTTTATAATTATGCGAGCTTTGATGGTTTTAGTTGTGACTTTATCCGTGAAATCATATTGATTGATTTCAAGTAGGTATATTCAGCTTCATTGTACACTTTAACCCTTACAAGTCCTGTTATATAACCTATAATAATGTAAGTATCAGAACGTTGGTTGTGAAAAAGATGTTTGAAAAATGATTGTTACATACAATCATTTTTCAAATATGCGGACATGAGAACATGACATGAGAACGTTAAGATGAATGAGTAGAGTGACGAGAATGGATAAAGTGAGAAATTTGTATATGGAGGAAGTTTAGTATTAAGTGGTGCCAGTCGCTGAAAAGTTGAAAGGAAAACGTTTGTCTTAGTAGGGTCATGTAACGAAAAGAAATGAAACGCATTTTACTAAAACAGTTATAAGTATACATGTGGATGGATAGAGAGGGAATGAGAGGCCAAAGAAAAGGTAGAAAATTTGTGTGAGAAGTGATATGAAAGAACAGGGAGTCGGTGATAGCGTGACGTGGTTGACAGGACAGAATGAAAGAAAAACACGTGTTGCGCCGACCCTAAGTAACATGGACAAGTGCAGAAAGATGATGATTCAACGTAAGCTATAAAAGGTTTGATTTTTGGAATGACATGTAATAGATAAGTTTATAATAAATTGAGATAAGAACCAGATATTGATGATGTTGATCCTCTTTTAATAAGTAACGGAAACCACATCGACTTAGATCTTGAGAATTTCTTAACTAACCTAGAGTAAGCTTCCTAATAAACCTTAAGCTACAATGTAACTGCTTTTTAGTTACAACGGTAAAACACTTTATAGATCACAATTTAACATGGTGTTCAAAAGCTATCTCGTTAATCTATCTCGTGAATTTTATTTAAAACTCGAAATAGTGTTAGCTATAATAGCGCCAAGTCACGGCATCATAAAATTTACAGTCAACACTTAGCACTGTTATTTTGAAAATTATTCTTGCTAATTAAATTTCCAGACTAATCCGATTTCCTTAGTCTATACCCAATCTTAGTAGAATATCAATTTTAAATTTCGAATTTTGTAAAAAGAGGAATAATAATATTCGACGAGTGTCCATGGTGTTTCTTGCATTTACTTCTTCGTATAGATCTACGCTCTAAAATGTGCAATGAGCATCACTTTTCTGACTGACCGACTTCTTGACCATTTAAAAGTGCCTGTAAATGGTTTCTTTGAAATAAATGGCTTTGATTGATTGATTGATCGATGTCAATTTTAATTTATAATTTTTTTTGATAGTATGTTCTAAAATTTATATTTCAATTCATAATTTGATGACTACCATTCAGTAATTAACTTTATTAGCCTAGTGTAATTAAATTGGTTTATCAAGTGATTGTTTGTATTTTTAAAACTTACCCAATTAACACTAAAAGCATTGGTTGCAATGAAATTTGAACTTTGTCATGTATGTCATAGAATTTGACGGTTTTTAAAGTAATTGTCTCGATTTTTGAATTCAAGTATATGTTATAGAAAAGTGCTAACTCCCTTTTTGCTGATTGGCTACACAACATCACGTCACCGCGTTTGTCTGAGCGTATAGAAAGCGTTTCACCACGCTCCAATGACTGTTCAATGGACTTCATAAATTGTTAGGACGTTGGCGCTCTGGTAATTTGTCTCCATCATCATCTATGTACGCAACTTTGTCTTTGATTCAAAAGACTTGTTTATATTTGGAGCCGGATGTAGCATAATGTTATTAGGTTTTCGTGTATTTTTATGTGCCATTAATTTGGTAAATAATTTATTACCTACTACTTATGTAACCATAGGTTGCATTCTAATTTCTACTTATAAATTTTGAATAATTTCAAATACATCCCTGCTGGAGTGTGTGTTTCCTGATAGCTACAACCTAGGGATCTTTAAGCCAATTGTGATTACGTTATTTCTAGCGACACCTGCTCCTTCGTCGGCCACATCATTGCTTACCATCAGTTAAGATAGTGGTCAAATGTGAGCATATCCGTAGTAAACAAAAAAAATAGAAATATAGGACCAATACGAGTGACAATTAAACCATATTGGAAGTAGTATGTTTGTTTTAGTGTTGGTACTTAGCATATAAGAAAAATATATAAAGTCAAAGCGTTGCACGAACGTACAATTACCAGTTATTGGTATAAAATGCTGCAATGATCGAAGCAATGTAAAAAAAAAAAACAAACAACAGGTTAACGAAATATAAAAGGTCGAGAAAATCGTGCGAAATCAAGTCTCATGACGAAAATGGTAGTAATGTCGAATGTGTATGTTACAACATTTTTAATAATAAGTAAAGTCTTTATTTGGAGAATATCATAGTTATGTGTGTATATTGCACCGCTCTATTAGGAGCGAGATTATATCTAGTCTGGCTTTCTTTATTGTACCAGTTCAGTTTTACTTTCAATAGATATATACACACATTTCTAGCTTTTGTAAATATTTGTTTGTATCGATAATTCCTTTTAGAGATCATCTTTCTCTTCTTCAAATCAAAATGTATTGAAGGTCAGCGAAAAATATCTTCTACTTCCATATTTTCCCTCTTAAATAAGGATTATTTCTAGTTTGATGGAAAGGGATCTTATTTATATAAAATAGTTACTCTCATCTCAGTGCGTTAGTTAATGTGTTTCAGTTTCAACGCTGGTGTTACGAATATATGCTATTCAACGTAAAAAATAAAAGTGTACCTATTTACATAAATCTAGCATAAATATTTGTAAAATATCTACTTCTTGTTTACTTAAATATTGATTATTATAGGATTGATCTTATAACACAATATCATGCTTACTGATAGTAAAAAGACAATTATTTTCTTGACAAAATATTAAGACGATTGTCTGCAGGTTTTTACGAGCGACTAGACTTAAATTATCTACCAAAAAAGCAAGTACATTACTAAACAAAAATATGACATAACATGATTAATATCCATCCAAATTATCAAGAAATTTTATGGTACTATTTACAGTCATCTAAGCAGACAATCGTTTGGTAAAAATAAACGATATCAAGGTTACATATAACATTAAGAGAAATAAAAGCGTTTGTATTCGTGACTAGATAGTTTAGGACAAATCGGTCGCAAACCATGTTTTTTATTCTTGCGTATGAATAAATGCTAATAGCAATCGTTGAAAGTCAAGGATGAATCATTATAAGTAAACAAACTTAGAACAAAATTTCGGTTGAAACGGTAAATTTTATAAGTAATTTCGGATTCGCTGAAATACCTAAAGTGACTTGAGGTGAACAAGTAAACATTACTCACAAGAAAGGAACGAAAGAATAAGATAGTACCTATATATTCATAAACTTAGGTGATTATATAGCCATATACATTGCTGTTCTTCTTAAAGAAGTTGTTGACGTAACATAAAATCAACCAAATAAATTTATCCATAAATCCAACAAAGAACGTTTTTTTATTGTCACTATTTATGAGATTGCTCTAGTAGTTTCGTTTCTCATTCTTGTGCAGATTATAGAGAACAAAAGATGACATGGTTTCAAAACTGATATGGCAAGGATTGCAAAACATTGCGTGACTGGCCTATTTGTGATATATCGCTAATCATTTTGTTTGGTACACGCTGGCAACTACGAAATCTTACTTATGAGGTCATTATACAAATATATGTATATGAGTAAAAAACCGTTATTTTTCAGAATTCCATTCCACTAACTCTTTGTTTGCTTACTCTCAAAGTGCTGGGAAATTTCGAAAAGGGTTATTCTTAAAATTATTTAAATATATATTGACATGAGTGCAAATACTTTTAGAAATAAAACGCATGGACAAAGGATTGTACAAATTATTGACGTAAAGACAATCATTCTTAAACGATTCAATGTGAAGTGTTGATGTCAGGATTTAATTTACCTTCAAATCATATCTGAAAAAATCAGATGAAGTAAATGGAGCAAAAAATCTTATCGCACCACTGATCAATAGCAATGAAACAAAAGAAGTAATTTGACTCTGTTACCTTTCTTCCGTAAACCGAGGTCAGGCGTGACCGATGCGAATTCCTTAAACTAAATATTCCCGACCGGTGTACTTAGAACTTTATCTTGAGAAACATTATTTCATTCTGTAGATCACCAAGATTGGCCATCAGAGTACTCATTCGGAAAGCCACCAGTTTCCAAAGCCATTATTTCTGAAGATGGATCGTTTACCAATGGTTATGAGACCATGAAAAAGGTAAATGCTTCAAATGAGGCATCCGATGGTACTATATCGCTTTTTCATGCTATCATACAATTACAGTTTTTCCATGGTTGACTTAATTCTCAGTTGGTGTTTTATGATTTATGCAATGTTCAGATCAAATTATGATGACGGATTTAATCTATGTAATAATATTATTCAACTGTTTTTCGTAAGTAAACCGCGTTTCACTATTTCAAAAACTGCTCCAGTTTTGAGTTTTTTAATCTTATCTTGTACAGTGTTGACTCAGTTGGCGATACGATCTATTTTGACAACACTTTTTTATTACTAAGTAGCATCTAGAAAGTAAAATCTGATGAAAATCGTTTATATTTATTGCTTCCTTACTCAGTACCATCAATAAGGAGCTTACGAACATATAACTGAAGATAGATAGAAAGCAGTAAATCAGAAACTTGTACTTTATAGCGGAGTTTGCGGGCCAGAAGGTGTCTTGCAATTTGTGTGTTGTTGCATTCCATAAATCTAACCTTAGTGTCGTATGTTGCTTACGGTTACCGACTCCCGATTGCAAACATGCATTTCTATTTGCCTTAAAAGGTAAAATGCGTGCATACTGATGTTTAATTCTCACATATTTCCTATGCTTGCGTTCATGTATCTGCTTGCATGCATTCCATTTGCTCGTTAATTGCCTTTATTAGCCATTTCTGTTCTTCCCCTATCAGCGTTATGTGTGGTGGCTTCGAGTCAGGTCTCATTTAAACGACCCTGCCTACTTTCCCTTGTATATAATGGTAGCATTATAAGCGCATTAGCTAGATAGTTGGGAATCTTCGCGGTGACTCTAATGTTGCCTACTTCCACTGCGAGCTTGAATTATGGTGGTGTTTGCATTAAACATTAACAATATTTGTCAGGATTGTCGTCGTAAAGAGTACTATCTAACAGCCTACTTCCACAATTACTATTGTTATTATTCGTAAGGGATCATGCAACTATTTCATCTGCAATGACTGTGCTATCAGTTAGACTTTATAGGCCATTCGTTCCGATATGTTTCTTCGATTTGCGCTATTTCTTAACGTTATTAGTGTACCTAAGATAATTATGATTTGTTTGTTTGTATACGTATAAACTACGTATAATGCAATAATGGGAATAAGGGCCGTGGGAAACGATTAGCTGGTCTGTTCAAGAATTATTTGAGATTTAAAGGCGCCAAGTACTGGGATGGTCGTAAACGCGGAACGAATCTATTATTTCACGTTTGTAAATGGTACAATAATACTATAACTTACCTATAATCTTATAATTATTTGGATTATTTCACATATATAATATTGTGAAGTATAGTACTAATTCACATTTTGACAATAACCTTTTTATTGTTTCAGGTACTACAGAAGTTTTTGCCTCAAGCATTTGAACAGATGAAGGAAAACCTTTGAATAGTAGGAATAAAACTACATACATTCAATACATGATAACTCCAGTGTAAGATCTGTAGGTGGTCAAAAGGCTGCAGGGGAACTACATAGCAATAAATATTATAGAAAAGTGATTCATATAATGGAAGCCACGTACACCGAAACAGTTGCAAAACATTTCTCGAACAAAAATCACGATTCTGACATTTGAAATATCGTTACGGGCGGAGTGGAGCGTGGCATTTGCGCAGGCGCATACCTCCCGAGCCTTTCGAGGATACATACACCAACTTAACTTCAACTTTATTTAACACGAGGATATCTGATCTTAAACTTTAACTCATGGGATACAAAAGCTAATTTAAATTAGCCAAATTCCAGCTTGAAGAGCATCAGTAAGTCGATATGAATACTGATTTGAATTTTATTACTATAATTTGAGTGAACTAGGATTCTGTGAGATCTATATTCGGAAATAATTTGGTAGTATATGTTGTAGCCTCAATTACTTCTGCTTGCGTAAATCAAATATGAAATACACGCATGCTCCATTTGAATCAACGTTACGGCTGTTAGTATCTACAACTAGTATTAAATGAACGTATGTTTAGACTTTACCTTAAATAGATAACTTGAATAAAACGTAATCAGATTCCATATAAGATGATGATCAATCTTCACGGTGTAATTTATTCGATTAACAAGCAATTCAAAGTGTTAATTGAAGTTATGGAATCGTACATCACTCACATAATTCAGAGTAACCAAATCTGTGGTATTATGACTCACAACAAGACTTATTGTTGCAAAATCCTCGCCAAAAAGGGTAAACAACCAATCCATCTGTTCAACTTACCATAAAGGACTAACGAAATGTCAATTTCCAAGCTGGACACGAATCGAGATACGTTCAAACGTGGTCATGTCAAATGTCAGCTGACTTGGTAGACATGTTTATAAATCGTGATGGGTTGAAAGTTGTTTCAGAATTTTTAGAAATTATTTACTATAGAAAATATCGTAGAAGATATTTTTGTTAATTATTTTAATAGTCCCCACTACGAGACGGTTAAGTACGTTAAGAAAATTGCGTGACGAACTTTTCTTTCTGAGCTGGTTGTAAAAGTTAAATGATTGCAGTGCTCGTAGACATAGGTATGAGCGCTAACTACTCATTTTCTTAGAGTTCCTGTGTTTAAAAATATGCTTTCGATCATTGCCTTTTACGTCACAACACTAAACAATGATAATTTATGCATTGATAAAAAATAAATTGGGCCTCAATCTGACAAATTACTAAACCTCACCAGTAGAGTTCTGAAAGTGAATAAATGGGACAGACATGATTATAATACCGTGTCTAGACCAAACAATAGCTATATAAAAGTGGAACAATGGGCATTTATTATTTGGTTTAGTACCGAAGGCCGTGCGAGCTACCAATATAAGTGGGCAAAAAAAAACTGGCCTGAGGCACTCCTATTATTTTCCATTCGATAATATTATCAATTAGTATAATTAGGGCACGAACAATCGCTGTGAGGTCACGTCTCTTTTGAAACTGAAACTATAATTAAACGTCACAATAGCTTTCGTTTACTGTGACTTATGTTCACGACATAACAAGATATGATTTGGAATGCAATTAATTTTACGAGGTTATTAATTTTAGTTTTGTTAAAACATATATTGAGCTGTTCTGTTATTTGTTTTTAATTTAAGTCGCGTGTCTGACCGTAATCGGCAAGTAAAAAAAATTATAAAGGCTTATACAAATGTATGTAGATTTATCAAATTGAATGTTTTCAAAAAGCGTTTCTGCAACGTAATCGGTTAAATTCAGTTTCGACAAGGAGTTTTCGAAATTTAAATTTCGATTCTAATTATTGCTTTTTTTTTGTTTTATTTGATAATTCCTTTCTCTTGAAAGGAATGATTTGACATAGTTATTAAAAAAAGTGATTGTCAGTTCAACACTTAGCAACAGATTGACTGCAGCAATTACAACTGGCCTAACAATATCATCTATCTATAAAATATACCTTTAAATATACTTATAGATAGATTGAGAAACTGACTGATTAATATATGAACGTACAGCTTAAACTACTGGAACTAGGAATGTGAAATTTATACACAAGGCTTCATTTTTATATCATAGGTGAGCACTAAGAAAGGGTTTTTAGAAATTCAACCTTTATGGTGGTGATAAGTTTCAAATATACAAAGAAATCCCTCTTCTTTGTATATTTGAAATTTATCACGAATAAACGAAAGTTGTTTTTACATTAACGCAATCGAAAGATTTACCGCGTTTGGCTCTCTGATTGGTTAAGAGCTAGGAGTGGGCTAATCGGAGCGCCGAAATTCATAAACGTGTCGAACAAACTCGTGCTAGGTACTCTGTATTATAAAGCGGTTACATTCGACTGTACTAGTACACCCAATGTCACAAGTCATAATGACACAGCGAAAGTGACTTTATTCAATTTATTGCTCGTTATAAGCATTATCACTCCAATTTATAGCCCTGTTGGACTGTTGTGATTTAGTTTTTGTCGCCAACAGTGGCGTGAATGGTCAATCAATTTGTTGCCAAGTTATTTTGTGCTGTTCATTTGTTTTATTATTTATGATAAGCTTAGATTTTTAAGGAGTAAAACGTGGATAAAGACATGTGATACTGTCCTTTTGTGTAAATGTGACACGCTCTTTTTATGTGATGGCAGATGAATCAATTTACAACTTTTTACAGAGACATAAAAATAGTTACGTGACATCAATCTTCAATCAACACGCCTCAAAGTCTCGAAAAAACTCATTCTAAAGTAAACACTAATTTATATTCAAGATTGTATGAGAATCGAAAGCAGTATGCTGCATAATCATTCATCTGGCTGTCTTGTAGTGATGCAAAATGAAGATTTATGACTTCACACCGCTTTATCGGAACACGGCCCTAGTGAAAATTGCAAATGGAGAATTTCAATCGGTGTTTGAATAAATTTAGTTATAGAGTAAACGCATAAATTTTTAGTAAATAATAACAGATAAATACATTTTATACCCGTAAAAATAAATTCATAGCCACAATAAAATATTATTGCATGACTTGATTCCACCATCTCCTTTCTACCATCGGACAACCCGATGTACGGCAAATATCCACCCTTACGTTGTTGAAACTTCAACGGTCCGGACTAAGCGTTTCGCTTCTTCGTTTATACCGCGTATATCGAAGGACTGGAACAAATGGCCTGCCGGGAACCTTGTTTCTCCTGCGGATATCTTCATTTCTGATTCGATCACGCAAGTTACTACAAATAATTCATTTAATATCAAATAATTAATTAATTAAGAACATAAAATAATTAATTTTAGTCTAAAATCTAGAACGATTCTTAACTTCTACAATTTTCATAAGAGCATCACTTTCTTTGGGGGCCAGGTTCTTCTCAAAAACTAACACATAAATTATACTATTTTGAACTAAACTCTTTTGACGTTTTATCGCCCAAAACTTTTGTACTCGTAATAGTAGTTTTAATAGTCTCACTTATCAGTTTCTGCCAAAGAATCCCACAACCCATATTTTCCTCAGCTCACCTCGGCATACCTAGCACACGCAACATTTCATTCACACCTAGATACGCTATAGAAACACATTCATGACGAAACGCTCCCACAATTACTACACGAAGTAGTGGAGTACTGACAGAACACGCCATCATAGTTGTCGCTTCGTGCCTTATTCCTACGGTTTCATCACTCGCTCACACGCGCACAAAAGCGAAAGCTTACGCCTAATTAATAGCTCAAATATAATTCGGAGCTAAGCGATGTCGTAATACTTTCCTTCGCTTACGTTTGACAATTACGACTTTATAATCTCGAACAACAAACACCTATTGTAATATTCTGGGAACATTTTAAATCGACTTTTGTTGTAGTAAGATCTCTGTGCGCTTTCATCTTTTTCACTTTTGTTTTTCTCACAAGTGTTTGGAATTTACGTTTCAACGTTTATGTCGGTGAGTGTACATAACTTCGTGTTTATTTTGACTACCGCATTGCATTGGTTTTGGTGGGGAATCATCAAATGTCTTGTAGTCGAGGTGCAGTATTAGACTTGAGTGTGACTTACTGAAACCCTATATTCCTTCAGTGAGCCTTTGTGTTCCAGGGCCGAGGTAACTCTTCTAAATGTTTCTGCAAACTTAGCGGGCATTGACTCTACTGGGTCACTACGGTTTTGCTGAAATCTCCTTGAGACGCGCGGTGAACACTATGCACCGTCGACGACTTGGGCTTGGTCCGGACAGTTACCGGATGGTCGGACGGCAAGCTATCCATTGCTCGCCATCCGTAAGCCCACGCCTTCGGTGACCGGAAATCGGGATGGGATCCCGATGGCTGGAGCCTGAGAGCCGTTCCCTCGTGAGTGCGGCCACCTGCCACTCCTTCTCGCTGTGGCACCTTAGTATTACCTTTTGGTGTAATGTTAATGCTAGTTGTTTTCGAGCGAATTTTTGTTTTCCGCGTTAACGTGTGCATGATTTACCCTTCAAAGTCACGTCATATCAAAAGTTGCTATACCTATTTGAATACTGCAGTATGTTGTGCTACTTTTATCCGTTGATCCCAAACTTAAAAGTGGCCCACCCGAGACAAATTTCTGACATTATTACATATCCTTCTCTGAATACTTTGGACATACAGAAATTTTATGGATATTATCTAGGGTTCTATTGAAATAAAATCATAAAATGTAAAACTAATCCAGCAAAGACCTCTGAAAATCTGCTGTTTTGCATCAACTTTGGTGGGCCTTAATTCATAAATTAAAAAAAGCAAAAAAAAAAAAATATATAAAAAACATGCACATTTAAACGAGTTTCTGAAAAACGACTTTTTTTAAAATTTCTTCTTTCATCTTTAAAAAAAAACAAATATTGTAAAATACTCGAATGAGTGATGGAATTGTTGAATGCCAAAAGAGCATTCACGCGTTATCTCTCTTTTTTCGCGTTGCTTCTGTATCAAACATTGCGTGAAATGAAACAACAAGCTCTTAAACCATGCTCACGTTGAATATAGACGACTCGTGAATGGTCCTCTTAAGTGTCGTATTTATCTCAGTGGTATTGAATGATTGAATGCGAAAAGTCGTAAAACAGCATTTCAAAGTTTTCCGTGACTGCTCATAAAACTTTTTGAGGACACTGATTGTATAAGAGGAAGCAACACTTACTCTATTGAAATACCGCACTATGTTAGGGTCATCGTCAAAGTATTACCAACGCGACGTGTGGTCGACTGTTCCATGTACCGTACGTGAATAATATGACTTTTTATTGCTAAGACTCCGCTGTCTGTCTGTCTGTCACCAGGGTGAACGATGATAGCTAGACAGTTGAAATTTTCACAGGTGATGTATTTCTGTTGCCGCTGCAACAAATATTAAAGACAGAATAAAATAAATATTTAAGGGCGGCTTCCATACAAAAAACGTGTTTGTATGCCATTTTTACTTGATATTAATAACGGCAATAGGTAGATGCTTGAAATATTCCAGAATGTTTAGTTGTTTATTCACTTTAAAAATAAATAAATAAAATAAATATTTAAGGGCTCCCATACAACAAACGTCATATTTTTGCCTATTGAATATAGTGTCTAATGTTGTTTAGAATGTAGCATTATACATATATGTGTATATAATTGTACGTAACCCTTCGTGTGCGACTCCAACTTGCACTTGGCCGGTTTTTAATATCTTATTTTTATTCTAACCAGAATAATATTCAATTTACTTTGGCCAGCAATGGGACGTACAATAGGGTATTAAAAAAATATATTCGTACTTATTGTGTGGGACCGTAAGCTTGATTAAAGGAATGTTAGGGTTTGTTTACAAGCATGTAGTTATGTACAGTATATAGCAATGTACACCTCATTAATATCGCTGTTTAGAGTTTTTGCTGGGTGTATGTCGGTGGCACGACACTAACAGATAAGCTATGTCCTCATACCAGTGAGTATGGTGACCATGATTTTGATTTTTTTCCGGGATAAAGAACTTTTGATTGTATTTATCAAAGTTTCAGGTATAGCGACAACTGTCAGGGATTTTACACAGAGATAATAAGCACTAGCATTCAGTAGTAATCTAAATTTGCTCTGGACGCTTGATACGAAGGTGGGACGACGATAAGCATAAGCATAGCATAATGAGCCTTATAATATTTTCACTGCTGGGACTCAGACTTCTTCTCTAGGAGAGGGAATGGGCCGTAATCTAGCGCGCGAGCCCAGTTAAGAAACGAGGGCTGGACAATGTTAAGTAAAAACTGAGGACAATGTGGAATAGAGAAACCCGTGACCGGGAACTGTGGAAGAGTGGAAGAATATGAGGAAGGCCTGTGCTAAAGCAAAATTATCTTCCGAAACCAAAGTTTAAAAAAAAACACTTTTGTTATTAACTAAGTAATGTACTAGATTGTAACTATTGTTATTAATGACTATTATTAGTATAACAAAAATCTAATAGTTTTGGAAAAATATCATTTGGAGAAGATTTACGAATAATATAACATCGATATTTTAATTAACACAGATTCTATAACGCCTTCTTAGTACCCAAAGAAACGTCAAATATTATAAGAATAACCATTAATATTAAATTAAAATAAACATAAATATTTCAACGAAGATCTACAATTTTCGTGACGCAATAATAAGCAGAGAGAAACTGCAAGTTACGTTGCATGTAATTGGAAAAACAATTTAACGATTTTTTGTATGCTTAAAAATTGCATTAAACCACTGACAGACAATTGTGACATGCACGCAACGCTTTGACTGGCGTTACACGATAAGTTTATTTTGTTTGTTTTCAAATTAAGTAGGTTACCGAGTTATTTTTATTTGAATTTGAAATCTAGCTCTTTTATCGGTATGACTATTAACAGTAACGCTTACTTCCTGTTATTTTTGTCGACATAAAATTAAAATTTATAAAAATATTAAAATAAGGGTTTTTTATATGTGATTTTTTCTGTGTCTCTTCTTACATAAATCATGGTAACCCGATAGGGACACGTATAAAATTCTATAATCGCGATTGCTGGGCTAATTGCATTGGAATCTGGCCACTGTGTCAGTGTCGTCTGGCGAAAGTCTCTCCTTAATTATCATTACTTCGGTTAATAAGAAATCTGACAGATATGGGCTAAGTTTGCTTGAGAATTGCGGTTGACATAATCTCTACTGCTATAGAGGTACAGATTTCTGTTTTACTGAATTGTCAGTGGATGGTGTACAGCGATGAGTAAAATGCTTCAGTTACTAGCATAAATATGTGGTTACCCTTTATTTGCAAAATCATCGAATAACTTCTGCCGTTTTGAGTGAAGTGAAAGAGAGTGTCTCAGTTTTATCGACTAAAACACACTCATGTTCTTCGAATTGCCCAACAATACTTGGCAAACCTTTTTTTTGGGAAAGTCATCAAATAATTTCTTCCTGAGTTTTTTTTTGTGGTGGGAAAAACTAACGAAAAACCCACTCCTGTTCCTTTCGTACCAGGGCTGAGTCTTCCTTTCAGAATCAGACCCTTGGCCCCAGTAGGCTTCGACCCTGCTGGGCCCCTACAACCTTTTCCCTTCCTATCTGAGTGGAGTGAAAGACACACACTTGTACTGACTCAATCTTAGAATTTCCCATTTATTTATTTATTTCGAGTTGTGGTAACTCTTCTGATTTTTTTAATAAAGATATATAGGTACTTACCCTTTTTATTTCACCCCAAAAAAAGAAGAACAAAAGGCTATGTGTTGTGATGACTCTATCGACGTATTAATCATCATAAGTATAAAATTAGTGTTGATAATAAGGTCATCTTTTTTTGACAACATCTTAAATGGGTAATTTGGACAGAACAAAAACTATAAACCTACCATTAGTACAAAAACAGCTATACGAAGCGTAATTGCTTGCATAATTATAGGAATAAATTCACAGAGATGCCATTTGAATCACTTATCGAATGAATAGAGGCACAAAAAATCATTAGGAATGGAGAACCTACAGCCATGATGGGTCTGAGAAACATTAACAAAAGACCCGGAGGTGAAAACACGATGGCCTTACAAGAGTAGAAAGAGTAGTCTTAGAATATTCTTTTTAATAATATTGTTCAAAAATAAAAATGGATGGACGAGAATTCAGGATAAACCTAAGCAGAGTCCCGCTTAAAAAAGGCGCAAGAAATGACGCAAATCCAAAATGGCAATTAATCGAGAAAAAAGATTGAATATTTGGTATTGGGAAGTAGATTATACATTGGTAACTAGTACAGACTAATTTTTTTCAGTAATACATACTTTATGTTTTTTTTTTGTAAAAATACAGATCATTATTAACTTAAAAGTATATAGCATAACCAACCGAATAATCTACCCGCTACTGGGACTCAAACCTCCTCTCTAGTAGAGGAAATAGGCGCGGCTCATTCCCTCTCCATCCACTACGCGGGTCCAGTGTGCATTTTTGGAGGTCACACATGGCCTAGAAGTTTTGGTTTAGTTCAGTTTCAATGTTTTCCTTCAGTATTTGAGAGCAGCGGTGATGAAATACTCGTAAATTACAAAAGTAAAGGGCCTGCCTGGGTTTGAACCCACGCCTTACAAATATATTACACAAAGACTACTGATGATATTGATAGTGTATTCGTATTTCTTGATCACTTTACCTCTTACAAAGTACAAAAATCGAATCTACTGAATCTAAAATCTTTTTTTATGAATTTTTTTGATGGAGTAAAATAGCGAGAGAGCGTGTCAGACCTTTACTGACTAAAATCCACCCTTCAGTTGTCTTTTGCGTTCTAGCGCCATGATGAGTCTTTCGAACAATCCCGCAGACCAAGCAGGCATCCGCCCTAGCGAGTCCCGGCAATTAGGTATTCTGATATTTCTTTGAGGCGCGCCTGGAACACAACCAGACATTAAAGTGTATAAATAAAGACTTGCTTTAATCTCTAAATCCGCAATCATCTTACAAGGCGATATCTCCAATTAATTAGCAATACAATTAGCGATTTTACAGATAGCAAAAGATAAATAATTTATTATGACAATATTTTTGTAAAGATCTAGTGGAAATACCCGACTGCATATAAGTATGGATCGGTTTTAGATAAACATCTTGATTCTTGATCAGCCCGGCTTATTTATTAAAGATTTTATGTGATAATGTTATAGAATACGATATGAAGTTGGCAACATTGTCGTCTCCTTGTTAAGGACAGGTTTAAATAAGAAATTACTGGCTGGTAAATGTCATAGGTAATGTGAGTGTTGACTATATAAGTGTAGTGTCTAGTCTATGGTTCAGGAAATATTTAGGATTACCTATGCCATGCATGTAGCGTTAAATTTTTATGTATATAATTAAAGATTTATATTTAGTAGCTGTTGCCAGTAGCTTTGTTTGCGTGAATGTATGAAATTGTCCCAAGGGAACAATTCTATATCTATGTTTTATTATCTATATTATGTTCTATTCTAGGAAATGGTCTACCCCTGTGCCAAATGTCATCCAACTCCGTATAAATTTTCGCTTTTATAATATTAGGTATTTTTTTGGTGCGAAAATCATCCAATGACATCCCCAGCTCTTGGGCGGAGCGGGAGATATTGTCAGACTTTTAGTGACTAAAAACCCACTCCTGTTCCTTCGTTGCCTTTCGTACCAGGGCCGAGATTTCCTTTCAGAAGCAGACCCTTGGCCCCAGTAGGTTTCGTGCTGCTGGGCCCCTACGGTTTGCTGGCATCTCCTTGATGCGTGCGTGGAACAGTACGCGCCGTCGACGACTTTGATTCAGCCCGGTCAGCTACGGTGGCCGGAAATCGGGATCGAAATCCCGGCGGCTGAGACGCGAGGGCCATTGCCCCGCGCGTGCACGTGCGGCCTCCTCCTTTGCTAACATTACTGCTTTACAGAAGGAGTCGACCACCTGCCACTCTACCTTGCTCCGGACCATTGCCTGTACCAAGGCCCGGTATAATATTACGTTTGATCTTTTCGCAGGCGAACTATTTAGTTAATATAGACATTTTGTAGGGTAGAAATGGGTTTAATACTAGTACGATTCTTTTCCGTCGTTTGATGAGAGGTTTATCCATAGGTACGTCCAAACGACTTCGTATACAAATGCAACAACTCGCGTCAAGCTTAATTATTTTCCTAATGACTTGTTGAATACAATAATCACTACACAGCAACCTTGAATTGTATAACGCTACCGAATTTGATGCGGACGCCAGCGTTAATACTTCACTCATAACCATTAATTATGGAATAATTATAAGTTAAAAACCTCATTACCGGTGTTATTTAATAACACTTCCTCATTTAGGGTTATTTAGTTGATGAAAAAATACTATTGTGTATTAAAGTATTTAATAACTGCATGTTCGAGTATGTAGGGTGAGACAGCCCGTTGTTAAACATGTATATGTTTCCTGTTTTGAGTTATTATGGGTGTCAGTTGCCATTAAACTGCGTGATAAGTGGCACAGCATTGAAATGTATGTATGTTAATTATCTATTAACACTGTTTTGGTGAAGTGATCGGTTCGTGTAGTAAATATACGTTTATTCTGTGAAATAGAAAAAGAAAACTTATTTACCTGATCTTGATATTACAATGGGTTGCAAGATTCTTTGAAAGGGCAACTGACGAAACACAGGTGGGTTTTAGTTAGTAAAAGTCAGACGTTCCATCTCCCTCCTCACAGAGCAGAAGTTATTTGATTAAATACCAACCAACGATAAAATAAAAATAAATCTACAAGTGGAGGCAGTTGGCGAAATATTCCTGTCCTATAAAGCTACTTCTGTGTTAGCCGTCGACGAAAATGGGTGCGATGTTATGTTAGGCATTAAACCAAGTAAGTCAATACAAAAGTGTGTTTAACCTGAAGCTCACCAATTTTGAGATGCACCAAATTAAGCACACCGTAAGCATTGTTCATAACGCACCAATGATGAAACATAGGGAAGTGCATGTTGGATTGGTATGGATTTATTACTTACTGATTTAATTATGAGTAAAATTCTAAATAAGATCCTGAGATATTTTTGTGACAATAAAAACCATTACATTTGAACATGTTCCATATTTGATAGACGTTTTGGAATTCAAATGTTCTAATTAAATTAGGTGCTTAAGCGGTTTACTGGACTTAGCTTTCTAATATCTTCTATTTAGGTATATTGTAGAATATTTTCTAGTTTTAATGTTGCTCTTTATCTATTCAAAAACAAGTTCTCAAACTCAGTCTTAATTAGCATTTAAGTCTCCCCATTCGTGCGAAGCGTAGGCGCTCTTCAAATTATTATAGACTATATACAGACCAATAAATGACAGAGCTATTGAATGGCCTAACCATATTCTGTAGTCCCTGACTGCAATTGAGATCAAAGACCTAACCCCTGTTGTGGCTATTGCGGTTACTATAATATGAACATAACACAATAATATATAGCATTATGCACTTTGTTGACAGACAAGTAAGGATTGTTGATTACGTGGCACATACGACCTTTATGGTGAAGAACTAATAACTTTTTAGTTATAATGAAAATTAAACTAGAAAATTGCATTTGCCCAAACTTGGTAAATTATAATACTTGGTTTTCAAGTCATCAGCTCTGTAATTGTTTAGACTCCATGTTAGGATAGGTGACAAAAGGTTAATTTGCGCAATACTAGTTGAAAATACAGAAAATCCGATGCAATTGCAAATTTTTATTAGTTGAATGTTTGTTGTATAAAATTGTATTTGGGCATTGTTTTGTTTCATTGACCGATTAGAAAAATATTGGTGGGTTTTTTTGTTGAGTTTTGTGTTTTGAGTATTTATTAATTAGTATGAGCTAGGTAATAAGATAACTATTATAGGTACTAATTTTACTAATTATATATTCAATTCTAAATTAAATCCTGAAATCTATTCTAATATTATAAAGCTGAAGAGTTTGTTTGGTCACTTATCGTCAGATTTTCAGACGTCTGACTACCTGTAACGACTCGAACGAAGATCTACGAATTTATGTTTACATGCATTCCAAGGAATTTAGAAAAGTACATATGTATTGAAAAATTCACGTTGGTATGTACTTGCTCTTGCCTAATGTATGAGAAGCGGTTGCCTTAACTACTGGGCCACAGAACGATACCTACAATAAAATTGCGCCGAAAATTGTTCGTTTTACCTCACTATACAATAAATGCAATTCACAATAGGAAGTGAATCTGAAAGGTTGCATACGTCAAGGTTGTCAGGTCCAGTCTCTTTCTATCTCAAACGGGTGGCGCACCCATTGCTGGTATTTCTTAGAAAATCATCTTTATTTATAACCTCTCTATACGTAAGGTCGATTGGAGCTTATGTATTCAGAGTCATTAAGCTTTGTTGAAGATAAAGGAAAATGCTTAGAACTTGTAATAATCAATTAAGTATATAAAATCAATTCGCATTGTTTGATTTGATAACTTGTATTATTATTAAACCTGTACGTTGATATTCAAGAAAATGTATAACGTCATAAGGGCAAAATTTTGTATGTATGTGTGTGTGTTGTTATTGTTTGTTACTCTTTTACAATCAAACAGATTTGTATGAAATTGTTGATGGCACACGGCTACCATATTCTGGAACAAGGCTTTTTATTTATTTATTTTTAGGACAACCAACAAAGCATACACCATTATACATGCTAAAGATTCAGTATTCTTACATTATATAGTGTAGCCTTAATTAAAGGCTGCCACGGCATGCAATAAACATAAAAGAATTTATGAACTAACGTATCTATTCACTTTTTATACCTTCCTTTGGGATAATTTCAACAATATTTGCCCTAGCCATTTATTAACTCACAGTCTATCGAAGTTTTGTTTTCGTATTCAAATCACTTTAATGTGGATGTCCATCTATACACATTCATACTAAAAATAAATATTTCGCAGTATCATAAATATTCTTTGTACATTTGAGAGACGGTGCATATTGCAGTACCAACTTTGTACTGATTTTCATGAACCAGTTCTCATATGATCGACATGTTAAACACGCAGAACTTACTGACTCGTATTCCGCAAGAAACTTCACGTCTTCATTAGTAAAATAGGTTAAAGAAACAATAGAACGACAAAACATTGATTGTCAAAGGCCTGCAACTTTAGAGGTTTGTCACAAATTTTAAATAAGCAACTAATTTATTTATTTATTTAAACTTCATGTACAGTAGTGGTACATAGGCGGACTTAATGCAACAAGGCATTCTCTACCAGTCAACCTTTGGGTTAAAAAGAAAATAATATGGTAGGTTTGCACAATAAATAAATAACAGATATTTTAAAAAGAACAAATAAAATAAAAAATAAGCTACCAAACTAACTAATGCTCTCATTTTGCTTATATTTTTATTTTAATACTAGCTTATGACCGAGGCTTTGGGTTGATTTTCAAAATTCATTTCTTATTGAGGAATAAGAATGGATTTTGACGAACGGTTTTTTGTTGTTGTAGACAAGTCTAAGTTTTAAAAACTAAACTTATTTAACAATTCAACATTCTAGATCCATGTGTGTTGTTGAATCAGTAATTCAGGCCTTTTATATATGTATATAGAACAATTGAATTTTACTGTAAAAACTGGCCTGTACTAGCAGAAGTCAGAGCTGTGTGGGAAAAGGAGAGGGAATCCTTTGTCCGGTTGTGGGACAAAGTAGTCTAAATAGAACAAACACAATTTGAACTCAATTTTACACTTGCAAACATGATATTACCTAAAGCTGTCCAGGCTACTTTGTTCTTATATCCTACTTTCTCTCCCAACTTGGAAAACCATCTATCTTATTTTTTTATCATTTCCCTCAATTACTCAGACTTCAGTCTCACATAACCGCCACCAAGTCTAGACACGTCAACACCACTAATTGTCTCTCTTTAGTCACCGGAAGATCCGTAAGTCCATTGATATGTAAAGCGACGAGATCCAGGTCGTTCCAACTTACTGCATTTAGACCAAGTAACGGTTCTTCAGATGTAGAGGTAGGTACATCAGATATTTGTGCTGTATGGTAGGGCTTTAAAGGTCTAGTGAAGTGATTTACACTTTCGAAGTTAGTGTAGATTTAATGATAATTCGTGAAGATATATTGCCATCGGATTTCATTTGGTTAGGTTATAAATAAATATTGTAATAGCACGCGGTGTTAGGGGAATGGAATCATGGAATCTGAACTGCAGTAAATATCAGCAGTCAATATCATTTTAAGATAAATAAGATAAGATAAAACAATGACTAGCCTTCACAAAGTGGCTAATGAGATAACATTATATAAGAGAAATATAGACGAACATATGCTAACTCAAGCATACTGGTATAGGAGTTGAGAATTATGATAATGATGATATGAAATAAAATACTTGAACACAATTCACAATTGACAAAGTTAACTAAAATACAAAGTAACCAAGAACACCCTCATTTATCAAACTAAATCCATTCAATTATGCCACTATATCGCTCAGTACCTCTAAGTACGTCTAACTCCGTCCAGCCAACTTCTTATGTCTCGTGGAAGTGTTAATTGGATGAACTAGATCTGACGCTCAAGGTTTTTTGTCTGAAAAAGTTGCACTATCAAGGAGCCCTGATCCGTTACTTTCTGTGTTAATAACACGTAAGAAGGGCACTCTTATTATAATGACTGAGGGTTTGTCTAGTATATAATTTATAGTTTTTGTAATTGTCTTCTTTGTATTGTTTCTCTCTTTTCTTCGTCATATGGTTTCTAAAAATGATTTTGAAATCTGTAGTTATAAGTATGTCATGTCCATTGAGTTTTGTAACATCATCATCATCATCATCTTCCTGCCCTTGTCCCGTGTTATTTGGGGTCGGCGCAACACGTTTTTTTCTTCCATTCTGTCCTGTCACTCGTTTTACTATCACTAACTTCCTTTTCTTTCATATCACTCTTCACACAATCCATCCATCTTTCATCTTTCTTTTTCATCTTTCATTGAGTTTTGTAACAGGGTGTCAATTAAGTTATTATTGTTGGTACCGAAAGTTCTGTAGCGTTATTTAAGTATTTTATATTCACTGAAGCACCTGCTCTTTCAAATAACCCAATGACTTCACCATTGACCTTTAACAAAGCCATTCCAAAACTAAGCAACTCGGTCAGTGCATTGTAAACAAAAATATTTGGTGAAACTTTGAACAAAGATCCGTTTGAAACTGAACCAGCTCAGTTTATTGAGCCGAGACAATATTGAACTGTAGGCGTTGCCACTTCCTTGCTTTCTATAGTGACTTATTGCCTTAGGAGATGGCCCTGGATCTTTGTGAAGTGTGGTGTAAGAATAGAACTGACGCGGCACGGAATTGCGGTGGAAAGAGGAATTTTAATAATAACATTTATGTAATTGAGATTGCTAGTGGCTTTTAACTGTGTTTCTGGGTATTTAGGTAAATATTTACTCCTTTGCTTGGGCCATGACGTGAAAATAGGATCCTCATTTTTTTAAAAGCAGTGTTTTGATGTTTATTAATTACTTTAAATAGTTTTACAAACGCTGAATTGTCTGCTGATCTATGTGTCTGATCTGTTTTGAATACATTTTTAGTATCATTTTCGAAGCCTCTTTTCTAATCAAGTTACATATCTCAGCAATATCGAATACAATTCCTAAGTCCTAACCCTTTACCGCTTGTACCAATTCAGCCTCGAAGTGGGTAATGCCCGTTATTGTGGCAGATATAAACCTTTAGCTGAGAGCGTTTAGAAACGCGGTCGGATTGAATCTCGAGCCATGATTGCGAATAATAGCATTGAACATTCGCTGGTATCAGATGCGAAATTTAGATTACTGGGAACTTTATTGATATTAATGTTTGCTTGGAGCTCAATGAAATTATGAATGGACAGTTTGAATGGGTTTTGCCTCTAGAAACGGAATAATTTGGAAATTTCTTCAATGGTGGTCTGATGTTCGTTAAAAAGACGGGTTTCTAATTATAGTTTCTTTTGAAAATCCGCTACCACGCGTAAGTTTTTAACGAAAACTCAATATTTCAAAAATAAAAATTTTGGGTTCAAGGGTTCTTTATTTGGTATTGATGCCTGTCTGCTATATTTTATTAGCTGTACACGCATAAACATTTAAATAGCTTTGTTCTAACTTTCAAAATACATTGTTCCAATCATCACATTGTACTAGGCGATCATAAAAACAAAAGAAAACGCAGGTATTTTGAGTTGAAATATTAGAGTTAATTGACTTAATTACTTTTACTATTAAAAAGTTTGCTATCTATGAAACAAAACACGTTTTTTGAAGCTTTGTTTTCATTAAAGCGTTAGGTAACAAGAAACATTTTCATCATTCTTTTTAATAATTCTAGGTGAAAGTGATTGTCGATCTCTGTTTCAATTTCCGCTGGTCCCTTTCGTAACTAAACGAAATGAGTTTAACGAATACTTGAAGAATAATTATTACTTTGTAATTAAGTTAACTTGTTTAGCAATGTTGTTAAATAGTGATTTCCCTGAGAATTATGTCATAAGAATGTTGCTAGTTACTGTGGGTCAATAAATGATTTTTCTTTTGGTTGTAATTAGTATAATATTTTGTGTAGTGTTGAGTGTTTAAAACAGAAACAATGTCATATGTCTCTTAATGCTCATCTCTTTCACTTCAATATATAAGGTGAATACCAGTTTTTAACTACAGGGATTTTAATTTATTTTATGTATTTTATGGGGATGAAAATGTGGCCTAAATCATTGAATGATAGGTCTGCTGATAAAAACAGCGAAAGGATTTTCTTTTCAGATTAGTGCCTGCTACAAATACCACATCCTATAAAGAAACTATTTCACTTCTTCATCATCTTTATCATTTGAGACATAAGCCTCCCCCAAGTGTGACAACAACGACCAGTTCTATGCGTCTCGCATTCATCACGTCCCCGCAACCCTCACCGGGGTCATCGGTCCATCTTGTGAGTGGCTTTCTAATCCTGCATCTTCAGGTACGCGGCCGCCACTTCAGAACCTTTCGGCCCTATCAATCATTTGTGTAGGCATGATTATGCCAAATTTCATCTCTTAATAATTAATTTACTTAAAAGGCACAGAGGTGCATTTAATGACTTGCACATAAACTGTTTCAACAGTAATCTCTTCTATTATATAAAGTGCAATAATCAATAAAATTAAAATCGTCGGTTGTCGTTGCAAGATCCTATCCCTTGCAGATCCATTTAAACGTCGCTTAGGCACGATATCAGGCCTAGAATCAAAGGAAGCGTGAATCTCTTCGTCGTCTACGAATTGTTGGTCATTTGTAACAGCCCTACTTAATCTAGTACTTTTAATTGCATTCATATTTCAGTGTATTTTGTGTGATTTGTCATTTCATGGGAATGGAGGAGGACGATGTTCAAAGTATTTTGTTTGTAATTTGTTAGCTATCGATCTAAGCATGCTAACAGGTGCTGAAGAGCTCCCATCGAGTGATTCCAGGGAAGACGGTGGCACAGTAATCACGTGCTGCTGTGCACAGTGAGGCTCAGGGGAGACCATTATACAGTCCCTTCAGGGATGTGCTGTAACAGGCGTTGCACAGAGAGGGTTCTGGAATGGTATTTTGAGAGCTAACGAGTAATTACCGGGGTGGTTTTAGTGAGGTAAAAATCCCACACTCCCTGGACTTAACCACAAAGTCCGGGTGCCTTTTGAAGGTTTCCCTTCGAAAACAAAAAAAGAAGGTTTTGAAGAGCTGAGAAAAAAAAAGTTAGACGCTAGCTAACCAATGAATACATAAACCCCAAAATAGACAAAATAATTTTTCCATACAGCAAATTAGACCATTCGTCCCAAGTAGAACTAACAAACTAAAACACTTAACAAACCTACGTTAATTCAATCAGCCCAAAACTGCGCTCATTTCATTCAAAATCCTCCTACACGAGAACCACAAAGCCCCAGGAAACGAGAACAACAAGCACACACACAATAGAATTCTTACTTTCGTCAATTTGTAACCTGTCATTATGTGAATGCCTTTTTAATGCTCCAATGAATGGACAAAGTACTTTCGTTTCGGATACGTATACGCTTTTCTGGCTTATGTTTACCGCGGGAAATATGTTTGGTAATGTTAGAAATTATGGAAATGGTTTGGCAAGATTGTTTTGCGGTGATATCTGTAAACGTTTTTTAGATTTGAAATAGCTTAATAGTTGGATTCTCTACGATTGGGCAATACTATCAAATTTCAGTAGGATTAGAAAATTTTGGCATTTTGGCTTCATTTGATTTAAATGCTGTAGCCATCATAAGTATTATCTGATCATTAGCCGCATTCTGAAATACCTTATTATCTTTAGCCGTCTTTTCAAAATTGTCTACACAATTGACGCGATGTTTTGTGAAAGCCTTTTATTGCTGTTTTTTTCATCTGTAAAAATACAAGTACACAGTTTGCATTACGTATTAGGAACTTGTAATTGAGGCGTTCCAAATAGTATCATCAGTTTGTTTGTAAACAATCGTAACATGTTATTATTCGATTGTTGATACGTTGCAATGCCTACTTATTTTATCGTCATGACTGATTAATTTCACGTTTAAATAACCAACCACTAACCAAGATGTTGACTGGTAGAAATGCCTTGTTGCAACAAGTTTGTTTATGTACCACTAACGTACATAAAGTTCAAATAAATGAATTTAGAATTTTTATACTAATAATATACTCAACAGGTTGAGTTTAGTCATAAATAGTTGCCAAAATTTTTACACATTGCTGTAATAGCATTCCTACAACAACTTCTAAAAGAAACTATTGAACCACGTACGAGTATTCTGTTCACCTATTTAAAGCCATATTCATATGTACCAGCTAAGAATAACTATAACTATTTTGACAAAGAACACAATCCCATTGAAAAGGTATCTTGAATAATGAAATCTGCTTTTGTTTTTACACCAGTAGGTATTCTTAAACAATCTTCTGTGGAGAACAATGGACATAGGTGTAAATAGCAAACGAACTCAGTAAGTGTTCGGTGAAAGCAATGAGAACTTAGAAATCGTTTGGTGATATCGGTTTTGTTCAGGGCTGACTGAAGTTAAGATATTAATTGAAAGGTGTTTATAATTAATTGTTGTTGAGAATGAAAGTTTAATTGTTGGTTTGAGTAAGATTTGTTTTTGCTGCTGGTTTGCTGTTGTCATGTTATGTGAATTTAAGTATCCAATGGAAGCGTTGGTAGCTTTCTTAGATTTTTTCTTTATTCAATTGTGCTGAGAGTTAAATAAATACGTTTAGTTGTCGTTTTATGCCATTGGAAAAATCTTTCGACAAAGTTAATACATCAATATATCAAGTACCAAATTAAGTAAGACAAAGCTATTCATCAAAACACAAAAACAAAAAGTTACTCATGTTAATAACACACTAAACAACTCGAAAAAGGATTTAAAAGGTAATAAGACTCCTTTCGTTTTAACAGACAAAGGCAATAAAAGCTAGAATACCTTCAAAGGATAGAATAAGATCTCTAGATAAAAAGTCACCGGTATAAAATGTAAACTCGGAGAGCTGGTTTAGGTTAAGCAAACGGAGACCCTGAGGCAAAATGTGGCAATTGCTTGATCACGGTTTGTATATAACTGTTATCACTGATGCAGTTATATGTATCGAAGTTGAATGTCCTTTCGAATTAATGGTAATGTATCCTAAACAATTATTCGATAGGACCATTTTTATTAGGAACCTATTTCTTCTTTTTGTCGATGGTACTGTTAAATTTTGTTGGCGCAATAAATCGTCCGCTTGACTTAGGTATAGCTTGTTACTTACACTGCCCAGTACTTTCCCTGAAAACGGTAGTTTTGAGTATGACTTTTCCAAATCTTTATTCCACTTCAATGTTAATAAATCTGTGGCTCACTTTTGAATATTTATTCACATTTATGAGTTATAGCTCAAATTCACAATAAATATCTACGACAACCCTATGTATTCGAATTTTGCTTCTCAAGTTTAAAACTGGGAAGTTTGAAACTTATCAAGTTCAGTAGGGCGTGAAATTTCGTTAGAAGCCATTAGTGCGAAGTGCTTGTTCGATTGAATATAGTCGAAAATTCGACACAGCCTGCTTTGCGTTCTCAGGCAATTATTTCAATTTATAATTGAATGATTTTTACGTGAGTAAACTGTTGCAATTCAACTACTTTACATATATTAGTTACTTGTATTGAAACATAAGGTTGGAAGTTATTTTTGAATCGTAACTATTTGTTGTTGTGTTAAATTACAGAAAAAAATTAGACCTTAAATTTTTGCATCTTCATTGCCCAAATGTAATTTGTCTGTCAGAAGAATTATTGTTTTCAATCAATCTATTTACCCTGTTCCTAACTAATCACAATACACGATACCATATGGTAAGATTATCTCAGTTTATTATGATGGTTACCCATCCACAGACAGACTACGGAAAGCATTTTTTATCGTGAGGATCTGTGCGTCTGTTATTATTTTAGCCGCAAGCTCCTCAGCTAAAATTATTTGCAACTAACTTCTGCTAGCGGCTTCGCCGTGAGAATAGGTTTTTTCATACAAATTTTGAACCTCGTTTCATCCTCTTAAGTGGCGAATTTTAGAAAATTCTCTTTTTTTTTTTGTTATATATCTTAAAAAGAATCACAGTGCAAAATTTCAGCGCTTTAGCTCCAAGGGTTTGGCTGGTAGTTGATGAGTCAGTAAGTGAGTAAAGACTTATTTGTCTTTTATATTTACAGAGGTTTCGACGCTTGTTTCAGCATTAATTCCAATACAGTGTCAGTCATCGTTCATGCTAATAAGAAAAATATTTAAAAAGATACTGCGGTACTGATCAGGTAATGATTCTACAAGACATGAAAATATAACGTTTATTAAAATTGATAGTAACATTGTTGAAGCATCGTTTCGTATCATGGATAACACAACCAACAACGGGAATTTAACGATAGTTCTTACAACTTCTACTTTGATGCAAGAGAATGTTAAGAACCGGTCACTATTAATATATAGCAAAATTAATGATCATCATAGTAATAAACTCTTATTATTAATTGCTTCAAAGATATTAATCGTATTTTATTTTCATCTTCTACATGACGGATGTAGGTAAGTTAAGTCCAGCTTATTGATGATGTAAACATCGAAATATTTTTCGCTTCGTTTTATTTTTGTTCCTCTTTATCTCCCACCGGTGTTACGTCGTCGATTACTTACAATCGGCCACAAATTACTTTCAATTTTACGGAGTACTGATACGACCATAAAAAGACAGCAAGTCGGAGTCTCCAACGGCTTTCCCCTTACATTTATGATAAGGCTTATCTATCTCCGCCATTTAATTGCCGTCAACTGTCTCAGACTTGGAATATATCATGAAACGTGAATTCTAACTCTAATTAAGGCTCTTTTCCTTGTTGTAAGTCTATAGTATAGTAAGTCTATCAAAATTTATCAAATGTTATTACTTCATTCTGTTTAATAACTCTATTGAAGTCTTAATTTGTCTATGTGGGTGGCAAAATCCACCTTTCGTGACTAATTGAAACAGGTTTTAGTCTTTAATGTCTTCCTTCTATTCTTAATGGATTTATGATTTTGATATTGTCAGGTTTCAAACATAGTTTTTATATTGTGCATAAACAATGAACATTCAAATCTTCTCAAAGACGCAAAAGTGTTTTGAGTTTTATCATTTCGTGTCATGTATTTTTATTGAGTCACCTACTACAGTTTAACCAACAAGTTTTAAGTTGTATTTAAGAAACTATCACAGTTTTTATTAGCAACCCGAAATTTTGTAGCTTGGTGTACTGGGCTGCAAAAATTTTGGATACAAAAGTTAGAGGTCAAAGTGTAAATATCAAAAACCACGCAAGAGGTAGGCTTCGACGAATGACGTCAATTGGACAAAAGATATGCACAAACTAAAATAGCTTTTGAGTATATTCAACTAGGTACCTTTCGCAAAACATGAAAAAGTGCGTGCAAAAGCGAAACGGTTTCCGAAAATATCATGTCAATATAATATTGATATTATTACGTTGATATTACACATGTAACACTCAACCTTGGCGAGGAGATTTATATGGGGTTACAATAATATTATAGCTCAGGAAACATGAATATAATTTATTATTTGATGTTTATTTTTTATTATGACCATAATATTGGTAGCATAAAGTATCTAAAAACAAAAAAGTTATGATACCATAAATGTGAACTATGATTTTATTTTATAGGCATAAATAAAAATGGTACTATGTCATAGGTAGTTTGTACTATGTTGTGACTACAAATACAAATTATATTGATCATAGAGCTCTGTGCGACTTATTGACGCACAAAAGCATTTTTAAGCGTTATTGTCTTTGATAACCATTATTACATTGATCAAAATTAACAATTTTTAGTCTCACAAAGGGCTTACTTAATTCCAAGAGATCTTCACAGAAATTATAATCGAAACAGCTTATGATGTACATAAAATACAGTTATTTACAGTTTGTATACCAGCATTAACTTACTACAATCGAGATAACGTTGCCCCGGCGTCTGCAGCCGACCTACATACGGCTTGCATAAGATCTGCGCGAGCGCCGTGCACGCGCCGACTCGATATTCAAATTTACGGAACAATTGTTCCGAATAATTTGATGGAAAGTTGATGAAGGGTTTTATGCGAGTTTAAACGGTGAAAGTAGGTGTAGAATGGAATTTCAGGTATCGGGAAAACGTTCACAAATGTTTCTTTAGACAATTGAAGTCATTTGGCGAGGTCTTCGAGGAAATTGCTTTATATAGAGCTTGAGTAGTGAAGAACTTGGAGAGAGAAATTATAGTGTTTATTATGAAGCATTCACGATTTCATAGTTCTACTTCTGTAAGATAAGCTACCTACGGTTGTTTGTTTAAGATGAGTAATCCTCAAACGATTTCCTCCGTTCTATGGTGGAGAGGGCGTGTCAGAATTTTACTAACCAAAACCCAGCTGCACTCTTCAGTCACTCTATAAACGTTCCCGCAGCCCTATCCTCCCCTCTCCCTCCAGCATCGGTCCTCCAAAGTGCATGTGTGTAGGCATTTGGGGCCTCTAACGTAAGTTCTGAACTAGGGCATCGTACTCACACTGGGTATCCGACGGATCTATAAAACCCCATTTCACCAAATTGTTTTTGCAGCCGTCTACCCGGCTGCGCAACCGATTTAGTGCTTGCCATATAGGCTACTGCGATTTACGTCCAGATGACAGATGTTCCTGGGGTTTCAAGAAGTTGGATGGTGGTAGGTGATGTTCTTCCAAAAGCTTGATTGTTTCTTCATGAGGTGGGTCTAACACCCGTATTTATAAACAAGTAAAAGTAACTACTTAAGTAATGATTTGTTTTCTATAGTTAAGGAATTGCTTGAAATTAGAACTGTCAACAAACAACAACCACCTAGCGTCGAGTGTTACTTGAGCATTTTCTTAAGTAAGTAACGTGTGTCACTCCACTATAGAATGAGATTTTGTATTCAAGAATTTACTTCTTTATAAATACGGTTGTAAGGCGATCTGTGTGCAACGAAGAAACTTCTGCCTGCTCTTGAGCCTACCCAGGGCTCTTCTGTGTTCGTAGAGGGGATGTCGGGAATCAGATTTCTTTTTTGTCACAAGATCATACGTGATTGATTAACAACATTACATGATGCGGATACATGTACACATGTATATCGTGTGTTCACATCAATAGCTCTGTAGGCGTAAACACGATAAAATACTGAACACACAGCCTACACAAAGAAAAAACAATCTCCAACAAGTATGTCATATCTACATAAAAGGAAATACTGTCACTAAAAGAATATATATACCTCTTGTAATTTTATACCTCTCATTGCGTGGATTCACTCAGTTATACAAACGCTACTATTTTTGCATCGACGTCGCGTGAGGGATAGTGTGTCGTTAGCATATTATTATCTCGAATTTTCTTTTTAAACAATACCAACGGAAAAATCAGCTTGCATCCTTATTTCTTTACTTTAAGAACTATAACAGCTTAGCTTTTGAATTTTAAAAGACTCAACATAATTGTTTATCTACTTGTCAATTGTAATAAGTTCTCCGTGTTTTTTCTTTTGTAACGTTGTAAGAATTCGATAAATTGGCAAAGAAAACTGTTGGGACATTAAAATGAAGCAGGTATCTACTCCTTGTTTTTACAAATGTTCTGTTTTTATCAATGCATTAACCGATATACTTACAAGTCACTGTACTTACGGAAGTCATTGAACTTATGTTTTGAAGTATTTTGGAGATAACGGCTTTTGAATAAATTTCCATTTATATCGGCGAAGTAAAAAAACAAGAGTACCGAAGTAACCCAAATTAAATGTTGCCAAGGTATCGGAGTGAAACGGATCCTTATCATGAGCGTAGGCAATGGGTTGGCTACATATTGTTGCTAATTACTCAGGCGGTTTTCCTGTGTCTAGCACATCCTACGCACAACCTTTGATAACGTGTTCTGGAACCACAATCAAGGACCTGGTCTGTTGGTCCAGTGGTTAGTGGCCCTGACTGCTAAGCTAGAGGTTGTGGGTTCGATTCCTTACCCAGGACAAATGTTTGTGCGATGAGCACAATCATTTGTTCTGTGTCTGGGTGTAATTTATCTATATTATGTATGTATTTAGAAATATATAAGTAGGTATGTTTATCAGTTATCTAGTACTCATAGCACAAGCTCTACTTAGTTTGGGACAAAATGGCGTTGTGTGATAGTTGTGAGAAAAAAAAAGTTGGATGGGGTTGGCATAGGAGGTTAAACAGAGGATTTAATTTTGAGGTGGGAATCATCCAATGACTGCTCCCACTCTAGAGTAGAACGAGAGGGTGGTTCAGACTTTTATTGACTTTCCACCAGTATCTTTCAGTTGCCAAAAGTGGCACTGGAACTCTTTCAAAAATTCATGCGGCCATAACGGGCATCCCCACTACTGGGCCCGTACAGTTTTGTAGACGGGGAAATTGGTCTGTGCGTAACCTACTCTTGAAGTTACCAATGTCTCTAAAATTTAAAGACACTTCAAGAGTCTAAGATTAATATCCATTTACTTCTTTATTATATACTTTCTTGTACGTACAACACGAAACATTATAAAGAAAAACTTATATCCAAAACATACAATAGGCGGCCATATCGCATTCCACAATCTCTTCCAGGCAACCTGGAACGTATAATAATTGTCAGGACATGATATAGGATTTTTTTTTATGGGAAATCATCCAATGATTTCTTCCGCTCTAGGGTAGACTTTTACTGACTAAAATCGACTCCTACATTTCTTCTTTGATCTTATGTCCCAGGGGTTCCCTTTCGGACAATCCATGATATAGGGCAGATATTTGTAGGCAGATCGGGGTTGGTGGGTTGTTTTGTGAGGCTAGATTGATTAGGCTCTTAATAAACTAGTGCGCCTCACCATCAATGATTGCATCTCTGCTTACCATCAGCTGGGATTGCAGTCAAGCACTGGTTTGTATGAATAAAAAAAAAAAAGTTATTTATTACACCAAAAGGAAATCGATACCGCATACTATTCATCCTCATCCTAAATGTCAAACAAAGATTTAAGCATCAAGATAAAACTATCGTCTTACATCAAAACCACCAATTTACATAACACCAACAATCGTAATATTGTAAAACCATTTCTGTCAGTGTAAAAGAAAAAGTTGCAGTGTATAACGTTGCATAAGAAGTGTATAATTGTCGGCCATTGTGATATAAACGTATAATTATGTGTTTGTTTTGTTGGATGACGCCTGTGGCTCCGTCTGCGAATCTGACCGATTATTATCGTTTTGCATAATGTCTGAATTACTGTTGAAGTGTGTCAAAGCTTTTTGGGGAATTTTTGTGGTTTGTGTCTGTTTTTTGATTAACCAATTTCTATTTTACAAGTCATTTGATGTTAAAAGCGACGGTAATGAATTAAGAAGTCTCTTTTTTATTTGTCTTTGGTAGGCTTTCCACCTTGTCATACACTAGTGATGCACCTCTTCGCACGGGTGTTTTTTTTTAATCTTTATTTTGGAGCTCTGTCAATAATGACTAAGTCGCTCCATCATAGACCAACTTTGGAATTTATTAAATTTACACGGGTGTTAAAAACTTGAATTTCTCGGCATTTGTCTACTATAATAGGCATGTATTATACACCTAAGAGAGCAGTGGTGGCCGAGTGGTAACGGCCTCGACTTACGAGCTGTAGGTCGCGGGTTCAAACCCAGCCAAGCGCATTATTTTGTTGTAATTTATTTCATCACCACTGCTCTCAAAACGGTGAAGGAAAACATCGTGAGGAAACCGGCATGTCCTAGAACCAAAAATTCGAAGACATGTGACATCCACCAGCCCGCACTGGGCCCGCGTGTTGGATTACGGCCCATCCCCTCTCCTAGAGAGCAGGCCTGAGTCCCAACAGTGGGAACATTATAAGGCCGACTACGCTATGCTAAAAAAAAAGCTAAACCTTCTTCATGAATTACTTTGTCTATTGGGAAAAACCAAACGAAAATATGCTCAGTAGTGTTTGAGTTTGTCGCGAACCAACGCGGTGGGGAACTTTGTTTTGTATTTTGTAAGGATATTTAGTTAAAAAAAAATAATTAATAATTAATAATAATAATTTATTAACACACACACACACGTTTTCACGTAAAGTACTTATACAAATATGAAGAAAATAAATAGAAAACACAACAGAGGTGGCTGTGGGCCCCAAACTAGGCGCAGTTAAAAAAAAAGGATAAAGTTAGCGTTTCTTGGGCTTTTTTTACGTGGATCATCATCAATCAATGTTTGGGTTCGGTTGAAGTGAGTGGACCGTATTTCTATAAGCACTTGGTATATTGCCATTAATAAATATTCGAAAATACAACTTCCCTAAAAAACAGATCCAACTTCACTTGCCTTTTTTTGAGGGCAACTGAAGGAGAGCTGCGGTAACTCCTTCGAACCATCTGCAGCCCTGGCAGGCAGCGTTTCTTGGGTCTACATTAAGTTTTTTTTATATATATATAACTAGGGTAAAACGTAGAAGGAAGATAGAGTCTGAAAATAATAAGTGTATTAAAATATATACTTTGAAAAATTCAGGGACCACAAAAAAGTTGCTACAACTTCTTCGTTACTAATAGGTACTGCCCACATCTATGACTTGACCTATGCAGCAATTTTGTCTTAAAAATACTAATTAATTTGTCATGTAGCAAAAAGGTGTGTGACCAATTATCTAGTCAATCAACTGTGAAAGTCTAACAATCACTGACTATCTTGTAATATGGCATTCATTTAAAATAATAGCGATGGCTGTCGAAACTCTTTGTAAAACACTTTGTTAATTTATTTATTTGTTGCTTGTTTCAGGTAAATGTTAAACGCTGTTGTGAAGATTGGAGTGGATATGTTAGTTTGTTTATATTTTGTAAGTGCAGTAAGTGTTGGTTTAAGTGTGTTTTATCATCTTTTAGCTTTTCAGGGTTCCGTACTTAAGCCAGACAAAAACGGAACCGTTTTAGGATCATTTCATCACTTTGTTGTCCGTCAATCCTTCTGTCAAGACCCTTTTTCTCAGGAATGCACGGAGGTATGTAGCTGAAATTAATATTAAATACTACCAAAGCAGTAGCGACCAAATCAAGCTTCTAAGACAACGCGATCTAAATATGAGGTTGTTTATACTACGTTAAGGCGCATATTTTGACACTCACTAGGAAATCAAAACCTTTAGGGTGATTTCCGTTGACCTAGAATCCTGAAAATTGAAGAATTCGGAAAAATCTTCGTAACTCAATTCGGGGATTGAACTGTTTTCATAGCTAAGTTTTTACGGACACCCCCATTGTGCGAGTCCGACTCGCACTTACCTGGTTTTTTGTTATTTCTTCATGCTCAAACGGCTAAAAGGACTGGATGAAATTTGGCACACCAGTATACTATGTCCTGCAATTGAACGAAGATACTTTTTAACATCGGAGTATGTTCTTTTGGGACAGTTATCTACTTTCACGTAAGCAAACGTTGCTCGCAGAACAGATGGTAAATGAAGCCGAAAGGTTCTGGAGTGGCGACCGCGTACCAGAAGACGTAGCGTTGTAAGGCCTCCCACAAGTTGGACCGATGACTTAGTAAGGGTCGTGGGAATCCAATGAATGCGAGACGCACAGGACCGGTCGGTATAATAATAACAATTTTATTTAAAAAACAACATTGTTTCATCATGTTATATGATTGATCATCATGTTTATGTGATTGATCACTGGCGCATCATGCTTATCGGCTAAGGTTCGAAGAATGCCATTGGAGCTGGTCTTAGATCTAGGTCTAGCAACGAGGCAGTCTTCTTGACTGATTATAGTGTGGATGATTTCCACACAAACTTTCACAAAGAGAATATGCCCGATGCACTGCAGTAGGCAGCCCCAACAGCACCCTGAACTCATTATTATACTGGATCCGCAGGGCGTCTGAACTATGTCCACGGTGGACATCTTTCGGCTGAAATGATGACGATGATGCAAGTGAATCCGCTGACATCAGCATGTCTAGAATAAAGTTGTTTCGGTGCCATGAGAACAAATTTCTTCCACCAGCATTTCAAGGTTATCTTACTGCAACTCCACACTCGGTAATAAAATTTACAAATGTAAATACGAGACGAGCAGCCATGCTCCAATTGGCAAGTGGGGTGAGCACAGGAACAATGCTCAACTACGAGCAGACCGTGTTACGTATTGTACAACTATGCGATAAATTCTAAACTAGTTAAAGTAAATACTAATTAAGTCGTATTTAAAGACTAGAAATGTACCTGATTGTTGTCGGCTGGTGAAGAAATGGGAGGTAAGCGATATGGCTTTGAATTAATTTAAGGGAGTGTAACATGCGATGCAGCTGCATCTATAGTAATTACGAATAATATTATTTAAAAAATGTGTTTTCGTTTGTAATGAATAAACTCAAAAACTACTGGACGGATTTAGAAATTTTTATCACCATTGTAATGCTATTTTAATGCTTGAAGGTGTGTGTATACTTGTTGCTTCTTTACGCTTGAACACCTCAACGGAAATATATTATTTATTTATGTACACACAAACACTTAAAAATGAAAAGAACAAAAGCAGATAGAAGAGCACAAAGGTACTGCTTATTTCAACTGAAATTTCTTCCAGCAGACCTCATATATATATATATATATTCGGTGGGAAAATCATCCAATGACATCTCCTGCTCTTGGGCGGAGTAGAAGGGTGTGTCAGACTTTCACTGACCAAAAAACCCACTTTTGTTCCTTCGTTGCCTTTCATACAAGGGCCGAGTCTTCCTTTCAGAATCAGATCCTTGGCCCCAGTAGGCTTCGACCCTGCTAGGCCCAGTTGCTGACACCTCCTTGAGGCGCGCGTGGAACGCTACGCGCCGTCGACGACTTGGGCTCGTTCCGGACGGTTACCGGACGATCGGACGGCGAGCTACCCATTGTTTACCATCCGCAAGCCCGCGCCTACGGTGGCCAGAAATCGGGATCGGAATCCCGGTGGCTGGGGCGCGAGGGCCATTGCCTCGCGTGTGCACGTGAGGCCTCCTCCTTTGCTAGCAATACTGCTTCGCAGAAGGAGGCGACTGCCTGCCACTCCTCTTCGCTCTGGACCATGGCCTGTACCAAGGCCTCGCGCAAGAGATTGCCGCCGCCGATCGCCCCCAACGGCTGATCGGATATGGATGAAATTATGTATATGGGTAAGCCACGTCCTGGGATATCGTAAGATACATTTTATTTGGGACAATTTTGTACTTTAACGTGGGTGGAACCGCTGGCAGTATAATAGTACTAAAATAAAATTGATTGTATTCTGTATAAAAACCTAAATATTTTTTTTAAACTTGACACTGGCTAGATGCAGAAACCGTGCAAAGACAAAAAAAATAATAAAATACTTATCTTCAGTCATCCACACTTTAGGATGCTCAATTTTCAAAAAAAACGGTTTTACTACCAAACTTACTATCAATGTCAGACAATACAGGCTTTTTGTTGTACTCGTTTTTTAATTTGACGTAAACCGTTTCACATCTTATCTACGACAAAAACAGTTCTTACAATATTAATAGCCAACCTTCACGGATTGAGAACTTTTTGCTGGACGCACTGAAACAGCGCAATACTGGTAGTATTCTGATGTGACGTCGTAAATTAATATTTTAATTAGTTTCTGAGATTTATTCTGTTTGGTTTTTTCAGTTTAGTAAGGAAGCTGGTTGACCTTACCATGTTACGTGTAAAAACTTAGTGTTACTTGATACTGACTTAATTCGTTTTGACAAGATGATTAAGTGTATAATATATGTGACGATTTTCTCACAACAATACATGTAGCATGACGTACGTAGTTTTGAGAGCAGTTGGTGCTCCAGTGGTTGAGTGGTACGCTATAGTCGGTACGAGGCGTATTGCTATTTACATATGGCTTGAAAAATGTTTGCCTATTTTGCCAAACGTTGGTCTACAGTCAACTCTCGTGCAATGGATTAAGTATGTATTCTAGGCAACAGAATGTAGTAACTTGCTTGCGAAAATGAACGTCTTTAATTTGACTTAACAAGCTGACCCGTGCCCACTTCGCTGGGCGTCAAACGTAATTTTATTACTGGCCATCAAATATAACCTATAACACTCAGGATTAATATAGCTTTCTAATGGCGAAAGAATTTTCAAAATTGGTTCAGTAACTCTGGAGATAACTTCCCACAAACAAACTCACAAACTTTACTTCTTCATAATATTAATGTAGGAGTATGTATTTTATTTATTGATGTGTAGGTACGTTTTTTACTGTCAATTGATACATTATGTATGATTTAGTTATGTTTTTATATTATAATCTATTTTAAGTTTCCTAATCTATATATGCGCGCACCGGAAAGTGCAGCGTTGGAAGGCTTCCCACAAGGTGGACCGACGACCTGGTGAGAGTCGCGGGAATGCGGTGAATGCGAGACGCACAGGATCGGTCGTTGTGGAGACGCTTGGGGGAGGCCTATGTTCAACAGTGAATGTCGTTCGGTTGAAATGATGATGATGATGATGAATCTATATATACACATTGTATCTACATCCCTCACTCAACTCTTCTGTACTACTGTCGCAAGTTTGCTGGAAGAAATTCCTATTGAAATAAGCAGCACTATTGTGTACCTCTATCTGTATTTGTTAAAAATACTTTGCGAATTAGATCGTCTCCAAAATGGACATCAAACTTAAGATACGTTCTAAGAGTCCCCCATTCATACCAAACTAATTTCCTAAAATTCAGTCTAGCTTTCAATGAACGCAATCTTGCAAACAGAACTGTTTTATGTTTTGGTTAATGTGTCTTACAGTAACCAAAATGTAACACAGTTATGTTTACTGAATGGAGCACCCATATTACTGTTAAATTTACTGCCTTCTATAAGCATGTATCCGTACGTTCTTATGTTAATTTAAATTACTTTAGAAGTAGTGCTAGAGTAATTAAGTTTAACAAACCTTATCGAGTATGGCACGCCGTAACGTCAGGTGTCACTAGCCAGCCACATCACATTAATTAGAAACAGAGCTGAAGTGTTGAACTGGGTAAATGAGGTTTATGTTATGAGGGATAAGACTATAATGTCTTGGGACAGAATATGATGTCTTCATACTATAAGACTCCTGCCTTTGCTTTAATTTAAAATAAAGGTCAGTGTAATATGACATCTTATATTTTCTTGCATCTATACAGCTTAAAGATTATATCATCTTTCTTTGGAATATTTATCATGTGTTTGGTTTATTATGTACCTACGTGCAGTGTATCATATGTGTAGTTTATAATATGTATTGTACATCATATGTGTCGTATATCGTGTATCTATGTATGTTAAGGAAGTGTGACTGTGCATTTATAGTGGAGTCAGACTTGTCATGTATCAATCGATTGATAGTTACCGGTCATAGACATTATTCGTATCATGCCAATCAATTGTTGTACTGAGATTTGATTTGGATACCTTCACTATCCTCAAAACAAACGATTTTAAATAAAATTGGAAGAAATATCTACATAACAAAAACTGTAACACTGGTATCTAGTTGACACATTTATTTGTAAACGAAAAACCTAATCAACTCAATTTGTATCAGCAAGAAACTCATTACCGCCTTCATTTGTTTTTCACCCAACTTCGTCCCAATAGCTCTCACCACTTATAACTTGTACCACATCTCCCAGTTTTTACACACGACTACCGGTGGCGTACAGTTATCCACCGCTAATGGCTCCGCTTTGCGTCTATGGATTACGAACACTGACCCATTGACGCTTCGAGGAAAAGTGCTGCTGATTTACTGTTCTTGGTAAGAAAATCGCTTAGACTTTGTCGTATCTTGTTGCAGGTTTCTTTACTTTTCCCTAGCTCGACTGGTTAAGGTTTTTTAATCGTTTCTTTTATTATTCGACTAGCGTTTGCTACCCTGCTTGAAAGTAACAAATTGTCCCAAGGGAACATAATATTCTCTATAAAAAGTCCTGTGTTATCTCAAAACATGGTCTACCCGGGTGCTAAAGGTCATAACTAATAATTTTACCCAAACTTTTGCCGTCTTTATAATATAAGTGTGATTTTCTGAATCATTTGCAAGAAATATGTGTTCTTACTTTACCAAAAATGTTTTGAATAGATGAAGTTCGCTTGAAACAAAACCCGTTAATTCGATTCGCAGCTAATAGTTGTTTTTATTATTATTAAAAGTAAACATTATTGTGCATAAGTTTCTGATTAATTCTGCTTTTGTGAACGATATCAAAACGTGCTTATTTGTATGAAGAATGTCTTTTGCTCACCATCTCGCCGTCCGGTAACCGTCCGAACCGAGTCCAAGTCTTCGACGGCTAAGCAAAATCGTAGGGGCTCAACAAGGCTGATGCCTGCTAGAGCCACGGGGAATCTGAATAGGAAACCCGTGGTCCTAAAACGCAATGGGCAACTGAAGGACAAGGTGTGCTTTCAGTCAGTAAAAGTCTGATACGTCCTCCTGCTGCTTCCTAGAGCGCGAAAAGTTATTGAACGATTGTCCACTTAAAAAAAGTCTATAAACGTACGTAATGTAATAACAACCAACTTGACATTTTGTATATTTGAAGCTAAATTCAACGATTGTTGTATAAATCATTATAGGATTCGCATGTTTATTGACCCCATCAACTTATTTTCGTTCCGCTTTTACAAGGAGCTTGTTTTTTTGGTTATTTACGATCAACAGTTCCTGATACGATTCCTTTCGCATGATCTTTTATTACAAAGAACGAACACGACCTATATTTTATTTTTTATTTCAGAACATTATTTATAGGTTCGTAAAATTTCGCATTTTTAGTACAAAATTACGAGTCGATTAATGTCGGAATAAATTTATAATTACGAAGTGATGTATCGCATATAATCAGAGAGAATCCGGTTCGGGTTAACACGTTAACCGTTACTCGACCGTTTAATCTCCGATTGATCAGTTATCGTTTAATAATAATAATTGGTTTAACATACTGATTGATCATTTGTGGCGTTGCCGTTTTGCTATTGTACTTCGAATTTGGGCATCATTATTGTATTAATTTATAGTTTGATTGGTTTGTGTGACTTTTTAATTATACTCCTTTTGAGATCAAGTCCAACTACGGTTTTAACAAGGTCTGACGATTTTTTGTAAGTAAGTATAAATCTGTGGCAGCAGTGATGCCCAAGTGGTAACAGCTCCGATTTATGAATTGTAGGTCTCAGGTTCAAACCCAGGCATTTCTTCTTGTAATTTATATCACCACTGCTCTCAAAACGGTGAAGGAAAACATTGTGAGGAACCCGGCATGTCCTAGAATCAAAAATTCTAACACGTGTGACATCTACCTACCCGCACTGGGCCCGCGTGGTGAATTAGGTACGCCCATTCCCTCTCCTAGAGAGGAGGCCTGAGTAGAATATTATAAGGCTGATTATGCTATTATGCCTGAGGTATAAATCTCAGTTCTCATACAAACTGATCGCTGGGCAAGCATCTCCACAATGACGCTGTTGAGATGGACTTGGGTCTTCTCATATTAGAGTTGGTTCGAAGTGGCTCAAGAAAAAAATATCTGGATTAAGTTAGAATATGCCTTTGTCCAGCAATGGAAAAGTATAGGCTAAGTTTTTCTTTAAATTCTCAACACTTTTTCTCCAAATTCTAATCACTTTTTCTGTAAACCTTTTTTTGGTCATTTTTTTATAAGATTGTTTTCAATTGTACTTCGCACATGCGGTCTATTACACCATTGAATCCCAAAATAACTGATAAAACCTTTTTAAATAATTACTTAAGTTAATTGTTAATGTAAAGGCATCGTGTGTGAACGTTTCACTCTACTTATTTCGACGATTACTTAGTTCACATTGCGTAATTCATTGTGTCAGTTTTACGCATCCGATTTAAATGCTAACGTTAAATATCGCGTAGCTATAAGTTAATTATAGTACTATCATATTAAAGTGTTGCAAACTTATGTACGTTGGTACCAAAGCTGCGAAAAGAGAACGTTACAAAAATATTACTAAAATCTATACATATAATAAATCTGTAGAAGTTTTTAGTTGTGCGCGCATCAAGTAAAATGTACGAAATCGATGTAGATAACTTTTATACGTCTAAATTGTGTGTAGCTTGATATATTACTTTTTCTTCCTTATCGATATCACTCTTGACAGAGTGGTCGTGGTCATCACTTCAGGTGTCGGTGGCAAGCTTCACAACGCGCCGCCACTCCTCTCTGATGGCCGCCTTCCTCGTGCATTCGTGCAGTGATGATGAGCCACTTACTGCCGCTTTAATCTGCTCAGTCCACCTCATAGGCGACCTTCCTCGTGGCTTGGTACCCTCAACCTTTCCCTGAACTACAAGTTGCTCAATAGCCACTTCCCCTCTGCGGCATACGTGACCAAAAAAGATGAGAATGCGAGACTGTACCAAAGACGATAAACGCTGCTTGATGCCGAGTTCCCGTAGTATAGACTCGTTGGTACGGAATTCAAATATATTACTTACGCTTTGTTTTATAGATATACTACATTCATTGACTGTTAGGCGGTACGAAGTTCGCCGGCTCAGCTAGTAAGTAAATATTTTACGGCTCTACCATACGCGTCTAAGGAATCGTTTGACTGTTCCAATGAAGGTTTTTAAACTGATTCAAAAAACGCTGTGCGCAGTGGCATGTGCTCTCTATGTCCTCCGCAGATAAAATATTTTATTTGTTCGTGATTGTTTATAAGAGTTACCGCGGAAGGAACACAGGTGGGTTTTAGGCAGTAAAAGTAAAAGTTTGGCCCTCTCTCTCGCTCCGGTTGGATTTTTAGAATTTGGAGAAAAAATGTTGAGAAATTAATTCCGGGAGAAGTTATTTTATGATTTCTCACCGCAAAAAATAGATGTATGCAAGGATTTTTATAGTATCATTATGTAGTTTCTGCCTACCCTTATGGGAAAAGGCATGTATGAATTCGTATGTATTGCTTAAAACTGAAACTTAGTCCTTCGGTTGCCCAATCATAATCACCATCATCATTTTAGCCGAAAGACGTTCACTGTTGGAAATAGTATATTATCATTTTTATTACTTTTTTTTTCTTTACTTTTTTTTTCTTTTTGATTCGGAGAACTTTGATTGCGCGATGCAGGATTAGTTCTTATGTGACGCCATAGATGTCGCTACACTTACTAAAATAATTTTCCAATTCGAAAGGGTAATTTTTAAATTATTTTTGAAATTCACGGCTTTCAATAATACGATAATTTGTCACACAAAAAAAAAATCCTCAAAAATCGCTCTGTCTGTTAAGGAAAATTACATGAAAAATAGTTCAGTAATTTTTGAGTTCATCGCATTCATATGTAAGGATACTTCCTTCAGCTTCAGCTTGAGCATACCTGGCCAAATGTGAGTGTCTTCTGCCGAATTCTTTAGGGAGTACAATCATGATATTATGTAGTCGTATGTATTAAAATGATGCAAGCTTTGACTTACGGCTTGAATAGTAAATGTCAGTTCCGGTATTTTTATTTTGTATGCAATGCACCGCTCTGTTACCCTTTCTGTTTCGTGGTTTTTATTATTATGGCCGTCCCATATATTTTGATTTACGTTTGTTATAAATAAGTTGAATATTTTTGTTAATAAGGTATGTCGAAGCTTCTATATTATATATACATAAGTAGTCTTTTTGTCGACAGTGCATAGTGTTCCTTGCGCTCTTCAAAAAGATGTCGGCCGTAGGGGCGCAGCAGGACCGATGTCACTAGGGTCGCGAGCATTTTCTGAAGAGGAAACCCGTGGTCTTAAAACACAAAGGGAGTTGCCCTTTGCGTAAGCTATGATCACACTTTTTTAAAATAATCTCACAACTAAAAAAAGTGCCCTGTAACTTGTGATATCGTCTGCATTACGAATGAAAATACTTCGCCAAGTTTCAAGCCTTTTTATTGCAATAAAAACGGTTGTATTCATAATAAGCTAACCAACATGGTGTGAATCACTTTTACAGTTAACCAAGAACTTTGAAAGAATTGTAGACACGATTCTCTTTACAACTAGGTACATTTGAGTTACGCACGATATAGTAATCCACTAACGTGGGAACACAACATAACCTCGTAAAAGTGTCGACTATGATACGTGATTAAAATAAACCATCGTGGTTATATTTTCGTTCGCATTTTTGTTTGTATGGTAGTCCAGTCGTAGTGGAGTGATTATGACAGAGTTACTCAATAGTAACAAACAGTAACAGTAATATACGTAAGTAACGGTGTCTGTCAGGGCAGCGGTATAGTTCGAAAGATTTACTGCGGTCTTGAAACGTAAAGGGTAACAAAAGGACACAGGTGGCTTTTGTCAGTAAAAGTCTGACATCTCTCATGGAGTAAGAGAGCGAGTCAGACTACCTAGAAAAGGATAAAGAAGAAATCAATCAAAGCCACATTATCGCACCCCCCGTGCGACACTGTCATTTTTGCAAAAAATGCAAAAATGAGTTAAATATCTAAAAATGATCCTAAAGAAAGGGGTGCTCCCTTTACTTGGTGCGATTTATCCAAAAGTAAAGTTAAAAGTTGACGTTGTAGTATAAGCTGTTCATCTCATCTATATTATTCTTAAGTCATTGTTTCGTGAGGTATCAAAGTTTTAAATGCTTCTCCTGAAAAACTACATTTTTGCATAAGTGACAGTGTCGCACCGGGGTGCGTTATTATCTATTACTAATATAGATGACAAGTTATGGCTTACGTTATTGTTATCGAGACAAGAAATGGTGTCATAGATTTTACACAGTATTTTACTGGATAGAGGAGTTCGTGGTTAGGTACTAACAGTCGTACGGGTCAATCTCCAAGCAACAGGCCGGTCTGAGGTTTTCTTTTTTTGGTGGGAAAATCATCTTATGACATCCCCCGCTCTTGGGCGGGTCGGGAGATAGTATCAGACTTTTACTGACTAAAAACCCACTCCTGTTTCTTCGTTGCCTTTCGTACCAGGGCCGAGTCTTCCTTTCAGAATCAGAATCAGACCCTTGGCCCCATTAGGCTTCGACCCTGCTGGACCTCTACAGTTGGTCAAAAATCGGGATCGGAATTCCGGCGGCGGTTGGGGCGTGAGGACCGTTACCTCACGCGATCGGCCGCCTCCTTTGCTAGCATTACTGCTTCGCAGAAGGAGGCGATCGCCTGCCACTCCTACTCGCTCCGGACCATGGCCTGTACCAAGGCTCAGTAGGGTCTGAGGATGGGTTTCTTTTTTAAAAATTCCCGCGGCCCTTGCGGGCTTCGGCTCTTCTGGGTCTTACGATTTGCTGACATATCTTTGAACCGCGCGACTCTATGCACCAACGACGACTAGGACTCGGTGCTTACTGAACAGCCGGAAGGCGAGATATCTATTGCACGTCGTCCATAAGCCCGCGCCTACGGCGGCTGGGGGTCGTCCGTTGACTCTCGACGCCCAGGGCGCCTCCTGTGGCGGTGGCTGGGGCGTGAGGATATCCGTTCCCTTACGATTGCGGTCATCTTCTTCGTGCTTTTACTTATCCTAATGCACTCTTTTATAACAAAATCATGCTTGCAAAGATCCTTCATCCTGAAAGGTTGAGCATCTCTACTTAAGTTCAAGCGCGACGTTCCATTGGAAAACGTGCACATGACACTATTAGCACGTTTTATTTTGACATGATCACAATCTCTTACGAAAAATATCTTTCACATCTTCACGTTTCGTCAGATATCGCACAGATTTGCTTTAAAGTGTGTTAAGTAGTTTTGAAGCGGAAATTAAGATGTTTTAAGTAGTCCAGATGTGTTAGCCTTGTTGTAATATGTTTTAGTAACTAATTACATCTTGAGTAGCGTTTTAGTTGATTTTGGTTTACGAAAGTTCCGGGTTGTGTGTTTTGTTTGCTTTAAGTTTTTTTTTTTTTAACCGATTTAAAAAATGGAGGAGGTTCATAATTCGTCGGAATCTTTTTTATGTATTGTTTTGTTTGGAAGTGTATACTTTCCAGTGTATACGTTTGGATCTGATGCTAGAATTCTAAAGAAATCGAGGGGACTCTTCAAATTTTGTAGCCACATTTGTAGTGATTATATTTTATAGATGGTACCTTACTATAGAACTTGCACGCTATTTAGGTTTAGCTGAGGGATAGGGTACCACAAATAAAAAGATAAAATATTTACAAAAAAAAAAAACAATCGACTTCAAGACCTACAAAAAAAAAAAACACTAAAAAGTGTTAAATGACTTTAGTTTCTGAAGTCAGTGTATTATTATTTGTAATTTTTCTTTGTTGTCATAATCAAAGTTTTGAAGGTATCTTTAAATAATCTTCTGTAAGTATTTTAATTATCACGGTTTGGAAAAATCTATTGTGTTGCCTAAAATGAACGGTTTCGGTTAGTACGTTTCGTATTTAGTTTTTCCGCTTGTAATTTTTACGGTTTTCAGTTTATTAACAAACATGACAAACACGACCGTGAAATCGTTGGCATGAATTACTTGGAATTGTTTTAACATTTTTTCACGCTTTAGTATGAAAAGATTTCAAAGTTAATTATAGAACAACATAAATATGGTGTCGCTTACTACTCAAACAAAAATTACTTTTTCAGGAATACGTGTTCGAATTGGTATTTTGATGGAAAAAAAAACCAAATGTTTTTGTTTAATTATCCAATGTGTAAAACAATTATGGTAAAAATAAATGAACTGTTGTAAAAACTAAAGCACTTTATTATAATTCACTTTTTTTTTTTACAAAATGTTGTTGATATTTTAAACGAATTTTGTCCTGAATTTGGATATCGTTATATTAAAATCAAGCATATCATTGAAACATTAAATTAAAAGGTTCTTTAAATTAAAATCACTTTATAACTTTGTTTACAAAATTAGATAAAAACAAAAATATTTTTATGTTACGAGTTCAATATGGCTGCCAAATCGAACGGGCTTAAAGAAAACCCGTTGGTAATATTTATCAGGGTTTTACCGGGACGTAAAAATTAATGTCTTACCGGTGTTAATTCGTCATGTTTTATTTTTTAGCTCCTTGAATAAATCGATATTTTGTATTGGACAAAGGATTTTCAACATGCCATGTTTTAAGAGGACATAAAAAGACGGCAAAGAGTTCCATCTCACGACTGAATCGCATTTGGTCCGGCAGGAACATCACGCCTAAGACCAAGAGAAAGCTCGTCACCATTCTCTTTTCTACTTTTCTTTATAGTGCAGAGAGTTGGATCCTAAGGTGTCAAAAATGTTGGTCACCGTAGGACCGCTTGCGGACGGCGAGCAATGGGTAGCACGCCGTCCTGTCGTCCGGTAACCGTCCAGACCGAACTCAAGTCGTCGACGGCGCGTAGTGTTCCACGCGCGCCTCAAGGAGAAGTCAGCAAATCGTAGGGGCCCAGCAGGGTCGAAGCCGAGGCAGGGAGGAAAGGCGTATAAGACTTTTACTGACTAAAACCATCCTATGGATACACAGCAAAATATACTATACATCAATAATTGTAAAGTTGCTTTTAAACGGTGACTGATATACTGCGATGTGGAATGAGGAACCATTCATACAACTAAGAACTTCCCATTCATTATAAAAATACCACAAACGAGAAAGAAACGAAATCACAGACGTGTCATGTGCGTTTTTCCCAGATTACTCCGGAAACGACATCTAATCTTGATCAGCATTCACCTTCCCACGTGTCATGATGATCACGACTGTAGTGCATTATAATAATGTGCACGAGTAGGCAGTGCTATTTCCGGAATTGAATCGGAATTGATTCTGGATTAGCTTTCCCAGCTTACGTCTGTGAGACGTACCGTACGCCTGTCAGACGTACGTTAGCAGATTTGAGTAAGTTTGAAGTAGATAACTGGCATAATTTTGTATAGTCATACCTTTAGCTAATCCAATAATTATACAATGGATGCGAGACGCACAGGACCGTTCATTGTGGCGACACTTGGGAGAGGCCTATTCAACAGTGGACGTCTTTTGGCTGAAATGATGATGATGATGATGATACCTTTAGCTCGGACTCTATAAAAGGGACCTCTTCATTTCAACGTGAGATTTTGGTAGCGCATCATATCGACACACGGTTGGCGCAGTTATTGTGCCATTGGCTGCTGTGTTGCGTATTGCTGGTTTGGTTACCGCATGAAACACATAGGTATTTGCATGGCCTATAATAATATATAGTGTTTTCGGGTCTGAGTGTCTGTGTTTGTGGATTTACCTGTTTGTGAACGCTCCCAAACTTCAGAAGTAATTACTAGTGTAGGGCCACGTTTCATATTAAAAAACCGGCCACTCGCGCACTGAGGGTTCCGTACAAATTTACCTATGAAAACAGTTCAATTCCCGAATCGAGTTACGAAAATTTTTCCGAACTGCAAAAAACTTTGGCTATGAGAACTTGCTTCATGCCAAATTTTAGCATTCTAGGTACGGGAAGTACCCTATGAATTTTGATTCCCTTGAGAGTGTCGAAATACGCTTTTTGTGACACAAACGGCCGTGTTTTTTTGATTAACTACGTACCTAACTGACTAACGTAACTCAAAAGTTCGATTTTTTCACTGTTTCAAGAGACCACAGACCCGAGTGTACAGTTTTAATTTCAACTCGATATCTCGACGCGTTCGCGAGATAAAGGGTCTTGACAGACTGACAGACAGGCGGACGGATAACAAAGTGATCCTATAATGGTTCCGTTTTTTCCTTTTGAGTTACGTAACCCTAAAAAAGGAAGAAAAAAGCATGTCAATACCACATTTTGGTCTTGCATGTCGCATTTATTACGTAACTTATTTTGCTAAGTAAATATTGACTGCTTCATTACCGTTTTTTGCAATACAATAACTTGATCACTTATAAAAAAGGTATTTAAAACATTGCATATGATATGCGATAATATTTTGATAAAAAACTAGAATAGGGAAGCGAACGACTATTTTTTGCTCGTTTACATTATGCCAGTAACTTGCTCTAGTTGATTGCTTCCAATACAACGATTTTTTCAAATCTGTCACGATGTATAATTTCATATTTTTTTCCAATAAATAGACCTGAACATCTATGTAATTTTTCAATTTAAGCTACAGTAAAATGCAATTTATTGAAAATAAGTAGAAATATTGCAACTTTTCACTTCGCCAATAAGTCTCGACACCACAAAATATCAATTTCATTATGATCATGATACGGTGTATCAAGTGCTAGTTTATATAAATAAATCGTCGGTACAAAATTATACACAGCCAGTTTAGTTCCGCGATGCGTTTTATTTATTGATCAAATTGAATCGCAGTACTATCGCTGATCGAATCATGTAGTGAATTAATATGAAAGGATCGTATGATGTAATAATATGGAGGAGTTATGTACTAGTTTTGCCTGCGGATACGTGGGAAATATTGATACTGGAATGAAAGTACCGTTTATGTTAACTGATATAATCTAGGATATAATGTAGTGTAAAAAATATTTACATACCTATCTTAGGTAAGGTTTTTGGCTAACAATTGATTTTGAAAATAATATAATAATATATAATATTCCACAAAATAACACACAACGCCGCCTAGTCCCAAGCTAAGCAGAGCTTGTGTTATGGGTACTAGACAACTGATAAACATACTTATATATTTTTAAATACATACATATTGTAGATAAATTACACCCAGAAACAGAACAAATGATCGTGCTCATCACACAACCATTTGTCCTGGGTGGGAATCGAACCCACGACCTCCGGCATAGCAGTCAGGGCCACTAACTGCTAATCCAACAGGTGCACCAACAAATGTATCATTTTTTATTATTTATTTGTTTACACTTCATGTACAGTAGTGGTACATAGGCAAACTTATTAGCACAACAAAGCGTTCTCTACCAGTCCTTAGGGATAAAAAAGACAACCTTATGGTAGAAACAAAAAACGCTGAGAGACGAAGAAAAGAGAGCCAAAAAAGAACTAGTATCTAAATAATTAATATGTTCTTATTATGAAACCCGGGATAAATACTTTATTGAGATTGAGCGTTTAGTAATGACAAAATTACTAACTCACTTAATACCTTTTTTATAGCCAACCAAACCTATCCGACAATTTCCTAGGAAAATATTTTATATCAACAACTATTACTTCCAGTTCCTTTACGATTAGAAATAACGTAATAAAATAATTTCAGTTCAAATATCAAGACAGTGAAAAAGGCAAAATAAGTACGGATACTGATTTCAATCTGATACGTAGAAAATCTAATAAAAATAATTAATCTTCAGTGTCTTTTTGCTTCAGTTAGCAGCTGTCTCTCCATTGGACAAATGTCTTGTCTTTCACGATAAAAACTTATACACGATTGAGAGTACCTGTGCCTTAGTTGGATTTGTTAGCTGCGTTTAGATCGCTTGATTGATAAGTCAAGTGGACGGGACAGTGGCTTATTCTTTCTTAATAATGCATGTTTGATTTAAATGTGAATACGATTAGAGTTGTAAAAGGCAAATGATTACTTTGTGATTCTAATCACGTAGCAGTTTGTGCGGAATGAAAATGGGACTATTGTATTTGACAAGCTTTCTTAGAATTGATCAATTTTGCATTTTAGATTGGCAAAGGCTAATAAAGTTTGTAGTGCCGTCTTTATAAACCATATTTCGGTCAACTTGCGACAATATTTGTCACGTTCGAGTAATCAATCAAGTGAACTAGCTCAAAGTGAACGAGGCAGCTAGAGCTACCATGTCCAATATTGCCTAATAGGCATATGCGTCAACACGTCAAGGCATTAACATGTCTCTACACGTTTATATAGAAAGTAGCACTTGTTGTACGGTGACTATTAATGCAGTTTTTAGAAAATTGATTCTTGCAGTTACTAGTCTGTTCCGGTCTTTAGACCCTTTGCTGACCCCGATTAAGTTTGGAATATTGATTGTGGGTTATGAAGTGTTTTGTATGAGGGGAAGCAACTGTTGCTAAGGACGTCAAAAGGATAGGTGGGCTGACAGTTTCATTTAAAATTTACATAATTTTAATCTCGCATGATGGGTAAATCACTATTTCTTGTTCCTTTTTTAAGGTACGTTTCTAACTTTCAATTTCTAAACACACAAACCTCTTTAAATATTTTGTTCAAATAATTTAAGTAAATAGTTTTTATGTATTTTCTTACCGTTGTTTGTTTGAAGTTCCTTAATATGTTTGAATATTCATAATACTTTTATGATTCTTTGGGTCAATAGGTATAAAGTCTATTTTAAGTTTTGTAAACTTTTGTAAATTTATACACACTGTCGACATCTCTCAACTAACTCTCCTGTCACAGAGCTGGCAGCTGAGCCTTTGTGTTTTTCGAGTATATTCCTTAGGGATATTTTTGATATTTTCGCGTGCAAAGCAGCTGGCAGAAGCTAGTAGGTACTACTCTTATTATAAAATTCCTGCACGCTGCCTCGAAGTCCATGTCTTTATAATGACGGAAATCAGATAAAATAAGTCTTCAAAGTCATTAAGCGGTAATTTTTCACTGGTTAACTCTGTTACATACTTTTAATTGCATTTTTATAGTAAGCACAATTAATTTCGCCAAGCCCAATCATCGGACATGGTTAAAGTATCACCCGTACCCACAAACGTTTTGGGAAAACTTTCATTGTGTGTATAGATAAGGAGTGAGATGGCTACAACCTGGGTCTATAAGTCAAGAGTGAAACAAATACTTTGAGCGCGCTCCAACATCCCCTACACCATCAACCTGCACGAGGCTTTGTTATGGATTACGGCCCGTTCACACTCCTAGAGAGAACCAGTGAGAATAAGGCTCGTAATGTTTTTATTATTAGTCTTAGTGAGACAGAACAACTGTACTTACTTTCATATAAGGTCGTGACCACATGCAGGCAGGCTGTGCACTATTAAAATGTAAAATAATTAGCAACGATAATATAAAACGTCGTATGCTCTCTTCTCGTCATAAAATATTGATAGCGTTTTAATAATATCTCATTTCTCGTGTAAGTGAAAATGATTCTTTGAGAAGTGTAAAAGATACTTACTTACTACTCTCAGAGATCAAAGTTTGGGAGGATGATTGGTAATGATGCACTCGTTGAGTCGAGGCTTCAAAGTCTTGAGCATCGACGCCGAGTTGCTAGCCTGTCGGTTTTCTACCGGTTGCATTTCGGGAAGTGTGCGTCGGAATTGCATAACCTAATTCCGCCTAGCCCGTCCCATCATCGGACCACCAGGCGTACGGCAATGCGCCACCGATACATGGTGGACATCCCACCTATACGCACGAAACATTTTTGGAACACATTCATTGTGCGTACAGCTAAGGAGTGGAATTCCTTGCCGGAATCTGTGTTTCCTGATGGCTACAACCCGGGAATCTTTAAGTCGAGAGTGAATAGGTTATTTCTAGGTAAGCGCGCTCCATCGTCGACCGCATCGTCGCTTTCCATCAGGTGAGATAGTGGTCAAGCGCGAACCTATCAATAATAAAAAATAAGTTTATTTATCCGTTTTAATACATGTCTGGGTCAGCTACTAAAACACCGTCTCAAGTAATTCTATACTGGAATACATGGCAACTATTATGTTGTATACCAATAATTATGTTGCCGACTTTCTTTTGTTTGTCAGTTTGAACTAACAGAGGAAATGCTTTTAGCTTGATGGTTTCAATTACTCTTCTACCTAGACCGGATTAGAAGCGAAAAGTAGGTACGCCTTCCGTTTCGTGTCTTTAACAAACGAATCACGTCTGCAAATATACAAACACTCAAAACATTTGTGTTTAGGTCACACAAATATTTGTTCCGATGTATGACATGAAAAGGCGGCATTGGGTTGTCAAACAGTTTTTAACATTTTTACATACACAAATATATTTTTATATACTCGATTTAAAGACTCTATATACTTTTCCGACATGCGTAGAGAAAAGCTTTAAAAAAAAAAATTCGACAATACTCTTTACCTAATTAATAAAGGTTATCCCGACACGTTTGTGCCTTCAACCAGAAGTATCGGTCCTGACAGTCGTTGTTCTGTCCAAAAACTGGCTTTTTATATGAAAAAAGTTGAGGACCCGATTTCTGTGTCACCTATTGGCCTCAATTGCGTTTCAGACCACCCAGGGACATACACAAATTAAATATACACACGAGATTCTAAGACACTGGTACAGAACAATAAGAATTTATATACATAAAGATGAAACAAATATGTATTAATAAGTTTTTAAACACAGGATTTTTTTAACTATGTCATGAAGTATTGATCATCATGAATGTGTCTACACATATTTCGATGCTGTCCATCCAGCGAATTCCTGCAGTCTTTGCCAGGTAATCGGTTCATGTCTTTTGGTATACTTGCCGTTCAGAAAACTTTGGCAATTCGTTTTATGTTTGATTAACTATAGTTTCAATTAGTCATGTTATCAAAATCGCTCGCTCATGCAACATGAACGCAGTACAAAATAATATATAAAGCGTAGTCTTCTGTGCATTTCATTATTGCGCTGGTGGGCGCGCCCCCCTGATTGGCCGATATTGGTCACCGGTCTTTACATACGGAAAATTTTTGTATCCAACACGTACTTATGTCTTATTTGAAGTACCTACTGTTTTTTTACATTTGTAAAATATGTTTCCTTTCGCGTGGTTTCCAGGTCTTACGTAAACTTTTATTTTAATCATTTGTGGCATCGTTGACGTTAGTTAAGACGTAAAGAAAATTGCAGTGTCGGTTTGTAATATCATCAAAATAATAATATTTTTTTACTGAATGCACATTTTTTTCTGTCTGTTGGTTGTGGCTAATCTTCGAAACTTACTGGAACAATTTTGATGGCATTTTTACTGGTAGATAGATTGTTGATGTTATAAGGGATTAACTTAGGCTACTTTTATTTTCGAAAAATCTGAAATTGTGGCGTAATGACATTGTGCGGTTTCACCAGTCTGACTTAGATCACCAATTGGTGGCCGCAATAGACCTTCTTACTTAACTAAGTATGAATAAGTAAATAAAAATTCTAGAAAATTAAATTTTGGCAATTCACCGAATGTAGAAATATAGCACTAATCAATGTATTGTACTACTTCAGGAAGGTTATGGCCAGCAGTACCTACACGTGTTTCGGCTGAGATACCGACTATTAAAAATGTCAGTAATGAGTCGTAAATTTTGTCTGATTCTGAAATAATATAAAGGAATTGGTAAATATTTTTTAAGTCATAAAAATATCTTGCATCACAAACTACGAGGCTGTATGTTACAGTTAAAATTGTCATGTACCTACTGCGCGCGTGCGTCGATATTGCACGAGATAAAACAATGTAGGCTGCAAGAAAGTGCGACGTTTTGTAAGAAAGGGCAGAAGGATCAGTCGAGGTATTGCTAATGTGATGAGTAACTTCTTTTCTGGTTGATCGGACGGCGATCTACCCAGTGCTCGCCTTCCTCAAGCCCATGCCTACGGTGGCTAGAAAACCTAAGGTCAAATTAAAAACACCTAACTTTTAACCGCCACAGTAATATGATAAACTATGTGTCCAACACGCCACGGTCGCGATTACATGACCGATTAAAGGAAGAAATCGTAGCGTGCTGAGAGCACCCTTATGCTTTTTTGATCTGGTGATCAGAAACACTCCTCTGTAAAAGCGTGACGATTGAATCAGCTGTCAACGTTTCGACCCAACGACTGTCAGATTAGGAGTCTTACCATGATGTGTTGAAATGTCAGGTGTGCGAGCAAGAAAGGGATAGAGCTATATACCCTATATAGCTCCATCCCTTTAAGAGTTCAGTTTAGGTCGTCGAATAATATGGATCGCGTTAAAAGCTCGTAATAGGGCCTCAGGTGCGGGTCATCCTGCGTAATCATAATGTTGGAAGACTCATCATCTTCCTGCCCTTGTCCCGTGTTATTTGGGGTCAGCGCAACACGTTTTTTTCTTCCATTCTGCCTTGTCACTCGTCATGCTATCACTAACTAGTGTCCTTTTCTTTCATATCACTCTTCACACAATCCATCCATCTTTTCTTTGGTCTCCCTCTTCCTCTCCATCCATCCACATGTAAACTCATAACTCTTTTAGTAACATGCGTTTCATCCCTCCTCTTCACATGACCATACCAAGACCAACGATTTCCTTTCAACTTTTCAGTCACTGGCACCACTTTCAAACTTCCCCTAATATACTCATTTCTTACTTTATCCATTCTCGTCACACCACATGTTGTCATGTTGGAAGACTAAAATGTATGAATTCATAACCAATTTACTGAATAAACATCATTTATCATAACTGGACTTTCAGTATTTCACCGACTTTATTGTGCCTGTTAATTTTGTTGTTTGAAATAAACGCATAGATTTTAAATAATTTTTGTGATAGAACCCTATGTAACCTTCAAATGTATTATGATCGGTCCATTATAGATTGGAGATTGGATATGGAGATTGCTCAAGTTTTCTTTGTTATATTGAATCGTGAAGAGCTGCTATGCCCTTGTACTTTTGGCTATGGTTAATCTACTGTTCTAATTTCATTGTAGATTTAGTCAGACCTACGTCTTTTACAGTTTATGGAGTTTTATTAAACTACTATTGAGTCATTCTTTATAAATGCCTTTTGGAACTTCTGTTACACCCACTTGTGCCAAATAAGGGCTTGCTTTTATGGCTCAATCCGGAGTTTCTTTTGTTATTTCACTTTGATTTCTCATCGACATAAATATAACAATATAAAATCAATCAGTTTCATATGGTTGCACAAAAGTTTATAATTCCATAATTATACCCGTACAAATCTATAGGTACATAAAACAAAGTTGTGTTAGATACACCATTTATAACTCACCTACGGCTGGACCGATTTTAATGATCTTTGCTTTATTCGATTTGTCTCGGTCCCAAATAGTAGAATAACTATTAAAATATCGGAATAATTTACGTAAAAAAATAGAAAAATATCCAAATACATCAAATATGATATCAACTGTCAAATAGATTGGCATCAATCATTCAATTATTTGGTTAAGGGTAGTTTAGCTAAAGGGTAATCACTACATTCATTGACTGTTTATTGGGCGGTATGAAGTTCTCCGGGTCAGCTAGTAGTATATACAAAACCAATTATAACTTTTATATTAGTGTGCCATAAAATAGCTCAAAAATGTAAACCACCATGGACGATTTCACTCGTTACTTGTTACAATTTCTTTTTTCTGAACAATTTGGGAAGTTTAAAGTGGAACAATGTCATTAACTTGACGATAGTATGTCAATAGGCAGTGGTCATTAGAGCACGGTAGAAAATGAGGTGCATCGGGAAGTAACACAATGAATTTGAGGTGACGAAATGACGTTAGTAATGGCGAGACACGAGTGACTAAAAGCTTATTATTGTGGTAGGCTTGAACTTGTTTTCTTTGGCTAATGGTTTATATTGGTTGTTAGTTTAAATATGTTTATAGGTAGTAGCATGGCTTTCTTGTTTTCACTTGACTGGACTGGTAGTGGGTTCCATTTCTACCAAAGACAGATGTTTAGTTGCATGTACGATCATTTCTTCTGTGTCTGGGTGTAATTTATCTATAATATGTATGTATTTAGAAACATATAAGTATGTTTATCAGATATCTAGTATATATCTAGAAAAAATTGTGTTATAAGACAATTTTTTCTTAGTTTGGGACTAGATGGAGTTGTGTGAAAGTAGGGGAATATTATTAATATAAAAACAACAACAAAAAATTGAGGCGATGCGACGACATTAGTAATGCCGAGACACTAGTGACTAAAAGTCTGTTATTGTAGGTAGCTTAAACTTTGTTTCTTTGGTTAATGGCTTATATTGGTTGTTAGTCTAAATATGTAGCATGGTTTTGTGTGAAAACAGTAGTATTAACAAGATGGAGTGGGCTGAATGTGGGTTGTAGTAAGCGCTGTTAGCAGCTACGCTTTTGTTGAACAAAGTATATGGGCTTGAATAAATTTCATGTTTATATAAAACTAATTCGAGCAATGCATAAGAGACGGTCGAAGACGCAGCATTGGAATCCGTACGGTCGTTGTGGCGACACCTATGGAAGCCTATATCCAGCAGTGCATGTCTTTCGGCTGAAATGATGATGAGGATGAATGCTTACCATATCTGTATAAGATGTTTGCTATTTCGTTTGTGCCTATTAGGTTTAAAACTGTTCAATGACGTATCTGTACAAGATAAGTTAGTCCCATAACATAAAGAAATTTCATCATCTTTCTCAAAATGATGAAAGCTGGTGCAATCCTGATATAATAAATTTAAACAGATAAATGATTGACATTAGTGTCACGTTCAATGTGCTCACATATCGTGATGTTGTAGTTAGAGCCACGTTCGAAAGAAATACCTTGATAAAAGTGAACAAGGTTAGCAAGAAATTATCCATCTGGTTGTTGAAGAAACTTCCACATACGGTATCATCTTACTTGATAATTACTGTTCACGATCTATTTGTCAAAATTACATTAGTTACAATATTCATATGTCATTTTGAATAAAAATAAAATACATTACTGGGCACAATTACACTGGTAACAAAATGTGTATGTCGATTTCAATAAATATAAAATATATGACTAGTTAAAATATTATTTGTATGTCAATTTCAATTAAAATAAAATAAAACACTGGTCACTCAAATCTTATATCTGAGCCTCGCGCCGAGCCTTGGTATAGGCCATGGTCCGGAGCGAGGAGGATCGAGTGGCAGGCGATCGCCTTCTTCTGCGAAGCAGTAATGCTAGCAAAGGAGGAGGCCGCACATGTACGCGCGAGGCAATGGCCCTCGCGCCCATTGGTGCGGGATTGCGGACGGCAAGCAATGGGAAGCTCGCCGTCCGACCGACCGGTAACCGTCCGGATCGAGCCCAAGTCATCCGCAGCGCGTAGTGTTCCATACGCGCCTCAAGGAGATGTCATTAGATGAATTCTGTCTAATCATTCCCTCCAATATTCGCAACAATATCCGGCTCGAAGGACCAAATTTATGCTGAGTTGATGACCTGATTTTATGTGAGTTTGAAGGAACTTCATGATTAATGTCAATAAATATATAGAGTTATATCTATATATAACTCTCAATTACATGAAGAGAGGTGGAATTAAGTTAGAGGATATAACTTAGATTATAGAGCTAAAGCTTTTTAATGAAGCAAAGGTGGTAGATAAAATGCTGGATTCTGAAGAGCTTCATCAGATCCGTGTTGCAGTAGGCCAAGGCGATATGACACCTAAATTGCAACGATATGAAACAATATTAGAAACATAAAGATTCTGTAGATACTTTCGACTCTTTTATGAAATTTTCTTGCAAGTAATTGCGACCACAAGTCTTAGTATTTCATATATCTCATGGTGTAGGCACACTACGTCAATTCGCAATTACGTGAAGTGGTCATATCTCGAGCTCGTCACGTCGATTCGATAAGGTCATGTTCTAGAAAACACACAATTTGGCAACATTGTTGCGATACAATATAGTTCTACACCAGATACATGGTAAAGTAAATTATTATGTCGCAAACATAGCAAAATGCGTAATACTTATACTCGAACAAATTACCTCACCTTGTATCTCCATGGTTTTTAGTGCAGTAAGTGGTGAGTTTAGTTGAATATAAAAAAAAAACAAAATTACGTAACGATGTGGTTGGTATGTTAGCTTGGGTAACATACAAAGCTCTCTTAGTTACTGTTAAACTATTAAAGTATAGGGCAGAGCGTAGATACAATTGTCACTTTAATTTTCTAAATCTTAATGGTTTTATTGTAGCAAGAGCTACGGCTAGAACTATTCAAGCCTAATTTCCAAGCAAATATCAAATTTTGTAGAAAGTAACACTAACGATAGGACTAAATTCTGCAACTGAAAACCAAAAATACAAACACTCATATCCGTCAAAAATCGGATAAATAGAGCGAAAAGTCGAACAAAGAAGAAACGCTTAAAAGTCACGTTCTACTGTTCTACTCTTAAGTAGACCAGTGAAACTTAAACAATTTACAAAACGATGTACAAACTGGCAAACAACTATATTCCAATCTATTTGACGACGGACGGTGCTCCTAGACCGTGTAGTAAACAATGAGAAGTGACGGTCAACAATACATACTTTTTACTAAAAATTTCCCATCATTTGCTAAGTCATCATACAATATTCAACATTATTAAGTAAGAGGATTGTAATGATGGGGATTGTAAATCATTTAAAGAAGTATGTAGTTTTTACCGGGTTCATACAGCGGCTAGTCACTGTAAATTGTAAATAGATTTTCTTGTTTTATATCAAGAAGAAGTTAAAAAAACACTATTCTGTAATTATAACATTTCTAGATTTTTAGCCGATTACAAAGTTTGCATTTAGTACAGACTACAGAGCAATGGCGGCCCAGTGGTAACAGTCTAACGAATTATAAAGTTTCAAATACAACCAGGCTTCTTACTTTGTGTAATTTATTTCTTCACTACTGCTCTTAAAACGGTGACGAAAAACATCGTGAGGAAACCAGCATGTCTTAGAACAAAAGGACAGGCCAATATGGGTTAGTGTCCGCATTAGCCGGCGTGGTGGCATGCAACCAATTCCCTTTCCTAGAGAAGAGGCCTGAGTCCCAGCAGTGGAAATATTATATGGCTGATTATGTTAGAGTAAAGGATGGATTTTTGTTTTGTGAGATAAACATTAATAAGATGAAAAGCTAATTTATTTGGATATTCAATCACTTTTTTAGTATTTCAATTAAAAACAACATTCTTTTGTTATCGTTCTCTAAAAGTCGAATAGCTCCTTTACCAAACATGCCACCAAATTCGCGAGTCATTTCGTACACAATAGTGTTGTGATTGTGCCAAAATTGTCCACTCTTGGTTTCGATGATAATGACGCATAAGTGAGACTTTCGCTAGCCATCTATATGTCATTGGGGCATTTCTTTCGAGGTCGCAATTATGTCATTACCCTCGAAATATGACTGTGCGTTGTTATTTTTTTCATGACTATAGTTTGACAATAGATTATAGTGTGTTGCTTTTTTATAAAACTTTTATTTATGTTCTTTTTCTCATACAAACTTAGGCTGTAAAGTGGTTTAAAATAACGTAGTTAATTTAGGTTTATGGTCTGTGAATCATGCTAAACATTTTTAATACTAAATACCTACCAGCATACCTACAACTTGATCTAACTTTACGTGTTCTTTTTTGTGTGGGAAATCATCAAATAGCTTCTCTCCTTCTGGGTGGAGCAAAAGGGAGATCTTTCAATAAACTAGTGTGCCACACCATCAACGATTGCATCACTGCTTGCCATCAGGTGTGATCGCAGTCAAGCACTAGTTTATGTTAAACCCATTTGTGTTCCTTCAGTTGCCTTTTGTTCTCCGGGGCCGAAGTTACTCTTTCGAACGATTCTGCAGTGCATCTACATCGAGTCCCTTAAAATTACCTCATCAATTCACAAAACACCAAGTAGCCAGCAAAATAGATGGCCGACAACAAATAAACAGGTAATTATACATAATTAATAATAACATCCTTCAGCAGTCATAATAGTACAGGGAAGAAATTACTCGACAAATGTCGAGGTGACCATTGTATAATTATGTAAAAAAAAACTAGACATGCGCGAGCTTGAATCATTATATCTATGTGTATGTTGACTAACGTTGTCTCTATTGAAAATGTATATTTTAAAAACCAAACCAAGGCAATGAAAGGATTTCTGAAGGACTGATGGTTACACAGGTGTGTATGATTGTTACTCCTTAATGCTCAAATATCTTAAATGGATTTGGATGAAATTTTACACACGAGTTGATCATGTCTTCAACTCGTGTGTAATATTTCATCTGGGAAAAAAAATCTACTTTCAGCTGATAGAAGCTAAAATAAGATAAGACTAAGATAAGACAGAGACCTGAGCGTGAACAACACAGAAGAATACAATGTAACGCAAATCTAGCAATAAATTTAACAGAAGTTACAAATAATATTTGTAGCAAGGATCCTACAGCTTTAGAGAGTAAAGACTTAAGTAAAACCAAAAGCAATTTCATTCCGGTTCCTATCTTTGCGGAAAGGAACCCTACTTAAAATGATAATAAATAAGAAAAGCGTTCGCAAGGTGACCTAACTACTTATTCGTGACCTCTGTCTAATTATATCATATGTGTTTAAAGTGCATGAATTTTTGCACGCTCCACTGGAACCATCGACATAATCATAAGGTAGGAGTGGCCGTATAAACTAGCGTGTCTGATTATGTATTATAATTACTGCTAGAATAATTATGTTAAACTTAACCTAGGTAAATGTGAAACGATTAAAAGTTACACCTTAGTAATGATTGGGTTTATGTGTAGCCAATTTTAAGCAACAAGTCAACTTATTGAAGGGGATGTTACTGTATGACAGCATTGGCTATTTAGAGTTTTAGGACTAACAAGCAACAACAACTATTAACAACATGTTAGTTAAAGACATTACATAACGGAACAGTGGTGGTCCACGGTGGTAATAACCCAGACATACGGGTTCGTGTCGTGAGTTTCAACCCAGCCAGGCGGTTTATTTTGTGTAATTTATTTCATTACCACTGCTTTCAAAACGGTGAAAAGCAACAGCGTGAAGAAATCGGCATGTCCTAGAATCAAAACTTCGAAGGTATGTGACATCCACCAACTCACACGGGACCCGTTTGATGGATTACGGTCCTTTTTCCCCTCTTGGACCTGATACCTGAGTGCTAGCAGTGGGAACATTATAAGACAGAAGAAAAGTTATTGAATCCAACGAATACAATTATTTAAGCATTTAAATCAATTTCCAAAGTTGGTAGAAGGAGAAGAATTGAGGAAGAAGACCAAATATGCTTACGAGGATGATGATGCCAAAGTAAAACGTATAAAGAAAATATTTACAAGAACTCAAATTAATATATAAACTCCAGTCCGGATAGAAAACTTAGGTACCTGATAATAACCATTTTCCTTTGCATAATGTTGCTGCACTAATCATATCAATATTAATCGATGAGAATAAAACGCTAAACTGAAACCACAGCCTCTGTTTCCTTCTACATTTCCGCAAAGATCTATCGGTACATACGGATACATTGAGAAAATAGAAATCAGTGTTAACTAGTAATTTTATTACGGCGATAAACCTCTGAATATTGTGCTCTCTTAGGCTTTCTACGAACATTTCTAGTCAATAAATAACTACCTACAATAAACAAATGCAGTTTAAATGTCTCTATTGTAGGTTATACTAATTCCTTTGTGTAGCATGTACTATTGTACCTTGGTTTAGTGTTGTTTAGTGTCTCTGCTTTTCCGGGATCTGGATTCATACGATTCTATCTGGTGGATATATCTTTTAGGCCTGTCTGATCATTTGTCAATATTTGATGTGAGCCAATTTTTAAGTAAGTGTGCAATTTGGAATCGTGAATACACAAATATATATATATTTTTTAATTTATTTAAGATTTTTTACAGTTATAAATGCCATAACATTCTATGTTATCCTTCGAAAAATGTTTTTCTCTGTCTTTTTAAAACCTTCACATCAAAGGACTAATAGAAATTGTCCCAAAAAGTGTTAGAAATGAAAAAGGAAATTATTTTTTACATTTTCTACATTTAGGAGTACCAGAATCTGAACTCTTGAACGATTACGATTACGAATTCAGGCTACTATTTTTACTTATGTATTTTCCATTGCATTATATAATATTGATTCAAAGTAAATGAAAATGATACAATATTTCTGAACTTCATTGTTTGTGTTAATTAAATCATTATTTAAATTCTATTTATTATTTTGTTTTCTTTTTTATTTGAAATCTTTAAGAATCTCGCTGTTTCTTTGATCAGTTTCATCACCATATTTGCGTCTATTTTATTGGTTGTGTAGTCTTGTCTATTTAGTTGAAATGTTACATCATTGGACGATTCGCAAATTTTGCGTTTAGGAATTCCGGATTCCAGATTTGGTCGCTATAATCCCGGTCTAGTTGCAACATCACTAGTAAGTACTGACACACTCATTACCGCGACCTGTGTGGGAATTGTCTCTGCTAGGAAGCAGGGTTATTGACCCCGAGTGCACTGACGCGGCGCGTCATACGGATGCGCTTGCGCTGCACAATTGTAGCTTGTGAAGTTGTGTCTTTTTTGTATTAAGGTTCGTTTATTGAACTTTGAATGCTGATTGATTGTAGGGAGCGGTTTATAGACGCGTAGTTAATGATAGAAAATCGATTTGATCCACGTCTTTAATTAATGTTTTCTGTTTCTCTTTGCGCTAATACCTTTTTGTACTACTGTCTTTATGATGACATGCATTATCGACAATGTCGCTGTTGAGCAAAGTGTGTAAGTCTTTCGAATTTCACTTTTGATAAGTATTTAGAGATTCTTAGACAGTAGGCGAAAACTTCATAAAGTCGGCAACTAGAACATTAAAAACGTTGTTTGTAATGAAGGCAAATTCAAATTGAGAACAGCTGCTTTTGTCCAGTCATCCACAAATCGTTTCAAACTTAGAACAATCTGACACAATTCGCCAAAGCCAATAGACGTCTAATACCAATTTCTCATTTCGTAAGCCCTTAAAGGTCATTGGCTCCATTTCCGATCGGTTGGACCATGGTCTGTGACTCATACTTCCCGTTGGTAGGCGATACTAATTTATTTACCGGTGGCTCTTAAATGTGCGATATTTGCATGGAACAGTGTGTTGGTAGTGACTTTATGGGCTGTAATTTGGTTGAAGTGGTTGCTTTGGTGTTAGTTCCTGTGAGTAGTTCTATAGTATATAATATTTTGCACTATTGTGTTAATTTATGTTCTTGATGATAGTGGAGATGCAAACTATAACTATAATGGGAGTGAATACCTACTCATTATAACATTATGGTTTATTTTGACAGACTGTGCGTTTGAACAAATTTTGCTAGTTATTGAACTGGAATATTAATAGTATCGGTTTTGTTTATTTTAATGATTGTTTCAAATTTTTCACCGAAATGCTAAATACAGTTTTCACAGAAAACTGTAATCTGGGTAGTATTCTCCATTAAAGATGAAACTAAAATTGACTCTGCGTAAGTAACAAAGGTTCAAAATAGGTACTTCAATGTTTCCTGATACCGGTGGCATCTAGTAAGCCAATAACACGACCGCTACGTCTTCCCTGGTTCTTTGCTCAAAGAAGGTTCTATTGTTTCAGAGCGATGTCGCGGTGGAAGGGTATACTGAGGTAGCCGGCAGATGGCAGCAGTCAGCGCGGCGATGTTCCGACCCGGGGGCGGTCACGACCCCTCCTGCTATGCCACGCAACGGGTAAGTTCCAATTGTAAATCATAGATGGCGCTATTTTGAAGATTGTGTTACCTGTGACTTTACACCGCATTTAATGATTAGTTTCAGAATTTAGATAAAATAATGATATTCGAATTATGGTTTTGACTTTTGACTGACGCGTACTTTAACCCTTAGGCACTTGACTTTGAACCTGACCTGCTGGGCTCGTTATTAGCCAAGACAGGAAAAAGCTGCCTTCGGCTATGTATGCAATATCAGTGATTGTTTTATGAAGGACCAAGTTGACGGTATTTTACTAATTCAACGTATTAGTATTAGGTATTCAACGATATTCAGTGTGCAACTATGCAATGTAATTATTACAGTGGCGGATTTACAATTTTTCAAGGCATAGGCTATACAGTTTTTGCCGCCCTTGCCTCTACAATTGTCATCTCCTGCATTATTTTTATAATCCAAAAATGTCTTTGAAAGTACACGTAAAATAATTTTTGGGTATATTTTTGAGCTAATCCAAAGCTCAGTCATGTACAAGCGTGCGAGCGGGGTAATGTGTGTTGCTTACACAATATTGTACATTTGGTAAACGTTAATAAATAATCTTTATTGCACTGACAAAGAATTAAAAATAATCAACTCAGTCAAGTTACCTTTTTGCGTGATTTTTTGTTGGCAAAATCATCGATGATATCGTCGTAAGTAATTTTGTTCATTAATTCCGACTCTATGCACAAAAGAGCTAAAGAGTTTACTTGGCTCAAGGTCGATCTCAGGTAACTCTTTTTAAACAAGAGAAGCTTCTCTCACCCGAACAATTCGTGTACATAAGGCCTTGAATTCCAATTGAATTTTTCTACTCTCGGCATGTGCAATGACAAGTGAGAGAGGACAGTAACCAGCAAAATTTGTTAACTTCTATCTGTGAGACATCAGAAAACCGTCATGCAAAAATCTTTTTGATTTCTATGAGGTAGTAAGAAAAAAAAATCGTTCTGCAAATTTGCCGCCCCAAAAATCTGCCGCCATAGACTCAAGCCTACTCAGCCTGCTGGTAAATCCGCCACTGAATTATAAAGTATGCGGATCCATACACGTACTGAAGAGATCTGCAGAACAGTCATTATACTCTAGTTATAATGATGCTTCCGGCTTCCAGATAGCTTTATATTTTTTTTTAATAATTGTCTATAAAAGGATTACTTCATTAGTTATAAATGGCTGGAAAAGGTTTTCCGGTCCTATGAGACAGAAATTTTAATGAATTGAGCATAATTTTAGTAATGTAAACTATGATGTTGTCATATCACATTTACATTACTAAATTCCTGTCGGAATATTCCTGGTTTTAGTAGGTATATGGATGAGTCTATGATGTGTTGTATATATATATATATATATCTTCAGTAGTCATGTAGCTGGACCTAAATGACTACTGAAGACTGAAGATATACTTGCGACTTAGTTGAATGAAATTCCTACATTTTATTTAAATGATAATAAAACTTTTCCCCAAAATAATCATTATATAATATTTATATCAAAAATATCTTCTGACTATTACACAACACATACACCGATCATAAAATACACAAATATCAGTATGTATTTGTCAAATACCTACAGGTATTTGTCTTACTGCACCAAAAATACTTTGTTTACATAATACTGCTGTTTGGCCAAGTACGTCCTTTTATAAACAAACCGCAGTACTTTCCTCTCCCACTTCGTATTTTTGCAAATACACATTGTTTTTTCAACCGACTCTTCAACGTATCAGCGTTTAGCTGACATAACCGTTCTGCATAAGTCAACAAGGATGCCTAAAATGACGCTCTGTTGATTTTTCATTGCATAAAGGAAAGATCCTTTGTTTTGTTTAGAAAATGATTGTGTAAGTAAATTTTTTATCAGCTCATAGTATATTTTTATTATGGTATTTCAATGTTTCCAACATTGAAATAACTAATTTAATCTAGGGTAATAGGTAAGTATGTATATTATGATTGAATTTTGAGGAAAATCTTTTTAGATTTTTCAATTATGAGCTTTTTAATGGAGTATTTGTACATACACCTCTCATACTAAAATAGCTTAGAAAAGGGTTTCTAAGATATTTTAATGTGAGAGTGGTAACCAATTGATGCAGCTGTCTGTACTTACAATAATGACTCAAATTAAGCTCTATCCTTGACCTAAAGTTTTATGTTAACACATTGTGTAGAAAAACCCAAGTCTCAGTTATTATCATTTATTATCCACCTAACCACAAAATGGCAACCGCACATTTTTGGTTCCCAAGGATTATTTATAAAGCCTTGCTTGTGAGAATGTCGATAATTTTTCAAAACAACTTCATGTAATTAGTACCTACTTACGTACCTACAAAGTACCTATCTTCTCTGTCACAGATAAATTTTTAGTAGCTACCGGCGGCTGTAGGCAGTCATGCCTAGTACTTTTAAGTGTATTTTTTGCATTTTTTTTATTCTTGATAGGTTCGCGCTTACCTAGAAAAAATAAACCATTTTAATTTAAAATATCCAATGTTTAATGAAACTAAAATAAAAATAGCATACAAAATTGCAACATTTTAGGCCCCCGCTGCATGTTGCTCCCTGTGACGTTAAACACGTCGTCAGGTGTAAAGCCTCTCAGTTCAACTGAGATTCTTTACACCTTCGGAGTATTGATAATTTTTATATCCATTAACTTTTCGAGTTGGTTCTTAGGTCTAAAATGGACGTTAATGGACGTTGAATAGTGAAATCGCCAGTGTTTAAGAAGATTTGAGTATCCTTTGTATTTATTTTCGATAATATTAATAGTTTTCTAAGAAAAGAGGAAATTTCCGTCACGTCCGTAGTAAAAAAAGCAAAAAAATCATGTCTGTTGTACTTATGGGAGCCAACTTAAATGTTAATTTTATTCTGTTTTTGTTGTTATTGTACATCATCAGTGAAAATGTCAACTGTCTAACTGTCACGGTTCATGAGATGCAGCCTGGTGACAGACGGAAAAACAGAACGACGAACAGAGGAGTCTTAGTAATAGGATCTCTTTTTACCCTTTGAGTACGGAACCATAAAAATATCACTTCCACATTCAATATTTGCAAACCGAATTATGTAGTCTACTTTAAATGTTCATAACACTCGACCAAATAGCATAACAAAATCACAACAAAGATTTCTAACAAGAGGTTAGTTAAAGAAACATTTGCATTAAAAAGAGCATTCAATCTTCAATCAGCAAATGCGAAAGCGAACCAAGTAGCAATAAATAAAATCACACCACGCAAAGAAACGTGTCATAAACGCGTCTTAAGACAGCTCCATTGTAACTGCAATTATCTAGTTAAAGACTGAGATAGATCTCGCAGATAGCTACGAGTGTAATATCGTGCGAGCATCAGAAGTGAATGCAAAAATTTTCAATTGAAAGAAAAGTGAAAATTTTCTAATAGTAAGTTAAATGGGCACAGAAAAAGCTGTGGAGTATGTGTTGTGTTGTGTTGTTGTTGTTGCACTTTCTCCCGGTGTCTGCCAGTGTGTTCTTAGGTAAGTGATTTCACGACGTAAACGACAAATTGGTTTTGTCTTATAGTAAAGGTCCATTTGATAGCTTTACGAGTTAACTTGGCTTCATTTTAACATGCTTTCAGTCATGCATCTCGTTACTCAACATTTTATTAAAAAAATGCGTAGAAAAATGTTACACTTCACTGATCGTAGTGATCATATTGTATAAATGGTGATACTGTGGATGGAGCGTAGAGAAACAATGTATGACTTTAAATATAATAATTTATAATACTGTAAAACATGACATGGTTAGTGAAGAAGTAACTATTGAGGTGTCGCTAAAAGCAGATGATATCAGAAATGGCACGCAGAGCCCTGAATAATGGGGATCAGAAAGAAAAGAAAGAAAGAAAACATTTATTTGAGAGTCACACAGGACAAACAACAATTAAATAAAAAGTAACTACTTAATCTATAAATACTTAATTTAAAAATAATAGAAATAATATCAAAAGATAAAATAAAAGACCGGTGCGAGGCCAAAAAGGCTCCTATCTCAGCATATGCTGCGATATTTAACTAAAAAGTAAAAATAACGCAGCGCTGGTATGAGGGCAGATAATGATAGTATAATATGATTCAGATGAAATAAGGTTCTTATTTTAAGGTGGACATCCGTCCACCTAGTGAAGGTCATGGGAATCTGATGGATGAGGTGTTTCGGCTGAAATTATGAATGTCCTTGTTTTATATATTGTCATATTTCCGAATGTCAGAATACCGCTATTTTAGTTTTCCAAAACACTAGGACTAGTAGGACAATCGGATAATATATAATAATAATATAATATGGACTTTTAACGTGTGGGTGTAAAATATTTCCTTAATTACGGTTATTTAGATTGGCCACTGCGGTCAAATGCGGCATCATGTATGCCTAGACTTAGTGCGTTATATCCTTTAATTTACGGCACTATTTTACGCCACACTGGGTCCCGATAATAGGCATTTCCTATTTGACGTGTTTAAAAATAGACGATAAGATATACTGTTTATTGTATACCAAAAATATAATTACAGTAGGAACTTAATATTGACAGGGTGTTACAATGGGCGGTCTTATTGCTAAAAATGATTTTTTACAGACAAACTTTGGATGGATTTGACAAAGGAGAAAAAGATACCCAGGTAGTTCGTGGTGTACTATTAAATATATAGGGTGACTGGCAATTAGTGTACGATATTTAAACACGTGATGGTGCTCATGATGACAAACAATTTTAATTATAGGAGTAAAGCCGAAATTGCGAAAAAAATATCAGCTGTTCAGTACATTAGGCAAACATAAATGTACTGAACAGCTGATTTTTTTTCGCGATTTTAGGTTTGTTCCCATAATAAAAGTTGTTGGTTATCATGAGCACAATCACGTGTTTAAGTATCGTACACTAATTACCAGTCACCCTATATACTGTACATAACTAATAAAATACATATAATACAAACAATATATAATAATATATGTATAAATATACATATATATCAACGCAGATAAATAATGCTTTAATGACGTTCAAGAGGAGAGGTAGTGATCCTTAACCATATTTTTAAAAATTGTGAGTATTCAATTCTGTGCCTCAGGACTTTTCGTAAATCGTATTTTTCTGATGGACTGACATTTTGTCTAGGCTGCTCTTTAGTTTATTTTTCTTAGTGGACTGGAATGGAACTCACAATAACATGAAACAACCGATAAAATACTGCGAAAATTATACACTGAATAAAATATGAATTTCCAGCAAATCTCGTGTGCTACATCACATATCTGTTGACGGTTCCTCGCATTAAAGTCACGCTTGAAACGTTTAAATTTTAATAATGGCGGTCGAATATTTAATTTGCAGCGTTTAAACTTTATGACGTCACGTTTTGAAGATAAATATTTTACGCATGTTCATTTTCATTTCGAACTGGTTTTGATATCTCTCTTGTGTTTTTTGAGCATTTTGTAATTTAAAATACAGTTTGAAACAAAAAAAGTTTCGACGAACAAACTTCTATTGCAAATTAGTTCGAAGAAAACTTAGAATATATACTTATACTTATTATTCCGTTCATTGTGGCGACACTTGGGGGAGGCCTATGTCCAGCAGTGGACGTCTTTCGGCTGAAATGATGATGATGACTTATTATTCCTTTCATAGAGAGGAGGCCAGAGTCTCAGTAGTAGGAACATTATTGTTTGTTATTTCTTTATATAAATTTAATACAGATGTAATGGCATTATTTACATAATTTTAAATAAATAAATTATAAATCTGATTATGCTTATTTTTTTAATATTATAGATACGCGACGTCACTATCGCACCTCGCCTTATATATAATAAGTGATGATGTGCTTGACCTTCCACGATTGTCAAGATGTAGCCTATTCACTCGTATAAGCTATCAGGAAACACGGACTCCGGCAGGAAGTTCAACTCCTTACGCTTACGTTCAATCAATGTGTTCCAAAATTTTCAAAAGTTACCGGTGCATTGCTTTACAACAATTTTGCCTTATTATAATTAAAGTCTCATTTACCATTCTTATTTGCCCCAAATATTTTAAAGAACCCAAAGTATCAAGAACGTCTTTAAAGTGATCAATTTTATCGTTTGCCATATTCGATCATCAGACTCGATTCTCGTAAATCGATTATCTGCTGAACTAATGCAAACTATCCGTAGGTATGCATAACATCGATACACTAGTACAAGGAATACGATTACCTATCGTGACCTTACTTTCGATTAGATCTCAATACCGTTTCTGTTGAGCCGTTTATTTTAACATCACGACTTGTCTAGATTAAAATAAGGTCAGCGTTACAAAGGATTCTCGATCAGAAATCGCTTTTGAGAACATTGAGATGGATTTTTGGTGAGACAAGGTTGTATTTCGCTTTATTGAAATTATTAGAGATATTTTGTGTTGATTTATTAATCAACAGAAAATATCATTAAAGTAATAGTTTACAAGTATATAATTATCTTTGGCTAGAAATTCACGAAATCACACGAACAAAATAAGAATGAAAATTTAGTAGGTGCATAATATGTGTGTGTATGTTTGTTACTACTTCACACTCAATCGGCTGAAAGGATTTGGGTAAAAGACATGCAGACATTTGGTATAAAGTATTCTTGTGCTATTCCAGGTGTGTATACGTTTCCTTGGGATAAACATACAAACAAACAATAATACAATTACAGATGGATAGATTACTAACTACTACTAATGGTATTATTAGCTGGGTTTCCTAAGGTAAAAGTAACTTAAATTACCCCTTATAACGTCACCGTAGGCGCGGGCTTGCGGACGACGAGCAATTGGTAGCTCGCCGTGCGACCGTCCGGTAACCGTCCGGACCGAGCCCAAGTCGTCGAAGGCGCGTACTGTTCCACGCACGCCTCAAGGAGATGTCAGTAAACCGAAGAAACAGGAGTGGGTTTAAGTCAGTAAAAGTCTGACACACCCTCCGGCTGCGCCCAAAAGCAAGAGATGTCATAAGATGATTTTACAACCTAAAAAAAAACTACCATGTAATTCCCAGAGATTAGCCAGAACAAACAAGCAGTTAATAAAAGAGATTTTGATACTTCAAAAAGACACTCCATATTTTAAAGTATAGTATAGTATATATAGTATAGTATAGTAGTTTTGATGATAATTATGATTTATGATTATTAGGTACTAGTATACCTCAGTTTTATAATAATCATAAACACGATCATATAATTCCAGTCACTATATCCAGTAGTAGCTACTAGGGTCACTTGGCAAATTAACTGCATACTTGCATAACAAACTGGCATGTTATACGGAATTCACTTTCCTCTCGGAATGCCGTCTTTGGCATGTACTAAGACGAGGTGCTGAAATCTGAGCTGAGATGCTAATTAACATAGATGAAGGTGTTGATAGATTAATGAAAGTAGAAGTATGATGGCGTTAGCCACTATATTGGTTTAAAATGATATCGTGGTGGAAATGTTGGGCGAGGTTTGGGTAGAGTTATGCATTGTTCGGTATCAGCTATCTTGCATCGTTTTTTCTTTGGTTTTTTTAATATTTGAGACTAGCTTCTGCCAGCTGCTTCACCCGTGTGAAAGTTGTTTCCTCTATAAAAACTTTGGAACCCTGTTTCATCTCTTTAGGGGGCGAGTTTTGGAAAATCCTCTCTTTGTGCTCGCCTACGTCATAAAAGGAAACCTTGAGCGAAATTTCACGTTCCTATTCCCAGTAGTTTCGGCTGTGTTAATATATCAGTCAGTCAGTTTCTCCTTTTATATACTAGTATATAGATAGGAAGTCATCAAATAAGATGGGTGTCCTACACATGAGCGACTTACAGTGCTCTACGTATACAGTGCTCTACGTATCCAGTACTATAACGCGTTTAGGGTGGTGTTGGGGCTGCCCCACTTTTGCGGCATGTTTGCGAAAGCGCAAACTGACTGTTTCCACACTACCATGCGCATGTGGTCCGTGCCCCTGGTGTACAGGGTGCAGGACAGCTCCAATACATTGCCCTTATATCGGACATTGCTGTAGCAGACACGTCGCTGGCTATGTCTGTGAGTCGCTCGTATTTGCTTTATTTGTGTGTACTGTATGTGGTTGCTGTATGGGTGCTATTGGTTGCCTTATATATATATATATTAATACCTCGAGGAAGAGATAGAGAGTGCCAGAATTTTACTGACTAAAACCCACATGTGTTCTTTCAGTTGCTCTTTTGCGTTCCAGGGCCACGGTAGCTCTTCCGAATAATCCTACAATCCATATGTTGTTTAACTAATACTATGTTTTGTTTGTGTGTTGTTGTTTATGATTGTGTTAGAAAATTCTCCAGCTCTATGTAAATAATAGTATTCAGCTGTATATGGAAGACGCAGCATTGGAAGGCCTCTTACAAGGAGACCGATGACCTGTTGAGGTTCGTGGGAATTCGATGGATGCGAGACGCAGAGGAACGGTCGTTGCAGCGAGACACTACCTCCAGTGGTGGACGTCTTTCGGCTAAAATGATGACAATGATGATGAGCTGTATTCAGTTAGACTGGCAGCCGACTTACACACATACACATACATGCACAGGTACATTGATTGTGGTAGAAAATCTGATTAAGTCTCCTCTTGCTGAGTTGTACACAATAGTATTATTGCGATAAAATAATTGTTTACCTACATACTGAGTGGCGTGATTCTCTCGTAGTGAATAATTTTATAACAGACTTCTAGAGAGAGGTTGTTCATCTACATGTGTTTTTTTTCTTTGCTGCAATGTATTTCTTCACTCGACTAGTGTCCAAATCTATGTGTTCTTCTGCAAAGTTCGATTTCACAAGTCAAGTTCTATCACTCATATAAAGTAGCACTTTCTGTTATCTTGCTTTAATCTCCCGAAAGTTAATGTTACTCTGCCAAAAGGAAATGGCTGGTCAGCTGATTGTTGTTTGACCCATGCTTTCTTTCATGATACATACAGTTGGACGCATCTTAGCAGATTTCACTGACAGTTGTCGTACGGATCCAACGCTTGCCAATGAGCAGAGAAATTAGGACAACTGTTTCTATGGCGATAGCTCCACTGTTGTGAGCGGATATATGTGCGCATTGGCAAGTATATCATCTTACAGAGAAAACCGTTGCATACTTGTAGTGTAAAAAGGCCACGTTGACCTAGTAATAACGGCTGACTTAGGGGTTGTATGTCGTGGGTTCAAATTCAGGCAGGTTCTTTACTTTGAGTAATCATCACTGCTCTTAAAATGGTGACGGAAAAACTAGTGAGAAAATCAGTATGTCCTAGAACCAAAAATTCTAAGACATGTGATATCCACTCTCACACTGAGTCTGCGTTGTGGATTCCGGCCTATTCCTTTTTCTAGAGAGTAGGCCTGAGTCATAGCACAGGGAACATTATAAAACTCACTATGCTATGCTTATGCAAGTTATCCTAAAGTAGCTTTTGCCCGCAGCTTTGCCCACGTTCATAGCCTATGTCACCCAGGAATAGAACAGCTTTTTATCGGTGAAAAAATTTTAGCAATCAGAAACAAAAAAACAAAAAAAAAAAAAAACTTTACCTCTTTATTAATATTAGTGTAGATGACCTAGCTGGCAGTTAATGCTTATTCAAAGTTCAGTAGTTGAAAGTAGGGTGTGATGAGAATTCCTAAATCTTAAGCTTAAATTTCTCCTACAGTTAACATCGATGCGTCTAGAGAACCAATCTTTCCATGAAAACTTGTAAAGGTTTGGTAACAAGCTCAATTCTCGTTAGGTTCGCGCTTGACCGCCATCTCACCTGATGGAAAGCGACGATGCGGTCGACGATCGAGCGCGTTTACCTGGAAGTAACCTATAACCTGTTCACTCTTGACTTAAAGATTCCCGGGTTGCAGCCAGCAGGAAACACAGATTCCGGCAAGGAATTCCACTCCTTAGCTGTACGCACAATGAATGTGTTCCCAAAACGTTTCATGCCTATAGGTTGGTTGTCCACCATGTACCGGTGGCACATTGCCGTACGCCTGGTGGTCCGATGATGGAACGGGCTAGGCGGAATTAGGTTATGTAATTCCGACGCACACTCCGAAATGCAACCGGTAGAAAACCGACAGGCTAGCAACTCGGCGTCGGTGCTCAAGACTTTGAAGCCTCGACTCAACGAGTGCATCATTGCCAATGATCCTCCTCGCACTTCACGGAAATCGGTTTTAAAAGCATTATAATACAATATTACCCACTCAATACCGAATTAAAATATTAAATTACAACAGATCGGTACTACAATATTCCACAAATCCCATTACTGATAATTAAAATCATCATAATGATCTATTTCGCTTCGATGCACGAAGCATTACTAGTTCAGATGCCAGATGAAGCCATAAATTTTAATTCAATATAATTGAAATGGGCCAATTATGAGGTGTAATCGACCTCATTTTTGTTTTACTACGCTTTTCATTATTTTTTTATTATTATTATTGGTAAGCTCATGCTTGACAACTATCTCACTTGATCTTAAGCGATGATATGGTTGACAATGGAGCATGCTTGCCTAGATGTAACCTTTAGCTATATTGTAGCTGGAAACAACGTTTTATACGCATGGTTTTTTTTTGAGTAGGAAAATCATCTAATGACATTCCCCTTGGGCGGAGCCGGAGGGCGTGTCAGACTTTTACTGACTAAAATCCCACTCCTGTTCCTTCGTTGCCAATGTTTCAGGGCCACGGAGATCTCTTTCGCATCACCCATGGCCACAGTAGGCTTCGACCCTGCTGGGCCCCTACAGTTACTGACGTCTCCATGAGGCGCGCGTGGCACACTACGCGCTGTCGACGACTTGGGCTTGGTCCAGACGGTCGGACGGCGAGCTACCAATTGCTCGTCGTCCGCAAACCCGCGCTTACGGTGGCCGGAAATCGGGAAAATGGAAATCCTTTGTTAGCATTACTGCTTCGCAGAAGGAGGCGACTGCCTGCCACTCATCCTCGCTCCGGGCCATGGCCTGTACCAAGGCACGGGGCGAGAGATCGCCGCCGCCGATCGCCCATACGAGGACACGGCGTTGCTCTGCTCCAAGCGGGGCACACCTCCACCGTGTCCTCGAGGCGGTCCCCATAGTGGCGACACCCGGGCAGGATTCAAAATCTAATGATTTCCATACTCCAAAAAAAATTGACCTCATACAGCAATAGCAACTACTAGACAAATGAGGCCATCAAGAATAGTTAATCCATTATAAAATGGCGAGCCACTGCAATCCCACAACCACAACAATGACACTACAAACCGACAAACGTAAGACTTACACAAACACCGGTAATCAATCGAATGACATAACGTTCAATAACTGAAGACACATGTAGACACCCCACCTAGTATTAAATATCAATAAACGCTGAACACCGAACACAAAAGTGCGCATACCTCGCTTACGCAATAGATGGCGTGAAAGGCGCAGGTGCGCGCGCGCCGTTTATCGACCATCGCTTTCCAATTTTGTATACGAAAAAGAATAAAAGCAGAAGGTTAGGACTATGGGGTATGATTGATAGCATAACATAGCAAAAGCAGGCCTATAATGTTCCGTTATTGGGACTCAGGCATCCTATGTATGTGAGCAGGGGCGCCGGCTGTTAGAAAACCTCATGGGTGCTCATGCTAATTTGATGAACTCGAAAAAGTGCGGAGTGTGAGAATGAGAAGAGAAATGCACACTGATCAACCGACCAATAACTTACATACTGTGTACTTAAACTAATTACGTTTAATAAAAATATAAAATGAAACCATTTTATAAAAATGAAACTAGTTTTTAGTATCAAGAAATATTATAATTTATACGTAACTTAAAAGGCGATTACTGATCTGTTTCTTGATTTCTAATTTAAGGGGGGCGCGGCACCCACTGTTTATTTCTCATGGGTGCTCGAGCCCCCGAGCACGCACGGAGTCGGCGCCCCTGTATGAGAGAGAATGGGCCGTACACCACGCGAGCCCTTTACCAAAAAATACCAAAATATCGAAGACATGTGACATCTACAAGACACTGTGGAAACCTGTAGTCTGAGAACGAAAAGGGCAACTGAAGGACACAGGTGTTATTTTAATCAGTAATAGTCTGACACGCCCTCTTGTTCTGCCCTAGTGTGAGAGAAGATTTTTGATGATAAAAAGGTACATCCACAAAAGTTCGTAAATTACAATGATTTTGAGAAATGAGCTTTCTGCGCTTTTCTTTATATGTTTCAAGTGTTGATTTTTGTGGAAGATTGTCGCTTGAACTGGTTTTCAGGGCTTGTCTGTTATGATTCGGTAAATGCACCTGTTTCTCAAAAGTGTGCCGGACACATGTTGGCCACATGTCTGTTAACTTTTGTAACCGTCAACATGGCGGTAAATTTTGGGTATTTTACTGTTAATTCAAAATTCGAAGGATACGGCAAAAAAAGGTTTTTATTGAGACCCTTTTTTCGAGTTAGGAATTAATTAAATAACTTCTCGTGATCATTGGTGAAGCGAGAGGGAGTATCAGACTTTTACTGGCTAAAACCCACCGGTTTTCGTTCAGTTGCCCTTTGCATTCTTGCTTTTGAACAATCCCGCAGCCCTTGTTGAGTCTCCTTAAAAATATTATTATTATGACAGACAAGCCAGATGCCCTGATTAACCATTTTTGTTAAACAAATCTCGTTCACCTGTATCAATATTGAACCTCAATTTATAAAAAAAAACGTTTAGATATTAAGTATTTTATTTGCATAAACTACAGACCACTTAGGTAATACACTCGAAGTTGATTACTATATTGCCTAGAAAATAGCGATTTGCCAATGCGCAAGTTGCATGCTACTGGCCAGTTAGAACAGTTCAAAAGTTGCACACAATGTTGTGAGAAGTCAATGACCTTTTGACAGGGTTCGGTGACAGTTGAAGTCAATCTGTCATGCGGAAAATGTGAATTGGAGAAAACAGTGAGTGTCGAAAAAAAATGTTGACATAAGACTTGAAATGTCTGTGACCGATACAGGTATTACAAAAGTAATTATAGTGTATTAAATAAGTGTGGAAGTCGTTGGTGAATTTCATGGCAAAAGCTTACTTTATTTTTGAGGTAGGAAATCGTTAAATAAATTGTCCCTCTCTAGGGTGGCGCGAGAGGGCATGACAAGTTTGTACTGACTTAAATCTACCTGTGTCCTTTAATTACCGTTAGCGTCCATGGTAACTCTTTCAAAAATCTAAAAGCCCTATCGTGTATCGGCTCTATTGGGCCCCTACGGTTTTAATGACATCTTTAAGTTAAAATTTTTATATTGTCATGACTTCTTATGGAGTGAAGCATAGAATAGAATAGAATAGAATAGAATATAACTTTATAAACAACTAACTAACTCTAACTCGCTAACTTTATATAACTTTTTAGCATAATAGGTATTAAAATAACGGATCGCGTTCGAAACACTATACTGCGCTCCAAAACGTAGATCATTGACGTGGCTAAGAAGGCTGCCCAGTCCGAGCGATGGGGCAGTAAAACACAAAGTTGGTGCCCTGAAATCGCACGACGGGGTCGCGGCAGACCAAGAACGAGATGACGGGACGACTTAGATGTCTTCCTTAGGAATTGACAAAAAGTGGCTCAAAGCACAACAATGGAAGGAACGGAGGGAGGACTTTGCCAAGCAGTAAGATAGTATGGGCTTAATATAATATGACTTCTAATACATTCAGAATAGGCTCACAAAATCTCATAAAGAAGTCTCCATTTTGAATGAATAATTTTTCAGTAGAAAACTTTGAAAAAAAACTCACCTTAAATCTACTTCATTTCCTAATAAGTTAAACAGACCTTTCCTTTCTGCAAACACAATTATTACTATACAAAAAAGTCTCCCGCAATACAATAATCCTACAAAGATTTCACTTAGACAAACCCTAATTACACTCGCCCACTTTTTCTTGCACACGAATCAATTTGGCCTAAGATTAATTACACTGTATAGAAATTGGAACAGCCAACTCATTCCGTTGTCACGGAAGAGGAAATTATAAGGAGAGAATGATAAGTGTATTCCCATAACGAAGAGATAAGAAATGGATTTCGTTTATACGTAATTAGTGAGATGTGAATAAGGGACAGTTTTTTTTTTATTTTCTGTGTACGTTTTTCTGACACGTTGTATTTTTTTTTTTCGTGTGATTTGAAGATGGTTGGTTAGTTTTGGTTTGATGGTGTGGTGATGGTTTGGTGATGGTGGTGATGGTTTTGAGCCTTTTCAGGAAGAAGATCGTAAGCGACAATTTGCGTTTTTTGCTGGCATGGATTTTCTCCTCTTGTAAAAAGAATCCGAATATAATTTATGTCTCTTTAAGTCGCATTATTCGCTCTTGTGAATAGACTATTAATAAAATAATGCGCTTCATCATCAACGATTGCATCACTGCTTACCATCAGGTGGGATCGCAGGCAAGCACTAGTTTATATCATTTATAAATAAAAGTTTATATAAAAATATGTCTATAATAACTATTCTATTAAATAAATAGTTATAAGAATAAATAATAAGTTGTATATTTTTTTAGAATTATGTTCTCATAGTTTGTGATTTTTGCAGGAATGGGTTTTCTCTTCCATAACAATTTAAAAAATTGAATAAATTCTAATAAATTTAGGATAATAATAAGTTTACGATGTTCTTCCTAAAAAGGGTCAACAAAAACACTATGTTTAAATAGAGATATTGTTAGATAAATATATACTTCTATGTAACACATAATTATGCTATAAAGAGGAGACATTGTATTTTTGTTTGCAATGAATAAACTGAAAAACTATTAGACCAATATATCATTATTATTTATTTGCTTTAGATACAAGATCCATATTTTTGTTAGAAAAATATGTACTAAAAATTATGTTAAAAACAAAATGTCCAAATACAAATTACATAGAATACCAAGAAATTCCCATCATAAAAACAATTATATTACGCATAAAATGTGTAGATTAAAATTAAGTAAAAATTATGTAACAATTTTTAATAATAATAATCTTAAAAAAAATCACAAGCTTATTACCTACTTAGTGACATAGGTACATTTTTTAATGCGGGCGAAGCCGCTGGCAGAAACTAGTATGAAAACAAAAAAAAATTAAATGTGGATACGGATAAAACAACACAAAAGTACAGTCACTAAGAAAAGCGCTGTGTACTTTATTTTAAAATAAGCATAAAGCATAATCAGCTTTTAATGTGTTGTTTTATGTTTTAATGTTGTATTTTAAAATAAAGTTAGCCAATATTGTACCAACAATAGATATTTAATTTAGTTTACGTAATAAACACTTTGGCATTTTGTGTGAAAAGTCAATTTTCCTAAAGGCTTTGTGTGTAAACAGTTTCTTCGCTAAAGTTACTTAACAACGACCAGAGACAAAAGGTTGAGTCATTATGCGTTCGTTTTCTTACTTTTTTTTCTTGCAAAATAAAGTCTTTTGCTTGTTTGGTAAACACTCGGCGTTGCTGTAACGTTTACGATAGAAAATAGCATACCTAGTGGTTTTAATTGTTGGCCATTCAAGTATCGCTTTGTAAACTTTCTGTTTTGCAAACACCTTGTAATTTCAAAACATTTTTTTTTCATCTACTATGTCGTTTTTGTGTAGATTTTAGTTTTGATGAAACAACCTTGGTGTGGGTCATCATTATCATCATCATCTTTTAAATGGAAAGACGTCCTCTGTTGGACATAGGCCTCCCTCAAGTGTCACCATAACGACCGGTCCCGAGTGTCTCACATTAATTGGATTCGCGCGATCCTCACCAGGTCATTGGTCCACCATGTGGGAGGCCTATCAACGCTGCGTCTTCCAGCAAGTGCGTAGGTACTATTTATAATATTAACGAACTGAAAAGTTGTTGCATAACATCCAAAAATAAGGAAAAAGCTCAAGACTAATTGACAGAACCCCGCCTCTTCATATTTTTCTAACAAAATTATTCATACAAATATGAGTTATCTAATTCTACATAACATTGATTACCTAACATGTAAAAGTGTAACCGCAGAATGCCCTGAGGCTTCTTTAATTATTTTATAAATTGCAGCGATGTATTAAGCGCCGCCATTTGCAATCAGGTGGGTTTCGCTAATGCTGCTGTTAAAATAATGTGATTGCGTTCCAATGTGCCCCAAGCCTTTCGTGTCGCATTGATTCTATATTTAAACTAAAAAAAATATTGAAAATTATCGTGCCTTATGAACGTGACTGTTCAATGGGTATAAAAGCCAGTTGTATGGTTTTTTGGCGGGATTTCTTCAAGCAAAGTTCTGTGGTTCCTTTAATTATTAGCAAATTGATTCCTAGTGGATATTGTGATCTAAAAATAGTGTACTTTGTCACTCAAGTAGCATTCGCAACTGGACAATATGTAGAATTATTGTCCAGATGCTTGATCTGTTTAATATGTAGCTGAGAATATTGTTGTAGTGTTGATTACCTCAGCGAAGTTTTCCGAGAAGATAGACTTGATAAATTTGCCGCCAAATATTACAAAAACATTAGAATGTATACATCCATATTCTAATGGTAAACAAATTATTCAAGCCAAAAACAAACCAGTTGTATTTTTTTAAGGAAACCTCTTTGAAGGTTCGTTTTTTGAAACGAAAAGCAATTCTGCTGTCAAGTTTAACTTCACATAACAAGACAAAGAGGTCGCTGTCCAATTAGATCTGACTCAGTCCAAATTATAAGGGCCGAATATCTATAAAAATAACCGTTGAAATTCTTAGAATGTTAATTGTTAATAATAGCAATCATCCGTTTAGCAAATCGACGCGTGCTCAATGATACCTATTACACTTTCCCAGACTATAAACTTTTAACACTTTACTTTCTGTATTTTATACTCCGGTCAAAATTTGGCCTTATAATTGGAAGGTCAAGGTGCAATTTAGTTCAGCAGGTAATTCGAAATCTTTGAAATCAAATGGTATTTGTATGTTACGCGAATGAGAATTGGTGTAATTGCTTCCGAAACGCCAATTAGAAGTTTAAAGTATGTCTATGTCAATTGTTTACATTTCGTTTTCAAATACCATCTAGCAGCTTTGGACTCAGTGGAAAGGCATGCAAAGAGGCTAATTGAGGTGATCCAGATTTGGCTGAGTCCAATCTACAAAGCCTGGAGCACAGGCGTAGGGTAGCCAGCCTATCGGTATTTTGCAGGATGCATTTTAGAGATTGTGTGCGGGAATTGCATGACTTGATTCCACCATCTCCTTTTTACCATCAGACAACCGACAGACGACGTATGGCGAGTATCCCCCTCATCGTTTATACCGCGTACATCGCAGGACTGGAACAATTAGCCTGCTGTGGTCTTCCCGTCCGATTATAATTTAGGTATCTTCAAGGCTAGAGTAAAAAGCTCTTAATAAACTGGTGCTCCCCACCCTCAACGATTTCATCACTGCTCGCCATCAGGTGGGATCGTAGTCAAGCACTGTTTATATCTATTAAAAGAAATAAACATCTATAGATTGTTTCTTGGTTTCTAAGTAATATGATCGTAAAAAAGAATTTTTTACTTTTTAGCCAGTCATTATTGATCTGATTTGATGCCATCGCATTATAAACAGAATTTTTCGATAAAAATCGAATTCTAATTTAATGATCATCAATGAGTAAAACAAATTATTTTACTCTGCTTTCCCATATTTACTTATTCGATAGACAAGATCGTAAGTGACATAACAAAAGCTATTCAGATAAACCTTTTGCCGTCGCAATAAGATCGAAAATTCACTGAAAGCCAATCAGGTTATGAATCCGCAATAAACCAGTTTCGTGATGGATTTAAATATGAAATTGACGATTATGGCATCCGTCATGAGTGAGCGACGAAAGTATAATAATTTCCGAAGGCGTACGGTGAAATAATGAAGTTTGGTTTTGGTTAAAAATTACCCTGTTATTATGGGAGTGTATGGCACGCAATGGATTACTGTAACCACAACGAGTTCAGATGAAAATTAGAAAGGTTTTGAAGGGCTTCCGTGACTTATGCGATCAACATTTTTTTTTTAAATTATAGACTACCTGACCCGGCGAACTTCATACCGCCTAATAGTAAGGATAACGCCATCTACTGGCATTACCAGAACAGCATAATTCATTTCATAATGACAATTTAATAAGAAAAAAATTTTTTTTTCGTGATTTTTTCCATTTTTTTTTCTCACCGTTCAAACCTTCCCTGGACTATTTCGAATATTCCAAGACCAAAATTAGCCAAAACGATCCAGCTGTTTTGAGTTTTAGCGAGACTAATGAACAGCTATTCATTTTTATATATATAGATGATGATGTAGATAGGCTCGCGCTTGAGCACTATCTCACATGATCGTAAGCGATGATATGGTTGACGATGGAGGCCGCTTACCTAAAAGTAACCTATTCACTCTTAACTTTTAAGGTCCCCAAATTGTAGCTATCAGGAAATGTAGAGTCTGGCAGGGAATTCTACTCCTTAACTGTACGCATAATGAAAGTGTTTCCAGAACATTTTATGCATATGGGTGGAATTTCCAGTGCAGGCATCCGCCGTGTACATCATGGCTCATCATCATACATCTTACTTTTTTCGTATTGTCATTAATTGGACTTGAATTTGATTTCTAGTGGTCAAAGAAATTATGGGCAAGGTTCAAGTACAAGGTCAAAAGTTCAAGGGATTTAAATTTGATAATCATATTTTACTTTTTTTAATATTTGTGTGATAGTGGACAAAGTACGCCCCCGTCATCCTTTTTTGTAAGGTGCGTTGGGTTAAGACCGTAAAAATCAAATATTCCACTTATTTGACTGTATTTTTTTATGCTTGCCATATTGCGGAGCGGGGTGGGAAGTAATTGACATGGTACGCATTAAGGTGCTGGTAGGGATCTTGACCGTACTTCCGGAATTGTCCTTATAGCCCTGGTATACCTCTCCACTCCTCAAACCTCTCAGGATATGTTGTTCTCTTGTTGCTACGTCATTTTGTACTAGTGACCATTTTTGGGAGCCCATTAATTGAGTGTGCAAGTCACCCCCTGCCTTTTTTATCGATGTTCATTAATAGCATTGTTCAGGTAGGGGCCGTTGTCTTAAAATGGTTCTTGGTAACTAGTCCACTTAAGCCTCCCAAAGCCATAGCCTTATATCTTTATTTGCCATATGTCGCAATAGTTTTCCTCCAACTGAGGGTTGGCCTTAACTGTGCTAGCATAGCGCATACAGAAGAATCGTCGGCTGGTATTACGTTCCATAAAAATTGTCTACAGGGCCTCTACGAATTGGCTTCGGCCCCTCGTATGTCTTCCCAGGGTCCTGAGATAAATAAATGCAGGACAAATAATAGTAATTAATGTTATCCAAACGTATCTTACTGACATTTTGTCGATAGAAAAGAAGAACGTTCCAGATGTAGACGAAGGCAAGAGAACGATGCTGTCTTGAACTGGTTTTGGCAGCATATGTCGATTAATCTGAGACCACTTAATATTCATTGCCACTTTTTAAACAGACACTAATCAGGTTTTTGCTTCAATAGAACACTAGCAGGATTTAAATATTTTATAGGTGATAATTGAGTATCGATAAAAATTAGCAACGCCTTCTCTTCCTGCAGGCGTCTTAAGCTAGTTTATAGATAGCATCTGTTGGTAATGTGATCGCTTTTGCTTAGAGTAAATGTGTCATGTTGTACAAGTTGGTCAATACAAAGGTACCTTTTTTATATGGGAAAACATCAAATAAATTACTTTTTCCGTTCTAGGTGAAGCAACAGACCGTGTAAAACTTTTACTGACTAAAAACAACCTGTGTTCTTTCAGGGGCACGGTAACTCTTTCTAATTTTCCACAGTCCTAGCATTGAGCAGTGGTTGCTGAGTGGTAACGGCCCGACTGGGTTCAAATCCAGCCAGGTGCATTACTTTGTGTAATTTATTTAATCACCGCTGCTCTCAAAACGGTGAAGGAATACATCGTGAGGAAATTGGCATGAGGACATGCCAATTTCCTCTTCTAATGCCAATTTCTTCTTCTTCGAATTTTTGGTTCTAGGAAGAACCAAAAATTCGAAGACATGTGACATCCACTAACCCGCACTGGGCCCGCGTAGCGGATTACGACCCATTCCCTTTCCTAGAGAGAGGAGACCTGAGTCCCAGCAGTGGGAACATTAAAAGGGTGAATATGCCTGTATGCTAGCAGACATTGGCCCTAGAGGCTTCGTCCGTTTTGGTGACATCTCTTTGAGATGCGCGTGAGAGACAAAGCACCGCCTACTGGATGGTGATATTTTCGTTATTCGCCGTCCTTAAGCCTGCACCTAAGGTGGCCGAGAATAGACGTGCCTACCTTATATCAACATTTCTAGTAGTATATTTATTTTTATAATAGAATCATAACTGGAATCAAGGAATTACCTTCCTGGAGCTTAGGACGCTCTTAAGTATCTGACTTTTTCCGCGATTTTGACCTACTAAATAAAAATCGCTTCAGACATTTTATTAGAAATTAGCAGGGCTAAGGATAATTTATTATCTACTTTTACATTGAAAGTGAAGTGATCTTGAAGGTTGGATTACTTACAAAATAAAGTTACGACAGGTATGAATTATTACGTTATAAACTCTTTGAAAAGTCGAATCACGCTAATTCAATAGAGTTAACTTAATTACCTAAATATAATATTTATGATTTATTGATTTAAGACACATTGAAACCTGTCATTCGGTGATTGATGAATGTAATTGAATGAATCGCAAAAAAATAGGACAAAATAAATCATTGCTTAATTACTTATACGGGCTTAAGGTTTTTGTTTGCGACTGTACCGATGTCATTCAACATTAAAGTTTTTAAATATTTAATTTTTTTGGTTTGTTTTTAATGAATGTATTACGCGTTGTAATAAAAATTCATTAAATTATAAAATAAACATCGACGTGATAATAGTTCGTGGGTACGTTTCTTTATACTTTTATCTCAAGAACATGAGGTCCTGGGCTTTTGGACGGCTTACGATGGGTAGATGCCAATTCGCAGAGGCTCCTTAGGCACTTTTCATGGAATGCGGTACCAACAAACGATAATCCCTGTACGTGATATGCTAGTGCACCTAAAAATAAGCCTAGTGAGCGCACTTGCATAACGCGTACAGGGATTATCGTCGGTTGGTCATCAGTTAGGTATACTCGCTAGGTGCGAGTATACCCAACTAATAACCAACTATTTAGTCTCCTTGTTCATTAGGTACGTTTTTGTTTTCTTGCTAACGTCGACAGTTTCATAGTTTTGTATGTAAGTTGAAAGCAGGCGTACACTTAGTGTATAATGACAAATACGCGTCTCTGAAGCGTCCGTGGACAGTAGGCCTAAGGGTCGCCGCACACGGACCACACGCGATAGTCACAAACGCAGCCACGAGAAGCTAGAAGCTGCCACAAAGAAAGCTAAAGCGCGCGACAGTCACTTGTTGCCGGTGGCTGTTATTTTTTTTAAGGCGTATAGTCCCTTGAATATCGGACCGGAATTAAACATTAAACTCAACTCCTAGGTAAAGGTTTTTATCATTTTACGTCATTCTTGAAAGGATTTATTATTAAATGGAACGTGGACAGTTTGTCCTTAGGGGTTTGGCACAATACGTTTATCACACTAAATATTATGAATGCGAAAGTTTATATGTATGTTTGTTACTCCTTCACGCTTAAACAGCTGAACGGATTAAGATTAAATCGAGTAATCGGGTAAACCGTATCCTGCATAGCACATGGGATACCTTTTGTTCCGAGACTATGTTCCCTTGGGTTTTCTACTTTTATACGGGCGAAGCTTCTGGCAGAAGCTAGTGCTGAATAAATGTTATAGAATTCTCGCTAAAAAGCAAATATAACAATAATAAATTACACTTAAGACTAAAACTACCTACTCCTCCTTAGTAAAGCACTAAAGTCAATATTACCGTTCAGTCATAAACATGATATTTATTATAAGAAACAACTTACAAGTCGTTAACATATCCGCTGTTCTCATTCCAGTGACGTGCTAAAGAGTAGTCATTAACTCCATCCCGTTGCGATACCGCAATGCATTCGCGCCTTTACCGCAAGAGGCGGCCATCTTGTAATAGCGCCATCTATCGGTGACCCACATGATTACGTGTGATTATGGAATAACGTTCCTTTTTTCAATGTTTGAAAATTTAATGGGTATTTGTTTATTTAAACTGTGAAAAAGATAAAAGGAATTTGCAACTCTTTTATTTTTCACAAAAATACACATACGCTTATACGAATAAAACTTTTTTTCGTGTAGGCTTATTTTTGTACGGCTTATTTAAAAATAACTGTGTTTTTATAACTTTAATCTGAATTATAATATCAGAGGGCAAAACCCCTATTTATTCACTCACAAGCTACACTAAAAGTTGTAAATGTCAAAATAAACGTGTATTTAAACTTTTTCTTTGTCTACAATTAAAAGTAGGTCACACCTTGAGTTAAATTTTATATGTTTTACGGTAATGAGGTAGTGTGCATGTCTAAAGTTTAAATTGTAGCCGCCAATTAGCGTCGCCAGAGCAAAGACTAAATAAAAAAGATAAACGTTTTAACATACAACCTTGTCATTATCAACTATTATCGTAAAATAAATTGTGGGCTTGTGAATTTTCATGACTGTGTATTATCATAATGAGGAGCAAATGTGTGTCTGTACTCTTAGGGTCCACTTAGGGGCCGGTTGTCACAGCATATTATGGCGATGGAACGAGATTTAAAATGAACTCATTTGAAGAAGGTACATACAACTAGTTGTAAAAAAAGCTGTGCAGTTGTATAAGTATTACACGCATGTAAAAATCACATCCATAATATTTATAAATAATATGAAGAATGCCAGCGGTTTGTAAAAAAAAAAGTGTAAAAAGAAAACTACACCGATTTAAGAAAAGAAAGACACTTTTTTGTATTTTCTAATTCTTAAATACATACTATTTTATGCCAACCCAAACATGCAAACAGCACAGTATACAGTTTAATAAAACCTACATGTTAAACATTAATTTAACTAATAAAAAAATCAAATAAAAATGCAAAATGTTGGGTACATTTTAATGAGTACAATATTAAGTATAATGTTACATTTGAATCAGAAAAAAATTGACACATTTATTTAATGTTAATATTATAGTAGCGCTACAGAATGCGGATAAAAAAGTCGTGACCAAAGTATTATTTAAAATTTTCTAAGCTATTTAAAAAATGAGGAAGTATTGCGTCTCAGTTTTTTTGACCATAATGATTATTATTTATTACCTTTAGCAGATATTATTTGCTTAGATAAAAATAATTACGTGTGCAATTATTACAAATAAATGAGCTTGAACTAGTTTGTTCCGATAGTACAGATAGCGGCACGATTCTTGAGCGCTCGGCGAAAGAGCGGGGATCGCTTTGCGCATCGTACACATTGGCGAGCCAATCACTGTACAAGGATTGCACTCCCCGCCCCCGCGTCCATTTTCATACCACTAAAGAGACCCGATATTTCACTTCTGCGTATTTCTGCGCAAGTAGAACTGTAGAAGTCACCGCTCAAGATTCGTGCCGATAGCTGTAGTAGTAGCAGCAGTGTTGACGGTACGTTTAGCGCAGTGGTTGAGCGCCAATGAAATGCTATATATATTTTTATAGCCTAAAGATATTTTTTCGGGGTGTTTTTTGAATGTGTGTTTACATGTTTCTGAAACAACCTACGTATTAGGAGTAAATTCCCAGAGCAATATTTATTTTTAAAAGAAGAAGTATTTTTTTAATGGAACGTCAAATTTTTAAAACTCTTTCCTTACACTATTCTAAACTATATCCCATTCTAAACTAAGAAAACTAATATTTACAATGATAATATATCACCATAAATCATAAGTTTCATAACACACAATTTCCTAGACACTCGGTTACTAATATTTTATCAATTCAAAGTAACTTCGACCATTAATTTGTACAACAGCTGACTAGACAAGCGCTGTACTAGCCGGAGATACTAGCAAATAGTGAAACTGATTTCGAAAGCGAACGTTAGGTGAATAGCCCTCTTGCGTAGCTGATACAATGATTTATTTAGAAATTACTTTAAACGCCCGATTTTATGGTTTGACCTTGGCTTTTTTTGCATGGACTGGCGGATGAGGTAATTCAATTAAGAACTTGTTATTTTCAATCAATATTTTGATGTTTTTTTTTTTTTTTTAAGGCTTCCGTAATTCAGTCGGTAAAAACGGAACTTATGAGATCAGGGGCATTGCAATGTCGTGTTAAAATGTCGGGCGTTCGATCGAAAAAGAGGGATGGTGCTATGCGCCCTATACACCGCTACTTTTTGATTACTTCGTACTTGTTAGTGATCATATTTATGTATCCAAGGTAAAAAAACGTAATCCCAAAATTGTCCACGAAAAACTGTTATAATTGGTAAATTCATCATTGAATCGATCATTCATAACAATTGCTACTAGAAAATATTACGCGCAGTGTTTTTTTTTCCATTTTGCACATCGCCATTTGTTCATTCATAATCTATAATATAGCCTACAATATTTCCATAAATTGAGTAACATTTTGGGGTATAAACAAACGCTAATAAATTTGCTGTTTATGAATATTATTTATTGAGATTTTAATTAAATAATAACAAGACCTATTCTAATAGGTCCTTTAAGTAGTTGTACTAATTAAAAATTTGTGGTGTATAGCTCCATCTGTTTAACAATTCAGTTTAGGTCGTCACATGGATTGCGTTAAGAGCTCGAGACTCTCGGAAGCACTACGCCTCTGACAGTCTGCTACTCCTGGGTGCAACATTATGGCGCATATTCTGGCTTTCGCAACAAAATCAAAACCTGGATAACCAATAGATATTCCTGGTGATCTAGAATCCAGAAATTAGGTATGAAGCTAAGTCTTGTAGCACAAGTAAAGGAAAAAGTCTAAAAGCTGCGAATTTGTAGTTACGTCACAAAATAATGGCTTTCGAACTGCAGCGTGCGAGTCCGACTTGTACTTGACCGGGATTTTTACAAATCACACCATATCTCATCTGCTAGCTAGTGATGCTAAGATAAACGACTTGTGGAGCATTCTAAGGTTCGTTCCTAAGATTTCGTTGAAAGTTTGCAAGCAACGGTTTCACTTTAATATTTCACCCTAAATTTTCACAACTAACAAAGTTGTTTTGTCCAGTTTTTAGCCTATTCTTTTTAATACGTGCAGCCTATTTCACACAGTTTATCAAAAGGTACAAGATACAAATATACATTTATATTGTTTTTTTTGTACAATATAAGTGCCTTTTAGAGTAAGATAAAGATCTATTTCGTCATGGAAAAATGCGTGATCGCAAGCGTATCTTAAAATTTTGAACACAAAGTAACGCTCGAGGAACTGCCTTGAAACCAAGGATTTAAAATAATATTATTGTATCTCTGATTTCATCTGTCAAATCAACAAGCTGTTTATTAGAAATATTTTTAACTGTGCATTTTAGTGTCTCTCAGTATAAAAGTTTCAATTTTGACTACCTTATAAAATATAAGACTTACCATAATACCATCCCCATATTTGAAAAAATAAACCAACTCATTAAAGATGTTACGCTATTCTGAGGTGATGAAATCACGTACAAAGTTGCACCAATTTTGACAGAGGCAAACCCTAACGCAGAACGTTTTAATCTTGGCAACAAAGTTCAACACTACCGCATTGTGATAGAAGATATATTTGTGAAGAACTATACGAATGGTGGCTCAAACAATTCCGGTACAGCTCTTAGCTGGAGCGAGGAAACATCCCACATTTTATTGTTGCTATAAATTTCCCGCCGAGATTGTCCGTAGATTTTTATACTCCTTTAGCAAAGCAACCCGGGTTGGTATGGAAGAATTATCGTGACAGCTATCTGACTGACTTCAATTTTGCCTTCTGAAATATCTGGAAGCCAGCATAAAGTTTTATTGCTTCCAATCTCGATTCAGAAACATGGTTCGGAGTGGCGAAAGCTCTATTAAAATCGGTCTTGCAGTTTTAGAGATAAGCGCGTATAAACGGACAGTGAGTGTTTTATTTATAGAAACGGTGGAAGGGTGGGTGAATGTTTTGAATATTTTTCTTTATTATTCGAGAGCATAAGACGGTTGTATACAAAGTAATGAGGATTTGTAACGGCAATTTTAATGATTTAGTAGTCTGTTTGACTGTCTGCGAATGTTCTTGAAATGTTAAAGTGTGTTTTTGGAATCTTAGTACTGTTCCTTTTCAATTGTTAATTCATGTTTTTGTTTTGTTGTTGTTGTTCTAATTTAGAAGTCTATGTTTATGTTTCGTTTCATATCTTTCCATAAAACAAGTTTTAGGTTATATTAGAGAATAGTTTGTTTGATGAATTTTTTGTTTTCAATAAATGACCAAGGATCTGGTGACACTAGTGGGAATCCGATGGATGCGAGGCTATACTTGTGGAAGACCTATGTTCAACAGTGGACGTCTTACGACTGCAATGATGATGATGATAATAAAAATTGCATCTATTTTTAGTTATTTTACCTCAAATGGTATATATGTAAATGAAGTAACTCGCAATACGCAAATACTGAGATACGACAGAAATATGCATGATACAAATTAGAAAGCATTTCTCACGGATACCAGTTTCATGCTTATCAACAGTCATATTTACTATTGCAACACAGTTATGCTATGGTAAAATTTCTAGATAATAACCATTTAATATCCCGTTGATTGAGAGTCAAGGTTTGTAGTATTTATGAAATTTTTACTAGTGAAAGTATCAAGAAATTTTTTCTTGTCTTTTTTACAAAAGTTTTTAGAAGATGATTTGACGTGCGATAAAAGATGATTGATTTTTCCACAGTGGTGAAATGAAGGAATAATGGAAGTGATGGTCGATGCTTGTCATTAAGATACAGGAAGTTGAGTAAAGTGAGAGAAAAGGTTTATTGCAATGATGACGAGAATTGAGATAGCAAATATAATGGTTCCTTTGATCATCAACCTTTAGATGTCTCTTCAAGTAGCGTCGTCTCGTTATAATGATGTATTTTGTAGTGTAAAAGTTTATATATTTTCGCCTTTGAAAGTTTTTGGTTTTTTATTTATTTATCACGCTCACGCTTGACCACTATCTTACTTGATAGTAAGCGATGATATGGTGGACAACGGAGCACTTTGCCAAAAACGAACCTGTTCACTCTTGACCTAAAGACCCCTAGGTTGCAGAATTAGAGGACGGAGACTCCGGCAGAAAATTCCATTTCCAAAAAAAAAAGCTATACACATAATGAATGTGTTCCCAAAACATTTTGAGCATATGGCAGATATCACAATGTCTGCTATGGGCCAGATTAGGCTTAAGTATGTATTTATTAATTTACATTTCAATCCTTCGAAAATATTAAAGTTATATTATAACGAGATAGATATATTCTCTTCTTAGTGAGTTTAGAAAAACTTATAAGCATTTTATTTTCCATATAAAGAAAAAAGTTAAGTAATTCTTTTGTCAGTACACACAAACTTTACATTATAACCACGACAATAGGAACCGTTCATTGTTATCACCATTATTAAATTATGAGTCCTTCATTCAATGTCCCATTTTACAAGTTTTACTCCAAAAACAACCAAGGCGATGGATTCCAATTGTTTCAATTCAATTAAAAGGGTTAATTGAATTGAAACGTTTCTATGGAATGGAATTTCATTAGTCCTGTGTACCTATGTACTAATCATTTTGTAACATTCCAGGTAGAAGGTTTATACAATAGGATTTTTGCGAATTACTTAAAGAACCTTTGCGATGGAAAAATTGGTGAATTGAGAATTAATAGAATTCAGAGGCAATTTGGAAAGATTTCCGGTAGATTAGGTAAATTAAAATTTGTAAGAAGCTTTCAGTGATCTCTGTAATTAAATGTTTCTTCGATAATATATCTTTTCGGAGTTAGCTGAAAGTCTCAAGGCAAGCGATAATTTATTTTTTTCGTTCAAGATAAAAATCTATACGTATTTTCAAAGAACTTTCAAAGAACTTTTACGCTAATTGCCAGTAATTGTCAGTGCCACGTACCGGAAGACACAGCGTTAGAAGGCTTCCTACAAGGTGGGCCGATGACCTGGTGAGGGTCGCGGGAATCCGATGGATGCGAGACGCACAGGACCGGTCATTGTGGCGACATTTGGGGGAGGCCTATGTCCAACAGTGGACGTCTTTCGGCTGAAGTGATGATGATGTCAATGGCATTTTTTGTTTGTTTCAAGATTTTAGTTGCCATCTCATTAATATTATCCTCTGACATTTTAACAAGATTATCTGCTGTTAGGTTAAATTAATGATACACAGTAACCTTTCAAATATTATTTAGTCATTTACCCTTTGACCTCAGCGTCGTTCATTTTGTTTTGAATATTTAATTGATGAATTTGCGAATTGCGAAATAGTCAAGGCTAAAGCCGTTCTCTTAATAATATTTATTTATTTATTTCTCAGGCCTCCTCTCTCTAGGAGAGGGAATCGGCCGTAATCCACTACGCAGGCTCAGTGCGGATTGGTGAATGTCACATGTCTTAGAATTTTTTGTTCTAGGACATGCCGGTTTCGTCACGATGTTTTCCTTCACCGTTTTGAGAGCAGTGGTGATGAAATAAATTACACTTATCGAAACGAAATTGTTGTAACTTGGCTACACCCAGGCACAGAAGCCAGCCCCCCGCTGGTTGTGGAAGATCATCACTCACTGAACACCAGACGTCGTCGAAGTCGACCGCGGCGAAGGCGGTGTGACGATCTGATCGTGTTCACGGGGCAAATTTGGCCAGATATCCCCCAAGGCAAGGCAAGGCAAGGTTTGGAAAGAGAAGAAGAGGCCTTCGACTGGCCTGTTGGTCTAGTGGTTAGTGGCCCTGACTGCTGTGCCAGAGGTCATGGTTTCGATTCCCACCCAGGACAAATGTTTGTGTGATGAGCACAATCATTTGTTCAGTGCCTGGGTGTAATTTATCTATAATATGTATGTATATAGAAATATTTAAGTATGTTTGTCAGTTGTCTAGTACTCATAACACAAGCTCTGCTTAGCTTGGGACTAGACGGTGTTGTGTGATAGTTGTGTGAATATTATTAGTTATTAGCCTTAGCCCATCTGTGGGACACTAGTTAGTCAGTAAAAGCCTGACACGCCCTCTTGCTCTGGCCTAGAGTAAGAGAAGTCATTAAATGATTTTCTACCTTAAAAAACGCTATCAATCACTATATAAACTTTGGTAGACTTTTTCTGTAAAAAATGTAACTCTCGATAGATTTATATTTCCGTTCAATGGAGTTTTTCTCGTAGGTAACGTGTTAAGGAGAGTTACATCCATTGTCGACACGCACGGTTCGCTGAATCAACACTCCACAAGAATTTTTCGATTTCAGTCCAATAGATGGGTGCCACTTCAATATTATTGCTCTAAGCATTGTGTAGTTACGAACTAATTGATTTGATTTATGTGTTTCTCTGGTCTGAAGTGACAGTTTTGATTTGAAGCGAGGTTTAGGTTAGGTTAGGTTAATTTACTACAGAAATTGAGTTCAACTAACAAAACTTATATTACTACACTTATATTATACTTATTTATGTTTAGATACCTATCTTCTTCTTCGTATTTGTGTGTACATAAATTATAAAATAAATAAATAAAACTTTTTTTTTAGTTTGGAAATCATCAAATAAGTTCTTTCGTTCTGGATGGAGTGCGATGGATTGTAAGACTATTACTGACTCAAACTCGCACTTATTCCTTCAGTTGCCTTTTGCCTTCCAGGGTACAGTGACTCTTTAAAAGAGCTTTTTTTGTAGTCAATCAACTTGATGATGAATAAAAAACTTTTTACAAAAAGAACAACAACTGGCTTCACTAAAAGAAACAATAAACGTACGAAATAACTAATTTAATAAAAAATTAAATAATAAATAAATAAAACCAGAAACATCATCAGATCAGTTCGATGGTACCTTGTAGAAAAAGTTCATCCCATGACAATTCTAATAAGTCTAAACACAGGATGCATTGATTAACTACGGAGTTCGGGGCCTACCCTCCGGCTCGGCTTGATGGTACCATTTTTAACCGACTTCAAAAAAAAGGAAGAGGTTTCTAAATTCGTTTGTATTTTTGTTTTTCAACACCAGAACCATAACCACAACTACAGAACCATATGAACATATACCACCAACCATACCACCACCATACCACTATACCATACCACCACACAATACCAACCACCAAACTGATAATACCACCATTTTTTTATTTGTAGCTATTGTCATAGTTGCTTGACTATCTCGATAGTGATATCTATGGATTGTGAAGTTCCGTTAGTCATTTGTGGTCTTCTTCATTAGTTCCACTTCATCAAATATTACTTTTTGGCTTTAAATGATTGAGTTCTTAATGAAAATACAATAATCACTTGTCAATCGGTTGCCATCGACTTATATTCTGGAAGATAGAAAAGCACGTTCATGGAAAATATTTGTCAAAATACTGAAAATTTAAAACAAAAGTTCGCTGCGCCGCTATATTGTCATTATGCTGTTTAACAGAACTGTTAAAACATACAGTGCTAAGATAGCTTTTACAGGATACTTTTTTCGTGACCAAAATGTTTTAAGCGCCATGAATTTCGTAGCACTTACGCGTTTCGTTCAACATAGTGTAATGTTCAAGGTGTATGGATTACACTATACGAGAGTCGATTGAAGTGATAGTTCGGCACGCGTAATCTAGTGAGTAGTACATATATATATCAATGATGGTTGCTTACAATATTTGATGAGTTCTCTCAAATCTTCACGGAACCCACCAAATTGCAAATCAGTCCATAAATGACGGAATTCTGAAGTAACAAACATAAACAAAACACAACCGAATTGAGAACTCCTCCTTTTTTATAAAAGTCAGTTGACAATGAAGTAGAAATCGCTCCTTTTACCCTAAGTAAAGAGATTCAATACATTTTCCAGATCAACTTACTAACAATAAAGATAACTTTCACAGAACGTAGTATCGTCATAGAAAATATTATTTCAAAAAGTTATTTAGGTAAGCGAGTCTTTATTTGCTGTATAAAAAATGTATTACGATGTCTGAAAAAATGGAACACAACAGTTGAAAATGTATGAAATTCGTGCTAAGTTTTTCAAGATAAAAAGTGTTTGCACAAAGCGTGACCTGTGTTGCCTCTGTCCCCGTACTTCGTGTTCTTTATCCGCTTATTTGCGTGTCTAGATTTTTCCCAGTACCTGAATTTTATCCTAGGAATTAAAGCTGTACTAAATTCATTTGTACGTAGATTTTTCGTTGAAAACATACTTGGGTTTATGTTTGTTAAAATGAGAGAATTAAATTAGATGTTGACAGGAAATAGACAAAAAGAAACTGTTCCAGCATTTACTTTTATTTGAAAAAATATGTTTAAAGCTCCAACAAGACTTTTTTTTAAGACCCTGTTCTATATTTTGCCTTTTATCAATAGACATATTAATTAATATAATGGCACGGCTGGCACAGTCGTGGGTGATTAATTGGTTTTTATGCTGCGTAGAACAAATATTTTTATGGCCTACAGATAGTTTTTCCGAATCTGGGTGTCTTGTATAAGTAACTTTACATGTTCACCCACGAACCACGAGTTATCCTAAAAATCCTAAATCATAAGGGTAAGGTTTTTAAAAAATAACGACTTTTGTATATTCAGCTCCAAGGAATAGGTACTTATTGTTTTCGCAATAAAAGTCAATTACTCTAATATAATCAGCACACAACCTAACAACTGTTGAAGTCTATCAATTTGAAGCGGATTAAAGGCATATTCCACGTATTAATTAATCTTAACACAGTTAGACAATACGGTATTCAGCCAGGTACTTACTTGTCTGACTTAATAAAGTGATAGAGCTTAGGGCCTAGCCACATTACTACGGTGCAGCATCGTTAACGGGAAACGGCTCAGCGTCATTAACGTGAAACGGCGCAGCGTTGTTAACATGAAACGGCGCAGCGTCGGTAACGTGAAACGGCGCGGCACCACACTGCGGCACGTTGCCGCGTTGTGCATATATACGGTGCCGAAGCGTATTGAGCAGATGCTTATTTATTGTGTTTACTATAGATCTCAATATTGCCCGGCGCACTGTATCACCACGACGCGACAACGTGCATTCAGGCGCAACGCCGTTTTACGCTAAAGTGAATTCTCCAGGGTAGCCCGCGAAATTCAAAATTTCGTAATTTTTTTTGAATTTTGTAGATTAGCATCAGGTGCTTTGTTCATGAAAATATGTTTTGCGATCGTAACAAATATGGTTTTACTGAGTTATATTAATTAAAAGACATTTTCATAATAGGCTGAGAGGGTTGCATTGATGATATAATTCCTTTAATAAATACGTGAATTTCACTGATTACCCTGTAGTATCCACCATAACGACGCTAAGCCGTAGTAATGTAGCCAGGTCCTTAGGTACGAGTTTCTACTCAACTTATCGAACTCACGTGAACTTAACTCGAGATGATGTAAACAAAAGTTAATCCATGTAGAAGAACCATTGTTACTTGTACATTGTCTGTAAAACTCACACATTACTACAGCAATATTCCAAGTGAGAACTTTCATTGAGTTTAGAGAACATTTAGTTGTAACTATGTTATTTTGACTGTAAAAAAACTTTTTTTTATTATTAATTTCACAAGTTTTCTCGTCCTCTCTTTTTTCACTCATCACTGGCCCCGTGCTATTTGAGGTCGGCGCAACACGTTTTTTCCATTCTGTCCTGTCACCCGTCACGCTAACACTAACTCCCTTTTCAATCATATCACTATTCACACAAAACCATCCATCTTTTCTTTGGGCTCTCTCTCCATGAATCCACATGCATTTCATCCTTTTACTTCACATAATATACCAAGACAAACAATTCCCTTTCAACTTTTCAGTCACTGGCGCCACTTTCTTTCCTCTAATATAAATCTACTTTTGACATGATGTTTGGGTATTTTGCGATTTGTGCTAAAGTCACTCTTGGCTAAAATAATATAAGTGGCTGCCTACCTGACCTTCATAACCCAGCAATTTGGGTAACACGATAGTCCCTGGCAAGACCGGTGTCAGATTTCTTGCAACCGTATATACCTACTTGAATAACGGCCGCCTATAATATGCCAGCGTCAGCTCAGTGGTTTTGACAAAATTGCAAACAAGGGTGTGAAATATATAATTAGCCGTTTTAATGTTCTCAATGCTGGAAGTCCGGAACAGCTGGAGGGAATAGGCCGTTGTCTACCAAGCGGGCCCACTGCGAATTGATGGATGCCACATGTTTTTGAATTTTTGAGGAAATCGGCATGTCCTAGAACCAAAAATTCGAAGACATGTGACATTCGCGTACCCGCACTGGGCCCGCGTGGTGGTTTATGGCTTATTCCCTCTACTAGAGAGGAGGCCTGAGTCCCAACAGTGGGAACATTATAAGGCCAACTATGCTATGCTAATGGGACCAGGGACGGCAGAAGACGAAGAGTATATCCAGTCAAGTCAACTTCGAGTTTAGCCCTGATATTAAAAGAATAATTATTGGTACTAAACTATTTCTTATTTTCTAAAAATCGTGGAAGTATAAACACTAGCATATATCTATCTGTCTAAACCTAGCATTTTTATTTCAAAAACCAAGTCAATCTTTTACCATTACAGCTCCAAGTACAAACGATAGCTTGATAGCAGGTCATAACGTGTGCAATAGCAATCCTACTTTAGATGCCGCGATAGTACCGAAAGGGAATTAGTTCAGGGGTCACGTAGCGCACTGCTAGATAACCAGCGCTGCACTGTCCAACCTTATCTCTAATTAAAAATAAACTACCTTTTATATTCTAGATTTTTTAGCTTTGCGATTATGTAAACAAATTGAAAAGAATAATGTAGAATTAGAAATGAGTCGAAGTTGTTAAAATAGACTTTTTTGAGGTGGAAAATCATCTAATGACTTCTCCCATTCTAGGGTGGAGCGAAAGAGCGGGTCAGACTTTTACTGCCTAAAACCACGCCGATGTTCCTTCAGTTGTTTTTTGCGTTTTAGGACCTTGAGTACCTCTTTTATACTTTTTCCCATGGCCCGGCCCAGTTGGGCCCCACGGTTTGCTGACATCTCTTTGAGGCGCGCGTGGAACACTACGCGCAGTCGACGATGATGAGTGGATGGCGAGTTACCAATTGCTCGTCGATTTGAAACGGACGTGCTATTATTACAAGTTTTTAACTTGCTATGTTTGTGTTATGGAGATCCTTAACCTTAACCGAAACTATCTGATATCTGAAAAAGAATAATATCCAAGTTTCAGATAATTTTGGGTATAGGTTAAGGATCTCCATAACACAAACATAGCAAGTTAATTCAGTCTGAATGATAAGTTACGACAGATTTTTGTTCGTTTTGCCCAAACAAACAAATGATAATCTAGACTAGAAATAAAAGTTAAATCTTAGCTACTTGTATTTTATTTTTTTATACTTAGTGACGTCTATTGAAACCGTGTACCAAAGTTTAAGAAAATATCTATTCTATGGTCTTTGTAAGTAACCCCGGTTCGTAAGCTCTTGGCCCCCTCTGTTTTGAAATATATGTTTACCTAAAATTCAAAGAGTTCTCGATAAAATGGATTTTGTGGGGCGGTCTTACAAATTGGTGTTTGAAGAGGAAACTAAAGTTAGAAAATACAAAGTAGATAGACAAGATGTTTTATATAGATTGTATCAAAGTAGTTGTTAAAAATTTTGGTGACGTCGTTTGGATTTGAAAAACATTTATTTTGTTAATAATAAACATCGTAAAACAATTTTGATAAAATAGGGAAACGGGGGTCCAAAAATTATCGGGCGAAGCTGCGGTTACGCCGCAGACGCTACTGTTGAATAAGATCTATAATTATAATATAGCATTTATTACTAGTAAATAAAAATAATAGAGCAGTGGTGGCCGAGTAGAGCAGTGGTGGCCGAGTAGAGCAGTGGTGGCCGAGTAGAGCAGTGGTGGCCGAGTAGAGCAGTGGTGGCCGAGTGAGAGCAGTGGTGGCCGAGTAGAGCAGTGGTGGCCGAGTAGAGCAGTGGTGGCCGAGTAGAGCAGTGGTGGCCGAGTAGAGCAGTGGTGGCCGAGTAGAGCAGTGGTGGCCGAGTAGAGCAGTGGTGGCCGAGTAGAGCAGTGGTGGCCGAGTAGAGCAGTGGTGGCCGAGTAGAGCAGTGGTGGCCGAGTAGAGCAGTGGTGGCCGAGTAGAGCAGTGGTGGCCGAGTAGAGCAGTGGTGGCCGAGTAGAGCAGTGGTGGCCGAGTAGAGCAGTGGTGGCCGAGGAGAGCAGTGGTGGCCGAGAGAGCAGTGGTGGCCGAGTAGAGCAGTGGTGGCCGAGTGGTAACGGCCCCGACTTACGAGCTGTAGGTCGCGGGTTCAAACCCAGCCAGGCGCATTACTTTGTGTAATTTATTTCATCACCACTGCTCTCAAAACGGTGAAGGAAAACATCGTGAGGAAAACCGGCATGTCCTAGAACCAAAAATTCGAAGACATGTGACATCCACCAACCCGCACTGGGCCCGCGTGGTGGATTACGGCCCATCCCCTCTCCTAGAGAGGAGGCCTGAGTCCCAACAGTGGGAACATTATAAGGCCGACTATGACTATGAAAAATAATAATGATAAAAATAAAACATAAACCACATCGCAACAACCTTATATAGATTATTCATGTTTTTTCAGCCATCAATGTGCTAAAAATAATCGTAATTCGTTCCAATATTGCTTGGAAAATCGTACTTCACGACAAACGCCATGTTTTCGCTTCATTCCAATTTCAAATTCAAGAATGTTGATTTATAAGTGTACGATGCATGTTTTGTGTTTAAACTTAGCACGAGGCACGGGTCTTTATAATACGATAATTGTTACAAGTCACGGATTTATTTATAACTCTTTTTTAAAAATTTAAATCTTGATTTTCGGAATGAAAACAAATCTATTATTTCTAAGATGTCAAAAAGTATAGAATTTTCAACAAATTCAGTTTGAACACAGTTTTAGTGATTTTCTTACTTTTCACACAGCGGCCAAGTTTATAATTCAAGTGAACAGATAAGTCGTGTGTACTGTAGCACTCTGCGACGGTACCGGGTTTATATACTTCGTTAAAATAGAAATAGACTTATTTTGGGACTTAAATCTTCGCTTTACTCGACTTCAATATTATTACATCGCACTACCGCGGTTGCGTCCGGACTGACAAAACTAGACATTATTTTGTTCTATTCAATTTTTAAACCTATTCTAGAACATACAAAATCCTTAGAAGTATATTTAACATGCCAGTTCGTTAACCTACCTCATGCGATCTCTTTTCGATATCACAGTACTGTATATGCCACTTATCATTTCTCCACCGTATCTCCATTCAGTAGGTATTGTCAACGAAATCGCATAGTGTGTACGCCCTTAATGTCTCATAGAAAGCTGTAACTCTCGCTCTTGGTTCCACATATCACTTGCAAGTATACGGGAAAGCAGGCTAGTAACGCTTGCTTTACCGGTTGTAAAGATTGAATTATCGCAATGCTGTTACTTATTAGTGACGTGAGATTTTTTAATCATGTCTAGGGTCGGTATGGGAGGTAGGTGTATTAGGAAATTTTGTGACGAATAGTAAAATATGATATTCCATCTCTTCCCTTGCCTACCTTTATTCCTTTTACCATCTCTAGGGTACCATTCTGTGATAATCTTGCTCCACTTTTCTTGGGCACTTTGCATTATGTATCCCGTCCATCTGTAGTTTAGTTTTTTTTTTCCACAACTATCACACAACGCCGTCTAGTCTCAAGCTAAGCAGAGCTTATTTTATTAGTACTAGACAACTGATAAACATGCTTATATATTTCTAAATGCATATATGTTATAGATAAATTACACCCAGACACAGAACAAACGATCATGCTCATCACACAAACATTTGTCCTGGGTGGGAATCGAATCCATGACCTCCGGCATAGCAGTCAGGGCCACTAACCACTAGATCATCATGCCAGTCAAAGTTAGTTGGTCTACCTTTATTATTTAAGGATTGAGTTCTAGGAACGACTGTCGACGTAGTAAAAAAGCCCACAGCTCAGCTGCTCCACATCGGACCCGTACCATTTGTTTCCCGACGCCCTGCATATCCTCTCGTCATAAGGCTTGAGTTTTCTCCTAGCACCCGACAGCAACACCCTTTTCGGTCTTCTTGTTTTCACCTCATCTATCAAACCAATTTTCATTAATGGTTTTACTGACTTCTACAATTTGAAAATGTTCTTCACTTCATTAATTCTTCATTCTTCTTTGTTCGTATTCAAAAACTTCATAGCACAACGTTGTTTAACTTCATCAACGACTTTCTTTTTTCATGCATGTTGCAAAATTTTAATTCTAACTAAAGGGCCTATTACACTACGTGATATTCAGCACACGATATTCAGACTGTCTTATTTTTTGTTCCGAGTAAGACCGGTCTAACTCTTATTACACTACGCGATATCGACTAAGTCTGTCTGAATATCGAGTAGTGTAATAGGCCCTTAAGTGTCACTATGTATTGGAGTGATGCAGGCAAAAAAAGAGAACTGTTCAATGCAACGTAATAAAGTCGCTATTCGTGTAATGAAGCCATAAATTGTTATGTGCAGTACACTAGCACACTACAGTAGGTTTGTATAATAAGAAAAAATCTGATACCAATTAAATATTCTTATAGTAAGTAGCTGAATTCTGTGTGTAAAATAGCTCACGTAATATGTATTTCTAAATAAATAGTCCCCAATGGCTTCTTCAAATTACTGAAACATTTTTTGTTCTAAGTCATATTATAAAGCCATTATAAATTAAAACTTGGTCTGAATACGAAATTATTTGTACATTCAACAAAGGACATAAGTAACCAGGGTAGTCAGTGTCGAAATTTTCAAGGAAATCAATCCATATCCATTAATTAACATTTTAAAAGTGAGAGTAACTCTGTGTGTCTGTTACATTTTCACAGATAAACTGCTGAACCGATTTTGATGAAATTTGGTACGAAGTAAGCTTGAACCTCAAGAAAGGATATAGACTACTTATTATCTGCCTTGGACTTCTGCTTCGTATCCGTAATAACCAAAATTCACGCACACCAAGCCTCTGGCAAAAGCTAGGATAGACAGGAATGGAATTTTTATTTTATAAATGAGTTGTTTATTTAATATGAATTTAATTTATTATATTTCAGTCATATCCATCCATTGATTTCAATGAAAACTTTAACAATATCTGACAACCCTGGTTACTTATTTCCTTGTTGACTGTACATAACTAACAAGAGATTATTATTCCAGCAATTAGTACAACAAGATCTTAATTTCTTCGTACTAATTAATTCTACGATCGTAGGTCCACTAAACATGTACCAACACAGATTTCTTAGATCAATTTAATTAATTCTATTGTTACAATTTAATTTCTAGTTTTTAATTAAATATTTATACTTTCAAGGCAGCAATGTCACATAAAATATGTTTCTTATTGGCCCTCGCAAATAATTAGTGGGAAGGTATTCTCGGTACAAGGTAATGAGTAAGGAAAATAGCTCCTTAATTCCTATTTGGAGAAATTTTAAATGATCATTTTGGATAAGGACACAGTTGACTATTGGCTTGAAGAAAATGAAGGGTTATGTTGGATTCCAACTAAATTGCTCACCTTAAGATCTTGGTGCACATTTAGACGTAGAATTTTTTTTTAAATGCTTTTTCCCGTATCAAAAAACAGGAAGTCCCTGCTACCAGCAAGATAATTCTTATTCTTATTCTATAATGTACATACAATTTTATATAGACAATAAAAATAGGACAGTTGTTGTTTGTTGTTGGTTGGAGTTGTTGTTGGGTTGTTGTTGTTGTTGTTTGTTGTTGAGTTGATAATGTTGATGATTGAAGATTGGTAGCTTTTGATATACCTTTTTCAATCTATCGGTTTCAGATATGGCTTCCTACTCCTATAGAGGTTCTCTAAATAGTTCAAGTACATACTAACCCACACAATACAAAACAAAAAATTGTTATGTCAAATTGTCCAACAACATTTCCCACGTCACCTAAATTTCCTCATATTCGATTGCTTTTAAAATAACAGACTTTAGTGCATTGAATAATTTACAAGTGTATTAGATACAACATTAACATCTACTGAGAATATTAAGATAGAAAGTGAACATAGGAAGCAATGATGAACAGTGAGGTGTGTACCGGAAGGCTCAACATACGTAATTTATTATCGCTATACATAAATACTGTTTAGTATGAGTTTCCATTTATATACGAAAGTGGAATCATTTAAAAGATCGTTAAAACAAATGACGACTGCAAATTGATTACTACGAGAAATGCTCACATTTGGTATTTAAAGTTAAACACTTGTGAAACTAATAAGGCTAGAGACAAACTGCGCCCACGTATGCCACGTATGCTACGCATTATGACAGAGACGCGCATTTGTCGTTAGAAGCGGCAAGGCACGACGTTTCGGCACGACGTTACCACTTTGTCTATAGAGTTTCATGGTTTTGTATGTAAAGCGTATAATGATGAATACGCGTCTATGAAGCTACGCGACCGTGGTTAGTAGGCGTAAGTCGTCTATTTTTAAGCAAATTCAAGAGTCCAATTTCATAATGCGTAGCATACGTGGGCTTAGTTTGTTTTTGGCGATTTAATTGTCTCAATTACATTAGTTGTCAGATTTCGAATTAGGAATTTAAACATAAGAACTCGCCAAGCTCCACTTTTCTCAAATACGTTTAATAATAATAATAATTTCTTTATTCAGATAACAATGATCCATAACAATTTGAACTTATAAACTATGTTAGTAGGTACAAAATACAATCACAACATACATTTTATTTTGCAATTTTATTGAATAATTTAAAAAAATAAAATTGAATAATCGAATATTTTATAATATAAAATTTAATATAATAAAATTGAATAATTTGATAATTTAAAATTTAATATACTAAAATTGAATAATTTGATAATTTAAAATTTAATATACTAAAATTGAATAATTTGATTTAATAATAATTTTTAATAAGTTTCGACTTACAAAATGGGTGTTGGAAAAAAAAAGGAAAAAGTTAAAGGTTATTAAGGACTTAACATGCTTAAGTAAAAGGATGATTGATTTAAATATTAGCAAGGTGTTTCTACTTTATTAAGCAAAAAGATCCATTGTTGGTAAGCGACCTAAATAAACATTTTGACAGCTTAATAATGAAAGCAAAGCGATGCGTTTTTCATATTAATGTATGCTAACCTGCTAAAACAAATACCGTTTTACACATGTCCACCCTGCAAGTCCCACTACCATTTCCCAGCAATTTATCAAAACATTTCCTTTCTAAAATTTACGAGCTGCAAACTGCAAGATAACGCACATCTATTTTAGTCCTATGTAAAAGCCGTGACATACTACAATTATGTTATTCTTCTTCTTTGAATTTAATTTTCTATATTTTATTTCTTTATTTGGTTTCGTTCGGGTCTTTATCTTTTAGGGTTCCATAGCTCAAAAGGAAAAAAAACGTAACCTTTATAGGATCACTTTGTTGTCCGTCCGTCTGTCTGTCAAGACCCTTTATCTCAAAAACGCGTAAAGGTATCGAGTTGAAATTAAAACCATATACTCAAGTCTGCAGTCCCTTGAAGCTGTGAAAAAATCAAATTTCTAAGTTAACTAAAAAAAAAGATATGGCCGTTTATGTCGCAAAAAATGTATATTTTGACACTCACAAGGAAATCAAAATTCATAGGGTACTTCCCGTTGACTTAGAACCCTGAAATTTGGCGTTTAGCAAGGTCTTATAGCACAAGTATAGGAATAAATCTGCCAACTGTAAATTTGTAGTTATTTTTATATTTCCTTGTTCGTTAAGCTGTTGGTCCCGTCTCTCATTTATAGATCATTGACAGTCATTACGGATAGTTAGAAGTCAGAAAATCTGACAAGTCTTGATAAGCTGTATCGTGTTATTCAGTTACTTGGTGGTGGAGGTCAGATATGCAGTCGTTCCATGATATCTAGCTGCATCCAGTGTGACTGGACCTCAACATAATTGGGATAAACTAGTCAATTTTTTTTCTTTTTCAGTGAGAGTATTGATCCGATACCTCCTAAGTATACTGAGTCAACTAACAAATTTAGGTATTTTTATATTTTTATATAAACGTACATGATAAACCGTGATCTTAACGTTTGTGTTAAAAAAAAATTAAAAAGAACAATAATTACCGAGATAATTTCACGTATACTAAATCAATTTCAACATCAGTTAAAATCGTACATTGTAAACTGATCTAAATAACATCGTACCAGTGTACGCGGGGCGTAAGGGGATACAAGTTTATTGTGGCTCAGTATACGATGAATCGTGGCGAGTGCGCACGCAATTTTAGGTAATATTCTGTTTCGTAAAGTTATTATTATACGGTGGGTAATGGTGTCAAAGATTACCGGTTCTGGTCAGACAACTGTGGAGGCCAAAATAGAAACAGAATTGTATTCTTAATGTATATGTTAGCTAGTTCGAAGTTTGTTATAGATATTAGTCATCACTTTCTAGTAGTGGGTCACACTCAAAATGAAGGCGACAGTATGCACGCTTTAATTGAAAGACGGACGAAAGATAAGATGCTTCATACGCCTGATCAAAGGTATACAGCTTTTAGATTTGCCAAATCCGATGAAAAGCCATACAAAGTTACTGAAGTGTCTCATGATTTAATTAAAGACTTTAAATCAAAGCTAAAACTTATAAACAACTGGACAACTACCAACGATGGATCAAAAATGCCTTGGAATAAAGTAACGGAAGTACTAGTTAAAGCGGAATATCCATTTAGGCTGTTTTATAAAACGAGTTACCAAGATGATGCTTACAAGTGGATAGATTGTGTAAAGAAACCTAAAGCTACACGAAATCGAAGAGAGTTAAATATTGATATAGATAATATTTCTTTAGCTTATCAGACACCCATTCCTATTGACCAAAATAAGCACAAAGACTTGATGGATCTTTGTAAGACACTGGAAATTCCTAAGGAGTATCATTTATTTTTTAATAATTTGATTTCAACGAACTCTAATGCAGCTAACGACTCTGACTGATCTCTAATTTGTTAAACCTTATATTTTTTGAGCATTAGAAATGCCTAGATTGTTACGTTATTAATTTTTATAATTTTTATGATTGTTTAACGTAAGTTACCATTTTTAGTTCTTATTATTTTTATTGACCTACTAAAGAAGTACCTGTTTTAGTTTTTATTTTGATCGATTGTTTGTTGTTTTTTATGAAACTTTAATGATGGAACATTGATATTTTTTTTAATAGTGATTTGTTTACGTGTAGCTTTTAGTAAAGCTATTATGTTAAAAAGATATCCCTACTTAATTATGGCGAAAAATGCATTATGATTCTTCAAAATGAGTTGTTTTTGGTTTATGATTCTTGTTCTTCTTCCTAGCTTTTATTAATCCCACATATTGTAAGGTATTACAAAAAAAAAATACTAATAAAAAACCTCGGTAAATTACATTGGTCCAGTATACGTTGAGGTTTCAAATGTTAACATTGCTAAGCACTTTCCTAGTATAATGAGTCAAGTGATATAATTTCAACATTTTATTATTAAGTGAGACAGAAAACCCCGAAAACAAACAAAAGTAAAATTATATTAATAAAATGACAATCATATTTCATGTGATTTTGGTGTAAACGATGAATTTTAATGGACAACGTACATGAATATAACTGGTAGTTAAACCATTTCACTATTGAGTCCCGCCGGCGTATACCCAGTCATGTACATAAAATGTCATTTAAAAACAAAAATCAGCAAAATCATTTTATACCAAAGGAAGAGCTTACAATTTTTATTAAAAAAACATTTACCTTATTTCGAATTAATTTGATTTCATTAAAATATAAACGATTTGCCTTCAAATCACTCTCCTATAAAATAACTATAATGTCAGTTGACTCATTATACTTAGGAGGTATCGATTTACGGATAGTTAGAAGTCAGAAAATCTGACAAGTCTTGATAAGCTGTATCGTGTTATTCAGTTACTTGGTGGTGGAGGTCAGATATGCAGTCGTTCCATGATATCTAGCTGCATCCAGTGTGACTGGACCTCAACATAATTGGGATAAACTAGTCAATTTTTTTTCTTTTTCAGTGAGAGTATTGATTAAATACTTTACCATCAGTGACAAGAGAACTTTAACCAGCAATAATATTGATTCAGGCCAGATAAATAAATTATAGAAATCAACAGCTATTCAACCCGAGTTTAAAGCTGTGCCATCAACCAAACTAACGTGGTGTCGACGGGTTAGGATAACATGTGATTAATAATCCTAACGTTGGCGTGATAAGAGTTAACAATTCAAGCGGTTAACGTCCAGACTGTTCAACAGTTTATTTTCATGCTGACATAAGTACGTGTTTGGCTTTTATGCTGCCCTGGTAGTAGTCTGTTTAGGTATTTTAGAAATTTTAAGTAAATAATTGTGTAAAGAACGTATTCAGAGCAATTGTTTAAAATTACTATCTTATCACAATACTTAATTGGTTAACTAAAAATTTGTAAATAATATTTATAGGCGGAAATAATACAGTTTGAGAAGTACTCAGCTGCAGTCATCTCCTTCGCTCGCATTGCTGCTTTGCAGATGGAGGTGGCCGCTTTCCATTCCCTCTCACTCTGAACTATGGCCTGAACCCGAACCGGACGCAAATACATGGTGTGGAGCATACGGTGGAAGTCTGCATGCTCGGGCGGAGCACCATCGTGTGTGTATAATTTCGCACAACCTATGGCCCCCATAGGCTTCGACCCTGCTGGTGCCCTACGGTTTACTGACATCTCTTTGAGGCGCGCGTGGAACACTACGCGCCGTCGACGACTTGAGCTCGGTCCGGACAATTGCTGGACGGCCGGATGGTGTGCTACCTATTGCTCGCCGTCCGCAAGCCTATATCAACGGTGGCTGGAAATTGGGATCGGGATCCCGGTGGGCGTTAGGGCCGTTCCCTCAAGCGAGCGGTCGCCTCATTCGCCAGCATTATTGCTTTGCAGAAGGAGGTGCCTGCCTGCCATTCCTCCTTGCTCCGGACTATGGCTTGTACCAGGGCCCGGCGCGAGAGGTCATAGTCGATCGTCCCCACAAAGACACGGCGGTACTCTGTTTAAGCGGGCAACACTTCTACCTTATGCTCCACCGTGATCGCCGGGCGGTCCATATGCCTGGGTGGTGACACCCGGGCGTTTTTTTCGCAATAATACGCTCCAGGAACCTCTCGAACTTACCAATTCCGATGAAGACCTGCGACATGCGGAAGGTGAGGGCACCGTCACGTCTTTCCAGCCAGTCCACGAAGAAGGGACTTACCGAAGTGTTGATATGTTGCGTTGACACTTAATAAATTGACATATGAGCAAGAAAATAATGGTGCCTTCTATATGACAATAGCATTATGATCGTTGCTTTTTATAAAGAAAATCCACAAGAAAACTTCGTATCACACAGTGCAAATGGTCACGGTTCACTAGGAAAAGCAAATAGTCGGTAATTGTCGAATTGGTTAAGACTAGGTATTATCGTAGCTGATTAACATACAAATAGGAACGCTTCATTAAGTTTATGGCCATTAAGTAGTACAATAAGGAACTCGTACTAAGCGAAAAATCCCCGCACTAGATGTTCACTTAATACTAATATTTCCTTTTAATTATGAAAAACTGTAATGTAATCGACGTCCAGGACCCCAAGGCCCTGAGATAAATAATTTAAAGCAATCATTTATTAATCATCATCATTTTAGCCGAAAGACGTCCACTGTTGGACATAGGTCTCGACCATAACCGAAGTCAAGGGTAGACGGGCTGCCGGGCACTAGGTGCCATTTTTTCGTTGTGCGTTTATTGTGCATTTTTGGGGGGGTTTTTGCCATAACCGCCAAGCTTGGCTAGCGGGTTGGCGATAGCAGTGTGGTTGTTATAATGCACAGAGAATGCTGCTGACCATTCCCTGGTGTCTCCTTTAGTCGCCTTTTACGACACCCACGGGAAGAGATGGGATGGTGCTATTCTTTACATCCGGACACCATTTTTTATTTTTTCGATATCAACAAAACATTCAAAAAACTATATGTAGGTGTATAATCCTTTTCCCATTAACACGTTCACTAGGTAAATATGGTTGAAAACATTTTAATTCCTGTTTCAAAAAGCATTTTAAATCACAAAATAACGACGTACAAAGGGAAGAGCCTAAAATGAAATCCATCGGTATTGGTTTCAAACTGTGGAAAGTAGAAGGTCCAACTCAACAATAAACGTCAAAAATAGTATTGAAATAATATAAATTATAATAAATATCGGTCTGGCGCATGCCTGACGAACTGTGGGGCTGTAAACCACAGGACAAATAATTCTCAGACCCCGTGTCAGTACACGGGGTCGCGGCTGACAACAAAGGAGATGGCCGGTCAACCTGGATGTCTTTTTTAAGAATTAGAAAAAAGGGAAACAGAATGGAGGGAGGCCTTTGCTCATTATTGGAACAACACGAGCTACTAATATGCCTACTATAATTTAAGTCTACAGTGAAAAAGTAACTTCCAAACCAGTTCCATCGAAGGGTTGTTGTTTGGAAGAATTATGGCAGTCCCTGTAATGTAGAGGGCAACTTATGGAACATGTGGGGGTCTCGTTCCACCCAGAGAATGGCTCCCGATACCCGGGGTACCGGGGGGACCTTTTAGCAAAAAATATATGATAGCTTGCTAGCCTTCTTAAAAAATTAACTATTTCCCATTGCGCTATCAAACCATTGGTGGTGACATTAGTTTGGTGTTGCTACCGAAATTAATTAAAAAAAAATACAATCACGTTTGATCACGATCTCACCTGATGGTAAGCAATGATGAGGTCGACAATGGAGTACGTTTGTCATATAGTAATATTTCACTTTTCATTTAAATCCATTTAAACGTTAGCAGTCAGGAAATATAGACCCTGGCAGGGAAGTGAGAAGAAGGTGGGATACATTCTTAGCTCTGTATACTATTGAAGTATTCCCATAACCTTTTGTACATTTGAGTGAAATGTACTTTCATCAATTACTCACGAATGGCACTTCTGCAGGTTTTCTTTGTTACTCATCAGTCGATGTAATTAAGGGCGAGGGCGGATCCTACGGGAATACAGATAATTGTAAGCCCTGACAACCTTTTCGGCTCAATTCATCTCAGGAAAAGAGGATTCCGTCATTTTTTTTTCAAGCAATTTTGATTTATCACTATTATTATTATTGATTTCTTGTAAACTTGTTAGGGCGTAATCATTGTACCAGGGGCTGAAGTCTGCTATTTTTATAAATTCGTCATTCCAACACGATCCCATTGTCATTTTCCTAAAAGTTCGTAATTTGCTAATTCATAATGATCGATCATTCATCGGTCAATGGTCATGTAATAGAGTTGTGGTAGAATGACAATATCGAGCTTATTAGAAGCAATGACTGCACAATGACGTTCTAATGGTAGGTCACTGATTAAGAGAGATATTTGGACCGGGTTGCGAATTGCATTCGATACAAATACTCACCTCGTTCAGTGCTCGTCCTGGGTGATTTCAACGCTCACTCCAGAGCTTGGGGGAACACCCGGGATACGCCAAGGGGACGCGCGATACAAGACTGGGCGGCGATGCTTGATCTCCGACTTTTAAATCGGGGGTCAGTGTCCACATGCGTTAGGTGGCAGGGGGAGTCAATTGTGGATCTGTCATGGGGGACTCCTTCTGCTGGCCGCATGGTGTCGGAATGGAGAGTAGCGGAGGATATAGTCACATTGTCCGACCATCGCCACATTGTTTTTGATGTAACATTACCCTCCACCAACAGTCAGACCCGTCTGGGTTCGACTAATCCACCGGCGCGACGTTGGGCCCTTAAGCGGCTCAATCGAGACATGCTCGTTGCAGCTGCTAACGTCGTGGCGTGGCCAGAAGATATTCGTTCCCCGGGGATCTCACCCGATCCAGAGGAAGGGGCGGCTTGGTTCCGGGACAGGATGACGTCGATTTGTGACGCTTCCATGCCCCGAGTCAGATGCGCCCAGCGTCCTGGTGCGGCTTACTGGTGGTCGGAAGACATCGCGCAGTTGCGGTTCTGCTGTCTGAGGTCACGACGCCAGTTTCAGCGCATTCGACGTAGAAGAGAACCAAGAGCTTCGGGTGAGCAAATAACCACAGCCTATAGAGCGTACCGGGAAGCGACAATGAAGCTCCAACACGCAATCGCGGATGCCAAGTCAAGGTCTTGGAAAAAGCTTCTCGAAGGACTGGACAGGGACCCATGGGGTAGACCATACAAATTGGTAATGGCCAAATTACGTCCTTGGGTCCCCCCTATTACAGAAACCATGGATCCGAGGCTGCTGGAGAGAGTTATAACAACACTTTTTCCAGTAGTAAGAGACAGTCCTTCTTCACTCCTGCCACCTTCGGACTGGTCCGACGAGTTGGGGGTTACCGAAAGTGAACCGGACCGAGCTGTAAGACGCATGGGGGCTCGTAACACCGCACCAGGCCCAGATGGCATTCCTGGCCGGGCATGGGTTCTGGCTATAGATGCTCTAGGGGATCGCCTAAGACAGCTGTTTAACAGCTGTCTCTGTTCGGGCGTGTTCCCTACCGACTGGAAGGAGGCTGGATTGGTCTTGTTGAGGAAAGAGGGCAGGGATTCAGAGTCTCCCTCTGCTTACCGTCCCATTTGCTTGCTCGACGAGGTCTCCAAGCTATTCGAAAGAATAATTGCCGAGAGGCTCGTTGATCACCTTTCGCGTGTTGGTCCTGACCTTGCAGATAGCCAGTATGGTTTCCGACGGCAGCGCTCTACTGTCGATGCAATACTACGCGTACGCTCACTGTCGGAGCAGGTAGTGTCCCGGGGTGGAGTGGCGTTGGCGGTAAGTTTAGATATCGTCAACGCCTTTAACTCCTTGCCCTGGAATGCGATTAGGGCGGCACTAGTCTATCACAGAGTGCCACCTTACCTGCAGCGCATCATCTGGGATTATCTGCGTGACCGGCACATTTGTTATGTGAGCCGGGACGGTAGCGTTCATCGGAGGGAGATAACGTGTGGGGTTCCACAGGGGTCAGTTTTAGGCCCTCTCTTGTGGGACCTTGCATACGATGTGGTCCTGCGTGTCGACCTCCCCATAGGCGTAGATATCATTTGCTATGCAGATGATACCCTGGTGTTGGCCGGTGGGGACACATTCGATGAGACCATCCAGCTTTCTGAGCTTGGTGTGGCAAGAGTCGTGGCTTCGATCCGTGAGCTGGGTTTAGAAATAGCGCCTCATAAAACTGAGGCGCTCTGGTTTCACAAACTGCCAAGGACCAGAGAGCCACCCAGCTCATCAGTGACAGTTGGAGATGCGCAAGTCCAGTTGGGTCAACACATAAAGTATCTTGGCCTAACTCTGGACGGTAGGTGGGGCTTCGAAGAGCACTTCGAGCGACTAGTCCCCCGCGTTGGGAGAGCAATGGGTGCTTTGCATAGGTTGCTGCCCAACCTCGGGGGCCCTCGGGAAGAAGTTCGCCGCCTCTACGCGGGAGTCGTGCGATCAATGGTCCTTTATGGGGCACCTGTGTGGTCAAACAGACTGTCAGGTGTCCGTCGCTGCAGGACAAAAATAAATAGTCTGCAGCGGAAAATGGCCATTCGGATCGCACGTGGATACCGAACGGTATCCTTCGAGGCGGCAACTCTCCTGGCACGCTTCCCACCACTGGACATCCTGGCAGATATGGACGCGAGGGTATACAACCGGATTCGTGACATACGCCAAAGTGGTGATAGCGTGCCGGGGATCGTTGCAGTAAGGCTGAGACGGCAGGAACGGCAACACGCGCTCGAGAGGTGGCGCGAGCGGCTGCAGCAGCCGCAATTCTCGTGCAAGCGCGTTGTCGAAGCCGTCCTGCCGCACTTCGAAGCCTGGCTGAAAAGAAAGGAGCGCATTTCCTACAGACTCACTCAGGTGCTGACCGGGCATGGTTGCTTCGGTGAGTACCTAAATAGGATTGGGCGAGAGGCCACGGCAAATTGCCACCATTGCGGAAGCGCCATAGATTCTGCACAGCACACGCTGGAAGACTGTCCAGCGTGGGCCACTGAGCGACGAGTCCTTGTCGCCAGGATCGGGCAGGACCTGTCTCTACAAGCAGTAGTGAGGGCTATGCTGGCAAAGCCAGAAAACTGGAAGGAAGCTGCTTCCTTTTGTGAGACCGTAATGGTCCAGAAGGAGGCGGCTGAGCGCGACCGTGAGAGGGCTGATCCTGCTCGGAGACGAAGGCGTCGGGGAGGCAACCGCCTCGATGCCTAACACGCCGAAACCCCGCTTGCATCATCCAATGCAGACGGGACTTTGAAACCACGGGTGTGCAGAGTGGGGACTCTGCCCGCCCATCAAGTGATTCCAAGGAAGACGGTGGTACAGTGATCACGTGCTGCCGTGCACAAAGAGGCTCAGAGGAGACCGTTGTACAGTCTCCTCAGGGATGTGCCCTAACAGGCGTTGCACAGAGGGGGTTCCGGAGTGGTCTTTTAAGAGGTAACGGCGCCCCTTCTACATGTGCTGATGGTGATCACCGGGGTGGTTTTAGTGAGGTAAAAATCCCACACTCCCCGGACTTATCCCCAAAGTCCGGAAGCCTTTCGAAGGTTTCCCCCCGAAAACGAAAAAAAAAAAAAAAAAAAAAAAAAAAAAGGTCACTGATTAAAGGAACTGTCAAAATTTAAAGAAATAAAAAGTCCAAAAATAGAAAGTCCAAAGAATTACTATAACTTTGTGAAACCCTGGTAACTTTTCATGGAACCCACTTTAGAAATCGAACTATCGTAACTTCTAAAACTTAAAAAAAAAGTATCAAAGAATAGCGAAAAAATGTCTAACCATTATCTCACCTGATATTAAGCGATGAAGTGGTCGACGATAGAGCATGATTGCTTAGAAGTAACCTATTCATTGTTGACTTAAAGACACCTCAGATGTAGCTATCAGGAAATTCAGACCGACGCAGTGTTGGAAGGCCCCCTACAAGGTGGACCGATGACCTGGTGAAAGTTGCGGGAATCCGATGGATGCGAGACGCACAGGACCGTTCACTGTGGCGACATTTGGGGGAGGCCTATGTCCAGCAGTGGACGTCTATCGGCTGAAATTATGATGGTGGTGCATTGCCGTACAATCTGGTGGTCCGATGATGGAACGGCTGTGGACTTTATTTATGTTCAAATGTTTTTTTTTTTTCATTAATTGATATCGTGTTGCAACTTAATTACATCGTTATTCATGTGTTTCGGTTATTTAAACAAGTTCTGCGGTAATGGAGATCTCATGCCAATTAAACATCTTGTTTCATCTGAATTTATATTCATCGTTTATTAATTGTTCGCAATCTATTTCCTGTAATCAAATAATAGTTTGCTTGCAATTAAAATATTTCCATTGTAAATAATTGTTTTATTAGTGAAATATTTTAATAAGCGCACAATGTTTTAATTTATTTAGCATTGGCATTCTACGTGGCAATGTGTTCTGCCTCCCTAGCCAAGTTACAATCGTATCGTTCGCGCTGAACGCTTCGAGTAGGCCACGCCTCCGATTCCTTTGTTCTGACGTCATCTCAACGCTCAGTCACGTGGTCCGAACAAAGGAATTGGAGGCGTGGCCTACTCGAAGCGTTTGGCGTGAACGATACGATTGTAACTTGGCTAGGGGGGCAGGGCACTGTTCCCATTGACAGCGACGTGGTAGAATTTCTTGATGCTTAGATTATTTTTCTTTTTATACATGTTTGTAAATACTTTTCCTTTCAGTTTGTATAGATACATATATCTATTAAGTTTATTAGTTTAGTTGTTTGTAAGTATAGTAAAATTTGTTAAGTAATCCATTAGATAGTTACCCTGAATATATTCAACATTTATTTAGGCATAATATTAATTGTTAACTGATAGGATTATTTTCAATCGTGATGCTTGGACATAGGGTAATGTGTCAGCCAAGTTCATAGCAGAAATGGGCGAGACACCGGCCGGGAGTTATACGAACCATAACGAGCAACTTTTGATCCCAAATAACTTAAATTCTATTTGACATGCACGCTTGCACACTACATGTTCCTATATTTTTATTTTAATCTCAGTTTTTCCAAGTGGATGCATTTGTTTTTGTGATATGTGTAAGTGAAGTTTTTATATAGAACTAGTCGTTTTTATCACATTTCTATTTATGACGGATTTTTTTCAACATCTTCATAACTGACAGAGTAAAAACGTTTACTGTTTTTTTGTTAAAGCAGATTTCATTAATACTAAAAAAAAAACTCAACCGTATTAAATTAAAACGGAAACAATTTAAAACGAACATACTTCAATAAACAACACTTTTAACACACGTCTAGTTTATGAAAAGCAAAGGAACAACGCAAATGCTATCGAGCATAAGTTTAATATTGTGAAGTTAAACTATTCGTTATAAATTGACCGCCATTGTACCCATAGATTTAGGTATTTTTTTTATTCTATCATATCTTTTAGCAGATCATTCCCGAACCAAATAATATGTTTCATTTACTTCCACTAACTCCTAAGCACGAAATTAGCTCCCAAGTATTATTAAGATACGTGATAACCAGACCTACATACTTAATATCGTATATATTTGATGTTAATTTGCCAAGAGCACTCGGCGTCTGATGGATGGGCCAGGCTGACCTGTTTTTTCCTGAATATGGGCACGTAAAAGGTTAGAACGAAAGTATTTCAGGATAACGAGTTTTGTGTTAGTTTTAGGAAGGTTATTTCTTTTTTTTTTCTCTAAGAACTTATTAAAACAACAGTATTTTGTCGATAAATTTAGTATGGTTTTTTCAAGTATAGCTAGGCAATTTCAAAATTTAACGTCTTACAAAGTTCATCATTCATCATCATCTTCCTGCCCTTGTCCCGTGTTATTTGGGGTGGACGCAACACGTTTTTTTCTTCCATTCTGCCCTGTCACTCGTCATGCTATCACTAACTTCCTAGTTTACAAAGTTCATCATTAATGGCTCAAAATAGTATAAATTAACAATATTCAGCTATCACAATTTTAATGTTATAAATATTAAATCTACATAAAATAATAAAAGGTTGACGTGTTTCGCTAGAATAATAATGTTGCACATGAATTTAATGTGCTTACTTAGTGGCAGTGCAATAAAGTTTACAATTTATTTTTATGACTTTCTTATACTGGAATTGTTGTGTTTACTGCGCATGCCATTTATGAGTGAAGCACTTGATATTATGTATGATAATCAGATTAATAAAATAATAGAGGCTTTGTTCAAAAACTGGTATTGGTAGTTACTTTAATAAGTAACATCTGCCCTCCTAGCCAAGTTACGATCGTTTCGTTTGCGTCGAACGCCTCGAGTAGGCCATGCCTCCGATTCCTTTGTTCTGACCACGTAACTGAGCGTTGAGATGACGTCAGAACAAAGGAATCGGAGGCGTAGCCTACTCCAGGCGTTCGACGTGAACCAAACGATCGTAACTTGGCTAGGGGGGCTGAACTCGGTAAACCGGGAAGCTGGTTGGATTACAGTTCTATTGACTACCAAAAATACCATATATATGTATAGTTGATAATATAATGATTTATTATGATCATCATCATAGATGTCAGTGATAAGACCAATCATTGTTACTCCCTAATTATTTTAAGGTCCTACTGTAATATTTTATGGTATAAAATAAAGAGTTCATCACTAGGTATCGTAAAAATTACGGTTATACTTACTATTCTATACGTGCTGATCAGCAATACCCAGAAAAGTAATGAAAAGATAATTTAGTCATTAAATTACAGAATTTCTAAAGAAGATTACCATTAAGATAAAATATTCAGGATATTCAAAGTTTACAAAAGGATTTTACGTTTTACTCGTAATAAAAGGTTGTGATTATTTCGTGTATCTTGTTAAAGGAGAAAGAAGCCTTTAAATTATGATTTCATGGTAAGAAATATTAATTTATATGTTTATTTTACTCAGTAATGTATACTGTTATGTAGTTTTGCAGTTAAACTTTATCAGGATTTTATTTTGAGTAATTTTGCGGATTGGTTTACGTTTAATAAGGAGTCAGTTCGACTGGCCGTCAATTCGTGAGGCTTTTTTTTTAGGTGGCAAAATCATCTAATGATGAATCTTGCTCTTGGGTGGAGCGAAAAATAGTGTCAGACTTTTACGGGTTTCACTTTCACACTACCCGTGGCCCCATTAGGCTTCGACCCTGCTGGGCCCCTACATTCGTGAGGCTTTCGCATACACGGTAATGCGACAAAGCGTGGTCAAACAAATTGCAGAACCTTAGTTATTTTTAATTTTGTAGCATTGTCCTCATGTTACAGCTAAATATGGGTCACCTCAAATCTATCTCCTTGTTCAGTCCATCCTAAGGTCGCCTGTAAGAGATTGTCCTGCGCGATAAGACCGCCCATTGTACACTTATTTTGGAAATGTATATCCTCTCTCCATATTTTTTGCTTTAATACTCAAGTATATTTAATTGTACCAATATTATAGATAAAAATTGTTTAAGCTTGTGTAGGTTTTTAGAAAGTTTTCAGTCCATTTAACCTTTGCTACCCAGCCAACCGCCAAAAAGCAGAAATCCATAACAATGGCCTAATTCTGTATTTTACACAACTACATAAATGCTGTAGTAACTTCCAATACGTCATTTCCTATTATAAGCTAAGTATTCAGGTCAGTTTGGAAAAAAACCCGATACTTACGGTTATAAAAGCATTCTCTTGTTGATAACCTTTAACCATTTACGTTCAAGATGACCTCACTCTCGCTTCGATGACATTGCATATTTTTTATTTACAGATTGAATTTCCTTACTTGGATGACGTCAAAATGAAGAAGTTAAATTGGTCAAGTTCCGTCAATTTGACCTGTTTAAAATGCATTTACAACAGCTTATCTACCGGAAGAAGCAGCGATAGTGACAACCATTTTTCAAATTATTATTTTTCATAATAGGTCCTCCTTGAATCGTATTCCTTATAACTGAGGGTCGTGAAGTTCTCGCTGGATTAGCTTCTCACTGATGGTGTCACGCCATCTGTGACGGTTTTTTGCGTCATGAAGTGCGACGTGCAATTCAGTGTCCAGTGTGGGGCGGACCTGATCTGCCCATCACTATGGACCTCTTATGGCCTATTGGTCTTAGCCAACAACAATGCCAGTTACGATGAGCTGTTCAAGGTTGTGGCCATTTTTTCTGGCTATGTGGCCAAAAACCTCTAGTATTCTGCGTATACAGGTAGTCGAATTTATTTCATCACCACTGCTCTCAAAACTGTGAAGGAAAACGTCGTGAGGAAACCGACATATCCTAGAAACAAAAATTCGAAGACATGTGACATCTACCAACCCGCACTGGGCCTGCGTGGTGGATTACAGCCCATTTCCTCTCCTAGAGAGGAGGCCTGAATCCCAGCAGTGGGAACATTATAAGGCCGACTATGCTATGCTATAGATCCATTCCCATTTAAATTTTATTTTACACAGAAAGTCTTAATGCACACTTTCTCTGTCTCTCTCAAAATTACCACGAGTGACCACTTCAGGTATTTACTTTGGCACTTATATAGCTGATAGGTTCATTTTTAATTATAAGGTATTTTTAGTAGACGCTTGTTACGACTGGTTTTGTTTAATTTATTTGAACGTTTTTAAATTATTATACTTTAAATTTACTAATTATCGTTTAGTGGTGCAACGCTTTCAGTTTATTTCACTAAACTACCTATGAGTAATTTTCTTATAGTGACCCTAAAGGCTCATTATTGTGGAAAGCTTTTATATTCTGATTGTAACTAATGAGATATTTATAAGATTCAAACGTATACCTACCGATTGGAGGACTTCAATGTATTTATTTTCTTTTATAGTAACATTCTTTTCTAATTTATCGTTTTGTTTTGTTCCAGGTAAGTTGGTGAAAAGATCACTGTCATCTCGTTTGGTAGAAACAAATAGGTATCCCAATTTACGAAGAAACAAATGAAGGAAAAAAGGTATTTGTGAAAAGATTTACTTTCTGTGCTCATTATAAAAATCAAGACAAATATATAGGACAAGTTGGAATTGAGTCTGACCAATTTTAAGCTTCATCATTAGGCTGAGTAAAATAAATAGTACCAAACCATTATAGAACTAGCTTCTGCCAGCGACTGCGCTCGTGTAGTAGGTAGGTGTACGTAAGTAGGTTTCTTCACACAAAATTTGGAGCCCCGTTTCGTCCTCTTAGGGGGTGAATTTTAGGAAATCCAATTTATTGACGTATAGGTTTGGCATGCACTATATATAATAAGTAAATAGGTGCCACGTTTCCAATACCAAACATTCAAGATTTTCGATAATCTTTATGGCTGAAAGAATGTGACATTGTGTCTGACTACGTGACTGAGCATTGAGATGATTTCAGAATAAAGGAATCGGAGACGTGGCCTACTCGAGGCGTTCGACGCAAGAGAATCGAAACAAAACGGTCGTAACTTGGCTAGGGGGGCAGGAGTCTAGACTAGTCCAGTAATGTAAAATATAAAACTTACCTCCATTTCTCGTTAAATTTCAAACAGATTTACAGAATAAATAAACTGTTAACATCTATTTAACACACAAGGATCATTGAACGGAACTCAACATCTCGGAACAATGTTCGAATTACAAAATGAGCTTAATTTTAATCGTCAAGCCTTTGTCTTCGTAAATGTGAATGGAAAAAGGCCTTAATATTTTAATGGGATCCTTTTCTTACTAATTATGGCGAAAATGTTTTATGTGCATGTTATACAGGGTAAAAAGGATAGTTGGCCATTTGCAAGCTTTTTGAAAAGAGGCGGGATTTTTGTTACTGTATGGTAGATATTACTGCATTCATTACTTATTCAATGATTAAAAAAAAACTTCTGCAGACAGGAAACTACATATGTAGGTATGGTATAAGGAACATAGGTGTAGTTTTAGTCAGTAAAAGTCTGACACGTCCTCCTGCTCTACCCTGAGTTGGAGAAATTATTGGATGATTTAGAGGAAGTTTCCATCAATCACTTGTATGCAATGGTAAATATGATTGATATACTGTCTGAAGTCAATGTTAACCTACCCATCAATCATTAATCTAATAAATTAGATCAACACAGCCGAACACAGAATTAATTACCAATTGATTAATTAATAACCACTATACAAATGGCTGCCCACTAGGTGTAGGTATCTAGGTGCCCCTATATTATACGCCAGCTAGCGGTTTTGTGTGAAAGTAGGTTTCTCTATACAAACTTTGGACCTCCGAATCATCTACTTGGAGTATGAATTGTGGAAATCCTCTCTAAATGCTCACTTAAGTCATTAAAGGAAATCTTGTGCAAATTTTCTCACTCCTAATTCTGGTTGTTTCGGCTGTATGTCAGTCAGTCAATTTCTCCTTTTATATTTATAGATGAACTGTAGAATTTCATCATCATCATCATCATTTCAGCTGAAAGACGTCCCGTTCACTGTTGGACATAGGCCTCCCCAAAGCGTTGCCACAAGGACCGATCCTGTGCGTCTCGCATCCAACGCACTCCCGCGACTCTAACCAGGTCGTCGGTCTACCTTGTGGAAGGCCTTCCAACGCTGCGTTTTCCGGTGCGCTGTAGAATTTATTCCTATTAAATTACAATTCGGTACTCTTTACCAAAAAATGCCGCTCGTGTCTTTCAGCTCACAGTCGTTCTAATTCTCTCTCGCGATTTTCTTATTTTTAAAACTGCATTAGTGCATATATACTCGTATTTTATTTACAGTCTATTATTAAGTTCTAAACATTCTAAAGAGGTCCTGACAGACTCTTGTCTCTACAATATCAAAGTCAGCTATGGATAATTCCAAGCGGCACTGGGATTCGGAGAGTGATCAATTTCCATTTTCAGGTGTTCTTTAGTTTAGAATAGCAACCCTAGTAACATACAGCTTGAGATCGGAAAATCCTGGATAGAAGCTTTGAATATATAAGTGGAACCTTTTTTTTTTCGGTGGGAAAATCATCCAATGACATCCTCCGGTCTTGGGCGGAGCGTGAGATAGTGTCAGACTTTTACTGACAAAAAACCCACAACTGTTCCTTCGTTCTAGGGCCCCGGGGTTCTCTTTCGCATCACCCATGGCCCCAGTAGATTAATAATCCTTAATCTTTATCTTTTTCTAAATATTTTTTTATATAAGTGGGACCTATACTTTTTGTGGGAAATTATCAAATGACTTCTCCCGCGCTTTTACTGACTAAAACGACATCTATGTTCTTTCAGTTGCCTTTTGCGTTCTAAGACTTGTAGTTATTGTATGTTTTGTACTTTTAAATATTTTCCATTTAAAACCTCAAGTTAGCACTAAAACGCGTTTAATGCGGTCACAACGTTGAACAATAAATAAAAAAATATGACTTTAAGTACGTCTCGCATAGAGGTATTCGGAACACGCTTTATACCCCCATCAATGTCTAAATACGAAAGTTAAGAAGTAAACATAAAATGAATTTCGTTACTTACAAATAGCAACTCAATTTTTTATGCGTAACGTAAAAAAATCGTCGAAAAGTAGGTTCGACGACGTAACAGTTCGAAAAAAATGTCCTACAAATAAAAATCCACTCGCTTGGTTACGACTTTTGGGGGCGTAAAAAATAGACCGATTTTACACCTCACGAGGACCTACAGTCGATTTTATATGTTCACATAAAAACGGCATTCAATAAAAAATTTAAGGGCCCGTGACAAGAAATCGTTGGAATCATCTTAAACATGTGTGTCAGGCACAAGCGGTCGCGTGTGTCGACTGCGTCAATCGGTTTTAATTTTATTTATCAATTATTTTTTTAAAATAATATAAATAAGTGCTAGACTGCGATCCTACCTGCCCCGCTAACCAAGTTACAACCATTTCGTTTCGATTCTCTTGTCGTATGCTAGGGGGGCTGATGGTAAGTGGTGATGCAATCGTTGATGGTAAGGCGTACTAGTTTATTCAGAACCTATTCATTCTAGCTTTGTAGACACTTAAATTATAATCGGATGGGAAGGCCGCAGCAGTCAAATTGTTCCAGTCCTTCGTTGTAAACGGTATAAAAGACGAGGCAAAACGCTTGATCCGGACCGTAGAGGTGTTAACAATCTAAAGGTGGATATGTCGGATTGTCCGATAGTAGAAAGGTGATGGCGGAATCAACCGTGTCATTACAAAATCGGTTATTGAAAAGAAAAGAAAGAAAGAGAATAATTTTTTGTCATACCAAAGGGTTCCTTTCGTATGTTGAATTTAGAGAATATTAGGCTTCCCCAAGTAGAGATGAGACATACGTTTGCTAATCTCAATACCCGGCCTTCTAGATATCGCCAAATACTCAGTACAAAAACAGTTCCAAAATACTTATCTTGGTGTTGATGTTATGATCTCGATAAGTATTCTCATGCGATACCTATACATTGAAGGCCCAGTATTGAGATTAGCAGGTATGTCTCATCTCTACTTGGGGAAGCCTCATATTCTCTAACTTTAACACACGAAAGGAACCCTTTAGTATGACAAAAAAAAGACGTAATAATTTTTATGCAATAACATTAGTTAGTTAGTCTATTTTGTCCCAGTGCTGGGCGAAGGCGTCCTTCTCCCTTTTCCACACACATCTGTCCTCAGCCAATGTGGGCCAGTCTATATTTACACCAATATTTTTTTATTAGTACAAAAAAATGGGGCTCTGTCCGTACCCGTTACTGATCATATTTGTGTAGTTAAAAGTAAAAAAAACGATATCCCAAAATTGTCCACGAAAATTTGTCATAATTGATAATTCATAATTGAATCAATCAGTCATAACATTTGCTATTAGAAAATACTACGCGCATTTGTTTTTCTATTTTGATCGCCATTTATTCAGTAATCAATAGCCTATACAATATTTCCATAAATTGAATGACATTTTGGGATTTAAACAAACGCTAATAACTTTACTGTTTATGAATATTATTTATTTATTTATTTATTTATTTATTTATTAAAACTTCATGCAACACAAAAGTACAAAGGCGGACTTAATGCCTTAGGCATTCTCTACCATTTATTGAGGCTTTACTTAAATAATAACAAGACCTTTTCTAACAAGCCCTTTAAATATTTGTACTAATTAAAAATTAGTGGTGTATATAATTTTTTTCACTTGATCTTTAACGCTGCGAGTGATGAGCAGTGCTTCGATGCTCTAGATACCCATTGAGTTTAGTACTGACGTCATTACCCATAGAGATGCTTGTAAACGAGATCTTGTAAACGCGCTCGACACTTTTCACTCACATCCCTCAATATAGGAGAGAAAACTTGTAAGTTCACTTGACCGCATACGCGACAAAAGTTTCGGTTACTTATCCAATAATATCACTTTATGCGACCCTTACAACTACTTTGCACACTTGTGACTCTCTTATGAGAGCGAAGGTTTGTTTTGAATTGAAAATAGGGGTCAGATTTTATGGCGAATGGCTTAAACATTTGTGAATTTCTGTAAAGGTTGTAGAAAGGTAAAGTTCTTCCGAATACGGATTTTATTTTTTTATGGTGTCATATAAAGATATCCAAATTCGGAAAAACTATCTGAGGGCATTCCAATTTTTGTTCTGTGTGCAGCCCAGCAGCCGATCACTCAATCACTACTTTTTAGTGTTACGTACCTCAAAAGGAAAAAACGGAACCCTTATAGGATCACTTTGTTGTCAGTCAGTCTGTTAAGACCCTTTATCTCGGGAAAGCGTTGAAGTATCGCGTTGAGATTAAAGCCATATATTTAGGTCTGCAGTCCCTTGAAGCTGTGAAAAAATCAAACTTCTGAATTCAAGGAAAAAAAGATACGGCCGTTTATGTCGCGCAAAAAACGTGTATTTCGACACTCTCAAGGGAATCAAAATTCATAGAATCCTGAAATTAGGCATGAAGCAATTTTTTATAGCACAAATATAGTAAAAAATCTGAAAACTGTAAATTTGTAGTTACGTCACAAAAATAACTTTTTTAACGTTTCGGAAAAATTACTGTTCTGTTCTCGACCCACTTTATAGTTATCTTAACTATGGAGCTATTGTTAAAGTTATTGGTTTTATGAATTTGTATGGGTGCGAAGCCCACCACGGTTACTTCTTTCTCTAATCATAGAGAACTATAAGAAAATATCAATATCTTCAGAAAGAAATACGATGTATCAAGATACATTATACCTAGATTTTTCCTTTTCGGATCGCCCCAGATCATCCATTTGTTGATGAGTCGAAACCAATGAAATTTTCTGATATTTCGTGGCTTTCATAAATTTTAAATAATGGAAAATGGCGTGCAGCATTTTACCGGGTTTTATGTGAAAGTATTTACAAGCGAAGGCTAGGTAAGTAATTATATTAACGGCATAGTACCTACTTATCTTCGGTTTAATTCTGAACATGGCTTGTTCAAGTGAATGGATATTTCTTTATGGGGAGAAAGTATTTAAGACGTTGTCGAACATTGCGATATTTGAATGAAAATGGGAACTTGGTATCGAATTCATCGTTATAGCCGAAAGATGTCCACGACTGGACACAGGCGTTCCCCACTGTTGCTGCAATGACCGGTCTTGTGCACCTTGCATCTATCGATATATATTTGACTGCAATGGCCTTTTGGTCTAGTGGTGAGTGGTCCTGACTGCTATGTCGGAGGTCGTGGGTTCGATTCTCACCCAGAATAAATGTTTGTGTGATGAGCATGATCATTTGTTCTGTGTCTGGGTGTAATTTATCTATCTATGTATGTATTTAGAAATATATAAGTATGTTTATCAGTTGTCTAGTACCCATAACACAAGCTCTGCTTAGCTTGGGACTAGACGGCGTTGTGTGATAGTTGTGGAATATTATTATTATTATCGGATTCCCGCCGTGTCGGATTAATTTCTAAGAAAATTTTGAGAGTTGTATGATCGTCGGCTGAATCTTGTCTTTCTATTGTGTTTTGTAAATTACACAGAGGATTTTACTTGGATATCGAGACATTAATTTATGAGTTTAGACTTCTTGATGGGGTCGAAAGGTTCTGTTCGGTCGAACCGTTCGTTGTGGCGATACTAGGGGTAGACCTCCTCAAAGTAACACCAAAGACGAACATAGGCCTATGTCCAACAGTGGACGACTTTCGGCTGAAAAGATGACTATGGTGAACTCTTCTCTTTTTTTCTCCCGCTCTGAACAGAGCCAGAGGGAATATCAGTCTTTTACAGACTAAAATCCACTCGTGCCCCTGTAGTTTCTCTTTTCGATCCATTGTCGCGATGACTGATTCAAATAATCTAATAGACAGTTCAATCACTGGCAGTTCCTCAAGGAGATGTCAGCACCTCAAGGAGATGTCAGCAACCGTAGGGGCCCAACAGGGTCGAAGCCTACTGGGGCCATGGGTGATGCGAAAGAGATCCCCGGGGCCCTGGAAAACAAATGGCAAAGAAGGAACAGGAGTGGGTTTTTAGTCAGTAAAAGTCTGACACTATCTCGCGCTGCGCCCAAGAGCGGGGGATGTCATGAGATGATATTCCCACAAGAAAAAAAAAAAAAAAACACTGGCAGTTATGTTTCTTTTGCTGTTAATAAAATGTATAGTAATGATTCAAGCATAATAATCAGTTTTATAATCTTCTCACTGCTTGGATCCCAGGCCTCCTTTCTAGGAGAGGGAATGGATCGTAATCCACTGAGCATGAGACCAGTGCGGATTGGTGAGATTATCACATGTCTTCGAGCTTTTAGTCCTAGGATATACCGCAGGCATGGGGTAATGATTTACTTGAAACTTGATAACAGCCCCCCTAGCAAGGGAATCGGAGGCGTGGCCGACTCGAGGCGATCAACGAAAAGAGAATCGAAACGAAACGGTTTTAACTCGGCTGCGGGGGCAGGAAATACACAACATATTTTGAAAATTCTCCCTTTTTTTAGTCGGGGGTAAAATCTTTTCCGTATTAAGTCACAAAACAGTAGATGAATCAGTTTTTTTTTATAGTTTATTCAAGTAAAAATGTACATAAATCTAATATATAAAATTCTCGTGTCACAGTTTTCATTGCCATACTCCTCCGAAACGGCTTGACCGATTTTGATGAAATTTTTTGTGCTTATCCGGTATCTATGAGAATCGGCCAACATCTATTTTTCGTCCCCCTAAATGTTAGGGGTAGTCCACCCCTAAAATTTTTTTTTATTTTTTAGACAAAATGTTTAATTTCTACTAGGAAATTATTTATATGGCAAAACAACGTTTGCCGGGTCAGCTAGTAGTTTTATATAAATCTTCTACCAAACTGCAGCACTGTTTGTCGCCAGTGTAATTCTCGTGGTTAGTGTTATAGCGTAACTTAATTATTACTAGGCAAACATTTCGTCTCAGGGAAGTTATGAAAATAGATAGCATTATTTTTTCTCATACAATTCTAATATCATTGGCAAGAAACGATATCGAACTAAAAGGTTTCCCTTTTAGTGACAACAAATAAAATCGTTTACCAAAACTATATTTAAAAAAAAAACTATTTCCCCACTCTATTATATTCTACGTACAGTTAACAGCATCAATATGTGAAAAAAACTGAGCAAGTGCGAGTCGGATTCGCGCGCTGAGGGTTCAGTACAAACTTACCTATGATAACCGCCCAATTCCCGAATTGAGTCACAACTTAGAAGTTTGATTTTGTCACAGCTTCAACGGACCGTAGACCTGAGTGTATGGTTTTAATTTCAACTCGATACCTTCACGCGTTCCCGAGATAAAGGGTCTTGACAGACATTTATACAGACAACCAGACAGACAGACAGACGGACAACAAAGTGATCCTATAAGGGTTCCTTTTTTTCCTTTTGAGATACGGAACCCTAAAAAACTAGCTTTTTTGCCCGCGTAAACGTTGAAAATTATCCCAAGGGATCATAGTCCCGGGATAAAATGTAGGTATCCTATGTGATATTCCAGGACAAAGTCTACGTCTGTGGTAAGTGTGACGGAATAACAACTATGCACAAATACAAACTTTCATCATCATCATCATTCCAGCCGAAAGACGTCCACTGTTGGACATAGGTCTCCCCCAAGTGTCGCCACAACGAACAGTCCTGTGCGTCTTGTATCTATCGGATTCCTGCGACACTCACCAGGTCATTCGTCCACCTTGTGGGAGCCCTCCATCACTGCGTTTGCCGGTGCGCAGTCACCACTTTAAAGCCTTTCGGCACCATTGACTGTATTGCGAGCAATGCTAACACAGACTAACACAAACTTTCGCCTTTGTAATATTAGTATTATTGGAGGTAGGTGGAACAGAGAGTGAAGTCCCGCAAGCCTCTGTTGAAAAGGGAGGATCCTCCCACCAGACGGGTGTTATATCTGGTGGGCAATTGTCCGATAGATGATTTTGGGCTGTTATATGTTCTAATCGTGCGGAGAACTTTAATTGCGCGATGCAAGATTAATTCTTAAGTGATGCCATAGATGGATACACGCTACAAAGGTCTAAGCCTAACATTCACACAAAAGAGTTTTTTTAAGTATGGATGAAAATTCTATGATGTTTTGAACACAGTGTAGCATTTTTAAAACACACAAACCTGTATATTTGATATAAACAGGTCCCTCCTCTAAATTTATAATCGAATTTTGTGTAAGTTTAAGGCACTTATTTACGCTAGTGACTGTACCTACACATAAGTCCTTTAATATAATAAATTGTATGAAGTAATCGTCTGAAATGGAATATCGTGAACGTGACTTGAAAGTTTCGTATTTATACAACAACTTGGCAAGCCTTACTCATATTGTTATTTAAATATAAAGTCCGAGTTACACTGTCGGCGGGGAGAAGCTTAGGCTTTGTATATTGGATAGACGTGCTTGAATTGGACTTTAGAGTTGGGTCACAAATCTTTTACGTTTGCAAAACGGTACGGTACTGTATATTTACAGTAAGACAGCGATCGAAAACTCTTCTGTGGTCACAGGTAGTTTTTTTTTTAATTTGTAAATAATAAAAAGAAAACTACCTAAACCTAACCTTGTTAGCTGCTGCAAGTGGCTTTGCCCATGTCATCATCATCATTTCAGCCGAAAGACGTCCACTGTTGGACAAGGCCTCCCCAAGCGTCTCCACAACGACCGATACTTGTCTCTCGCATCCACCGCATTCCCGCGACTCTCGCCTGGTCGTCGGTCCACCATGTGGCACCATGTGGAGGCCTTCCAACGCTGCGTTTTCCGGTGTGCGGTCGCCATTCTAGAACCTTAATTGCCAAACTTAAGTGGCAGTGGGCAGGGCACATTGCTCGCAGAACGGATGGTCGATGGGGCCGAAAGGTTGCCAATGTGATAAAAGAAAATTAAAAGGCAACAAGGGAACAGGAGTGGGTTTTTAGTCAGTAAAAGTCTGACACTATCTCCCGCTCCGCCCAAGAGCGGGATTTGTCATAAGATGATTTTCCCACCTAAAAAAAAAACACACACTGACACACTCTGTGTGTGTGTGTGTGTTCTCAGTAAAGGAAAACAACATACGAAATCAAAATTCATAGGGTTCTTGTTGATCTACAATCCTGAAATTTGGCATGAAGCAAGGTATCATAGCACAAGTTTAGGAAAAAATCTGAAAACTATAAATTTGTAGTTACGTCACAGAAAAAAAACTTTTTTTGCGATTCGTAAAAATCTTCGTAACTCAATTCGGGGATTGAACTGTTCTCGTAGCAAAGTTTTTACGGAACCTTCAGTGCGCGACTCGCACTTGCCCGGTTTTTTATAACTCATAAGGTTTTCTTAGAAATAGGTATAATTTTGTTTGCCGTATTTTCAGTAAGGACCAGATATAAATAAATTGCTGGTATAATAATATCTATAGAAAGTATGGTTTATTGTAGGTCATCTATTCAGCCTGTACAATTGAAATAGGTTCAAATGAAACCTATAACAGAACCTATAATAATATCTATTTGTTGAAAAAGTTTATTTATTTATTTTTGTCATATACTTTATTGTACAATGTGGTACAGAAATTTGTTTTTTATTTTTATTTTGGATAGGCTCGCGTTTGACCACTGTCTCACCTAATGGTAGCCTATGATGATGCTTGAGCACGCTTGCCTAGAAGTAGCCACGTTGAATGGCAATGCTAATTCTTTGGGCGAAGAATGAGCCAGCCCTCTATCCCCCTAGCCAAGTTACAATCGTATCGTTCGCGCTGAACGCTTCGAGTAGGCCACGCCTCCGATTCCTTTGTTCTGACGTCATCTTAACGCTCAGTCACGTGGTTCGAACAAAGGAATTGGAGGCGTGGCCTACTCGAAGCGTTTGGCGTGAACGATAAGATTGTAACTTGGCTATGTCGATCAGACGGCGTGAAATTTCCTTGAAATGGAGACGCGCTCTCGGACCCCATGACTCAAGCGTTTATTAAACATAATATATTATAATAGATTTCTGGAGTTGAAAGGATTTGTACAGCTTTTAAATGTTTTGTTTACAATATTTCACAGAATGGAAAACATTCCGGAAGCTAATGAAAACACTGGCTAGTTTGCCGTCGACTATTTAACAAAGTACATTTTATCAGCATCCGTAACAAAGCTTTAGTAAACACATGGAAATTTCAGCTTTATTCCGTTGCGATAGCGACAGAAATGTTGTGAACAAAAATGTATTGATATAACAAACTGTGTAGGTGATTGTACAAAAAGCGGACAGAGACCGTTCATGCGAGTCCGCTCGACTTTTTGCTGAACAAAACCACGCTGGGCGAAATAGCACGAAAAATATCAACAGCATTTCCAACGTTCAACTAAGATAAAGGCTAAAAATAAAAGTGTTCGTCTCTTTTTAATTTGAAAAGGGCGATTTATTTAAATCGGACACCTACTTAATCGTGTTTTGTAGTCGTGGTGACTATTTATAGCCTGAATTTAAAATTGAGACTGGTTTTATAATTTTTTAATTTATTTTTTAATGGCTGTTTTAGGTAGGTACTGTAGGTAGAGAACAGCACTAAAATAAAATTAGATAGTTTTTTGTATTTTAATGGTTTTTCGATGTTAATTTTTTGTTTGGAACGTAGGCCTAAAATATATTATTATATGACTACAAGCTATATTATATATAATAACCTATGACCAAAGCTGGGCACCGTTAATCAAATAGTTAACTTCGTTAATCGTTAATCCGCTACATAAAAAGTCAGCTTCGTTAAACGCTAAAGCGTTACATTTCGGAAGAATTAACGCAAGTTAACGTTAATCGTTAATCCGTTAATATGTGTAAAATTACATTTTTATATCGTTGCGTTAGTGAACTTAAAAAACTTATTGGTTTAGGTTCTGGAAGTTAACAGGTTATGAATAAAACAAAATACATGTATAATTCAAATGTGTAATTTAATCGTCGGACATAAGGTGCATATTCCCCTTCATGAACATTAACATGTTGAAGTTCTCGTCTGAAAGCGAGGCTCGTTTTGGTGTCAAAATGTCTTTACCCGTGGAAAACAAACGTTCAACTGCAGCGCTTGAGGGTATAGCAGTATTGTATTTAATAAATAGATTTCGCGCCGCGCCGCGGTGCCGTGCGGTAAATAGTAGGCATTGGATTAACGATTAACGGACATCTGCATATTAACGGAAGTTAATGTGTCCGTTAACATTTTTAAAAGTTAACTTAAAAGTTAATCTGTTAATCAAAATGTTAACTTCGTTAATTAACGATTAACGGATTAACGAGTTAATGCCCAGCTATGCCTATGACCTATTCTCAGACCTACAATATGATGTCAGTAAATCGTAGGGGCCCAGCTGGGTCGAAGCCTACTGGGACCATGAGTAGTGTGAAAACGAAATCCGGGCCCCTGGGATGAAGGCAACGAAGGACCAGGAGTGGGTTTTTAGTCAGTAAGAGTCTGACACTATCTCTCGCTCCGCCCAAGAGCGGGATTTGTCATTAGATGATTTTCCCACCTAAAAAAAAAGCCCCTAATGTCAGGTTTTTGTAAATCGATCAAATTTAAATCTGTATATTACAAGTAAAGGTTCAAATTTAATGGACAATGCTGAATAATGCTGCATGTGCCGTGGGTAAAAAACTACTGGAAGGGTGAGAATCAGGCAAAAAAATACCGTTCATTACAACGCAAAATCGCAAGTTAACGTGTGGTCGTATCGATGTTATCGCATCACCCACGTCGATAAACTGCAAATAACCACAGTAGGTACAGTCGATCACACAAGTAATTGTATATAATAGTATAATATTCACACAACTATCACACAACGCCGTCTAGTCCCAAGCTAAGCAGAGCTTGTGTTATGAGTACTAGACAACTGATAAACATACTTAAATATTTCTAAATACATACATAGGTATTATAGATAAATTACACCCAGACACAGAACAAATGATCGTGCTTGTCACACAAACATTTGTCATGGGTGGGAAACGAACCTGCGAACTCCAGCATAGCAGTCAGGGCCACTGGCCACCAGACCAATAAACCAATCAAATATATTTTGCATCAAGAAATCCATCCACGTTGCTGTCGATGGGAAAAATGTCCAGAACGCTGTCAGCATTTCCACGTTGAATAGCAATGCTGATTGGTTGACAGAAGCCTAGTCACGGGAAGAGTCAACCAGCTGATTGCTGATATCCCGATATTATTTAATTAGTTAATATTAAAGTTTGTTATGTACATATCTTGTAGTGAATAAACAAACACTGACGGGCCCAATAGATTTTTTAGTTAGCTACCATATTAAAAAATCGAGTTGGTGTTTGAATATGCTATATGTTTAAAAGAATTCTCCACTTTATAGTCAACACTTTTATTTATTTGTAGTGTTGTTGATATGGTGCGTGTATGTTGTTAGGGCTCGGAAGCTGTATGCTGCAACGAAATTTAGGTTTAGTTGACTGAATATACTCGTATAGAGCAATTTAATAAAAAAAATTGCAGTCAACCGTGTACTTTTTTTGTAAATTTCTGCTCATGAAGTACTTAATTTGATTATTAGTGATTACGATTTTTTTTTGGGTTGGGAAATCATTCAATGACTTCTCCCGCTCTGGAGTGGCAATGAGAGGGCGTGTCAGGCTTTTACTGACTAAAACCCACCTATGTCTTTCAGTTGCCGTTTAACATAGGCAAAAAAAAACCAAATGTTTTTTTTTTTGCAATTGGTCACTCTTTCAAACGTTTCCCGTAGAACTGCTAGCAGATATCGGCCGAAATCGCTTATTCAGGACCTAGTCTCGACAGGCTCACCCTTCAGACTCGGACTTGAATTATCCATAACTATTAGAACAATTTTAAAATATATAGGACTGACATGCTTTACCTACATGTCACGTGGTCTACTCATTACATTTCAAGTTTTCAACAATCTTCGCCGCTGATCGAATACATTTTATTTAAAGCAGAGCAACATGCAAAATCATCAAACAAGTTCTCATGCCCCGGGTGGAAACTAGTTCTTAGCCCTCGTGAAACTATAAAATATGTACTATTCCAAGATATGGTCTACGCATTTTTTTTGTGTGGGAAAATCATCTTATGACAAATCTCGCTCTTGGGCGGAGCGAGAGATAGTGTCAGACTTTTACTGACTAAAAACCCACTACTGTTCCTTCTTTGCCTTCGTCCCAGGGCCCCGTGTTTCGCTTTCACACTACCTATGGCCCCAGTAGGCTTCGACCCTGCTGGGCCCCTACGATTTGCTGACATCTCCCTGAGGCGCGCGTGGAACAATACGCGCCGTCGACGACTTGAGCTCGGTCCGGATGGTTACCGGACGATCGGACGGCGAGCCACCCATTGCTCGCTGTCCGCAAGCCCGCGCCTACCGTGGCCGGAAATCGGGATCGGAATCCCGGCGGCGGTTGAAGCGTGAGGACCGTTGCCTCACGCGATCGGCCGCCTCCTTTGCTAGCATTACTGCTTCGCAGAAGGAGGCGACCGCCTGACACTCCTTCTCGCTCCGAACCATGGCCTGTACCAAGGCCCGGCGCGAGAGATCGCCGTCGCCGATCGCCCCCACGAGGACACGGCGTTGCTCTGGCCAAGCGGGGCACACCACCACCGTGTGCTCCACCGTGTCCTCCGGGCGCTCCACACAGTGGCGACGTGTCTTTTGTTCAAATCCATTTAAACATAGGAGCGTGAAGATGTAGCATACATACACACTCACAATCTTTCACCTTTATAATAATTATTAGTGTGGTCTGACAAGATCAATTTTTTTATTTTTATTTATTCATTGATACATACACAGTTTTTATACAATTACATAAGAATCTTTAGAAATTACACTAAGAATGACGTTAACAGGTTAGCACTGGGTCCCAAACTAGGCAAAGCCTCATGTATCTTGATGACCCAAAAGTTATTACTCAAAGGTAATTTGAAATATATCTCGCCTTGCCAATTATTGCGACTGTGAACTTATATTTTTGTTGTATTTACTTAGTTTTGGCGCAAACAAATACAAGTTATCTCTTTTACTAATGGAGACATTGCCAGTATCAATATTTAAGTAAGAAGGTAGTCTTAATTAAACAGAAAAGGACAAAGTACACATGTTTTATACGTTACTAGGTTCTGCCAGTGGCTTCGCCCGCATGAATATAGGTTTTTTCATACAAACTTTGGACCCCGTCTCATCGTCATGAATGTTGAAAAATCCTTTCTTAGTGCTCATCATTTCAGCCGATAGACGTCCATTACTGGACATAGGCCTACCCCAAATGTCGCCACAATGAACGGTCCTGGTCGTCTCGCATCCATCGGATTCCTGCGGATTTACCTTCACCAGATCATCGGTCCGTCGGATTCCTGCGGATTAACCTTCACCAGATCATCGGTCCACCTTGTAGGGGGCCTTCCAACACTGCGTCTTCCGGTACGCAGTCGCCACGTCGTTCTTAGTGCTCGCCTACTTCATAAAAGGAAACCTTGTGCAAAATTTCACGCTCCTAGTCCCAGTAGTTTCGGCTGTGCGTTGATATGTCAGTTAGTCAGTTGCTCCATTTATATATTAAGATTATTTCATTCGTAAATACGCCAGCTACAAATATAAGTACACGTATATTTGCCCCGGTATATCAGGAAAAACAGGATTAGTAAGAAATCGGGGAAAATTATTTCCTTTTCGTTACCATCGAGATGTTTCGATGAATAGACATCTACTTTGTTAGCTAAATGTTATTTTAGGAGCATATCCTCTTATGATTTCGCTTCATAGACTGTTAATAGGTCAAGGAAAGGTGTTGGAAAATGATGATTGTTGGAAATACCTTGAAAAAGATTTGTAGCTAAAAATGTTGAACAGCCATTGCTTTGTCGAAAAACATCAAAGATATGAAATGCTTATTACGAAATAGAAATTATTATTATAAATAGGTGTTACTTAGTTATTCACTTGCTTGCTTCTTTTAGGGTTCCGTACCTTAAAAGGAAAAACGGAACCCTTATAGGATCACGTTGTTGTTCGTCTGTCTGTCTGTCAAAACGCTTTATCTCAGGAACGCGTGGAGGTATCGATATGAAATTATAACCATTACTCAAATCTGCGGTCCTTTGAAGCTTTGAAAAAGTCAAAATTCTAAGTAAACGAAAAAAAATACGGCCATATACGTCGCAAAAAACATATCTATAAACACTCTCAAGGGAATCAAAATTCATAGGGTACTTCCTGTTGACCCAGATTAAATTATATCTTGATGTAAACTATTCTGTTAAAAAAAATCGCATCAAAATTGGTCCATTCGTTTGGGAGCTACGATGCCACGGACAGACACCTGTATATAAGACACACAGACACACAGACACGTCAAACTTATAACACCCCTCTTTTCCGTCGGGGGTTAAAAATGAATTTAAGACGAATGGTACATAAAAGAACAGTTATATGACCTATAATAAAATTGCAATGAATAATTGGAATTCCATAAAATGCAAGACTTGATTCTCAGAATAAAGGACGACAAATCGTTATTATACATTATTTTGTGCTTGATAACTTACACGTGTATTTGCTTATAAGCTCACTGTTATGCTGTTATCTGTTCCTATAATAATGTAAGATTATGGCAATCAAAAATGAGGAAAATCTCAAGCTTATTGACAGACGCTCATTAGTAGCATTTAACAATGATAATAATTTCCCCTTTGTAGATAAATATTTTTTATTTTGGCTATTTTGACTGACCTGTTAGTCTAGTGGTTAGTGGCCCTGACTGCTAAGCCGAAGGTCGTGGGTTCGATTACCACCCAGGACAGACGTTGTGTGATGGATGAGCACGACCATTTGTTCTGTGTCTGGGTGTAACTTAACTATAATAAATACATTAGAGAAATAATAAGTATGTTAATCAGTTGTTTAGTACTCATAGAACAAGATCTGCTTAGTTTGAGACTAGATGGCATTGTGTGATATATTATTATTATCTCTTTATTTTTCTTATTTACATTTTTAAATATGTATTTAAAAAAAATAAACTTAATAAATATAAAAAATAGTAGTCTGCCGGTGTCGGGAGCAGGGTAGGCTACCGGTGGTTAGGGCTACAGAGACAAGAACCTCCTCACAATGCGAGCCGTATCAAGGAGTACTGCCTTCTGTATCAGGTTTATTAATATTTTTGTTTTGGTCCCGTAGTCATTAACAAAATGAATTATCAGCCTATATATTAAGTGACACTCACCCCAACAAGAAGTGGCTTCAGAAAAAAATATGTCACAGCCGCGAATACGATACGAGTGTACAAACCGGCTCGGCTGACACTATCTATAGGGTTACGGTAACGCGACGCCAGGAAATCGCATTCGAAAGTAAAGGGAATGAGACTGGAAACTATGCTTTGTTTATTTATAGACTAGCTCGTTTGCGTTTCAATTGCAAACCTATTGTTCGAGTCTTTTGTTTTCTTGGTCAGTTTATAGAGCGTTTAAATGATGAAGGACATTTTTGAAAGGTGGTCATATGTTTAGTGTTTTGTTTGGCCTTAGTGTGTCCTCTTTTGGATTGGATTGGAAATGAAACATACATCGTCCAGGGAAACTACTAATTTTCAAACAAAAATTCTGATACATTTTCTTCACAGAAGATGAATAGAAGTTGTTCGCACGCTCGGCTATGTTGTGGCAAAGTTTACCAAGTACGTTATAATTGATATTTTGTTATACGCCCGCTGAAATGATATACTTCAGTTATCGATAATGGGTTTTCTGTTTGTTTAAGTGTATTCGGTGTTTCTATTTGTTATAATAATAAAGACTTGGCACACAATTAAAGTTTTGGCGCAGGCGCTTTATGAATTGTATCGTTGTTGGTCGATAGGGAAGTTGTTTGATTTGTTAATATATTTACACATATATTGTTACACTAAAATAATATTTTATGTAATAGAAATTGTAAACTAAAAAACATGATTATAATTAGTGGCCGTATCACATACTTGCAGGCAGCAGGTCAGGCAAACCTTGTTTTTTTCAAGTTGGCAGACCTACCTACGGATTATCAAAGCTGGGTCATAGTCGGGCACGCCATAATTACGTCGGTAAGCCCTCTTTTTGAGGCGTGGCTGGAAAGACATCACGGCGTCCTTGCCTTCCGCATGACGCAGGTCCTCACTGGACATGGTAAGTTCGGGAGGTTCCTGCACCGGATGCGTGCGGAAGAAACGCCCGGGTATCATCATGGTGTGGGCAGCGGAGCAGGACGCGGCGAGCAATGGGTAGCTCACCGTCCGACCGTCCGGTAACCGTCCGAACCGAGCCCAAGTCATCGACGGTGCGTACTGTTCCACGCCCACCTCAAGGAGATGTCAGCAACTGTAGGGGCCCAGCAGGATTGAAGCCTACTGGGGCCAAGGGTCTGATTCTGAAAGGCAACGAAAGAACAGGAGTGGGGATGTCATTAGATGATTTTGCCACCGAAAAAAAAAGCTGCACTGACCTCTTAATTGAAGGTAATGGACCATTATCTACCTCACGGACCCATTATGGACAAGCTAGAGGATGTTATTTGCTATTTGGATGTATACTGCGTGGCTTTTTTCCGAGGTTTTCCTAGAGAGCAATGCTCTATACAATTACATACAAACACGATATATACAGATCATTTAAATAAAAAACTGGCCAAGTGCAAATCGGACTCGCACACTTAGAATTTCGTATTACAATATTAAAATCGACCAAAAACGATTCTTTTGCTTTTATATCTGCTATATAAACCCATGAACACACACTCTTACGGTTATAAAATACAGCCCGGTTACAGAGGAATGGACATACAGACAGACAAACGGACGGAGGGATAGACAGCGGAGGCTTAGTAATACACCCTTCGAGTACAAAACCCTAAAATTAAAGAGAAGTCCGATACAGCAATAATCTAGGCTATTATCTTCTTATAAAAAAATTGCAGTTTTTTCTCATAATAAAATCTATATAAATAAAAAACCTAGACAGATCATTTAAAAACATCCTGCTTCTGCGTCGGTCTTTTTTTTTTAATTTATGTAAACTAGTGCTTGACTGCGATCCCACCTGATGGTAAGTAGTGATGCAATCGTAGATGGTGAGGCGCACTAATTTATTGAGAGCCTATTCACTCTAGCCTTGAAGAGACCTAAATTATAATCTTCAGATTCAAATTATAGTCTTAAGGCAAAAAGTGGGTCAAGAAAAATCCATTTTTATAATTGTTAAGTAATTTTTTGAAATACTTTTAACTGATGTTTTTGTAATCAATAATTAGTTTAACATTATTGTACCAGACGCTGGATGTAATAAGAAATTATTTCTAATATTTGTTTAGTTATTTATTTTGCAAATTGTAAACACTCTGTTACATAAAAAAATTTAAATATTAACTTAACTATTTATATTTGTTTTATTTATTTATAATACAATTTTACTCCTAAAATATGTTATGACTTTATGCGGAAGAAGCATTAAGATACAGCGAGATTGGAAAATAATATTTTTGCGTAATTTGTTTTTTTTATTTGTTACGGCAACCCTATTGACGTGTTGTTGTCGTGTTATTGGATTCTCATTAATTATCTTGTTAGTTAAAAAGTTTTTAAGATCATGAACTTCCTAATGTTATAGAGTTTTGCAAATCAGAAGTGGGTTGAAATTGCTTGTTAGCTTAATGAAAAGTTATCTGTCAGTGGGTGTATTTTGATACAAGTTTGTTTTGCTTTAACATAAATAATGTTTATTATTCTTAGAAGAGTTTGCCGGACAGGGACAGCAGCCCCCCTAGCCAAGCTACAACCGTTTCGTTTCGATTCTCTTTTCGTCGATCGCCTCGAGTAGGCCACGCCTTCGATTCCTTTATTTTGACGTCATCACAACTTTTAGTCACGTGGTCAGAACAAAGAAATAGGAGGCGTGGCCGACTCGAGGCGATCAACGAAAAGAGAATCGAAACGAAACGGTTGTAACTTGACTGGGGGGGGGGGGGGGGGCTGAGGCTCTTAACTCGATCCATTTGACGATCTAAACTTTACTGTTAAACGGATAGAGCTATATGGGTTTTATAGCTACATGCTTCTTTGTTGTTCGTACGACTGACATTTTACAAATATTTAATTAATTTAATACATTCTCATAATAGATACTTCTCTTCAGTAATATTACTAGGTAATCCCACACTGGTCAGTGTTAAGTCTCTCCACCGGTAACTAGGTTACGTAGGAAGGACGGGTGTTGAATATCCGTGCGAATGTCACTCGATCCCTTTAGTTTTGAATTACAAACCGCACTTGAGTAAGAATTAATGTGACTTGGTGTCATATTTGTGGGCATATTTGTGGGGGTTCTGTGCAGTTTTGACGCTATGCCAAGGATCTACAATTTGGGGCCATGGGTTAACTTCCAAAAGGGAAACTTGGGGTCGCAAGGCAAAAAAGGAACATAGCTGTGGTTTTGGTCGGTAGGTCGCCCTCTCACTCCACCCTAGAGTGAGAGAAGTCATTGGATGAATACTCGCCTTAGAAACAAGGATCTACAGTTGTATTTGTATTTGTATTTCGGGCTGGTGTCCGCAACTCCACGACTAAGGCGCGTATTTTGCGCACGGATAAGGATGAACAAGGATCTACAGTTATAATGACATGAGATTCTAGAAAAAATGGAATTCTAGTTCCGATACGGTATGTTTGGCGCATTTTTTGAGCAATTGTCTGTTGCGCCACGTGTCGCGAGATCGATTCCTTCACGGAACCAAATTTGTATGGCCTACAGATAGAAGTTCCGGGTCTGGGTGTCTTGTGGGTATGTGAGTTTAAATGTCTGTGAAAGCAACCATGATACAGGAGTTATTTCTAGTGTGGGACAACGTTTTCTTTTGCAAACGATTGTTAAGCTTCTTCACACTCACGGACTATTTTCTAATTTCACACGGGCGAAGCCGCTGGCAACAGCTAGTTTTATTAAATGTGACGTCACAAAACTTATGATACCTCCAGCCCTTGTCACAAAATGTCACACTTCGTCGACCCACTTCCCTGCCTTAAACGTGTGTAATTTATGGATAGACCATAACGGTTGTTATACCGAAATATCAATATTTGGATCGACCACATGAAATTTTTGTGCACACCAATTCCTTACATTTTGTTTGTATTTTCCAAGGTTTCAGGGGTAACGGCCCCGACTTACCTATGTGTTGTAGGTCTTGCGATCAAACCCAGCCAAGTGCATACTTTGTCTAATTTATTTCACCGCCACTGGTATCAAAATAATAAACGAAAATATCGTCAGGAAACTGGCATGTCCTAAAAAAAGTCGAAGATATATGACATCCACTAACCCGCATTGATCTGTGTTTTGTGAATTACGGCCTATTCCCTCTCCTAGAGAGGATGACTGAATCCTAGCTGTGCAAACTTAATATTACACGTATTACCTGATTTTTTTCTCTCATCTTACAGCGTGTACTGTTACTCCCCTGTCTCCTCCCTGTTATACCTTTGTGTGTCCCTAGCGATTATAATGGTTTTTATATATTTTGTTTACCCGTGGACAATGTTGTGGGTTGCATTATTGCCAAAATGTATGTCTTAAATTTAATTAGTTGTAAGACAACTAAAAACAAAAAATATGAAGCAACTAACGACTGTTAGTTTACATTATAAACTAATAAAATGAAAAAAAAAATAAAGAACAAAAAAAAAAGCAAAAAAAAAGAAGAAGAAGAAAGAAAAGAATTTTAAACCTGCGGCGTGCCTGTTGCTCTAATTATGTAATATTAAAATTAGTATACTCAGTAATTTAATTATTTTATATCTATAAATCTGTGTTGAAACACCCACTCGAAATAAAAGTTCTAAAACTATTAATAGTACAACTTTCGCAAACGCTTAACGACATACAGCCTATTCAGTATAAAGGTGTGCTTGCGCAACGTACGGTCACGATCAATTACTTATTGTTCGTTTAACAGAGCAGTGTGCAACTGTTGGGCGGTTTTCTATGGCATTGGTTGAGTAGTAAAATTTGTAAATGTTACTAAAAGGGCTTAGTGCAAGTTTGTTTTAGCATAGCATAGCATAATCAGTCTTTTTTAATGTTTCCACTGCTGGTACTCAGGCTTCCTCGCTCTAGGAGAGGGAATGGGCTGTAATCCACCACGTGGGCCCAGTGCGGATTGGTAAATGTCACATGTCTTCGAATTTTTGGTTCTAGGACATGCCGGTTTCCTCACGATGTTTTCTTTCACCGTTTTGAGAGCAGTGGTGATAATAGTTATTTGTGCAACAAGATAGCAAAGACGTTTTTTGCTGCGAGTGTTGATTTTGAATCCTGAGTGTGGCGAGAGATTGAAAGGCACGAGATGCAAAAAACTTTGCTCACGTGTAACACACATAACTTTTCACTGTAGGATATAAAATAATAAACAGGAATAGATTGAAATAAATATTTATTGTGAATCAAAATAATTAACATTGTAGGTAGAGGTACCAATACCAATTCAATAATAAATATTTACAGGTTAAATATCAGTTTTATTTGCAGTAAATACTAATTTTCGTTTAAATACAACAATAAGTTAAAAATTCAATAAATTATATTAAACGACATCATTATATTTTTGCAAAAGTTCTTTAGTTAGTACGAAATTCCGAACGTTTTGAGGTCGAATTCAAAATGGGAATTACGAAAGGGCTGATCTTTGTCTCTCTCTTTCAAATGGCGGGAAAGAGATAGAGTTTGAATGTTTCGAATTATTTGATAAACCTAAGGCGTAATAAGATATTCGTAGCTTTTTGAAAACAAAAAATAAAAAGCTACTTTGTGTCACTCAGTGAGCAAAATCACATTTTGCTCACTGATTTCAGGCAGCAAAACCTACATGTTTGAGCTACTGAAGTAAAAAATAAATTACACAAAATAATGCGCCTGGAGGGGTTTCAACCCGCGACCTACAACTCGCAAGTCGGGGCCGTTATCACTCAGCCACTACTGCTCTCAAGTTTGTTTAACGTAAAAAAATGATGACAAAATTATTCGAATATTTGTGAAACAATGGATTCGATATGGAATCCTGGAGGAGCACTAGCCTGATGCTGCGTAGGCGAGCGTACGGCACCCAACGCCACGCCGATCTTTTGATAACTCCTATCCAGTCGACTAGCAATAGTGCTAAGGATGCTGTTGGCGCTGCCCCGCACTCTACGCAACAGGGATGCGCATCTTTTACGCATGATTGAGGCATGCGTGCAACATTACGTGCCATCTCTACTCGGAATCGTTCCTCACCAGATAGCTGGACGGACGTCGAGATACCCATCGCTAGCTACACATGTTGATTAATATCTAATTCGGTTTAAAATCTCATCTCAATCCGGTCTTATCCACCTCGTATCTCAGAAAGTCCAAAAATACGTAAATTATACACCCTATCTTTAGCCCAATCACGCGATCCCAGCGATCGATTATTCAAATCAGGGGAGTATCAGTGTAGGCTATTGTTACAGTAAATTGAAAACCACGCAACGCTTCCTTACTGCACTATTCAGGCTAACAACATGGCTTGTTGACGATAAACCGGCCTAACCCTTTCAAAGTAAGCGATGCGAGAGGCTATTACGCCACGTGACAGATAACCATGGTTATTAAAACAGTAGCAATGATTTTAAAGTTGTTTGAGACGAGTTTTAATTATCCTCTTGGATAGTGTCAAAGTTTTTCTTACTAAGATCGACGCGTTTTGCTTTTTGCCTTCTCTGTTTTGAGACAATGAAAGTCCTGTTAATTTTGTTCAACCGTTTCGTAGACGTATCCCGTAGTTTGAAATCCCGTTCTCACGGGAAAATCAAATGTAGCCTAAATTACTCCGAGTGACATCAGAAAAGAAAATCCCACTGCTGGGCAAAGGTCCCCCAAGTCCTTCCAGACATTCTTCTACTGCACCATCTCAGTCATCAGTCCTAATGGTACGTGTCCAGATTATCCAGCTACCTCTTTCTAGGCCGGCCTCGACGGCGCTTTCCCTCTGTAGGAACCCACTGCGTAGTGATGCTTTTCCAACGGTCTCTGTGCAGGCATTAAACTGGTATTCGACGTAACAGTTTCAGAAAACTTTTGTGCTTCAGCGTTGTCTCAGTTTAGCTTCTTCTAACTTATTGAATAAAAAGAACAACACATAATATACATAATTCTTTAGTTTACTACGTTCCCAACACCCAGACCAGATCTGTCACCAATCTGGATATCCCTTCTGCACAAGTCCCTCGATCAAGGCATTGTATTAAAAGCCTACCTGCTGTCAAATCTGTCAATGGCGATAATTGACAAAATGAAAAGCCGGAGGTATGCGTAATCAAACTGTCCGGGACAGTGGTCCCGTGTGGTCGGCTCACAAAGCACGCGTCGGCTTAGTCGGGGATTCGTAATTAGGAGCAGGACAATCGGGTTTGGAAGCCAAAAGCGTGGACACCGTAATTCGGTACGCTAGTTGGCTTAATCTTGTCAGGTCTTTGAAAGTACTGTTTTTTGTGCTATGATAATTCTAGAGAGTATTTTCTCTTTAGATAACTTTGGTTTAATAAAACTTAGGATTTAAAAATAAAGTTCTTGTGTAAAGTAACAATATCAACGACTGTACTGTTACGCCATAGCTTTGGATAGGATGTCAATTATTTACTTCAAGCTCTCTAACTTTCTCTCTCTTTAAAAAACGTTGTCCCACACTAGGAATTATCGTGGGTGCATTTATAACATTTAAACTTACATACACACAAGACACTCAGACCTAGAACAAATATATGAAAAAAAAAACTATTAAAAACTTTATTCCATGCGGGGATAGACCGCGACACGTAGTAGTTCACATCACTCACTTTACTTAAGTGGGTCCTTTTTCACTCTCCTATCATCAACATCGAGCGTGGTTTAAAAGCTTGTTGCTTCATCTAACACAATCCAACGCGATGTTTGATGAAGAGGCAATGCAAAAAAAGAGAGATAACGCCTGAAAACTCTGTTGGTATTCGGTAATTCTGAGATTTACTCGAATATTTCACAAATATTGTTCCAGGAAATATGTTTTTTTTTTAACCCTTAAGAGATTTTCAGAAAAATTGTCGCCATTCAGAATTTCGATTAAGTGTGTAAAATTTTTATATTTTTTATAAATGAGTATATTATGGAGAGCCAAAGTTCACGTAAAATACCAGATTTTCAGAGATTTCAGAGAGGAAATAATGATTTGGGTCTGTGTGTGAAGGTCACAAATAACCTCCAAATGAACTTCACAAATTAAAAGGCTAAGATGCAATCGATATTCAATATTCTCAAACCAATGAATATTCCTAAAGTATTATGCTAAATGGAATCCAATTATGATACAAATTGATTATTTTATCTTTGAAATCGTTTTGTAGGGCTCTCGAAGTTTTGATATTATAAAATTTGATTTAAATTTCTTGAAGGGGGCATCATTAATATTAGTACGTACAGAATTATCTCATGAAATAGCTGTAAGCTGGTTTAGATTTTCTGCGTTACCAATAACCTGGTGAGAGTCGCGGGAATCCGAAGGATGCGAGACGCACAGGACCGTTCGTAGTAACGACACTTGGAGGCCTATGTCCAACAGTGGAAATCTTGATAATGTTGGTGCAAAAGAAACAAAGCGCAATGTGTCATTTGATTACCGACAACGATTCTTAAAATGTAATTCAGTAATTGTTTTTTTTTATTTATTTGTTAATTATTTCCTAGTAGATATTGAGATATAAAATTGGTGTAATGTTTCAAGTCAATTTGTCAAAATTGTCAACTGGATTGTGGAGACATTAAAACAGGCTCGATGTCGGTAAAATGGTAATGAGATTTTTTTGCAATAGGTACCGATTACCTCAGGGAAGTTTACTGAGAAAGCTCGATTGTAAACTACTACGATGTTAAAATGAAAATATCTGCCTGCAATATAATAAAGTAACTGTATCAAAAACATAATAAGGTCATTTTGATGCAATTCACGACTTATTTCGGTTATAGTTAGCACCGTCACTTTGTCAATTGTCTAGTTTTAGAGTTAATCTTCTTCTACTTAAATATTTTAAAAATAGAAACAGTACCGAAATAAAATTTGATTGAGAAGTTATTTTATTATATTTTCCATAATATTTCTTAGAAAGAACTCAAGTTCATTTACGTCAGAGCCTCCTACTGATTTGGGTACTCAGAATTTATGAGTTTTCTCAAACACAGTACGTCTCTTCAAGAATCATTTATGATTATTTTCCTTGAAGTCTCTTTAACATTCAACATATGAAACTGGTATTTTGTTACTCAGAAACTTGAATATGTAGACAGAGTTATAAATATAAGCAAAATCAGCCTTATATTGTTCTCAGGCTTCACCAAGTTCTCACCGAGCATGGTCAGTTCGGGAAGTTCCTGCACCGGATTCGTGTGGAAGTAACGCACGGGTGTCACTACTGTGTGGACTGGCCGGAGGATACGGTGGAGCATACGGTAGAGGTGTGCCCCGCCTGGGCAGAGTACCGAAGTGTTCACGTAGGGGCGATCGGCGACAACGATCTCTCGCACCGGGCCTTGGTACAGGCCATGGTCCAAAGCTTGAGCGGAGGAGTGGCAGGTGGTCGCCTTCTTCTGCGAAGCAGTAATGCTGGCAAAGGCAGAAGCCGCACGTGTTCGCGTGAGGGAGCGGCCCTCACGCCTCCAGTCGCCGGGATTCCGATTCCTATTTTCGACCACCGTAGGCGAGGGCTTGCGGACAGCGAGCAATGTGTAGTTCGCCGTCAGACCGTCCGGTATCCGTCCGGACCAAGCCCAAGTCGTCGACGGCGCATAGTGTTCCACGCGTGCCTCAAGGAGATGTCAGCAAGCCATAGGGGCCTAGCAGGGTTTAAGCCTACTGTGGAAATGGGTTTGCTTCTGAAAGGAAAACCCAGCCCTGGTATGAAAGGCAAAGAAGGAACAGGAGTAGGGGTTTTAGTCAGTAAAAATCTGACACACCGAGACATATCTGAGAGATGTCCTTCTGAATTGACTATTTTGTGTTAAGAATGTCTGAAACCCTATAAAATTTTGGCAGGTTTTCAAGCTAAAGTAGTAGAGTTTGAGAAATACTCAACTTCAAATGCTTAAATTAGGAATCGGAGGTATGAGAGGGAACGCGCCGTAATCCAATACGCTGGCGCAGTACAGGACGTCACGTTATGGTATCGAATTTTCGGTTCTGTCAGGGCATTTCGATTCCCTCACGATATTTTCCTTCACCGTTTTGGCAGACACACATAAAGCTAAATACAGAAAAATATTAAAAGGAATGTTTTTCGCGAAAGCTATAATTGAAATCGTTTTCAATTTTCGCCACATCAAAAATAACATTAAAAATAATGTGAAAACATAAAATAACTGAAACATATGTGGAAAATGTTTCTTTTTTAATTTGTTTTCAGTGATTTTAAATATAGTAAATAAAAAAATCATTCCAAGGAAAATCGGTATGGAAAATTATTTCTATTTCTAAATAATTGCAAAGAAAGAAAATTAAATTATATCTCAGCAGCTGTCAATTGTGCTTGATATTAGTATCGCCTTTAGATAGTTTTTTATGAAAGCATTGTTACATAACGATTCAGGAAGATACAAAAATACTAAATCAGAGCAGAAAAACCTGCTCGCTGTCTCAGAGAATAAGAAGTAGCAAAACAAACAACTCCTCGACAATAAACAGGGAAAGGAATAAGCAATCAAAATGTCGCACAAAATTCGTTTAACTAAACTTAAAGTGGACAATTAACCTACCCAACGACCAATAAAAACATTCTCCCAAGCGAATAACTTTATTTTTTGTTAATTAACATTTGATTTTGAAGTCACAAGCTAATTAGGATAAGATTCGGAAAGGTGAACTTGAGGTCGTGCTAAAATATTGGTTTGTTTTTTCCTTTTTTTTTGATGATACTGTGATATCAAAGGAGATCACATGAGTTATTTTTCTTATTAGCTAGCAGACTGACTGGGTAAAATGTACTTTTAAGGATTTTTCATATTTAGAATAGGTTTGAAAATAGATAGATGAAAGAATTGTTTCTTATGTTTTTTAGAAGTGAAGTGATTTTTGGTTGCAACGTTATTTTTAAGCTAAAAGAAATATAAATTGTTACTGCGACGTATAGTTTGAATTTTTCGAGTACACATCCCGGGAACCAAGGTCTATCTACCAGAGCTGCTTTCCCACAAGACCGATTTTCTGAAAGGTCAACTATATCAACAGTTTTTTTTTTAATGCCATTATTTTTTTTTAGCTTTTTTGTTATTTAATGAGGTGAGGATTTATCGGAGAACATGCTACTAAACCGTAAACGATTTATGCTAAGAATGCTTTGCAACTTTTGTATTAGTATTTTAAGAGGGCACATAAGAGGGACGAGTGGGGACTCGTCTATCGTCAACGTGAGCATGGTTTAAAAGCTGTTGCTTCATCCAACACAATGCAATGCAATGTATGACGAAGTGACAACGTAAACAAGAGAGATAACGTGTTTTATTGTAAGTCTTGAAAGTTTTTGGAAAAAATTGCATCATTCAGAATCTTGACTTAATGTGAAGATTTCTATAGTTACATTTTCTTTATTTTCTGATTTATGAGTACATTATGAAGGGCCAAAATTCACGCACACAGTTTTTCAGAGGTCTTTACTGGATTAGTCTTACACAAATTTATGATTTGACTTCAACAGAAACCTGGACAATATCCACTAGATATTTGTGTTTTCAAAATATTAAGAGAAATATGTTTAACAACGTCATAATTACGTAAGAACGGTTGTATGGAAATGTACCTCGGGAAGGGGCTGATAGTTAGAATAGGTTAAAGGTTCTATGAAACAATAGGCCAACTATGCGTGAGGCATACTAAGGGCCGATTTCATCAGTCGCTTTAAAAACTTAGTTCAACAAAACTGAGCTCAGCGTAATCTAGTTTATAGATCGGCATTGATCTAGGCTTACTTCAAACCGATTTCACCTGCACCATTTTAATCGCGTTTACCAAAACTTAAGATAAAATGAGAGAGGACCTAAAATGTCAAGTAACAAGTGACAGCGGCTAAACGCGATTATGCGAGCCAAACGTCGAAAACATGGGCGTTTAGAATCATAACTGAGTTTAGCGTGAAACGCAAATAATAATCTCGATTAGACGCTCAAACTGAGTTTTGTTTGAAATAATCGCGATTAGTTTTATTGGTGAATTCCGCCCTTAGACGCTATAACAGAACATCGAGACAAACAACGCCTGTGTACATCTACGAAAAATATATTTTCAAGAATTGTTCACAAAATCAGGTTTTATAAATATTTTAAGCTTGTTAAGAAAGTTTCATGACAAATTGTAATGGCCTTATCTGTAACAGGCTTTAAGTGTCAAGTATCGATTCGACTTTGCAAATAGGCTAAAAATATTTGCATGAGAAAGCTCTTAGCTTTGGAGAGTTAGTAAACAAAATGCCTTTGGATATAGATGATATTTATGAGCAAAAGTTATGTGAAAACGTGCTTAGTAAACTGGTAGTTGTTAAGCCTTGAGAGCTAGATGATGATCCAGAGTGAATAAATATTTTAAACTTTAAGACATAATAGTTTATATTTATCATCAACTGGCCTGTTGGTATTGTGGTTAGTGGCCACAACTGCTATGCCGGAGGTCGTGGGTTCGATTCCTATCCAAGACAAATGTTTGTGTGATGAACACGATAATTTTTTCTGTGTCTGGATGTAATTTATCTATAATATTTGTATATATTTAGAAATATTTAAGTATGTTTGTCAGTTGTCTAGTACTCGTATCACAAAAGCCAGTTGTGTTTAGATAGATTTAAATAGACACACATTCATAAACCGTAGACAGCCAATATACTTCAATACACAATAATAATAATACTTGGAACAAAATGAATGGACATAGCAGCCTATTTACATTATCGTTTGTTTTCACGTTTCCTGAGCTTAAAATTTCGCTGCCATTGTTGTAAAACATCGTTTTGAACACGCTACTATAACAATTATTCGTAGGCCCATTTGTAGAGAGGGACTTGACAATTTGTTCCTTTTGTGCCTAGTCCTATTTCCATTTCTATTCTTATTCAAGTGTATTTTATGGTATTTCAAAACTGAAGTAAACCTATTTTTAATTTCATTGAATGGAAATCTTTTCATACACTAAAAGCAGTTTATTCAATTCAATTTCTCAATTATCTTTTATTGTTTGTCTTTGATTGTATTTGTGTGCAGTTAGTGATTTAATTAAATTAGTAATGGTTTTTATTTCTATTTCAGATATACGATACGACAGAGAATACGCGGCCGAAGAAATGGTCATCGAAGTTAAAGCTGAACACATCAGGAAGCTCCAAGACATCAGAAAAGTCTCCAGAAAGCCCGTACATGTACGGAACGATCAGTGGGCCTGGAGGATCAGCATTATCTAAATCAATGAAGTACGCTGAGACCTGGCTCTATGGGTCCGTCAGGACCCAAACCCCACCTATGCGAACTAGTGTCTTCTCTGCTTACCCGGATGTCTCTGGCCCTGTTCTTATAAGCACGCCTCAAAAACCTACACCACACAACTATGCTGTCATACTATGTTCCTGTCCTGAGTACCTGAATGGTACAAAGAAAACCAGCTCAACCAAAGTCAGTATTTGTAAGAAATGCAAGGGATCTCGTTTGCCATTAACTATAGCTGATAGCCCGCAGATGTTGGTCGGGGGAACGGTTAGAGGTCCTCAAGTTAGCCGAGAATCTGGTTTACTGAGAGCTGGCACAGTTAGAGTACAAGGATCGAAAGCGCGCCCCACTATACTGAAATCTAATGGGGATACAGACCCTTACGACTTGATGAGACGGAACAGGTTGGCACCTCCACATGAAGCACGTATAGGAAGCCAGTTTTCAACAACACGGTTACGAGCCAAAAGTATAAGCCCATGTAGAGTGAAGAATAAAAAACCAACAAGTCCAGAGACCCTTCGCAAAAATAGAAGTAAATCTGTGGGCAGAGTAAATGAAATATGGGTTGAAGAAGACGTTAACACAAGTAATGACTCCAAGAGGTCAATATTGTCATGTGATATCAATCCATATGACTTAGTAAAATCTAACGGCACTTCAAAATCTTTAGTAGAAATTGAATTCGATGATGATTTTGGACATGTATTTCAAGAATCTATGAAAAACAAGAACCATAACTCGGCGAGTAAATCTAAATCAGATTCAAGTGTAAAAGCTATAAGTGGTCAAAGAATAAGAGTTTCTGACGAGTCGAAAACAAATGATGTAGTTGATATATATGATCCTGTTCACTATGATCTCAAATCTTATGAATTAAAATCGCAAGAGATATCTCCGACCTTGTCATTGCCAAATATTAAGAATGAAAATAAGAAATCAGCATCTGTAAGTAAAAACACCAGTAAGAAAATTTTAAGCATATCTACATCAAACCGAGCTAAACAAAAAAGTGTTTCTCCGAAACGACCACCGAGAAGAATGAGAAACATCAAAAATGACGATGATAGCGAGAGTGATAATCAAAGAGTAACCGAAAGAAGTTCAAATAGAAAACCTGACAATCACTCACGCAACAAACTGAAGAATCAAAATACGGATACCATAAAATCCATTTTGAAAAAGCCTAGAAATTATGATACCATGGAGTCTACTCCAAAATTAGATCCAACCAATGAATCTCTTGATAGCAAAAGAGTAAATACATCTTTGTTTTATCTTCCTAAGCCTAAAGACAAGGTGGCTGTTAATTCTCATAACATGCTACAAAGGAAACGCGTTCAGTTCCAAGAGGTCGAAAACGAAGAAACAAAAGTTATCTATACTGCAGAGTTTAACCTTGATCAAAATATCACTAAAGAAGTTCCTGCTGAAGTGCTTACTTCTAGCATTGAAACTGAAGAAGATGTAATAGCTGAAGGTGATATTGTAAGCCATAGCTTGGATGAATCGAGTGAGAAATTGTCGGAATTGATTAGCCAAATTGTTACACAACACGATGACGAAGTTTATGAACATGTACAAATGAATAATAATACATTTGAAACTGTCGTCGAGGAAATTATTAAGCCTACATCAGAAGTTAATGACGAAAGTATAAGCGTTAAATTCGTAAATAATATCAATAAAGAAGGTATGGTTTTGATTATTATTGGCATTTTTAAAATTAACTGTATTTTTTATTAGTTTGAAGGTTATTATTTTATTTCAAATATTAATTTATTTTCAGATAACAACATTCCAAGAATACCGGTGCTACGTCGGTCAGAATCAGAGCGTATTCCACCAACTATAACAATAACGCCACCGAAGTTCTTAGATACGATGGCTTTGCGACCGAAAAGTAAACATGGACACACAAGCCAAGTATTTTTAACGTCTGTTGTAGAAAATGAAATATGCAGTCCAAATCAGCATATGATTAGCCAGGCACAGGCAACTCCAGAAGTTACTCTTCCAATGACAACAATTCAATACAATGACAATATTGAATCTGGAAACCTAAGTGACAGTAGTGATATTACTCGGACAATTTTGACTAATTTACGCCGTGGAATATCAGAATCACCTGAACCACCACCGCGGCAAAAATCAAAAGACCGTACAAAATCTAAGAAGCATAATTATGTTAAAACTCGGTTTGTTCGTAACAATTCTTCTAGCTCCACTAGTGACGAATGGTCCGATGCTAATGATTATGAACAAAAGACGATCTTACGTGTCAAACAATTTGATTCTGATACTGATGAGCCTAAAACTGCTTCTGGTATTTTAAGATCTTCAGAAAACGAACCAAGAAAAACTTCCATACAAATTAATGGTAACGAGTGCTACTCAACTATGAATGTAAGCAGTGACACACCTATTTACCTATCTTCAGTCGTTGTAAATGACGATTACGGAAACACATGCAATACTTACCAAACAGGAACAACTGTTACAATAAGTGTGGGGACTCCACAAAAAAAAGTAAAGAAATCAAAAAGTCAAATATACATAGGTGCTGTGCTTTCTCAACAAGCTGAAAAGAACTTGGAAGCAAATACTTATGAAGAATATTATGCAGATAAAAACAAAGATGATAACTATAGCTCTCGAGATCAGAACTCTTCAAATGATCTGTCTTCAATACTAAACGACCCTGTCGAAGCTGTTAGGAGAAATTTAATTCCACACGTTTGTGGTAAAAAAGACAACTATTCTGAATGCCAGCTATCTCCTGATATACAACCAAATAATGGCAATGTGGTAACAAAACTTTTCGATGATCCTTTCTTTGCTCATCTTGCCGAAGGTTTGGATTCAGATTTAGTTAAAAAGTTAATAGAGAACTCTTTGATAAAACTCCAAGAAACTAAGAACTCAGAAGGGACAGACAGCAGTGAAATGACAATTGAAAAGCTTATAGAAAGTTCATTGAAAAATTTAAAAGAAGAGAAGGAAGGAGAAAAGAAAGAGGAAGTGAAACCAAAGAATGAGAATAGTGCCAAGGACGACGCGTCGAATAAACAAAATATAATCGACTCGTCCGTCTGCGCAGAGAATGAAGATAATAGCTGCTCTGCTCCCTATGAAAGTATGGAGTATGAGAGCGGTGCTATGGGAGTTTTTTCTGATCTCGAGCCAATGTCGGACTGCTATAATGCTTCAGCGAGTGAGTTGTCCACCGAAGACGATACGAATTCAACGAGATCGAAATTTTATCAAATGTTGGTTGATGCCGCGTTGTGTGATATTGAAATTTCAAATAATACCGACGATGATCATCATTACGAATCGATTCGTTTGAACAGTGATCCTATTTACGAAGAGATTGGAGACATGCCACCGCCATTACCTGTTAACCCACCTCCAAATTCTCTCATGATTTTAGATGATGAGAAACGTAGTGGATCACGTTCAATATTTGAAGGCGCGTCGAAGTATGACATTTTGTCATATTTGGTAGATGCTAAAGAAAGAGGTATCGATGATGAAGAAACTTACATAACTAGTTACGCTCCTCATAACAATTCATCGAATATGATAGAAGAATCAAAAGACAAAACTAATAACAGTGAAATAATTAATACACATCATAGTAGTAACACGAGTCAGTTATCAAATGCATCTGATTCAAGTGAAGATAACTCGCTCATTATTAATCATGAGACTTTGGAGAAAGCTGTTATTTGCAAAAAGACATCAGCAGAAATTGAACGGAATGACTCTGGTGTTGGTTCAGAGACGAGTAAGTCTTCAAGAAGTAGACTTCAAGGTAAAACATCTCCTTGTAATATAATACACGATAAGGACACCCCTATACATCTGTGTGAAGATTGCGATACTGCTGTGGAAACTCAAATAACGGAGCAAGGTAAGTCAAACTCTGTTGCATCTAATTTATTCCAATTTTTTTTCCAAGAGGATTATTGTTACTATTATACAAAACATTTTAGGTTCAATATATGCTCCATTAGTATGCAGAAAGTGTGCCAAGAAACGAGCAGAGAGGAAGGAGATAATCACAGAAATAGTAGAAACAGAAGAAAAATATGGCAGAGATTTGCAAATCATTCTTGAAGAGTTTTACAAACCGATGTTAGTAGCTGGTTTACTAAACCAGGAACAACTTAGCGCCATTTTCTTAAATGTTGAAGAGCTTATTGAGAATAACCAGGTTCTATCTGAAAAGTTAAGAGATGGACTTGAAATTGCGGTGGACCAAGGAGATGAGGTAATATTGCAATATCATATTTTTTTATTTAACAAATAATTTTGAAAGCATTTGGTTATAACGAAAGAAGAAATTTGTTTAGCTATTTATTTTTCATGGATTTCATTTTTGTTTTTTAGAAGTTAAGCCTTGATATCAAAATATATTTTTTTCAGGATCTCTTGACTGTTAATGTCGGGAAAATCTTGCTGGAGTGTTCAGGTATGCTGACAGCGTTTCAGTCGTACTGCGTGAAGCAAGCTGGTGCTGCCCTTCTGCTGGCTGGTCTCGAGAAGGAGAAGGAACTACTGAGGATATTCTTGCGCGTCTCGCAGATGGAAAACACCGTTTTGAGGAGGATGAATCTAAACTCATTTCTCATGGTAATTTGTTTTTCTTTCCTTCTTCTTGATCGAAGTCCTAAAAAAGGATATTCATTTTACGAAAAAGATTTTCGGCTTTGCCGCTTCTTCTTAGATAAAAGTATCTATAATTCGAGTATATATAACATATATATTTCTTAACACAAGTTATGGTATTTCCTAGTGAAAAAAATCAAAATCTGTGTAGACGTTATGGTATGATTGATTGACAAATTAATATCGAAACACACATTAATTTATAATAATAGTAGAGAATAAGAGTATAAATATAGTATAATATTAGTAGGATTAAAACTAATAATGATTACGTACGTTCCAGGTGCCAGTACAACGCGTGACAAAATATCCCCTCCTTCTCTCCCGGCTGTATCGCGCCACAGCCGCGTGCGCAACTGAGCGAGAAGACGTAAAGTCTGCCCAACGTTGCGTAGAATGCAGGCTTGAAGAAATCAACGCGGCAGCTGCAGCCGCTGCCGCTGCAGCAAGAGACGTGCCGCTGTGGAGACGACTCGCAGCTGCACGGAGAACTGCACACGATCTTCATGTGGCTGATATAAAGCTGAGGAAAATGGCCGTTGATGTTCTGGACTGGAATCATGATGATGCCAGGTGGGTGACTAATGTAAAGAGTCTGCGAGATGAAGATATTTTTGTTTAGATTAATAAATGATGAATGAATGAGGAAATACCGGGACGATAATATTGTGTATGAATGTGGAAAGCTGTAAGAGTAGGGGGAAATGGAATGTATGAAAGAAATGGGGTGCCTACTGAGGTGGTACCTAATACAGAAAGAATGAACGAAGAAGGCATGTTGCGCCGAGCTTAAATAAATTGGAATAAAAACAAGAAAATGATTCAGTTAACATAAATTAAGTTCCTCACAACAAGGACTTATCAGAGCTACCCCAAGCAGTTTGTTCATAAAATCTGCTTGACATACAATTGAGACATTTAGAAAATTACCACTTACCAAAATTTCGTCTATCACACGATGTCGTTACGATGGTGAGATTACGCGTCCATATTTTATGAGATTTAAATTGTCCGACGTTTTCTTGAACAGCCACTTACGTAACGACGAAAGCGTCTAGAAATGTTTTAGTGAATGTCAAAGATGTTTAGGGAAATCTTCTCCATAAAATTAAACATTAGCCTTAGCTTTTTGTATAATAATTGGAGATGTTTCGGCAAAATGTAGCTTTGGCACATTTAGTTCTATTGGTAGATGGTAGAAATGATCCTATTACTAGATCCATTGTGGGACGCAGGTCTGTTTGACGGTGTAAGTTGTAAACTTTGATTAAATTTTAGATGCGTCTTTTTGTTGAGTGAATCTATCTGGAGACTGAGGAAAGTTTCGATATAGGCTTGCGTAAGAATTCAGCCGGGTTGTCACTTTTAGGAAGTTCATGAAAGATACTAGTTCTAGATTTGATGCATAATATAGTATAGCATGATCGATCAGCCTTTATAATGTTCCCACTGCTGGGACTCAGACCATCTTTCTAGAAGAGGGAAGAGAAGAGGTCTGTAGATTTGATGGCTAATAGTTAATAATATAATTATGTAGCTTTTTACCTAGCAGGTTTTTACCTAGCTCAGAAGTCAGGGTTTTCATAACATTCTTGTAAAAAAGTTTGTGAATAAATTTATTATTATTATTATTGCATTTATTAAGCTATTGCATAGCTTCTATCGCGGGCCTTGAGCGCGGGGACCGAATCCAGAAATTCCGTAACGAAAAAACCTCACGCCCCCCACTCCGACGGGCACGGAGGTGTGGCTTGAAGGCCGTGCATTGTCTAACGTCGTTTCTTTTCGGCAGTCTTCGACACGGTGTTTGTGTGCGTGCAACTAGACGTATTGTACGACTCTACAAAGCTCGCACGAATCGAGACGAGCTGCTCCGAAATCGGACGAATACATAAGCAGCTGTTTATAAGAAATGCTATGCAATAGCTTTACCGCGGCAGTCCCCGAGTGCCACACGTCTTTTTTTTATTTTTATTTACATATCATTTACATTTTTAAATATTTCTTAAAAAAAAATGATAAAAAAAAAACATTTAAAAAATAGTTGTCCGCCGGTGTCGGGAACAGGGTCCAAGCTACCAGTGGTAAGGGCTCCAGAGACAGAAACCTCCTTACAATGCGAGCCGTATCGAGGAGTGCCTGTCTGGACTGCCTTCTGTATCAAGCCCTTGATCCAACCGCGCAACGACATTTCGACAGATGGTCGTCGAAGCTTTTGGCTATAAGACCATTGGCGGTCACGACAATCGGCACAATGATTGCCGAGTCCACATTCCACATGTCGACAACCTCGTGTGCTAAGTCGAGATATTTGATTTGTTTCTCTTTCTCAGCTTTCACGAGATTCTCGTCATGCGGGATGGTGACGTCGACTATCACTGCACGGCACGCTAATCGGTCTATCACCACTATATCCGGCTTATTGGCTACAATAGTCCGGTCAGTAATGATAGACCGATCCCAGTACAACGTGACATGGTCATTTTCGAGAACTGGGTCGGGCACATGCCTGTAGTACGGTACCTCAGAATCCACTAGGTTGTATTTTAAAGATTATTATTAAGTTATGCGGTTAAAAACTTACAATTAATTAGATGAATCATGATCAAAATCCGTGGTTTTTATATAACTCAACTATTAGGGAAAAAAAAACCATCTGTAGCCACAGAAAACTCTTCCCCTTAAAACAGTTTCATAAAAAGTTGAAAAAGTTTTCTCATAACTCATTATTAAAAATAAAAATCCAACAATTTCTTTCATACTTTTATCATCGCCTCTTAACTCTTATTACTTGCACCATAAAGTTGATAATCGTTGCTTTAGTGGCACTAACAGCAAGTGCTTTTCAACAGGGCTTTTTACGACTTAAGACTTTCACAAATACATGGTAATTATGAGTAGACAAAACGGCTTTTAAGTAATTTCTGTGTTAATTGATAAACAGGCCCTTTCGACGACGACATTAGCAGATTCTTTCCCAGTTCGAAAGCAAGTATCAAAAATTAAAGCTACGGTTTTATGAGGTCTAAACGACCTCGTAGTTTGAAAGAGCGTTATTGAAAGGGTTTTATAACACCACGCAACTCCAGTGTTTTATGTGATCTAAAATGTTTATAAGGGGATGTGCTGGAATTCGCTAAATTCGAATGGGGTTTCAGTTTTGTTGTCGTTTCAGTTAAATCTGATTGTTGGTCAATTAATTTCTGTGTTAATTCTGACAAAAATAGTATTTTTATATTATAAATGCGAACGTAACTTTGACTGTCTATTTGTTACCTCTTCATGTCTAAACAGCTGAACGGATTTGGAACAAACTTGGCACATGATTAGGAAATAGTATAAGCTTTATCTTTGGAGTATATTTTTTTATAATCATTTTCGTTTTTCACACGGACAAAGTTCCTGGCTAAACAAGTAAAGTATAAATTAAATAATTTCAAACGTAAGCGTTTTTATCCTTGGTTTATTCTTAGAAATAAAATACATTGTATAATTTTCTATACATTTACCTATCAATATACAAAAAAGTCACGTATATCTATTGAAGAGGTTTATGGAAAAACAATTTCACGTGCTATTAGAAATCACTTTGGGTAAGGTAACCGTTTTTGCAATTTTGTAGCGCACAACTTGGAAACTACTGAACGTAGTTTAATGGGTTTTGCATTGTAACTTACTCTAGGGTAAATTGAATAGTTTATTTTATGGATTTAATCAAGATGCTAGTAAAATTGTGGGAAATATTTACTGAAATCGTATACAAAGCGTTCCAAATAAGAAAAGGATCGATTGCCATGTTGTGACTTAACGTCATACTGTCAAATCGTAAAATTATTATGGTGAGCAAAACAATAAATTTTAAAAATTTAATTTAGTTACGAATTGTGTACGAAATCAGTTTAATCAGAATCCAGTTCTTCAATTTTGCTCCTCTCTGATTTCATCAATTTTGCCCAATTTCTTGCGATTTGACAGTATGACGTGACGTCACAAAATGGCAATCGATCCTATTCTTTTTTGGAACCCATTGTACAGTTTAAATTTTTAAATTTCTGTGCAGTCAAATTTATAAATAGAAATAAATATACTCTTTATTGTACACTGTAAAAAAATACAGTAGGAACTTAAAATTAATCCGATGTAACAATGGGTGATATTTGGATGGATTTTAAAGAGATGGAAAAAGATACGCAAGTAGTTGGCCTGCATGCTTACTTGGTTTTGCTTTGCTTGGGTACTCAAAGGCCTCATATGTGTTCATAGGCCTACATGAGAACTTATAAAACGTCAAAAGTTAGTGCAGTGCAAACGTGAACATTATGTCAGTTATTTTTAAATCATAGTCTTGATACTAAAGAGAAACTATAGAAAATATTATAATTATGTATTATACAGAATAAATTATGAATGATCAGAATAATGACCATTCTTGAGAATGGATTCATTTGATTTCCAAGAAAACTAGACTCCAGATTCTATAAACTTCTTTTTTTTTTACGGGGGGGAATCAAATAACTTCTCTCGCGAGTATCAGGTTTTTACTAAACGCGGTAACTTTTTCAAACAATCACGCAACCCAATTTATATACCGCAGGCGTGGGCTTGCGGACGGCGAACAATGGGTAGCCTAGGGGCCCCTACGGTTGAAGGCTCGAAGCCTACTGGGGCCATGAGTGATGCGAAAGAGATCCCCAGGGTTCTAGAAAAATGGCAAAGAAGGAACAGTAGTAGGTTTTTAGTCAGTAAAAGTCTGACACTATCTCCCGCCCCGCCCGAGAGCGGGGGATGTCATTAGATGATTTTCCCACCCGAAAAAAAAACCAGATTCTATTGACAGACTCCAGCGTCTAGAACCTGGAGAGGATGTTCATGGGGGAGTGTTGATGTGTGATGTTAAAATATAAATCAAACACAATCACATCCCAGAAAGACCACTTACACCATCACAAATCCAAGTTTAATAATCTCCAAACCCACAACATCAAATAAAGCTAATTAAAACGAGACGAACGTCGGAGATATATCTCATTTAGCAAGTAATACACTGGAGTGAAATTAATGTTTTAGCTGGTGCAGAATTTATCACGACCGTGGAACATGAAACGTTGTTGTGACGTCACATGCCATAATACATTGCGATGTTGGTAACAGCTAGAATTAAGCTGGAGATATAATTTCAGATGTGTTGTGTGTTTTGATGTGTGAAGGAAATTTAAAGCTAATAATGAGCCTTGAAAGTTTGGATTATGGTGCGAAAGTTTTTGTAAACCGTTTCGTGAATAGTTATACAATATGGTGATCGCAAAATCGCTAAACTTAAATAGTAGATTTGTGGTCACAGGTGCTATTTATACGCCAGGGCTGCGGGATTGTTCGAATTTGTTACCGTGGTTCTGAAACGCAAAGGCAACTGAAGGACCACAGGTGCCACGGGCAGTGTGAAAGTGAAACCCGGGGCCTTGGGACGAAGGCAAAGAAGGAACAGGATTGGGTTTTTAGTCAGTAAAAGTCTGACACTATCTCCTGCTCCACCCAAGAGCGAGATTTGTCATTAGCTGATTTTCCCACCTAAAAAAAAGGACCACAGGTGAATTTTAGTAATCTCTCGTTTCACCTACGTTTGAAAGCGGCACCAGTGACCAAAAATTTGAAAGCGAATCGTTTGTCTTGGTACCTATGGTCATGTGAAGGGGAGGGATAAAACGCATGTTACTAAAAGAGTTATGGAGAGGGAAAAGGAGGCCAAAAAAATGGATGAATTGTGTAAGTGATAAAATAGGAAAGGAAGTTAGTGTTAGTATGACGGGTGACAGGAGAGAATGGAAGAAAAATCTTTTTATAAAAAAAATATAACAGACTTCACTAAAAACACTAGAACGACCAAAATAACTTTAATTTCGAAAGTCGGTGTTTCTCGATATTGTTAGCTTCTTATTATTTAACACCGACTTCCGAAATTAAAGTTATTTTATTTCACACTTTTTAGTTGCGATACACTTATAGCCAGAGTAACTAATTCTCATGGCAATTCCAATTAACCGAAACACTGCTAAGATACATTGTTTTATTATGAAGTTCCCGTGTTCACCTTCCAGCTTCCGGCTCCTTCCTTATAGCCAAACAGCGTTCTGAGGTAACAAACATAAAACAAAAAAAAAATACAACCGAAATGATAACCTCCTCCTTTTTTTGGAAGTCGGTTAAAAATAACGTGTTGCGTACATGAGCCAAGGGCAGGAAGATGATGAATCTCTAGTTCTAGATGGTGATGATGAATGATAAGAATGAATCCTTAATTTGTTGATTTCCCACCCAAAAATCAAGCTAGTTAGATTGGTTAGTAAGTTTTTAAATCATATGAAAATTGCAGGTCATCTTCTTAATCAATCACCTATGTTATTATGCTGCTTTTATTAAAGGCTTAATCAACACAATTATTAGTTCTTAATTTGCCCAAAAGCCTTGTACCTACAATTATAACTTTTAAAGCCAAACAAGATGGTTAATTTTAAGGCCTATAGTCCCTTGAACATCTGGCCGGAGTTAAAATCACACATGTTCGTACTGCCACCTGCGCCCGCTGACCTAACAATTTTCTTTGCGAAATGTTGATTGATTTACATATAATGAAAACATATTTTTAAACATATTTCTAAAGATCAAAGCCGTTTGAAAGAAGTATGGAAAACAAGAGAAAAATATCATGTTGTTAATTTTGGTTTTTTGGCAAAAGTATTAGTCATAAGAAAAATTATATGTTGATAATGTTTTACATAAATCTATAATAAACATATTTTTTTCAAACCTATATATCTAGCCATAACGGAGGAAGTAGGCTTATAGGCAGAAAAACACTGGTTAATGTCACTGCACGGGAGTCAGGGCCTTAAGACTATTTCGATACGGAAAAATACGGACATGATACTTGACAAGGCGTAAATTCCATTTACAAAAATGCCAAAAGGGTTACTACTACGCACCCAGGTTAAAAATAAAATAGTCGTGTCTCAGTGAGGCAGGCTACATATTCTACATCAGATTTTAACCTTTACTAAGGCCAGATTTTTACGCACCCAAAATACAGGCCAAGTCAGTCTGAAGTGACGCGAAGCCCAATCGACCTTATTCCACCAAATTGACGTACTTCCTACAAATAAAATGACGACAAAATCCTAAGAACACTCAAGTTGACTCTTAATCAATTTTGGACTCTCTACTCTTGTTTATAAGGTTCGCAATGGAGGGTAAGCTGCTGTTCACCCAGCCCAACGACAACAACTGGCGGAAAGGACGCACCATCAAGTTGACGGCAATCAACGCTCTTTTGGTAACTAACGGAAAGGTGAGTTTTGCTGATTTTTATTTTCTGTGTGGGATGTGAAACCACGTGTAGGTTTATGTGGGTTTAGTAAAACTTCCGATTGTACACATAAGTTGCTTCAATTTGCCGTTTTATTGCTTTCACTGTGAGATTGGTTTATAACACGGGTCCGACTTCCGACTACTGTGGACCTAATATATTTGAACATGGTGAATCAAAATATGTTATCATAATTCTAAGTGAGGCCAAACTAAAGAAAGGCCATATTTTGACCGTCAAATAGAAGAATCTAAAGATTTGTATTCAATTCTTAAATTCAAATAAGTATACGGCAGATCCAGGCAAAAAAACGAGACAAACTTACAGCCTGGCGCCAGACTAATCCACATTGAACCAACATCTAAATATTTGGAAGGAAGAAAAAGAGGCCTTTCCCTGCATTAGGACAAACAGACTGTAATTAACGTCAATAACTAAATTATATTGCAAACGTATACTTATAGCTAGATGAATACCCGTATATAGCTCATTTTTTTTCAAAAGAAGTTCATAGATACGAATGTAACAATGGCCAGTATTTAAATATTAATATCTTGAGAACAGGATGATCGATTTAATATGTGAACAAAGTTGGATTTAACAAATCAAAGCTCCCGATGTTTTTTTCGAAGGTTCAATGATCCAATATTACACATATTGGATCATTGAACCTTCTGAAATGGTTTAAAACGACACTGAATATTAAAACTACATTAAAAAATCTGGACTAATTATAGAAATAAACGCACACAATTATTATTTTCAACACTAGAATAACTTAATTCCGCTTTGTTTCTTAGCCAACGATCACCCACAAAACGAACGAGATCCGAGAGACGCGCGAAGCGAGAGACAGAGAGGCAAGAGAAAAAGAGGGAGAGGCCCTATTCGCACGCAGTGGAGTAAGGGAGGCAGCACTACTGCTAGTGAGGGAGAAAGCAGGAAGATACACTCTGCAGAGGGAGCCTCTGTTCTTGGATCGCTGCGTGGTCGCTGCAGACCATGAGCCCGAACATTTCTTCGAAGTACATGAAATTACTACTAAAGATTCTTATATTTTTAAGGTGAGATTTATCATTTTTATTTGATTGATAGGTGTCATAAAAAAAAATGTGTTATTATTTTTTCCAAGACATTTTGCACTAAGCACTGGGTGTGTGGTTTTCCGGGAGTCGAAAAATGTATTCGTCAATAACGGTAAATCACCAGATTTTGATCCGTACTTGTTTAATATTTAATTATAATTTTGAATTACATAATATTGAATTATATGTAATTAATCCATACTATACTAATATTACAAATGTGACTCATAAGTCTAAATCAGTTGCATTTTCACAGCTAAATCACTGGGCAAATATACTGGCATAGACACAGACTGTACCATAGTAAAGTTTTTCTTTGTCGGCGCGGGCTAAGCCGCTCCTTGTCTGGGATGAATATTCCAGATGCGTAAATTGTGAATTTAGAAAGCCAGATTACAGACAGAGTGATAGGTTTATCCTCAACACCTTTTTGAAAGTATTTCTTCCACTTATGCTATAATACATCGGAAAGCCTTGTAGCAATTACACCAACACATCAATGTAGCACAAATAGTTCAGAATCTGTTACTTTCTAACATCATGTGTTAATATTACAGGCGGAAGAAAACTCACGCACGCGCACATGGTACCGACAGCTGCAATACCACGCACAGGGTGCCGGGGCCTGGCGCAAGCGACGCAACGCGCTTGCGAACATTATGATCAACCCTATGCTCACCAGAAATTGATGAGACGGACTATGAATACGGTACTGATATGTTTTGGAGTGTCAATCTAGTGTTGTGCGAGGTTCATGGTGACATGATTGAAGAGAACGGTGTATCGATATGATTTTGATGTATCAATTACGAACAGCAGTACTCCATCTTCTATGTTTTTTTATATTAATATTACTTAGCCTTACTACTTATTAAGATTATATACTATTTTGTTACCATCCGTGTTTTGTGTATTCGAGTTTTTTTAATTCAATTACTTTTGTTATGTCATTGTATTTTCTTTTATTATGTTTACAAGTATCACTATTTCAAGATCATATCGATATAGGCACAAGGTTAACACGTTAAAAGGTCAAGCAATAGTGGTGCCCTCTACTGGTGTAAAGTTTGGTTTACGTTGCACACTAATGCTGTGGTATTTTGTGACATGGTTTTTCTGGTAAAGCATACAAAGGGTTTTGGTGAAAAATAACGTTGTAGGGAAATAATGAAAAGCGTGCATTTTAAATAAACTTAATTATTATAGTTTTATCATTAAACATTCCTGGTTTTTGTTTTTATTTTGTTTAATTGTAAATATCCAACAACAGTTTGCCACTAGTTTTATATTAGCTTTACACCAAAATTTAGATGTTTTAACATTTTATGTGCCCTATAACGAACTATTGTTTTAATGAAACCATAACATAAGACGTATTGTATATAATTTAATTTTAATAGCTGTGATATCCTGTCGAAGAAAAATGAAAAAAAAAACTTAATAAAAAAAATTGCTTTGTTATCCTTCAGAAACCTTGTAATTATTATAATTTTAACATTAACGATTGTTCAAAAAATAATAATAACATTAATAACTTCCTGACTAGTCTTAAGGGAAATCTTGTGTAATATTTTATTAAATATTTATAAGATAAAAATATACATATTGAGTTGTATTTATTGTATGTAATAGAGTAAATAGATGTAGATTTGCTAAAATAATTAGTTATTAGACCAAACTGTTTCGCCTTGGGAATATATTGTATCTGTTATATCTTATCATTAGAGAAGGCAGGAAATAAATAAATTAATAAAATATATTGCAATTTTATTAGTTACCTTACCTTGACAAGCTGATTCGTATAATAAAACATTACGCAAATTTTATTTATTATAGGTACTCATCCCATCCCTTTCATTTTGTTTTACGTTGTCTCACACTAGAAATTACTCCTGTACTACTTACTATCGTGTGTACGTTCTCAAACAGTTTCAATTTTTTGACTGACCAATGTGATTTGATTTGGTTTGAACATATAAACGAACGAACATATAATTTCAACTCGATACCTCTACGCGTTCCCGAAATAAAGGGTCTTGACAGACAGACAGACAGACAGACGGACGGACGGACGGACAACAAAGTGATCCTATAAGGGTTTCGTGTTTTCCTTTTCATGTACGGAACCCTAAAAAGATGGAGTGGAGTACTCGTGGCAGAGCTTAAAAGTCTACGCTCAGTAAATTATACTCCGCGATCATCCATAAATTATGATGTGAATATTGAGCACATTTTTGTGGAGTTACCGGGTCTATGTTAAGATAAGCATCAAATTATTACTGCATTATATATACCACATAAAACCCTAAACTTGCTTTCGTTGAATGCTTTGATTTCTTGCAATTGTTATTTGAAGATAGTAAAATAGAAAGTTTTTATTTATTAGGCGATTATAACTTATTAAGTGTTGACTGGGTCACATGTGAGAACAGTATATACACAGGCGGTCAAACGTGCACTGGTAACTCTCCTTTGCGTGGTCACCTAAGTACATTATGTATCTACATGTAGGATAAATCAAAAGACTAGTTCATTATACAGTGGGTTTTAATGTTTCCAATATTAATAACTAGTTTTAAAGAACAAATAACATTTCATAAGCAATACGCTACACATTTATTAATAATTATAGTTAATATTCTGATAGTTTTACTCACAATTATTAACATAGAAGCAACATATTATCAAACATCAAATACCCTCAATTTATTATTTAACTTACTTGCAAATCACAGGTTGTTAACTCCACAAACGTCGGACAGAAACTGATAGCGCAATAATGGCGACATGCCCTTTTGTAGGTATAGGGAGGGGATGTTGCCATCATTGCGATCTCGGCCGTTACAAACATTTTCTTTAAATTCAAATTATTTTAGTATTGTTTTGCAGCTACTATGTATTATTTAATGGTAACTAATACCCATATTATTAATAGATAACCAATGTACGACTTAAAATAACATAAAAGAGGTATAGAATAATACATGCTTACATACATAACGCGTATCAATTTAACATAATGAAGAATTTAAGCGGAAACGTACTAGACTTAATTATTAGCAACAACAACTGCATTGTGACTGCACCTACAGACTATCTTGTGTACATAGATAACCACCACCTACCCTTCTAGACGCCCGGGTGCCACCATTGTGTGGACCGCCCGGAGGACACGGTGGAGCATACGGTAGAGGTGTGCCCCGTTTGGGCAGAGCACCGCTGTGTCCTCGTGGGGGCGATCGGTGGCAGCGATCTCTCACGCCAGGCCTTGGTACAGGCCATGGTCCGGAGCGAGGAGGAGTGGCAGGCGGTTGCCTCCTTCTGCGAAGAAGTAATGCTAGCAAAGGAGGCGGCCGATCGCGTGAGGCAACGGTCCTCACGCCCCAACCGCCGCCGGGATTCCGATCCCAATTTCCGGCCACCGTACGCGCGGGCTTGCGGACGGCGACCAATGGGTGGCTCGCCGTCCGATCGTCCGGTAACTGTCCGGACCGAGCCCAAGTCGTCGACGGCGTGTAGGGTTCCACGCGCGCCTCAAGGAGATGTCAGCAACCGTAGGGGCCCAGCAGGGTCGAGGCCTACTGGGGCCATGGGTGATGCGAAAGTGACCCCCGGGGCCCTGGAAAAATGGCAAAGAAGGAACAGGAGTGGGTTTTTAGTCAGTAAAAGTCTGACACTATCTCCCGTTTCGCCCAAGAGTGGGGGATGTCATTAGACGATTTTCTCAACAGAAAAAAAAAAACACCTACCCTTCTGTGTAATGATTTCGCCTCAAGCGCGTGATGTCTGATGCGTAATGCGGTAAAAAAAATAATGTAATTATTTTCAAGCAGATTATACTAAGATCAACGAGGATTTATCTAAAATTGAGTGGCATAGCCTTTTATGCGACCAAGACGTTGAGGAAGCTCTGGAAACATTTTAAATAAAGATATTTTTCAATTATTAAAAAGTACGTACCTTTAACTATTTGTAGATCATTATAGTATCCTGTCTGGTTTTCCAAAGCTCTGATACATATTCACAAAAAGTTCACCACAATCTGCTCTTGCAAAAAAATGCATTTAATGTTATACGTGGCGATCTCTTAAGATGGTTTTCCTCTTACGTGTCCATTAGAACTCAAAGGGTGGTTATAAATGGTTTTATCTCTTTCACTATAGATGTCACTTCTGGGGTGCCTCACAGTTCTATTTTAGGACCACTTTTATTTATAATATTTATAAATGATATTAATAAGTGTTTCAAACCCCCAAAAATACTTTTATATGCAGATGATCATAAGATATTCAGACCTATACGTATTTTAACCGACTGTTACCTCTTACAAGAAGACCTAAATAGGTTCTATGAATATAGTTCATCTAACAAACTCCAACTTAGCTACCTCCAACAATCTAACTGTTGCTGTATAAGCTTTACTAAAAACAGAAACGTTACTAGTTACCAATATTCTCTAAGTGACACAATCCTCAAAAGAGAAACATTAGGAATTTGGTTGGGTGAAAAATTACACTTTGAGGATCATATTAATAGAAATGTAAACAATGCTTTCCGAATCTACGGTTTTGTGATAAGGTCTGCCACTAGTTTTTCACGCCCGAATACCTACTTATATCTCTACAAGACGGTCTCTGTATGGAATCCTTGAAATCGAGCGGCATCATTCTGGAGACAAAATTTTTATTTGACTTAAGTAATAACGCATATGATTGTATGGATATAAGTAACAAGATCTTACTTACGTAGTACCACGAACAACGATAAGTCGTGGAATCATGCGCCCGGCTACTATTCGCAGTTACTTCTTGTCGCACAAATGCGGGAGTGCGCGCACACCTCGTATTACAAATCAGTATAATAAACTATTTGAAAATATTGAAATTCTTTGGCGTATTTGCTAGATGATGAACTTGCATCAATGTTTGCATGCCAAAATGGTAGAATATAGAAGGATACTTTAATATTATTTAATCAACATATTGTAAATACCGGCATTCTGAGCAAATAAATCAATATTCTATTCTATTCTACGTGAGTAATAGATTTTGATTGTAGTATTCTTATGGTTTACTTTGATAGTAATAATAAAAATTATTTCATAGAGCATTCACTGATTGGTACTGTGTTTAAGTACTGACAGAAAAGCAATTTGAGAGTCTAGCGAAGAGCCTCGAGATATATATTTTTTCTATTTATTTATCCTAAAAACATAGCAGCATTGCTATTCTGAAAAGTTTATTTGCGAAATTACTTCTGAATCCGCAGTGAAATCATGTGAAATTAAAGTTTCGTATTCTTAAATGGAGTGAGTCGATGTAAATCATAACAAGACACAATTCAGCGTCACTTCACTACCATAGAGCAATGTCACTTGGGTTCTCGGAACTCTTCTTCTGTTCTCGGAACACTTGGCCTTGATCTTGACATAAGAATAACGAAACTTGTACAGGCGAGATGAGAAGCGAAGTGAGTGTGACTTTCGAGATGACTTTCGAAGTGATTTACCATTTACAGAATAGCACTGCTGGAAGCAAATAACGATATAATTATAACATCTATTGCGTACAAGAGATTTCTTTATATTAGACGACCGTTTGAGGACGAAGATTTATAAGTACCAGCATTTTGCCAGTGACTTCGTTTGCGAGATTGTTTTCATAAAAACTTTACTACCCACTAAACCGTTGTTTGAAGGTAGTTTAAAAAAAATGTCTGTCTCTCAGTCGGTCTGATAGAATTTGTGTTAAGTTTCAAGTTCGTTAACTCCAGATATGAGAACCTTCCATACAATCTTTAACACACCCTAAATCGTATTGTAGGGGTAGTTTTGAAAAACTATATGATAACAATCTTTATTATTGATATAGATTACTATTAGCGCTATGTTTCTTATATTGACCTACAGAATAAAATTTGGCATACAAAGGAAAGGGTGAAACCTCTTTTCACCCCCTTAAAGGTTGAACTTTCTAAAACCTCTTCCTGGTGCTCGCTTACGTTAACGTTAAAACATGATTGATCCGAGAAATCTTATGGAAAAGTATAAGAGCTCATTAACACGAGCGACATGTTGACAACGGCAGAGGTAGCTGCAGCCGACGATACGAGTCGGCGGCAGCCGTCGACGTGTCGGTAGCAGCCGTTGACGCGTCAACGGCAGCTGTCGACATTCTAACTTTGAACATCAGCCGCAGCCGTAGTCAGCTTAGTATAGGAGTCAGTTGCAGAATGGATTCTGAAGAAGAAACATTATTATTGGTTTTACTTCGTCAATCAATGATGTTAAAATCAAATTTGGTCACTAGAACTCATTTTACAAATTTCCCACACGCATGCCCTTGAACAATTGGCAGTCGACTGAAGCAAGTGTCGTTATTATAAGTGTTGGTAACATGCCACTCTTGTGTACGAACTCTAAGTAAAATAAGATTAACCGTAAGCGTTAACGCTGTCTAGGGAGTACATGACCATGCTTGAACCCGTAGCTTACTTAAAACTATGAACTTCCTAAACGATCATTTCCGTATCGGTCCCGTCACGTAACATAAAAACGACACATCAATCCTACGTGCGCGTTCCTCTTCCAATGTTACGGCATGTGATGAACGTCGAATGTGTTGACGATGTTATTATTAATATCTGGGACAGACAAACACACAAAGACGCAATAACGATCGGCACAGTTTCATCAATATTGTGATTATACGCCAGCTTTTGGGAATGGCGCTTGAAGGGAAGTTTTTACTTGGAAATTAGCTGAGGGCAATTTTATGAGACAGGGCTATCAAAAAAAAATAATTTGGGTCTTTATTGGTATTGGTTTTAAATTGAATTAAGATTATTATCACGTTTGTTTAGTACTAATTTCTGCCAGCGACTTTGCCTGAGTGATAATAAAAAAATATCCCAAGAAAATACAAGGCTGCTATTTCAAGACATGGTCTACTCGTGTACAAAGTTTCATCAAAACCCGTGTAGCAGTTTGAGCGTGAAGAAGTAACAAACATACACACACACACACTCACAAACTTTCGCCTTTATAATATCAGTATGAATGGAGTTTTCAAGCACAAAAAATTTGTAGCGACATCTATGGCGTCACATAAGAACTAATCCTGCATCGCGCAATCAAAGTTCTCCGCACGTTTAGAACACATAGTACAGCCCGAAATCATCTATCGGGCACTAGTAGCCCACCAGACATAACAATCCGTCTAGTTGGAGGATCCTCCCTTTTCAACGGAGGTTTGCGGGACTTTAGTCTCTGTTCCACATACCTCCAAACTGGTGACCCTCGACAAAGAACGTCAACGCAGCCTTCGTGCAGCCACTACTTTGTGACGACATCATCACTTCCTCAAGCTTTCGAGCAGCGAGCCATACAGCCAGCACCACGGCTTTAAAGGGTATCCTGACCACCAGCATGCCTACCTCGTCATACCTGGTCATCACCCTCAGCCTCATCAGTGACCTTGGCTAATCACACCGCACCTTCGGCCAGTCACATGAAGAGCTATCTATGAAGAACCTCTCCTGGTCGACGCAAGCAGTCAAGCCACTACATCGCACAGCACCGCTCCGACTCACTGGAGCCAGCAGCACTACTCCGACTCACTGGAGCCTGCAGCATCATCCCGACTCACTGGGACATCATCACCCCGACTCACTGGGGCATCATCCCGACTCACTGGGACATCATCACCCCGACTCACTGGGGCATCATCCCGACTCACTGGGACAGCAACACCCCGACTCACTGGGGCATCATCCCGACTCACTGGGACAGCAACACCCCGACTCTCTGGGGCATCATCGCAGACAGTTCCGACTCACCGAGAACTATGCGGCATTCTGTTCCGACCCACTGGAACCAACCTAATACTGGCCTGGCACGCATCAAGAACCATCGATCTCCGATCTCTGGAGGGGAGTGATGTAGCGACATCTATGGCGTCACACAAGAACTAATCCTGCATCGCGCAATCAAAGTTCTCCGCGCGTTTAGAACATATAGAACAGCCCGAAATCATCTATCGGGCAGTAGTAGCCCACCAGATATAACACCCGTCTGGTCGGAGGATCCTCCCTTTTCAACGGAGGTTTGCGAGACTTTACTCTCTGTTCCGTCTACCTCCAAAAATTAAACAATTTATCTGAACAATATTGTTATGATAATACATTTATAAGAAATTTTTGTCTAGGAGTAGGTAGTTGAGTATTTATAATTATAATCTAACATAAGAAACGAATGAAGTTTATAGAATATAGAATGGCGCGAGCAGAAAATGGATTCGTTGCTAATATTTTTTGTTATTTCAGGATTTAAACTATATGTGACTTTTTTTATTATTATTATTATTGATAGTCTCGCGTTTGACCACTATCTCACCTGATCACCTCCAAGCTATGATGTGGCCGACGATGGAGCACGCTTGCCTCGAAGTAACCTATTCACTCTTGACTTAAAGACCCCTAGGTTGTAGCTATCAGGCAACACAGACTCCGTCCTCCAGTAACGAGGAAATATACTACATTAGTCACCGGGGTCCTGGGACGAAGGCAATGAAGGAACAGGAGTGGGTTTTTAGTCAGTAAAAGTCTGACACTATCTCCCGCTCCGCCCAAGAGCGGGATTTGACATTAGATGATTTTCCAACCTTAAAAAAAAAAAAAACGTTAGTCAAATCAAATCGCTTTTATTTGTTAACACAGGTACATATAAATACAGATTTTCTTTATGATGAACAGAGTGCTATGTTATGCCCGGAGGCGAACAAATATGGTGTGCATCTAGCTCAAGATTAGAAATTAAAGTTTCTAAAACAAGTATTTGATACATGAATAATTATGGTATTAAATTGGCAATGAAATTAAATTGAAAAATTACATAATATTTGATAAATATTATGTAATTTCTGTTTGTTTTTTTTTTCTTTGACATTTATATTTAATAATTTATTCGCAAGTCCAAATAATTAAATTATAAAAAAAAGTAATATAAAATACTTCTTCATCTTCGGACGAGACAGTTACAGGAATAATCTCAATCGAACAACGCTTACAGGTTAGCTAGTTTGATTGTTCAATTAAAACCTACTTAAATTACGGTAGAAGTAGGAATGTTCGGAAGTGTTACCGAGGTCCTGTAAAGCAAAGGAGAACTGAAAGAACACAGCTGGGTTTTAGTCAGTAAGGATCTGACACACCCTGTCGCTTCAGCCGAAATCATCATCATCATTTCAGCCGAAAGACGTCCACTGCTGGACATAGAAAGTGTCTCCACAATGAACGTTCCTATGCGTCTCGCAGCCATCGGTCTCCCGCAACCTTTACCAAGTCAGCGGTCCACCTTGTAGGAAGCCTTCTAACGCTACGTCTTCCGGTACGTAGTAGCCATTTCAGAACCTTTCGGCCGCCAACCCGTTCTGCGAGCAATGTGCCATACCCATTGCCAATTAAGTTTGGAATAGGAGACATTATTTGATGATTAACACCCTTAAAGAAAAAACTAAGATACCACATAAAATGAATTGAAATGTACCAAAGAGTTAGCTTGGCCCAAAAACGCAAAAGGCAGCTATTAAAGAAAAACAGATGGGGTCGGCTCTGCAACCTTTTGTTGAATTAAACTTGTAAAATTATCTGTTTAAACGATGTTTTCCTTTTCGTAACTTGGCCAAAAATCTCTAGAACGCAAAGGGCAAATGAAGGAACACAGGCGAGTTTTTTGTCAGTAAAAGACTAACACACCATGTCACTTCCATCCAGGGCGGGAGACGTTATTTTATGAACCACCTCAAAGAAACAATTTGTTTGTTGCGAAACCCTACAAACTAACCTGCATGATATTCATATTCATGTCTTTATTTGTATACCATAATATCATTAGAGATGTTGCATTAATTGTTTAAAGTTAAGTAACAATTATGGACCCTGTAGGGCATAGCAAAAAATAAAATTAAAATGATAAAATTGAATTAAATTAAAAAAATAATAATAACAATGTCATTTTACAAAATAGCGCTGTTAAATTAATCACACAAAATATTACAATTCGTCCAGATTATCTTATCTTATCTTGTTGTGGGGCTGGCCCTAGGCCAGAGCACTTCGACCCTTCTGGATCTTTTGTGCTATCGTCCAGATTAACTCATTATATATATTATTGGGATCATTATCCAAACATACTACTTATTATTATAATTAAATAATAAGTGTCAATTTATATTCCTCTCATTCAAGTGTTCATGTAGTGTATAATATGCTTTTTTTTGTTAATATTTGCTTGAGTTGATAACTCATCTAATTCGTCATTAAAACACATTTTAAAACATAAAATAGCTTTAATAGATTTATCGTTGACTATCCACACCTCGACCGAGATCTGACCTAACCCAGCTTATTTTACCTAATGTAAAGTCCAAATAATAAATACCTTATTAAATACACAGCCAAGTCGGGGCTCAAAATCTTCCATCCATTAGGATTTGACGTCACGAAGAAACTTTATTGAATGAAAAATAATGTTAAACCAATTTAGGAGTGATCTACGAGACGTTGTGAGTCTCACAGCGTGTGAATTAGTAATTAACTCCATTATAATAATGGATCTCTTAAGGGATTTATAAAGTTTCGGAAAATATAAAAATAAAATGAATAATTCGGTGGCCGATTGGTCGTAGAAATCTAATTTCGTACGCTAATTGTAGAATGATGTTTTTGGGCAAAAATTGGTTTTCATTTGCTCGACCACTTTTATCTCTACCGCTTTTAAGCACGCAATTTACTGTTTTCCTCACTAGTGCGAAAAAGTGTGCGCGCTCGCCCCCACCACAATTTATTTTTTTACACGATTATGTAATTTTTTGATATAATCGTGTAAAAAAATAAGAGTAATTTTCAGATCGAATCAGGAATGAGGATATCCGCAGGAGAAACAATGTTACCAGCAATGGGCAGGGCACATTGCTCGCAGAACGGATGGCCGTAGGGGCCGAAGGTTCTAGAATGGCGACCACGTACCGGAAGACGTAGCGTTGGAAGGCCTCATACAAGGTGAACCGATGACCTAATAAGGGTTGCGGGAATCTGATGGATGCGAGACGCACAGGATAGTGACTTGTGGCGACACTTGGGGGAGGCCTATGACCAACAGTGGACGGCTTTCTACTGAAATGATGATGATGATGAATTTTTATAAAATCATTTTCATAAAATAATAATTAATAATAGACTAGCTATTGCTCATCAGCCAACAAGGATCAAGATTATAAAGTCATTCTAACCTAAACACTTATAAACTGTGACGTGCCTTTGACAGCTTAATAATGTCGCCATATTAAACTATTAGCTAGACTTTACTTACTTACATTTTACCAAGCAAATTCAATTTCGATTTCCTACAACAGCAATAGTAAGGTGAATGCTCTAGGATAAATATGCCAATTTTTATAAAAAAAACTTTTCATTCCTTCAGAAACTGAAATAAAGACACAAAACTGTCTTAAATCGAGATCTGTCGTGATCATTTACATTTTTAGTAATGAAAAAAAGTGCAATGTTTTTTTTTCAGGTAGGTACATATACAGAGAAATATAGAAAAAGGTCACTGTATTTTATTAATTTTTAAGAAAAATATAGCTTTAAGCTATACACCATTGCTTTAAAGAAAACTGTATTTATTTAAAAAAATTAAGGACGGTTTTCCTTAAAGCAGTGGTTGCATGATGTGAAAATACTCGCAATTTTTTTTTATAATTATTAAATAGGTACCTAGATTGCATTTGCATTGAGAGCAGTGGTGGCCGAGTGGTAACGGCCCCGACTTACGAGTTGTAGGTTGCGGGTTCAACCCCAGCCAGGCGCACTACTTTGTGTAATTTATTTTCATCACCACTTCTCTCAAAACGTTGAAGGAAAACATCGTGAGGAAACCGGCATATCCTAGAACCAAAAATTCGAAGACATGTGACATCCACCAACCTGCACTGGGCCCGCGTGGTGGATTACGGCCCATTCCCTCTCCTAGAGAGGATGCCCAAGTCTCAACAGTGGGAACATTGTAAGGCCGATTATGCTAGATTGCATTGGAATCAATTGTTATAAACAAGCGATAATCGTGCCGAAAAACTGTTACGCAGTTTGGTGCGTTTACGAAATGTACAATTTTGGTCCAAATAAATGTTTCACCCTACCGTACAACATGTTACATAATAAACGCACATTTTGAAAATATGCGTATGTTCAGAATTGGCTACTAAATTGATTTTAGTTATATTTTAAAGTAAGAAGATAGTGGAGACGCACTATTGCTGTTGGTTTAACAAGAGATGTTGTTATTCAATAACCGATAGCTATTCTTTACATCTTCTTTCACAATCGAGCTGTTATTTAGCTGCTGCTGCTGTTTTTGACCTATGGTATGAACGGTGAGCAATGGGTAGCTCGCCCTCCGACTGTCCGGTAACCGTCCGGACCGAGCCCAAGTTGTCGATGGCGCGTACTGTTCCACGCGTACCTCAAGCAGATGTCACCAATTGTAGGGGCAAAGCAGGGTCCAAGCCTACTGGGGCCAAGGGTCTGATTCTGAAAGGAAGACTCGGCCCTGGTACGAAAAGCAACGAAGGTACAGGAGTGGGTTTTTAGTCAGTAAAAGTCTGACACTATCTTCCACTCCGCCTAAGAGTGGGGATGGCATAAGATGATTTTCCCACTGAAAAATAAAACCTATGGTTTGAAATTCGAAGAGAAAATAATTGCAGAATAAACCCACATGCCACCTACACAGGACTTACGAACAGTAAAGGTAGAAACATTTAACCTGATGTAAAGCGTCCACTTAATCGTATCTAGACTCGGTTACTGTGGTTTAATTCTGTCAGAACTGTGTAACCAAGTCTAGTACAAGAAACAGTGGTGGTTGCCGAGTACAGAGTTAGTTAGCAGATTATTTTGTTCAGTCGAGCGGCTCGAACGCTTGTTGTAGTCCTGGCGCGGGCGTTTTCTATTTGATTTCCACGAACGCCTTCTTCCATCTCTTTATCCCCAAATGCCTTACTGTTCAGGTATTTTGAACTTACTGCTTATGAACTTAAGGTGTTTGGTTGATATTTCGAGGGTTTTCTCTTATGATTCTTCTCTTATGCAGTATTATGCGAAATTTGTTGTGTAGTCTTTTCCGAATGCCAAATTGTTAATTTGCCATTCAATCGATGTGCCAAGCTTTTTCCCAAGGATATTATTTATCTGAATCCTATCCTATCTATATATTGATCTTGATATAAACCAGTGCTTGACTGCGATCCCACGTGATGGTAAGCAGTGATGCAATCGTTGTTTGTGAGGCGCACTAGTTTATTTAGAGCCTTGAAAACACCCAAATTATAATCGAACGGGAAGACCGCAGCAGGAAAATTGTTCCAGTCTTTCGATGCACGCGGTATAAACGACGAAGCGAAACGCTTAGTCCGGAACGTAGAGGCTTCAACAACGTAAGAGTGGATACTCGCCGTACGTAGGGTTGTCCGATGGTAGAAATGAGATGGCAAACTCAAGGCATGCAATTAACTGACTTTAATTCAAATTTAGGATCAGCGCGGTATTTCTTTTAGGAATCTACCCAACCTTTTCCTAGATTTGTAGAGATCAGCTTCCAGTATAATCAATTGCAGTCGAATACAATTTTTATAAGAACAATATACCGTGGAGCGACTGCCCATCGAAATTCCACAACTCAGTATCTGGGTAATAAACACCTCTTGAAACGACGGCTAATGGAAGTTTTCCTGGTTTCTGACTACCCGTTTCAAAATGGTTTGTTAATGTCACTGAGTAATTAATTAAAAACACACATTACAAACATATTTTTTGATATAAACTAGGTAGTGTTTGACCTCGATCTCACCTGATGGTAAGCAGTTATGCACTCGTTGATAGTGTAACGTATTGAGCCTATTTACTCTAGCCTTGAGCACACCTAAATTATAATCGGACGGGAAGTCTGAATATGACATTGCCCTGGAATATGATACTGTCCTGGATAAAATATAAACAGCCTTTTTGTTTCATTCTGAATTAGTTTTTTATATAAATATCGCTTAATAAAAACACAGATGAGGTTTTAACGATGTTACGAGTCAACGCAAAACTGATTGATTCTTACTTTAAAAACTGAGAGAAGTATTTTATAATGGTCAGGCTATATGAACAAAAGTAATATAATTATAATAATCCACAACTATCACACAACGCCGTCTAGTCCCAAACTAAGCAGAGCTTGTGTTATGGGTACTAGACAACTGATAAAGATATATTTCTAAATACATACATTATATAGATAAATTACACCCCGACACAGAACAAATTACCGAGCTCATCGTACAAACATTTGTCCTGGATGGGAATCAAAGCCACGACCTCCGGCGTAGCAGTCAGGGCCACTAACCACTAGACCAACAGGCCGCATGAGGCAACGGCGACGGTCCTCACGCCCCAACCGCCGCCGGGATTCCGGTCCCGATTTCCGGCCACCATAGGCGCGGAATGGGTGGCCCGCCGTCCGGTAACTGTCCGGACCAAGCCCAAGTCGTCGATGGCGCGTATTGTTCTATGCGCGCCTCAGGGAGATGTCAGTAAATCGTAGGGGCCCAGCAGGGTCGAAGCCTACTGGGGCCATGGGTAGTGTGAAAACGAAACCCGGACCCTGGGACGAAGGCAACGAAGGAACAGGAGTGGGTTTTTAGTCAGTAAAAGTCTGACACTATCTCCCGCTCCGCCCAAGAGCGGGATTTGTCATAAGATGATTTTCCCACCTAAAACAAAAAGAAAGACCAACAGGCCAGTCGACTTAAGGTAGTCAGATTAAGTAATAATGCTTCTTACATGGGTACTTTTACCTTTCTTAGAAGCGGATGAAACGTGTGTCTTTACACGCGTTGGTTATTATGAAACCGGGAAGGAAACAGTCCTCTATTATATAAGTATATTACGAACGTTGAAAAGGAAAGGTCGTATAAACCGTTTATCTGCGCATGTTTCCATTTTATTTATAATCTCAAATCGACTATTTCGTAGACCACAATGATATTAGCAATGTCATCGGGCAATTTTAGACCTTTTCGTTATAACAACGACTGGCCTGTTGGTCTAGTGGTTAGTGGCCCTGACTGCTATGCCGGAGGTCGTGGGTTCGATTCCCACCCAGGACAAAATATGATTGTGTGATGAACATGATCATTTGTTCTGTGTCTGGGTATAATTTATCTATAATATTAGAAATATTTAAGTATCATACTATAAGAAGAAAGAGCGATCTTTCTCTTCTTTCATATCACCGTCATAATTTCAGTCAATAGGCGTCTACTTACAAAACCGTCCAGTGATTGCGTCCGGGTCATCTGTCCAGTGTCTACCCACCTTGCGAGAGGCATTCTAACAAATGGCGCCTTATTAAATTCATGCCTAAGATTGCTGAGTGCCTTCATCGTCATTCGCAACAGCAATGCTGACAGGAGAATTATTAATGAGGTAATATTTTTCTTTCAGGCAATTCATTTATTATTTCCGAAGCGACTATTTTAGCTGGGCGGTACCTAGATAAATAGATGCTATATGTATATATATATTCAACCTTTCAATGGTTCCCACTGCTGGGACTCACGCCTTCTCTCTGGGAGAGGGAATGGGCCTTAATCCACCGCGCAGGCCCAGTGCGGGTTGGTGAATGTCACATGTCTTCGAATTTTTGGTTCTAGGACATGCCGGTTTCCTCACGATGTTTTCTTTCACCGTTTTGAGAGCAGTGGTGATGAAATAAATTACACAAAGTATTACGCCTGGCTGGGTTTGAACTCGCGACCTACAACTCGTAAGTTGGGGCCGTTACCACTCGGCTACCACTGCTCTTCAGTCGGGAATGTATATAGGTGTATATAGTTTTATAGATAGATGAGTAGTTAAATCAATCGAGCGGAAAACGAAATTAAAGAGCCTATTCATGAAACATACAATAGCTTGATATAGGTAGATCATAATTATGCGTACTAGAAGATCGAGTTAAATATTTCTAAAATCATTACTTGACTAGACTAACGTTAATTGAATATCAAAAAATATGAGATAGACCAGCGGTACCAAACCACTACAACTGCTAGACCACTAGACGCAATGTGCCACTGGTCATCCAATGACATCCCCCGCTCTTCTGTGTCAGACTTTTACTGATTAAAAACCCACTCCTGTTCCTTCGTTGCCTTTCCACCAGGGCCAAACCTTCCTTTCAGAAGCAGACCCTTGGCCCTAGTAGGCTTCGACCCTGCTGAGCCCCTACAGTTTGCTGATGTAGCGACATCTATAGCGTCACATAAGAACAATCCTGCATCGCGCAATCAAAGTTCTCCGCGCGATTAGAACATATAGAACAGCCCGAAATCATCTATCGGGTAGTAGTAGCCCACCAGACATAACACCCGTCTGGTCGGAGGATCCTCCCTTTTCAACGGAGGTTTGCGGGACTTTACTCTCTGTACCACCTACCTCCAAAGCTGACATCTCCTTGAGGCGCGCGTGGAACAGTACGCGCCGTCGACGACTTGGGCTCGGTCCGGACGGTTACCGGACGATCAGACGGCAAGCTACCCATTGCTCGCCGTCCGTGTGCCCACACCTACGGTGGCCGGAAATCGGAATCGGGACCTATACGCACGAAAAGTTCACACTCAACACACTAAATTTGTGTAAAATTAAGGAGCCTGCCTTGCCGGATTCTGTATTTTTTGATAACTACAACCTGAGGGTACTCCAACGTCGATCACATTTTCGCTTACCACTCGGCAAGATAGTGACCAAATTCGAGCCAATCAACAAAAATAAATTTAACTTTGAATTTTCATTAATCGTTATTGCTGATATAACGAAATCTCTTGACGTTCTTAACAAAGTGTTGTCTAGACCTTGTGGATTTTCTCAATCAATTTCTGATCGAATAGTCTACAATTTCCAACAAAATTTTGTTGCTATACAAATTAATATAATTTCTATACCCACTTGTTAATATTCAAGTCAGAACTGAATTAATTTGCATCAATACTTTATCGAGTGTTATCTTTGAGTATCAAACTTTGTTCTGGGGCCTTACTATGGCATGTTCAAATGTCAGTCGTCCGAGCAAGAAAATGATAGAGCTATACTCAATGTGGTTGATAGTTTTAAATACCTGGGTCATGTTGTCACTAGTGACCTACGTGATGATGGCGACATAGAGCGCGAGCGCAGGGCGTTGGCAGTGCGGGGTAATATGCTCGCTCGTAGGTTCGCTCGCTGCACGGCAGACGTCAAAATTAGTTTATTTAAGGCGTTCTGTCAGTCTTTCTACTCGAGCGGCCTGTGGGTGTCATAAACAAACCGGGCTTACAACGTCCTGCGCGTACAATATAACAACGCTTTCAGGATGCTGTTGCGGTTGCCGCGGCGTTGTAGTGCGTCGGGAATGTTTGCCGCGGCTCACACGGATGGCTTTCACGCCATCATGCGTAAGAAAGCGGCTTCCTTGCTGCAACGCTTGCGCAACACTCGTAACAGCATCCTGAAAATGATTGCTGACAGGCCGGATTGCCCCATCCAGAGACACTGGGTGGAATTAGCTATAGGTTACTAATAACACTAATATAGTATTTAAGCACTTTCTGTTAATAACACACTAACAATTTATGGACTATTTATGGGTCTGAAATAAAGAAATTTTAATTTTTAATTTATACATCCTATATAGCTCCATCTCTTTAACAGTTTTGTTTAAGTCGTACAATGGATTGTATTAAGAGCCCGTGGTAGGGCCTCAGTTATCGACTTGTAATAATTTAATGAATCTTTGCTTATTGATTTTATTTTTGTTGCTCACTGAGCAGACTTTGTGTTGTTCTTTTGTTTATTTTAAATAATTATTTAGCTCAGTAACTCGAGTTTGAGCTGATTGGTACGTTTTAAGGATAAAAACATATTGTATTTGCTGGAAAGGCTTAGGCGACGAGAGATGACTAAAATCCATTTGCGCTAAGTATTTACAGTAAGCTATACAACAGTGGTAAAAATGTAATATTAATGAACCTCTAAGTCATTGTATAATCAATCGTCTTTAGGGTTCCGTACCCCGAAACGAAAAAAACGGAACCATTATAGGATCAATTTGTTGTCCGTCTGTCTGTCTGTCTGTCAAGACCCTTTATCTCAAGAACGCATCAAGGTGTCGAGTTGAAATTAAAACCATATTCTTAAATCTGCGGTCCCTTGAAGCAGTGAAAAAATCAAACTTCTGAGTTAACGAAAAAAAGATACGGCCGTTTATGTCACAAAAAACGTTTACGTCGACACTCTCAAGGGAATCAAAATTTATAGAGTACTTCCCGTTGACCTAGAATCCTGAAATTTGGCATAAAGCAAGGTCTCATAGCGTAAGTATAGGAAAAAATCTGAAAACTAAAAAATTTGGCGATTCGGAAAAATCTTCGGGGAGATTTGGAGAGATAGAGTTACGAAGATTGTTGGCGATACATTGTCATTGTCACCAACCTAATCGTGGCGTCTTACCGCCCGCGCCCCGCACATGGGACCCCGCTCTCTCCTAAAAAAAGGAAACAAACGACTTTCTCTCGCGCATCGCGATCTTAACTTGACTTCATTTTGACACATTGTGAAAATTTTGCAAAAATATATTAATAAAACCCCTACAAGTGTAAAATTGCATAAAATCGTTTTCAATCTAAAGCAAGAAGTGGCTTTCAGGCCTGTAAAACCGTCCGGCTGCCATTTCGTCTGGAAAACTTCAGGCGGTGCATGATATTCCGGTCAGTGGCAAACACAAAAGCCTGATCACATGACAACCACTAGCATCAAGGTTATACAGATAAATGGTTACGCGATACCTTGTTCTGTGCCAATCAAAATTAAGTGGAAAGTCAATAGACCCAGGTGAGAAGATCGATTAAAACTCCCCATCCCAACACTCTAACTAATAAACTTGGAGTAACGTGTAATTTCAGACTTGTCTCTTCCGCCAGTTTTTACCAACTTGCATTTACAGACGAACTTGTATTGAAGACATGATTTATCAAGGAGAAATATACCGTAGTGCGTCGAGATAGAGGGTAAGAGTTTTTGAAATAGCTGAAGGTGTTTCGTGGTTTTGGTTAACAAAATTTGTAGAATAAGTTAAGTATTATAATTATTAAATAGATCACTGTTGAAACTGTACAGCAAGCAGAGAGGAAGTTTAATGGTATTGTAAATTTATTGCGCGTACGATGAACTTAGGTAGATATCTCACAAGTTTCTTCGTGAGTAGGTCGAGTATTAGCATTTTTTTTTAACTTAGCCTAAGGCCTTTAGGGAAAAGTTCTTTTAATAAGAATATCGAGTAAGGAGGTTTTTTTTTGTGATTACACTTATTTTTTCTTCGTGTAGGTTTTATTTTACTAAGTGTACATTTTTGTTTTAGGGTGGAAATCATCCAATGACATCCCGCTCTGGGCGGAGCGGGACAGCGTGTCAGACTTTTACTGACTAAAACTACACCTGTGTCCTTTAGTTGCCCTTTGCGTTTTAGGACTATGGGATTCCCCGCGTTTACAAAGTGTACATACCTTTTGCGAAAATATGTCTCTGGTCATAACTGGATATATGGAGATATACTTTCTAGTGTTTACTTTAACCATAACTTTTACTACGTAACCAAAGCACCCGAATTTGAGTGGTTAATGGTATCGTTACTTGTGACGTTTTTTTTAACCACACAGTCGCACAGTGGTTGATCGATTGGCTGCTGCGTTACATGTCACGGATTCTATTACCGCATGGAACAAATATTTATATGACCTACAGATAAGAGTTCCAGGTCTAGGTGACTTGTGTATGTGAAAAACTATTGCTAAACTGGTGCTAGTAACTCGAATTTTGCTTAACCAGAGAGTTGTCCAAATCTTTAGTTCTGACAAGGGTGTTTTTCACATTATTTTTTTATTTATGTACAATATTTATTACACTGTTATTTCAAAAACACTTAACTACTCGTAATTAAAACTATATATACACTAAAGGCTACTCCTAACTAAAATATAAAGTCCCAAGGGCTGTCTTTTACCTCGGTCAGAGATTAAGCATTGCCATACAACGTGGCAATGCCGCAAGCCTTTTGGGCACACTTCCAGTCGACAGCGATGCGTAGGAGTTTTATTACGCCATATTTTTGACAAGGGGTTAACCAATAGGTCATTATTAAAGTTAGTTAGTGCAACTCACTCTCAAGGAACTTTCATTACTACAGATGTTAATTTCAGTAGGTCTAAGATAAAGCATCAACCACCCACCAATTTACTACGTCAACCCAGTTCATTAATAACACCCTATTACCCACTGCTAAACATTGTGCACATAATGTCCAACATAATGTTAAGAAACAAAATGCTAGGGAAATATTCTACATTCCTGAGATGACCGTCCAAGAATCCTGGCTCATAAAGCAAGAGAAATATCTTCATTACCCTGCACTCGTATAAAATATACGAATGTTTGTATGTTAGCAAAATTGTAAAGATATGTGACTTTGTTTTTACTGCAAATTCAACCTTAAAGTGGACTATATTTTGTTTATGTAGTATGTATGTAGATACAATTCGATTCTGATAGCTTTATAAAAGTTTATATTTTTATGTAACTAGTTGATCTGCCCCCCTAGCCAAGTTACGATCGTTTCGTTTGCGTCGAACGCCTCGAGTAGGCCACGCCTCCGATTCTTTTGTTCTGACGTCATCTCAACGCTCAGCCACGTGGTCAGAACAAAGAATTCGACGCAAACGAAACGATCGTAACTTGGCTAGGGGGGCTGGCTGTTGTTTGTTGTTTTTAACCGAATTCAAAGAAAAGAGGAGGTTCACAAATCGGTTGTTTTGATTGAAGTTAATACGTCTTTAAAATTGCTTCCATAATAGGAGCCTGTTTAAAAATGAATGATAACGAAATCGGAGAACACAGTTTGATCTTATTACTATATATCTATCGTCTCCATTCAAAATTTAATTAGAGACTGTGTCGCATTGAGCGCGGTGGAGCATTTTGAGATTCACATTTAGTTTTACTTTAGAGTAGTGGTGGCCAAGTGGTACTAGGCGCATTAATTGTGCAATTTATTATGCGATTGATATCAAAATTGCAACTCCTCCGTTGAAGGTTTTTTTTTAGGTGGGAAAACCATCTTATGACAAATCCCGCTCTTGGGCGGAGCGAGAGATAGTGCCAGACTTTTACTGACTAAAAACCGACTTCTGTTCCTTCTTTGCTTTCGTCTCAGGGCCCCGGGTTTCACTTTCACATTACCTGTGGCCCCAGTAGGCTTCGACCCTGCTGGGCCCCTACGATTTGCTGACATCTCCCTGAGGCGCGCGTGGTTACCGGAAGGTGGGACGGCGAGCCACCCATTGCTCGCCGTCCGTAAGCGCGCGCCTACGGTGGCCGGAAATCGGGATCGGAATCCTGGTGGCGGTTGGGGCGTGAGGACGTCCTCACGCGATCGGCCACCTCCTTTGCTAGCATTACTGCTTCGCAGAAGGAGGCGACCGCCTGCTACTCCTCCTTGCTCTGGACCATGGCCTGTACCAAGGCCCGGCGCGATCGACATCTCCACCGTGTCCTCCAGGCGGTCCACACAGTGGCGACACCCGGGCGTCGCTTCCGCACGAATCCGGTGCAGAAACTTCCCGAACTTCGGGATTATATGCATCGCTTGATCGTCTCGCTCCACGCCGTCGCTCCACCGTCGCTCGTGCATCGCTTGATCGCCTCGTTCTGCCGTCGCCCGATTCGTGCGCGTCGCTCCTCTGCCGCCATCGCTCGGCTGTCACAAGTTTCGTGCCCGTACACTTACGGTGTTTCGCCATATGTCGCTCTTTGGCGTCATGTAGTGCGATGTGCAATTGGGTTTCCAGTATGGAGCGTATTTTATGCTCATCTTTTTGGGCTGCGGCCTATTTCTCGTTAGAGAAGATGCCACCTAAGTTCAATTTACACGAGCTTCAGAATTGTTCCAAAGAGTCACCACAGCCCTGGAATGTAAAGAGACTCTGAAGGAACACGTGTAGGTACAATCCCTCTTATCCCGCTTTACCCAAAGCGAGAGAAGTTATTTGATATTTTCCCCCCTTTAAATTAAAAAAGTTTAATTTTATTTACACCCACTAAGGTTTGTCGATTTTCTGTTACAGTATAAAACAACTCCTGGATTATTGAACTCGGGTTCGTAGGTATAGCGATGAATCAGGTCATCAAAAGCCACAAAACAATAAGATACCTACTACGAAAAAAAAAACTTTAATGCAGCCAAAATTCAATAAGAAAGAAAAGAAAGAAAGAAAACATTTATAAGCTTAAATCTTTCGTTAAATAATTACGTTAATCATGAAATCAAGAAGATTGCGATCCATTAACACATTTTCCTCAATTATATAAAATTTATGAGAATATCAATATCGTTTAAGAGAATCTGTTGTCTTGAACAGATTTGGCTATTGCCTTACAGTGGTAATTCTATAATGTTGTCTCAAGCTCCTTACTAATCTCCCGAAATCCCCGGTTTCGGGAGTTTCCCGTCTAATCCTGTAAAGTCACTTGACTATTAATTGAAGTGTTTGTTTCGGGATTAAGGAAATATTTTAATTAATTAATGAAGAATTAACATTTTGGCAGGGTGTTGCGAACACAATAGGGGTGAATTGAAAGAAGGACGGTTAAATACTGGTGAAAATGATGAAGGGATTTTTTTGTAATTATGAGTTATTGTTTTTTAATTTTGTATTTTTTAAGAGTTTTGTTTAATAATGGTGTACGATAAACTAGAACAGTGGTGGTTTGATCGCTTTACTTTCTTTTATGATTATTTCATCACCACTACTTTCTAAAACTCAAAGAGATGTCAGCAAGACCGTAGGCGCCCAACAGGGTAGAAGCCTACTGGAGCCATGGGTTGTGCGAAAGGAAACCCCGGGGCCCTGGAACGAAAACAATGAAGAAATACAGGAAAGGGCTTAAGTGAGTTAAAATCTGACACGCCCTCACGTAACGCCTTTGGCGGAAGAAGTCATTGGATGATTTTGCACTTAAAAAAGCTACATTCTAAAACGTGAAGCTAAATATCGTGGCAAATCAAAAATTCGAAGACACGGCCCATTCTCTGTCCTGCAGAAGATGAGGAGGCCCGATTCCCTGCAGAAGGAACATAATAAGGTTGATTATAACAATTATTTATGCTAAACTATTTTTATTAATGATATAAGCTAGTGCTTGACTGCGATCCCACCTGATGGTAAGCAGTGATGTAATCATTGAGGTTGAATAATATCAATAAATATTATTAATCGTTTTTTGGACTAGCAACACATTTAAAAATTGTTAGTGTACGAAAATAATTAATGTCCACTTCCACAAGGGAGACGACAGCGTTCCATTTTCAGAGAAAACAAGTAAAAAATTGAAACTAGAATTACAAACTACACATGAAAAAATACAAATTAATTCAAATTAAATTTTAAGAACGAATCTTATTAAATAGGTGCAAAGAAAAGCAATGCCGCCAGTCATTAGTCGACAGCGACAACGATGCGGAGGAGTTTTTTGTAGCCATACTTTAGATTGATTTTAGTTCAAAAGAGCTTTTTTTATTTAGTTATAAGTGTTTTTAGCATTGGTGGCCGAGTAGTAACGGCCCCGACTTTCGAGTTGTAGGTCGCGGGTTCAAACCCAGCCAGGCGCATTACTTTGTGTAATTTGTTTCATCACCACTGCTCTCAAAACGGTGAAGGGAAACATCGTGAGGAAACCGGCATGTCCAAGAAACAAAAAATCGAAGACATGTGACATTCACCAACCCGCACTGGGCTCGCGTGGTGGATTACGGCCCATTCCCTCTCCTAGAAAGGAGGCCTGAGTCCCAACAGTGGGAACATTATAAGGCCGACTATGCTATGCTAAGTGTTTTTAAGTAAATTAAATGAAATTAAAAATGTATACGCGGTATATTGTTGTACTTGAGGGATTTTATTTGTACGTGTAGCGCATGCATGTAAGATGTAAATTTAGAGTGGACTTATGTGGTACCTCCATACAAACCCACTCTAGGCTACATGTATGCGGTGTGTACGTTCACAGAACGATTTAATTACTGTTTCTTGAGGCTTAATTAGATTTTCCAGTTCCTCATATGCAAGAACATGGAACATATTTTTTTTTCCAGTGTTCTCTTTTTGCGGGTTTGTTTATATATACGTTAGTAATGCTGTGAGAAAAGTAATTATTTTTCAATACACTTCGTCGAAAACTGACTCTTATTACACTAATATTAGGTTCAACATGCAACAGCACTTGGCTCCATAACACCCTCCCCTTTGGCTCGGGTAACTTTCGCCTCGGTTGCTAATTTGCTCGGACAAAGTTTCTCCATTTGTATCGTAATGTACTATTTCCGATTTTATGGATCCTAAAATACTTTTTTCAAAATCAATTCTTCATAAGATCCTTTAGCACATATTGCAAACATTCCTATAATAGAAGTTAACAAAATTAAATACTTATATCTTATTAAGTTTCTTAAGTGCCGAGTTGCTAGCTTGTCTGTTTTCTATCGTTTCCATTTCGGGTAGTGTAGTTTGGAATTGAACCATTTAATTTCGTCAAGTCCGTTCCGTCATTGGACCACCAGACGTACGGCGTTGCGCCATCGTTACATGGCGGACATTCCACCCATACATAAAGTCAAAAGAGCAGTTGCACTTTACCAAAGCCTTAAATTTCTGTATAGTAGACGTTCAATGATCCATAAGTCATTTATTCAATACTTTAGATGCTACGCTACAAATTAAATAATTCATAAACCATTGACACTCTTCTATAAAGAAATGTTAGTCACTTTAGCATTAGTAGAGTGTAACTGCACTTGTGACCCCTGACTGTACAAAGTTTTTTGGGAGCACATTATGCATAATGCTAAGGAGTGGAATTCCCTGCCGGAATCTGTGTTTCCTAATAGTTATAACCCAGAGGTCTTTAAGCCAAGAGTGAATAGATTACTTCTAGGCAAGTGTGCTCCATCGTCGATCACACCATCGCTTACCATCAGGCAGGATAGTGGTCAAACACGACCGCCTATGCATAATTAAATAAAAGTACATCAGTTAGTCACTATGTCTTTTGCTTCATTGTCTCCGTTCTTACATCTGGAAATTAGCATATATTTTTTATACAAAGCTTGGTACGGTCCGCAAAACTATTTGTTACAAGACTTTTTCTCATCGTAAAGAGGTGACCAGACAGTTGCAAACTAGCGTTCCAACCAAGATCACCTTGGTTTATGTGTTTGGTTTGTGTTGAGGTTACATGGATGTAAACCACGCGCCAACACGTTCGGTGGTTGGAAAAACGCGCATCCCAACTAAGGGCGTTGAAGGTCATGGTTTACAACTGCTGTCTACACGGATTGAAACTAGCAAGGTCATCTTGGTTGGGACGTTGGTTTGCAACCATCTGGTCACCCCTTAAGTCCCTGGGGCACTGTTTAATTAAAAGATGAATGGAGTCGTTTATTTGCATTTTTGAACAAACCTTTTGGTTGAGATTTTATTTGATGTGCAGGATTTGATTGTATTTTAATGTTTAATGTGAGGATTCTCCAAGAGCTGTCTTCAGCAAATGTTGAGAGCTTTTTCATTTCTCAAAGAACGTATTTGTGGTACCTCAAAGCAACTAAGCACATCTCAAGAAATTTTTTTCATTAACATTTAGATTTGCAATAGATATTTTCACCATTAAATATCTGGATAATTTAATAAAGTGAATATAAAACGGTATTTGTTATATTCAAAGAATTGTGTGAATTATTGTGAAAAAAGGAGAGCAAGGCCTTTACCCTGTAATGAAAAGTAATAAATAGGCTGTATATAATCTGTTTAATCTGCATGGTTCTCCTAGATTTGACCATTACATGTTTTTTTTTTTTTTCTTCTATTTTGGCAACTGAGCCGGTGTCGACTATTCTGCCAGTGTCATGTGGTGACGGCAGCGCCGTAAGGTGAGCCGTCGAACTTTGCCCTTTGTGATAGATCTAAGACGTTAGTGGCAGGTTACAGATTGATATTATTGTCATTTAGGAATTTGGATAGGAGTTGGACAACTTTAGGAGAGAAATTCGTCAATAGGGAATGGAAGTTAGTAGGAAGGGGTATTTTAATTTTGGGAAGCATTTGGTACAAATCGAGGGAGTGGGAGTTTAAAGGACAAGAAAAGAAGATATGGTCCAATGTACCATCATCGAGGCCACACTCGCACAAAGAACTGTCACGAACGTGAATTTTATGAAGGAAAACTGGACTACTGCAGTGGCCGAGTCTCAATCTGCACAAGGATGAGACCGTTCTTTTGGATAGTTTGAGACACTTAAAAAACCAAGGTTTCCGCTGGATGTCAGGCTGGATACTGGCGTAGTACGCTCCCTTGAGCTTCGAGCTTACCTGCCATGCCGCTGACCACAGATTATGCAACTTAAGTTTGGTGTCCGAGCGTAAGTCGTAGCTATGCAACATGTAATGCCTTCGGTCTACAGGGTTGGATGTAGAATATTTTGCCAGCGAATCGGCGCATTCATTGCCACTTATACCCGAGTGACTAGGAACCCAAACTATCTCAATATTTAAACTTTTGGTATGGCAGGTGTAGAGTAAATTAAGAGTATCGATAATAATTTTACTATGGAGTTTTGATTTTAGTTGGTTTTGACCTAAAGCCTGGATACTACTGTAAGAGTCTGAGAAAATGACTGAATTTTTAATATTGTGTGCTAATATAAAATTGATAGCTTCTAGTATGCCAATGCATTCCCCTGTAAATACAGAGGCCTCTGGAGGGCATTGGAATAAAAGGGCTAATCTGGAGTTCTGGAAGTATGTTGATACACTTATACAACCAGTTAGCGATAATTTCGATGCATCCGTATAAAATAAGTTCCAGCCTTGCCAGTATCTTTCAATAGCCCGGTCGAAGTCCCCTTTTACGTCCTGCGAGTTTTTGGAGATGCCAAGTCCTAAAACGATTTTTGGCTTAAAATGAACCACCTCATAGGCGGAAGAAAAGACAGGAAGAGTAGGATATTGACACACAGGTGAAGGGAGGTGTTTAAGCTCTCTGTACCTATTCATCAATGGAATATTTTTATTGTTTCAATAGGAAGAGGCATTGAGAGATAGAAAAATTTGCTCCAAAATGGGAATTAAAGGATGGGATGAGAGGGAGAGGACTTTTGGTAAGAAACGATCTGCTAAGTATTGTCTGCGAAGGGCAAGGTGAGGATCTGCACATTCAACCTGGAGAGCATTTATGGGGGAGGATTTCATGGCACCAATTACGATTCTTAGGCATTTGGACTGGACTGAATCTAGTCTGCGCAGAGCTTCTCTGTTACATGGCTCAATTAGATAACTGCAGTAATCTAATACGCTTCTGACTATAGCATTATAGACCAGTTTTAAGGTATATGGGTGAGCACCCCACCATACACCTGCCAAAGCTCTAAGGACCGAAATCGAGCGTTCACATTTTTTCACTGTGTTGTTAATGTGACCCACTCCCGATAATTTGGAATCCAGGGTAACACCCAGAAATCTGGCGCTCTCCTTTACTGGGATAGCTTGGCCGTCGATATTAATGTCCACCTGTGGAACAAGACGTCTGCGAGTGAAAACAACTGCTGTACTCTTTGGGGCGCTTAGAGATAACCCATGACCTAGTAGCCATTGGTTTAATGAGGACAAAGACACGTTCATGGATTGGGCAGCGTCCTCGATGGACTTGCCACAGACCAATAGTGCAATATCGTCCGCATATTGGAGAATTTTGCAGTCCAAATTTAAACAAGAGGGAAGATCTGAAGTGTAAATGTTATATAGAGGGGGGCTAAGAACGGATCCCTGTGGTAGACCCCTCCAAGCTAACCTTGGTTCAGAGTCCTCCCCAGGAATCCTTAGTTTAATACTGCGGTCTGAGAAGATATTGCATATGATCTGAAATATCCTAGCCGGGATTCTCAGCTGTTGCAACTTCTGCCTGAGGATCGGGAGGAGGACAGAGTCATATGCAGCAGAAATATCCAAGAAGACGGCTACCACAGACTCACTTCTACTAAGGGTCAGCCGGATCTCTGATGTGAGGGTTGCCACACTATCAGTTGTACCCAGACCTTTCCTAAAGCCAAATTGAGTCGTTGGTAGCAGTCTTCTGCTCTCCACAAACCATTCCAGACGATTTTTTACTAAATTTTCCAAGAGTTTCATAAGGATGGACGATAGAGCAATTGGTCTGTATGAAGAATGATTACTAGGATCTTTTCCAGGTTTCAAAATGGGGATAACAACTTGAACCTTCCAATCAGGAGGAATATATCCGGAGGAAAAACAATAATTGGCCAAATCCAGGTAATACTGGTGGGTCTTATCCCCAGCTTTGCATATGAAAGAGTATGGAAATCCATCTACACCAGGAGCAGAATCCTTCACATGTGCGAGGACCGATTTCAGCTCCCCCAAAGTGAATGGTTTATCCAGAGGATCATCTGATGCCATCTGGGGATCTGATGAAACACATTCATCTTTATCCGGGGCGTAGGCTGGAGCTAGCTTGGAGAAGAACTGGTGAGCCAGTTCTTTAGATGTCATGCTGCCAGAGGGTAGTCGCATGCTGTTCCTAAAAGATTTTAATTTACGCTACACCACTGAGGCTGGAGTGGATGGACTCAACGAATCGCAGTACTTCCGCCAACCATCTCTTTTCTTTTTCTTGAGTAGTTTCCTGGATTTAGCCAATACATGTTGAAAATTAATGAGGTTCTCTAGGTTCATATCCACGTTGAGCTTTCTTTCGGCCTCATTCCTGGCTCTGATCGAGGCAGAGCATTCTCTATCCCACCATGGTGGAGAAGGAATTTTGCCGGTTGGCGGTTTTTTGGAGGGGAAACAGTCATCCGCTGTAGTGGATATAGTACTCGAGAATGCTGAAAAGCATTCCTGAGCATTTGCGTCATTGATGGGAGGGAGAGAGGAGACCCGTAAATCTAAAATTTTAGAGTACAGATCCCAATCGACTGAATTCAGTTGGTACTTTAACAGGGGAGGGGAGATATTGTCGGGAATGGATTTAGATGGGATTTCAACCATGATGGGATAGTGATCACTCCCATAAGTCATATCCAAGCGCTTCCAATTGAAAAGGCTGGCTATATTGGATGAGCAAAATGTTAGATCAACACAACTGTTGTTCTGTCCTGGCGAGCCCCGACGTGTAGCACAGCCATTGTTGATCACACACAAATCTAGCTCATCCAACATATCAACCAGACCCGAACCAAAGTTGTCGCAGGTATCTGACCCCCACCTATAGTGATGGCCGTTGAAATCACCCATGACAAGTAACGGGCCTTGTACATTACTCAGCAAATGTTTTATTGTATCAAGATCATTAGTCTGTGGGTGAGCAATGTAAAAACTAAAAATATTTATATCCTCAGCCTTAACAGCAACAACATTGACGTTGTCACCTACAATGAATTGGGGAGAATGTAACTTTGTTATTGATGAACAAAGCACATCCCCCATATCCATCTGATCTGTCATGTCGAACACCACTGAAACATGGAATCCCGAAATTACTATCCGGACGAAGCCATGTCTCAGCGATGCTACAGACTGATGGTTTATGTTTATTAATTAGATAAAGAAGGTCAGTCTTCCTGGGTGAAACACTCCTGACGTTCCATTGAAGAAATATCTGGGGATGGAACACTATGAATATAGTTGACGATTGATGACAATTTGTTGGCAACGTGGTCTGGTAGGGATTGGGAAGGGTTCGCTAACATTGTCATTAGCATACTGGAAATTACATTAAGTATGTTTTCAGGGCTAATGGGACTGCTTGCACCTTCTCTAGGGATGGCGCAGCCATTTTGGGAGGGGGAAAAGGAATAATCTTGAATAAGGGCTTGATGAGCCTGCTTATCATAGCTAGCTGAAAGGGGGGCATGGGATTTTGGTTTAAGGAAAACTGTTTTACGGTGCGATCTAGGTATTTGGGGAGTTTGCCTTTGGGATTGAGGAGAACAAGGGGGTTTTGGATTGGATGGTGCTCTTGATACTTCAGCATATGATCGTGAAACCCTAGGGAAAACTTGACTTGCTTCCTCATAAGAAACAGATTTTTCTGCCATAAGGGCTTTTATCCCTTTCTGACGACCTAATTCGGGGCATGCCTTGTCGTTAGCATAGTGGTTGCCGGAACAGTTTACGCAAATGGCATACTCATTGGGAACTTGGCATCCATCACCTGGGTGGTCTTCACTGCACTTGAAGCAACGCGGTTTCGAACGGCATACAGTACGAGTATGGCCGAAACGACAGCAGTGGAAACATTGTATGGTAGGGTACATGTACTTTACAACTGAGAGTGCTGAGTAAAAGCAATAAACTCGCCTAGGAAGAACTTGCCCGTCAAAGGTGAGAACAACGGTTTGTGTGGGTTTCCATTCAGTGACACCTAGAGAACTCACCTTCCGGTTCATTCTCCTCGCCTTTATAACAGGGCCGCATCCAGCAGGAACCTTGATATTTTGGATGATTTCATCCTCTGTCCAATCTGTAGGAACATCTCTGACGAGACCCATACGTGTGATATTGTACTGAGGAATTGTGGCTGTATAATTATGTTGGACTAAAATACGGCTGATCAAAAAGCTGTTCGCATCCTGATGCGACTGGAACTCCACTGACACGCGATTCCTTCCTAACTGTTTTACACTACCAAGGACAATGTTGCTGAAATTTTTTTCGTGTAAAAACATCCCAAATTTTACTTTGTGCAGAGTAGTACCCGATGTCTGGCCGTTGTTAAGAGAGACATGCACCACATAAGGGGCATTATCTCTAAATGTGTAGATTTGCCTACCGGTCTCTTTTTTATGGAATTTGGGAGGGGTTGTCACACTGGTCGGGGGAGAGGTCGCCAATCTTTTTCTGCTAGCAGATTCAGAGTCCATTATGTCGTTTGAAGCATTGTCGTCGGGAAGAGAAATCGTTGTGTATTCGAAAGGATCAGGGGGGTCGGGAGGTTTTTTAGTATCCATAGTGGATACTGTATGAAATAGTTTAAAAAAAAACCACCAAAACTTAAAAAAAAACAAACACAGACGAAAGCACGTGTTTGACCTTCACCACTACCAAGCAAAGTCCCTACGTTCGTTGATTCCGAACTTTATGAATTCGTATTTGCTTGCACGATCCGATATTATATTATCATTCACGGAGCGCAGAGTTCATCAGAAATTATTATCTTCTGTTTTCTTCTCATTTACTATTAGATTCCTTTTTATCTTATTTCTGATATTTTTCTCCAATTTAACTTTTCCTAGCTGTCTTTTTGTTTTTTCATTACATGTGTATGGACTTTAAAATAGACTGATACTTGAGTTTCTTTCGGCATTTCTTCACAGGGTAATCAGCTAGGAAACACCGGCCTCATCCACTGACGATAAAATTGACGAAAAAATGGCGTTGTTTTCGAATTTTTTTTTCGTAAATTTTTTCATATCTTCTCAGCGTTTAAACCTTCCCTGGACTATCACAAATATTTTAAGATCAAAATTAGCCAAATCCGTTCAGCCGTTCTCGAGTTTAAATAGCGAGACTAACGAACAGCTATTCATTTCTATGTATAGATATGTATTATGATATGGATATGGTCTAGTGGTTAGTGGCCCTGACTGCTATGCCGGAGGTCGTGGGTTCGATTCCCACCCAGGACATGTATTTAGAAAAATTTAAGTATGTTTCTCAGTTGTCTAGTACTCATAACACAAGCTCTGCTTAGCTTGGGACTAGACGGCGTTGTGTGATAGTTGTGTTAATCCAAGCTAATATTATAAATGTAAAAGTGTGTGCGTCTGTTTGTTTGTCCGTCTTTCACGGCAAAACGGAGCGACGAATTGTAGTGATTTTTTGAGTGGAGATAGTTGAAGGAACTCTCTTGTGTGATATGTATATGTATATATTTATATATATACATATATATTATGTATTTATTTTTAGTGTATTTATGTTATATAAGTATTTATTAGTTTAATTTAAGATTTCACAAACTCTTCTTTGCTTATTATATATATATATTTCTACACACTATAGTCTACATCTCTTCTAATCTCTCCTTTCGCAGGTCTGCTGGAAGAAATTTCTTTTTGAAATAAGAAGTACCTTTGTACAAACTTTATATTAAGATACCTATCTTCTTCTTTGTATTTGTGTGTACATGAATTATAAAATAAATAAATAAGGAATGGAGAGTGAAATAGGCTACTTTTTGTCTCTTTATAACCCCCCACTCCCCTAAAATAGGGGCTGGAAGTTTGTATGGAGCATTCCGCAATTTTCAAGGTAGAAAGCTAAAAATTGGTATGCGGACTATTTGTGTCTAACAAAAAAATCGTGCAACATTTTTTTTTTTGGGAACCTGCTCCCAACCCCTCGAAAGAGGGGGTTAAATATTATAGAAATTATTTCGTTATCCGACTTCCACGTGGGCGAAGCCGCAAGCAAAAGCTAGTATTATTGTATTATTATTCCATTTGTTCATTAATATATCAAATATATAATATTTTTAAATATTTCAATAAAAAAACATTTAAAAATATAAATATAATATAATTAATGTAAATGTGAGGTATAATATAAAATACAAGCTATAATTTAAAACATTTTTTTTTCAAATTTAGACAGGTGTAGGTGATAAACTTGTCATCGCTTTTTGAGTAATAAATTATAATCAACTTTCAAATGACCTAAATGTCTTATTAAAGCATAAAAATCAGCGGAGTGCAATAAAATTAACAGGAGCTGTTAGAAGTTAATTCGACTGTCGTTTGCTCCAGCGAACTTTCTAGATGAAACAACGCTTGGATGGGCACGACGGCTGATTTCGAACACCCCTTGTGTAATAAAAATGTGATATATTTTTGAGTAAACAATGTTTTTGTAAGGAAAATTTGTAGATCTGCTGATGAATAGAATTGTATGACACAGCTACACCTATTTTATAGGTCTTGTTTTTAAAGGTAGAAAATCATTCAGTTACTTTTCCTGCTCTAGGGTAGAGGGGGGGGGGGGGGGGCGTGTCAGAAATTTTACTGACTAAATCCACACTTTTCACAATTCTAGAACTACGGGTTTCCTTTTCAGAAATTACCCCAGTCCCTAGTAGCCATGAGCCCTGCTGGGTCCCTACGGTTTTGCTAATATCTCTTTGAGGTCGTCAACGACTTGGGCTCAGTCTAAACGGTTACTATACAGGAACCATGTAGTGAGTAGCTTATCAATGAGCTGCGCAAGTTTGCGGCTACGGCGGTGACGGCCGGTCTTTTTCTTCTTTTCCATTCAATGGTAAATTCGTCAAACTGTTTGGGCCCAATAGGTCGCTACATTAATAGCAGCATCAGTAGCACTCATCAAATTCTCCAAAGTGCAGGTGTATGGGCACTTGTGGCATTCTAATATGGGGCTCATGTTTTGAACAGGCGCACCGCACTCACATTGAGTATCCGACGATCCGACGGGTCTATAAAACCCCATTTTGCCAAGTTGAGCCATACTGCGACTCACTACGCCCGGGGCATCTCCTGTCGCTGCGTCTGGGGAGTGAGGATGTATGTTCCACGCGTGCGGCCGCCTCCTTCGCTAGCATTACTGCTCCGCAGAAGGAGGCCACTGCATCCCATCCTCCGTAGTTTTTATTTGTATTTTAGAACCTGCCAATCAACGTATAAAGTAATCATATGGTTATTTTGTTTTATTTTTATTTGTTAGTTATTTTTGTAATATTTTAAGAGAACTCTTTATGATAAATTATATTAATTCTGAAAATAGGTTTTAAAAAATACTTATATACGTAATTTGTTTCGTTAATTTAAACTAGATGAGACCGGTGATTCCTAGCTGAATACCCTGAGAAAAAAAAACGAAATTAACTCAAAGCACAAAGTCTCTTTTAAAGTCCAAACAGCAAAAATGTAATGGTCAAATCATATGAGAACCATCGAGATTAGTGTCGGACAGGGGAAGATTTTTGAGGAAAGAACCCCCTAGCCAAGTTACAACCGTTTCGTTTCGATTTTCGTTTCGTTGACCGCCTCGAGTCGGCTACGCCTCCTATTCCTTTGTTCTGACCACGTGACTGAGCGTTGAGATGACGTCAGAACGTCGTAAAGGAATCGGAGGTGTGGCCTACTCGAAGCGATCGACGAAAAGAGAATCGAAACGAAACGGTTGTAACTTGGCTAGTGGGGTTTGATCATCAGTCTATTCAACGAGTATCGTGTTACCCAGAAAGTAATTGGTTTGTTGTGGTCTGATCAAAGATTTTCAGCCGGATCCAGTTAGACTGGAAGCCGACCCCAAGCTAGTTGGGGAGGCTAGTGTTATAATGATACAAAAGATTATTAAAAAATCTTGCAAATTTATCCTCCAGCATATTTATTCCAAAAATATATATCGCATTAAAATAATCCAATCGAAATAATCCTCTGCTAAGTTAATTGTTTAAATTATAATAGAATTTAGTACAAAAATAGTAGCATCTGCTGAATGGTTCGTTTGTTGGCAGATTAGTTTAGGACATCTGTGTCCTAAGTATTTGAAATTCTGAATTATATGAAACTTAGTCTCTTTTACTCCAGTCGAGTCTGTGAAATTGATTTGTTCAGGTCAAAAATTGTGTGCAATTTCGTTTGCATGAAAGTTGAATATTGTCTCAAATTGTCTCAGAATCATCCTGTGCACTATTCCAGGACATGGTCTATCTGTGTGACAAATTTCATCCAAATTCGATCAGCTGTTAGGGCGTGTAGGAATAACAAACATACTACACACAGACATACACAAATGTAAAAAGCGCGGTTTTACGGACGACGAGCAACGGATAGCTCGCCATCTGGCCGTCCAGTAACACCCGAGTCCAAGTCAGTAACGGTGATTAGCGTTCCACGCGTGCCTCAAAAAGATGTATGTAAAACTGTAGTGGCTGAGCAGGGTCGAACCCTACTAGTGCCACTAGGAATTTTTGGACGGGATACCGCGGTTCTGGAACGCAAAAGGGTACTGAAGGACTCAGGTGGGTTTTACTAACTTAAACTTAACGAGGTGGTGGTACTTTTACTTCTTTTCTTCGATCACACACAGCCTAAAATGTTTTCATTGCTGGGACTTAGGTCTTTGCCTTGTGAGAGGTAATGAGCACTAATCTACCACTCGGGCACAGAGCAGGCTGGTGGATCTCACATGACTTCGTTTTATTTATGGTCCAGATCAAGTCAGATCTTCTATAATGATTTCTTAAATCGTTTTAAACGCAGTCGTGATGAAATTAGTTGCACAACGTTAAACGACTGCCAGAGTTTGAAACCTCAGTGGCTCATGACGACGAAACACATTGTGTTCCAAGTTCCTGATGTCTGCCAGGGCTGCTGGATTGTTTCAAAGAGTCACTACGGCCCTGGAACGATAATGATAACTGAAAAAACACAAGTGGGTTTTAGTGGTATATATTGTTATGGACGAACGTTTAAAACATACTTAGACAAGATTAAAGCCTTACAAATGAGATTTTTAAAAAAATTAGCAGACAATAAAACCAAACTACGATGTAAAAGAACTAGTTATGAGAAATTGTTTGTTGAGTGTAAAGTCCTGTCGGTACATGAGAGGGTAGCGCTATTAGTTGCGTTAGATCATTACTGCCACCAAGAGTACAAAATCAGGACTGTACAATTAAGGCCTCGAAGTAAAAAACAATGTAAGACGTTCGAAGTGCCCACTTGCAATAATTATTATGGACAAAGATGCGATAAAAGTTTTTCAACAATATTCAACAGTCTACCCGCAGACATCGAAAGTGAGTCAATTTCCAAACGGGTTTTTAAATATAAAACGACGAAATATTTCCTAAGTGTACTCAGTGAACACATGATAGTTTCCTAAAGTAAAATTAAATATTTTGTATTGTAAATTGAATTTAAACTAAATTAAATTGGATTGAATTTATTTGCATTGGACTGGATTGAATTGTTTTGAATTGAATTGTATTGGATTGAATTGAATTAAATTGAATTGAAGTGAATTAAATTAAATTAGATTAAACTAAATTAAATTAAACTAAATTAAATATGATATTTGTGTGTAATGACAATGTTTGCAATATAAATAATTTAATAATACCGGAGCTACGTCTGCCAACAAACTGCTATGCAGTTTGGCAGAAGTATTATGAATTGTAAAATTGTCTAAAATAAAAATAAAGAGCACTTATTATTATTCCATTTATTTATTATATTACATACTTATTATATTTTTAAATATTTCCTTAAAAAAAAAAACACAAAAAAAAACATTTAAAAATATAAAAAATAGTAGCCCACCGGCATCGGGAACAGGGTCCAAGCTGCCGGCGGTCAGGGCTCCTGAGAGAGGAATCTCCTAACGATGCGCGCCGTGTCCAGGAGTACTGCTTTCTGGATCAGGCCCTTGATCCAGCTGCCTAACGAGAGCCTCCTTAGATGTTGTTCGAGGCTCTTGGCTATTAAGCCATTGGCCGTTACAACTATCGGCACAATGATTGCTCTATCCACTTCCCAAATGTCGACAACCTCGCGAGCTAAGTCAAGATACTTAATTTGCTTATCTTTCTCAGCTTCCACGAGGTTCTCGTCATGAGGGACAGCTATATCAACAATCATTGTAAGACGCTCTAGTCGATCTATCACCACTATATCAGGTTTATTGGCAACAATAGTCCTGTCAGTGATCCCAATATAATGTGATATTGCCATTTTCGAGAACTGGGTCGGGCACATACCTGTAATACAGTACTTCTGATTCCACAAGTTTGTATTTAAGAGCAAGTTGCTGGTGGATAATCCTGGCTACGAGGTTGTGTCTATGCAAATATTCTCCGTTAGCTAGATGAGAACACCCAGAAATAATGTGTCGGATTGATTCCCCGGGCCGGTGGCATGCCCGACAGATGTCAACCGTACCGTCCTTCACAATGTATTTCCGGTAGTTGTTCGTCACCATAACTTCGTCCATTATCGCAAAGACAAAACCTTCGGTTTCCCCGAAGAGGTCACCAAAACGCAGCCAAGATACAGACGCTAACAGGTCTACATCGGGCCCATGTAAGGCCCGGTAAAAGCGTCCGTGAAGCTCCTTGCTCTGCCATACTTCCCTGCGGTCATTAGTATCCAGTACTATAGGTTTGCGCCAGTTCTCGTTGGCCAAGGAGAGCGGAGTGAGGCCCTTGTCCACTGCCACTATATCTCGATGCATACCCACGTCGGCAGCTAGGAAATATTCCCTGAGACTGCATACCTCGCGGTTGTGCAGGGTCTTAGCATTTAAGAAGCCACGACCCCCGCACTTCCGCGGGATATACAGTCTCATCACCGATGACCGTGGGTGATGCATCCGATTTGCGGTAAGCAGTGTGCGGACCCTCCTATCCAGGGCGTCAAGTTCTGTCTGAGTCCATTTGAGTATGCCGAAAGAATACATCAATACCGGCATGACCCAACCGTTAAAAGCACGCACCTTGTTTCCGCCTGACAAAAGACTATTCAGTACTTTATTCAGGCGGCCAAAGAAGCGCTCTTTCAACGATTGTTTCACGTCATCAGTATTGATGCCTAACGATTCCGACATACCCAAATACTTGTAAGTTTCGGTTGAGCAGAGGGATCTAAGGTGTATGGAATCCGAGAGTTCAATTCCCACGGATTCCATAATCTCACCTCTCTTTACATGTATGACTGCACATTTGTCCACACCAAATTCCATCCTGATGGCACTACTGAAGGTTTTAGTTACCTTCAGTAGCTCCACCAATTGCAAGTTGTTGGGGGCAAAGAGTTTCAGATCGTCCATGTAAAGAAGGTGAGATATGACCTGACCGCCTCTTTTCAACCGGTAACCTAATCCAGAACCCTCCAGCAGTGTGCTAAGAGGGTTCAAGGCTAGGCAAAACCACAGTGGACTCAGACTGTCGCCCTGGAATATGCCACGCTCAATCCTTATAGGCTCGCTGTTCTCCTGAACCAGTCGACATCCTGGATAGTGAAGGACTGTTCTCCACTGCCCCATACATGACATCAGGAAGGTGCGCAGTGTTGCATCAACTTTATACAGTTCTAGCACCCTTATGAGCCATGTATGAGGGACAGAGTCATAGGCCTTCTTATAATCTATCCAACATGCCGACAGATTCTTTCGAGAACGTCGAACCTGTTGGCTAATGGCCATATCGATGAGGAGCAGCTCCTTAGTACCGCGGGACCCGTTCCTACATCCATTTTGAGAGGCAGACATGATAGAATTGGTCTCAATATGACTATTGATTTTAGCTCTCAGAATGGATGTAAGAACTTTATAGACCGTCGGCAAACACGTGATTGGTCTATAATTTTTGGGTTCCGCAGTACTACCTGATTTATGGAGCAGGTGGGTTATTCCTGTCGTTAGAAACTGGGGCAGCGACCCTGACTCTAAGGCAGACTGGAACTGAGATGCCAAGCGAGCGTGCGACCTTTGGAACCATTTAAGCCAGAAATTGTGCAGCCCGTCCAGCCCAGGAGATTTCCAGTTAGGTAACGGACGGACTGCACGGGCTACATCTTGGGGGCTGATGGTAATTGCCCCCATTTCTGGTAAAAGATCGCACGCGCGCTCGACCTCTCGAATCCAATTACCCTCGGTGTGACTGACAGGCGCCGACCAAATGCTGCGCCAAAATGAACACATGGCGTCATCATCCGGCAGGCGCGTATCAGTTACACCTTGGTCCGGTCGCTCCCAATCCCTGTAAACCCACCTTTCGTTGCTTTGGAATGTGCGATTCTGAGTGTACTGCTCCACTCGCCGCTTGTAACGACGAATACGGTTTGCCCATGCATAGATTTTCTGCTTCAGGAAGTCGATACGCTCTGTGACGCAGGGCAGATAATCTCGAGGACTAATATCAGTCCCCGAGAATGCCCGCCTCACAAAGCGCATCACCCTGGGGCGAGTGTTGCCCGCCCTGAAGCAGATAAGTTTACCGATGAGTGCTCTAGCCTCACCGATACGGCGCTCTATCCTGCACTGCCAAGCTGGTACAGCTGGTCGTGTAGCTCTGTCACAATTGGGAAATTTAACATGAGCTACACGACATGCCGCTTCAGCCGCACAGTGCAAGATCGAGTGGGTATCAGTGAGGTCTTTGCTGCTATCAAAACAATTTGATAGCTGCGAATCTAGAGCACACACCAGCGCCCTATTTCTCTTGTGCATGGGCAAACGAGGTAGACGAGGTCTAAGCTCCGGCGGTGTGGTACGGTACTCCCGAAATGCGTCCTCCAAAGCGCCCCTCAATCGATCATTACATTGGTACTCACAGATATAGCCGCGTCATCATCGGCGTCACCAACGTGGTCGGGTCGCGGTGAAGCAGTGGGTTGACGTTGCACCGCGGCCGGTGGTTTAGCAGGTGAAACACGGCCATTCTGTGATTCCAGGCGCAGTCTATCAAGTACGGCGTCATCCAACATACGATTACGCTGAATGACCCGCACCTGATCTTATTATTATTATTATTATTATGTTTATTCATTTGTATATGTACATATAAATTATATTTTTAAATATTTCAATAAAAAATAAAAAAAACATTTAAAAATACAAAAAATTGTGTCCCACCGGTATCGGGAACAGGGTCCAAGCTACCGGCGGTCAGGGCTCCAGAGAAAGGAACCTCCTAACAATACGAGCCGTGTCCAGGAGTACCACTTTCTGAATCAAGCCCTTGATCCAGCCGCCTAACGCGAGCCTCCTAAGGTGTTGGTCGAGGCTCTTGGCTATTAAGCCATTGGCTGACACGACTATCGGTACAATGATCGCCGAGTCCACATCCCACATGTCGACAACCTCGCGAGCCAAGTCAATATACTTGATTTGTTTATCTTTCTCGGCTTTCACGAGGTTCTCGTCATGCGGAACGGATATGTTAACAATCATTGCACGCCTCTCGCTTCGATCCACCACCATTATATCAGGATTATTGGCTACAATAGTCCTGTCAGTGATGATGGACCGATCCCAGTACAAAGTGATATGACCATTATCAAGAACTGGGTCGGGCTCATACCTGTAGTACGGCACTTCTGATTCCACAAGAGAGCATTTCAAAGCAAGTTGCTGATGGATAATCCTGGCTACAAGGTTGTGTCTATGCAAATACTCTCCGTTAGCTAGACGAGAACAACCAGAGATAATGTGACGAATTGATTCTCCCGGACGGTGACATGGCCGACAGATGTCAACCGTGCCGTCCTTCACAATAAATCTCCGGTAGTTATTCGTCATAATAACTTCGTCCATAATTGCACAGACAAAACCTTCGGTTTCCCCGAAGAGATCACCGAAACACAGCCAGGCTACGGACGCCAATTGGTCTACATCGGGCCCATGAAGGGCCCGGAAAAAGCGTCCGTGAAGTTCCTTGCTCTGCCATACTTCCCTGCGGTCGTTAGTGTCAAGCACTACCGGTTTGCGCCAGTTCTCGTTAGCCATTGAGAGCGGGGTGAGTCCCTTGTCCACTGACACTACATCTCGATGCATACCCACGTCGGCAGCTAGGAAATATTCCCTGAGACTGCATACCTCGCGGTTGTGTAGGGTCTTAGCATTTAAAAAACCTCGACCTCCACACTTCGCGGGATATACAGTCTCATCACCGACGATCGTGGGTGATGCATTCGATATGCAGTCAGCAGTGTGCGGACCCTCCTATCCAGGGCGTCAAGTTCCGTTTGAGTCCATTTGAGTACGCCGAAAGAGTACATCAATACCGGCATGACCCAACCGTTGAAGGCACGCACCTTGTTTCCGCCTGAAAGAAGGCTATTGAATACCTTCTTCAGGCGACCAAAGAAACGTTCCCTCAACGATTGCTTCATGTCAGTGATATTGATGCCTAGAGCTTCCGACATACCAAAATACTTATAGGTTTCGGTTGGAGAGAGGGATCTCAGGTTTATGGAATCCGTGAGTTGAGTTCCCACAGATTCCACAACCTCCCCTCGTTTTACATGCATGACCGCACATTTGTCCACACCAAACTCCATCCTGATGGCACTACTGAAGGTTTCAGTTACCTTCAGTAGCTCCATCAGTTGCAGATTGTTGGGGGCAAAAAGTTTCAGGTCATCCATGTAAAGTAGGTGAGATATTACCTGACCACCTCTCTTCAACCGATAGCCTAGACCTGAATTCTCCAGCAGTGTGCTGAGAGGATTCAAGGCTAGGCAAAACCAAAGTGGACTCAAACTATCACCCTGGAATATACCTAGCTCGATCCTTACAGGTTCATTATTCCTCTGGATATGTCGACATCCTGGATAGCGAAGGACCGTCCTCCATTGCCTCATACACGACATCAGGAAGGTGCGTAGTGTTGTATCAATTTTATACAATTCTAGCACCCTCATGAGCCATGTATGAGGAACAGAGTCATAGGCCTTCTTATAATCTATCCAACATGTTGACAGATCCTTTCGGGAACGTCGAACCTGTTGGCTAATGGTCATATCAATGAGGAGCAGCTCCTTAGTACCGCGGGACCCGTTCCTACATCCATTCTGAGAAGGTGACATGATAAAATTTTTGTCAATATGACTATTAATTTTGCTTCGCAGTATGGATGTAAGAACTTTATAGACCGTCGGCAAACACGTGATCGGTCTATAATTTTTAGGCTCCGCAGTACTACCTGACTTATGGAGCAGGTGGGTTATTCCTGTTGTTAGGAATTCCGGTAGCGACCCGGACTCTAAGGCAGACTGAAACTGATATGCCAAGCGAGCGTGCGATCTTGTAAACCACTTAATCCAGAAATTGTGCAGTCCATCCGGCCCTGGAGATTTCCAGTATGGCAACGGACGGACTGCACGAGCTACATCTTGGGGGCTGATGTCAATTGCCCCCATTTGTGGTATAGGATCGCACGCACGCTCGACCTCTCGAGTCCAGTCACCCTCGGTGTGACTGACAGGCAACGACCAGATGCTGCGCCAGAATGAACTCATGGCGTCATCATCCGGGAGGCGCGCATCAGTCACACCTTGGTCCGGTCTCTCCCAAGACTTATAAACCCACCTTTCATTACTCCGGAATGTGCGATTCTGGGTGTATCGCTCCACCCGCCGCTTATTCCTGCGGATGCGGTTTGCCCATGCATACATCTTCTGCTTCAGGAAGTCGATGCGCTCTGTGACACGGGACATATAGTCTCGGGGGCTGATATCAGTCCCTGAAAACGCCCGTCTCACAAAGCGCATCACTCTTGGGCGAGTGTTGCCCTCCCTGAAGCAGATTAGTTTGCCGATGAGTGCTCTGGCCCCACCAATACGACGCTCGATTCTGCACTGCCAAGCCAGCACGGTGGGTTTCGGTCGTGTAGCTACGTCACAGTTTGGAAACTTGACGTGAGCTACACGACATGCCGCAACAGCTGCGCAGTACATTATCGAGTGTGTATCAGTGAGATCTTCGCATTCGTCAAAATAGTTTGACAACTGCAAATCCAGAGCAGCCACCAGCGCCTTATTCTTGTTATGCATGGGCAAACGAGGTAAGCGCGGCCTAAGTTCGAGTGGCATGTTGCGATACTCCCGAATAGCACACTCCAAAGCACTCCTCAATTCATTGTTGCACTGGGTACTTACATGTGTAACCATGTCAGTAATCTTTTCGTCAGCATGCCCGGAAAGATGGTAGGACGGTGGTCCCGCAGTCTGTGGTACCATGAATGGTACCACACGCGACGCACTGGACTGCGACGAAGGAGCAATGGCATGGTTACTCATTTCCGTTCGGAGGCGAACAAGTACAGTATCGTCCAACATATGATTACGCTGGATAACCCGCACCTGATCCGACAGTCGTTGGGCCGAAACGTTGACGGCTGGCTCAAGCACCTGAAACAAAGAGAGCATCCGAACACGGTACGCGGTCAGGTTGTTTCCTCCCTCTGTAGCCCCATAGTATGCGCGCATGACGTTCTCATTGATGGATTGCGTCCATCGCATGCGCTGCACACTTCCGCCGGGAGCTGGGACCCTATCAGAGGCCGGTGGGCCTCGAGGTCCTAAGCCACTCGGCGGCCGGCGTCCTCTCCGTCGACGCGCAGGTGGTGGTGACGTGGGCGGAGAAAAGTACTCGTCGCTGGAGCTCGACGCAACTGCCACGGCCGGTGTCACAGCACTCACGGTGGGGCTGGATTCCGGCGGCGGCGAGGCGGAGCTGAGCGACGAGGCCGGAGGTGGTAGGCGTGCACGGCGAGCTGCGGCTCTGGTCAACATTTTTGCTGTCTTTTCACTTTTCAGCTTCAATTTTCCATATTTTCTATTATTGTCATTTTTGTTCTTCTCTTATATTTGTTATTTCTTTTTATTTTCATGATTTTAAGGTGGTTTGGGATTTGATAAATTAATTTGTTGTAAAAAAATTGTGCAGGGAAAATTTTTGCTTGTCACTTGGTTGACAGCCGAGCCACAGATGCCAATTATTATTATTATTAGTCAGTAAAAGCAGGACACTCCCTCTCGCCCCACTCGGAGCTGGACAAATTAGTTGATGATTTCAAACTCGAAAAAAAGGGTTCAAAATTACAACCTACAAACATATAATCCAGGGTGAGTACTGAGCTGAGCTGAGCTGTGGTGACCTAAAGATAACCACTCAGATATGGTTGGTAATGCATTCAATGAAATCTGAAATGATTTTACTCACATTCAGAACGTAACTGTTTTCTATCTGTAAAATAGATTACAATCCATTTGTCATACAAAAACTTAAGTGACAGTTTACACCAGTTTTTCTAAGAAAATAGAATTTAAATTCTAAAAAATTCTATATTCTGACTTACGATATTACGCTGAAATTTCTCATACACCTTTCAGCATCACTGAAAGCCTTTTAAACGTAATCTGAAAGTCATATCTGCATAATGTACTCGTTTGTATAATTTTTATAAAAATGTAAGAAAGTACTAGTTCTTTAGCTTCAATATGTTATATGTAGAATATTTTAAAATCAAGCGCATAAAGTGCTCCTCAAAACAATTTTCATGACTAGCTATTTTATTGAAGTATTTTTTATAATAATACGTTTTTAAATTATTTTATTTGTTAATGTTATTATCAGAGTTCGGAATTAGGTAGAGTTATTCATGTACTTGCATTGAAATGTTGATAATAATATGGATCTTATCGGGATTTCTAATGAAAAATCCCGTGTGGCTAACAATATTACAAATAAATAATAACAAAAACCTCAGAGTAAGATGAAACAAAGATAGTTAACATACAATTTTTATTAGTATTTTTCATTGAAAAGATCTCTCTACGTCAACAGTGGTGAGGTTAATAAAATACACTTCCTCCTGCTCGTCATTAATGCAGGAAGAATTTTTTTCTGCTATATTTAGATTTGAGGCATATTCACTTTGTTTTTTCGCTGTATGAAATCAGTATAAGTACTTAAATAATTCTACCTAATTCCGACCTCTGGTTATTATATAATCTTTTACACTTCATAATCATGTTATGCATGCCTTTTTACGAAATTAACGAATAAACGTTTTTTCTTTCTTTCTTTCTTTAAATTAAAATATAGATGAAGGTAAGTTATTAGATAAACACCTTTTTTTGAGGTCAGAAGTCATCTAAGGGCGTGTGTGTAGGTGTGGTTTATTAACTAAAACCACAACTATGTTTCTTCAGTTGCCTTATGCGTTCTAGGATCTCGAGTATCCCTTTTATATTTTTTCCCATGACCTTATCAGGCATCGGCTTTGCTGGGCTATGGTTTGCTGACATCTCTTTGAGGCGCGCGTGACATACTACGCCCCGTCGATGAGTCGGGCTTAGTCCGGACGGTTACCGGACGGCTGATCGTCCGCAAGCTTCCACCTACGGTGGTTAGTAGTCGGAGTCTCAAATTTTGACGTGTTTCAGACATCGACGCACAAACATGTACATTTTTTTTCTTTTTATGGTAGGAAATCATTTTATTACTTCTCTAGCTTTAGAATGGGCGAGAGGGCGTGTCAGATGTTTTACTAACTAAGATCACACCTATGCTCCTTCAGTTGCCCTTTGGGTTCTAGGACTACGGGTATCCTTTTTATTCTTTTTCTAATGACCCCAGCAGGCATCGGCTCTACTGAACGTATACCATGGATTCAGCATATGATGAATCTCTTACTGTGAATTTGTGGTGAATTAGAGGCGGAATTTTTCGAAAAAAATTAGAATAACGAATTTATACATTCAATCAAACCCCATGACATTTTTAATTAAAAAGGAATTTAATTGGCCTTTGGTCGATCCAACCAATTTTTGAAGCAGTTCAGTGTGCTTTCACAACACTTTCAAGGAGCCTGTTCCCATGCTGTTTTGACTCGGTAGAGTAAAGATTGCTTCTTCCTGTTTGTATTTCTTTATGATATAAGGTTTTGTTTTTTATGAGAATAACATAGCTAAATTTTCTTCTGGAGTTCTGGTCGCTTAAGCTCCAAATAATCCAAAAAGGGGTCAGATCATAAAAACGTTGGGAATCACCGTTTTTGGACCATAACATCTAGGCTGTATAGCTCTATATCATAGTAATATTTTAAAGGCGAAAGTTTGTGATTGCGTGTATGTTTGTTACTTCTTCACACTCGAATGGCTGAGCCGGTTTAGATGGAATTTGGCATACGGGTAGATTATATTCTGGAATAGCACATAGAGGACTTTCTATCCCGGGAGTATGTTCACTGGCTACTGCCAGCATTACTAATAGTACTGAACTCAGCTTTAGTTCTACCCTCAAGACCTTAGACAATATTACGCCATGAAATAAACTCACATTACATCACCAAGATATATAATAGAAGAAACTGACTGACTGACATATCAATGCACAGCCGAAACTACTGTGACTAGAAGCGTGAAATTTTGCACAAGCGTTCCTTTGAAACAGTAGGCGAGCACTAAGAAAGGATTTTTCTAAATTCAGCCCCTAAGGGGATGAATGTCGGATGTCTAAAGTTTAGATAGATAAACTTATTGTCACGCGGGCGAAGCCGCTGGCAGAAGCTAGTCTATATATATAAAGGGAGAAACTGACTGACTGACATATCAACGCACAGCCGAAAGTACTGGGACTAGGAACATGAAATTTTACACAAGGTCTCCTTTTATGACGTAGGCGAGCACTAAGAAGAGATTTTTCGAAATTCAACTTTTAAGGGGGCGAAACGAACCTCGTTTCACCCTCTTAAAAGTTTGTATCGAGAAACCTACTTTCATGCGAGCGAAACCGCTGGCAGAAGCTAGTGTAAGATATAAGATAAGCCCTCACCGACAGCTATCAACAAACCTCCAAGTTGTCACGACATTTCAAAACATTTTTTATTTATATCCGATAAAATCCTTACACAAATAGCAAACATACTCCACCCGGCAACACCATACACCATAACTATCAAGTGTAAATAAAACTCAAAACGAATCGTGCGTATATCCAAACACGTAAAGTCAATCTTAACGAACGTAAACCCTTATATATTTTGACACCACCCTCCCAAATTTCAACCATATTTTTAGCCAGCATAAGGTATATTTTTCTTTGCAGAATATTTTCTAAGACCTCATCTCTATGTGCCAAATGGGAGTACGGAAAGAGATCGGTCATTTGGTACTGAGTCTCGGAATCGTTTGTAATGTAATCGGGTTCGGTTAAGGGTAACATCGGCGGTATTAAGTAGGCTCAATGTTTGAGTTATTGCTTGAAGATATGAATTTTGAGATGGTTCTGAGCTTATTGCTGTAAAGAGGTCTTCGAGGTTACCATGACGTTCAAAGTAAGATTGTTTCATTCTTATTTCAGTGTGGGTAAGAGACAGAGCTATACAGGTTGTCTAGCGCCATCTCTTACCCACACTGGAAATAAGAATGAAACAATCTTAATTTAAACGTCATGGTACAGGTCCTGGTTAGACAAAGATATTCGATTAAGGTAGTCCGGATAGGGCACTTATCGTATTCTAAAAAAAACCTAATAATAGGCGTACCTGATGATGGACAGCGCCACCGAGGTCGACCTGGGAAGAGGTGGCGAGATGACCTAGACGACTACTGTAAGGAAAGAAAAAAAGAAAGAAAGAAAAACCATTTATTTACGCGAAATGACGAAATCTTAAAACTAGCTAACAAATATAATCAATAGATATGGAAGATATGCGTCACATCCGCGCAAAACGGCCGAACGCTCAGCATAAAGCAAAAGGGTGATTCGAGGTGGCTCGAAAAAAGAATACCTGGAAGAAGTTCGGGGAGGCTTTTGACCAGCAGGGGGAGTTGAAACCAACGGCTTGACGTGCTTTCTGAGGCACAGATGAATCTCGATAACTATGCTAAGAAGGTTTTACTTTGGTTGTGGTTCGGTCTGTGGTTGATCAAACAGTCCCCCTAGCCAAGTTACAACCGTTTCGTTTCGATTCTCTTTTCGTTGATCGCCTCGAATCAGCCACGCCTCCTATTCCTTTGTTCTGACCACGTGAGTGAGCGTTGAGATGACGTCAGAATAAAGCAATAGAAAGCGGAAGAAACGGTTGTAACTTGGCTAGGGGGGCAGAACAGTAAGCATTTCTTAACCTTGGGGATCGAATGTCGCGAGACACTGCTAGACAAAAGCCTCTCCCAAGATGTGCTACAACACCAGGTCCTCCTCAACCTCGAAAGGCTTACTGTGACCGGTAAAGTGGATGGGAAAAGGCCTCGCGGGCGCAGCCCAATACGTTGGTCAGACCTGATCCGTACCGCTCTTAACTCTACGGTATACAATGCCCTTCACACCACCAGATACAGAAACAGATGGAGGAATATCATGAAAGTTAAAGTGATGAAGCAGGGTGGTCACGACCCTCAGCTTTGAGAAGGTATTTCTCAAGGAAGGAAGGAAGTTGTGAGAAGGATTAATATGTAAATAATTGCACTAATAAAACAAATGGTACAATAATTTGTTTTTTGCACGTTGAGATCTTATCCTTTTCTCAACTGGCTTGGGGTCGGCTTCCAATCTGACCGGATGCGGCTGAATACCTGTGTTTTACGTGAAGTGACTATCTATTAGACTTCCACAACTCAGTTACTAGTTAAGCACTACGATACTCCTTGGATAGACTGATGGTCAGACATTCTGCCATCTGACTACCTGTAAAGACTCACAAAGATCTAGAAATGACCAACGTCTTTACATTCTTTCCGAGGCACCGGGTAACAGTAATGTTCTAGATAAACTTATATTAAAATACATATGAATCTCATTGGTACTTGCCCGGTTTCAAACCCGCAACTTCACGCATAACGGCGGGTGCCTTAAACATTGGGCTATCACGACACATGTTTTTTGCACTTTGGTAAAACCTAATTTGGACCAACTATTCTGGCGGAACAAATAGTTAATTATTGTTGTGCGAGTCACCGCGGCTCTGTGGCATGGTAGTTTGAGGAGTTAACAGGAAAAGTGGAAGTGGGGCACATTAATAGACCAACAAAAGTCAGGAAATTAGTTTGGCTTACCTTGTTTCGACAGCCCTTCTAAAAACTTGCTAATTGGTTAGTTTTACCCCACAATAGAAGCAGTTATAAGATTACCGAGGCAACTAAGTGGCAAAAAATTGTACCACATAAACTGCAACGTATCCTGCAAAATTATTTCGGAACCAAAATAAAGGCAGGCTTAAAATCATCCAGCCTTCCTTGATGGATTGGATACCCATTCGAGTGGGCCTCGCCTGACTGAAAACGCGTGTAAATTCACAACCTCTGACAAAAACGCTCTTCCGACCCAAAAATCACTCGCCTGCAAAGTGTACGAAAAAAACAATACAAAAAAAATATCATCGACATTTCTCGTTTCACACTTTCGAAACTTCGAGATTGTCCTCTCGAAAATTCTGTAAAGCCCGTTTAAAATACGTCAGAGTAAAAGCGAGAGTGATCGGTTTCCACTTCTGCATTCCTAGCAGTCAATCCGTAATCAAAATACACAAAGAAAATGGTACACAGTGCTCCTGTAATCTACCGTCAAACGGTCTCATTCGGTCCAACATGGCGATGGCGGCAAATGAACTCGACCTTTTTAGGACCGTCAAAAGGGTAAGTGCGAAATGAGCACTACACGCTTACGTAGATTTGGAGTTACTGGAAAAGACACTTCTCCAATGGCAATATCGAAAACATACATACTCGTATTACAAGTTGCAATGGCAATCATCATTATCATCATCATCATTTCAGCCGAAAGACGTCCACTGCTGGACATAGGAGCCTCCCCCAAGTGTTGCCTAAATGAACGCTCCTGTGCGTCTCGCATCCATCGTACTCCCGCAACCGTTACCAAGTCATTGGTCCACCTTGTAGGAGGCCTTCCAACGCTACGTCTTCCAGTACGAGGTCGCCATTCCAGAACCTTTCGGCAATGGCAATGTTAGGTCATAAATTAGCTTCAAACGATAGTAGATGGTGGAAAGTATTCAATAGTAAAATTAAACCAACGACATGAGTTTTGTGTGACACGTTTTTTTTTAGGTGGGAATTCATCTAATGACTTCTCACGCCTAAGGTGGAGCGCGAGGGCGAGTCAGACTTTTAATTACTAAAGCTCACTCCAATGTTCCTTCGTTGCCTTGCATTCCAGGGCCCCGAGTTTTCCTTTCAGAAGCGAACCCATGGCCCTAGAGGTTTCGACCCTGCTGGGCTTCTAAGATTTTGCTGAGATCGCTTTGAGGCGCGTGTGGAATACTACGCGCAGTCGACGACTTAGGCTTGGTCCAGACGGTTAACGGACGGCCGGACGGTGAGCTACCTATTGCTCGCCGTCCACAAGCCCGCGTATGTACATGATGTGTCAGCAAAAGGGGATGTCAAACTTTAACTGACTAAAAACACCCGTGTTCTTTCAATTGGTCTTAGTATTCTAGTCTTTTCACTAATTCCAAAGAATGTCGATACATGACAGTACAGCTACCCTAGTCAAGTTACGATCGTTTCGTTTCGATTCTCTTGCGTCGAACGCCTTAAGTAGGCCACGCCTCCGATTCTTTTGTTCTGACCACGTGACTGAGCGTTGAGAAGACGTCAGAACAAAGGAATTGGATCGAAACAAAACGGTCGTAACTTGGCTAGGGGCAGTTGTTTTTACTTTAGCTGCGACCTCCATTTAGCAGGTTGTACCTACTATTTATGTACGTAACGAGATTGTGGCACCAGTACAAGACCAGTAACTTGCCACTTGTCATCATTATTTTAGCAGGAGATGTTGCGTATTGGAGGCTTGCCAACCTCGTATGGAGATGATTCTGCGATAAACTTCATACTTGGCCAGCTCGTTGAATGATTGTAGTACGATATTGTTCACTGCTTTGTTACTTTAAGTACTTAGTATTGTAAGAGCAGGAGTGATTTAAAACTTATTGATACTGGAAGAAGCTTTTATTAACTGACTTCAAAAAAAAAGGAGGAGGTTATTAATTCGGTTGTATGTTTTTTTATGATTGTTACCTCAGAACTCCGTCGTTTATGAACCGATTTGGAAATATTTTTTTTTTTCTCTTAAAGTATAGTATAGCTTTCAGATTGGTCTAATTTTTTTCAAAATCCAGTTCTGATGATGGGATCCATGAGGAATCGAAGTAACTCCTCAAAAATAATTAGAAACCATATAGTGATTTTAGTGTTTACATCGAGAACATAAGCATTTATAGTCGAAAAGTAACATTTGAAAAAGTGAAACTGATGTAGAAGACTAGAAATGGCCAACGGAACTTCATACTCACATAGATATCACAATGAAGATAGTTAAGCGATTAGGACAATGAAAATAAATAAATGGTTCTGAATATTTATGTTGAAAATGGTATCATTATGTGACCTGATGATGATGGAGCCGGAAGATGCACTTTGGCTATAAGGTACTATCGAAAGTTGGTGTTAAATAAGAAACAAACAATATCGAGAAAAACCGACTTCCGAAATTAAAGTTTGATCATTCTTTTTTTTGGTGTGGCAAGCCATTACCCTTAGACTGTTAGTCTAATGGTTAGTGGCCCTGACTGCTATGCAGGAGGCCGTGAGTACGATTTCCACCCAGGACAAATGTTTGAGAGATGAGCACAATCATTTGTTCTGTGTCTGGGTGAAATTTATCTATAATATGTATGTATTTAGAAATATTTAAGTATGTTTATCAGTTGTCTAGTATTCATAACACAAGCTTTGCTTAGCTTGGGACTAGACGGAGTTGTGTGATAGTTGTGTGAATATTATATAAATAACTTTTTCTGCTCTGGGTGGAGCGAGTCAGACTTTTATTGAGTAAAACTCAACCCTGTTTCTTCAGTTGCTTGTGGACGACGAGCAATGGGTAACTCGTCATCCGGCCGTCCGGTAACTGTCCGGACTGAGCAAGAGTCTTCGACGGCGCGCAGTATTCCAGAGCCACCTCAAAGAGATGTCAGGAAATCGAAATCGAAGGGGCCCAGCAGGGCCTAAGTCTACTGGGTTGGCTTTTGAAAGAGAAACACGGGGTCCTGAATCGCAACGTATAGAAGGAACATAGGATTGGGTTTTAGTCGACCAAAATCAGAAACGCACTCTCGCTCGGCTCTAGACCGGGAGAACTCACTGAATAATTTCCCACCTAAAAAACCCCTGTTCCTTCACTTGCCCTTTGTATTTCAGGGTCGCGGTGACGCATTCGAACAGTCCCGTATACTCGAAGATACCTAACTATAATGTTTTGATATCAAGAGAACTGCCTACCTAAAGAAAAGCGAGTAAGGAAGCAAAGAGAAGTAACGAAAATAACCTGGATTAGAAAATTAAACAAAAAGCTTAACTTGAAAGTGTTGGGAGTCACTGAAAATGTTACAGAAGGCTTACGGTGAATCGACTTTATCAAAAAAACGTGCTTATGAGTGGTAAAAAGCGTTCAAAAGCGGTCGAGATGTGATGGAAGATTTGCCTCGCTCTGGTAGGCCATCAACGTCCTCAACTGAAGTTAACATCGCAAAAGTGAAGGAAATAGTGACTGAAAATCCTCATTCAACTTTGAGAGAGATAGCCACCGAACTTTCTGTATCTCACAAGTCGATCCGTACCATCTTAACTAATCATTTGGGTATGAAACATATTACCGCTCGGCTAGTCTCAAAAGACCAACCCAACATTCATGAAACGCATTGTTACTGGTGACGAGACGTAGGTTTACGAATTTGACATGCAAACTAGTCAACAAGCTTCGGAGTGACGCCTTCCAACTGAACCGAAGCCGAAAAAACCACGCCAAAGTCGATCAAAAGTCAGTCATGTTGACTGTTTTCTTTGATTATCGCGGTGTTGTGCATTTGGAATTCTTGCCGGAAGGTCAAACGATAAATATAGAATATTATTTGAGCGTTATGCGGCAATTAAGAGAGCAAATTCGACGAAAAAGGCCAAATTTGTGGAAAGAAAATTCTTGGATTTTGCACCAAGATAATGCGCATTCGCACAAGGCTATCATTGTGAACGAATTTTTGACCAAACACTCAATAAATACCATCGAGCAACCACCCTATTCACCAGATATGGCTCCAGCCGACTTCTTTCTTTTTCCTAAACTCAAATTACCACTTCGTGGCACCCGTTTTCAATCGGTAGAAGACATAAAGGAGAATTCGCGGCGAGAACTTAACTCAATTCCGGAAACAGCATTTAAAAAATGTTTAGATGATTGAATTATTCGTTGGCGTAAGTGTATCGTTTCTGAAGGAGCATACTTTGAAGGTGATAAAATAAATTTGGATGAATAACAAACATTTTGTGTATTATTGATCTTTTCCCGGTACTTTCTTGACAGAGTAGTATGTTGATTAACTTTCATGTCAAAATTTTTAATTCATGACACCTGATACAATTAACTCGAGTGGGTATATATTTTTTCATGATACCTAAAGCGGTGACCAAACGGTTGCGAACTATCGTTCCAACCAAGGTGACCTTGGTTTATGTGTTTATGTTGCAGCTATATGGATGTAAACCACGTGCCAACACGTTCGGTGGTTGGGAAAACGCGCCTCCTTACCAAGGGTGTTGAAGGTCATGGATTACAACTGCTGTCTACACGGAGTGAAACCAGCAAGATCACCTTGGTTAGGACGTTGGTTTGCAACCATCTGGTCACCCCTTAACACAATAAACTCGAGCAAGTATTTATTTTCTTGAACCGTCTGAAATTACCTTAAAAAAAAACTTTGATTGACTATACATTTTTTGTTTAATTTAAATGTCTACAAGACTGTACAAACTTATTTGTTCATTGTGTTTTGTGTTTATGTATGACTATATTCTGAATATACGTGATTTTATAAACTTCAATGTTCCTATCCACTTCCAGCTCACTTTACATCCCTGTATTTCAGTGTACGTATTAGCACTGACGGCTAATAGCGTCAAGTTGCCTATGTAACATTCAAACGCCACGTCAGGTCCTCAACTAGTTATTACTTCATACGTCAGTCGAGCAATGTCATTCATTTGTTCGTGATTTCCGGAGAAGGATCCTGATTGGTTCGCTGATACCTTGCTGAATGATTGGCGCTTTTTATTTGTTCAGTAACATTACTGAGGGAAGCATGAATTTGGATTCGGGTTAGGTCTCAAGCCGAAGCCGTTTCGTAAACCTATTTGTCAGATATCATCTAGCAGAAACTTCTAAGATTTTAGAAGGTCAAAATTAAGATAATATTGGTAATTGATTTTTAGTCTGAGCTTACATACATCTGTACAGTGGGCACCACTGGCAGCTTCAATGTGGCTATTGGCTTACATCAAGGGTCGGCTCTCAGCCCTTACCTCTTCCTAATGATAATGGACGCTCTAACGTCGGACATTCAGGAAGAGGCTCCCTGGTGTATGCTGTTTGCCGATGACATTGTGTTGGTTGCCGAGAGTGGCCTAGAGGTCCAGAACAGATTGGAGGTGTGGTGGCACAGACTGGAGAGTGTTGGCCTGAAATTGAGTAGAACCAAAACAGAATACTTGTTCTGCGATTTCGGCGGTGTCTCCAATCCAGTGCCTTTAGCTCTCGCTGGAACGCCCATACCGATCTGCTCCGACTTTCGGTACCTCGGGTCACTCGTTCAAGGGGATGGTGAGGTAGACCGGGACGTAACACATCGGATCAACGCAGGATGGATGAAATGGCGACAGGTCACGGGAACCACTTGTGACCCACGGATGCCCCTCAAGTTGAAGGGTAAAATCTACAAGTCCGTGATAAGACCTGTCATACTGTATGGATCAGAATGTTGGGCTGTGAAAAAGACGGATGAAAAAAGACTGCACGTAGCGGAGATGAGAATGTTAAGATGGATGTGTGGTGTGACGAGAATGGATAAAGTGAGAAATGAGTATATTAGGGGAAGTTTGAAAGTGGCACCAGTGACTGAAAAATTGAAAGGGAATCGTTTGTCTTGGTATGGTCATGTGAAGAGGAGGGATGAAACGCATGTTACTAAAAGAGTTATGAGTTTACATGTGGATGGATGGAGAGGGAGAGGGAGACCAAAGAAAAGATGGATGGATTGTGTGAAGAGTGATATGAAAGAAAAGGAAGTTAGTGATAGCATGACGAATGACAGGGCAGAATGGAAGAAAAAAACATGTTGCGCCGACCCCAAATAACACGGGACAAGGGCAGGAAGATGATGATGATGATGATGCTTACATACATCTGTAGTTTTTTTTATGTGGAAAAATCATCCAATGACATTTCCCGCTTTGGTACTGGGCCCTACGGTTTGTTGACATCTCTTTGAGGCGCCTACCCATTGCTCGCCGTCCGCTAGCCCGCGCCTACGAAAAAAATGCCAAAAATGATGATATCATTTGATTACATGAGATACAAGAGGCATTTTTTTTTTAATATGAGATAGTAAATCTTTAAATAACGCCACCTACTTTGGGTAGAGTGTGAGGGAGTGTAAGACTTTTAGTGACTAAAACCCACATGTGTTCTTTCAGTTGACTGTTGCGTTTTAAGGGCGTGGCTGCGTGCGTAACTTTTTTCAATCCTGCAGCCCTAGCATAGAGCCTAGAGGGACTCGTCAAAACCCAAGAGGTTTAAGTGTTTATTTTCATGTATCTACTTTAATTTGCGTCAAACGGGAATAGAAACGCAGGGGTGATTAGGAACAACACTTTGATTAGGATTTTCACTTTGGTATATATTTAATTATTTTGTTCAACTATTTCCTTTTGTTTCTATTCAGTTTCTTTTTTAGGTGGGAAATCATCCAATGACTCCTTGCGTTCCAGAACCCCGGGGTTTCCTTTCGGACAACCCATGTTCATATTCACCCCTGTGTTCCTATTTACCCCGTTTGTTTTTATTTAAAAAATCGTCATCATCATTTCAGCCGAAAGACGTCCACTGTTATACGGAGGCCTCCCCCAAGTATCACCATAATAAACATTCTTGTGCGTCACGCATCCATCGGATTCCTGCGACACTCACCAGGTCATCGGTCCACTTTGGGGGAGGCCTTTCAACGCTGCGTCTTCCAGTACGTGGTCGCCACTCCAGAATCTTTCGATCCCATTGACTATCAGTCATGTGAGCAATATGCCCTGCCCACTGCCGCTTAAGTTTGGCGATTCTTCGAGCTATGTCGGTAAACTTGGTTCTCCTGCGGATATCTTCATTCCTGATGCCATTACGTAAGAAAACACAGAGCCTCAAACAAACCAAAGTCAGCCTTTACAGATAAAAAATATAAAATTTATTCATTTCACACCGATACCGACACCGTGACCGGCCCACGCTGAAAAACAGCCCCTCTAGCCAAATTACAACCGTTACGTTTCGATTCTCTTTTAGTTGATCGCCTCGAGTCGGGCACGCCTCCTATTCCTTTGTTCTGACCACGTGAACACGTGTGTGCTCGTGTTGTTTGTCGTTGAGATGACGTCAGAATAAAGGAATCGGAGGCATGGCCTACTCGAGGTGATCGACGAAAAAAGAATCGATACGAAACGGTTTTAACTTGGCTAGGGAGGCAGGGCTGTGACTCGTCGCATTTTGCGTGTGGTCACGGCATTATCCTGAGCATTCGGCCGTTTTGCGTGGACTAGAATGTTTATACTTTGTAAGTTAGTTCTAAAATTGCGTCATTTAAAAATGTTTATTCGCAAATAAAATGTTTTTCTCTCTTTCTTTTTCCTTTTCTTTATTTGAACAAATATTTTCCTAGCCACTTCCAGCACTCTCTACCTTCCTGTACTCCAGTTTATTCGTATTAGTACGGACGGCTAACAGCGTCGAGTTGCGAATGTAACAATCAAAGGCCAAGTCAGACCTTCGGCCCGTTTGTCGCTTCATTCGTCATTCGAGCGCCTTCATTTGTCCGTCATGTCGAGAGAAGGATCTTGATTGGTTGCTTAATACCTTGCTGAATAATTGACGCTTTTTATTGGTTAAAGTTACTGAGGGTAGCAAAAAATTGGATTCTGATTACGTCTTAAGTCATTGCCGTTTGGTAAACCTCTTTGGAGACTATACCTCAATAGTACATTTTAGGGGACAAAGATAAAACCTTTGTCATTGCTTGTCCTAGTATTTTATATACCAATGCTATAAATATATAAGTATGTCGTGGATTGATGGTGCAAGGGTGCGACGAACAGCGCCATCTAACAATTAATTTTGTAAACTAATTATATCGTCACCGGAAACGCAAGCGGCACCCTACCGCTTGGACACGATCGTCGGTAGAAGGGATGCAGCGAGGACTGGAGGAAAGACCGAGAGGCGGCATTCTACCTCGGACAGACTCGACATACGCTTAGTACCAACGCACGTGTTTGTTTCCTTTTGTAAAACCGTTATCAAAATAAAATTATTCTGATTCAAAATCTTTCGTTCGAGTAGCCAAGTCAATGCCCACACCTACCAAGAACTATTTCGAATCGTGATGAAGACCCGATGTTTCGCATCTCGGCCACCCTTGATGCGATATATATTTTTATACCAAGAAACAATGAAAATGAATGAAAACATTGCCAGCAGAGGACTAAAAAGGGGAAAAAATGATGAAGACAGCATTATAAAAGTGGATAAAACCTTAATACAGCGTTAATACATACCAGAAATCTAGTTCAAATATCACACACGGTATACATCATTTCAGCCGAAAGACGTCCACTGCTGGATATAGGCCTCCCCTGGCTGGATAAAGTGTCGCCACAATGAACGGTCCTGTGCGGTATACACTATAATTATAAATATTCCAGAATAAATTCTGATTTTTATTCGTTGTTAAAAAAATATTTAAAATTTTCATGCGGTTTTAAATAATTATATTTGTGTCTTTAGTATGACTGACATCAATCATCCCTTTGAAAAAAAAAACAAAAGCATGTCTTCTGAAATTAAAAAAAAAAAACAAATTTCATTATAAAGAAGACAGGACTAATCGAAAAAGTTTTTTTTATAACAGAGGACTTATGCGGTAGGCAGTACCCTTTTTCCAACATAAAAAAATTACATAGTAATCACTAATCTAAAACAATCCATCCTAAATCAACTTAAATACCGAAGAATAAACTAAACTAGAATTAAAGTTAAAAATAGAACTTCTTAAAGTCTAAGGCTAAGGAAGAAGTTGAAGTCGAAGATGAAACTTGACAAGAACTTCAAATCAAATGTAGTAATCGAGTCAAAGTAAAGAACTTGATAAGTCAAAGAAGTAACCTAAGTAACAGTTAAGAACAAATTAAGTAAAAGCAAACAAACTGACTAAAGTTAAAAAGCAAAAATCTTAAGATTTAAAAAAATAATAATTAAAAAACAGCGAAAGAAGTCCAATATTTGAACAGAAAAAACTAAAAGTTACTCTCAGAAATCAAGAGTTTAAAGATAGCAAAATGTTAATAATTCTCTGTCCATCCATAAAAAAAAAGTATATATTTTTTTAGCCAACCACGAATTTCCAGACTAGATTTTTTTTGGATTTTCTTATATCCGCAGCTATATATCTCCATTTTATTTTTTTGGTAAATTACATTGTTTAAATATATTTGTATCTTAGGGGCCATTGCAATAGCTCTTAGGTTTTTTATTAATCGACTATTTTCGTTTGTTTTTTTTTTTAATATCTTAAAATTAAACACGGAAGTAGTGAAAAGTGTTCTATTTTTATTTAAATGTTTAAATAAAAGTTAATCTTATTCAATACTGAATGTTGCCAGCGTCTCCGCCCGCGTGATGAAAGATAATTATCCCAAGAAAAGTTACTCTCGGGATAAAAATAAGCAATTTTAAAACAACCCAGTATAGCTAGCAATTTCAGTAATTTACCAAATGCTAAAAATAAGGGACAACTCGATCTTTCAAAATGATGACGCGAACAGTAATGGCCGTTGCCTCAAGAATTCAATAAATTTATAGTAAACACTAGTTGATGCCTGCGGCTTCGTCCACGTAAAAGTAGAAAATTGAACGATGGGAACATACTCACGAGATAAAAAGTATTCTATGTGTTATTGCAGGATATGGCCTCTCTTTGTACCAAGTTTCATCGAAATCCATTCCGTCAATCAAGCGTGAAGAAGTAACAAACATACACACTCACTCTCACACTCACTAACTATTGCCTTTAAAATATTATGTGAGTTTAAGATAGGCACAGAGACTCAAAATAAAAAAAGAATAAAATTCAATTTGTTATTTCACATTGCCTATACGGGCACTTATAAAACGTCAGAAGCTAGTGCACGGTTCCAAATTGGTCGTTTCCTATGAAGAAGAACCGGCAAGTAACTCCATAGTTACTCTTTTTAAAAAAATGTTTGATCTTACAATATTACCATATTACAGTATTAATAAATATTATGTAAGGACAGTGTAGACTAGTCAATATTATACCCAAACGCACAATAAAAATAATTATAATAAAAAAGTGAGTCGTAATAGGAAGTAATCTAAGAATTCACGGAGTTACAGTGATAGAGATCACTGTAACATTTCACATTATTAAAAAAAAAGAATAATTACAACTACCAACATAGACTCTATAACAGTTAGAAAAAAAAATAATTAAATGTTTCTCCTAGACTTGTTTAAAAGGGTTGAAAACTCATGGCAAACTTTTACGTGTTCAAGTAGGGTAGTTTGTGAAACTGATGGGAAAGTTTTTACATAACAGCAACTTTTGCATCGATTTTAATATATTTACATTATGTATCAAGCGTCTACGGTCGAAAGTTCAAGCGCTGATAAAATGTAGTTAAACAGTCTTTTTATTCTTGACTAGATTGTTTTTTGTTTTTAATAGTTTGTTGCTAGCCAAACATTTCAGCGGAATATGAGGGTCGGCGCGCATGGGCCACCGGCCACAACAACAAAACGGCCACCACCGGCGGCATATTTCCTGTAGGTTGACGCCGGTAGCTGCCACATACTACAAATTGCCGCTGCTTTTTTTTTGTGGCCCGAACTGGCCACTGAACGCCGATACAAAACGCCGTCACACGCCACTTGCGTATTCAAACCTTCTTCGGGTTAAAAAAAGTAGCAGCCACTGGCCATGAGTGGCTGTCACGCGCTTCAGCTTCCTTTATGGCCGCTTCTAGCTTCTTGTGGCGGCGTTTCTGGCTGTAGCGTGTGGCTCATGTTCGGCAACACTAAGCTATCAGCTCACTGACCTCTATTATTACCATACTGAACTGGCGGCCGTCAAAGTGCTTTTGTGCTCGTTTGATATTCACCATTTTGGTGCTGTTGGCCGTAGCGAGTGTCTATGGTACTAAAACTAGTAATGTCACGCCGCTTACAATGACCTCATTTTTCAAAGGTTTTATATTATTCCTAACGAAGAAGGTATAACACAGAATTCGACCGAAATTAATTGAAAATGCAAATCTCCTTCAGTTATCCGCGACTTCGTCCTGTCAAAGCGATACAATTATTTCTTTATTTATTCTTAATTTTTTAATTTACCCCATATACTTTTGTATCGTAGGATCATTTAAAATATTTGAACTCACATAAAACACACAAGACGCCCAAACCCAAAACAAGTATCTGTAGCCCATACAAATATTTGTTTCACGCGGGAATAGCTGTAAGTGCGACATGCAGCTTAGGAACCAATCGTTTAACCATTGCGCCAATCGTAACGTCAAAATAATAGAGCACCCCTAGCCAATATGATAATCTGCAATCTTTAACGCTAGTCGAAAACTAATCATATGTATGGGAATGACAGCATCTCAACTTTAAGTCACGTGGTCAGAACAAACGAATAGAAAATTCGTAGCCACATCGTTCAAAATGATAGAATGAATTGTTATCGTTTCTATAATATTCAACGCTACATCCTTTGTTATTGTACAAAGACATTGTAGAACGAGCGGCCGACTCTGGCGCGTCGGCATGGCAACGAACTTATCGTTTTCTACAATTGCTGACACCGAAGCGTTACCGATTGGAGAACGGAATTCGACACGAAACGGTTGTAACTTGCCTAGGGGGAGATTTAAATAATTTGCGAAACAAATTAACATTCCATCTAGAATAACAATTGTTGACCACCTGTTTTTTTTTTCTATTCCGTGGATATAATTATTTACAAATTCCGGCAGCAACTTTACTTACATAGCTTTCAATTCAAAACAACAGCACCTAAAAGAATTGTTCGAAAACATAATCGCTTAAAAAAATGTTCTTATCCACAGACATAACTCCCATCAGGCCTAAACGGTTAACATCTTAAGAAAAACTAAACCGATTTAATAAATATTAAGGATGAAAACGGACGCCGAAAACCAGACATGAAAAGGCTCTTTTAATTTTCCGCAAACTCTTTTTAAATGATGTAACGGATAAAAATTAACTCGGAACGAGATAGCTCGGCGATTATAATAAGATCTGTGTTGATTTTGTCGGCCAAACAAAGTGGAATAAAGAGGTTTATCGCGAAACAACTTTTTGGTTTATGATTAACACAAACGTTTTGGACAAAACATATTTAATTTTAAGCCTACAAGTAATCTGAGCTAGGATTTACTTATATAAATAAGTTAGCGCCTATATTGGTGAAAAAAATTATTTGTGAGTATAAAAATAGTCGAAAACTGAGTCTATTACAAATATATGATATGTTTGCTCACATCCAACTAAGATAGGTTATAAGCTCTGGCACAACCTTTGAAACCAAATTGCAGCAAATAGCACTCATACGCAGTAAAGTGTTAAGTTGCAGCAAATAGTAATGATAATTTGAATTATTTTATTTGTTTGTTTATCTCTTGGTTACCGATGTACCCCGAAGAATCGCCAAACTTAAATACCAGTGGACTGGGCACATTGCTCGCAGAATAGATGGTCGATGGGGCTGTAGTGACATCTATAGCGTCACATAAGAACTAATCCTGCATCGCGCAATTAAAAATCTCCGCGCGATTGCAACATATAGAATAGCTCAAAATCATGTACCGGGCAGTTGCCCACCAGACACAACATCCCGTCTGGCCGGAAGATCCTCCTTTTTCAATGGAGGTTTGCGGGACTTTACTCTCTGTTCCGCCTACCTCCAAACTGGTGACCCTCGACAAAGAACGTCAGTGCAGCTTTCGAGCAGCGAGCTATACAGCCAGCACCCACGGCTTTAAAGGATATCCTGACAACCAGTATGCCTACCTGGTCATACGTGGTCATCACCCTCAGCCTCATCAGTGACCTCGGCTAAGCACACCGTACCTTTGGCCAGTAACACGAAGAACTATGAAGAACCTCTCCTGGTTGACGCAAGCAGTCAAGTCACTACGTCGCACAGCACCGCTCCGACTCACTGGAGCTTGCAGCATCATCCCGACTTACTGGGACATCATCACCCCGACTCACTGGGGTATCATCCCCGATTCACTGGGGCATTACCGCAGATAGTTCCGGCTCACCGAGAACTATGCGGCATTCGGTTCCGACCCACTGGAACCAATCTACCACTGGCCTGGCACGCATCAAGAAGCATCAAGAACCATCGATCTCCGATCTCCGGAGGAGAGTGATGTAGCAACATCTATAGCGTCACATAAGAACTAATCCTGCATCGCGCAATTAAAAATCATACAAGAACATATAGAACATATAGAATAGCCCAAAATCATCTACCGGGCAGTTGCCCACCAGACACAACATCCCGTCTGGCCGAAGGATCCTCCTTTTTCAACGAAGGTTTGCGGGACTTTACTCTCTGTTCCGCCTACCTCCAAACTGGTGACCCTCGATAAAGAACGTCAGTGCAGCTTTCGAGCAGTGAGCTATACAGCCAGCACCCACGGCTTTAAAGGGTATCCTGACCACCAGCATGCCTACCTGGTCATACGTGGTCATCACCCTCAGCCTCATCAGTGACCTCGGCTAAGCACACCGTACCTTTGGCCAGTAACACGAAGAGCTATGAAGAACCTCTCCTGGTCGACGCAAGCAGTCAAGTCACTACGTCGCACAGCACCGCTCCGACTCACTGGAGCCAACAGCACTACTCCGACTCACTGGAGCCTGCAGTATCATCCCGACTCACTGGGACATCATCACCCCGACTCACTGGGATATCATTCCCGACTCACTGGGGCATCACCGCAGGCAGTTCCGACTCACGGAGAACTATGCGGCAATCGGTTCCGACCCACTGGAACCAACCTACCACTGACCTGGCACGCATCAAGAAGCATCAAGAACCATTGATCTCCGATCTCCGGAGGAGAGTGATGTAGCGACATCTATAGCGTCACATAAGAACTAATCCTGCATCGCGCAATTAAAGTTCTCCAGGCGATTGGAACATATAGAACAGCCCGAAATCATCCACCGGGCAGTTGCCCACCAGATATAACTCTCGTCTGGTCGGAGGATCCTCCCTTTTCAACGGAGGTTTGCGGGACTTTACACTCTGTTCCGCCTACCTCCAAAGGGCCAAAATGTTCTGGAGTTGCGACCACGTACCGAAAGACGCAGTGTTGGAAGGTGAAACGATGATCTGGTGAGGGTACCGGGAATTCGATGGATGCGAGACGCATAAGACTGGTCGTTTAAGCGATACTTGGGGGAGGCCTATGTTCAGAAGTGGACGTGTTTCGGCTGAAATGATGATGATGATTATTATTATTTTTTGATGCATTCACAATTTAACTCACTAAACTAGAAGTTTTCAAATCAAAATATGATTTCATAATAGTGTTATTTTTCTAAAATATACCCAAGGGTAGAAAAAGTGGTTGCCTTTGATTGGTTTCATTACTTCGCTAAAAAAATACTGAAGGGAAAATAATTTTATTTTAATGCTGACATTTGATACTTCGAAGGCGTCGGATTTTAATAAATAACGGCATCGTTTAACCCTTGCTTTAAAAGTAAAATGGGGCAGTCAAAGGTTCGAGATTTCCTTCAAGTATTTGTTCTTTGGACCGTCTACAAGGTGTCCCTGTAATTGTTACTTTGAACCCTGAAGTAATATCTAGAACTTCTTTGAAGTTCTTCCTACAAACAAGAATGGTCGTAGATTACTCTTCTATTCAACGATTCTGCTTTTATGTACTAGGTTTTATTCCTTGTCCAAAGGCATTGAAATGCAATTCAGCTTTCTTTGATTACAAAGTGGAACGAAAGAATTTAATATTAAAGAAATAGATTGTATTTTTTTATTTGCATTGTAGTTTTGCGTTACGTTTGTGCGAATAGAACATCATTTCATAGGAAAGGCGACTAAAGAGCAAAGCTAGAGTCTGTGCGAAAAGAAATAGTTCTAAGATTTGAGGGCGTTGCTGTATATAAATATGGTTTTTGATATGTTGAGAACGCTTTTACGTGATCATAGTGCGACTGGAACATCTTGATACTTTGAAACTATGTTAGACTAGCTTCTGCCAGCGGATCTGTTCTCTAATAAAAAGTAACCCAACAAGAAGTGGTGAACTTGCTCACGTGATGAAACTTTTCAAAAATAAGCATAAAAGCTATAATATTATTGCAACATTTATCAATAAGTTAATCCATCTCGTAATTTTTGCGTGAATGAGTAACAAACATCCATACATACATCCATCCATCGTTCCTCAAACTTTCACATGTACAGTCATCATCATTTCAGCCGAAAAATGTTAATGTACCAGCACAAATACTTGATCATATTCTAATAGATGACTATTATTAAATGTTTTTGTATGGAAAAATAAACACATTATTTTCTAGGAGTTTTTTTTTTTAAATTAAATTAAAACCCCATATATTTTAACTACGAAATCAGCTGTCTTGTCTTTAGTGTATAAGAATGAACAAACTGACATGTATCCCATGTCTGTTGTCTGTTGGAGGGTGGGGACTGTGTCCATACAAAATTCAGCATGATTTAATCTCAATAGAAACCTAGATAATATCCACAAGATACCAATGTTTCTAAAATATCTAGAGTCAGTGTAATAACGTTATAATCACGTAAGAGCGGTTATATGGAAACTTGTTTTTGCCCACGGCTTCACTCGCGTTTAATTCGGGGTAACACGGTTCCCCTTTTCTGATTTAGAACACAGAAGAGAACTCGGAACAAAATATTATTTTAATACGCTACTGTAAGCGATATAATATGTTTTTCCATAAATCAGAAACGTTTATTTTAAATAGACCAATTACAGGCACTTTTGAATTGTCAAAATGTCGGTCAGTCAAAAAAAAAATACAAGTGAAGCTAAATTGCACGTTCCAAAGCGTAGATCTCTATGGAGAAGAACGTGCAAGAAACTCCATGGACACTCTTTTAAATCATATTATGAGTTACATAAATCTTGGTTACATATTTCTTGTCGCTTCTAACATGTGAGCACAATGTAGATAAGGAATAATAATTTAAAAAAAAATCTAATTTAAAAAATAGAAATTGAAATTAAGTCACTGGCAGCAAAGAGATGACCAGTCTCAACTGACGGCACCCGTTCACGAGCATGACGCGTGCATCAGCCCCACTCAGCTCAACCATTTTGAAGGGAACTGAATGACCCGTGAATAACACGTGACACCATCAGCGAGACATTTGGGTGAGCATGACAAACTCTCAACTGCCATGCTCGTAATGTCAAACAAGTTGTAACCTAATAAACATGCTCCATGGTACTTCACATTCACAAAACTTGAAAAACAAAGTGCTTCTACATTATACAATGCTATTGTTTCCAAATACAAAAGGTAATAAATTATCATAAGCTCTATTGAAACAAACAAATAAAATAAAAAAAAAATATTTCGAAAACAACAATACAAAAAGGGGAATAGTATCTCTTCCAATATTTATATTTTAAAAAAAAACTAATTTGAAGGTAAAAGTGGCTGTGGCTGCGGAGCAGGACCGGCATTTAGCCAAGCGTTTTTATCAAGGATATAATCTTCCAGTTTATAATACGCTTGTCTACATAGTGTGCGTTTAATGCATGCTTTAAATTTGGACTCATTCAGTTGTAGAATCTCAACTGGTATTTTATTATAAAATTTCACACAGTACCCCATGAAAGAACTATGTACTTTAGCCAATCTGAACCGAGGTTGATCTAATTTATTCTTGTTCCTAGTATTAAAATTGTGCCTGTCACTTATCTTAGTAAAAAGATGAATATTTTTCCGAACATACATACCATTTGGGGCAAGAATGTAAAGATTCTGGGCATTGGACACGCGCGAACATACTACATACAATTGTCCATGGGAAAAGCACGGCTTTTTTAAGTTCACCCCAGCCACCTTTAACGTTTGTCCTTGCGCTTTGCATAGCGAAACTAAGTTTAAGAGGAAATTGTAGCCTTTTAAACTGGATCGGGAGATCTGTGGGAACACTTATTTATGTTTCGAAAGTTGTTTTTTTTTTTCTCAAAAGCTGATTGATTTATGGTCAGATTTAATGTTTTAATATTGTTTTATTTAATTTGTTTCAATTAAATTATTTTATTATTCGTTTGTATCATAGAACCTGTACTAATTTTGCGGAGAGTCTCACACAAATTTCCATTCCCTATTTTGGGGGCTGAAGGAAGATTTCCAATAAAAAAATAAGGCAGGCATTTTTTGCTGGTAACAAAGTCTGTGTACCGATTTTTAGCTTCCTATCTTGAAAATTGCGAAAAGTCCCATATAAAATTTCACTCCCTCTATCGAGGGGATGGGGGCAGATTCCCAAAAAATATTTGATGCACGATTTTTTTGTTAGTCACAAATAGTCCGCATACCAATTTTTAGCTTTTTACCTTGAAAATTGCGGAATGCTCCATACAAACTTCCACACCCCTATTTTAGGGGAGTGGGAGGTTAGAAAGAGACAAAAAGTAGCCTATGTCACTCTCCATCCCTTCAACTATCTCCACTTAAAACATCACGTCAATTCGTCCTTCTGTTTTGCCGTGAAAGACGAACAAACATACAGACGCACACACTTTGACATTTATAATAATTGTAAAAAGTATGGATGTAAGTACCTCGGAAAGGACGCTGTTAAGGATTATTCAACAGATAAAGCAAAATACATTTTCTTAAACCTTTTCTTAAGTAAACAAAGTAAAATCTTGGTTGTCTAATATTATTCCACCTTCTTATCTTCAAAGAGAAACTACATGCATCCGATTTTCTAAACAGTTTCCTATTAAGATTTTTTTAAGACAAAGCAAAATGGTATTAAGGTTATCTATGAACTAAGCAACTAGATTGTGCTGGAGCTACCTTCAAGTTAGGTATATTCCAACGAGTGTATCAGACAGGTCTTTAAACAGAATATAATGTAGGTACCGGCTAAATAGGAGTTGGAAATGTCATGTGTACCGCCCTACATAGAAAGTTTAATACTCAACAAAAGCAGGTTGTGTTAGCGTTTGAATTTGTTTGTGTTTGTGATTATTTCGTTTCTCTTTTGTTATTTAAAAGCGAGATTCGAGATGTTGCATTTTGCAAGTAGGTGTAGCATTTTATGTATAGGGAAAGGTTTACGCGTTTGGTATCTTGGCATTTGCAAAACTGGATTTCACAAAGAAGAGAAAAAGTTTAAGTAGAAAAGGAACGTTTCAGTAGATTACATATTCTATGTTTTGTATATACAACGTGTAACTGGAATAATGTACACCCATATACAACCAAATTAGACAATGATGTTCGTTGTCGTCTAATAACTTCTCACGCTCTAGGGGAGAGCGAGAGGGCTCGTCAGACTTTTACAGACTAAAACCCATTCCTATATTCCTTCTTTGCCTTACGTCCTAGGATCTCGAATTTACAAAAATTAAGTTACTATCATAATTCAAGCATTGAAATTATTTTTATATACACTTACTAATTATGGGGTCCGAGTGCGCGTCTCCTTTTTGAGGAAATTTCACGTTGACTGATTGACACTTTGCGTGCCCAGAGGGCTGGCTCATTCTTCGCCCAAAGAATGCATTGCCATTCAACGTGGCAATGCTGCCAGTCTTCTGGGCACATTTCCGGATGACAGCGATGTGGAGGAGTATTTCGACGCCTGAGTGTACTTTGTGTTTTTGTATTATATTTATATACATGGTTAGGTTTTAGTATAGTTTAGTTAATATTTAAGTTTTTTATGTAAGTGAGTGTATACAATGCGCAAAATAAATCTAATTAAGTAATAATATATATTTATCCTAAAATCATTTTTGGATCATCATCATTATCATTTCTGATGAAAGACATCCACAGTTGGACATAGGCCTCTCCTAAATGTCACTACAACGAACGGTCCGGTGAGTCTCGAATCTATCAGATTCCCACGTCCCTGATCGGGCCATCGGTCAACCTTGTGGCAGGTCTTCCTATTTTGCGTCTTCCGGTACATTGTCGCCACTCCAGAACCTTTCGGCCTACTATTAAAATAGCTGAAATGAATTCAGTAGCAGTTTGTAAACACATACTACTTTCTGGATGTACGTTTCCAATGTTACATGTTGTATAAAATACATACATACTTGCAGTCAATAGTGAAGCAGAGGAATTTTTGAATATTTAGTGGGTTTTTTTCGGTGCGAAAATCATCCATTGACATCCCTCGCCCTTAGGCGGAGCGAGAGGGTTTGTCAAGCTTTTACTGACTAAAAATCCACTCCTGTTCCTTTGTTGCCTTTCATACCAGGGCCGAGTGAAAGGAGGAGCCGCTGGCTGGCTGCTGGGTTGGGTTTGAACTCGCGTCCTACAACAAATAAGTCGGTCGTAAACAATACAAAATATTTAGATGCAAACACAAACCAACTAACAACTTCGTCACAAAAGGCTAGACTTGGATTTACTGATACGCGAAGCTCATATTCTCCGAATACCAATTCGTCAGTCATGCATGCTGGTATGCAAAGAGCGTTCTAGGTAACTCCAATCAGAATATCGGTTTTCACTACCAACTGTAAATGTTCCTGCACAGCCATCTGTGTTTAAAGCTTATGCTTCTATCACCGTCCTGAGAACATTGGGGCTGATTCTCATTTGCAGATTCCGTTATCAAAGATAAGGTTTACTTAGCTGTAGTTAAGTGGAAGGTGCAAATTAACTAGATAAGGAAATGCAGCTATGTAAGGGAAAACTTTGTGTAAAAACAAAATGGAGGTCTGTTATATTCGGGCAAGTATCTGATCAGAAAAACTGCTATCGAAGCTTATTCGAGTTGACTGATCAAATATTTTGATACAACTGGAGAAAGTTTGTAAATGCGACGAAGGCGGAATTTTGTTATTAAGTTGTGTTATTGTTATATCGAGCGCTACAGTGATCAATTTCCACGTATGTCAGACAACGTTTTTCAATACACTTGCGAAGAAATAAATAATTGGTGGCTGCCCAGCGGCTTGTGGGGGCTGATTGGTGCCCAGCCTGATACGATAAATAAAATTAAATGTGGCGGGGTTGACCTCGTGCACTTTTCCGCACTGATGCGGAAAACAGCAAATTGCGTACCTAAAACCGGTAGAAAAGAGGTTTTTGATTAAGTTTATTGAAAATTATATTAATCATGTGTAAGTATGTGCTAGCTTACGTGTTTGTGAACGCACTCCCATACAGAAGTAATTTCTAGGGTGGGGGGAAAAAAATTTAAATCAAGAGAAAAAAGAAAAATAAAGAAATATCCACCAATCCAGTTCGTCCACCTACTGTCCTCATATAATATTTCAAAGGAATTATTATCTAGGTATACTCAGTGATTAATTTCGAATAGTCTAGACTTGGTTCAAAACGTTATATCTCTTATTTAATTTAGGTTATATCTAATATCAAACGCGAAACGATTCAATATAGTTCAAGGATTTCTGAACAAAAGGAAATTTAAGTCAGGTCTATAAGATTAACGATAAAAGCGTATGTGGCAAAATTAGTTCTAAATGAATTGTCTTGCCGAGTGACTGATTAAGACCGGCTCGACGAGATCGCTCTGATTAAATAAATCTATTGACTGAACCACATTATATCTTGGTACAGAAGGCCAGCAGGCCTAGCCAAGTTAGGACCGTTTCGTGTCACATCTCTTTTTACAATTAGCAACTCATCGGCGCGTAATAGATTTTAGAAAACAATAAGTTGGTAGCCATGTTGACGAGCCTGAGTCGATTGCTCGTTATACAAAAAACATTGCTTGGATGCAGTGATAAACAATGTAGAAAAAATTACATTTCATTCTATAATTTTGAACAATGTGAAGTTGGCTACGAATTTTCAATTCGTTTGTTCTGACCATGTAACTTAACATTGAGACGATGTCATTTTCATACATTTCATTAGTTTTCTACTAGCTTTAACGATTGTAGATTATCAACTTGGCTAAAGCTACAGATGATAAATAACCAACGAAAACAGGTTCGATCACATATTGGGAACGTGCGAACTATATTTTTATTATTTAGTAAACGATCGCAGCGCATGCTGCGGCAAAAATGTGCAACAATAGGGGCTTAGTGAAACATGCCAATGTTTTGAAAATGGGTAATTATTGTTGTCGTATTGTAAACTGTAAAAATAACAGCAGAAATAATCAGTATATTTTTCTTAAAGTGGCCTGGATATTAAATCAATGATTTAAATGGATAGCTGCTGTAAAAAGGAAAAATAAGTGAAATTGGACATAATATTAAATTACAATATTAATTAAATCAATTTTACTTACCCAGTATTTTATAGGATATTTATTAATTATTCCTTACGTGTGCTGCTAAAACCAATTTATTTCCTTTCAGCATAGTTTGGGGCTGGAAACTTATTTTGTGTTTTATACTTTCGAAACCAGTTTTTATAATAGCATCCATTTTTCCATAAACTGTATTTAAATGCCTTTAAAAATACTATTTATTGTCTTTCTTTATATTTTCTATTTACTTTATTTTATAGAAAATAATAAGCACATTTCCGTTACTATTTGACATAAGCCCCTAAAGTTGCGTTTGCGCGATGGCGCTACTCTCGTGCACGATGTCAATACACACGCATGAACAGTCAGGGATCAAAAGTACAGTTGCACTCTACCAATGCTAAAGTGTCTAAAATTTCTTTGTTGTAGAAGTTCAATAGTCCACAACTAGTTTATTTAATACTTTAGATTATATGCTACCAATTAAATCAGTCATGAACCATTGACCCCCTTCTACAAAGAAAATTTAGACATTTAAGCATTGGTAAAGTGGAACTGCACTTTTGATCCCTGACTGTACCTACGCAGCTACGGCAATATTAAAACAAATGACAGTCATGAGTGTGTCTGCAATAACTGTATATGAAGGCTGCTCAGGTGTGTGCACCTATCTATATTATAACAACATTGAACTAAATAGTATTTGTTTCATGTTGTTTTTTCTAGATCTCATTACTGTATTTTGTTTTGGATATCATAAAAATTTGGGATATGGGTAGGTTATAATGCATAGTCGTGGAGAAATTACTAAATAAGTATGTGGTAATTTGTAATCTTATACCGTGATTTTTTTTATAGTTTAGATGAACAGCAAATCATAGTAGTTAAATTTTGTTTAGAGTTGAACAGGCATTATCAAGTAAACCCATTACGAAATGGGACCAGGTTTCTTGAAATAGAATTATACGAATCTTATCCATGCTATAAAAATAACGTAAAGGCAAAAAGCACTTTAAGGGCAAGTAATAAAACTTGATCTTGGATTATAAATAGACGCTAATACAAAATGAAACAAACACAACACCGAAACGGATGCCGTCAAAATCTAAAATAGTGCCCCGAGGCAAAATGTGGAAGAAGCAAATATGGTAACAAAATTTTAAAATAAAAATTTCCGAATTTATCTCATGAAATTGTTCGTGAAATTGCTCGTTGGGGCATGAAGCTGGGCTAAACGTTATGCTCCATGTATCGTGGATCTTTTAAAAAGATTGTAAAAGATATTAAAGTGCCAAGAAATAAAATATTATACGCGTTGACAACCATGAATGACAGTTACAAAGCCTTTTATGTGGACGATGTTATAGTTTCTGGCATTTTACGTAAAAGCAGAAAAGCAAAGGTTAATTACTTAGCAATGACTTATAAGAGATTTCGGTATTAGGATTGCTTACTGCTAAGCGATATAAGTAATAGAAGAAAATTTCAGACACCCACTTGTGTTACGGGTGACATTTCTCATTTGATTGTTGTCGTATTGTGTTTGCCAGTTGGTAACAGATATAAAATAATAGTTATTAAATAGGTACTTATTCAGAGACAAGGATAAACAGATGAAAGATGGATTGACTGTTGAACGGTTCCCCTTTCTAATGAAATGTCGATTAATAAAGAAGAATGGAAGAAGACCGAAAACCATTGAGTTTTAGAGGTATGCCGAACAGGGTTTAAGTCCCACCATACCTTCGTTAAAAAGGGAGGATTCTCCGACAAAATATTATGTCCGGTCCGACAACTATCCTAGCAGTTAATTTCAGGCTGTTGTACACTAATCATGCGAAGAAGTCTTAGGTTGCTATTCCACCGGCGTTTTAGGAACGTTGGCGCTTCTTCAACATCTGCGCAGCGCCAACGTTGCGCAGACGCGACGTTAATGTCGCGAGTTTCTAGCGGTAAGCGCCAACGTTGAGCAGACGCGACGTTAACGTCGCGGTTTTAGGTATACGCAAGAAACTTGCGACGTTAACGTCGCGTCTGCGCAATTTTGGCGCTGCGCAGACTTTGGAGAAGAGCCAACGGTCGTAAAACGCTAGGGGGATAGTGGCCTAATACTGCGATGCAGGTTTTTAAATTTTAGTTAAGAGCAAAAAAAATATGATGATATGAAAACCCAGAGTTCTGCAAAGTTTTAAAATTATTTAAGAAGGTATGCCTGCATACAGATAACGCCACAAAGAAAGCACGGAAAAAATACCCAGCTTTGCTGACCTCAAGGAAATTAGGATATGATATGGATAACACGAGGTACAAGAGATAGTACAAGAAATGTATTGGATTATCGCTTATGCATAGAAATAACAAAGTTCTGGACGAAGTGTACACCGTCCAAGTTGACGGACTGCGGACCGAAAGCAATCGTGTCGGGTTCTTCCATACATACAAATCAGCACAAACTTTGTGAGGGCGATGCAATATCGTCCACGCCATGCATTCCATATATCATGGAGTATTCATGTGTGTCGCTATAATGCCATATCAAAATGTAGATATAGGTACAGTGTGAAATGAAAACCTTATAGACTTTTGGGTAAAACTAAAAAACATTTAATGTTATGTGGCAGAAATTGGTAATACTGGTTTTCTTTTATTATTAAGTGTAGCTACCGGTATACATTAAAGAGTAGGTGTGCATATGCTTAAAAAAGTAAAAAGATCTCTTTTACAAAAAACTACAATTAACTTTAAAAAAAAAAAAAAATTTTTTTATTTCATATAAACCAGTGCTTGGCTGCGATCCCACCTGATAGTAAGCAGTGATGCAATTATCGATGGTGAGGCGTACTAGTTTATTGAGAGTCTATTCACACTAGCCTTGAAGGCACCTAAATTATAGTTGGACGGGAAGACCGCAGCAGGAAAATTGTTCCAGTCCCTCGATGTACGCGGTATAAACGACGAAGCGAATCGCTTAGACCGGACCGTTGAAGCTTCAACAACGTAAGGGTGGATACTCGCCGTACGTCGGGTTGTCCGATGGTAGAAAGGAGATGGCGGAATCAAGTAATGCAATTCCCGTGCATTTGTTCTCTGGTTTTATTTTTTCGTTTTTTTACATCGACTTCCTTATTCAAAGTGTTTTTTTTTTTATATTAAGTGTTTGGGATTTTGGAAGCGAGTTGTATTTTTTATACTATTTTTTTTTTAATCTTTATAAGTTTAAATAACTGTACCTGAGCAAGTTCTATAGCAAGTTAGGTACCTATAGAAATAACAAAATGGCCTAACGACACGCACACTGATACAATGTACCAGAGTGACTTAAACACATGTATAAATAACCCTTTAGGGTGCACCGGCGTAATTTTATGTTGTAAAATGTTGTACACAATGAACAAACTGAGAATTTATGACAAGTTTTTATATCCCCAGTGAAAACAAAAAAAAATACGTCAGATTTATTTGACTCAGTAGTTCGTGAACACTGATAAAAACACATATAGTTAAAAGCGTAGATATTCAAACACAGAACTTCCTCCTTTTCAGAAGTCTTTTTTTTCCACAACCGTCACACAACGCCATCTAGTCCCAAACTAAGCAGAGTTTGTCGTATGATATATATTATATACTAGACAACTGATAAACATACTTATATATTTGTAAATACATACATAATATGGATAAATTAGACCCAGACACAGTACAAATCCGGAAGACGCAGTTTTGGAAGGCTCCCTACAAGGTGGACCGATAACCTGGTGAAGGTTGCGGGAATCCGATGGATGCGAGACGCACAAGACCGTTCGTTGTGGCAACATTTGTGGGATGCCTATGTCCAGCAGTGGACGTCTATCGGCTGAAAATTATGACGATGACAGTACAAATGATCGTGATCATCACACAAACATTTGTCCTGGGTGGAAATTGAACCCACCACCTCCGGCATAACAGTCAGGAACTTTTACTGACCAATAGGCCTGTCAAACAATTCGATTAAAAACGGCATGATTTCTAATAGGTCGGCATAAAATATTTATAGATGCAGATGTATATTACACATAAGAGTAAATGTCATATATGGTCGCGAGGATGATATATACTGCAAAAGCATAAACATCCTTTTAATGTTACCACTGCTGGGACTCAGGCCTCCTCTCTAGGAGAAGGAATGGGCCGTAACCCACCATGCGGGCCCAGTGCGGATTGGTGAATGTCACATGTCTTCAAATTTTGTGGTTCTACGACATGCCAACTTCCTCATGATGTTTTCCTTTACCGTTTTGAGAGCAGTGGTGATGAAATAAATTACACAAAGTAATGCATCTGGCTGGGTTTGAACCCTCGACCTACAACTCGTAAGTCGGGGCCGTTACCACTCGGTCACCACTGCTCTTCGATATTTACTGATGCACATATAATTTTCCATCGTAATGAGATGCCATGGTCACGTTCAAAAAGAAATATTTTACACATGAAACTGCTAAAATAATAACCGTACGAAATTAATCAAACACAAACAAACAATACAGATAAATCCTTAACATTGTGAGAAACTTCTAAAACTGGGTTAAGACGAGATTTGCAGATCTCAAATAAGAAGCCATTCGGATTCTGTAGTAACGCGAGTCGTCGGGATGTTGCTTAGCTGGTAGCTTCTGATGTTGCTGGGTTTCTGATTTCAGCTATTTTTGCTAGTCTCTTTTGTAATTATAGATGAAGTATCAAAACTGTTTTGATAGTTGCTAAACTGTTTCGATAGTTGTTATACTATCTAAACAGTTTACACTAGAATATCTACTTGTTATTTTTTAGCACGTAATAATTAGTGAGTAACTTAACTGCTTAATTTTTTTAAAGTTTCATTCATCACTGACTGACAAAAAACAGACTAAACCACCGGGTCTTAAAGTATGAAAGTTTACACAAGATTGTAAGAAGTAACAAAGTAAAGATTTTTAAAAATTCATGCAGAGGTTATCCCTATTTTACCTCTTGTGGGAGCAAAAGTTTTAAAATATATAATATTAAAACTGTATATCGAAAGGAAAATTAATCTTTTCCCATATAATGCTGGCATGTATATTCTTTTCTTTTCGCCAAAAGTTAAACCTTGGCCATATCATAAAGGACTGTATGATAAATCAATAGCAAAAAGAATCATGTCTACCAACCATTGTTTTGCTTTTTAGTATTGGCCACTAACGTATAACCTAGGTTTCATTTATGGCAAAAAGAAAAAAGTAAATCATGCCAATAGTTTGCATTGGCCTTTGTTATTTGATGACATAAATTAGTGGCTTATGTTCAAGTCCTATGCTATAGAGTACATTATACATAAATATAAGTAAAGCTTATAGTCATAAACCAGGTACAAATTCAAACTACGAACTCTAACTGAGAAATATAATTGTACGTATATTTAATGATGTCAAAATAAACTTCCTGAGCAAAGATGCTATAAAAATCTGTACAAAATCTTATGTCGAAAAATGTGGAGCCATTTTCGCGAAGAACGATGTATTTTTAATTTTAATAAAGCCGAATTGCGCTAGTTAGCCGGCAACAAGGGTATCTGGCAACAAATAGAACAGGGTGAGCGGTGGCTTATTCACAAATCCTGCTGACTGCAGGGAAGTGGTTATTACAGTGAACGGTACTGAAACGGTAGGAAATCGACTGGGTTTTAGTATAAGGCTTTGAATGTATATATTGGAGAAAAAATAAAAATCTGGGTTGAAGTATGATTGTATCTGTAATATTTCTATTCTTACATGTCAAAAAAAAAATGTACGAGATAATACACGTACATAAATAGAAATTGTATTATATCAATATTTAATTACCTAAACTCTGATTAACAAAATTGCTGTTTAGCTATTTCACCTTGCAAAAGATGAGATTTAATGTTTGAAGTAGATGACCAACCGTCAGTAACTGAAGAGGCATCAGACGAAGAAAGAACGGGTAAACTACTTTAAAATCAAAATGAGATATGGTACAAAGTGATAATCGATCAGCGATTACAATTATGTCACGTGTGTGTGTGTGTGTGTGTCCCAAACGTTTTGAACTTGTTGACAATGATAATCTTTTATAATAATGTCACTTTATCTAGAGCCCTGGAACTTTATAGGGAGAACAAAAAACAATGTTATACAAGTTGCAAAAATAAAAGAAAGCGAAATATCGTTTCTCCCAATATCAACGGTTAGAGCCAGCACCGCAATGCACCACGACGGATTATCAGACTCGACTTTTTTCAATTAACATGCCAAATGAGCCTCGCTAAGAATTATAATCCGAATACTAAACATTTGTTCACATTTAAATTGAATTTACGACTACACTTTTATGTAATTTGTAGTGGAATGGAAATCGAGGTTAATGGGATAGTGAGCTTTTAGTTTCTGTCTTTATTAACATCTTTATTTCAGTCGAAAAACGTCCACTGCTGAATTTAGGCCTCCCCAAGTGTCTACAGTCGGAGTGCTGCAGGAGGGTAGGTTATGATCATCATGTTATGGTTATGTCAAGTTATATTCATTTATCTCAGGACCTTGAGGTCCTGGACCTTGGAAGGTGTACGAGGAGACGAAAACAACTCGCAGAGACCCTTTTAAATGCTTTTAATGGAACGTGGTACGAACTGGTGATTATCCCTGTACTTACTATGCTAGTGCATTCAAGGACAACCCCGGTTGGTAGGAAACTTGGAAAACTAAGATATAAGGCTATGGTTTTTGGAGTCTTAAGTGGACTGGTTACCAGGAACTATGTTCAGACTATGGCCCCTGCCTGAACAATGCTATTAATTTCCACCGATAAAAAGGCAGGGGGTGACTTGCACACTCAATAAATGGGCCCCCAAAAACGGTCGCTAGCACGGAGTGACATAGCAACAAGAGGGCAACATATCCTGAGGTGCTTGAGGAGTGGAGAGTACCACGACTATCAGGACAATCCCGGAAGTACAGTCAAGATCCCTACCAGCACCTTATTGGATTATACATCCTTCTCCCGAGCAGGTTTGCTCTTGCGAATCTCCACTCAAGCAAGCCAATAAAGGCAAGAAAGAGGTGGGAGCTCTGTTCCTCTGGCCAATAAAGGCAATTCAGAGATATAGAACAAGAATTCTCCCGGGAGATCGGGTCCTTGGGGTCGCTAATACCCAACAGTTCGCCACAAAACTGCCCTGCGGATTGTATCTCACTTAGTCTGGCCCCTCACCGTAGGCATGTTACGGCAAAGCAGCTACCGATACAGACTTAGGGTTTGTTAGAGCTCACAAGCCCCACCACGACGTCAACGTAGAGATACGGCGAAGGGGATTTTGTAATTATTATTATAACTATTCAGAACCATTTATTTATTAGTATTGTCATAGTAGCTAAATTTGAGTGAGTATGGTCATCCTAAATAGATAGACGACTTTGCTCACTCAAATGTCCTCTAGTCACCCGAGTGGCTCAGAGCTTCTTAAAACAATTGAATTTTAAGTGCCAGTTCAAATAGCATCAAACTTTTTTATTTCTATTCTTTATTAAATCATTAGAAAAACAAAACTTTCAATATATATCAATACAATATATATCAACAGACCTGTTGGTCTAGTGGTTAGAGGCCCTGACTGCTATGCCGGAGGTCGTGGGTTCGATTCCCACCCAGGACAAATGGTTGTGTGATGAGCACGATCATTTGTTCTGTGTCTGGGTGTAATTTATCTATAATATGTATGTATTTAAAAATATATAAGTATGTTTATCAGTTTTCTAGTACCAATAACACAAGCTCTGCTTAGTTTGGGACTAGGCGGCGTTGTGTGTTAGTTGTAGAATATAAAAAAAATAGATTCTGTGACTTTCATGTTATGTCTATGAAAGACATTTAAACAAATTACGAGCTTGCATTAATTTTCTTAAATATTTAAAGGATTATTAAATAAAATGGACTTTTAAAATTACTTTCCACAGAAAATATTGTAGCAAAATACTTAAATGTGGTAATTTAAACTTTTAGGTTGTAGAAGAATTCCATCTAAATCTATTCTAATAATATTAAAGCGATGTCTATTTGTTACGTTTTCACATCTTTGTGGCTGAATGAATTTAGATTAGAGACCTTATCACACTGGTAGACCTAAAAATATGTCCTGGACTGGGACTTGAACATGGACAAAGCCACTGGGCGAAGCTAGTTCTTTATAAATCATAATATAATGACGACTATTTTTGATGCAAATATGGAACAAGAAGACATAATAATAATCAAGTTCTGGAGTCACGGCTTCTTAAAAATTATAAGTGTAGCGACTTCTATGGCGTCAATTAAAGTTTTCCGCGTGATTTGAACATTAAAGAACAGGCCGAAATCACCTATCGGACAGGTGCCTACCAAACATAACACCCGTCTGGTCGGAGGATTCTCCCTTTTCAACCGAGGTTTCTGGGAATTTACACTCAGTTACCCCCAAACTGGTGACCCCGACTTGATAAAGTAAGTTTATTCGCCAAATAAGTATGTTTATTCAATTAAAGACCGGAAGAAATAACGTTGGAAGGCCTCCTACAAGGTGGACCGATGACCTGGCAAGGGTTGTGGGAATCCGATGGATGCGAGATGCACAGGACCGTTCATTATGGCGACACTTAGGGGAGGCCTATGTCTAACAGTGGACGTCTTTCGGCTGAAAATGATAATGGTGATGATAATGCTTATGATAATGATAAGGCTGATGATGTTAATGGAGATTCAATTAAAGAATTGTATTATTAGAGATATCACTAGCTTTTGCCAGCGGTTTCGCCCGCATGAATGTAGGTTTCTCCATACAAAATTTAGACCCCTGTTCCATTCCGTTAGGGGCTGAATTTTGGAAAATCCCTTCATAGTGCTCGCCTACGTCATAAAAGGAATCCTTGTGCAAAATTTCACACTCCTAGTCCGTCAGTCAGTTTCTCCTTTTATTATACATATAGATTATGTGTTTGTATATCTCAGAACCCCTGAAACTTTGAATGGCGTCTAAGGGGCCGAAACCAATTCGCAGAGGCCCCTTTGAAACTTTTCATGGAACATGATACCAACCGACGATTATCCCTGTACGCGCTACACTAATGCTTACGAGGACAGGACAGAGGAGGTTGATGAGAAACTATTACAACATATGGAAAATGAAGCTGGTCTATGGTTTTGAGAGGCTTAACTGGACTGATTACCAAAAACTATGTTAAGACTGCCTGAACAATGTTACTAATATACATCGATAAAAAGGCAGGAAGTGATTTGCTAAAGGGCCAGTTAAAGTCGATACTTACGGGCTGTGGATTTGGCAACTGAGGGAATACTCTGGAATTTAAATCAATAGTCTGACACTCCTTCCTGCTCAACCCAAGCCAATAGAAGTCATTTAATAATTTAACGCGAAAAAATTTAGGTGTCTTGCACATTCAATAAATAGTTCCCCAAAAGTGGTCGCTAACACGCAGTGACGTAGTCAATAAGAGGGCAACATATTCTGAGGGGGGGGGGGGGCAAAATATTTAGCGGGGGCCACTGCGGTGCCCCCCCACTAAGTCAAGCAAAAAGCGGCCGTACTATCCTTTTCTCGAAACAGTTCAGAAGCCTAATTCACGTAATCAAAACCGTAACGATATCGTAGCGACTTAGTCGTTTAGACCAATACCGTATTCACATCCATCAATCGAGTTTGAACGACAACGATTCTAAAGTCGTTCGATCGAAATGTCGCTGACGCGTATTCAGCTAAGACAATCGTCATTTAATCGTTGATTCGAAGCGACCCGAAGGTATTCTCGTAAAGAAACGCTGTTTGATCGGATCGGATGCCAACGACTAAACGTCAAATATTGCGGTTCAAATGTCGTTGAACAAAAGTTAGTTTTAACTAGACGGCGTCTAGCGTAAATTTCATTTATGAGAACAATACAACATAAAGTTATTGTAATTATACTGAAAAATGAGACACCACTTTTTTTAGGTCGGAAATCATCCAATAATTTTTCTCTCACCCTAGGGCGGAGCTAGGGTGTGTCAGACTTTTACTGACTAAAACCCACTCCTATGTTCTTTCTTTGCCTTGCGTTCCAGGGCCCTGGGATTTACGCAATTTTTTGCCCCGACACTACACGCCGTCGACGACTCGGACAGTTACGGACGGATGGAAGCCCACGCCTACGGTGGCTGGAAATCGGGGTCGGGATTCCAGCCGCTGGGACGTGAGGAAGTCCGTTTTTTCACGCGTGCGGCCGTCTCTTTCGCTAGCTTTACTTCGCAGAAGGAGGCGACTGCCTGCCATTCCTCCTCGCTCCGAATCATGGCTGTACTAAGGCCCGGCGCGAGGCTCCACCGAGTCCAAGGAGAAACAGATTGAGGTGTTCAAAATGGGATGCTTTTGACTTTGAGATTTGAGAGACTTTATTGAGACATTTCGCCTCACTAAAGTCCTTGTCCAAGATATCATCGGCTGACCCATTTCAAAACTTAGTAGGGACTTAAAACCTTTGATAGGAGAGCGCATAAACGTAAAATAGTCAGCCTATGCCTATGAAAATAATTTAATTTAGGTAAGAAAAATGCCGCTTCTAGAGAGAGGAGGCCCGAGTCCCAGCAGGGGGAACATTAATAGTAAAAAATACTAAATAATGAGTACTACCAACATTTTAATATAATTAGTGTCATATTACATATTTTAAACCCCTTACTGTGATAATTGACACGAGATAGTTTGGTTCATATTGCAATAAGCTTCAAAACACTAAGAACACTTGACTTGTAAGAGCACTTGTTAGGTTTTGTTATGGTTTATGCACAGCATATCTTATTAACTAAATTCTAGTAACTGTATAGGGTGTGTAAATAAAATAATGATCATTCAATAAATCAGTTTATTAATTAAAATCCAAATAAATGTTGGGCTTATGTCGGCTGCTAAATCTATTCAGATGCAGACAGTTGCTTATCATTTACCAATTCAATAGACGAGTCATTGACGACAAAACTTCCACAGATTTATTATATGTATAGATTTCTTCTTTTTTATTTTGTTTAAGGAAGGACAGTACAATCAATTGTTGTAGGGGTTCATGAAATCTGAAAAAATAAATTGAGTTCTTGTGATTATTATATTATTATAGCTAGCCCGTATTGTCCCACTGCTGGGCTAAGGCCTCCCTCCTTTATTTACAACGATCACAGTTCATCGTTTTCTCATTCCAATTTTTAAGGAAGCTGACCCGCCACCCGGCGTCGCTGTGTCCAGGCACCAATCCTACGTTTTACGAGCCCACAGCTCGTTAGACATGTGGCAGACATGTCCTGCACAGTCCCATTTAAGTTGGGCAGCCTTTTGAGCCACATCAATGATTTGCGTTTTGGAGCGCAGTGTTGCGTTTCGAACATGGTCTGTTAATTTAACACATAGTATGCTGCGCTTCATAGCACGCTGGCAATCCTTTAATTTGGACTTTCGCATATTAGTCAAAGACCAAGTCTATGCACCATAGGTCAAAATGGGAAGAATAAACATGTCCATCAGCTTACGCTTCAGTGACAAAGGCAAAGTGCACTTAGTTCTTGTGATTATGAGTCCCTACATTGTCTAGACCTATAACTATAACAGCTTCGGCCTTCAAATTTAAATGTGGCTAGTTTTGCACGGTGCTTTTATTTACACTTCTTACTCGGTGCACAATGCAAAGGGAGAACCATTAGTAAGCACAATCAAGGAGTGAATGGTACACTTACTAGGTATCGGTATACTTAAATATATTTGATTTTATGCTAAGTTTAAACCACTGGTGTTTTTGTATTTGGTAGGGACTTATTAAGTTAGCAAGATTATGTAATAAAATGATTTATATAAAAAGTGTCCCCTAGATTCTGGAATGACAATCTGATGATTGACATTTGACATTATTTTAACAAATAATGCAGAGACCATAGATATACGTGGCAGAGACAATTATTTAAATATATATAGACTTTACATTTTAAACCATAATTTAGCAAATTTCTAGGTGAAATTTATATTTTAATTAACGATTTTCATTAAATGGTTATAAACATCGTTTTTAATTCTATTTTTTAATCGTTATGCCGTAAATAGAATTTTTTAAAAGTGAAATCTGAATTTCATTATCCTGGTAGAATACATAATTATATAACTGGCAGTATATTACAAAGTACTCTGTGGTAACCGGCAATAAGTCGTTGATAGATCGTTTAGTTTCGAGTCAGTTGAATTGTCGTTCTATCCAATCCCGATTATGGAACACGTGAATACCGATTTTGGATAGGACTACAATCGAACGACTATAAAACTTCAACGATATTTGACTTGTTTGATTTTACGTGAATCAGGCTACAGGCCATATAATTAAACATGTAGCGCCGATCCCAAATAGATTTAGTTAGAATTATAAAGGTAAATGATATTAAATAAACTAGGTAATCTAATAATATAAAATTCTCGCGTGTTTGTGAAATATTATAAGAGTCGTGTGTTTCAGATCGAACTCCTTAGAAACCAGCCCCAATGTGTTTTCATTAATAATAATATAATATATATAGCGAAACAAAATGTGCCAAGACAGCTAGTAAGGTATAGAAGACTAAGACTAAGATATTATAGCAATATAAGATATATGTATTTGCTGACAGGGGTTTTAAACATTTCCGTACGAATCTACTTTTAATTACAAGAAAACTTTTTCACCACCCGATTCCATAAAACATACGCGAAATTTTCAGTACGTACAAACTGCAAGCTGTTAACGAAGACAGTGCAAGTAGAGTTCTAATTAATTATACCCAACAGATGTTTCCTTGCTTGAAACTTTTCAACTGGCTGAAAACGTTCGCCATTTGTTTTAGATAATGTACCACGCCACGTTCATTGCGCCGATGATTTTTTGTTTTTTCTTATCTTGTAGTCTCTTTGGAATGAGTTGCTTGTTTTAAAAGTGTCTGACAGTGTTTTATTGCTAAAGATTTTTTTTTTGTTTTAAAGTGGTTTTTTTTTTGTTAAGGTGGGAAATCATCCAAATGACTTCCCACCTGAGCGCGAGGGCGTGTCAGACTTTTACTGACTAAAACCACACCTGTATCCGTAAATTACCCTTTGCGTATTAGAACTACGGGTTTCCCTTTCAGAAATTCTCCGTGGTCTTAATTCTCCGCGGTCCTATGTTTTAAAATGGTGGTTTTTACTATACCTATGTTTTTAAGTTGCCATTAGAATCTGATACAAAATTGTAAATTGAAAAGAAAATCGTTTATAAGTAATTGTGACTGAATTAAAATTTTGACTGGATTAAATTAAAACTACATTGAATACCTACAATGATCTTGTTAAAACCAGCAAAATAGAACCATTTTTTTAGGTGGGTAATCATAAAATAACTTTTATCGCACCACCCTGGAGCGAGAGGGAGTAAGAGATACTTTTATTGACTAAAACCCACCTCTGTTTGTTCAGTTACCCTTTTCGTTTCAGGGCTATGGTAACTTTTTCTACAATCTTGCCGTCCTGCTAAACGTGGCTTACGACACAGTTGTATTCAATTGTCAAAAAAAGTACAAATAATCGCAAGCAATGGATGTAATTTAAAAACTCAGAACTTTTCAAAAGAAGAGACAAAATACAAAATTGCTATTGGATAGTAAACAATAAAATCTTAATTATTTCTCCTATTTTCCTTATGCGCAAAATAATATCGTTAATGGTTTGAAAATATATTAGTGTTGGCACTAAATTTAGCCTCGGGCTGGTACCCCCTGTATTAAACTGGCGTGCGCTTACTAAAAGATGGGTAAGAGAAAATTCAACGTTTTTAAGTTGAGAGAGATGCAACTAACGGTTACAGTGGCATACACGTGTTATAGTTTTCAAAAAAGCACCAATATTTTAATAAAGTTTTCCGATATCTTTTTCCTCAAACGGTAAGAAAAAAGATCCTGAGGCAACCGGCATTTCTTAGAACCAAATATTAAAAACATGTAACATTTACCAACCCACACTGAGACCAGGTAGTGGATTAAAGTTCATTTTCTCTCCTAGAAAGGAGGCCAAAGTTAAGCTAACATTGGAAAGATTATTATAAGGTTGATTATTGCTGTAATTTGGTAACAGCATTATAAATACATAACTGTCCTTGGGCCTGGACGACGAGCAATGGGTAGCTCGCCATCTGGCCATCCGGTAAGGACCGAGCACAGTCGTTGAAAGCACGTTGTGGTTCACGCGCGCCTCAAAGAGATGCCAGCCGGCCGATGCCCGTTAGAGCCATGGGGAAATGAAAAATAACAGGTCCTAGAACGTAAAGACCAACAGAAGGAACATAGGTTAAATCTAGTCAGTAAAACTCTGCCAAGCTCTCTCACTCCACCTAAAGGCAGGAGACTTCAATAGATGATTCCACCTCCAAAAATAAAATAAAACTATTGGCTATTAATAGTATTACGTTTGTTGTGTCACGTAAGTATATTTGTAGTAAGAATTAACTTTAGTAGAACACAAACTTTTTGTTCCAAATCAGAAAATAAGTTTTTCTCACTTAACCCCTTTCCATTTTACGCATGGCTACGTAACTACGTACAAAACTCTCTCTCGGGAACAAAGCGGGGTGCATTTTGTTTGTTCTCTCCTTATTTCGTTTAGTAATGAATAAATGAGTATTAAATTGACCACGCTTCTTCTGAATAATGTGAACTGGCACGTTTTTAATGAGAAAATTGTATAATAGAGAAGTTTATAATAGCGTAATATTTGCTGATAGGCTTGGGTTTGACTACTCGATTGATTTCAGTGTTGTAACAATTTTTTGACATCTATAAAATTTACATCTGTATTAAATAATTATGTACTAACAAATTATTTACTACTAGGTATATCAATTGTTATTAAATTATTATACTAAATAATTGATTACTGCTATAATGTTGCAGCAGTCTTATAAATTATTGTATGCCAAAAGGCGGGTCATAGATGTACATCACTATGTAAACTATTACATCATATATATAAACAATTTTGAATTTGAATTTTGAATTTTGAACAGAACTCTGCTTCCGCTTCCGCTCCTACAGAAGTTCCGCAAGTTTTTTCACTTTCTTTTGCGCTTCTGCTTCCGCAAAATTTATTGCAGAACTCTAAACGGAAGAATACAGCAAGGAGCGCGGGGGTGGGTGGTGTGTGGACGACTGGAAGAGGTGCGGTGGGGGCGGGGGCAGTACACAAACGTGTTGCAACGAGTTTCCTTATTATTATATTTTTTTAGTTCATTCTGCGCAACACCGCGCCTCGTGACGTGATTACGACGTAAACATTCTTTTATTACAAAAAAAACTGCTTTTTCTTCATAGTATTAACATTTCAGCTTCCACTTCCGCTTCCGCTTCTGTTTCCGCTTCCGCATCCGCAAAGATTTACTTTTGACATCTGTTTCCGTTTCCGTTTCCGTTAAGACACTTCCGTTGCATCACTAATTGATTGAACGCTTTCACAGAAATAATCTATTTACTCTTGATTTAAAGACGATTTGATATAAAGGTTGTAGGTACTCGTATCAGGAAACACAGATTCCGACAGGGAATTCTATATACTGGTGACGCAATTCCGTACGTCTGGTGGTTCAGTGATGAAACGGGCTGGGTGGATTGAGAAGTTGTATGACCATAGCTTGTACTAGGGCCCGGCACGAGAGGTCGTTGATTGCCCCTACGAGGACATGGCGGTGTTCTGCCCAAGCGGGGCACACCTCTGCCGTATGCTCCACCGTGTCCTCCGGGCGGTCCACACAATGGGGACACTCGGGTGGTTTTCGAAGTTAAGCTTACGTTTTTTTATTAATTTGATGTATCTTGGTATAAGAAAATAAGTAAGACAGTACTGGATGTTGTAGAAGACGGAAATATACCTAACTAATTAGAGAAATTACCCGAAAAGAAAATGGTATTAATGAGAAGGCAAGCAGTACTTATCCCTAACGTGAATTGTATAGTAATTTACAGTATTGCAGTAACAGATGCGCTGCTATTAAAGCCCTAGTGGTAGAATTTTTAGACTTAATATCTAGTAGGTACCCCTACTTAAAATATCGCGGGACATTAAAATAAGCAAAAAAAAAAAAAATGACATTTGAAGTCGTTGAATTAAATAAATTAGACGAAATTTACAAGTCGTCTCGAGAAAATAAAATTAAAGTGAGCAATATTAAATAAACTGGAATCTTTATTATTTTCTTACTGACAAGGTTAACGCCTCGTTAGCCATTTGAAAAGAACTGAAAAATGCTTTCTTAAATCATTTTTTAATTTGCGATATTTTTTCATATGCCTGTAATAAAATAAAGTGCTTATAATAATATGCGTAGGTACCTATTTCACTTGTGAAATGTCAGGCTTTTTCTCGTCAAAATGACTTCAATAATTTCTAAAAATGGTTGTAACTATTGGTTTAATGAATGCTAGCTAACTTTGTTTAATTTAAGATACTGTAATTTTATTTAAACTTATTAATATAATATTAATTTCTACCAATTTGTCCGCATGCATTCATTCGACGTGGTCAGCCCAGACCTTTTCTAGCCTAGTTTATGTACCTATAAGTATATAAAAAAGAGCCCCTATTTTTCAATGTTAAAATTTTTTTTTGTTTTGTTCATCACCATACAGAGGAGGTTATAATTAGGGTAGGTTAGAAACCCTGTCTAACCTACCCTAATTATAACCTGCTCTTTATGCTCTACCTACCTACTTATCCTACCTACCTAGGCAGGGTAAGTAGGTAGGTAAGTAGCGTAGAGTAGGTAGGGTAGGGAAGGTAACTAGGAGAGGTAAGTAGGGTTTTTTTTTCGGGTAGGAAAATCGTCGAACGACATCTCTCGCTCTTGGGCGGAGTGAGAGATAGTGTCAGACTTTTACTGACTAAAAACCCACTCCTGCTCCTTCTTTGCTATTTTTCCAGGGCCCCGGGGATCTCCTTCGCATCACCCATGGCCCAGTAGGCTTCGAACCTGCACATCTCCTTGAGGCGTGCGTGGAACACTACGCGCCGTCGAAGAATTGGGCTCGGTCCGGGGGTAAGTAGGTAACTAGGTAAGGTAGAGTCGGGTAGAGTAGGGTAGAGTAGGGCAGAGTAGGGTAGAGTAGGGTAGAGTAGGGTAGAGTAGGGTAGAGTAGGGTAGAGTAGGGTAGAGTAGGGTTTTTTTTTTTTTACTGTTTTCCTCCAACGTTATCAGAGTCATTGCTATGCCTCATATTATGTACTCATTCATGCCAGTTCTCGCTCACATACCTCTCGTACTTTTATTCTTCATACTATATCTTTATTTTATCCATCATACCTTCCCTACTCGAGGTCGGGATAGACCATCTAGCCTCTAACTTATTAAATCTTTATTTTTCATATGACACAGGGTAAATAATTTCTTTAACGCAATATATAATTTAATTAACATTATAATACAAATACATACAAACAAATATATTTTCAAAAATAAAGCAGCCCTCACTGGGCGTGTATCAACAACTACGTGTATGGAGAGTAGCTCTACAGCTACTCTCCATACACGTAGTTGTCTTGGCTCCTTATTTCTTGCAATGCATCTTTTGGCAATCGCTTTGCAGTATTTTATAAATATTTCTCTTAATTTCTTATTTCTCATTATCTGGCTGAAGTTGTCTGCCCCGACCACGGTTTCCATTTCTGCCTCTACCTGTAGCCTATCAATGCTATTTACAGGGCACTCTATCAACAAATGCTCAACATCTTCCACTTTGTCGTCATCGCAGATGCACTTCGGACTCTCCTTGCACTTAAAGCGGTTTAAGTACTGAGAGAATCCTCCGTGCCCTGTTAAAACCTGCACTAGAATTGGGTCCATTTCTATTTTCCTGACAATGTGGTACGCCTCCACCGCATCCGGGAAGAAGAGTTTTGTAACTCACGCAGTATGGCCATCCCTATAGCGACGATTCCATTCGTCAAGCGTCTCCAGACGGATCTGCCGCTTGACGAATGAGATCGGACACTGGTCATAGTCAGCCCGTTTTTTGATTTTAAGAGCCGCGTCCTTTGCAAGAAAGTCGGCCCTCTCATTACCCTCTAATCCCACGTGTGCTTTCACCCAGAATAGCTCAATATTCTGGGCGCGCGATTGAGCTCTCTTGATCACTTTCCTGATTTGCACTGCTAGGGGATGGAGGGAAGCTCCATCGACGACTGTCTCGAGTGCCGACTTCGAGTCGCAGAAAATACGCACATGTGGTACTGCTCTTTTAAGTGCGAGTTCGGTGGCCTTGAACAAGGCCCACATCTCCGCCTGGTAGACGGTGCAGTAAGACTCCAGTTTGGCTTTATGAGTGCAAATCTCTCGTCCTTCTCTCCATAGCGACTGGGCTGCTCCCACCTTTCCCTCGATTTTTGAGCCATCTGTATAAATGTCTTCCACATTTTGGGGTCGTTCTGCACCGTCTTCCAGCAACACAATTAAGCCTGATCTTCCCGAAGATCAGGCTTAATTGTGTTGCTGGGTGCGGCATGTCCGTAAATGCCACCGGTCTCTCAACCTCTCGATCGCCTATAACTCTTTGGGAGTATCCCTTCTTTACTTCGTAGAGAAGTGCTGCCTCCCGGATCCTTAGATCTAGGGGAAGCAATCCAGAGAGGGCCAGGGCCGAGTGCAGTGAGACCGTTCGGTACGCCTTGGTAATCTTACGGACAAAACCACGCTGCACTGCATCGAGCTGCTTCTTCACGCCTAACTTCTCTACCGCCGGCGCCCAAGCGCTGGAGGCGTACATTACGACGGGTTCTACCACCGCTACGTACAGGATCCTAATTACCTCGGGATTCAGTCCCCAGTAAACCTTCGCGGCTCTTGACAACTGATGATAGAGACCCAGTACCTTTCGGCACACGGGTAGAGTAGGGTAGATTAGGGTAGAGTAGGGTAGAGTAGGGTAGAGTAGGGTAGAGTAGGGTAGAGTAGGGTAGAGAAGGGTAGAGAAGAATAGTCAATTGACGGGAGCTAAGCTGTAGGCAAAAGCTAGTATATGACAACATTATACAAGGTGCAGTTTTAAATACGTAAAAAAAATCAGGAGGCAATTTGTTACTGGTTCTCGACCTGAATTAGCAATAAAATTGGTAGGTATTATTTAAAAACTTATTCTTATTTACGAAAATTGCTAAAAGTGTATCCTCACGTGTGATTCTGTTTTTTTGAGAATTATTAAGAGTGTTATTCTTTATAACACTGAAAATAAAAACAAAGCTAAAATAACAAGTCAAATGAATTGTCAATTTTAAGGCGTTTATGGTGCGAGTACCGATTTGTTTTCAGCACTTTGTTGTAAAAGAAGACTTTTGGCCATTTGGCGTGGTGTTCCGTTATTTCCGCGGACAAATACCACAGGACAGCATCAAGACGATATAGTGCGAAGTGAAACTGAAGTGTTACAAACATATTTTTAAATCGTAATTACTAACAAAATAATTTGATGGATATGGATACTGTTTACCTGCAATAAAATGATTATTATTATTAAATTATTGATTTTTTGAGCAGGTATCTTTTTTTTAAATTATTTATTAGCAAGAGAAGCAAATCTAAGGAAATAGCTGGTTTTAAATATTTATGTTCTTAAAAATAGGAGCTAGTCGGTTTTTTTAAGGCCAAAATGGTTCGGTTTTTTCACAGAATACACTACTTTCTTCTGTTATTTCATTCAATCAATTATGGTTAAGAACTTAGTTGTGGTTTTAGTTTTGTCGAGTTACTAGTTCTCCAACATAAAGACTTACGAAACACAAACACTGCTCCAAATGAAAGGACTCTGCTACTAACGAGCTTGCACAAATAATTTTAACTTAGATTAAGGACTGTAACTTTTGTCAAAAATCTAATAATTAAGCCAGTCTCGTGTGTTCTTAAGTTATTTGTAATTACAAAACATGATTGAAAAGAGTGTCCATGGAGTTTCTTGCACGTTCTTCTCCATAGAGATCTACGCTTTGGAATGTGCAATTAGCACATTTTTTTTTTACTGACTGACTGACTTCTCGACATTACAAAAGTGCCTGTAAATGGTTTATTTGAAATAAATGCTTTTGAATCTTTGCATCTTTGAATCTTTGCCAAGTCTATATTAAAACTAAGTTACTGTAAAGAGGTTTTTAGTCATACAATTGATTGTTTATATATTTATGTTTGTAACCTATTTCCTCAGAAACGGCTTGACCGATTTGGATGTAATTTTGTGTATATTTTTGAGTGAGTCTTTGGATGGTCTGAAAATACACTCGGACCCGGTGGCACTGCAATTGGGCTTTTAATTTTTTTTTTCTGTTAAAATGCCAGCAGCCAGACGATCAACGGGTAGCTCGCCGTCCGATAAGGACCAGGTTAGGGTCAACGGCGCGTTGTGTTCCATGCGCACCACAAAAGGCTGTCAGCATGATTACCAAGGTTCGACAGGGTCAATACCTGCCACGCCGTGGAACGCAAAGGGGCATTTGAAGGAGCACGAGTGGATTTTTGCCAGTAAAATTGCGACTTTCCTTCTCACTCCACCCGGAGCGCAAGATGGTATTTGTTGGTTTCCCACAAAAATTATTATAAATATTTAAATACTCGTATAACGTAATGCACACACACACAAAACAGACACACCCCACACCTAAAATCACACATGCTTGGAAGGCTATAGGAGCGAGTCCACTGAAAAAAACAGGGCAAGTGCGAGTCGAAATCTTCCGTAGGTACAGACTTATCTATGAAAACAGTTCGATTCCCGAATTGAGTTACGAAGATTTTTACGAATGGCAAAAAAAGTTTTTTTTTATGTGACTTAACTACAAATTTACAGTTTTCAGATTTTTTTCTATACCTGTGCTATGAGACCTTGCTTCATGCCAAATTTTAGGATTCTAGGACAAAGGTAAGTGCCCTATGAATTTTGATTACATATAGCGACATAAACGGCCGTAACTTTTTTTTCGTTAACTCAGCTGTTTGATTTTTACACAGCTTCAAGGGACCGCAGACTTGAGTACATGTTTTAATTTCAATTCGATACCTCCATGAATTCCCGAAATAAAGGGTCTTGACAGACAGACAGACCAAAAAGTGATCCTATAAAGGTTCCGTTATTTCCTTTTAAGGTACGAAACCTTAAAAAGTACAAAATAAAACTGGCAATGACATCTCATAAAAGTCAACAAGTCATTCACTAAAATAAACATTTAAAAAATAAGTCAAGAGAAAAAAAAACATCTACATTCAAGTGCGCTCAATCTAAATTTGACTGACACTTAATGATCAAAGAAAATTGTGTTAGATCTAGTATTTGTTACGTCCAATACACAGAGTGTATAGCATTTTAATGGAGTGGAGATTTCAGTGTCTGCCCCTTGAGGGTTGACAGAGATAAATTGAACTCGCCTTTTGGCATTTTAGGGTTCTTTGGAAACAACCTTAAAACGCGTTTACGAGTTTACACTTTGTTGAACAGAACTCGTGGCTATTGTTCCCGTGATAAATTCAAATGTTTCACAATTGGTCCTTATTAACTTTTTAAGAATGCAAAAAGGTGGATAAAGTTGATTTATTGCAGTGTTTTTTTGTGGAACAGGTACTTTTTGTTTCTTGAGACTATTTAAACACATGCATTTCTTTTTTACATGTTTTGGTAGTCGAGAAAAGCTATAAAACGGCATGATTTGTATTTTTTCAATTTCTGATGACATTCTTTAGATTTAAGCAACTGTAGGTACTATGTATATAATTATCCAGCTGGGCCGATGCACGCTGGGGTCACGGGGTATTTCTGAAATGGAAACTCGTGGTTCTTGAACGCAAAAGGCCACTGAAGGACAGATGTGTGATTTTAGTAATTAAAAGTCTGATACGCCCTCTCGCTCCACCCTAGAGTGGGAGAAATCATTTGATGATTAGCCACCTCAAAAAAAAAGGTTCACAAAAGTGACAATTATATACGGAACCACTTGTTACTTTATCGTATTTTTTTACATTTCAACAAATAGACATCCTTCAATTTGTTTCGATTCAAACACGAAAAGTACAATGGGATCGTCAAAAATAATAAATCAGTGCCAATAAATAATCAGGATTATTTCGTTTGTACACCAAGTACCTACCTATTGTCATTTGAGAGTATAGCAGAGAATAATTTGTGTGTTTTATGAAATCATAATGTACCGATGGTCGTGCTAGGGTTGCAGGATAGTTCAAAAGAGTTACAGTAGCCCAGGGCCTTGTCTGCTATTACAATAGTGTCAGAATGGTCTATCATTGGTCTATAATTGTTGATTTTGGTAATCTGTTATTATAATGGTGTCATTATGATCAACTTTCCAATAGTCAACCACTGATTCTCCATTTAAAGAAGTGGCATAGAATGGTAATCTCGTATATTTTGACAAATAAATGTCTGACGTATGCGTTAATCTGCTAAAATTTAGACAGTTCCTTGATCAGTGACCTAAGATTAGAACGTCATTGTGCAGTCATTGTAATAAGCTCGATACTGTCATTCTACAACAACTCTATTACGAGACCATTGACTGATCAATGATCGATCATTATGAATTAGCAGATTACGAACTTTTAGCAAAATGACAATGAAATCATGTTGGAATGACGAATTTATAAAAATAGCAGACTTGGGCCCCTGAAAAACTGGCTGCTGAAGAAACATAGGTAAGTTTTAGTCAGTAAAATTCTAACCCCCTCTGTCATTTCATCCAGAGCTGGAATTATACTTATTATGAGTTACTTGATGATTTATCACCGCAAAAAAAATGCATTTGTTACCCGGTAACCACACTAGAATCTAACGCTACGTCTTCTGGTACCGTAGGGGCCCAGCAGGGTTGAAACCTACTGGGGCCAAGGGTCTGCTTCTGAAACGAAGACTCGGTCCTGGTATGAAAGGCAACGAAGGAACAGGAGTGGGTTTTTAATCAGTAAAAGTCTGACACCCTACCGCCCCACAGATTTTCTCACCTAAAAAAAGTCTTCTTGTGAAAATATAGGTCTCCTGTAAAGTGGATCAATAACCTGGAGAGGGCTGTGGAAGTCCACTAGCTGCAAGAAGCATAGGAACGCCCTATAGTGGGACACTTGAGGAAGTCCAGTGGCCAGACGTGTACGTTACATAGAGCTAATAACTGGAAGTTTAATCTGATGGTTAAAAAAAAGTACCATTATATCAAATAAAACAGAAAAGTCTTCTTTTTTATTCTTCCCTACTCGCCTATCGTCAACGTCGAGCATGTTTTAAAAGCTTGTTGCTTCATCTAACGAAATCCAACGAGATGTTTGAGATGAACGCGAAAAAAGAGAGATAACGCCTGAAAACTCTGTTGGCATTCGGTAATTCCGTGATTTACTCGAAAATTTCACAAAACTGGTTTCAGGAGATACGAGTTTTTTTAAAACCTTTAAATTTTTTGATAAAAATGGTCATCATTCAGAATTTCGATTGAATGTGCAAGGCTTCTATAGATGTACTTTTTTTATATTTTTAATATATGCGTACATTATGAAGGGCCAAAGTTCACGTAAAATATCAGATTTTCGGAGTCTTTACTAGATCAGTTTTACACATACTTATATTTTGATTTGTATAGAAGCCTAGATTAAATCCACAATATATCTGTGTATCCAAAATGTCTAGAGAAAGATGTGTAATAACATCATAATCACGTAAGAGCGGTTGTATGAAAATATACCTCGGGTTTGCTGCTCTTAATAAAGCTTAAGGCAAACATACATTAAAATGTATACAACGAAAAATAAAATCATATTTTATTTCGTCATGAAAATTCTGTTTATTTATATAGGTAAATAGGCTTATACTTCACTGAATTTTAATCAGCCAGGTTTCATAAGGTAGGAAATTTTTATTTTTTTATTTAAAGTCTGTAAATAATTGACACACGTGTACTGGGTTAACCGTCTGGAGCCCAAATCGTCGACGGCGCGTGCTGTTCCACGCGCGCCTCAGGGAGATGTCAGCAACTGTGGGGGCCCAGCAGGGTCGAAGCCTACTGGGGCCAAGGGTCTGATTCTGAAAGGAAGACTCGGCCCTGGTACGAAAGGCAACGAAGGAACAGGAGTGGGTTTTTTGAGTGGGTATATATATGGGCTGCATAGTATTGCGTAGCACCGTGTAGTAAGTATCGCGTAGCAACAGCCTACGCCTTTTAAAGTTACAAGAAGATTTTGGCGTATTTATAGTACTCACAAAACCCAAATAAAATGATTTTACAGAAATAAATCAAATTTTAATATTAAACACAACAACAGTAAATATTAAACACAAATTAGGTACAGTCAGGGGTCAAAAATGCAGTTCCACCTTACCAATACCAAAATGTCTAAACTTTCTTTCTACAAGAGTGTCAATGGTCCATGAGTGATTTAATTGGTGCATTGATTCTAAAGTATTGAATAAACTATTTGTGGACTATTGAACTTCTACAACAAAGAAATTTTAGACACTATAGACTTAGATCCTAAAAAAAAGAATATATATCTGGCCCTCACACTAGGATACCGTGTCGTGAGGTCCACTTCTCTCCTTTCGTAAGTTTAAAAAATTGAATAAATAAATGCAGTATTTGGTATATTAAATAAAGTTAGTACTATTTTTATTTTCTTTGAAATATATATTATTTTTAATTTAAAAGAAAAATAAACAAAAAGAAAAAAAGTATCCACTCATTTTTTTTTATATTTCTTTTTAATATTTCTAAATGACAAAAATTTGTTAATATCTAAAAAACCAGTAAGATAAATAGATATCTTGTTGGGTAAGGGATGTAAACATTCTAGACTAAACCAACTAACTTCACTGGATAAAATTCCTAAGACTTTCTTGGTAAGTCCGTCTCGTAACAATAAAAATGAGCAGTAAATTGTGGGGCATTTATCAACAATTTACAGCAAACCGCTTTAAATACACAGAATAGAAACGTCAAAGGTAATAACCGTATTCCGGGTATTCACAACCCTTTAAAAGGCCATTAGACAATGAAAATTCATCGACAGAGAGTTCCAAGCAGGAAATGGTTAAACAAAGAAGATTTTCTTCCAGAAAACCTCTCAAAAACAAACATTCTTATTAACCGAAAAGGTTTGTTGTAATGAAAACAAAAATCCCTTTCTTCAACAACATTTGCCGATTTTACCGAAAGATTTTGTTTACGGTGAATTTTCCCTATTTATTGCTTTGTAAATAATTTTCGTTGCCTTTTTTCCGCCTGTTTTGTTGCGTCATGTGTACTGGCCACTTGGCGGAGTTTTATTTTTTTATCTTCTATACATAATTTTAATAAATCTGCACAAGTTTTTAGTTGAGCACGCATCACGATAATAATAATAATATTCCACAACTATCACACAACGCCGTCTAGTCCCAAGAGCTAAGCAGAGCTTGTATTATGAGTAATAGACAACTGATAAACATACTTATATATTTTTAAATATCTTCCTACACATTATAGATAAATTACACCCAGACACAAAATAAATGAACGTGCTCATCCCACAAACATTTATCCTGGGTGGGAATCAAACCCACGACTTCCGGCATAGCAGTCAGGGCCACAAACCACTTGACCAACAGGCTAGTCAATTCGTTATAACTGTCACTTAAATCAGTGTCACGGTGTTTTAATGACAGAGACTTTAGAGGAAACTTACTAATATCAAGTGACCATATAATCACTTGGTCACTTACTAAGCCGTTTTGCCGATCGCGAAGTGTGCATACAATAAAGCGTACTTTATTTCAGATAAATTGAAATTTGACTGAACCTGAGGTAGCCGTATTACATTACAGCGACTTTTCAATCCGGCACGCCAACTTGTAATATATGACATGGCTGCGACACATATACAACATGTAGTGACGCGATCAAGATTTATCAATTAGTATATATTACTAAAATAATACTTGATTAGTTTTAAGACGGTCCTTTTCCTCTCGCCTATCGTCAACATCGAGCATGTTTAAAAGCTTGTTACTTAATCTAACGCAATCCAATGCGATGTTTGACGAAAAAACTGAAACAGAGAATAACCGCCTGAAAACTCTGTTAGCATTCGGTAATTCCGTGATTTACTCGACTGTTTTACAAAACTTGTTGCAGGAAATACGTGTTTTTTTTAAACTCTTAAAATTAAAAAAAAAAAATATTGTCATCATTTTGAATCTTGAATAAATTTGCAAGGCTACTTGTATACTTTTTGACTTTTTTAATTTTTGAGTAAATTATGAAGTGTCAAAGTTCATGTAAAATAGCAGATTTTCAGAAGTGGATTAGTTTAACACAAATTTATAAATTAATTTCAATAGAAGCCTAGATGATATACACAAGATACTGTGTTTCCAAAATATCTAATGAAAAATGTGTACTAAGGTCATAATCGCGTAAGAGCGGTTGTATGAAAAACAGTGAAAATATATGTTGAGTTGCATCCTCTTAAGATAAAAAAACGCCTATTTTACAAATGGCTGAAATGGTTTCATTATTCAATTCTGAATATACTACTTTCAGGATATGCGTATATAATAATAGATGTTGTATATTCGTGAGTAGATCCATATATTTACAAACATACATATATCCAGTTTGCCGGCATTCATGTGTGACCCGTTCCATCGATCAACGTCCAGGAGTTTTGTCGACCAATATCCACTAAAGTGGGTTCACCTGCCCCATAAATGAGACGACAGCATTCCTTTCACCATGGATGGCAGTGGATTATATGGGAATAGGGTCCCAATTTATTTCATGAGTCAGTTGATAAGTCTGGGATGCGACATCGAATCTCGTTTATTTGCCAAAATAAAGAGATTGATTAATTGAATAGGTACTCTTAAGTATGTAGACCGTTATATTTTGAGAAAAAGCCAGATTGCAAAACAGGCCAGTCTGTCTCACCTCAAAATGGCAGAATTTTAAATAGGAATTAGGAAATTTAGCTACAAAAACAGTTGTTTTTCTTAAATCTACTTCATCTTCAGACGAAAGACGTCTTAAATCCACTTAGGTAGTGTTTTATTTAAAGAAATTAGTTATCCTAATTATAAGCAAATAAAATGGACGCACTGCATTAGTAACACATCAGTGTTGGTATCTATGCAAATCTGATAGTGAGGCCATCAATATTTTATCAAAATAGATACATTTTTATTTTAAAAGTAATAAAATAAATAAATATTCTCCGACATTCACACAACGCAATCTAATCCCAAACTAAGCAAAGCTTGGGTGCTAGACAACTGATAAACATACTTATATATTTTTAAATACATACACATTATAGATGAGAATTACACCTAAACACAGGACAAATGATCGTGCTCATCACACAAACATTTGTCTGGGGTGGGAATCGAACCCACGATCTCTGGCATAGTAGTCAGGGTCACTAACCACTAGACAACCAACAGGCCTGTCAAAAAAGTAATGAAGAATAATTATAAAGCTTATTTTTAAAATAACTGAAATCGATTTAGGATTTGATTCTGAACATATTACATTCAGTCTATTATGTTATATGTCGTATATAAAAATATGATTCGATCACTGACAGTTCCTTTAACGCACGCAGTTAAGAAATCTCCCACCGTGGAGCCATTTTTATTGTTCTTTTATCAACGGAAGACGATATAGATACCGGCATGGATCTTGAACGCTGACTTCTACAGTTCTACTTGCGCAGAAGCACGCAGAAGTGAAATATGGGGTCTCTTTAGTGGTATAAAGAGAGATTCGGGGGCGGTGAGTGAAATCCTTGTACACTGTACTTTGGCTTACAATATTGGCTTGCCGATATTGTAAGATGCGCAAAGCGATCCCCGCTCTTTCGCCTAGCGCTCAAGATTCGTGCCATCGTATCTGTATCTAGAAATCTTTAAATTATTAAACAAAGTTATACACCGCATTTGTCTGTCTATACGAACGCTATGAACTCAATAACTATGTACATAAAGGATTTTATGAAGTTTTCACCAATTGCCAAAATAATTTGCGAGGAAAGTTTAGGTGTATAATATGCATATATTACAGTTGAGGAAAGAGAAGAATTTCAAAGATTTCTTACACACAAGCGATGCTGGGGCGGGTCGCTAAATAAAAATAATCTAAGGGTACACTATGTTACAGGAAAGATACAAGAGGGAAATATTACCTATAATGGGTGACCTTATCGCTAAAAGCGATCTTCGTCAATGTTTGACGTTTTGAAGATAGAGATACATAATGTTACAAGATAATGTTACATTTTTTTTACTATATAAGACGTGTGGTGTGACGAAAATGGTTAAAGTAGTACTAGTGACTGAAAAGTTGGAAGGAAATCGTTTGTCTTGATATAATATAGTCATGTAAAAAGGAGTAATGAAACGCATGTTACTAAAAGAGCCTCCCTCTCTCTCTCCATCCGTTAACATGACATCTACTATGTTAACGGATGGAGAGGGAGAGGTAGGCCACAAAAAGATAGAAGCATTGTGTGAGAAGTAATATGAAAAAACAGTGTTAGTGATAGTTTCACGGGTGACAGGAATGGAAGGAAAAAACGTGTTGCGCCAACACCAAATAACCACGTCCGATCGTCCGGTAACCATCCGGACCGAGCCCAAGTCGTCGACGGCGCGTAGTGTTGCACGCGCGCCTCAAGGAGATGTCAGCAACCGTAGGGGCCCAACAGGGTCGAAGCCTACTGGGGCCATGGGTGATGCGAAAGTGACCCCCAGGGCCCTGGAAAAATAAAAATGGCAAAGAAGGAACAGGAGTGGGTTTTTAGTCAGTAAAAGTCTGACACTATCTCCCGCTCCGCCCAAGAGCGGGGGTTGTCATTAGATGATTTTTCGACCCGAAAAAAAAAAAAAAACACCAAATAACACGGGACAAGGGTAGAAAGATAATGACGATGACAGTATATAGATGTAAAAAAAGAGAAGTCGCAATTATTTACGAACGATTCATATAAAATAAATTACGAGGTTTTTACGGATAAGGTGGTAAATATTTGGACAGTTGCGAACCAATGACGATATGTTTTCCACAGTAGAAGAATAATTAAAATTTAATATTTTCCGGCAGCTTAAAAACGGTGTAACATTGGAGCCTTGTGTCCGAGCAAAAATTTAAACAATGCTTGGATTACGTACCTTGCTTATTTCATTGTCCATGTTGTTTCGCCCGAAAAATGTTGATTGATTTTCGGAATATAAATTCGAGTTTTTGTTGTCGTTGAAATTATCCTTTTCATTTTATGTCGCAGTTATTTAGTATTCAGTAGTATATTTTATTGTAAAATGTACAAATAATGTAAGCCTTTTAAAAGGCATATTGTTTTGTGTTTAACAAAGGGACAACTTATTTGTTTTTACAGTTCAAATTTCGGTTTAATTCCTGTTCGTAATCCAGTAATTTAAAATTCAATAGTAGATGAAAAGGACTTTATTTTCGCTAAATAAATTGCATTAAAAAGTAACACAAATTAATGATGGAACATAATTTTATGCCACATATCAGCAGACAGTCAGTGATTTTTTTAATTTTTTTTTTAATTTATTATTCATTTTTAAAGACAACCATTCCAATAAGATATCTCTGTAACAACGTAGAAGTCACTCCGATCAGATATTACTGTACAAAATTATTCATAATCGGTCTTATGTCCCAGAGCTATTATCTGAATTTAATACCAATGTACCTTGGTCACTAAAGTTAGATTTGTACACAAAACAAATATACTGGTCATGTCTTCATCAAGAATAAACCTTAGTCACAGTTCCCCTATGAACCGATTTATGGCTAATCAAACTAATATTATAGAGACGAAAGTTTATGTGTGTTTGTGTAAGTCTGTTACTTCTTCGATTTCGATTTTTGATTTCGATGAAACTTGGTATAGTAAAAACTACTAGTCTACCCGACCAGTATTTTTTACTTTTTATCCCAGGAATAGGTTCTCTTGATCTCAAGTATCTAGTTTTCTACTATGATGAGGGCCAAGCCGCAGCAGCAGCTAGTGATAATACATATAATACCAGCAACATAGACATCTTTGCAAACACTTTTTACCAATTCCGTGAAAAACTTATGTTCCCCAATCATTCATTACATTTAGATCACGTTTATTGCAGTTGTTTTACATAAATTAATGACGCCAAATTAAACTGACTATTTATTATTTATTAATGAACTAAATACGTTTGTTGTTTTAGTTTCTTTCTTTATAATGGTAAAGTAGCTCTTATTTATATTTCACTGTAACAAAAACATATTTATTTTATTAGAATAACTAATTCCTTAAAAACACGACCTAAGAGCATTTAAGTAAAATTTTAGAGCTTGAATTATGATTGCAATTTTATTTTCTAATTGGCGTTCAGAAGGATGTGCATTATTCTAGTATATATCTATTAATAAACCCATAATTAATTAGACCAAGAGAAGTTTAGGTAAGAAGAGCATATTTCGGATCGGTTCTTCATAATTTGTAGTCACCCTACACTGAAAATAAAGCTAAACGTTGAACTACCGAACGGCTCCGTGAACCGGCTGAACGTGAGGTATTACATCACAGTGCGTTTTTTCAATTCGGCGCATCAACATGTAATACGGCGCGCCAACTTGTAATACAGCGTATTATATGATACGGCTTGACATATAGAATAAAATAATAACAATAGATTACGAGTCCAAAGTTATGAGCAAATAACATTTATCGCACGTAATTTCCTAAATAACCCAATTAAGTGCCCATATCAAGAATTATTCTCGAGACCTCTCCAGAATAATTCCGTTAGCAAATGAAAAGGGTACTTTGCTACTAATTGCCTAAATCCCACTTCTGTTGCCGAACAATTTGACATGTCAATCCAATTTCGGGTAAATTTTCTATCGAGTTACCTTTAGTTGGAGATTGGTTGGCCTACTATTTGTGTGGATTGAAAGGTGACCCCTTCAATAGGAAAGCTCTAGCTTTAATAGCCTAAACATTAGCACAGAAATTACAAGGGACTAACCCTCTAAAGCCATTAGCACTTCACGTTGGTAGCTAAAATGTTACTGTTCGGTTAACTTGGCTGAGATGAAAGTCATTGAGTACCTGAGAAAGTATAGAGGAAAAAATTTAAGTGTTCAAAATTTTTAAATATACTGTAGTAAACACCAAAGAAACTGGGCAAGTGCGAGTCAGACTCGCGCACTGAGCTATGTTCAATTCCCGAATGGAGTCTCGAAGATTTTTCCGAATCGTTAATAAAGTTTTTTTTTTGTGACGTAACTACAAATTTACAGTTTTCAGATTTTTCCTATAGTTGTGCTATGAGACCTTGCTTCATGCCAAATTTCTGGATTCTAGGTCAATGGGAAGTACCTTATGAATTATGATTTCCTTGAGAGTGTGATACACGTTTTTCGCGACATAGACGGCCGAATCTTTTTTTCTTTAATTTGGAAGTTTGATATTTTTTACAGCTTCAAGATAACTCCACATGTTCCTGAGATAAAGGATCTTGACAGACAGACAACAAAGTGATCCTATAAGGGTTTCGTTTTTTCCTTTTGAGGTACGGAACCCTAAAAATGGTTAATAATAGGCCAACTTAAATACTGAAAACAACACGGTATCTAGGTGCAGTGTCGCGGGTTTAATTTCAGCACGAAATAAATCTTTGTATGGCCTACAGATAGGTTCCTAGTCTGGTTATCTTGTGTATGTAGATTAGCCATGCTTAGAAATGAGCCCACAATACAGCCCCTCAGCCAAGTTACGATCGTTTCGTATGCGTCAAACGCCTCGAGTAGGCCACGCCTCCGATTCCTTTGTTATGATCACGTGACTGAGCGTTGAGATGACGTCAGAACAAAGGAATTGGAGGCGTGGCCCACTCGAGGCATTCGACGCAATCGAACCGATCGTAACTTGGCTAGGGGGGCAGGAGTCATTCCTAGTGCGGATAACGTATTTATTATTTAGTAAAAAACGTCTGGTAAAATCTAGATCGCTCGATTATGTTCGATGTTTTGGAAACTACAAAAAAGATATTATTAGTTTCAACTTTGTAACTGACCGACTTCTTGACAAATCTAAAGTCTTTGTAAGTAGTTTAATTAAAATAAATAGTTTGAGTTTCAGTTAAGACATACGTAGGTAAGACAAACTATCAAATATTTAATTTCACCGAAAACATTTGTTGTCATTTTTTGTTTGTAGATATTGAAAACCGGGTAAACATCAATATTTGTATTGTATTTATTTGTCTAGTATATTCTACGCACGGTCGCAGACTGTTCAGTAAAAAGCTACTCACCTTCATTAGATATCCGGGTACCTACTTTTCCGTTATATCGTTTAATAGTTATTTGTGCAACAAGAGAGCAAAGTTCTTTTTTGCTGCGAGTGCTAATTTTGAGTCCCGAGCAAGCGAAGGATTCTTTGATTGAATCACGAGAGTTAGCGAGTGATTCTAAAGTAGAATCCTGAGCGAGGGGAGGGATTCAAAGGCATGAGATGCAAAAAGTTTTGCTCTCGTGTTACACACATAATTTTTCACTTCAGCAGTGAGAACACATATTACTTGGGAAATAAAATAATTAACAGTAATAGATTTAATAATGATTTCAATTAAAATAAATACTATCTCTGTCGCTAGTTTTGCTCATATTTTACAACTATTCTAATATTCTTAATCTTATTTGCCACTATTTTATTTCCGCTGTTTTTTTACATCACGTTCTAAAACAGTCAATGTTGAAACTAGAAATAATTATTTAAAGGTTAAATGCCAGTTTTATCTGCTGCTATAAGTACTCAGGTACTCTTATTTTTGTTCAAATACAATAATAAATTTAAAATTCAATAATTTATTTAAAAAAAGAACAAATTTATATTTCTATTTATTTCCGAACGTGTTTTTCTTTGTGGTGGAATTTTAAAATCGGAATGAACTTCGAAATGGCATGTTTCTCACTCGCTTTTTTATAAGGGCGAGAAAGAGACAGAGTACAGTGCAGTTCGAATGTTTCGAAATGTATGGCTAAAAAAAATAAAAATTAAAAAGTTACTTTGTCTCACGCAGTGAGCAAAATCGAGTTTTGCTCACTGTTTTCAAGCAGCAAAACCTACTTGTTTGAGCTGCTGTGGTGAAAAAGCTATTGTTTTTTTTTTTTTAATAGATATAAACCAGAGCTTGACTGCGATCCCACCTGATGGTAAGCAAGTTTCTAGTTATTTTTATTTACGAGTCAACATTTATGGTAGGTACCTAGGTATGTATATGTTGTCAGATTTAGGCGAAGTAACTTGGCTAAATGGGTGACGAACAAACGATTTTTTGAAAGACTTCTTCGCTGTACACTGATATAAAAATATACAAGAAATTCAAATTTTTATTTTCAGACACAAAGGTCCAACGGGTAGTATACATAACATTTAAGTTAAAAGCTATTGTTAGTAATAAAAATAAACTCGCACAATTACAATACTACTTCTAAATTATATCTCAGAGCCAGGAAACAGTAACAACACACAACTTGTGAGACTTATAAATGCTAAAGTTATACATTAAAGTTATAATTTTAATATAGTATTTTCTGATGGCGTAATTTGATGAATGAAATAAAAAAATATAAGGGTCCTGCAAATTTCTTGTTGCACAACAATTTCCCTTATATTCACTCCTGTTAGTGTAAAAATAGATGCAACAAATTTAAAAGTGTTTTATTGAACGGTGACATTTTCTCGTACGAGGTGCAGCAAGCGCCATTTTAGCGTGTTGACGTGTTACTAACTACCGTCGTCAGTCAGCCCCGTCCGGTCTTAATGATCTGTCCACACAGGATGGATGTCGATAGCTCTATTATTTTTGTTACTGTATCGCTAACTTTGACGAATATCCCCTTAATTATTATTTTAGTTGAAAGCCATTTGTTGCCAGCTAGACCCAACAATATTTTATGAAAAATATGCGAACCTTTTTGTTTCTTCACAAGACCTAGATTCCTTTTCTAAAATAGTTGTCTCTCTAGTGACCCTGATACAACAAAAATAAATTGCCCTAACCCTATTTACTTTATAGCAGAAAATTTTGTTACTTATGTCTACCTAAATGTAAATACAATCTATCCAGCTCAACAATAAACTAACAACTGTCTACCAAAGCTTTTTCAATCGTAATCGTAATATCAAAATATTCTAAGAGCTGAATAATTTTGATAAATAGTGGAGCAAACGTTTTCAAAGGGACCGATTCAAGTACTCCAACGTAAGATAACTTCGAATCCAGTACATTTGATTATCATATATTTTTTTTGTTTCTCCATCCTTTTATTTTCCTCTAGTGATTTTTGGGAATGTATATTTGCATATTGGAAACAGATATTGTAGTCAAATTTATTACATCTACGTATTGTACTGCATAATCTTTCGAGTCTTATATATTTTATTTATCATTCCCGTCTGTAACTTGCTTTTGGGAATTATAGTTTCAATATTTTATCTAGTTTATATTCTTTTTTGTTTGTATGAACAAATTGGGTTTGCTTTCTCGATCGAGGTCAATGGCTGTTCGATACCCAGCGAAGATATATAATCCCGAACGATAAGGGTAGGAATAGGGTTGTCAGTTTTACTTTAGAAGGATATGAAGCAAATAGGAGCACGATACCAGGAATATACGCAGAAAATCGTTTACGTATACCTTTTGGTATATCTTACAACTGATTTGGGGAAGAAATATTGTACTGTCATTGTTTTTTTTGCGATCCCATTCCGTAAATCAACTGATGGATTATTTCGTTCTTTTCTCTTATGACGCTAGCTGTTTTATATAACTGTTATGTGTCACATATTATATTTTAAATAACTCCAATTTAAAAATAATTTTAATTGGAACAATGTAGAAGTCGCAGTGGGTGTATAGTTCAAGGAGACGTCAGCAAAACCGTAGGGGTCCAGCAGGGTTGAAGCTTACTGGGGCCATGGGTTTCCTTTTGTAAGGAAAACCCGAGGTTCTGGAACGCAAGGCATAGATGAAACAAAGGAGTGGGTTTTAGTCGGTAAAAGTCTGACACGCTCTCCCGCCCTAAAGGGTGAGAATTCTTTGGATGATTTCCCACCTGAAAAAAATGAGAGCATAGAAAATATGAAATTTCCAAAGATTTTATTTAAAAAGACACGATGCGCACCAAATTCATGCAGTAACAAGCTCAGTATGTAGGTCATATTTCTCCAAGACTGCACTATGTCTAAAGGATTCCCAAGGAATCTATGATTCCCAAACGCCATCCAAACCTATATATCAGGGTACACGGGACAGCATTGAGCGATGTCCTAATATCCGCCATGAAATGGTATCGTCAGTAATGCCCCGGGATTCCCGGCCTAGACGAAGATGAGATCCGAAGTTCCGTATGGAACTGAGACCGTAACACGGATTTCAGATAAACGTGGATGCCAGATCTAAACGTAGGAAAGAATTTATAACGAGACGTCGAAATAGTTGGAATCAATTTGAATTGAAATATTCAGTAGACTCGAAGCGTTACTAAACATTTTAAAGTTATGCTGTCGAAATGAAATATGAAGATAAAGAACGATTTAAATCGGGTTGGAATAGACTCTGTATAAGGTTTTTTGGTTTGACTTGTTGAAGATTTCAGCGAGTGGTTTTGTGTATATATTTTCAAGGTTTGTGTTTATTTAATCACGTACTTTCTTGTCTAGCTAGGTTATACTTCCAAGTAGCAACGTGAAATATTCACATGGTACATTAAACTTAATTTATTCTCACAACCTCACATGCACTAAGTTGTACTTTTATCTTTCTTTATGTATCGATAATTTTCGTACATTTATGTAATGATGTCAATATTATAATTATACTGTACTGTTACAATTTCTTAAATAAAAAACTTAATTTAATTTCTTCTTTATACGAAACTAGCTGCTGCAAGCGGCTTCGCCCGCGTAATAGTAGATAATTATCCCAAGGAAAATACTCCCGAGATATTTTTGGAGTCATAGTGTTAAAACACCTCCCACAAATGTATGACGGTTTGAACAGTGGACGTCTTTCGGCTGAAATGATGATGATGATGAATATGCCATTAAACATTTCTTCGTCCATAAAGGAAAATTTTAAATTTTGAGCCCGAGCGTTCCGAGGGCCATGAAAACACATTGGCCGGACTTGTACAGTGCCACCTCGAGTCCCAACTCCTGGATCCTGTCCACGACTGTCACAACCCCGCGTGTATTGTATTTTTTTTTTTTCAGTTATTTAATATTTATACAAAAGAATACAGGATTGTCTAAGTTAAATAGCAACAAAAAACCACTAAGGTTTAAACTTGTGGTTTTTAGTCAGTAAAAGTCTGACACTATCTCCCGCTCCGCCCAAGAGCGCGGTTGTCATGAGATGATTTTCCCACACGAAAAAAAAAAAAAATCTCATCATCGAAACTCTACAAAATGAGTTTTTTTATTATGTTTACGTTATTGTCGATAACAATTTATAAAATCTTTAGGTCCGCAAACAAGTAAAAAACATTCTTAAATAATCCCTAAGTAATATTGCTTATTGCTACAAAAATATCAAATACAAACTGTATTTGATATTTTTGTGTGTAATTTTTTTTTTAGTTCGACCGCCCGCCGTCTGATACGACTCTCCCTGCGCTATAGCTTACCCGATGTAACAAGGGCGTTCCTAGTACCGATCCCTGCGGAGCACCGTACAACATTTCTCGTTGTTTCCACTGTCCCTGGTGACCGGGGTATATGATGAACTTGTCTATCAGGTAGGCTTCGATCACACGACGGAAGTAGGGGTACCTGATGATGCCGAAGTGCCCCCCTAATGCTACTCCAGGGCAGGTGTGTCCTGTCGTGAGGGCTCGCATTAAGTTCAAATAAATAAAAGTGGCATAGGTATAGGATGAATGGAGAGAAAGAGGAGTTAGTGATAACGTGACTGTGACAGGATAGGATGGAAGAAAAAAACGTTGCGCCGACCTCAAATATCACGGGACAAGGGCAGGAAGAAGAAATGGTGGGAGATTATGAAATGACTTCTCGCGCTCTAGCGTGGAACAAAAGAGCGTATCAAAGTTTTACCGACTGAAAACCTGTTTACTCAGTTTAATTCGTGTTTGATTAAGCTATATAATGACTATTTTTTTCAAATCGATGCAACCATACCTAGAAATATGTTTTAATGTGCTCTTACTATCGGCACATATGATCATTTTATTCGTTAGCCTTAAAGCATTAAGTGCATAACATCAAAAAGTCTGGTGTTGTCAAATCATGGTTTTTAGCAATTAAAAGCCAGTGTTTTTGAAGAGATGAATTTTTTTGTACAACTTATAATCATAAACCATTTTGCAGGTTTAACTCCTCATCGACGTTGCTTCTCATATTTTTCTCTATATGCGCAGAAGATCTTAAATCATGCTATTAGAATAATAATTACAAGGTGCAGAGGAAGCAACTAAATATTGCACGATCAAGAAGAGAAGTCAACGTTTGTAAATAAACCCCCTTTACCCCTGGGTCCTAAGGCATCTTGAAACTCTGGAGTTTCAAGATGCCTTAGACCATCGGTACTGCGTACCATTTCACGTGAAAATCAAATGGACAAATATTTAGATGTAAATGTTGGTCGCAAACACTGAAATGTTTGAGGATTGAATGAGGTTTGTTCATTCAGAAGATAGATCTAAACCAATATCTCAGTGCTAAAGTCAGTTGGCGATCCATTTGGCAGCATCTAAGTCGACCACAGTTGATTTATCCTTTAGCCATATTTTGCATTCTTGTTAAAGTGTTGTCATTGTTTACAGTCAATGAAGCAATGGTCATTCATTCGCACATATACACGTTAACGCGAGTAGTTTTCACGCGTATGATAATTTGTCACATTAACTTTGTATTCATTTTTATTGAGAAACTGTGGATGTATATTTCGAAAATAATCCCTATTTTATCTATATTTTTGGCGACATTTCAATCCTCGATCAAAAAGAGGGATATTATAAGTTTTTGATATCAACTGTCACTGTTTATGTATAGATAAAAGAATTGGCAATTCCATAGGCTTGGTGTAGATCCTTATTCGAAATCCAATGACTTTCATTCAATTCCCTACAAATTGTCACCGCAATTGTCACACTCACAGACGTCTGACGACAACACTGAACAAGACTTCAGCAAATGTACATTCACTTAGGACAAACGGCGTCGCAATTAGCGTCATTGCAACCGCTATACTACAACAAGGCAAAGAAACGTTAGCAGCAGTGGCTAAGTGAGATAAATAGAGATTTACATTAAAATAGTGTTGTTGGGATCGTTTGAGAATTAAATATTAGGGCTACCACGCTGAAAACCACCGCTGTAGACACATCGCATTTTGTGTGTGGTCACGGCATTGTGATATCGATATTGGCGTTTGGCCGTTTTGCGCGAAAGTTAGTCATAAGATTGCGCTTTTTTCCGCCAAATAAAATGTTTTTTTTCTTTCAATGTTTGGCGATTTTTATTGGGTTCTATGTTCAGCGTTAATTTACTAAAATACCAAGCTAGACAAAAGAGTCTAGACCAATTGAGAATGCCTCTATCACAGCGATAAGTTGCTTCTTTATGGAGTGGTTAGAGAGGCTCCATAGCCTCCAAACCTTCCACCTGACGCAGTACTTCACTGGACACAGTTGTTTCGGGAAGTTCTTATTTCGTATTCAGTGGGAAGATACGCCCGAGTGTCAACATTGTGTGGATCGTCTGGAGGATACAGCGAAGCATACGGTTTAATTCTGGTCTCACTTTAGTGGAGCACCTTTATGGCCTCCTGGAGGAAAACGGCGACAGCAAGCGACCACTCTCATCGAGCCCCTGCTCCAGGCCATAGTACGCAGCGAGAGAGCGTGGGAAGCAGTTAGTTCCTTACGCGAGGCGAAGGAGCTGGCGCAAAGCGAAAGGCAGAAAATTTCTATCAATTTTGCCTTTAAAAGCTGTCTTTTACCATCTGTGACATTTATATCTACCGTCGAAATTCACCCCAAAAAGGTTCCGAAATTCGAGCGAATTTCTTAACTAATTAAATTTATACTCCCAACAATTTAATATCATATTTTTCCGCCACTACATCACCACAAACTCGAGACAGATTAAAGAGGAGAAACTAAAGGCTTCCCAGTGAGGAATGAGCGAACTATAATAAATAATGGGCAAGTACATTTGTACCACTATTTCTCTCGTACTGTCAGAAGAAAATTCACTGTTCACACCAACAACCGACCGTTTGTTTTATTTGAACATTGTTTTTTATTTATTATGTTCCTGTTGAATGATATAGTTTTGTTCTTTGATGATTTTAAGTAGAAGTGAGGGAAGAAATAAAACTGTTATTATGTTTTAAGTGTTGGTACTGTGATCATTAGCTAGCTTTTATCCGATTAAGTGGTGATCGGTTTTCAATCTTACCAAAAACGGCTGAACTCAACCATTTTACATGGACTGTTTACAATATGTTTAGAATCGGCTATTAAACCGATTTAAACCATTTCTAATAGGTATTATGATAATGGAGTATAAGAATGATTTTTTTTTCGTTGGGAAAATCATCCAATGACATCCCCCGCTTTTAGTGACTAAAAACCCACTCCAGTTCCTTCGTTGCCTTTCATAGCAGGGCCGAGTCTTCCTTTCAAAATCAGACCCTTTACCCAGTAGGCTTCGACGCTGCTGGGTCCCTACGGTTGCTGACATCTCCTTGAGGCGCGCGTGGAACAGTACGCGCCTTCAGCGACTTGGGCTCGGTCCGGACGGTTACCGGAGGGTCAGACGCCATTGCTCGCCGTCCGCAACATATTGTATAGTGCTTGTGTCAGATAAGCTATCGTTTTAATATTCCCCATAAAATTGATGACTTACGAGTTTCTATCTACACCCAGGTACACTTATAACCAGGGGTCGGAACCTCTGGTTATTCATTAGCTAGAGTTATTCATCTACTTGCATCGAAATGTTGATATTAATATGGATCTTCCCGGGATTTCTAATGGAAAATCCCGGGTGGTCAAAAATATTAATATCTAAAGTTATTCTATCTCTAAAGTTTTTTTTTATTAATAAATAATAATAAAAACTTTAGAGATAGGTAGGAAAATTAAAACAAAGATAACAAACAATTTTTATAAGTATTTTTATTGAAAAAGATATCTCTACTTCAATTATTGGGGTGAGGTTAAAAAATTTATAAACTTTCTTCTCCTCGTCATTAACACAGAAACAATTTTTTTTTGCGATATTTCTGATAGTGCCATAAAAATATGATAATTCTGCTTTTTAAAATTAATATCTAGATTTTAGGCATATCCACTTTATTCTTTCGCTGTATGACATCAGTAACTCTACCTAATTCCGACCTATGCTTATAACAAAGTAATAATAAATTCGTAACAACCCAATTACAAATGAGAGACCACGGGTGGACTTTAGTCAGTAAAGGTATGACACTCCCTCTAACCCCACCCAAAGCGGAAAGAGTTACTAGATGCTTTCCCACACAAAAAAAGAACCGGTCATTTCTCGTGTCTATGTTACATCTGGATATTTTTTGGTCTTCAACGACAACAGTACGATAATAATATTCTGCTCAGCTTCAACCAGAACGCTAACTTTTGATTATACTGTATTTACTAAATAGTCACTCGTCTACATATCGATTTCGTTTACTTAGAAGCACTGACCTAGAACACCGATCTTACTAATCTACATGAGTGCTCTCCTCTCTGGGGAATTTTGCTCAATTTGTCAGCGAATATCTATTCCCTCACAATAAATCGTAAATGTCACAGATATGTGTAAATGCGTAAAATTGTGAAACGTATTATGCAACAATAAAATGTACCTGTGTGATTATGTATAAATAGAATAGAATAGAAAAGGATATAATAGAATAGAATAAAACTGTATTGTACACCAAAATAGTAACAAAACTTTTAAACTAACTTAATCTATTGGTAAAATGGCGGTCTTATCGTTCTGCTGAGATCCTATGAGGATTTCTGTTCCATATCTTCGAAGTTCATGATCAGATCATAACAATATTTCTATGGGACCAATTTGGAAGCATAAACTTTCAATCAAAAAAATAATTTTCAAAACCGGTCCACAATTGACTAGACTAGAGAGACCAATATCTAGACAGACTAGATATTGGTGAACATACATAAAAAAAATACCTTCAGCCGAACATAAAACCTCCTTCTTTTTGAAGCCGGTTAAAAAAGAAAACTATTTTAAGCACATAACAAAACTAATAGAAGACTACACGAGACTACAACAAAGCATTAATAACGTTGCTATTACGAGCATTTCGTACAACAAAATATGAACAAAAAGGCTATGGTTTTTGTCCCTTTTGTAATTAAGAGGTCGTTGGGCGGGTGCCAAATTTAGCCACAACTTCCTACGGCATTTATAACTTCACTATGAACCGCTTTCAAATGTCTAAGCGCTAATGGGATGTTGTCTTATTGAAAGAGAATTTAAGAAGAATAATAATTAGGTTTTGTGTTCATCGTCAGAAGAATTGGTTCTTCAATGGGAATCTTTATGTAAAAGCTTTCAAGGATTGTTTAAAACTATAAAATTGCTTGAAAGGATTATCTGTACATTTTTTGGCTTCCTAGAACGTAAATGATCTAATGAATTAATTAGTTTCGGTTTACTTTGACCGTCCCGATTAAGTATAAATATGGCTTTGTTTGTTACGGATTATCACTGACCCCTAAGTCATAAGCCTAGACCTAGATTAGTAGTCAGAATACCTATACCTATATAGAATACCATTTGTTACCTTGTAATAATCCTAATATGATCCTAGTTTTATGATTTAAATTTGTTACAATTACTTTTTTGGAAAAATTAAAAAAAATATATTATTTATTTTTTAATGGACATCGACATACGTCTAAGCCAAGCCGTTCAACCATTGAAGCGTAATTGATTAAGGGCGCTTGTGTAGGTATTTTTTCTTACTCGATTAATATTTTTATTTTATTCGATTAAAAAAAAAAGATGTGAGTAAAACACTGATCGGTCCTGCAGTGGCCATTTATGTTATCAGCCGTCATATCTTCCGAATGAAAAGTAATCCTACCATATGAAAGAGGATGTCTTGTTTTAGAACCTGAAATACGTGACCTCAACACGCATTATCCTAGACACCAGACTTCCAGCATTGGAAACATATGAGCATAAAGCTGATTGTCCGGAGGACACTGTGGAGCATACGGTAGAGGTGTGCCCCGCCTGGGCAGAGCATCGCCGTGTCCTCGTGTGGGTGATTGGTGGCAGCGATCTCTCGCATCGAGCCATGGTCTAAGGATTGATTAATTGAGGATAAAAATATCAGCCAAGTCGTCGAAGTCAACGAAGGTCGAAGTACGCCTGTATCTATACAACATTAGACACTATATTATAACTTTAACAGAAATACTTCATCCGTGAAAATTTCAATTGTCTATCATGGTTCATGAGAGCCTGGCAACAGACAGACAAGCAATAACTTAGCGATAAGGTCCCGTTTATACCCTGGTTACGGAACCCTTAAAATATTTGTTTTAAAAATAGCTGAAATTGATTCAGTAGCCGATTTCCAGCTACTTACATGTTCAGGTTCAAGGTTCAGTTTGTATGATTCAACTTAAGCGAATTATATGTACCTAGTATAGTGTGATACGATTCAACTCAAAGCCCAATACAAAGTTAGCCTGATTTACATACTCGTAACTGTAGGTAGCATTTCAAAACTTGTTAATAAATTAAACTTCAGCCAAATTGTAGTTTCAAACGTTTTCAGTACCTCCCAACATTGTTGAATGAGCCCTTGAATTTAGGTTAGGCCTAGCAGCCTGTTGATCCTAAACACCCTTTTGGGCTTACATGGAACTTGATATTGTTGAGGACTTTAGTTCAACTTTATTTTATTATATATGGGTGGTTTACAGCTAACAATATAGAAGGTAATATTGGGATAGATCACGACGATCTATTACCACGCCTCCGAATTTGGTGAAGGAGTATTGTATATGCTATTTATTCAGTGATAAAATGACTGGGTGCCTAAAGCTAAACGCAGGCTTAACAGATAAAACTTTTAATTACAACTTCAAAAGTATAGTACCGCGCAAAGGGTGAGTAATTTTATGGTCAAAGATGCTAGTGCGGGGACGATGAGGTGCGGCGACAATAGGGATGCGCTTAATCATCGACTTTATAATCTAACACTTCACATTTATACCTGTTCATTTTTATTTCTGAGATTTCCTATACTAATAGATAAAAAACTGGGCAAGTGCAAGTCCGACTCGCGCCCTGATACAAACCCCCCTCCATAAAAACTTACCTATGTAAATATTTCAATTCTGGAATGGGGTCTCGGAAGATTTTTCCTAAATGCAAAAAAAAAATTGTGACGTAACAACAAATTTACAGTTTTCAGATTTCATCCTATACTTTTGCTATAAGACCTAGCTTTATGCCAAATTTCAGGATTCTGGGTCAACGAGAAGTACCCTATGAATTTTGATTTCCTCGAGTGTGTAAGTTTTTGGCCACTTAAACCGAAGTATCTTTTTTTCTCATTAACTTACAAGTTAGTTTTTTTACAACTTCAAGACTCCGCAGACTTGAGTGTATGGTTTACGGCGGACTGACGCTTGACTCCCGCCACTCGCGGCGACGTACACACACATGAGTCAAGCTCGACGGCTCGCTTCGAGTGCGAGGTGCGAAGGAAATTACTTTTATTTAATTCCATCAATCCGGCTCGATGCGAGCCTTTGAGCTGTGAGTTTTGCGGTCCACACGTTAATGTTTACTCGTTGGACTAAAACTATCGAGTAAAACTGTATGTGAGTATGGAGCTTAAGACGTATAATATTCGAGCATGGACGTCCGGTACTTCCAAAGATATTGACCTACAAACAAATTATTTTGTAATTTGTTTTTAGGGTTCCGTACCTCAAAAGGGAAAACCGGAGCCCATATAGGATCACTTTGTTGTTCACTCGGCTGTCTGTCTGTCTGTCAAGACCCTTTATCTTGGGAAAGCGTGGAGGTATCGAGTTGAAATTAAAACCATATACTCCTGTCTGCGGTCCCTTTAAGTGATGAAAAAATCAAACTTCTAAGCTAACGAAAAAAAAAGATAGCGCCGTTTATGTCGCAAGAAACGTATATTTACCATAGATAAGATATAACCATAGATTTAAGTTTATGTTTAAGTTGTGTTACTTTTATGGTGTACAATAAAGTTTATTCTATTCTATTGTATTTCGACACTCTCAAGGGAATCAAAATTCATAATATACTTCCCGTTGGCCTAAAACCCCAAATTTGGCATGAAGCAAGGTCTTACAGCACAAGTATACGAATAAATCTGAAAATTTCAAAAATGCTTTTTTCTATTCGGAAAATACATACTCACATCAACATAGCACGATTCGATATAGCACGAAGAATCGCCAAACTTAAGTGGCAATGGGCAGGGCACATTGCTCGCAGAACGGATGGCCGTTGGGGCCGAAAGGTTCTGAAATGTGGACCACGTATCCGGTACGTGACGACGTAGACGTAGCGTTGGAAGGCCTCCCATAAGGTGGACCGCTGACCTGGTGAGGGTCGTGGAAATCCGATGGATGCGAGACGAACAGAATCGGTCATTGCGGCGACACTTGGGGGAGGCCTATGTCTAACAGTGGATGTCTTTCGGCTAAAATGATAATGATGATAATTCGGAAAAATCTTCGAGACACGATTCGGGAATTGAACTATCTATACAAGTTACTTTGTATGGACTAGGGAACCCTCAGTGTGGAGTCCGACTCGTACTTGCCCAGTTTTTCAATCACCCAATTCATCTCATGACATATTGCGGTCTAGGGTGGAGCGAGAAGGCGTGTTAAACTTTTATTGACAAAAATGACACCTATGTTCCTTCAGTTGCCTTTTGCATTCTAGCACCAAGAGTATCTTTTTCATACGTTTTCCCATGGCCCTTTCATATCCCGTTTCATCTCCGTTCAGTCAAACGAGACTTCTAAAAAACTTTCGCCTTTATAAATATTAGGGTGATTCAGTTTTGTTCACGAAGTAAACTAAAACAATACTGGCTATTGAAGAATATGTACCTATGTATCTCCACTGTGTATTGAATGTTGAATTGGAAAACTTAATAGAACGCAATTTTTCTCTTACAACTACAGTGTTCTGAGAGATTGAGAATTCAATTTGTTTTGAATGTGATTTAAAAATAAAATGTAAAGGAAAAACTAGGCACTAATTTACCGCAAGACGCAGCGTTGGAAGGCCTATACGGATGGACCGATGACCTGGTGAGGATCGCAGGAATCCGATAAATATGAGACGAACAGGATCAGTCTTTAAAGCGACACTTGGGGGAGGCCTATGTCCAACTGTAGACGTTTTTCGGCTGAAATGATAATGTTGATTTTCTCAATATCCAGCTTATAAATGCCAAAATGTACCATAATGTTTTTCATAAGAGCGACTGCTTCTCAATGCGATATATGGTGGTACTTCATTCCTCACGCTTACCAACTAGTTAGTTGTTGCCCGGAAGTTCAAGGCAAAACAGTTGGTGGCTATATTAAATAGCTAAAACTCTTGTATGTGGCCAGCTATTCAGTCCAAAGTCAAAAATGAGTGTCAAATTATATCGTATGGCGTTATTAAAAAAGTTTTTGGTCCCTGTTGAGAGTTGAATTATTAATTTATATTGCGTCCAACACTTGTTATTAATAGAGTGTTTGAAAGTTTTTAATCCTTGCTAATAGTTTGTAGTGGCATAGCGTTTAATTAAGAAAACTGTTGGCGGTGTTTAATAAGTGAAACGTGCCTTTTAGTTAAGTGAATTCAGTGTATTTGGAATATCATTTTGTTTGAGAAAGCCGGTTAGGTTAGCCTATTGGTTAACTTTAAGAATAAAAGGCTTCCCCCATAACGACCGGTCCTGTGTGTCTCGCATCTATCGGATTCCCGAGACCCTCACCAGGTCATCAGTCCATCTGTGTAGGCCTTCCAACGCTGCGTCTTCTGATATACAGTCACCACTCCAGAACCTTTCGGCCCCATCTACCATCTGTTCCGCGAGCAATGAGTCCTGCACTGCCACTTAAGTGTGGCGATTCTTCGGGCTGTTGGTAACTTTGGTTCTCCTGCAGATATTTTTATTCCAATGTAAAAGAGTTTTCGAACTTATTAGTTTTTATTTGTAAGATAAATGTGACAGAGACTTGAGGTCATCATCATCATTTCAGCTGAAAGACGTCCACTGTTGGACATAGGCCTCCCCCAAGCGTCGCCACAACGACCGATCCTGTGCGTCTCGCATCCACCGCACTCCCGTGACTCTCACCAGGTCGTCGGTCTACTTTAAGGGAGGCCTTCCAACGCTGCGTTTTCCAGTGAGACTTGAGGTATGGTTGTTTAACAGGGAAAATAATCAACCTATGTATCAGTTTCAGTATTAGTATGAATACATCAACTTGGTACATAAACGGGACATAACACATGGCCACCTCAACTGGTGCAATTAAAAACAATTGATAGTATGATTCGGAGTTTATCACCGCTGCGGTTTCACTTAAAACCGTAGTAGTAAATCAACTGTGCTCTTGATAGTAAGAGCTTGGTCAGTTATTTTAATAGAAGCAGGACTTGGCGATATGCCAGGTAAAAGTTAGGATAAAAAAGATCATGTTCCTGACTGCACTCTTGGCAAAATTAATCGACTTTCAAGATGCTTTCCACTATGTCAATATTCAGAATGTAGCAAAGATTTAATGCATGCACACCCTTCTACACCCCGTAGTGTTTTTTTATTAGATAATAATTTTAGGCAAATAAATATATAAATCTGAAAGAACACTATCTTTCTATTTCGTCATTCTTGCTTAATATTATGTATTATTAGGTATATATATTCAGTATGTAGTATTGTAATATTTATTCCACTATATGTATGTACCTATACTCATATTAGTTTAGTTTAGTTTTGTATTGTATAGTTCAATAATAATCTCGAATATCGTTTGTACTTGTTTTTTTTCCTATTATTACTCTTACAATCGCTATCTACATCTTTTTTTTTAACTCTCCTTTCGCAGGTATGCTGGAAGAGATTTCTGTGGAAATAAACATCACCTTTGTACCTATTTTCTTTTTGTTTCCTTCTTCTTTTCTTTTATTCATGTGTGTACATGAATTGTAAGATAAAATAAATTAATAATATGAGAATCAACACACAATACTGGTAGCGCATCTATGCACGCATACACAAACACTCTAGTGACGCAATCAAGATTTATCAAAATAGGTAATTTCAGGTTCACATTTTATTTATTCAGTCCACATTGACATACAAAATATCAGTTTAGACATCGTTGACACACGAGCTGATAATATTTAAATAAATTACAATTTTACAACTCTTTTTGGTGGTCCTATAACAACTTCAATTGTCAGTTTGATTGTCCAAACTGTCGGTACTATATATTATGTAGGCGTACTTTTTGCAATCCACTGTTCAGTTGAGCAGCGGTGTCGCCTCTTCCTCACTTTATGTCCTCCATTTCTAGTTGATTCAACATGGGATACCTTCGTTGCGTGTGGGCTTGCCTTCCGGACGTGTGCGTAGAGTCTTGTGCAACGAGGCGCGGGGATAGGCCGCTCCTCTGTAGGACTTTTAATTTAAAAAATTACTTACTTTAAAAAGAACTGAAATTAATTTAGTAGCCAATTCTGAATAATTATCGTACTTCCAGGATGTGTGTTTATTATGTAACAAGTTGTATGTAGCATTTGGGCGCGTATACCAGGCCACCAGAAAGTTTTGCGAAAAAAAGTTTTTATGTTTAAGGCAATGCTGGCCACATGTAATTATTTTGAAAACTTCGGTTATTTAAAAGTAAAACTACCATTGTTTGAATTTAGAATTTCCCTCCTCATTTTTTGGAGAGCCAAATCAAATTATTGTGTCTCATTTAAAAATGGATCTGCATCGAGAACATTTCAATGCGATGATTTTCTACAATTTTAAATGTGGCCTAAAACCCTATGAGTCATTTGATCGACTTCGAATTGCTTTTTTGGATGAAAGACCTTCAAAAGCAGCCATCTACCACTGGTATAGCGAGTTCAAGCGCGGTCGCCTTACTTAGGGGGATGAACAAAGAAGTGGTCGTCCTACGACTGCTGTCACGGAAGAAAGTACGTACGAAGAGATTCAACATATACTGCAGATTGGTTCGGGAAGGGTTCACAAGATTCTATACGAGTACCTTTGCGTGAGGAGGATAGTTTACCGCTGAATGCCACACAACCTCACCAAAGCTCAGAAGCAGGTCCGTGTGAAGTGGTGGCGTGATGTGATTCAAAAATTTGAAGCAGGCTCGTCTCGGCGCGTTTACGACTTTGTGACAGGTGACGAATCCTAGATTTATCAATAAGATCCAGAAGCAAAGCGTCAGTCGACAGTTTGGCTGTTTCAAAAAGAACCAACGCCTATGAAAGTGAAGCGATCGAAAAGCGCAGGAAAAATTTTGACACCTAGTTTCTTCACTTTCAGATATAGTAGCGTTGCTACTATATCCATTAGTTCATCAGTACCTATTAGTTCTCTTGGAAAACTATAACATCCCACCTATAAGCACAAAACTTTTTGGGAACACATTCATTGTGCGTACAGCTAAGGAGTGGAATTCCTTGTCGGGCATCTGTGAGTCCTTGCCGGTAAGAGTGAATAGATTTCTTCTAGGTAAGCGCGCTCCATCGTGGACCGCATCGTCGCTTTCCATCAGGTGAGATAGCGGTCAAACGCGAACCTATCAAGAATAAAAAATAAAAAAAAAACTAGTTCACTTTACAGCTGGCACAAAAACCTTCATAATGCACCAAAAATAATTAAAACCACGAACGGCACAATATATTTCGGTTCAAAGATCTTTATCGGTCATGGGACAATGAAATGGCCATTGTCTCCCATAATTATGGCAAGCCACTTCCGTCTCGCTGATGGTTTCCGTTCCCGCCTTTTATCTTTTGCAGCATATGCGGAGTTGTGAGCTCGTAATTTTACAGGACAGATACTTAAAATGTCCGCAAAGAAATTGTTATGTTAGTTTGGACGGTTAGCATTAACTCGCTAGTGAAGTGAAAGAGCTAGAAAAAAACAAACAATTGCACAAAGATGAAAAGCGAGACTCTACTTATACAACGCAAAAAATATATCTTGAAACTGGATTTAGAAAACCTTTCAGACTAGTGCGTTTCAAAGCAAAGAAACAACTGTTGGTAGGTCATTCGAATATAATGGTTCCGTGTAGGAATCAGACTTGCAACATGCAGCGCACCAGCCCCCCTAGCCAAGTTACGATCGTTTCGTTTGCGTCGAACGCCTTGAGTAGGCCACGCCTCCGATTCCTTTGTTCTGATCTCGTGACTGAGCGATGAGATGACGTCAGAACAAAGGAATCGGAGGCCTGGCTTACAACTTCGACGCAAACAAAACGATCGTAACTTGGCTAGGGGCGCACTCGTGCTTATCTGGCGACTTGCGCGTGATCTAGATTAGGTATTAAGAACACTACTGCATGATGACATTTTGTTTACGTTATGATACTAAAATAAGCCATTTGGATGGTTTTTCAATACTTAGTCCCATATATTTTAACTAAAGAATAAATATGATCATATACCATATTTTCAATACAAAAGCTGTCGTTCCAATAACAGTTTTAATCCTCAGGTTACAAAACCGACTCTTAATAACCTAAAAAATCTAAATACTGACCGTATTTAGATTTTTTAGTCACCGCACCAATCACAAACATCATACAAACACAGTAAAGCATTCACTTAACTCCTGTCTATCCAAGATCGGAAGCGAGAAGTCAAAAGTGAGCAAGGATGCCAAAAGCCCCACGTCTTACATTATCACGAACAGCCAGTCAAACAGTTAGCAACTTTATATTTATGTTTTGTACAGCAATAATACAGAACTGGGGATATTGCTCTAAGGAGATTGCTGGTTGGAATATGGCCAAATCTGAGACCGCGGGGCCTTACTATGGGACTTCATTTTGCTCGTTCGTCAGGATAGAGCTGACTTCTTGTACAGTAGTGCGACTAGACACAGCATCTAGTTTTCTGTGACATCTATAATGGCATTGGTAGAAGAGATAGTGATTTAATCAATTTGCCTAGCATTTTCCCATGTTTTTTTTTTAGATGGGATATCATCAAATGACTCGCTTTACAGTGGAGCGAGAGGGCGCGTTAAACTTTTACTGTCTAATCCTAAAAACCCACCCGTGTCCTTCAGTTACCCTTTACGTGACAGACCACGGTACCTTTTTCGAAAAGATTTATTTTTTTATAGTGTCTAATAAAACTGGCTTAAAGTGCATGACTTTAAGCCAGCACACGATAATTTTCAATTCTGTTTCTAACATTCAAATCATTCATTTTATGTGGTGGTTAGTTTTCGATACTCATTTGTCATGCAATATCATGTTATTATTTATTTTTGTACCTACAAAAAAAATACTTTTCACAAAAAAAAAAAAACAACCGACGTCAATGTAAAAAAAAAAACACTTAAAAGGGCAAAATAAGTTTAATTTCGAAGTCGGTATTTCTATTATGGTTTTATCTCTTCGTTATTTAACACCAACTTCCACCTCTAAAAAGTACCCCTCAGCCAAACTTAAATACTTTATAGCCAGAGTGCATCTCATGACAATTCTAATAATCCCAAACACGGTTAGATTACATTTATTTATTACAGAGTTCCGGTGCTTACCTTCCGGCTTTATCATCAGATCAGTTTGATATATCCCTCTTCTTTCAGCCAGTCATCGACTAAACAAAGCAGTTTTACTTGTTACGACAGTTCTGCTGCTATCCTATGAGGAATTATGTTCCATATCTTCGAAGTTCATGATCAGATCATAACAATACTTTTATGGGGCCAACTTGAAAGCATAACCTTTCAATAAAATAAAATAAATCAAAATCGGTCCACAATTGACCGAGAAATCGGTGAACATACATAAAAAAAATACATAGTACAACAAAAATAATGAAATTGAAAACTATTTCCAGGCGTATATATATGATTATGATCATAAAAGACCATAAAAAATATAATCAATTAGATACTATAGTATCCAAAACTTTAGATATGCGTCTGAACAAAACTGAATTGCATTTTTTTTATTAAAGTGCAGGATTATCGAGATAACATACTCGTAGTAGCACAAGAAGTGCAATCTAGTCGACCTGCGGATTATCAGCTTCCGGAAGCATATTAACTGTTCAGTTATTTTTTACCGCCCCTGCCATTAGTTAGTGACTTGCATTATAATGTTTCTTTGGGTTAACGTCTAAAACAAATGTTGTAGAGTTAGCAGCTTGCTAGTTGAAACTGTTTAGCTGGTGTGGTTGTGATTTAGTAACCTACATAAATTGTGTTGTACTGTTGTATTGCAAATATTATATTCTCTTCATGTCGATTTTTTTTTAAAGATAGCTCTAAAGACTGCTTTTTTGTTTTGTTTTTCTTCCGATTTTTTTTACATTGAATATTAGTCACGTTGTTAATTCTTTTTTCTCAGCTAAATCTTCTCGTTAAGCAGAGGCTCGGAAATATATAGGTATATATTTCAACCTACAATATGTCCAATAACTGGACAAAAGTCTCCCCGTTCTCTTCTCTATATATAAACTAGTGTTATTTCCAGCAAATGAATTGCTTTTCTTTATTTCTTTCTCTTTCCAAACCCGTCCCGGATGATCTCTGGTCAAGTTTACCCCTTGAATATATCAGATCGTTATACCACCTTTGCTGCTGTTGATCTTGATGGTGACGTCTTTCCTCAGGTGTCATGATCTTTGCTCATCGGTCGGAGTGCATTCATACGATGCGAACAGCACACTCCCACTTCAACCTGTTTTTTTTTTCCCGTAACACCTGCTAGTTAAGCTATGGATCGCTGGGTAGTGTTTCTAATCTATTCGTTTGACATCTATTGTACTGTGCTCCATTGCCCGTTGAAAAATCTTGAGTTTGAACTTGTTTTCAGATTTATTTACACAAAATACGGTGATTGATAAGTTTTCGTTGGACTATAAAATAAACCAATATACCACAGTGTCTCAAGATGAAAGTCTATGAACAGTGCGTGTTGACCAGTCTGTGTGCATATGGTTCCAAAGGGTGGTCGCTCACAATGGGCAATGGAAAGGGCTATGTTTGGAGTTTCCTTGCGTGATCGAATCAGAAATTAAGATATCCGCAAGAGAACCAAGGTTGTCGACATAGCACGAAGAATCGCTAAATTTAACTAGCAATGGTCAGGGCACATTGCTCGCAGAACAGACTGCCGTTGGGGCCTAAAGGTTCTGGAGTCGCAACCACGTACCGGAAGACGCAGTCTTGGAAGGCCCTCTACAAGGTGCACCGATGACCTGGTGAAGGTTCCGGGAGTCCAATGGATGCGATACGCACAGGACCTTTCATTGTGGTGATGGCGACATTTGGAGGAGGCCTATGTATGTATCATTCAGCCGATAGACGTCCACTCCAGCAGTGGACATCTATCGGCTGAATGATGATGATGATGATGATAAAATAAACAACAAATAAGAAAATAACTAAAAATACCTTTTAGATCGTTACATTTTAACACATGTTCTCCGATGGCGACCATTTTGACAGCAAAATTAATCCAAAATTTTCTGTGTAGACTGTATCCGATCTAAAAATAACAATTGAAACCAGTATCAATCACAGCACATAACTTCCGTGGTCCCTGCGTGATTGCTCTGTGTTTTCATGTTGGTTGTTCCATTAACAACAGATATGTGGTTGGCCGTAACGATTTCGGTGAAAAGTTATATCGAAAAAACAACAAAAAGGTTGCAAAGGTGAATAGTAAAATGAGGTGTTTGTGCTGTTATGTGCGATATTGAAAAAGTTTGGGGTGTACTTAAGGCCAATAAAAAGACAAGTCATGAGTTCGCATTACTTTTATCAGAATTCAATATGTCGTTTAGAGACTTGCAATGGTTTTACTAAAGCCAATTCCAATAGATGAAGGAATCTGCCCCCCTAGCCAAGTTACAGCCGTTTCGTTTGGAATCTCTTTTCGTTGATCGCCTCGAGTAGGCCACGCCGCCGATTCCTTTATTCTGACGTAATCTCAACACTCAGTCACGTGGTCGGAACAAAGGAATAGGAGGCGTGGCCGACTCGAGGCGATCAACGAAAACAGAATCGAAACGAAACGGTTGTAACTTGGCTAGGGGGGCTGATGTATACTCGCGCATTTGGCTGCACTTTACCTCGTTGGTATCGTGATTGCAAAGCGTGGCTAAGTGCAAAGTTTTGTAGGGTTTGATTCCTGGGTCGATTACCTAAAGTTTTTTCGTTAGCATTTTTTCAGTAGCAGCTCGGAGTTTAGAAGTCGGTGGTATGACACCCCCGTGCCTCGGAAAGCACGTAATGCTGTTGGTCCTGCAACTAATCTCTTTCCAATTATGTCAGTTTGTCATTCTATCAGAATATGAGAGTAACGGATCAGAGAATCCACCTGTGTTTGCGTACTTGGCTACTCTCCATTATAGCTGGTCACCGTAGCCGTTTGGTTGGGAGGAGTACAGGCATCAAGAGGTACAAAGCTTAGTAAATACTTTTACCAATCAATAATATAGCCTAACCCTTCTACTTGAACACTTTGCGTACTTATAGTAGGTACATATTACACCTGCACATTAGGCGCTTCATACCCAGTATCCATCCATTCTTACTTGTTCAAAACTTGACATAATAAATTGATACTAATGCAATCGTCATTCCAAAAACACACGAACACAAAGACGACCAGACAAACACTATATATATAGGCTACTGAATTGTTCTAAAGAATTACTGTGGCCCTGGAGTGCAAAGAACACGGGTAGGTTTTAGACAGAAAAATTTTAGGACTCCCTTTCATTAAAAAAAACACGTAACATAAAAAGCGACCTTTGTGCAATCGAAGAAATCCGTTTTTAAAACGAGCACCTTGCAAAATTTCAGAGGAGTCGCTTCTTATTATTACAATCTGTGGTAAATGCAACGGGGGTAACTTCGGCCAAGTCGCATTATGCCCCTCATTCCGACCACGCTTATTGCAAATGAGCTCCGAGACACTTCTCGAGAAATGCATCGGCATGAATGTAAGATGGCGACGGAATTGGAGTCCTAATTTTGCAATGAGATTATTATAATAACAGTTTTAAGGAGGATGTTCTAGCGGTTGGAGGGTTGCAATCGAGAAAATTTGAATTGAGTGTTATCGTTTCCAATTTTTGGAGTTCTACAAATAGCATTAGGTAATGTTTACATATCTAGACATCTAATACTGAATATCTATTTATGATTTATCACTTTGTACACATTAATATATGCATATATATATTTCTATATTTAATTCAAAGTTTGAAGTTGACGATGAGCTACTCATTGCTCGCCGTCCGCAAGCCCGCGCCTGCGGTGGCCAGAAATCGGGATCAGGATCCCGGCGGCTGTGTCATAAGGGGCCTCCTCCTTTGCTAGCATTATTGCTTTAGGAGAAGGAATGCGTCATAATTCACCACGCGAATTCAGTGCGGGTTGATAAGGTTCCGAATCATTAAAGTTAATGACAGGGAACCCTATGACTAACTGTACTCGGTTTGTCTGTCAAAGAGTGGTAACTTTGGAATTAAAATAATACCCAATTTATTTCTTTTTTAAAATTTTATTTATTTTATCTTTTTGTTTTTTTTTTCTGTACATCAATGCGCTATTCCACTGCGTGAAGAGCAGTGGTGGCCGAGTGGTAACAGCCCCGACTTACGAGTTGTAGGTTGCGGGTTTAAACCCAGCCAGGCGCATTACTATATATAGTAATTTATTTCATCACTACTGCTTTTAAAACGGTGAAGGAAAACATCGTGAGGAATGTCCTAGAACCAAAAATTCAAAGACTAATCCGCACTGGGCGCGCGTGGTGGATTACGGCCCATTCCCTCTCCTAGAGAAAAGAAGCGTGAATCCCAGCAGTGGGAACATTAAAAGGCTGATTATGCTATTATGCTATGCTTATCTTATCTTTGTCACTACTGGGCAAAGGGCTCCTCCAACTTCCCTTATTCTTTTTGTCAGCCTCGGTGGCATTGTCCATCCTCAGGCTCCCATTTTGAGGAGACTTTTGTACACTAAGTGCATGCTGCTGACCCGCCTATTACTATTTTAACCTGGCAACCATTTTTCCTACGACCATGATCCCCATGTTTTAAGTGCAGTGTGGTGTTCCTTATTCTGTCACTTCTTATAACACCCAGGATGCTGAGCTCCATTGCTCTTTGACACACCCCAAGACGAAACTGTTTAATAGTCTTTAATTACTTGTTTATTATTAGTTCTAATAAAGGATCTATAAACGGGCATGTACCGTACCTTTTCTCCATGGGTACTCCGAAAGGGTTAACCCCATGGGTATTCCGAAAGGGAACTTTATGAGTAGTCCAAAAGGGAAACTCAAGGTTATGGAACGAAAGGATAAGAAGGAAAATAGGTGTGGTTTTAGTCAGTAAAAGTATGACACGCCCTTTCGCTCCATCCTAGAGCGAGAGAAGTCATTGGATCATTTCCTACATTCAAAAGAAAAACCGTACCTGTTGTCGGTGATGGACTAATAGTGATAGAATATAATAATAGAATAAAGTAATAGACTGATAATGATAAATAAAATATTTCTGATTTCTGATTTCTAGAAATAAAAGCCGTTAGAATACAAATTACATCTTTTTAATTGTAGTTCTTTCCTTTCTCTTCTTACGATGACATTATTATGGCACAGGCTTAAATTAAATATAAATAATATGACTAAAGAAATCGGAAAAAATAACAGTTCATATTACATCTATCCATTTATGTACTTTCTTTGAAAACCGAGATATTTGGTAATTTACAAAACTAGAGAATAATACATTTTGATACAAGTGCAGAAAGTTTGTCATTGCGACCGAGGCAGAATTTGTACGAGCCGTAGGCGAGCGTATTATGGAGCCGAGGGCTGCAGTGACAAAGTTTCACGTGTATCACACGACTTTTTTCAATACACTTATGAAATGAATAAACAGGGGTTGACCGGCGACTCGTGGAGGTCGACGCGCGCCCTGCCTAATACGATAAATGTAATAAAATTGTGGCGGGGGAGAGCACGCGCACTTTTCTGCACTAGAACGGAAAACAGTCTATTGCGTGCCTAAAAGCAATGAGATGAGAGCGGGTTTTCGAGTAAGTGTATTGAAAATAAATTATTACGTAACATCATCATTATTATTTCTAAACGCACATACACACATAACATAACCACAGCTGGACATAGGCCTTCCTCAAGTGTCACCACAACGACCGATCTTGTGTGTCTGACATCCATCGGATACCTGCGCAATAATTCCCAGTAAATCCGATCTTTGCTAAGGTAGACACACATAAAGAAGACCTTAGCGTTGCATACCATGAAGTGTGGTGACTTTCATTGCCCATATAAACTCACGGTGACAATTCATTTCTTGGACTTGCACTTTTTAAAAAATATTTTCTTTGAAAGTAATGTTAGTTTTATCGTTTTGATACGGCATAATATCACATAAAATAAGATGTACTATTTTTTTCCGATATCAGGGCGTTTGTTAAAAGACCAATTTGAAATTAGGCCGATTCTGGCAACTACAACCAATCCTCAGTTTCATCTTGGCCTCAAGTAAATTTTAATCAAAATAGTATCTACTTACAATCTTGTCATAAGAATACTTGTTTCTTAAATACTTAAGTATCGTACAATTAAATTCATAAATGCGTTAATTTTGTTCGAAAATGCTCTTTAATCAAATGAGTGAGTTGTTTTTTTTTTCATTCTAAATTGTTTTTATAAAAAATCTTTTTAAAAAGACTACCTAGCTACTTTTTACAAAATTGAGTACAAATACAGCATTACAGAATACAATTTTACTTTCTCGTTAAATAATACTTAAGAAGAGTTTTATTTTTAAAATAATACTCTCTTGTAAGTAATCAAAACACTCATACACGGTATTTTATACAGCAAGATAAAATACTTCTTTTTGTAGTCCACTCAAATTGTCATTCATACCAACTATAGATAAAATTAAAATATTCGCCGAATTTTTCGATGGTGTCTGAAAAGAAGAAAGAAAATCAAATAAATTTAATATATTTTACTAAAAATAGGATAAGAATAATAATATAATATATAATATAATATTCACACAAATATCACACAACGCCGTCTAGTCCCAAGCTAAGCAGAGCTTGTGTTATGAGTACTAGACAACTGATAAAAAATGATTGTGCTCATCACACAAACATTTGTCCTGGGTGGGAATCGAACCCACGACCTCCGGCATAGCAGTCAGGGCCACTAACTACTAGACCAACGGGCTAGTCAAAAGAGAAGATTTTATTGTTTTAAAAATTACATTTATTTTTATAAAAAGAAAAAAATAAAAATAAAATTTATTTGAATGAGTTTAATTTCTGGAACTTACACTGAGATACCACGTGCAGTGAAACCTATATATTTTACAGGTTTATCTTATCCTATTTTCTTTCTAATCCTTGCATTATCATCATCATTTAGGCCTAGGAGTAACCTCTTTACTTTTGTTTTAAAGGGTTTTAACTAATAATAAGAATAATAAGATTTTTATTAAAGTCTTACCGTTTACGTCTCGTTGGTTTTATAGGTACTGGACCATAGTATGCTTCTACTTCAACACAAAGTATTATAAATTTACTATCACAGGGATGACTGAAAAAAAAATTGCAGTGATACAAAATTTTGCATAGACAGATAAATTCATTTTTTAAGTGCAAATTGCCGTTTGGTTTAACGCAATCAAGTACGTTTAAAAACTTTTGATAGGGTTCGGTAGAACCGATGCTTCCAGGGCTACAAGCTTGTACAAAAGAGTTACCGCTACCCAGGTACGCAAAAGACAACTGAAAGAACATGGTAGGGTTTTAGTCAATGAAAGTCTATCACTCCCTCTCACTCCACCCAGAGAGCTAGTAAATTAAGCTAGTCATGTTATAATTCTAGAAGAAAAACTAAATTTTGGGTAAATGGTGGATTTAACATCAGCATTTTTTTCTGAAAGTGTATCTTATGGCTGAGCTAACGGCCCAGCTAGGCCAAAGCCTACAGAAACCATGGGTTAGCTTCCGAAAGGGAAACCTAGGGTCCTGGAACACAAGGCAAAGAAGGAATATAGGAGTGAGTTTTAGTCAGTAAAAGCCTGAGCCGCCCTTCTGCTCCGCGCAAAAATTGGCTGAGCTGATACTTACATTTCTTGATCGAGTAGTCGATCATTATTTAATGAAGATGCAAGTCCACTGTAGTATTGAGTACCACTTCTCCAATTGTTGCAATTGTAAGTTAGATTCGCGGAACCATTAAAGTTATTACTGGCGCCATGCCAAACAGTTTTATTTGGCCTGAAAATGAAAAGTTGGGTTAAAAATTATAATAAAAAACAAAATTATAAGTTTTAATGAACAGTCATGATAATCTTTGATAAGATTTTCAAAGTAACGCCTTTATTAATACAAAATAATGTCTTTAGTTAATACAAAAAAATTATTAGATTAATAATATAGCCACTATTTGAATACAAATATAAAAAGCAAAAATCACAATAAAAATTTAAGAAAATTAAAAAATATATTTAATGAAAAGTACGAAATTTTCAATTCCGTTGATCGATGATTTTCAAAGTAACGCATTTATCTTTAGTTTTACAAAAACGATCAAAAATTTATTTCATTAATACTAATTATTAAGTAATCTATGGCCACTAACCTCGAATAAAAATATGAAAAGCAATAACAACGTGTGTGAAATACTTTGGTTTGTGAACGAAATTTAGTATTGAAAAGAGATTTCATTGTAAATAATATATATATTTTTTTTAATTTATTTATTTGTGGGACAATAAACAGCTACAATATACATATTAAAAAAAAAAAACAGTTCAGACGAGTTTACAATATTGCAGCCCACTGCATTATTCACATGTTGACGTATAAGATTGCCGGCAGTAAATGCGGAATGGATAAATGAATATATATTATATATCAAATCATTACTATTGCAATTTGTTGAAAAATACATATATAATTATTAAAACAAGCAAAAACGTGTATTCAATTAAATTAAAATTATCAATTACATTAAATTAAAATTGTACATTAAATTAAATTTTAAAATTACACATTAAATTAAAAAGTACATAAAATTAAATGATATAATAGAAAATAAAGAAAAAATAAACAAGACACTCATAAATTCTTGCAATGTACAATTATATTTAAATCTAAATCTACAGTTAAATCAAATTCATAAATTAATAAATTAATCATATTATAAGACTGCGCGGATAAAATCTTGAGTACGTTATTTTTTTATTTAGATTTAGAGCACATTAAAACGTCACCACCTATAAAATTACTATTGTAAGTGTCAACCATTCGACGAGTAGGGCACCGTAATCCCGAGTTTGTGCGACCACTGTCCACAGCAAATAGTGTTCCACTCGAACACTACGCAAGTTGACTATGCGGGGCACTGTATAACAGTTAACTTGTAAGCCCAATAGAGTCAAAGTTATTATGGACAATATTCTACAGTATAATGGCTTCTAGTAGTTTACGTCTAGATTTTAAAGTTAACAAGTTATACTTCTTTAGCAAATTTTCGTATGACAGATGTCTTATGGCATCTGTAGTACATGGCAGGATCGGGTAGTTGCCCAAACCTGACACAACCACAACATCTGTCTGATCGGAAGATTCTCTCTTTTCAACGAATATTTGTGGGACTTCACTCATCTACCGCATGCCTTTAAATAGCTGTAGATAAAGTCTTAATTCAAACGTAAAACCACGCATGTCCATTAAACAGCGGGATAAGTGATTTCGGACCTACATATTTGAAGTTTGAAAGTGTAACATTTAAAGAGTTGACCAGACGGTTGCAAACTAGCGTTCCAACCAAGGTGACCTTGGTTTATGTGTTTGGTTTGTGTTGCGGCTACATGGATGTATACCACGCGCCAACACGTTCGGTAGTTGGGATAACGCGCCTCCCAACCAAGGGCATTGAAGGTCATGGATTACAACTGCTGTCTACATGAATTGAAACTAGCAAGGTCGTGGTTGCTGGGTTGTGGTGGTTGGGACGATGGTTTGCAACCGTTCGGTCACCCTTTTTATGCAAGGAATATCACCACTTACCAGTTAGAGTCAATCATAACACTTTTGCCGCTGAAACTGAAGATAGTTGCTGGATTAGGAAAATGACCTCTTCCATAGAAAAGGTTCTGCCAGGAACTAAATAAAATAGACCCGTTTAAGTTTACTACTGGAGCATGCCAGTCAGACCTTTGTACTAAGTGGATGAGATCCTGATCGCTGGAAAAATGAAAAAGATTATTAAATAATAGAAGGAAAAAAACAATTTATTTGCGCGAAATGACGCAAACCTTGAGACTAGATATAATAATTATGATTATAAATCATAATTATTATATTTGTAGGGAAAATATGCGTCATATCCGTGGGAAACGGTCAAAAGCTCAGCATAAAACCGTAGTCCCATGTATAATGCAACGAGATAGCGCTGGCAGGCTGGCTTTCAACGCGGGCCAGCAGATGTGACGGTGTGTAGTGTGCTGATGAGTAAAAAAGTACCAATCAATCTGCTTTGTTTCACCCGTATATTTGGTTATTACTCCGTGTCCAGACTATTCCGTACATAAAGTTTTTTATCATTTGCCTGGTAGTTAAAAAAAATCTTCCGCTCACACATCGCACATCCGCACATCGGATCAACGCAGGATGGATGAACTTGTGACACACGGATGCCCCTCAAGTTGAAGGGTAAAATCTACTACGGGTACTTCTAAATCTGTCATACTGTATGGATCAGAATTTTGGGTTGTGAAAAAGACGGTTGAAAAAAGATTGCACATAGCGGAGATGAGAATGTTAAGATGGATGTGTGGTGTGATGAGAATGGATAAAGTGAGAAATGAGTATATTAGGGGAAGTTTGAAAGTGGCGCCAGTGACTGAAAAGTTAGGTATTGTCATGTGAAGAGGAGGGATGAAACGCATGTTACTAAAAGAGTTATGTGTTTACATGTGGATGGATGGAGAGAGAGAGGGAGACCAAAGAAAAGATGAATGGATTGTGTGAAGAGTGATATGAAAGAAAAGGAAGTTAGTGATAGCATGACGAGTGACAGGGCAGAATGGAAGAAAACAACGTGTTGTGCCGACCCCAAATAACACGGGACAAGGGCAGGAAGATGATGATGATACTGTTTGATATATCTGTGATTAATATATATTATGAAGCGACTGACTTCCACTACTCAGTAACTGAGTAAAACATCAATCTTTGTTTCTGGTATTGTTTCATTATTTTGGAATAATTGAATAAATTAAAGAATTTTTTCATTATCATTATTTACCGTGTCGCTAAAAATGGTTTAAACGTTGCCCCGAGTTTGTTCATCTTGCCCTGCTGGTAACACAGCTGATCTGCGGCTTCGCGTCCGGATTTCAAATGAGTTATTATTTTGCCTGGGTATGGGCTATTCAGTGCAGCCATTCGTATCTAGAAAAAGCAGATAAAACAAAATTAAACACAAGAATAAATAGCAAGAGTTTTCAATAAATTCGGTACATTCCAAAGAGATCAACAACAGATTTATAAAATAAAAAACATGGCTACAGTGTGTCTTTGTCACGTTTTTAGAAAACCTATATCTTCCTAAACGGCTTGACCGATTTGGATGTATGTGTATATTTGAGTGGGAAATAGAACGGGTGCTCTCTTGACGGTTATGGTGGATCTAACTTTACCTATAATAATATGAAATCAAATACATAGACACAGCTATACCTACTACAGCAAACGTAGGTACCTATTGTTATATTTTTACTAGCGGTTGTACAGGACAACGTCTGTCAAAAACTGGATTATCGTCAGAAGATAAATGATATATATGATGATGAAAATGATAAATGAATCATATTGCAGCGCCATCTGCCGGTACCAATTTGATTTTGAACCTTAAAACTAAGCCTAGACGATTTCAGGGACCCCTGAAATGTACACACAAAGTTTCATCCATATCGGTTTGGGAGGAGACAGGTAACAAACACACGCACAGAAGAATTATAATGAAGATATGTTTTGTGTACAAGAAAGAAAGGGCGTAAAATTTAAAGAATTTGTTGTTCTTTAAATTGGTACTTACTACTCCTCTATGCGGTTCAGGCGCATAAGTAAACGGCCTTAATGTAATATTTGGTAGTGGTGGTGGTGGCGGCCGTGGCCTATGAGTGGTGTTTATGATAGTAGGCGGTGGTTTAGGAGTCGTAGTAGTGGTTGTAGTGGTTGTACTTGTAGTAGTCGTAGTAGTAGATGTTGGTGGCGTTGGTTTGGATGTGGTACTCGTCGTGGTGGTAGTTCTTGGGTCCAGTAATGATGCCATCTGTAAGACAAAAACGTAATGCGATTATTTAAAGTAAAAATAGAACAAAGTTATATTAAAAGAGAATAAAAGTATAACATGTATTACAACGAAAAAATCATTGTAGTTTAGTTTTTTTTTAATTTAAGAGGGGTGATGTGGTGTGAAGTCACGTTCATCATCACATTACGTATACGCACATAGTTTAAGTTAAGATAGATAAGATGTGTTCGTAACTTTGTAAGCATATTGTCACATACGAACTATGTATAAGTCGTGGCCAGATCTTAGAACTTGATCACTTTGATATACACACATGATATGGCCAAGTAAAACTGGCCAGATCGTTTTAAACGTTATAGTTTGATGATATTTCAATCTTTATTTGGCCTACTATCTTTAGACCTTTTATCATCATTGAAATCCTACATCAATGATATGGCCAAACGATAATTGACATATGATCAAATTTTAACTTTTTTTTTTGTCATGGAAAATTTTTGCAATATGTTAGTCTTAAGTTTGTGCCTTTTCCGGCAAATAAAAAGTTTTTCTTTATTTCTTTCTTTCTTATATTATTTCTACAGATTTGCGATTGTTAAACCAGCAAAGCTTGGGCTTTTCTTTAATATCGCTGTCAAGACGTAAAATGTAAAAAAAAATTACTTCTGTATAGAATTTTAAGGTGAGGGTTGAAAAACAAATCAAATACAAAAAGACAGATGAACTGTGAGATCGTTTTAGTTAGTAAAAGTCTGACCGCTCTTCCAAAGCGGGAAGAGTCACTTAGAAGCCAAAAGATATGTGAAAGTTGAATTATCCTTGAACGATGTCTTCAAAAACTATACTCATTAGAATTAATACTATTGTTATTATTAAATTAGTTAAAAGGCTATAAGGCTATTAGTTAAAAATTCAGGACGGTTTCTTCGGTTTTCTCGTTCGAAAATCGGTAAAAAACGAAAACACTAATTGAACCACATTTTTTATTTATTACAAATTCAAACTTTTTTTAGTTATTCGGGCTAGCTGTCAAGCCTTCCAAATACAATTATTAATTTAAATTATCTGTGGATATGGCATGTGTTTGTTTCTGTGTTTGTTTCTTTTCACAGTATTTGACTTTCACAGAACAACGTCTGTTATCAACTAGTTTCAGGTAAAACACATAACCAAAAATGAGAACATTAAATTCTATTTAAACGACTTCAAAAATTTCACAAGTAACACACAATATGAAAAAGTATTACATATTCAGAATCAATAAATTCTATTTACCTCAACATATCGCCAGCCGTTTTCAACCCGAAGAAGCAATATTTTCTCTAGTAAAACGTATGCCAACGTACCGAGCTCTGTTTTCTCCGTTCGCTGCAAAAGGAAACCAATTATGTACATATAGTACCTATTGTTCAAAGTAATGGAACTGTTCAGGTAGAAATATTTCGCATTGAATAGTTTTCTTGTTTTCATATGCTTGTTTTTAACTTTGGGTACACTTGGTTTAAAGTTTATTTTGCTATTACTGTTGCTAGTGCACAATAGGAGACTTATCCCCGATTTCTGATTTATAAACATTTAAAGTTGAGTATTTCTCGAACATTATTTTAGCCTGAAAACCACCGTCATAATTTGGTATTTAAGTAGGGTTTAAGACGTTTTTAACTCAAAATACACAGTTTAGAAATCCGCCCATAAGATATCACGTCGGGGTCACCAGTTTGGAAGTATGCGGAACAGAGAGTAAAGTCTCGCAATCCTCCGTTGACGAGGAAGAATCCTCCGACAAGACGGGTGTTACGTCTGGTGGGCAACTGCCCATTACATGATTTTTGACTGTTCTAGATGTTCTAATCGCGCGGAGAACTTTAATTGCGCGATGCAGGATTAGTTCTTATGTGACGCCATAGATGTCGCTACATATATAGGGTGACTGGCAACTAGTGTACGTTACTAAAACACGTGATTGTGCTCATGATAACAAACATTTTTTACTATGGGAGCAAAGCCGAAATCGCGAAAAAAATATCAGCTGTTCAGTACATTTAAATATAATAGTAGTAGGTACATATATCAGTCAATGGATGGGTGATCTTCAGAGCATATCGAGATCTCTCCGTGCCTAGAAAAGCATGTTAAGCCGGTGGTCCTGGCTGCCATTTGTAGATCTTTGATTGTCGTTCAGGATAGTCAGAAAACCGGACACCAGTCTTATTAAAAGGTATTTATGTTGTCCAATTACATTCCATGTAAAATATTAATATCCCGCAGCATCTGATTTGACTGGATTCCAATCCCAACATATTTGGGGAAAAGCTAGGCAGATTTTGTTGCTAACACATCAACTGAAAGAAAATTTTATTATCTTTGGCTGACCAGTTGGCTATTATTCCCAAGGTTTTTATCCCCAAGTTCAGTTTGGTTTAACCCATGTTTAGAATTAGACATAAGTTTAAACCTTTGGTTTTTAAGTTCAGTAGATTGACCCTTAAAACGTACCTAAGTATGAAATATTTCGCTTGGCAAAAAATGTCAGCTTGAAGGATCATTTTTGAGGTTTAAACTCTAAGAACATATTAAACTTCAAATTATTTTCACGATTTTAAAACTATTTAAAAGACATTACCTTGAGTAGTCCACGTTTCGTTCTATAAACAACAGTGTTCAATGTGTACCAGTCGTCATCGTCAAGTAGATCCTCTGGAAAACATTTAAACTAATACAAATCAAGTTGGCAATAGGATTTTACAATTTAAAAAAAAAAATCTTGTTAAACGCATATAGGCATAACATCCTAAAATGAAATCATTGATACGTCACAAATAACATAAGTGAAATGATGCGTTTGTATTACAGAAATTAAAAATACATTCGACAATTTTACTCATTAATTCGATCCGCGCGATTTGGCTGCATGTCACAAAAAGTTGGGTAAGGGAAGGGGTAAGGTGACTGACTGTATCCCGAATAATTCTAATCAGTGACGTGGTTCATCTAGAAGGTGGAGATGGCGTGACGAGTGGGACTTCTACATAAAGGATTGACCAGCCATATAGCTAGGGACAGACATAAGTGGAAGAATAAAAGGGAGACCTTATCCATGTAGTAGGACACAACATGCTCATAATAATAATAAGTTGTTCATTTTCGTCTCAAAACTTGGGTTTTCATAAAGCAAAGTATACTGAGTACTTATTAAAATAGTATGATCATCTTACCAACTCCACGTGGCGCATGCAGGACAGTTTCCTGAATTATTGTTACTCCCGGTTCTCCTTTTGGTCCAACTATAGAGACACCTGATGGTCCTGGAGGCCCAGGCAGTCCGGGTGGACCCATGTCCCCTTTCGGTCCAGTTATAGATTTGCCATTCTTTCCTGGAGCACCAGGCTTCCCTGGTGGACCAGGTGGACCTAATATAGGAGCTCCGGTGGATGCTTCTACACAAGTCCCTGGCGGTCCTTGTGGTCCAACTTTTCCTGGCTTACCAGGGTCACCCGTAAGACCCCTGTCTCCTTTATCACCCTTTAGCTGTTATAAAAGAATGATTTGTATTATGTCGTAGTCTTAGTTTTATTTCTCATAAAATATGAAAAAAAAAAATAACATTTACCTTGTACAAATCTATCTTCGGAGTACTTCCCTTCTCACCCTTTTCTCCATTCGTGCCATTATATCCAGATGGTCCTATGGGTCCCTATAATAATAAAATGTAAAAACGAAACCAAATAAAAAACATTAAAATCTAATTGAATCTATCACACTTCCTTTTCAGATACGTTTTGATTGATATTACCATAGTGCCCTCAGGACCACGATCTCCTTTTGATCCTTTGGGACCAACTGGGCCCTGCTTCCCGGTTTCTCCGCGGTCACCAATTAGTCCGGATTCACCTTTCGGTCCTGTTTGACCTCTGTCTCCTTTAGCACCCTAAAATAATCAACAATATTGCGTGCATATTTGTGTAGGTAATGCGTATTTAACATTATTTGAACCAGGCGTTGCTATAACGTTAACGTGGCGTTGGCGTTGCATTTCCTATCGGAATTTACCCATAGTATTTTTAAATTTTAATTATTTACGTATAAAAAACCTCGAACCTTCAGTAATGCGATTTTTGATTCTGGTACTTCTCCAACTGGACCTGGTTCTCCGCGGTCTCCTTTTTGCCCAATTCTTCCCTCAGGCCCGACTTCCCCTTTGTTTCCAGGAGTACCATCCCTGCCGTCTCTTCCACTCGGTCCTTGTAAACCAATAGGTCCTAAATCGCCTTTGTCACCCTACAACAAATGGCTGAATGAGAGTTCTGTGTAATCCATCATAGACAATTTCAAAACGGTTAAATAATATTCTTTTCCAAAGTTTTAATCGAATGGAGGTTATACATGAGCGAGTAGGGAGTCTGAGCTTTGCATTTGGTACTGAATCAAATTATCAAAAAGTTGGCTGCAATTTTGAAGAGGCTACACATAAATTAACAGTAAAATAATATCCAATAAAATCAGAAAATCCGCACATTTCCTTGATTTTAAAAAAGGGATTAATGAAATACCTTTTCACCTCTTTCTCCCCTTTCTCCTTTGAAGCCTCTCAGTTTTTCCACTACAGCTGCATCTGGAATATTAAAATATAAAGAATATGTATATATTCACACCTCAGATTGTGAGTTAAGAATATTGTTGATTTCATACGTTTGGGTTTTCGACAAAAAGAATTGAATGAGAGTTCAATTGAACTCTCATTCAATTCAATGAATTCATTGGGAATATAGTACATTTTAATACAAGTAGGAAAACGTTGTTATTGCAGCTAAGGTGGAATATACGCCCGAGCAGACGGCGAGGTCGAGAAACTCTCTCAGTTTCTCGACCTCGCCGTCGACACGTCCTCTCACTCCACCCAGAGCACGAGAAGTCATTGGATGATTTCCCACCTTAAAAAAAAATGCCCTCGGGGCACATATCCAGATGACAAACATGTGGAGGATTACATCGACGCCTAAGTGTATTTTGTGTTTTTGTATTATATGTACATAGTTAGGATTTAGTATAAAAGTATTTATAGTTAATATTTAAAGATGCAACTCGACATACATTTTCACTGTTTTTCATACAACCGCTCTTACGCTATTATGACGTTATTACACATTTTTCATTAGATATTTTGGAAACACAGTATCTTGTGGATACTATCTAGGCTTCATTTGAAATCAATTTATAAATTTGTGTAAAACTAATCCAGTAAAGTCCTCGTGAACTTTGACACTGCATAAATTACTTAAAATTTTAAAAAAGTCGACAAAGTATAACAATAGAGAAGCCTTGCAAATTTAATCAAAATTCTAAATGACGACTAAAAACACGTATTTCCTAAAACAAGTTTTGTAAAATATTCTAGTAAATCATGGAATTACCAAATGATAACAGAGTTTTCAGGCGTTATCTTTTCTTCCAACATCGTGTTGGATTGCGTTATAGATGAAGTAACAAGCTTTTAAACCATGCTCGATGTTGACGATAGGCGAGTGAAAAAGGACCCTCTTAAGTTTGCGACGTAGTTTGTTAAGCTAATAAAACTATCTATAATAAATTGAATAGGCTTGGGGAGCCAGAGCATTTTTCTGCATTAGTGCAAAATATACTTTTCATTAATCATACTCTGAAAGTAGGTCGGAAGTTGCATGAGAAGCGGGTTGGAAATAATACTTTTCAGCCCTAGGGAGAATCGCTCTCAACTGACAGCTGTCAAATTATTAAAAAAGTAGTTTTCACATTTCTATTAAACCATGCCCCAACTTTCTATACAACCACTCAAATAACTATTTCTTTAAAATAACATAGATTTGGGAAAAATATTTACCATTTTTTCAATGATAAAAATTAAAATAATGGCTGAATGGCTGGCCGACCACAGAAAAAAAAACAAAATAGGCGGGAAAGAGGCAATCCGATCTTTATTTGTTTTTTTTTGAGTTGTAGAGTTTTATTTTTATTTTCCTTGTGTAGTATTCGTAATGAAAAGCACAATGTTTACCTCGGCCTAAAAACTATCCCTTGAATTATTGGCGACCTTACTATGCTCGGACGCCAAACTCCTTCTTGAGGCTAAATAAGTTACTTTCTTCCAGGGTAACAATGTACTAGTATAGTTTGCTAAAAGCGGTGAGGTAGGAGTCTGTTTTCAAATAAATGTATTGAAAGATTTTTTTTTTTAATATAATTAAATATCAGGTAAGTTTTCTCTTAAACAAAACAAATAAAATGATTAGATAAGGATTACCTGATGCGTTTTGTTCGACCGAAAAATGACAATAACAGACGCACTGTATAGGCACAAACGGAAACGAAAATTCGAATGAGATATACATCTTTTCTGTCCTTTTCATTCCTCTTGTGATAAAGAAGGATAGAAAAATAAATATACCCAATACCACACAATAATACAACATCGTTGAGTCAGGATCAAAGCCAATAAAGCGGATAGTAGCAAAAAATGTTTAGGGATTCAATCTACTTATGTTATTACATTTTCGTGACCAGAATGCTTTGTTTGATATTGAAATTTATTCAAGTTATATAATGTTTCGAACTTGAATGGAAAGGTAAGGTAAATAAACAGTAAATTGACGATAGATGAAAAGTTCTGTTCGAAAAATTGAAAACTGATTGACATTTTTACAATAGCATGAGAATATTTCACTTCTGTGATGAAAATGTATTCCAGTTTCGTACTACGATTGCGATTAATAATACAGATAAATAAATCCTACACCGATCCTGAAAATTTGGTCAAAGAGCAAAATAATGACAATGATGATGTAAGCGGACTGCAGCTTGTTTTTAACACTCAGCGCCATGTATAAAATGAGTCTACTAAATACTAGTTCAACTAACTACTAACAGAAGTTCTATTAGTGGTTTTACCCGCATAGAAGTCAAAAAGTATCCCAAAGGAACATATTCAGGGGACAAAATGCATCGTATTTCCTATTCTTAGACATGATCTTCCTGTATGTCAAGTTTCAACACTATCTGTTCGGCCTTAGTAGTCTTACTAGTGTGATTACTTGGCAAAGTGAGAACTTACTTTTTTCATCTAAGACTGAAGTTAGGGTTGCTGGTAATCCGGCAAGACCTGGCGCACCTTTGTCTCCCCTTTCACCTGTACGAAGAATAATCATTGTTATAGAACAGCTTGAACACAAACTATAGTCATTTCAGCAGCAATTTTTATTTTATCTCTTCATTTTTTTTTTAAATTTTAGAATTTGTGTTTTTTAGAAAAAAAAATACAAATTCTAAAATGTAAAAAAATCCACATTATTAGAGCGAACATTAGTGTTGATAAAAAAAAAAAAATTTGTTCATTAATTTCAAAATTTTTAGGTAGCTACGTTAAGGTTTTCTCTCGGCACTAAGCCAGAACAAGATATCACAGAGACTAATTAGTTAGTATTTATTTTATTTATTTATGGGAATGTTTACTACAGTTACAATATACATAAAGACTAAAAAAAAAGCAGTACCAATAAGCGTTTACAATATTAAGTTATTATCATACTGGTAATTGGTCCTAAACACAAAAGATAATGTTAAAAGTTTCGTACCTTTTTCACCTCTCACGATTCTCTTTCTGATCTCCTCGTCTGTTTCCTGTCAAAGTTACTTCTGAGATTTTTGTGTGGTGCTAATATTAAAATAAAATTCGTTGACTGACTTTTTTTTTTAAATATGTTCACATCATATTATTTTATAGTCAACCCAGTCCTATCGTATGGGCATAGACTACAGTAGTAGATGAGTGATGCTAAGATATATATAGACATATTAAACAATAAATAATCACCAAACGTATTTCGCCCGGTGGTCCTTGTGGTCCCATCAGACCCCTTTCACCAGGTGGTCCAGGTTTACCATCATTTCCCGGTTCTCCTTTAGGCCCAGCTTTTCCGTCTTTGCCCGGTATTCCATCTTCTCCTCTTTCTCCTTTCTTTCCTTCTATACCTTCTGGTCCTCTGGGACCTATAAGTCCAGCTTTACCCTAGGTTTGAAAATACTCGCGTTAATAATTTCAAGGATTTATTTTGTTTTATTATTTATTTCATAATGGCCTTTTCTTTATAATGATGCGTTTATAATACTTACGGGTAAACCTGTTTCACCGCGTGGGCCTTCGTATCCAGGTGGCCCTCTTTCACCGGGTGGTCCTTTCATGTGGGTCATCGATAGCAACACGCTTGATACAACTTCTTCTGAACAGCGACAGGTCTAGAACAAGTTGACTATAAACTAAAAATATATATACTCGTAATTACGAAGTCTAAATGACTTCGTAATATATACTTAATAACATTTATTAAAATTAATTTTTGGTAGCTAAAAGACAATGTGATTGACTTGTATCACTAAAAATTTGCAAGCATATGGTATTCAAGCTAACGGGTTTTGTGGAGTTCAAAAAAAATGGTAAAAAATTTAGCATACGCTCTAAGAATAGATAATAAAAAATCTTACTCCTTCTTCTCCTTGGTTGCCTATTGGACCTTGTAAGCCAATTGGTCCTACCGGTCCCAGATCGCCCTGAAATTTTTTTAGGATTACAATCACATACTACGAGGTTTTTTTTTCGGTTGTTTAATCATCCAATGACATCCCTCGCTCTAGGGCAGAGCGAGACTTTTATTGACTAAATTCCCACTCCTGTTCCTTCGTTGCCTTTCGTACCAGGACCGAGTCTTCCTTTCAGAAGCTGACCGTCGAAGTTGGGATAAGATAGAGAAAAAGGATGAAATAAGAGATGAAAGTCAGCTTAAGATTAATAGATTCACTGTATTGTCTATTTTAAGATTAATTTATACTAGGATGAATGGTGAACGATATGGGATTATGAGTCACCCGCACGGTATGTCGCAGGAATACGTACTGAACTATTGCGGTGTAAGTGCTATAATATACTGATGGAAAAATACTGAGCGGGTGGCGACCCATACACATTTTAATTACCATTACAGAATTTAGGAAAGATTAAAAACAAAGCTACTCACTTTCAAGCCAAGATTTCCTTTGTCTCCCTTTTCGCCTTTTATTCCCATAGTGCCGTTCAGGCCTAATTCACCCTTCATACCTTTTTCCCCCTTTTCTCCCGGGAACCCTGTATCCCCTCTTTCCCCTATGTATCCCCTATACCCTCTCTCACCCATGTTCCCCTTTTCCCCATTTTCCCCCGTGGATCCCTTGTCCCCTTTCTCTCCCATGTTACCTTTTTCCCCTCCCTTTCCCATGTCTCCCGTGTTCCCTTTTTCACCTGTCCCTCCTATGTTGCCCTTTTCTCCTGTCTTTCCGATGTCTCCTTTGTCCCCCTTTTCTCCCCTTTCTCCCGTATTACCCTTTTCCCCTCTCTCCCCTTTATGACCCATGTCCCCCTTTTCTCCTCTCTCTCCCATGTTGCCCTTTATACCTCTCTCCCCTATGGGTCCCGTGTCCCCCTTTTCCCCTCTCTCTCCGGTGTTCCCTTTTTCCCCTCTCTCCCCTATGGCTCCCGTGTCCCCCTTTTCCCCTCTCTCTCCAGTATTCCCTTTTTCCCCTCTCTCCCCCATTTTGCCTATATCTCCCTTTTCCCCTCTATCTCCCTTTTCAGCCAGTATCGGTTCTGAAACAATTTACCACAATTTTTAACAATTTTACTCGGTGAAGATTTATCTATGGCAAGTTAACGGTCCAAAATTATGATCCGGTGAATTCCAAGCCCTAAAAAATGACAATGCAGTAGGCCCCGAAAGAGCAAAGTTGAGAAGACCGTGAAAAGTAGGAAAAAGAAAGGTGTTGACCCAGCAAAGGAACCATACTAACTCATACAGGTTTTTATATGTTTATATGCCTTAGTAATATATTGATATATTTTTCTTTACGAATAGTGTGCCCACAGACTAAAGATAGAACTTTCTGGCAGGTTGTTCCCTAACACCTATTTACCATCAGGCAAATCAACAGCAATCAGGCTTATTTTGTAACTCACTGGTGACATAGCCGATCGCTTAACCACTGCGCCATTCGTGCCATATGAGGATCATGCAGATTACTAGAAGTATCTGAGGAAGTGGTCTTTTGAGGAAAGAACCGCACAGATTTTAGTGGACTGATCAATTAAGTGCATGCATAATTTGTTAAGTATTCATGTAACTCATCTCTGACTAAGGCACTTATCAACTCGGTGAACAATGAAACCAATAAAAGGTAAAGTGTAAAAACTTTGTGCGGGACAAAGGACTTAAACTGCTAGATAAACTGCTGGGAAGAAAAAATTATCCACACAGTCCCCATATTCACAATAATTAAGGAACCAGCTTTGGCAGGAGCTGGGATGACCCAGCTCCTGCCGCTAAAAAGTAAAAATAAAGAAAGAATAAAATTAATTTACCTGGTGTCGTAGTAGGCAACAAATCGCCGCGTAGCTGTTGAATATAGCAATACAAAATATTAATTTTTATTGTAAAATAGGGCGACGTATGTTATTGGTTATTTGTTTCTTTACAACAGTTTAACACTGCAATAAGCGCAAAGATTAATTGACAGGATAAGAACAAAAAGCCAAATCATTTGGGTTAGAATTTTGAGGTGTTAGACATTTTCACAGGGTTAGTATTTTCCTTGAGTTTTAAAAGAACCAAGGACGGAATCAAAAAGCCAATGTAAAATATTGGCATGATTTACTTTTTTCTTTTCGCCAGAAATGAAAGCTAGTTTATAAGTTTGAGGATAATACGAGAAACCAATAGCAAAAAGGAATAAAATTTTAAACCATAACCGAACGAAGATACCTATAGAAGCATTGCTAGTACTTTTTTGTTAGGCGTTACCTATTTTTCCTATATTATATTATGACAACTTGAGGACTCGAGTTCTTTGCAACACTAGACACCCGCCTACCATACCCGGCAATAAATGCGGAGGCAAGGGACGCAGAACAATTCATTAGAAAAACCGTGTAGAGTATATTAAATAATGGGAAACTTAAAATATAAGATACGGAGTATTTTTATTTAAGAAAAATAACGCATGATAAAAACAATAGCGATCTACTAAACAGTCTGTAATTTCGTTCGGTTAAGGTTGGTAGACATAATTCTTTTTTGTTATTGATTTCTCATACAGTCCTATAAGATATGGCCTAGGTCAAAATTGGCGTAAAGAAAAAATAAATATGGCAGCTATGTATGACAAAAGTTACATTCCCCTTTATTCTATTTTTTTTTTTACAAATAATTTTATCAATTTAAAAATAAACATCATTGATAAGTAGTGAACATTGGTTTCCTTTAAAAAAAAAGTTCTTTTCACATCATAAATCAGATATCTAAGGTACTGAATATTACCACAAGTCTCCTAACTTATGGCATACTTCAGTAAAGTTATAATTTTGCCAAAGCTTTCTACATATACATTACTTCAAGCCCCTATTTAGTGTTTTGGGCATATCTCTAGCTAACAATTATCTAATCTAATTTTAAAGCGCAGGGTTTTACGTTTGGTTTTGCTTTACAAAATTTAAAATGTTATAGAAAACCATGCTTTTGTTAAGTTATTCAAAAAATATAATTAAATTTGTGCTCTAAATTACTACATTAAGACTCATTCAAACAAGCAATGCACTTACTGAGTCAGTGTCTGAGTCCATCTACAAACAAATTATTGGTGTTAAAAAATTGATACCACTCTAAATAGGTCAAGTTTACTTATTACTTTATTAGTAATGTATTATCAAAAAAAAAAAAAATGTAACCCTCAGAGAGCCATTATCGAACGTGACTTAATTTTAGGAAGTACTTAAATCTTTTGTAGTTACCCGTTTTCCGAGTAGAGAATTTGAAATTAAAAAAATATCTAAAGTAAGATTTGAGAACTTGGAGATTTTCAAATTCTCAATTCAAAAACCAGGTGTTAATCAAATGCTGGTTTATAGTTAAGTTGAATAATAGTAGGTGTTCTGCTTTAGGTTTATTTTATAGTAAATTATGATATAAGTGTGTAATGTTAGTGATTACCGTCGAGGCGGTATTTAGACCCGAACCGTGGCGAGAGAGCTAAGAACGGTAATCATTAAATCACGTATATCATACGAAGTTTTCCAATACACTTGTGAAGAAAACAACAGTAAAACTAGTAAAAAAAAATGTAACATGGCGGTAAAAATCTGTTTTCTTATGCACGCGCATAATTTTTTTTATTTACTCCTAGAAAGGTTAAGTATTTTGATCATATTATCTAGTCTTGTGTCTATGTTTTCTTGCGTGCAAAGTTTATATAATAATGTATTTCGGAGTGACATTAAAATACGAATGTAATATTTTCGAATGATTTTGTAATATTTAATTTAATTAATATAGTCCCTGAACTTTACTCAAAAAAATCACTCCAAAAACCGCGTGCATCTTAAAATGGAGCCGCCATTTTAGATATAAACCACAAAGAAAAAACTAATTTTAATTGAATTTACGATTTATTTATTACTTGTTTTTTATAAAATAAATCGTTTATTCTACCAATTAAAATTGTCAAAATTGCATGAAATAAGTAAAACACTAATTTAAATTTAATTATGTACATAGACTATTGAACGCAATAACTTAATGTGATTTTTTTTCTTATTCGAAATTTGTTTTGCAAACAAAGAGGTTGAACAAAAAGGTTTTAACTGCATTATCGCACTAATGTGTAATGGTAATCAAAAGGTCACAGTTTGATAACAAGCGCCATTATATACCTAAGTACAGTGCAATGAGAGTCACTTTCTGAGCAAGTGTGTTGAAAAAAATATTATTTAAACCTTGGGAAGAATCCAAATACATATTTTTTTGTTTTGTTAATGGGTACAAATATAGTTATAATATTGTTTTATAAATAATAAATACATTACGCTAGTGTATGTACACTTAAAGCTAGCCAATTATTTCACTAAATACAAGATTTTTAAAGCCAAAACGAATTTACCCAAATTTTTATTAATCGCCGAAACGAAAGTAAAAGTAAATTTGGAAAAAATGTAGTCTTTTTAACGCTATTGGTACGAGTTAAAATTTATAAATAATAAATGTAAATATAAAAAGCATAAAAATAAACATATGAATTTATAGGCACAAAAAATATTTTTGTCTATATATGATTCTAACATATTAAATTAAAAATAACAAAATATTATATTATAAAATTTTACAAAACACGTCACATTGTGATTAGCGTTTGTTGTAGCTTTAGCTACTTTGAGAATCAATTTGCGTTAAAAAGATACCAAAAGTTAGAACATCGAATTTTATATAGAACAGCAGCAGAAAGCGACAAGAATCGGAATGTATTTAAATATATACTAACTATATCTGTAATACTTCTAGCCTGGAATATCAAAAAATATATTAAAATGGGTACAAAAAAATGAAATTTAAAAATAATCATTTTACGTATTTCAGAATACTTACCTTATCGCAAGCATACTTTAAAGTTTCGTCATCAGCATTAGTGTGTAAGGTAATTTCTTCAATGAGACCCTGAAACAAAGAAAAAAATATAAAAACGTATGTTCTGAAAAACCAAAAAATAAAAAATCTCTCTCGCCCTTCTTTTTTAGGGTTCCGTATCCCGGAACCCTATTACTAAGACTCCGCTGTCCGCCTGTCTGTCTGTCTGTCAGTTAGCAGTTCACACAAAAATAACAATAAAAATTTCAGATATTGCAGTCTTATAAAACTATCGCGACTCTGGCCTTTCGGTGATTATCTTTAGGATTCTGTTGTCACTACCCCTAATTCAAAGCAAGAGTAAGTGACTTTTACGCATTATTGCATAAAAGTCATCAATACCCTCGTCCGCAGACATGCCTGAGGCACTAAAGAAGCGAGAAAGTCGCACCAGAACCCTAAAAGCATATTATAATAACAATGATAAATTGCTTCTTAATTAATAAAAATTATAACTATGACCAGTTTTTTTTTTTCTCGGTGGGAAAATCATCTTATGACATCCCCCGCCCTTGGGCGGGGTGGGAGATAGTGTCAGACTTTTACTGACTAAAAACCCACTCCTGTTCCTTCGTTGCCTTTCGTACCAGGGCCGAGTATTCCTTTCAGAATCAGACCCTTGGTACTGGGGCCAAGGGTCTGATTCTGAAAGGAATGGAAGGCTTCGACCCTGCTAGGCCCCTACAGTTGCTGACATCTCCTTGAGGCGCGCGTGGAACAGCACGCGCCGTCGACGACTTGGGCTCGGTCCGGACGGTTACCGGACGGTCGGATGGCGAGCCACCCATTGCTCGCCGTCCGCAAGCCTGCGCCTACGATGACCGGAAATCGGGATCGCAATCCCGGCGGCGATTGGGGCGTGAGGACCGTTGCCGTTGCCTCACGCGATCGGCCGCCTCCTTTGCTAGCATTACTGCTTCGCAGAAGGAGGCGACCGCCTGCCTCTCCTCCTCGCTCCGGACCATGGCCTGTACCAAGGCGCGAGAGATCGCCGCCGCCGATCGCCCCCACGAGGACACGGTGTTGCTCTGCCCAAGCAGGGCACACCTCCACCGTGTGCTCTACCGTGTCCCTCCGGGCGGTCCACTCAATGATGCCACCCGGGCGTTTCTTCCGCATGAATCCGGTGCAGGAACCTCCCGAATTTACCATGTCCGGTGAGGACCTGCGTCATGCGGAAGGTAACGGAGGACGCCGTGTTGCCTTTCCAGCCATTCCTCAAAGAGGGGACTTACCGCCATAATTATGGCGTGCCCAAACTATGACCAGTGCGTTATTATAAAAAAAAATTATCATTGTCTTGCTGCACCTAAAACAGTACTAGATACTACTATAGTGGTTACTTCGGGTTAGGTTGGATTTTGTTTTGTTTAATATCTAAGCCTACCCCAGACACATTGCTCCACTAGGAGATTAAAAATATGATGGGAGTCAATACGCTTTTGTGAGAAGAATAGAGCGAAATTTTTAATGAAACTGACGTAGAAAATTTTCGCTTTCCATCGATATGGCTATAGAGCCATTCACCGTACAAAATATCGGTAAAAAGTATTCATGAATTTTGAAGACAGGTGATTTGGAAATTTTGTTAAAAAGTGCTGGTGGATTCTTTTAGGAGAAAGGCTGAAAATGCTGTTGATTTTCTTATATAAAGTAATAATACTGTTATGGAATTTAATTGTATATATTTTTATGCGTGTATTATCGAGGGTACAGCTTAGGGATCGAATTCCCTGCCGCAGCCTGCGTTTCCTGGTAGCTACAACTTAGGTGTCTTTAAGTCAGGAGTGAATAGGTTGCTTCCAAACATACATGCTCCATCGTTGAATACATCATCGCTTACCATCAGGTGTGATTGTGGTTAAGCGTAAGCCTATTAATGATAAAACCAACAAACCTGATGCTTATTTTGTAATACTTGCAATTGTTAGATCAACGAAGCCATTTTTGTTTTTGGATCTGGCTGTCACTTGGAAAGTTAAAATAAATCCTAAAGGCTCTTAACGCAAGTAAAAACCACATCAAAAATCATATTAAGAAAACTATCACGCAACTAAATCACGTTGAACTGAAGGCCAAAGTCACAAACTGTAGAAGCCATTTTTCTTTCTAAAAGTTTTCCGTATGATCTTGTGTCAGAGTAAAGTTCAACTTTGGACCACAATTTATCCTTGAACCTATTTGAACTTTTATAACAATTTCACAAAAATGGGAAAGCTGTCTGTCGGAACATGATAAGTTTTTACGAGTAATAAAACGAATGTAAAACAAATTATTATTAGTATTTATTGCATTTAAATGAAATGTATTAAAAGGTATTCAATTTTAATTACACTTATCACCAGAAGTCGGAATTAGGTAGAGGTATTTAAGTACTTATACTGATTTCATACAGCGAAAAGATAAAGTGGATATGCCTCAAAATCCGTCATTTATTTTAAAGAGCAGATTTTTTTTATGACACATTCTAGTTGGCCACTTAGCCAATAGATCTTTTCCTTTCAAAACGTGTACATAGAAAGAAAGAAAAGATTTATTTGAGACTTGCACAGGACAAACAACAATAAAATAAAAAGAAACTACTTAGTCTATAAATACTTAACTTAAAAATAATAGAAAACAATAATAGAATATAAAAATAAAAGACCTGTGTGAGGCTAAAAAGGCTCCTATCTCAGCATATGCTGCGATATTTTAACTAAAAAGTAAAAATAACGCAGCGCTGGTATTCTGATAGGGCCTGATGATGCCACGGACATACTCACGGAACACAGAGACAAATAAGATAATATATAGATAATAAAAGAACACAACAAAGAACGATACACAACGTTGACGTCTAACGTTTGATGTTGATGTCTAACTAATGTCATTAACATAAACGTTTTGACAGGTACCTGGACCTAACGCCTCAGTGCTGCCACCTGGTGAACGTCATTTTAGAACACCCTCATTACGTCGCATCCATTCACCTCATGCAATCAATCTAGCACACAACGTGCTAAGTTAGGTTGTTCTCTAAACAGTACACCCATGTTTCACTCGAATTACTTCTCAACTCACGCTGATGTGTACCGATTTCTGTTCCTTGCATACGACTTCAGCTTGACACGAGTTCGTTAGCAACATATTAATTCATTTGTGATTAACGTGAAGATGAATAGTGTTGCATCGGTTTTAAAGGAGAGCTTTGTATTTATTTGAAAATGCGTTGCGACTTTGTGCGTTGTAAAAACGCTGTATTGAACTTTTTTTTTCATTTGCATTTTTTTCGCAAAGCGCGTCTGATAAGCATATACCTGTCCGATTTCCGAGTCAGGTAAAGTTATATTAAGTTTTTCAATAGGAATTTATCAGTACACGTCCGAAGTTTGGAAATCGGTAGTGTGATACCCCTGTACCTCAGAAAACGTTCAGACGTTGGTCCTGCACTTGCAGTATCCCCAGTCGTGTCTGACTACCATCCTACGAGACTACAAGATATAATATTTGTATAATATTTGGTCACAGACTTGTGTACTGTAATACCTCCTACGTATTTGGTTAACCTCCGGAGTTGAAAGGAATCGTTTATCTTGGTAAGGTCATGTGAAGAGGACGGATGAAGCGTATACTATATCATTATACAGTAATGAATAATTATACATGTGGATGGATGGAGAGGGACGCCAATAAAAAGATGGACGGATTGTGAGGAGTGATCTATAGGTACATATAATAAATCTGTAGAAGTTTTTAGTTGTGCGCGCATCATGTAAAATTTACGAAATAGATGTAGATAACTATTTATACAATAAAATGATTTATACAATAAAATTGTGTGTAACTTGATATATTAACCAAAAAAGTAATTCAAAGGTGTTTTTAATATCGTGCGAATTTCATTACGCATGCGGGTTTAATCCGCATGCAGAAAATTTTAAAAGGCCATTAATGCGTCCCGCGTGCGTATTCCACGCATTACAATAATTAATTGTATGTAATGGACATTTGCGAGGTTTACGCATACGCAGTAATCCCGCATGCGTGATCAAAATCAAACGATATTAAAAACACCCTAAGTAACCATATTTAGAATAAAACAATAGAGATATTTTTAAAATTCGTTAATAATTTTAATTTATGCTAATTTAGTTTTCTAAGTATAATTTAGTTTAACGAACAATATTTTGATAACTTTTAAGAGAATTTATTCTACTCGTATTTCAATCACGTAGGTAGACTATATTGAAATAGAAATAACATATTCATCAAGTATTAGGAAAATTGTTTTCATAGGAAAGTTATTAATTTGCCCATTATTTTAGGATAACAACGCTCCAATAACTAAGGATACAAAACAATAATATAAATTTAGGATTTCATTGGCAAAAACTCCTCAAAGGTAGTTTCTGAAAAAGTATTATTTCCAAAACCCAATTTAAAAACAAATATTGTAATTTATTTCATCACTACAGCTCTGAAAATGGTGAAGGAAAACATCGCGAGGAAAACGGCACGTCCTAGAATCAAAAGCTCGAAGACACGTGACATTCACCGACCCGTACTGGGCCCGCATGGTGGATTACGGCCCATTTGTTCTTCTAAAGTCCTCTCTCTCTCTCGGAGCCCGAAGTCCCAGCAGTTTATAAGGTCGATTATCTTTTCCAGCTCAAAAAGTTTTTATGGTACTGGAGAGGTTGGTCCATCAACCTGATAGATATTATATTTGGCTAAGTATAACCGATACATATTTAAGCAGCTTCCAAAAGGACTGCAAACATTCAAACCACCTTCCAATGCACTTCCATTAATCTACCTACTAGTGAGGGGACAACTTTCCACCCCAAACTTAGTGCATCTATACACTAATTTTAACACTACAAACAAACTTGTGCGCACCTCTATATTTACGCCGCTTGTCACCGCCTGCGACATAGCTAAAGCTGTCTAAATACATTAGCTAGGAACTCGCGCCGCCCCGAAACAGTTTCACCGCAGTTTGATTCCGAACGGATTCTAGGAGCGCACCTCACTTTGGGGAAGGGATGTTACCGGATACAGAGTGACGAAAGTTAGTGAGCACGGTTCTTCGTTTAGGATGTCGATTTTTCGTTTATAACGTTTATTGGAATTTCTTAGTATTTTAGTCTAAGTCGCTTGATGATATAGAATGGTTTTTTTTGCAATAAACTTATTTTTTTTTTGTTAGATATTTGTATCTAAGATCAAACCAACCTTTACCTCGTTTTTGACATGAAAAATAGTTAAATAACTTCTCTTGCTCTCGGTGGAACAAGAGAGAGTGTAAAATTTTTACAGGCTAAAACCCAACTTTTCCGAAAAATTGCACAGCCCCTGCAGGCATCGGCTATAGCACACTCCCAATCATGCTGACATCTCATCGAGGCGCGAGTAAGACCCGTCGTACTGTTTATCCGGGCCTGGTGCTTATTGAACGGTGAGCCATCCATTGCTGACCATCCGCAAGCTCATGCCTACGATAGCCCGACGACCAGAGCGGCCAAACAGACCTTCATCTGACGTTGACAAATTGATGATCCACAAAATTACCAGTTCCATCCACTACCATCAAAACATCAAATTAGTTCTATAAAAGCTATTAAGGTTACTAAAAGCTTTATTACAATAGCCGCAGTAAACCCATCTATTTCAACACTAACGCAATAAATGTCAGCATTTACATATTTTTCTAACCAAAAAACAGGCCGTATTTTGCGGTGATTGTGATTGTGAATGGCATAGAAACACTGAATATGGTTTTGTGTCACTCCGTGTCAGATATAAATGTCAACTGAATGTGACGAATTACTATGCGACTAGTGACTGATGGAGTGTAACTTATTTACGAGTTTTGGTTGGAACTAAATGTGGTTTTACACTTTATTTTTGCATATAGGCATTATTTTAAACAACTCTGTAGTAGTTATGAAATTATAAATTATTTTCATTCATTTTAAGACTAGGCTCGTGTCGACGTCTCGTTGTGTTCGACACGCGCCTCTAACAGCTGTCAGCATTTTGACGAGGCCTACTAGAGCTCATACCTGCGTTCAAAAATGAGATTAGAGTTAACTCTAATGATGTCATCGGGTAGATACTCTAAGCTCGCATTTTTGAACGCGAACGTAGAGTTCAACTGTCAATGCCAAGCAACTGTCATTCCTACCGCTTACACCAACCTACTCTGCTTGTGCAGATTGAGACTCGGCCAATGCAGTAGTCCAGTTTTCCTTCATAAAATTCACGTTCGTGACAGTTCTTTGTGCGAGTGTGGCCTCGATGATGGTACATTTAAACTCCCACTCCCTCGATTTGTACCAAATGCTTCCCAAAATTAAAATACCCCTTCCTACTAACTTCCATTCCCTATTGACGAATTTCTCTCCTAAAGTTGTCCAACTCCTATCCAAATTCCTAAATGACAATAATATCAATCTGTAACCTGCCACTAACGTCTTAGATCTATCACAAAGGGCAAAGTTCGACGGCTCACCTTACGGCGCTGCCGTCACCACATGACACTGGCAGAATAGTCGACACCGGCTCAGATGCCAAAGAAGAAAAAAAAACCTACTCTGCTCGGAGTTAGAGTTAGTTGGGTTAACTCTAGGGTAGCTACTCGAGTATAAAAGAACGACTCTGGGGACTCTGGGTTGAAACTCGAAACTACTCTGGTTATTTTTAAACGCAGGGTGGGATTGCGGGATTATTTCAGAGGGTTCTTTTTCAATCGCCTATCGTCAACATCGAGCATGGTTTAAAAGCTTGTTACTTCATCTAACGCAATCCAACGCGATGTTTGACGAAACGACAACGCGAAAAAAGAGAGATAACGCCTGAAAACTCTGTTAGCATTCGGTAATTCCGTGATTTACTCAAATATTTTACAAAACTTGTTCCAGGACATACGTGTTTTTTTAAACCTTTAAATTTTTTTGAAATATATTGTCGTCATTCAGAATCTTGATGAAATTTGCAAGCTTCTATTGTTATGTTAGGTTTACTGGATTAGTTTTACACAAATTTTTAAATTGATTTCAATAAAAACCTAGATAATATTCACAAGATATTGTTTCTAAAGTGTGTAATGCAAAATGTGTAATAAAGTCATATTCGCGTAAGAGCGGTTGCAAGTATGAAAAACAGTGAAAATGTGTGTCGAGTTGCATCCCCTTAATAGAGTTACCCTGGCCGAGGAATGCAAAAGACAATTGAAAGAACACGGGTGAGTTATACTCAGTTAATATCTGATACTCCTTTTTGCTCCACCTGATGATTTCTCACAAAAAAAGGTTAGTCAACTTAATAAGATACTTTCCAAAGTCAATGTAAGGAACTCTGAGAAGTCCGGGTAAAAAGTGCTATGAGGTTTTCCACTTGGAAATACTTGCAAGCAGCCTGGGGCTTGGAAGTCAATGGTGTAATACTCCAGAATCTGCTCTCTAACTGAGCACTTGATCTCTCTCCGCTCGTCTTGGTATGCTATCCATTCTTTTTAGGCTATGAGAATAAAGGAAGAGAGAGTGCACCTGTTTTTGCGCATACGCTTCTGCACTACATTCTTCTATTCATCTCTTCTGTACACTTGGCAAATCTCCGTTTAGATTGGTTACCGTGGTCGAATTGAAATCAGGAGTATTATTATTGGAAATTATTAGGACTTTAAAGGCGAGGAACCTAAGATAGACGACTGCAGCAATATAGGGTGACTGGCAATTAGTGTACGATACTTAAACACGTGATTGTGCTCATGATAACCAACAATTTTTACTATGAGAACAAACCTGAAATCGCGAAAAAAATCAGCTGTAAAGTACATTTATGTTTGCCTAATGTACAGTAATTGATAGTCACCCTATATACTGACATAAAGAAAACTTGAATGGTAGAAAATGCCTTAATGCATTAAGTCCGATTCTGTACTTTTGTGTGCATAAAAAAATAATAAATAATAAAGTCAATATATTGCTGTACTCTGTTATGATCTCTGTCTCTGTCTGATCTCTCGTTATATTTATATCAAGAAAAAATTACTTTTGCTAATAAAATCAAATTTAAATATCTAATTGGAGTTACTCAAAGTCATAATCAATTGATCAGCATTTGCCACGGCCATCGCCTCGAACCCAAGGTGGAGGATACAATTTGGCTACCTTTTAGTTTTTTCGGATCTTTCTTCACTTATTAGTGTTGAGCTATACCTGATTAAGTAAGTAACAACATTGGCGGCGGGTAGCTCGCCGTCCGGCCGTTCGGTAGGGACCAAACCTGGATCGATGAAGCGTTATATGCCACGTGTGTCTCAAAAAAAATTTAGCAAAATTCACGGGGCCAATTAAAATCGATGTCAGCTACGGTTGCAAATTGTTTAAAGGAGTTATCATAGCCCTCGCAAAAAGTTCAACTGATAGAGTGAGTAAAAGTCTGACACTCTTTTCCGGTCCTGAATTAAAGGTGATTTTCCGATAAAAAAAAACCGGTCAAGTGCGAGTCGGACTCGCGCGCCGAGGGTTCCGTACAAACGTACCTATGAAAACAGTTCAATTCCCGAATTGAATTACGAAGATTTTTTCGAATCGTAAAAAACAGTTCCTTTTTTTATTACCATTATTTATTCATTCATTTCAGAGAGCAATTTTTAGTTTTTTTCCCATACTTGTGCTATGAGACCTTGCTTCATACCAAATTTCAGGATTCTAGGTCAACGGTATATGGACCTATGAATTTTGATTCCCTTGAGAGTGTCGAAATATACATTTTTTACCACATAAACGGCCGTATCTTTATTTTTCCTTAATTTAGAAGTTTGAGTGAGAAATGAATATATTAGGGGAAATTTGAAAGTGGCGCCAGTGACTGAAAAGTTGAAAGGGAATCGTTTGTCTTAGTATGGTCATGTGAAGAGGAGGGATGAAAAGCATGTTACTAAAAGAGCTATGAGTTTACACGTGGATGGATGGAGAGGGAGAGGGAGACCAAAGAAAAGATGGATAGGTTGTGTAAAGAGTGATATGAAAGAAAAGGAAGTTAGTGATAGCATGACGAGTGACAGGGCAGAATGGAAGAAAAAAAAACGTGATACGCTGACTCCAAATAACACGGGACAAGGGCAGGAAGATGATGAATTTAGAAGTTTAATTTTTTCACAGCTTCAAGGGACCTGAGTACATACGTAAAGGGTCTTGACAGACAAACAAACAGACGGACAACAAAGTGATCCTACAAGGGTTCCCTTTTTTCTTTTGAGGTACGGAACCCTAAACAGCCGACCCCAACATAGTTAGGAAAAGCTTAGGTAGATTGACTTGACCGCGGTGTAATTTACCTTCCTTTTTTGTACCAACTTCTATTTATTCGTCTTCTCATTCATTGTTCTATGTAACCTTGAATGTTCAACATCGATTCTCGGGCTTTTCCCTACTCTTACAGTCATACATTCTTACTCAAAACTTTCCTCACGACATTTTCCTATAACAAACAAAAATGATTTATCCGCCTCGCTTCCTAATTCCATGTTTCAAAGGAAGCAGATCCGCAGCAGCTGTGAAGTTATGACGTGGCGGATATTACCTAACCGAACATCGAGGCACTGTGGCCCATTCATCTTTCTGTATCTTTTAGCGCGCTTTCAAACTTTGTATCGTTATTGGTGTTGGTAGGGTGTATATGTATGGCCCTTTTTTAGAAGTGTAGCTGCAGGCTTACCTTGTTTGAAGGGCAAATTTTCGCCTATAATAATAAGCATAATCAGCCTTTTATAGTTCCCACTGCTGGGACTCAGACCTCCTCTCTAAGAGAGGGAATGGGCTGTAATCCACCTCGTGCGCCCAATAGAATAGAATAGAATAAACTTTATTGTATACCATAAAAGTAACACAACTTATACATAAACTTAAATCTATGGGTACAATGGCGGTCTTATCGCTAACAGCGACATCTTCCAGACAACTTTAGGATGGATCGTAAGAACTTAGAATAATACAGGGGGTAGTCTGCGGTGTACTGCTAACTAATTGATCAGTCTCTATATATATATAAAACACAATACATAACTATAAATATATACATACATATTATGCAGGTTGGTGGATGACATATATCTTCGACTTTTAAGTTCTAGGACATGCTGGTTTCCTCACGATATTTTTGTGAGGAAACCAGCATATCCTTGAACTATTTTAGAATTTTTGGCCTAATATAAACTAACAGTACATAAACATATAACAAGGAGGATATCCGCAGGAGAGCCAAGGTTACCGACATTGCCTGAAGAATCACCATACTTAAGTGGCAGTGGGCAGGGCACATTGCTCGCAGAATAGAAAGCCGATGGGGCCGAAAGATTCTGGAGTGACGACCACCTACAGAAGAACCAGCATTGGAAGGCTTCCCACAAGGTGGACCGATGACCTGGTGAGGGTTGCGGCAATCTAATGGATGCGAAACGCACAAGACCGGTGGTTATGGCGACACTTTGGAGAGGTTTACGTCCAATAGTGGACGTCGTAAGAACGAAATAATGATAATGATGATGATATAACCTTATTATTTTAGTAAACCGAACTCCTAATGGTTCCTCATGTATGTTCCCTTAGATAAATTTTAACATTCATGCGGTGAAGTCGCCGTCTGTTCGAAGATATCATAATGCAATGATCTAGGTACTTAAAGTACCTAGGGCATCCAACACGACATACATTTCCACTGTTTTTCACACAGCCGCTCTTATGCGATTATGACGTTATTACACATTTTTCATTACATATTTTGGAAACACAATGTCATGTGGATATTATCTAGGCTTCTATTGAAATCAATTTATAAATTTATGTAAAACTAATCTAGTCAACAAAAGACCTTTGAACATCTGGTATTTTGTACTTCATAATTTACTCAAAAATTAAATAAGTCAAAACAGTATAACAATTTTATTCAAGATACAGAATGACGACAACTTTTTTCAAAAACTTTTAAGTATTTAGAAAAAAACACGTATTTCTTGGAACAAGATTTTAGGCGTTATCTGTTTTTTTTTCATCAAACATCGCGTTGGATTGCATTGGATGAAGTATCAAGCTTTTAAACCATGCTCGATGTTGGCGACAAGCGAGTGAAAAACACCCTCTTAAAAAAATACTTATTGACTTTATTTTTGAATTTTCTCTGTAGTAGTTTAGAGGTGACTCCAGACTGAACCATGAGGTTCAGGAAGGTTATTAGCAAAAACGTCACTCTCTAATGAAATTGTGACATAGGTGAGCCCATACTTGTACCGAATACAGTCGTGGTATTTTGAGAAGAAGAAGAAACACAATGACGCTTGAGAAGCGACAAGGAACATCCCATTGTCTACACGCTACCTTAAGCTGTCAGTTATCTACCAGGGACACAAAACCTTTGGAAGAGAGGCAGACTTTGTTTTCACGAAACTGTTTTGAGGAAATGTCGTTTTATCGCAATGTTGGTGTATGTTGCGGGTCTGCTGTTTGCTGTTGTTAGCCTAATACTACCAAGGTTTCAAAACTAATAAGAGATGCCCAAACTAATAATATATCTATATTATTAGTTTGGGCATAACTGTGTCGTGCTACTTGGTCTATATTGATTTCTGATTGGATGGAACGTCTTGTTCAGAAACAAAAAAAAAACCAACCTCGATTCTTTATGAAGCCCATCATCAGCTCTGGATTTTGAAAAACAATGGGACCTCATATCCTTTTAGGGGAAAAAAAAATCATTTCGGCCCATAAACGACGGAGTTCTAAACATTAAATAATAATAATAATAATGATAATTAAAAAAAAAAAATCGCATTGAGAACCTCCTCCTTTACAATATTAAAGTTTAATACTTAACGTAAAAATGTATTAATGCTGAGTGCAAAAAATAGTTGGCTGCTTCTGAATACAGGGTATTTTTTCCATTCAATTCCGCCGTCGGAACCGAACAAGACTATTTTATCCATCGAGATAAACTTTTCCCTGAGTTTCCCCAGACGCGACAACTCAAACATAAATGTCATAAAACATCTGTGTTATACACAAACATACAAATTCAAAGAATTTATTTTCATGAAATAAAATTACTAAGGCACTTTTGATTTTCAAAAATTAAATTTAAAAAACTGTTAGTTAGCCATAACAAAATATAGAGTTTCATATCAAGAAAAATAAACAAATAAAATAAACTATACTTACTGTTTACAGATATCTATTTTGTAGACATAAATTATATAGATATATAATCAACCTATATTTTAAAACTTTTAATTCGAAATAATTAACGGATTTTGGAATTTCCAATTCTAGATCTAGCATGACAAAATTCAAATTCCAATATATACATCCCATAGTCGTTTTAGTCCATGGACAATGTTGATTACTTTTTTTCCTTTTCAGTAATTTTAACTTATGTCTGGCAATTTGAGTATATTCTGCGGCCTACCCAAATGTCCTTTCTTTGGTGTTGTTCGTCAAGTCGTTGAGCTCCTTAGTAGTCCTGAGTTGAGCTTTACGAATACTGACAAATGCTTGCACTTACTAAAAATGTCCACTCAAATCTGTATGGTTTTCTCTTCAAAAGACCATCTCAGACAAATATGCATGGTTCTCATGTGATTTGACCATCACATATTAACTGTATGGACTTTAAAAGAGACTTTGACCCCTGAGTTTGTTTCAGTATTTCTTCTCAGAGTAGTCAGCTAGGAAATACCGGCCTCATCTAGTTTAAAATAACGAAAAAAAGAATTGACATGTAAAAGTGTTTTTTAAACCTATTTATAAAATAAATATCATTTATCATTATTGCCTTAGTACTACAAACCATTGTCTAAAAAGCTGCGCAATACTAAAATCGATAATTGAGTTATAGGTGATGTATTGGAATTATCTCGAGTTACTATTAATCAGAGTACAAAATAAAACTTTTGTACTAAACTAGATACAAAGGCAATCCCTGAAGCCAATTAGGTACTCACATACGTCCAATAAGCAATCTATCTCTAATATACAAGATTAATAACAAACGCGTTACTTCATTCATGTGAAATATTAGATTACATAGAACAATTACTATGTTATTGATGATGCGAGCTCCAATAACTTTTGAAGCTGTCAGGACTGATCAATAACCGTCTGTAGTGTGGGAGATTTAGTTTCAGTTCAAAGGATAGTTTAGATAGGACTTTCAAATAATGTGAGGATGATGATGTGATGAGTGAGGAAATTGTTGCATGGAATGTGTAAAAATGTAGAGCTTTACGAATTATTAACAGAAATAGCGGTCCCGAGAGACGTTGTCCTGTCTGAAGGCATTTTGTTAGAAAAAAAAATTGAGAATCCAATTGCAGCGTCACCTATCAGGTTTATCAAACCATTCAGGAACCCACTCTAATATACACATAAAATTTTATCCAAATCGGTCAAGCCGAAGAATTACAGAAGAATTATATATATATATATATATATATAAAGATTAGCAGTTGGCACTATGGAAATAGACACGTCAATACTAAAACGGTTGTACACCCAGATAGCCCTCTGCAAACACAACTTGTGTTTGCAGCGGTTTGCAGGCGGATTCGGATTTTATTTTATTATATTTTATCTGCACTATGGAGGACGCAATGAATGTCACCGATGTTGCAATTAACATAACCATCTAATGGGTTCAAACAATTTAAGGAGATTACCATTGACTCGAAATGAATAAGAAATATGTTCTCGTACTAAAAATGTTTAAATTCATTATACAATATATTCTAAGTGAGAATCAATGTCGAAAACTTGAATAAATGTAAGGAAATTATTGGAGACTAGCACTTTATAGTAAAAAGTAATCCCAAGGAAACAAACTCCTGGGATAAAAAGTATCCTATGTGATATTACAGGACATGATCTATATGTGTACTAAGTTTCATCGAAATACATTTATTCGTTTTTGCGTGAAAGAGTAACAAACTTTCGCGTTTTTAATAATAGTAGGATGTTGTTGACAGATTGCGATATGGGTTTGGCCCCTTGGTCTAATGGTGGCTACCTCAAAACTTATAATAAGTATAATAATAAACATCCTTGTACCTCCTACAAGGATATTAGAGAAAATATTGTTATGAAGGAGGACGAAGTTGACGATTAAGGTTTCTGTCAAAAACAGAAAGTATTAAATATTGATGGCATAAAAGAAGACATGAGATAGGCCCTATACAAAGCTGTAAATAAGGGTGACAATAAGTTAAGAAAAACAAATATAGATGACATGCTTTATAAATTTCTTTGATACCAATAAATTTCAACAAAGGAAAATGTAAAGACCATTCACCGATAAAACAAAACGTCTTCAAAGCATTCCGATTGTTCAAGATCCATCAATTTGTAACACATGTGCTTCCACGCATCCCACACTTAATAATATTCAGACCGACGACGCCAACACGCAAATGCATTACAATATCTTCAAACCGTGTGAATTATACTGAAAGCAGTTTTCAGTTCAGTGAATAGAGAATATTTCAAAAGACAAAAGCGATTAATACGTACAGGGAAAGCGGTGAATAACTCGCAAAAGCATGGAGGCCCAACCAAAATTTTGCATTTCTATTGTACGGGATAAACGGATATGTGTTGTAGGATTATGAAAAATCTTCTCTTTACAAAAATGTTCTAGGACTACAGCAAAGGACATATGTACAGGATTTTTGTACACAAACATCAGGATTATTCCAAATCCCAATCTGTTTAAGATGATTGGAAACTTGGAAACAATATGCTAATGTAAAAATAAGTTCGTTTTTTTTTTCTTCTATATTTTCATTGGTCGGAATATGACTCAAATGTAGCTATTAACCAATCAGCGAATCCTTTAAAACAAACCGTTCACGGCTTACCTATGACAAACTTATTTGTAAAGATTCTGAAAAGGTGCAGACCATTACCAAATTCTTTAAAAGTCCAACATATTGTATTCAAACATTAATTAGATCCTCTGTTGTAATCACACTCAATGGTTTGCAGGAAGAAAACTCAACATTGAATTAAGCTCGCCAATCTGCATGAACTCTTTATCCACTTATAAGTTGTTATGGTGAATAATAAAGAATGAAGAATTAGCAGAAATTCGATTTTAAAAATATTTATTAGAACTAGCTTCACGTACCGTAATCTTTTTCGCACGAAACACAAAGCAACATGACGATTTAAAAGAGTTGAACCATAGAGCAATAAGTAAAAGTTGTCAAAATTTCAGTGCTTTTGCCAAATCCCTAGGATTTTTGCAAAAAGCTGATTTTACTATTATCCTTCAACACATACGACCGTTGTTACCGATGAAATCCCAAAACCTTTGCTAATTTGTAAGTGGCCTCCACAGGGCCTCCGTCAGTCGTAAATTTCTCGCTTGGAGTTGTAAAGTTTTACAAAAAGAACTGCTATATATTTCAGATATACATCATGGCGGCTGACGTTTGGATACCTCGTTTCTCAAGTGTTGCTTTTCTCGTCCCTTCTGTAGGGTGTGGTCTGAGAGTTAGCGAGTGTTTTGTATAACTTTTTTTTTAGGTTGAAAACCCACTCCTTTCTTTCCTTTCCACTGGTTTCTTTTTCACACTACCCATGGCCCCAGTAGGCTTCGACCCTGCTGGGCCTCTACGATTTGCTGACATCTCCCTGAGGCGCGCGTGGAGTTTTGTATACCTACGATATATTTTATGGTAGACTAACTTCCGCCAGCGACTTCACCCGCGTGTAAAATAGGTTTCTCCGTACAAATTAATATGTCTGTCATTCAATTTTTCCTTGTATATATATAGATGATAATTGAAATTGTACTGGCTACTGGCAAACAAAAGAATAAAATATGCGCAAAAACGTTGCACACATTTTTCGAGATATTGGTACGAACACACAATATTTGAAAGCTGCTTTTTTATTGGTCCTTCAGGGGTATGCTGAATAAGGAGTAAAGTTCTGCAAACCTTTTTTAAATAGGGAGGATCCTCCGACCAGACGTGTTTTGTCTGATCTGAGCAACTGCCCGATAATTGATGATTTCGGGCTGTTGTTTATTCCAATCGCGCGAAAAACTCTAATACCACAATGGAGGATTTTAGAGTTTTTAGTTCCTATTTGACCTCATAGATTCTATGACGCTACACTCCCATATTAAAGTCGGTCATCTATACAAGCTTTACTCCTTGAAGGATTATATCTATGAGATAAAAGTTAGATTATAGAACAAAGGTCTGTAGATTAAGTAAGAAACTAAAAAAACCCTATGTTTCGTCCGACACAAAATCTTTAGGGAATAATCTATGGGTTGTGCGAAAGTGTACTCTGGGCTCTGGAACGAAGGCAAAGAAGGAACAGGAGTGAGTTTTAGTCAGTAAAAGGAAAGGCTCTGCCACTCCGCCCAAGAGCGCAAGAAGTCATTGGATGATTTCCCACCTAAAAAATAAAAAAAACTCATAGTAATAAAAAGTCATTTTCGGACGGGTAGGAATATGTGTATCATGCTTTGTTAATGATGTTATCAAATTTGAATTTTAATAGCATTTTGTTGACATAATTATACAAGAATTAACTATTTTGATAAAAATGCTTTTTTATATAAAGTTATGGTTTTATTAATAGAGTTCTAAATTGAAATGGACTTTAATGTGTGAGTTAAGATAATATTATTATTGATTTTGATCGTTATTTAGTTTCAATTAAAAGAAAATTTACGTAATATTTGTTTTCTTATTTTTTTTTAGGTTGCCAATTAAACCGCCTGCTTTGGCACCAAACTTTTCCCCTGGATTCCATGGGTACTTTTAAAAAGTTGTTTTTGTCATAACGGAACTTCCGTGTAAACGCATGGCGTTTTTTTTTAATTTGCATGTTTTTTTGCGAAGAGAAAACACATAGGAACCGGAAATCTTTTGTGTAAGCATTTTCATCAGTTATTTTTGGATTATGTTAATTTATTTTGCCTAGCCATTTGATGGCTTTTTAAATACATCATTATTATATTTTGCAACAAAAATTACAACTAGAGCATTATAGGTAGGTATTTAAAAAAAATAGGAATGTTTATGTTTTTCAAACTTTTTTTAAAATTTTGCCCAAATCCATTAATATGCAAACATTTGTGCCGCACAGAAATCGAACCAGCGGCACGTAATGCCACAGTCAATGGCTCAACCACTACGCCAACCACCGTCACAACCATAAATCTTACCTATACGCATTTTACTTCTTACAATCCAACTTTTTTTCCAATAGAAAATATTTATCTTCTCTTATCGATTTACAATTATCATTTCTAAGTCTTCATTAGAACTTTTACCAACAGACCAAAAGTACAGCACGTTGACCTTGTGTCAAAAAGCCATCACCATTTATTTACAAAACCAAATAAAAATGCTTCAGAGACTGAAAACATTTAGGTTGCAGAATAATGTCGGTGTATTTTTCGTGACAGCACTATTTCATACACGGTCTCTTAACCCTGTGTCAACTGCGCGGCGTCTAGACAGACGAATGGTGTGGCTTATAATACCGCACGTTAGTTTATTACGCTCCACAACCGTAGTGTTTATTACACCTGTTTTTGTCTTGCGCAAATTAGTTACCTACCTATGTAATTTTTTTTTTTTTGAGAATAATCAAATAATCATCGAATTGGTCTTTGCGTTCCAATAACGCGGTAACTTTTTCTAACGATCACGAAGCCCATGTCGCAGTTCGCGGTAGGTAAATCGATTGGCCCATTTTGATCCTACATGTAAGTAGATTAATAAATTAAAATATATTTTAGTGTTATTGGTAGTACTATTTTATACACGATTTCTTAACCCGATTGGAGTGGCTTAAAATAGCTCACGTTAGTATAATACTCTTTCTCTTATTTAATATGTAATTAATTTTATAAACAAATAATAAATTATTTAGATAAAAATAATTTCATTTAATTAATGTCTATAATTACTTCAATGTAGTATAATGAAGGCACAGGACCGTTCATTGTGGCGACACTTGGGGGAGGCCTATGTCCAGCAGTGGACGTCTTTCAGCTGAAATGATGATGATGATGATGAGTATAATGAAAATGGAAGAAGTCACTCGGTCCTGAAATACAGGCACTTAACCTAGCTCAGGAGTCAGGGGTTCACTTATTTGTACACGTATTACAACTACAAAACCTCGCGCACAAGCGCAGGGTTTTTTAGGTGGGAAAATCATCTAATGACAAATCGCGCTCTTGGGTGGAGCGATAGATAGTGTCAGACTTTTACTGACTAAAAACCCACTCCTGTCCCTTCGTTGCCTACGTCCCAGGGCCCCGAATTTCGTTTTCACACTACCCATATGACCCCAGTAGGCTTTGACCCTGCTGGGCCCCTACGAATTTGCTGACATCTCCCTGAGGCGCGCATGGAATAATACGCGCCGTCGACGACTTGGGTTCGATCCGGACGGTTGGACGGCAGGCTACCCATTGCTCGCCGTCCGCAAGCCCGCACCTAAGGTGGCCGGAACGTGAGGACCGTTGCCTCACGCGATCGGCCGCCTCCTTTGCTAGTATTATTGCTTCGCAGAAGGCCGCCTGCCACTCCTCTTCGCTCCGGACCATGGCCTGTACCAGGGCCCGGCGCGAGAGATCACTGCCGCCGATCGCCCCCCCGAGAACACGGCGTTGCTCTGCCCAAGCGGGGCACACCTCCACCGTGTGCTCCACCGTGTCCTCCGGGTGGTCCACACAGTGGCCACACGCGGGCGTCGCTTCCACACGAATCCGGTGCAGGAAAGCACCACACACAACAAGCAGGTTCCCAAACTTACCGTGTTCGGTGAGAACCTGCGTCTTGCGGAAGGTGAGGACGCCTTGAGGTCTTTCCAACCACGTCTCAAAGAGGGGGCTTACCGCCATAATTGTGGCGTGCCCAGCACTGGATTGCGATAGTCGCTGTCATCATTTCTCCATGAGAACCAGCCGGAACTCTGTCCGCCATGCTGCGACTTGTCGCGGCAGCGGAGTTTCACCCCGGCGTTGCTTTTCCATGAGCAGATCGTGTATGTGTGCAAGGACTGTTGCCTCCAGATCCCATGTTGGCTGGCCAGCAAGGAGGCTCGCCGGTTCGCGGGAAATCGTCCGGTATCCTCGCACCATCCATTTGACCATGACCCATTGGCATGCGTTCAGCTTGGCCACCGGTGCTTCTGCAGCGCCAGCTCCTACACTGGTGCGCCATAAAGAACCATGGACCGAACGATTCCCGCGTAGAGCTTCCGGCAGGAGGCGTCTGGACCCCTCAGGTTGAGCAGGAGCCACCCGAGGGCAGCCCCAGTCCGATTTAATTTGAGAGCCAGACATCGGAAATGCTCCTCGAAATTCAATCGGCTATCGAGAACGAGTCCCAGGTACTTCATCGACGACCCGACGCCGATGTGGACTCCTCCTACCGTTAGTTGGGAACCCCATGGTGGCGCATTCCGAGGGCCGTGAAAGCACATGGCCTCAGACTTGTGCAATGGCAGGCGCAGGGTAGCCAGCCTTTCGGTATTTTACAGGTTGCATTTTGGAGAGTGTGCGCGGAAATTGCACGACTTGATTCTGCCATCTCCTTTCTACCATCGGACAACCCGACGTACGGCGGGCATCCAACCTTACGTTGTTGAAACTTCAACGGCCCGGACTAAGGGTTTCGCTTCGTCTTTTATACCACGTACATCGAACGCCAAATATAATTTAGGTGTCTTCAAGGCTAGAGTGAATAGGCTCTTAATAAACTAGTGCTCCTCACCATCAATGATAGCATCACTGTTTACCATCAGGTTGGTTCGCAGTCAAGCATTGATTTATATGAATTTAAAAAGAAAAAATAGAGAATTATTATTATTATTCTCGCGTCTCGCGCTTGACGACTGTCTCACCTGACGGAAATCAATGATGTGGTCGACGGTTGAGCATGCTTGCCCAGAAGTAACCTGTTCACTCTTGACTTAAAGATCCCTAGGTTCGTAAAACTTTTAATGTTTCCGACTTTTTTCTTTTTAAACTTTCATGATCTTGTACCAAACGACCCTCCTCAAAGTCGATCTCCATGTTAACCCACAAATCGTCGCAGACGGTTTATTAATATGCGAACCACGAGTTTCTATAGTTAATATAAGCGCTTACTCGATAACAAACGTAGAATTAATGAGAGATTTTAGCTCAACCGACGATGTGAAGCTTTGATAAAATATTCAAACATTTCATGAGCGCACTACGGTGGTTAAATGTGCTCAGAATTCGTGCTTAGTGTATACTTTAAATGTTTCGATGTTTATTTATTTGTGTGAAGTGTCTTTGCAAAGGTAGTGAATATTAAAAGCTGTATGTATAAGCTGTTTGTGATTGATGTTCGGTGTATGCCTAAGCCAGTTTTTATAGCAGATAATTCGATTTTTCTTTTTTAGCACCTTTGATAAATATTTTTTTAAGGTGCTAAAAAGAAAATGTAGGTTTATAATATTTTCATCTGGCGCCTTTTTTTTTTCAAACAACTTCTGCCCAGTTACAACCGTTTCGTTTCGGTGATCACCTCGGATCGGCCACGCCTTCTATTCCTTTGTTCTGACCACGTGAATGAGCGTTGAGATGACGTCAGAACAAAGGAATCGGAGGCGTGGTCGACTCGAGGCAGTCGACGAAAAGAGAATAGAAACGAAACAGTTGTAACTTGGCTAGGAGGGCTGTTGATGGGCTTGGCTCTGGATGGAAAAAGAACGAATATTGACAGACCAGGGTTGAATAGTCTCTCAGTTTATTTGTCCCTATCGGTTTCATGATATAGGTCCCTGATATGTTTTAGTAGTTTTAGAGAGAATGTAGAGAGAGAAGCACCACCAACCACCACGACCACCACCACCGATCACCATTTATATATTACCTACAGCAACTGGCCTGTTGGTCTTGTGGTCAGCGGCCCTGAATGCTACGCCGGAGGTCGTGGGTTGATTCCCACCCAGGACAATGTTAGTGTGATGAGCACGATCATTTGTTGTGTGTCTAGGTGTAATTTATCTATAATATGTATGTATTTAGAGAAATATTAAGTATGTTTATCAGTTCTCTAGTATTCATGCCACAAGGTCTGCTTAGTTTGGGACTAGATGGCGTTGTGTGAAAGTTGTAGAATATTATTATTATTATTACCTATCTGAAATAGGAGCAATACTAGCCCTGAGCTAACGAGCCTTATTTACGAGTTGAACATCGTGGGTTCACATCTAACCTGTGCATATTACTCTGTGTAAATTATTTTATCATCACTGCTCTCAAAACGGTGGAGGATAAATGAAGAACATCGAAAAGGTGACACGCACAGGAGACGCATAGTGCCACTCCGTTTTAGGGTTCCGTACCTCAAAAGGATAAAACGGAACCCTTACAGGATCACTTTGTTGTCCGTCTGTCTGTCAAGACCTCTCGTAAAGGCGTAGAGGTATCAAGTTAAAATTAAAACCGGTCCCTTGAACCTGTAAAAAAATTAAACTTCTGAATTGACGAAAAAAAAAGATACGGCCTTTAAGGTCGCAAAAAACGTATATTTCGACACTCTCGAGGGAATCATCCGCCGTTAAACCAAGCCGTCCTTGGACGGCCAGACGGCGAGCTACCCATGGCTCGCGGTCCACAAACCTATGCCTACAGTGACCGGTAGTCGTCCTGCACCATACTCTCTTCTGGAGAGGAGATCTGAGACCCCACCGCGGTAACATTATAAGGCTGTTTATTTATGTATGAAAATTACATCCATTAAGATTATCTTGTGCTGTAACTTTTGAATCACAGCTTTCAACAAAAACCCGACAGACAAGCGTCTTTGTCTAGTCTTCGCCGCAAAAATACTTTTAGGTCTCTAGAACGATTTGAATAGTGAAAATAGTGTGCGAGTGAGACTGGCACTAACTCACCGTGAAATATGAGAGACGTGCTAGATTATGATAAGGCTTTAACCCAGTAAATCATTGGATTTTCCGCTTCGGAATTGAGGCAAATTTAAGGGAGATCCAGTTTGAGCGCGTGCAAGAAGTGCCGTTGAAACTCAAATTGTTACGTGATGTGGGAATGAATGTGTGTTTGATTTTCAGGTATTTAGCTCTTTTGATGGGTGTTTGAGTCTGTTAATGTGCTTTGAGCTTTAAGTTTTAGTTGAGTTATAGGAAACTGGGAAGATGTTGGTAGGTTTAAAATTTATTAATCATGTAGATACTTTTTTGTGTATATGTCGTGGCCAGATCATAGAAATTGATCACTTAAAACATATAAACATTAACATTTGATGATATTTCGATCCTCGTTTGGCCTTATCATTGATGTGTATGTAGTAAAAAGTCTAAAGAAAGTAGGCCAAACGAAGATTGAAATATCGTCAAATTTTAAGGTTTAAAATGATCTGGCCAGTTTTAGTTGGCCATATCATGAAGTGATCAATTCTAAGATCTGGCCGCGACATACACATGATAGAAGGACGTGCAACGGGGAGAGAGAGACCACATAAATGGATAAATTGTGTGAGGAGTGGTGGTGCGTAACGGGTGACAGGACAGAATGGAAGAAAAAAAACATGTTACGCCGACCCAAGTAGCACGGGACGAGGGTAGGAAGATAATTATGATGATGAATTATATACTATACTCATATTAACTAACACAGAACAAATATAAACAAGTGTATAATTAGGTGGTCTTATCGCACAGGGAAATTTCTTACAGACAACCTTCGAGTAGACTGAATGAAAGGAAATAAATTTAAGAATGTCAGTGTACAACAACATTAATAATAATACATAAATATAATACCGAATAATATACTATAGTAACAAATATCTAAAATATTTGATTGTTCAGGCAGGAGCTGCCATAGTCTTAGGAAAATTCTTGGTAACCAGTCCACTTAAGCCGCCCAAAAACATAACCCCCATATTTATATTCCATATGTAGCAATAGTTTTCTTCCAACTGAGGCAGTGCCATCTTTGGTAGTGCACCCAAACAGAGATAATTTGCCAGTTGGTATCACGTTCCATGGAAATTGTCTAAGGGGCCTCTGCGAGTTGGCTTTGGACCCTCGTACGCTTTCCAAAGGTCCACGACCTCATAGTCCTGAGATAAATAAATGCAACAAAAATATCAAAAATAAAATTAAGAAAGGAGAAGAAAAATACCTAACGATACGATAAAACGAAAAATACGATACCGAAAGATTGACTAAATGAAAATTTACATCTAAGTAGATAAAAAACTCAATTTTTGTTACTTTTATATTAATTAATTGTAAATAGAACCACGTTTCAAAATCCGTTTACAAATTATCAGAACAAAACAATCATTAAACTCCCACTTTTAAACCGTATTACCACATAAAATTTACTCATTTCTATCGTTCATAAATTCTTAACCGTCCGTGAAGACAACACATATATTTTAACGCCCATCTCATTATCAAAATGATTTAATACCATTTAATTAAAATAAGTGCCAAACTATAACCACCCACATTGAATCCCTATAACTCTCAAGTAATCATTAAAAAAAAACAAATGAATATAACCCTTTACTACGGAGTTCCAAAACATCAAAGAACGATCTCATTTTTTGTCTCATAAATCTAAATTCGTCGTATCAAATGTTCTAAGAGAATGAGATCACGTTTGGCGACTGTTTGGAACAAGAATATATTTTTTCAAGACCACTGATGGTACTTAACTTTGTCTATTTATTATGATTTATGTCAGTTTTACATGTGTTCTGTAATGGGTTTTGTTTCACAATTCTGGCGTTGACTTTTTAGGGTTAAGATATTTCGATAAATTGCTATTTGGTTAAAGTACATAGTTGCACTTTCACTTCCAAGTTTAAAAATAAATATTTTTAACCAACTTAGAAAAAAGTAAGTTCTCAATTTATCGGTATCATCTTTCTCAATTTTTTATTTACTTAAATAAAATATTTTCCCTAATTACTCGTATAACACAGTCCGATTTAGAAAATCCTTTTTCTGTTTGAATGGGTATAATACGTATATTTCACAGGTAGTCCCATGGTCCCTTAGTCAAGATTTGGTGATGGGATCCTTAAGAAATTGAGGTAACTCTGCAAATTTTATGAAGACAAGACAAGAAGCTTACTGTAGAACTTGCATACATTTATGTTTACCATAACTAAAAAGTGTAAAATATATATATTGATTTACAAAAAGTTCATCCGTTTTTATTACAAAAAAACACTAAATAAAATAATTTTCTAATAATTCGGAAGTCAGTATTAAATAATGAAGAAATAAAACCAAAAATTCCGACTTTCAAACTGCCACCTGGCAGCTTTGGACTCGGTGGAAAGGCGTGCGAAGAGGCTAATTGGTGATTCCGATCTTTTTAAGTCCAATCTTTAAAGCTTTGAGCACAGGCGTAGGATAGCCAGCCTTTCGTTGTTTCACTGGATGCATTTTGAAGAGTGTGCGCGGGAATTGCATGACTTGATTCCATCATCTCATTTCTACCATCGGACAACCCGACGAATGGCGAGTATCCACCCTTACCTTGTTGAAACCTCTATGATCCGGACTAAGTGAGAGAAAAACGTGTGAGACCAAAGATAACAAGCAAAAAATTATTTTTTCTTATTTGTTAAAATAAATTTGAGCTGCTGCATTGAATGAGGATCTATCCGATTTATCTAATCTGTCAACGTTAGACATTTACAAATGCTTTTGCTACATCAAGGCTACGTATTATACTTAGCAACGTGTCCTAATTTTATTATAATGAAGACATTCATGACGCATAGTTTTTTTATGTAACTAATCTTTGTGAAGTCTCTCAAAGCGCCGCCTTTTGTTAGCACTTATCGTCATGTTTTTTGACGAGGAATTATTTTTAATATTCATGCTCATTATTTGAGGAGCATGTGTTTTATATGAAATATCAAAGTTCAAATGTTTAGATTATATACAAATGGTAATTGTAATTTAAAATATGCTATGGGATATTTTAATACAATTGCGCAACGCAAAGGAGAATAATATATGTAAATCAGTCTATATAATTATGTATCTATATATGTTTGTTCCTTTGTGGCGCTCTAAATACTAAAGTCATAGGTTGATTTTTACTTTGATCAATTTGTCTTAATAGTGTAATTAAAATCATGAAAGTACCTTCTTCTTCTTAGCGTATCGATGGTAAAATTGTGTAGTTAAATTTCTTACCTGGCCCAGTATTCGGTCTGATAGTACCTAACAAAATTCAATGTGACGGCAACCACACACAACATTATGAGGTGCAGGAAAATTAAAGTCAACGCACTATGTCAAATCATTGAGTAGGTTTTTGATAATATGTTTTTAATTTGAATAACCATTTAGGAAAGAAATAAAAGGATTTAAAAGTGTTAACGGTAAAAAAATGAGAGTAATCTCGGTTTTTTGGTGGCATCATATTTTTTATTCAGCCTATGCTTCCCCACCGCTGCGCAAAGCCCCCTACTTCTTTCAGGTATTGTTTTCTCATGCCACTTTGAACCAGCCCTTGTGGTATGCGTCTAGGTCATCCCAGCTTCTTTCCAGGTTAACCTCGGCGGCGTCATCCATCCTATAGTACCTACTTTGTGTAGACTCTTGCCCAACGGTCATATGAGGTATCAAAATAAAGGGCTTAAAGAGACGATTCAAAGTGTATAATATATCCGAAGATGTAAGAAGAAAAACAATAAATAAACTTAAATTAAGGACTTAGCAATTTGCATATTTTGAGGGTCTTTTTACCCGCCTATCGTCAACATGTTACTTCATCTAACGCAATCCAACGTGATGTTTGATGAAAAGACAACGCGAAAAAAAGAGAGATCACGCCTGAAAACTCTGTTAGCATTCGGTAATTCCGTGGTTTACTCGAATATTTTACAAGACTTGTTCCAGGTTTAAATTTTTTTTTAAACATTTTAAAGTTTTCGAAAAAATTGTCGTCATTTAGAATCTTGATAACATTTGCAAGGCTTCTATTGTTATACATTTTTGACTTTTTTATTTTTGAGTAAATTATGAAGTGTCAAATTTCATGCAAAATAGCAGAATTTCAGAGGTCTTTACTGGATTATTTTTACACAAATTTATAAATTGATTTCAATAGAAGCCACAAAATACTGTGTTTCCAAAATACGTAATGAAAAATGTATAATAATATCATAATCGCGTAAGAGTGGCTGTATGAAAAACAGTGAAAATGTATGTCGAGTTGCATTCCCATATTAAATGTTTAAACTCGCTGGAAGACAACACTCACCAAACCTTTAGGTCCGCTAAGTCTAAAAACAATTTGCACAATGGTTCCCTATGCGATGATTGATGATAATGGTTAGTATTGAAAAAGAGCTTACAAAACTCCTCTGGACCAACCAGAGGATGAAAGTTTGAATGCAGTTTCGTAATTTTTGTCGACGGCAAATTTCACCCAGCGCAATGCTTGTAGAAGAAAAAAAAGCCGTTTCCCTTATATGAAAAGTTCCTAATCCAACCTAACTCTTAGAGTTCTACTGAAATATACTTCGAAATAAAACAACACTTCACATACGTAACTATATAGAAATTAATCGTTCTATTGAATCTAAATATATAAAAACGAAATACCACTCACTGATTAATCACGAAATCTCAGAAACTATAACACTTACAAACTTAAAATTTGGCAGGTACATGTATAGGGTGTAGACATCCGCTAAGAACGGATTTTACGAAACTCTAAGGGTGTAGAGTTCCGCCGCCGGGATTCCGATCCCGATTTCCGGCCACCGTAGGCGCAGGCTTGCGGACGGCGAGCAATGGGTGGCTCGCCGTCCGACCGTCCGGTAACTGTCCGGACCGAGCCCAAGCAGTCGACGGCGCGTATTGTTCCACGCGCGCCTCAGGGTGATGTCAGCAAATCGTTGGGGCCCAGCAGGGTCGAAGCCTACTGGGGCCACGGGTAGTGTGAAAGCGAAGCCCGAAGCCCCGGGATGAAGGCAAAGAGGGAACAGGAGTGGGTTTTTAGTAAGTAAAAGTCTGACACTATCTCTCGCTCCACCCAAGAGCGAGATTTGTCATTAGATGATTTTACCACCTTAAAAAAAAAAGGGTGTAAAACGGGGTTTGGAAGTTTGTACGGAGAAATCTATATTCACGCGGGCGAAGCCGCTGGCAGAAGCTAGTTGCATATAAAATCAATTGCTGCTCTTTGTTTAAAGTTTTTCAAAAATAAAGTTTGATACAAAAACGAAGTGGACCTCAACAAGAAATCCACTCAAATTCTTAGCAGAGTCCCAAACCACGGTTTGGTATCTTACTTTAGTTGTATGGTGCAATTCATGAGACTCATATTATTATTTTCATTGTTTAACTGGCCTGTTGGTCTAGTGTTTAGTGGCCCTGACTGGGTTTTTTTACCCGACTACGGCAAAGCCAAAGGAGGGTTATGATTTTGACGCTAGCTATGTATGCAATGCTAGCAAGCTATATATGTATGTGAGTATGTTCATCTGTTCCCTCATAGTTCCTAATCTACTTATCGGTACTCGACATAATTATGAGGTATCGTTAGAACCGACTTAATTGTCCTCTGAACATAGGCTACGTTACGTGTCACAAAACTCGATAGGGCGTCATCTGGCGGACAAAAAGTAATGTGTTAAAAATAAAATGGTTCTAAATACGAGGTGTTTGGTATCATTTGACCTTTCTTTGAGCTTATCTTGTACATTTCCAAAATATTGCTCAAACTTAAAGTGACGCCCTCTAGCGAACAAAAAGTCATGTGTATAATTTAACTCCAAAACTGTTTAAAAAAAAAAGAAAAAAACTAAAACCCGTCTACGTCAAAAAAAAACGACGCTGAAAAGGATTGAAACAAGATTTTCATACTTCGAACAGAACAAAAAGAAAAGCCGTAGTCACAGTTCAAACTTTTTCAGCTTCGTTATTTTTGACGTAGTCGGGTTATATTTTTTTACTTTTTTTCTGCTTATTAGCTCTTGTTGTGTTCACTGTGCATCAACACCACACAATGAAATAACTTTACGAGGGAAACCCTGTCAACGTGATTGAATTTTGGAAAAATATATTTGACTAGCTTCTGCCTGCGGCTTCACCTCCGTTCTTAGCGAATGTCTACACTTTATAAGGAACCTACCTGCAAAATTTTAAGTTTGTAGTTGTTATAGTTTCTGAGATTTCGTGATTAATCAGTGAGTGGTATTTCGCTTTCGTATATATAGATTATGGAATCATTGTTATAACGAAGAAGATGGTCATTTTTACTCACTTGTCCAATATTACTTGGAGTTTACGTATCACGTATTTCTCTTCCATTATCTTCTGTTTTAGCCTCTCTCATTCTGTCTATTCGTCCTCATTCATATGCAGATACACGTAAATACGTGTATCTGCATATGAACACTGTCTGTTACAGACAATGCGATGTAAATATTGACTAAGTTGTGCAGATAATTTGATAAGTTCACTACTTTATTCATAAAAACTAGTTGGAATAAGTAAACATTATTAATACGGTACTGCTGCACACGCACCTCAAGGAGATGTCAACAAATCGTGGGGGCCCAGCAGGGTCGAAGCCCACTGGGGCCAAGGGTCTGATTCTGAAAGGAAGACTTGGCTCTGGTACGAAAGGCAACAAAGGAACTGGAGTGGGTTTTTAGCCAGTAAAAGCCTGACACTATCCCCCGCTCCGCCCATGAGCGCGATTTGTCAATAGATGATTTTCCCACCTAAAAAAGAAATGGTACTGCTAACTTCTCATTTTTATCTGGTGTTTATTTTTGTACTTAGTTAAGCTAAAAAACGATACCGAATGTTCTCAATTGGCCCTTTAATGAATTTGTGTTATGTCTGATATTTAGCCTTCATAATACTACTAGTTGCGACCAGCAGCTTTGGCCGCGTGAAAATAGAAAATTATCCCAAGGGAACATATTCCCGGAATAAACGTATTATAATACGTGTTAATTAATACGTGTTATTCCACTACATGATCTACATGTGAGCCAAATTTCATTCAAATCCCTTCAGCAGTTTCAGCGTGAAAGAGTAACAAACATACAAATATTTCGACTTTATAATAACGTGTCACTAATGCATCTAGATTCACTTAAATCTATCATTCTAGGATTTAAGGTTATTTGATAAGTTTTTATCCTTCTTTTTTAGTAAGTAATATTGTGGGAATGAACTCCTCGAGCACTTCATTTTGGTATGGCAAATAAATATGTCACGAAAAAATATGTCTTCACGATCTTCTTACATAAACAGATTGTGTAATTATTCTTAAATGGAGCATGTGGCTGTCAAATGACCTAGAACACATCATCATGATTTTGTAATTTAAGCCATTAAGTGATTTGTCACTTTTAATTATGTGACGATTTCTTTTTATTTCTGTACGTCAATGCGCTATTCCACTGTGTGAAGAGCAGTGGTGGCCGAGGGGTAACTACCCCGATTTACGAGTAGCAGGTCGCTGGTTTAAACTTAGCCAGGCACATTACTTTGTGTAATTAATTAGAAATACATCGTGAGGAAACCGGCATTTCCTAGAACCGAAATTTCGAAGACATGTGACATCCACTAACAAGCACTGGGTCCGCGTGGTGGATTACGGCCCATTCCCTCTCCTAGAGAGGAGGCCAGATTCCCAGTAGTGGGAATATTATAAGGCTGATTATGCTATGCTATGCTTATACGTCAATGGGTTGATATAATACGACCTCCATTTTGGCGATTTTTTTTTTTAAATTATTTATAACGCATTTGACCACTATCTCACCTGATGGAAGGTGACGTTGGAGCTCGCTTACCTAGAAGTAATCTATTCAATCTTGACTTAAAGAACTCTAGGTTGTAGCTATCAAGAAACACAGACCAAGAATCTGTGTTTTAGCTAGAGAATTCCACAATGAAAACGTTCCCAAAACGTTTTGTGTGTATGGGTGGGGTAATCAACATGTACAGGTGGCGCATCGCTGTACGTCTACCAGTAACCATACTAGAGTGCCTATAATCTAGCTTAGAACCATCGCAAGGTTAGAAAAAATATCTATAGACACTTGACAAAAATCCATTTAGCCGTTGAAATGCTCCGAGGTTAGAAAACGTCATCATCATCATCATCATCATTTCAGCCGAAAGACGTCCACTGTTGGACATAGGCCTCCCCCAAATGTCGCCTAAACGACCGATTTTGTGCGTCTCGCATTCCCGCGACTCTCTCGTCAGGTCGTCGCCGTCGTCGGTCCACCTTGTGGAAGGCCTTCCAAAACATATTTCTAACTTTGCAGTCGAGTAAAAAACAACCTGAACTTTATTACTTCATCCAAAACTACCTAATTATTTTATTATTATAGCAAAATTCTTTGAAATATGATGTCCCAATTACTTTGACTAAATTGGGTACAATTGGAATAGCTTTGTGTTTAAAGTGATGCCACAGGACAATATGTCATGTATGATAATTGAAACAAGTGCGGTCTCGGGTATACTAAATAGAGCTTCTTTTTTAGGTGGGAAAATCATCTAATGACAAATCCCGTTCTTGGGCGGAGCGGGAGATAGTTTCGTTGCTTTCGTCCCAAGGCCCCGGCCTGTACCATGGCCTGTACCAAGGCCCAGCGCGAGAGATCGCCCCCACGAGAACACGGCGGTGCTCTGCCCAAGCGGGGCACACCTCCACCGTGTCCTCTGGGTGGTCCACACAGTGACGACATCCGGGCGTCGCTTCCGCACAAATCCGGTGCAGGATATTCCTGAACTTACCGTGTTCGGTGAGAACCTGGGTTATGCGGAAGGTGAGGACGCAGTGAGGTCTTTCCAACCACGCCTCAAAGAGGGGACTTACCGCCATAATTGTGGCATGCCCAGTACTAAATATAGCTGAGATTTTTAGTGTAGTATTTGACCACCTTAGTATAGTTTGTCGAGAAGGCTAACTCGATACATTTGCTGCGAAATACTACAAAAACAGTTGATTGTAGTACATTCGCGCTGTAATGAGAAACAAGTTTTTGATGAAAAACATTTTCAAGTTTTTATAGCTCGGTATATACCTGTAGTATTTTATCAGAGTATCAATGGCGCTAGGAAATATAAAGGACTGTATGCAAGTCAATTAAAAAAAAAATAACGAATGGCCCATTGTGTGTTACACAGATTGCCAGACAGATTGAGTTACAGAAAATTAGAAGAGAAAAAAAAATGCAAGTCAATTGGGTTGAAAGGATAGCGCACATCCTTAAAATAATGCACTTGTTTATTTCTTCAGATAATCACAGTTTCTTAATAATTATTACTACATAATGTAGACTGTTAAGTAGGGAACTTATCTGTCGCCACTAGAATTCACGTCTGAACGCTACGAGTGCTCTTGACCGACTGCCTATACCCCGACCCAGTGCTAGTGCAAGGGGAAGATACCCGTCTTGGCATAAAATTTTAAGGCATAATATAGTTTGGCATAACGTTTTCGCATAACTTTTATTAGAATAATTATACTTCTGCATAATAATACTTTGGCATAATGCAAAAGTTAGCATAACTATCATTATTTTAGTCTAATATGTTTTGGCATATGTTGGAGTTGCATAAATTTTATTATTTATTACAATTATTATTCGTCTAATAATCATGAGCTATAAATATAAAAAGTCATTATTGGGTGTATGTAGCCAATAATTTTAAATTGATCGTTAGTTGTATGTTTTCAAATTAATTTTAACACCTCCTCTTGTGGTTTGGAACATATGAACCTTATTTTTCATTTTTTTTTTAATTATATAAATAACAAGTTTTACGCACAAGGTGCAAACAGTAAACACCGTCACTAAATAGTTTGTGATACCTACAAAAATTGAACATAATAAAATAATCAGTCTATCGCCGTGTAAAGCGCCTACGCATTACATTGGAGCAATAATTATCAATAAGGTGAAATATTGTCTACAGTTACTTACCGTTTGGAGTTATTTATTAGGGTTTATTAGTTTTATTCCAAAGACATTTAATTTGCAAGATTTGATTACAGACAAACAAACATCGGGACAGATGAAACAAAATAAAAGCTTGTAATAAATTAACTGAATTCTGTAAAAAGCTGGGCAAGAGCGAGTCGGACTCGCGCACTGAGGGTTTCGTACAAACTTACCTTTGTAAATAAATAGTTCAATTCCCGAATGGACTCTCGACGATTTATCCGAATCGTAAAAAAAGTTTTTTTATTGTGATTATACAACAAATTTACTATTTTCAGATTTATTCCTATATTTGTGCTATACCTTGCTTTATGCCGAATTTCAGGATTCTGAGTCAATGGGAAGTACCCTATGAATTTTGATTTCCTTGGGATTGTCGAACGATACGTTTCTTGCAACAAAAACGGCCGTATCTATTTCTCATTAATTATAATTTTTTTCACAGCTTTAAGGGACCGCAGATTTGAGTATATGGTTTTAATTTCAACTCGATACCTCTACGCGTTCCCGAGATAAAGGGTCTTGACAGACAGACAGACGGACGGACAACAAAGTGATCCTATAAGGATTCCGTTTTTTCCTTTTGAGGTACGGTACCCTAAAAAAAACTAAAAACTTGAGACTGTCAAATGCGTTTTGACAGACAAAATCGAGAAAAAAAAAATTAGAAGCCGCTGGAATCTCATCCCTTTCGCCAATAGCAAACAGTTGAAAGTTTGTAGCTATGTGCTCATTGTTGAGACAGGTAGCGGTCTAAGTTTTTCTGCCTCGACTGTACGTGGGACCGAGACTTGGTCTCAATTTGTTAAGTTCAAGATGTGGCCATTAAGCATTCTACCAGCACCTTCTTTAGTTTGTACTACGGTGATGAGAGCTAAGAATTGAACTTGCAGAGTTTCTGGGATGGGTATTGTTGAATCTTGAGATTATAATAAAGTTAGTTTTAATAATGTTCTGTCTTCACTAAGTAAATACGCTGTATAAATGTATCTGTTTCTAAAAGCGTTATACGAAGGTGGTGCTATCATTGATACACCTCTGCATAATGCTTTGAAGAACTCAAATGTGATACTATGACAATAATATATAATTGGTGCAATTGCTGACCGATTTGATGTTACACTGCGGGTCATGGGTATGATTCTCACACGGAACAAATATTGGTATAGTCTACAGACTCGGTTCTGGGTGATAGCGGTGATTGAGCGTGTCTGTTTAAATATATGAAAATGCATCCACGACACATGAGAAATTTTTTGTGGAACAATGTTACGAGAACAAAAAAGCTAAGTAACACATTTGATGTACCTATTTAGAAAACGCAAATCATACTATCATAATATAATCAATTCGTGTTTCGATTTGATTGTAAGTAAACACAAGTGTTTTTTTTTTTTCGGTGGAAAAATCATCTTATGACATCCCCCACTCTTTGCGGAGCGGGAGATAATGTCAGACTTTTACTGACTAAAAACCCACTCCTGTTCCTTCGTTGCCTTTCGTACCAGGGCCGAGTCTTCCTTTCAGAATCAGACCTTTTTTTTCGGTGGGTAAATCATCTTATGACATCCCCCGCTCTTGGGCGGAGCGAGAGATAGTGTCAGACTTTTAATGACTAAAAACCCACTCCTTCGTTGCCTTTCGTACCAGGGTCGAGTCTTCCTTTCAGAATCAGACCCTTGGCCCCAGTAGGCTTCGACCCTGCTGGGCCCCTACGGTTTGCTGACATCTCCTTGAGGCGCGCGTGGAACAATACGCGCCGTCGACGACTTGGCCTCGGTCCGGACGGTTACCGGATAAAGTGATAGAATGTAAAAATAACAAAATTAGAATTTCGTTATTTTGTTATTTTGTTAATCGAAATAATGGTAATATTCACGTTGCTAAAAGTCGGTAAAGGGTTTATAAACATTTAACAAAAATGTTGAACTCAAAATAATAATATCAGAGCAAAGAAAACATAGCTAATATCAAGTTTATTTCATAAATTTCATGAAACACAAATATACATAGGCGGACTCAATGCCTCAGGCATTCTCTATCATTCAACCAAGGGTGACAGTGGAGAGACAATAATGTCAGTGCGTAAATAGTAAATTTTGATACAAGTGCAAAAAGTTTGTCATTACGAGCCATACGCGAGTGTCTTATGGGCTCGACCCCATAAGACACTCGCGTATGGCTGCAGTTACAAATTTGCACGTGTATCAAACGACTTTTTTCAATACACTTACAAAGAAATTAATAAACGGGGGTTAACAGGCGATTCGTGGGGTCGATGCGCGCCCAGCCTGATACAATAAATGTAATAAAATTGTGGCGGGGGAGAGCACGCGCTATTTCTGCACTAGGGCGGAAAACAGTAATTGCGTGCCGAAAAGCAATGGGTTAAGAACGGGTTTTCGAGTAAGTGCATTGAAAAAAAATATTTTAGAAAGAACAGATACTAATTTATAATTGCATATAGTAAAAATAAAGAAACGTATCGTTCATTTGGAACGACAGTGACATAACTGATAAAAAATACGTAAAACTGACCTATTTACACCAAAATTATCTTCATAATCATCAACGTAAAGGAGTTAAAACGCCACATTTGTTAGTAAGTTTTTTTTTTAAATTTATACAATTGTAATCCTATCTATTCAATGTAGAATATCAAAAACAATACACAAGTCAAAATAAACAGTACCTTGAATCAAATTGTCTGTCTCATCGCTCTGTCTTTGTGCCGCTGACAGAGAAGAAAAGCAAATAAATTGATAATTCACAAACTATAGACGATATATTTTATACGATTGTTATTTTATCATTTTCATTGCTATCTATATTAGAGTGATTTTTTTATTGAAATTATGATTGTTGTAAATAATGCACGTCTTTTTGTTAAAAAAAGTTTTCTTTCGTAAAGAATTGGGTTACATCAGAAATTAGAATTTTGACGTCCTACCACGAGCTCTTACCACAATCCATTTGACAAACTAAACTGAACTGTTAAAGGAATAGAGCTATATAGGGTTTTTTTTTTTTTTTTCGGTGGGAAAATCATCTTATGACATCCCCCGCTCTTGGGCGGGGCGGGAGATAGTGTCAGACTTTTACTGACTAAAAACCCACTCCTGTTCCTTCGTTGCCTTTCGTACCAGGACCGAGTCTTCCTTTCAGAATCAGACCCTTGGCCCCAGTAGGCTTCGACCCTGCTGGGCCCCTACAGTTGCTGACATCTCCTTGAGGCGCGCGTGGAACAGCACGCGCCGTTGACGACTTGGGCTTGGTCCGGACGGTTACCGGACGGTCGGACGGCAAGCCACCCATTGCTCGCCGTCCGCAAGCCCGCGCCTACGGTGGCCGGAAATCGGGATCGGAATCCCGGCGGCGGTTGGGGCGTGAGGACCGCTGCCTCTCGCGATCGGCCGCCTCCTTTGCAAGCATTACTGCTTCGCAGAAGGAGGCGACCGCCTGCCACTCCTCCTCGCCTCGGACCATGGCCTGTACCAAGGCCCGGTGCGAGAGATCGCCGCCGCCAATTACCCCCACGAGGACACGGCGTTGCTCTGCCCAAGCGGGGCACACCTCCACCGTATGCTCCACCGTGTCCTCCGGGCGGTCCACACACTGGCGACACCCGGGCGTCGCTTCCGCACGAATCCGGTGCAGGAACTTCCCGAACTTACCGTGTCCGGTGAGGACCTGCGTCATGCGGAAGGTAATGACGCCGTGTTGCCTTTCCAGCCACTCCTCAAAGAAGGGACTTACCGCCATAATTACGGCGTGCCCAAGCTATATAGGGTGTATGTACATTTCTCTTTCTCGCTTACTCACCTGACATTTTAACATTTCATGGTAAGGTCCCTAAAACTTTTTGTTTCAAATAGACCATTTACAGGCAGTTTTGATTTGTCAAAATGTCAATCAGTTGAAAAAAAAAACCGGGTTAGTGCGAGTCAGACTCGCACACTGAGGGTTCAGTTATGAAGATTTTCCGAATACACATAACACACAGTTACAAAAATCTGAAAACGGTATATATTAAAAATACTACTGCTATAAGACCTTGCTTCATCCCAAATTGCAGAATTCTAGGTCAATGGGAAGTACCCTATGAATTTTTCATTTTGAGGTAACGAACCCTAAAAAGTGAAGCTAAACTACGCGACGTGTGTTTTCTACATGTATTGTTTTATCAAACCTGCAAAATGCAAAAAAAATAAGCAAAGGAAGAGGGTACATAAGAAACATATTTTGCCCATCAACACTAAAAAAAAAGTTTTTGTATCCGACAATTTTTAAACATATTATTATAGTTAAAGATATATATATTTTTATTCAGTAACTTTTACGTGAGGAATCATATAGTAAGTCGCAACAATTATTGCCTAAACAGAGAGTGTTTCGTCGTTTTTGTTTGTAACTTTTTTGTCGTTTTTTTTTAACGGTTACGTTATTATTTATGAAACAAGCGCTCCATGAACCGAGTTAATTTTAAATTTCAATGATACTACTCTCTCTCTTTGGTTTCGCGCCTACCCTGGCGCTCCCCCTGATCCTTCATGAAACCCAATGTAATCTTCAAAGTTTTATCGTTAAAGCTATTTTTTTCTTTCTCTTTTTTTACAAAAAACCTCACATCAAAAAGACAAAAATCCACAGTGGTGTTGAGTGATATGGGTAACTGATCCAGTGAATCGTCGGGCCCAGATTGTGTGTAATATTGTCCCATTGAAGGCAAGCCACAAATAAGAGACGGATCTTACGGCGGTCGGAAAATTGGATTTTCTTTGAGACGGCTGCGCTATAAAATTGAAACTGCCCTTATACGGTTTATATATTTAATTGTGTAAAAATGTTCGTTTGATATTGTAGATCTAAACTAAGTATAATAAAAAAGAGGTAAAATTGATAGTGTGTTTATATATATGTAGGCACAGTCAGTGGTCAAAAGTGCAGTTGCACTCCATCTATGCTAAAGGGTCTAAATGTCTTTGTAGAAGAGTTTCAATGGTCCATGCCTGATTTAATTTATAGCATAGAATCTACAGTATTGATTAAACTAGTTGTGGACTATGAAACTTCTACTACAAAGAAATTTTAGACACTTTAGCATCTGAACATGTTGTTTGTAACGACTTCTATGACGTTACATAAGAATTTTCCTGCATTGCAGTATCAAAGCTCTGCGCGCGGTCAGAACATATACAATTTTCCAAAATTGACTATCAAGATTCATCTATTAACTTTAAAACATAGGTACATTATAAGTTCTTATTTAATATATTAAGGGTGCTATGTTTTGCCTCTAGGGCTTACAAAGTAATAATACATACAATGTACTTAATTAAAACGAGAATTTAATACAGATTTATAAACTACAAATAAAGAATTCGAGCAGTTGCCTGGACCAGACGCAACACAGGTTGGAGGTTCCTCGCTTTTCTAGGTTTGTGGGACTATTCTGTTCCTCATACCTCTAAATGGGAACTATCTGGATATGTAAAACCTACCGAAAGTTTTTAAAGCTCAACTTTCTGTTTTTTTTTTTAAATGATTTCACATTATCCAATGGCTTTTTCCGCTCTAGGGCAGGGCCGCGAGGTTGTGTTAGACTTTTACTGACTAAAAACACCGTATCCTCGGGGCGGTCCGTACAATGGTGACACCTGAGCGTTTCTTTCACAAGAATCAGGTGCAGGAACTTCCCAAACTTACTATGTCCGGCGAGAACCTGCGTCATACGGAAGGTGAGACCGCCGCAACGTCTTTCCAGGCACTCCTCAAAGAAACCTTCTGGGTTAGTTCTCATACTGTCTTGAGTGTTACCCAATTTATCTTTAATTAAAGAGAATCAAATCCTCATAATAAACAGTTCCCCAAAGCGAATAGAAATATAATAAATGAGGTTTTAAAATAGCTGGTTTACGGAGCTATCCAAAATGACATATTTATCGCGAGGCGTCAGGCGTACTGAAGCTCGGGAGCTATATGCGCTCACATTCATGTCGTAAAAATTTTATGTCCGTCTGTCTATATATAATACCTACAGTTAAAAATTGCAGTTTTGATTAATGTGATTTTTACGTATTTTATGTGTGTACTGTGGTCGTAAACATTTTTGTCGTCTTTTATGTTTTATTTACAATCAAAATGGGCAGGGTACATTGCACGCAGAATAGATGGCCGTTGGGGCCGAAAGGTTTTGGAGTGGTAACCGCGTACCGGAAGACCGACCGACGGTGGACTGACGACCTGGTCAGGTTCGCTGGAATCCGATAGATGCGAGACGCACAGGACCGGTTGTTGTGGCTACGCTTGGGGGAGGACTAAGACTACTGAAATTATGATGATGATGACAATCAAAATATAAAAGTTTTTATTTATTGATAATCACTCCAGAACCTTTTGTTCCCGTGCGAGCAATGTGTGTGTGATGTGTGTGTGTGTGTGTGTGTGTGTGTGAAGTATAGTGATTCTTTGGGCAATGTCGGTAACCTTGGTTCACCTACGGATATCTTCATTTCTGATGTGATTACGCAGGCGTGGTGTAGTACATAGGCACTACTAATTAACTATTAGGTAAAAATTACTATGCTGTAGTAGGTGATCACAATAGATAAATAATAAAAGTTATTTGAAACAAAAAAAAAAATAGGAATATGCTTTTATCGAAAACACAATTTTTAATCGCTTTTGTCCAGTAAAAACCTCAGGGAGATTAGATCAGCTTATTCATAAAACAAACAAACCATTATAAAATGCTCCAGCGACAAAATTTTTGTTGCTCAGCCACTTGTACTAATCATAGAAATCTTTTTTTAACAACCAACTTGTTTTAATGCACTCCAAGCCAATGTCACGTTCATGGTAAATTCTAATTTCAAATTTTAAACTTTGTTCTATCATTCCACGGCAGAATTTCATAATTCATTTTAGGAGTTTGTTATTAAAATTTGTAAAGCTGGATATGTATACCGCTTGAATAAGACTTATTTTTGATTTAATTTCAATGGTGGTGATCGATTTTTAACCAACTTAAAAAAAAAGAGGAGGTTATCAATTCGGATGTATTTTTCTTTTTTTTATGTTTGTTACCTCAGAACACCGTCGTTTATGGACCGATTTGTAATGTTTTTTCCCCCTTATAGGATATGCTTCCAGATTGGTCCCATTTTTTCCAAAATCCAGTTCTTATAATGGGTTCCATGAGGAATTGAGGGAACTCCTCAAATATTATAGGAACCATATAATGATTTTGGTATTTTCATCGAAAATTTAAGCATTTACAGTCAAAAAGGTAACATATTTTGATGAATTGAAACTGATGAAGAAGACCAGAAATGGCCAACGGAACTTCATACTCACATAGATATCACAATGAAGAAAGATAGTCAAGCGACTATGACAGTAAAAATAAATAAATGGTATTAAATAGTTAGGTTGAAAATGATATTATCAAAATGACTTGATGATGATAATGGAGCCGGAAGATAGGCACCGGAAGTCCGTAATTAATCAATGTATCCTAGCCGTGTTTGGTCTTATTAGAATTGTCATGAGATGCACTTTGGCTGTAATGTACTATTGAACTGATCTAATGAAAGAGCCGGAAGGTGGAAGGGAGAAACGGGAACCAAATAACAAAGCAACGTATTCTAGCAGTATTTGGGTTAATTGGAATTGTTATGAGAAATAAGCACTGTGGTTATAAGTGTATACAACTTTAAAACGTGAAATAAAAAACTTTACAAAAAAAAAACACTAAAATGACTGACTAAAAAAAACACTAAAAGAATCAAAATAACTTTACTTAACTTGTTAAATAAGAAACAAACAATACTGAGAAACATATACATATATATAATTTTATTTTTGTAAAAAGTTTTTTTGCGTTTCGTTTCGGTGCATTTAATTAATTTGAGGAAAGCTTGGAAAGCAAAAACTCACGTGAACCCACTTACAGACTTTACATAGTATGAATAGTTTTTGATATAAACTAGTGCTAACTGCGGGTCCAGGTAAGCAGTGATGCAATCGTTGATGGTGAAGCGCACTAGTTTATTAATAGCCTATTCTTTCGAGCCTTGAAGACATTTTAATTACAATCTGGCGGGGAGACTACAGCGGGCAAAGTTCTAGTGCTTCGATGTACGCGATATAAACAATGACGTGAAACACTTAGTACTGATCGTAGAAGTGTCAACAACGTAGAAACTCGCCGTACGTGGTTACTACTCTAATTTGTGTAACTCTATATACCTATACTGTATAAATAGCTAGGCACAGTATTCGCAATTAAATACTGTCTCGACTAAGTAGGTCGCACTTATGATTAACTTGCACAACTGGCATGTTATACTTTTAAAGTTTATGGTATAAAAAGTTTAGGTGATTGATATTCAATCAAAAGAATAAGAAGACGTCAGACTAATGTCGGGACGTATTTTATATAGTAAAATTATATATGAGAGTGCTTAGAACAATATAATAGTCGATTAATGATATAATAAGCCTATCATTGCGTCTCCATCCCCCACAATACCTACTAATCAAAAACAGAAAACCTGTAGTGAGAAGTCCAGAGTACCTGTGGTGATGAAATAAATAAGACAAAGTAATGCGCCTGGCTGGGTTTGAACCCGCGACCTACAACTCGTAAGTCGGGGCCGTTACCACTCGGCCACCACTGCTCTTAATAACTAACTAAAATAAGATAACAACAAAAAAACTCCAGAGCGAGTCCAAAAAGGCAGCATATTAAAAAAATACGCAGAGCTGATATTTTGATTGGGCCTGTGATACCACAGATACTCACGGAACATATGCTATACTATACTTCCTCTAATTAAAGTAATATAACTATAAACAAGCCTGATACACGACCATCATGAAGCAAAACAAACAACCACTAACGCTGAAAACATAATCTTTCAAAAACATGTGCGTCACAAAGTTAAAGTCCAATTACACTTGCCTAAATTCTCGTAAATTGCAACCGAATTATACAAATTATATAAACAATAATTTAGAAACATGTGTTACTGAGGAAGCACGCCTTAATTAAGTAATAACGCCTGATTTAACATCTAGGTTTCGGCCGCATTAGCAGTAGAACTGAGTTTAACTGAGATTAGTGTTGCCAACGCTATACTAGAGAAAAATTGCATTTAAACTATTAAAAAAATGAATCTGTAATTAATAATAATAATTAATCTACATATATAAAAGGAGAAACTGACTGACTGACATATCAACGCACAGCCGAAACTACTGGGACTAGGAGCGTGAAATTCTGCACAAGGCTTCCTTTTATGGCGTAAGCGAGCACCAAGAGAGGATTTTTCAAAATTCATCCCCTGAGGGTATGAAACCATAGAAAATCCTTTTTTCACGCGGGCAAAGCCGCTGGCAGAAGCTAGTTAATCTATAAAAATAAAAATGCAAGGCTTTTGTTTGTTGTTGTCATATTCTGTTCGTGATTGTAAAATAAAAACGTTTAATCAAATTAAAGAAAAAAACTTGTACATTTTTTTTTGTTTAAGAAAAAAATATCCCTCACTAGTTGGGTGCATTGACAAACTTATAAGCTCTCATACACAAGATACCCAGATCCAGAACAAATATCTGTAGCCCATCCAATTAATATTTGTTTCGAGCAGTCGAACCCGCGACACGCAGCATTACGTATTTAGGTCATTTAAATTAGTATAATACTCGTATATTTTAAGGTTTTACCAGCTGCATTCTCCTTATACCATAAAAAAATATGTAAATGTCGCTAGCATCTTTATTTTTTATTTTTAGTTTTAGAGCCCTAATCTAAAAGCTAGGGTGATTTACAGAAAACTGTACATCTACAGTTAAAACTAGCGTTGGCAACCCTGAGTGGGTTATACAGACAGTTAGGTCTGAATTCTAAACTGAACGTATGGACAAACGGACTCTACATTGAGTCCACACAAAGTTAAGGTCTAAAAAAATAATAATATTTTATTTATTTATTTACCAAGGCCTCTCTTTTCTTCTCTAGCTTTTAAGTTCTTAAACCTACAATATTTAATTTAATAATTGCTCTTACGTATCTGTAAATAAGGTTCATAAGGTATTATAATGTTTAACGAACCAAACTTCTGTGTGTGTCGGAGGCGGAGACCTAACCGGGATACGGCGCAAATTCAGTTTAGAATCAATAAGAATCGAACGCATCAGAGTGCTTTGTCACTGTTTGGGTTTTGTGAGTATTGTGTTTGTTTTTTTTTCTTGTTTTTTTTTTTTGTTTTTGTTGACGGCGTTGTGTGATAGTTGTGGAATGTTATTATTATTTGTCAATGAGTATGACTAGATTTTATACCTACAAATACAATGTATTTATTATCGTTATTATTTGCTATATACACGCAATATGCTAAGAGTAGTAGAAATAATAGTCTAAATGATAAGAAATGTTTATAACTTATTTGTTAGACCGTTTAATATTTCATTCATTAGTTTATCACTTGAATGAAGTGGAATTATCTAAGATGGTGGTAGACCTAAACATAGGTCAGTTCATCGCGATAAGATGGCTGTTTCTCGTCGTCTAATATGAACTGATATTGGACGACAAATTATTATTTATATGAAGAATAATACGGTATCTTCTCGTCCAATATACCACAGTATCTCAGACGAAAGTCTATGACCAGTGCGTGTTGCCAGTTATGACATATGGTTCCGAAACGTGGTCGCTCACAATGGGCCTCATCATTACCCCGAGTGTGAGTTTGTTGTCGCTTCTCGCAATACGTGACGAACACGTTAATCGAGCTAACTAACTTACGAGAGTATTTAAAAACAGTCTGAGTGTGAGTTGCAATACTGTATACGAACGGTTTCGCGTATCGTCACTTGTCCGAAAGTATTTCGAACGTTTTGTTATTTTTTTAATGTTGCCCACATGGAACTTATGCGACTAAATTAAAATCTTGCCGATGCCATATTATCAAGCGTTACGCGTATCCTACATAATTTAGACGTATATATATTTTGTATGAATGAGATATTCCTATTTCGTTTTAACGTGCAGTGAGTAAGGGAGATGTGAAATAAGTTATGAGTGGCGTCAAATATCAAATTCAAGTGACCAGCGTCTGGCTCGCACTACTTAAAATTCCATAGGCCTTCAAAAGTTCAAAGTTTCTCGCACTTTTGTGTTTCGTGTGTGCTTTATTTCGATTATTTAATTTTTTTTAATAATGAAGACCAATCCGTCACAGTTTGATATGCTATATAATAACCAAAGACTACTATAGTATACTGGCTAATAATAACTTTATGGAACAGTAAGTACAAACTTTGTAATTCTAAACACAGCTTTTAAAATTGTGCTATGTACCTAGTTCTTTTGAAAATAAAATACTTTTTTTTCTAAATTTTCAGACATGAATAAACAAATTATATAAAAAAGCAAGAGGTAGAATTCAGTCGATCCAGGATTGGGGACGCCTAACTTGGTCAAATAGTCATCCCAATGGCGAAACCAAGAACACCGAGAAATGAAAGAGGGACCACCTAGCTCAGTATAAAATCCTGTTGTGTTCATACAATTTTGGTTAATATCATATTTTCATATTTGCCCGTACTTACCTTGACAATACTAAAATGGTAATGTTGTCTTCAGAAGTTTGGAGTGATTTAGAAAATAACACTAAGAAAAAGGCAGCCAGAATAAATAGGGCTGCTTGTGGTACTGGTGAAGAGGCTGCACTTAATTTACAGCTGACTGACTTAGAACAACGGTTCCTTACCTCAAGCTGGCACAGGCTTACCAGGTGTAAGGAATGCAGACTTTTCTGATGTTTGTGGTGATGCTATCATATTATTTTTTAATAACTAATAATGATAAAATATTTTTTCTGGTTTTTCACCAGACTTAAAACTTTTAAAACATTTCAGAACCAAACTGACAGTACCAACCGAACTGTAATTGTGTCATCAACACCACCTGTACCGGCTGCCAGTCATAAGGTTACTAAAGAAAGTAAAATTGTTGAAGAAAATACTGTTACTAATTTATGTAAGTATTGCCTCAGGTACACTATTGAGTCCTGTGACTTGGTAGCCCAACAGTCATAAGCCCTACCCTTGCCGAATTTTTGTTTATTTATTCCTTTCTATTCTAGTGGATTTTGCTGCATGGGCTGAAGCTGGATCATATCACATCACATCACCCGTACCACAACCATCATCAACCACAAATACCCACCATGAAGAAGTGGAAGTTGTCTTGGACAGTCCATCTCCAGCAGGCCCTCTTAGACCACAGTATGCGGGACACACTGCACAATGTCGACAACATGGAATTACTTCATGTCAAACAATATCTCCACGACGCCGGGTTATCAGACAACCCAATCAGATTGAAAGTGCAACAGAGCAGTTTCTGAATTGTGATGAGCAATGGAGGGGTTTTTTAGAAAAAAAAAAATATACAGATGACTTTAATTTAGAGAGGGGAAGGGAGCTTGAATTGGAAACTCAAAAGAAATGGCAAGATGTTCATTGATTACCGTGGATGCAATACTTATGGTGATTATTATGTTATATTACATTGTGCACAGCAGCATCTTGTATGTTGTTTTGTTATTTCGCATAGGCCTACATGGGCACTTATTAGATGTCTGAAGCTAGTGCACAGTTGAAATTGGTTGTTTCCAATGTAGAAAACAATAACCGGCAAAAAAATCCCATGGTTACTTTTTTTAAATAATGGTTTTATAGTATTTCTACATTACAATATCAATGAGTATTATATTATTTATTAAGTGAGTGCTTGTGTTAATTTATTAATAAAATAAATGTTGTGTGTATAACAAAGAATGTTTTATTTACTAAATAACAATTTTATATTTTAATTTAGAATAATAATATAAAAATACTCCAAAAAAAAAGGTATAATTCGGTAAAAAAAATTTTATTTCACATAGGCCTATAGTAGGGCCCTTCCCTTATAAAACGTTAGAAGGAAGTGCACGGTTTGTGCCATGCTTGGACAGAGCACCGCCGTATCCTGGTGGGGACGATCGGTAGCAATGATCTCTCGCGCCGGGCCTTGGTAAAGCTCCTTCTGCGAAGCAGTAATGTTAGCAAAGAAGGAGGCCGCAAATACATGTGCGAGGGAGCGGCCCTCACGCTCCAGCCGCCGGGATCCCAATCCCGATTTCCGGCCACCGCAGGCTCGGGCTTGCGGGTGATGAGCAATGGGTAGCTCTGTCCAAAAGCGGGAGATGTCAATGGATGATTATCCCATCAACAAAAAGAAAAGTGCATGGTTTGAATTGGTCGTTTCCTATGAAGAAAAACTGACAAGAAACTCCATGGTTACTCTTTTTAAAACTATTTTACAATATTTTCATATTACAATATTAATAGGACAGTTTATGTATACTAGTCAACATAGTACCAAATAAGTATAATATTAAAAAAGTGGATTTAAACAGAAAATAATCTACAAATCTGTGGAGTCTAGTGTTCTCACATTTATTCACAGAAATGAGCCTTAACTTATTAATGAATGACGTAATTACATAAAAAAAAGAATCAGTAATGAAATTACAGTAGTCATTTTAATTTTCCACGCGTATTTGTTTTTTCGTAATACAATTTACCATAAAAATACACCCAAATATTACGAAAGTAACTAATATAAACAACAATTCACCTCGCACATACCAAGTGAGTAACTTTACTACAACGTTTACGTTTACAAACGCATGGACGTCGGTTCAAGACGTCAAATTTTAACTCACACTCGCAATAACTCGCAAAATGTTCTCCGAAACGCTACTATGAACGTCACGTTTAAAAACGTAACTGTTCTAGTACCGTAAAAAAATCTTACACTCGCTGTTTCGGTTTACAGTACTTTCCGCCAGGGGCGCTTTTTGCGTTTTCATACATTTAACACTCGATACGAAAACGCGTTAATAGCGTTTTCTATGTGACAAAACTCACACTCGAGGTACAGAAGGCTTAAAGTCACCCAAAGAGCAATGGAAAGGGCTATGCTCGGAGTTTCCTTGCGTGATCGAATCAGAAATGAAGATATCCGCAGGACAACCAAGGTTGCCGACATAGCATGAAGAATCGTTTAACTTAAGTGGCAATGGGCAGGGCACAATGCTCGCAGAACAGATGGCCGTTGGGGCCGAAAGGCTCTAGAGTGGTGACCACGTACCGGAAGACTCAGTGTTGGAAGGCCCCCTACAAGATGGATCGATGAGCTGGTGAAGGTTGCGGGAATCCGATGGATGCGAGACGCACAGTACCGTTCATTGTGGCGACATGATGTATTATTCATCATTTCACCCGATAGACGTCCACTGCTGGACATAGGCGCCCCCAAATGTCGCCACAATGAACGGTACTGTGCGTCTCGCATCCATCGGATTCCCGCAACCTTACTAATTTTTATTTACATATCTATCTATATACATATATAAAACGAGAAACTGACTGACTGACATATCAACGCACAGCCGAAACTACTGGGACTAAGAGTGTGAAATTTTGTACAAGGCTTCTATGAAGTAGACGAGCACTAAGAGAGAATTTTGCAAAATTCACCCCCTGAGATTATGAAACGGGTGTCCAAAGTTTGTACGGAGAAACGTTTTTTTACGTGGGCGAAGCCAGAAGCTAGTCGGTATATATAAAAGGAGAAAATAGCTGACTGACATATCAACGCACAGCCACTACGCTACTGCGACAAGGAGCATGAAATTTTGCACCAGGTTTCCTTATATGACGTAGGCGAGCACTAAAAGAAGATGTTCCAAAATTCACCCCCTAAGAAAGGGATGAAACGGGGGTCTAAAGTTTGCATGGAGAAACCTAAGCTATTTTTATCGAGCGAAGCTGCTGGCAGAAGCTAGTAAATTATATTTTTAAATATTTCTATATAAAAAAAGAAACATTATCCCACCGGTATAGGGAATAGGGTCCAAGCTACCCGAGGTCAGGACTCCAGCGAAAGGAACTTCAGCTTTTTGAGTCAAGCCCTTGATCCAGTCGCCTAACTAGAGGCTTCTAAAGTGTTCGTCTAGATTTTTGGCTATTAAGTCATTGGCTGACACACACACTGCCGGAGTCTATTTCCTGATAGCTACAACCTAGGGTTCTTTAAGTCAAGAGTGAATAAATTACTTCTAGGCAAGCGTGCTCCATCGTCGGCCACATCATCGCTTACCATCAGGTGAGATAGTGGTCAAACGCGAGCATAGGCTTGCGTTTGAAAATAATAATAAAAAATAAAATTATCGGGTATTATTATTATTATCATTGTTCCAAAATTCCTTACTTCTAAATTCATTATGACAGCTTGATAGTGCAATTGGAATTGTGATAGAAAGGTGTGTGTTATTGCGATTTGCAAATATCCGTTACTTTTTTTTAGAAAGTAAGATATCTAATAACGTCTCTCACTCGGGGTGGAGCAGGAATTTGCGGAAACATTCCGAATCCTTTTGCTCCGTTCTGTGTTTTGGTCAGATGCACCCTTTTAGATTATGGACGCACAGGAGCGGTCGTTATAGCGGTGCTTTGGGGAGGTATATGTCCAAGAGTAGACGGCTTTCAGCTGGTGATAATTCTGATGATGGTCCATTAATAAATACACAGTTAATAAAACAATTTAGAAAAGAAAAGAACTGTGAACGTGTATCTTCTCGCCCGTGTTCATCACACAGAATTTCATCAAAAACAAACTCATTCGGTCCTTTTATTAAAATCTCACAAAAAAATCCTAGTTCTTAGTTTTCTCATTATTCATAATCTTTTTTTTTTATAATTTAACTAGTTCCTTTTTTGTTTGAATCATAAAATTTTAATGTATTTTTCTTTTGTCGAGAGATTCTAACAAAATTAAATGATAAAATTCTTAGTACCTGTATAAAAATTTAAATTCAGACACAGGTTAAGTGGTTCTGTACAATGCTTAAAGTACAACTGAGAAATGTGTCATCAAGATAGCCGAGATCAAGTGGTTACCATTTTATGGCACAACTGTGAATTCCCGGAAGCTGTACCTAAGTTATAATCTGTATTGATTATGTTACTATCAATGTTCATCCTGTCCTGTCTATTATTTTCTCGTGGATTTTCTTACTTGCCACTTTGCACGCGTTTGCAAAAAGTTTCGTACATATATAATTTTTATTATTGTTTTTTTTTCCAAAGTTTTATCTGTTGTTTTTCGATCTTTTTTTTAAATTCAAACCATTTCATTATCGTACAGTCCATGTTTTTTTTTTAATTTACTCTCTACAAGACATACTTTTATTCCAAATTAATTATTAACGTTACACATTCTTGTTTGATCTCAGATATTCACGTGTGTACCAAATTTCAGCTTAATTGGTTTAGTAGATAGAGCAAAAAAGCTATGACATATACACGAGTGAGCGAGTGTATGACGTCTACGTGTGTGTGTCATAGCTGATTTAAAAATCTATAGAATTAGTACTAGTGTGTTTAAATTAGTAGTAATTCTATTTAGATTTTTCATTCGGACGTTCGGTACCCTAAAAACTTAAAAAAATACTTTTGAAGAAAGTTTAGTATTTTTGTTTGTTTTTATGTTAATAGGAAATTCAGGCTCATTTACGTAGCGTTTAAATATACGAGTATATCCAAAATTTTGGTTATTACAGAGAAAAATCTTATGAACGAGAATAAAACCAAATCATTACTCACCTCAAACTTGAATCTAGGCGACGTTGCATATGCCAATCGAAGCTTCATATCTTTCGTAAGTAAAATAGAGAGCTTATCTCTATTTTTCTCCAAAGTCATTGTCTCTGGTTGCTTACTACAGTTTACGTACAAATCAGCTTTATCATCTCTGACATGCACGACAATTTTGATCCATTTATCTTTGAAATTTTCACTTATTAAGCCAGAAATGGGCTTATCTGGTGTATATAATTCAGTACGCAGAGTGATTCTCCAGACGTCTTCTCCAGCTGATTGTATGCATAGACTCATAACAATATGATCGTTTTGCGTTATGGAAAAGATGCACGATGATTTGCCGTTGTACGATTTAAAGATGGCCGTCACAACAAATGGAGCCTTTAGGTTTAGGCCCACAAGGTCTGTAGCATCAGGATCTACTAGTACGGGATCTGCGCCAGTAAACTTGTATGATGATCGATTACCACTCATGGATTCCTCCACATATTCTGCGTCCTCCGGTGGTATAAATAGTGAGTATTTTGAATCTGAAAAAAAAAAAAAACATTTCCAATTTACCTAGATTCATTTATTGAGAAGGCTATGAAGGATGAATATTTTTACTCCATTTTGTAGTTAAACTCTATGAAAGGTATTATAGATCACTAAGTTAAGCTCTTTGGAACGTTTAGTGGTACAGTAGAAGGCCAACATTCTCACGGTCGATGTTTGAAATGTTCCCTTTTTAAATGTACACGCAGAGCCACTAATAGAGAAATTTCGCAACAGCCGCAACCAAACTATTAGGCGTTCTATGACCACGACCACTTCTTCAGGAGTGTACGAAGAAAAATATAGGCAGCATAGAGAAGAGACCTGAGTTCCAGTAGTAGAAACATTATAAAGCTGATAATGCTATGCTGCAATACTAAGGAGGTTAAGTTTTAAAACATAAACATCTTAGTTAACACGAATTTCTTATCTATAACTATTTGTCAAAGTGAAACAAACAAATAGCTGAATTAGTAACACCCCATCTACCAGTTATGCCTTGTTTAAACTAATGAGAATAGTCAATCACTAGTGCAAAGTTTTGTTCGGGCAACGTTGCACAAAACTGCTTTATCTTTCGGAGATAAGCAATTTCTTTTTTCATGTCAAGCTTACATTCAGGATAGATACTTATTATCACTATATCGATGAGACTGTTTTATTGCGATTTTTTATTGTTTCAATCGAGCAGAAATCTGTGTGATTAACAACGCCTGAATAACATCTGGTTAGTAAAATTACAATTTATCGAAATCTACTAAACTTGAGAACTTATCAAACTTGCGTGCACTAGCATTAATGAAGTTTATTTATTAATAATTTTAATTTCACAAACTCTGGACTTTTAAATTTCAGTGTAACGACCAGGTTAGTCATTGTCTTGCATGCATAATTTGCATAACTTGTAGATGTAACGCCCGTTCGACTCCACTGCCACGACAGGTCTCGGCATAGCGGACAGAGTTTCGGTGGGATCTCATGGTGACTCTCGCCGTCCGACCGTCCATCCGGTAACCGTCCGGATCAAACCCAAGTCATCGACGGCACGTAGTGTTCCACGCGCGCCTCAAGGAGATGTCAGCAAACCGTAGGGGCATAGCAGGGTCGAAGCCTACAGGGGCCATGAGTTCGGTTCTGAAATGAAAACCCGGCCCTGGTATGAAAGGCAAAGAAGGAACAGGAGTGGGTTTTTTAGTCAGTAAAAATCTGACACACCCTTGCGCTCCACCCAAGAGCGCGAGATGTCATTGGATGATATCCCACCTAAAAAAAGAAAAAAATATTTACTTGCTTATATTTGAACCGTTCAAACGAGGCACAATGACGCCTCCTCAAAGCTAGCTGGTGTTTATACTAATCTTGATCAGGAACTAATGGGAATCGTCACGGGAGCTTTTTGGTGCCAATTGGTATAAAATACGGTATCTTAGTCAACATAAAGAACTCTTACTATTGTTTTACTAATTTACTTTGGAGTTGACCAGGGTGCTGTTTGAAACAACATGCATTGAAAGGGAAATGAAAAGTTTCGTTCATGCTGTGTGGCTTAGGTTGGATTCACCTAAAGGATGAGCTGGCTTTTTTTTAATCTGCTATTGAATTTTTTTTTTAAATTGGCGTCTATCTAGTGTTAATAATTACAGAAATAATTATATTTAGTCTCTTACGAATTGAAGTACAATTTGGCGTATATTTCATCTTCGTTCATTTTAGGTATTTCTTTTTTGTTTATAATACGGGCATTCCCATTTCACATGTCCTTTGTCAGGGGTACAGAAAAATACAAAGAGTTTTTAACAAGAAAATAGTACTATTCCCAAAAAAATTACATTAACTCAAGGAAAGTCGCAGGTAAAAGCTAATAATTTTATAAAACAAAACTTACCGAATGCGTTACTGGTCCTATATGTGACGAATGCAGTTATAAAAATATATCTGAAACAATAAAAAAGAAATGTATTGAATTTGATTCTGTTTTATGTTATTTCATATTAAATAGAAGAACGTGGCAGATAATGTGTGTCTGGGGATGGCCGTCTTCTTTGCCAAAGCCGGCCCAAAGAAATGATCTGGACGCGCATCACGAAGGCTGATTCGAGGTGGTGCAAGAAAACTCTGATATATTTATCATAAATATATCAGGGCCAACTTTGCCCAGTAAAATTATCAAAAAAATCTTGTTTTTTTTTTTAACCAGTAATGTTCGTGTCATTTGTTATAATAGTCATATATACGAGTTTATATTTGATCTGAAATTTAAAGTAAGAACTTGGATTCATTATATAAGTATAAGTACTTAACTTTGTCGAAACTAGTTTTGACTAATTTAATTTCAGTCAAAACTCTTATTAAGTTAAAACGTGTTAGTTTTATTTAAAATATTTAAAAAAATGTGAATAGTTTATCTATGAGGATCTAGAAATCACTAGAAAAAATGTTTCCTTGCAGGTTTTACAGTAAGTAAATGATAGTAATTTTAAATTACGATTTTTGACTGGCCAAAAGTACATCTGACCAATTCTTGCAGACAAAACTAATTTTGACCAATTAACAATTTTGACTGTAACATATCCATTGAATTAGCCACGTTCTATCAAGGAACTAACACTAAACGTTCAAACTGTTAACCTTTTGGTACGACAGTTGACACTTACTAAAGCTCCTAATCCCCTAAACGAATGAAAAATGGGGGGTGAAAACTTTTGGAATTGAAATAGTTTGTGGTTCCAAAGCGATTGCTTGGGTACACTTGATGTCAGTAATATTGGACTCACGTTTTGGGATCGGTGTAGGTACCTACCTACTTTAAAATTAATTTTTGGGTGAAGTTTAATTGAATTAGAACTATGTATTTTTATATAAATCAGTTACGCATTACAATCAAAGTACTCCAGAATTTTATAGTAAGAAATCATTTGATGATGGACGGACGGAAGTCTCGTTTTAGGGCGGAGCGAGAGGGCGTGTCAGACTTTTACTGACTGAAACCACATCTATGTTCCTTCAGTTGCCTTTTGCGTCCCAGGGCCTCGGGGACAATCTCGCAACCCTTTATGATACTGTGTCTTGCTCTCCACCTCAAGAAAGGTACATGGAATTTAATTTTTTAAACTTGTTTAATATACCTATTCATTAAATTCACCACTGCTCTCAAAACGGTGAAGGAAAACATCGTTAGGAAACCGGCATGTCCTAGAACCAAAAATTCGAAGACATGTGACATTAATCAACCCCCACTAGGTCTGCGTGGTCGATTACGGCCCTTTCCAACTTCTAAATAGAGAAGGCCTGAGTCCCAACAGTGGGAACATTAAAAGGCTGATTATGCTACTATGATTATCATCTCTTAGCTGCCAGTGACTTAATTCAATTTCTATTTTGTTAAATTGGTGTTTTTTAATTTTTAATTTTAATTATTATTACTTATCTACATTGTGCTCACATATTAGAAGCGACAAGAAATATGTAACCAAGATATATGTAACTCATAATATGATTTAAAAGAGTGTCCATGGAGTTTCTTGCACGTTCTTCTCTATAGAGATCTACGCGCTTTGGAACGTGCAATTTAGATAAACTTTTATTTTTTCTATTTGAAATAAACGTTTCTGATTTCTATTAAATTCACAATCAAATGATTTTTTCATGAAATGTGCCCTTAACAATGTCACAATCTAACTGTCCCAGAGTGTACCTACTATATAGGGTGTTATATAACGGCTATAAATAATTGTCACAGCACAGCTGACGTGGTCACATAGCCGACTCGCCTAGCGTGTCACGCAAAGGGTTTGGGGTTAAGACCAAGACAAATGTGTTTATTTCGCCTAAGTACTAGAACAGCGTCGCCTTAGTAGTTTGTTAAGACGGACAGTATTTAGAAGGGACAGTGGAGATAAATATGCGGGTTGGGTGCGAAGTTAGGCTGTACTTTAAGCTGTTAGGATTTTAGGGTTTAGCATATCAATAGAATAAAAACAACGCTTATCGATCACTTCGTTGTCAGTCTGTCTGTCTAGACTATTTTTTTGAGGAGCATGTGAAGGTATCAAGTTGAAATTAATAATAAATAGACTGATCCACAATGCATTGAAATTGTGAAAACTCAATTATCTTGTACGGCAAAGCAATTAAAAATACGGCCGTTTATGTCGTATGTTTTAACACTCGCAAGGAAATCGAAACGGATATTTCACGATGATCTAGAATTATAAAATCTGTCAAGAGTACATTGGATGGACTGGAACAATTTACCTGCTGCGGTCTTTCCGTCCGATTATAATTTTGGTGTTTTCAAGGCTAGAGTAAATAGATTCTTAATAAACTAGTGTGCTTCATCATCAACGATTGCATTACTGCTTACCATTAAGTGCGATCGCAGTCAAACACTAGTTTATTTTATTAAAAAAGAAACAGGATCCGTAAATTGTTCGTCGAGTTGGAGTCCGTAAATTTTTAATTTTTATTAAATCAGAATTTATAATTATTTTTTTAGTAACAAAAATAATTTTATTTCTTTGGTTTTAGGCTTACTGCCAGTACTCAGTAAGTATAATTAAACTTCAAAAGGATTTTAGAGTTCCAAGCTTTTTTTAGGGTAAGGAAATCATCTAACGAGAGAGTCAGTCTTTTACTGACTTAAACCCACCGGCGATCCTTCAGTTGCCCTTTGCGTTAGGAGCCATGATGACTCGAAAAATCACGCAGTCGAGACAGGCGTCGGTCCTAGTAGGCCGTGTCAATTATACTGATAGGTCTTTGAGACCTGACAGCTCTTTGAAGCATTCTAAGAGCTCTTTGGTTTAACATAGAGCTTTCACAAGTCATTTACAACACAAACATCTTGGTAGAGGCCTTTACTCAAAATTGAGATCAATGAACTAAATGTATTTAAATAAAGTAATAATAATAATAAGTCAAACAAATAAATAAGTCTCGAAAATTTAAGTAGGTGTGTTTGATAGTAAGTTAACTGTTGATATATTTAAAAAAAATTATGTTGTATTTTCGTTTGATAAATAAAAAGTTATAATAACAATAATTCTTTATTCACAAATTTACAGTTGTAGGAATTTATAAAGCCTCTGATTCCCGAATCAAATAAACATGTGTCTACGTATTGTCAATACAAATTAATTATAAATACAAAAATAATAATAATAACATTTCACAACTATCACACAACGCCATTATGGCGACGTTTGGGGGAGGCCTATGCCCAGCAGTGGACGTCTTTCAGCTGAAATGATGATGATGACACAACGCCATCTAGTCCCAAACCAAGCAAAGCTTGTGCTATGAGTTCTAGATAACTGATAAACATACTTATATATTTCTAAATATATACATAATATTGATATAAATTAGACCCAGACACATAACAAAGTATTGTGATCATCACACAAACATTTGTCCTAGGTTTTTTTTTTAGGTGGGAAAATCATCTTATGACAAATCCCGCTTTTGGGCGGAGCGAGAAATAGTGTCAGACTCTTGCTGACTAAAAACCCACTCCCGTTTCTTCTTTGCCTTCGTCCCAGGGCCCCGGGTTTCACTTTCACATTACCCGTGGCCCCAGTAGGCTTCGACCCTGTTGGGCCCCTACGATTTGCTGACATCTCCTTGAGGCGCGCGCGGAACAGTACGCGCCGTCGACGACTTGGGCTTGGTCCGGACGGTTACCGGACGATCGGACGGCGAGCCACCCACTGCTCGCCGTCCGCAAGCCCGCGCCTACGGTGGCCGGAAATCGGGATCAGAATCCCAGCGGCGGTTGAGGCGTGAGGACCGTTGCCTCACGCGATCGGCCGCCTCCTTTGCTAGCATTACTGCTTCGCAGAAGGAGGCGACCGCCTGCCACTCCTCCTCGCTCCGGACCATGGACTGTACCAAGGCCGGGCGCGAGAGATCGCCGCCGCCGATCGCCCCCACGAGGACACGGCGTTGCTCTGCCCCAAGTGGGGCACACCTCCACCGTGTGCTCCACCGTCTCCTCCGGGCGGTCCACACAGTGGCGAAACCCGGGCGTCGCTTCCGCATGAATCCGGTGCAGGAACTTCCCGAACTTACCGTGTTCGGTGAGAACCTGCGTCATGCGGAAGGCGAGGACGCCGTGAGGTCTTTCCAAACACGCCTCAAAGAGGGGACTAACCGCCATAATTGTGGCGTGCCCAAAACATTTGTCCTGGGTGGGAATAGAACCCATTACCTCCGGCTTAGCAGTCAGGGCTACTAACGACTAGACCAACAGGCCAGTCGAAAAAGCAATATAAAAGGGACTAACTTCAGTTTTACTTAGGTCCTCATAATTTCTAGGATTCTCTACCGTCATCTAATTCAATTTTAATGACAACTATCTACTGTAAATATTTATTTCACTACCCCTTTCCCTGAAATGTTTACCCAATTTCCCCATTCATCAAAAACCGATGTAAATTCGTTGTTTACATCAAAATAGCGGCCAAGCGACGACCAAGAAAATTAACTCCACAGTGTAAACTTAGTTACTTTGATGGTCTCTTTGCGGTAACGATGTGGTTTTAATAATTATTTGTATTTACTTACAAGTTATTTACCAAGGGGGATCATGGCTACTTAGCCGATGTAGGTACCACTGGTAAATACCACAGATTCGTTGTGCATGCAACTTTTTTATAATATTTCCTTTTTTTTTTTTTTTTCGGTGGGAAAAAGATTCTCAGGTTAGCACAGGCTAACTTGAGTAAGTGTGTGTGTGTGTGTCTGTACTCCGGCACAGAATCCCGGTTCATGGCTGTACGCACAATTAATGTGTTCCCAAAACGTTTTGTACGTATGGATGGATGGCCGTCTGCATGTACCAGTGCCGCATCGCCACACGTCTGGAAGTCCGATGAAAGGACGGACTTGGAGGAATTAAGTTACGGACCGGTGGGATTCTCCGATGCTTGTGTGCTGGATACGACTGCACGCAGTGAAATAGCATGTTGTATATGTTCTGGTGACGGATTCTCCTAAAATCTGTGTTTTATATTGTTTTGTTGTATATTGTCTCATTTCATTTGTTTTGTTAATTATTATAAGTATTTTCGTGTTACTAAAAACTTATATAGACAAATTTGAATTAAATTATTATTATTATTATTCCGGCGCACACTTTTCCGAAATACAACCAGAATGCAGCTAAAGTGTTAAATTCACTGCCGGAGTTGATAGTTACAACCTGGTGGTTTTTAAATCGTAAAAGAGTGAATAGGCTACGTACTTTTAGGCAAGCGTGCTCCATGTAGGAGCATATCATCGCTTACCATCAGGTGAGGTTCAAAAGAGAGACAGAAATATTGACACACAAGTCGTCGACGGCGCGTACTGTTCCACGCGCGCCTCAAGGAGATGTCAGCAAATCGTAGGGGCCCAGCAGGGTCGAAGCCTACTGGGCCAACGGGTAGTGTGAAAGTGAAACCCGGGGCCCTTGGACGAAAGCAAAAAAGGAACAGGAGTGGGTTTTTAGTCAGTAAAAGTCTGACACTATCTCTCGCTCCGCCCAAGGTGCGATTTGTCATTAGATGATTTTCTCACCTAAAAAAAACATACTGCTTGTGAATAGCTCAAGTTCGTACTGCCAAATGTTTATGTTGTGGTATCTAGATTCGTTTGATTTCGGTTTTATCCTTTAGCAAACCGAATAATTAAGTATGTCATCGATGATTAATATAATATACCTACATTGTAAAATGGCTCAGAAAAAATAGTGATTTACTCAGTTGTTACTTCAAGATGAATGTATTCCTTTATAGGCAAGAAAAAATGCTAATTTGTGCCTCACAAAAGAACTTGTTAAAACTAATAATGTATGTAATATAAAGAAAATAAACTATGCGAGGCCAAAAAGGCGACTAACTCCGCATGTGCTGCGATATTTTAAAATAATAAATAACGCAGCACTGGTAGTCTACTAGGGCTTGCTATGTTCCTACGGAGATACCCGTTTATAGTTTAACTAAAATAAAAATTTATACTTAATCATCGATTTCGCGGGAGATATACGAGAAAACAATACGAGCTAGAAATAGTTGTAATAAATCACAGCTTCGATTTTTAACATTAGAGTAAAACATAAAAATATATATGAAAAATTTTATCCTATAATGATGCGGGCTTGCGGACGGCGAGCAATGAGTGGCTCGCCGTCCGACCGTAAGGTAATCTTCCGGACCGAGCCCAAGTCGTCAACGGCGCCCGATCGTTGGTGCCCAGCAGGGTCGAAGCCTACTGGGGCCTGGGACGTAGGCAAAGAAGGAACAGGAGTGGATCGAGCATGTTGTAAAAGCTTGTTGCTTCATCTAACGCAATCCAACGCGATGTTTGATGAAGCAATGTAATGCAAAAAAGAGAGATAACGCTTAAAAACTCTGTTGGCATTCGGTAATTCCGTGATTTACTCGAATTTTTCACAAAACTTGTTCCAGGAAATACGTGTATTTTTTAAACCCTTAAAAGTATTTTAGAAAAATTGACGTCATTCAGAATCTCAATTAATTATGCAAGGTTTCTATTGATGTAATTTTTATATTTTTAATATGAGTTCATTATGGAGGAGCAAAGTTCACGTAAAATAGTAAATTTTCAGAGGTCTTTACTTGATTAATTATACACAAATTTATGTTTTGGTTTCTATACAAGCCTAGATAATATCCACAAGATAGCTGTGTAGCCAAAAAATATCTAGAAAAAGATGTGTAATAATATCATAATCAAGTAAGAGCGGTTGTATGGAAATGTACCTTCAAAAGGAAGCTCTTAAAGTTGCAATTCTACTGTCTTTATTTATTACACCATAAACAAAATTGGCCTACAACTCGATACCGTAATAAAATAAATCTTGATTTAATGCTAGTCTTGCAAACGCTCGCCGCTGCGGTCAATTCAATAAGTAACGCTAAAGTGTGTCAGCGCCCACCTGTTCAATTGATTTTCAATACAAAATAAAAAGCAACAGGATTAGGTCAATTTATATCATGAAAATAATGATTGCTGTGTTATTCTTGGAATATTTATTTTTAATAGGAATCCGAAGTTTAGAATTCTGACCGATTGATTACTGACAATGAAGATGCATCGAGCGTATTAACGTTATTCAGCATAATCAACGTTCGACGCAATTACGTCTCATCGATTGAGTGTGCAAGGTTGAATGTTTTGTTATATGTATTTGTCTGTTCTGACGTTATGCGACCGGTAATACGCGACGCATTCTATGTCAGATGTGCTAACACCATAGTCATGATTCATTTTTAAGTCACTTATAGTAATGTTAAAATAAATGCTAACACCCTAACTTCTCAGCACCTTGCGCCAATAGGTTCGCGAATCTAAACGCCCTTTAGAATACATCCATGCCTCACCCTTTGGAAAATATAGACGTGATGTCTAATATCGTTAATTTAAAAAGATAGAAGTGGGAAAGGACTTCCCACGCAAGTTTTGGCAAAAGATGTAGGCGTTTAATTGAATAAAGACGAAATAAAATGTTATTTTACGGTAGTTAAATGGACTAATTGCCTTACAAAACGAAAAGCAGCTACCTTATAATTATCTAATAAAGCAAGCTAAACAATATAGTTACCGACTGTCTCATAAATAAAACTAAATTCCGGTCTGGAATGAGTGAAGATCATAATATTTTTTACAAGTTAATGTATGACTGAAATATTTATAACAGGAAGTTTTCTAGACCAAAATATTCAAAAATTATACAGCTGTTCAGCTGTCAAAATGATATACGACTTTCAGACTAGGAAAATAACTAGTTCACTCAATTAATTTTTATTAAGAAAATGTTTGTTCAATATTAACAGTGTTAATGAATGAAACTGAACATTTTGTAGAAATATTTGTCTATATTGTGGGTATACCAATAGCCCTGATACAGGCCATGGTCCGGAGCGAGGAGGAATGGAAGGCGGCTGCTTCCCTTTGCAAAGCAGTAATGCTGGTGAAGGAGGCACCCGCACGCGTAAGGTAATGGATTTCCTCACGCCCCAGCCGCCGGGATTCCGACCCCAAATTCCAGCCAGCCAGTGGGCTTGCAGACGATGAGCAATGGGTAGCTCGCCGTCTGGCCGTCCAGTAACCGTCTGGACCGAGCCCGAGTCGTCGACGGTCTGTAGTGTTCCACGCGCGCCTCAAAGAGATATCAGCAAAACTTTAGGGTCGAAGCCTACTGGGACCACTTCCAAAAGGTAAGCCCTTAGTCTTGGAACGCTAGGCAAAGAGTGAACATAGCAGTGGGTTTTAGTTAGTAAAAGTCTGAAACACCCTCTCTCTCCGTCCTAAAAAAAATTGGGTATACCAACAAAACAATGACATTGGGGCAAAAAAGTAAAAAAAAACTAATAGAAATTATTAATGTAATTTCATAATTGTAATAGTTTATTTATTTCTCGTAGAGAAATAACAACAACAACAAGCTGTGCTAGATTTTTGGGACTTCACTTGGACACTCACTTAAACTGGAAGTGTCATGTGGAAACTGTTTGTAAAAAACTAAACCAGTACTCATATGCACTCTATAATCTAGCAAAGATAGTAAGTGAGTCCGTTGTCCTTATCTCTTATAAGGCCTATGTTACATCTGCTTTACGTTTTGGTATAATATATTGGGGAAATTCCACTGACAAAGAAATTGCGTTTAAGGCCCAAAAAAGATGTTTGCGTGCTGTGTTTAAGCTTAAATCAACCGAAAGTTGTGTTCCCTATTTCAAAAAATTTAAACTCTTAACATTGCCTTCTATATACATTTTTGAGACAGCAGTATTTTTCAGATCTAACTTACATTTGTTTGAAACATTGAGATCTACGCGACGCAATAAAGAGATATGCGCAAAACCACATAGTACGGCCCTTTTTAAAAAAAGTTTTTTAGGAATGGCACCTAGGATTTATAATAAGATCCCAAGACAAATTAAAGAAATGACTAATATACACGATTTTAAAAAGGCATTCCTGGAGTTATTACATGACAAAGCATATTATACGCTGAACGAATACTTAACTGACCCACTTTGACTACCACTTTTTTGTTTGTTAACTATTGTCATTAGAATTTATAAATTTTATATTTTATTGGAAATCTTGTGTGTCTGTTTTGTGTATTGACATTTTTGTATATGAATAATTTAAATGTAATTTTTTTTTTTTTTGTTTGTGATGTGTATCGACATTTTGACTGAACAATTTAAATGTAATATTATTTTTTATATTGATTTTATTGAGTTAACAACGTTTTTTTGTTATAATTAGCATGCATGCATTTTATATTTGTACGCCGTTGACGGCTAGACATAGCGTTCCTTAATAATTAGAACATCTATACCTAACCCACCTATGTTTAACGAATTAAATATTTGTATTTGTATTTTTGTAGAAATATTTGAATGAGAGTTACCATGAATGCCAAATTGTAGTTGTAAATAAAACTAAATTTATCTATAATTGAGATACATTCAAATCAAACACAAAATACGTAAGCATCATTACAATCTCTGTACCAGGATTACATAATACCAAAGGCAATACGAAAATCACCACCGTTCCTAACTACAACCGCATTCAATTAAGACGTGGTACGAATGTCAAAATTAGTAACACCGTCAACTGTCTTATCTTCAACGAAGTCGTTAGCGTTCAATTTAGTCAGCAGTGTAATATAATATTTCTTGACACGCACTAACATTATTCCTACGACATTTCTTGCTACTCTGAAAATTTTCTCGAAAAATCATTTGTGAAATTTTACACTGTGACATATTCTTAGTAAATTTTCCCAACACGTATTGACTTTACACGTTCACTTATATTTATATATACATGAAATTGCTTTTATGTAAAATTAAATTAGATATTCGTAGGAGGTTTGATGAGGGCTGGGACGGGGCAGGTATTAATTGAGCCGTATGTTACTATTTGTATGGATGATGTCACGATGTACGGTGTAAATTTCGTTTTACGTGCTCTCATAATTAATACAATCCTGTGTAAGCTTTGTTTTAGCCTTATGTTGAAAGTGTGGCGATTGAGCATTATAATTAATGATGTTTTGTCTTTAATTAATGATGAGAAAAGCCAAAAGATCCTTTCAAAACATTTTAGCATATCAGTTCTTTGATTTAAATTGTTTATTATATTGTACATCTCATGAAAACCCAAGGCAAACATTTAGAAAATGAAATGTACAAATCCTTTGGATGGACTGCACGAAAAGAGATTGATTTAGGGCTGACAATGTGCGAACATCAGAAATAATAGATTCTAATATGACATAATAATATAAAATATTTACAAAATGGTAAACCAGGCATACGTACTAGTCGGAACCGTGTTCCTCGCAAAACTAAGATACGCATTTTTAAAGAGACCAATGCAAACTATTGTCTTGTTTTACTTTTTTTTTTCGCCAGAAATGAAACCTAGGTTATATGTTAAAGGTCAATACGAAGAATCAATAGCAAAAAGAACTCGGCCTTTAAACCGTAAGTAACGGAACGAAGATATTTATAGAAGCATCGCTAGTATATTTTTATCAGGCGTTACCTATTTTTGGTAAATTATAATGAAATGTAAATTTAATACGTAATATTTTGAGGTTTTTAATGATAAAATAAATAACTTCTCTCTCAAGTCTCTAACTTCGTTTGGTTACGGCTGGTAGGCATATTTTTTTGCTATTCATTTATCATACAGTCCTTTAAGATATGGCCAAGGTTTCAGTTATGGCAAAAGATAAAATAATATATGCCAGCAATGTATGGGAAAGTTTCATTCCCCTTTGGGGCTTATTTGAGCCGATTTGGTTAACTTATAAGTATGACGGCGTGTAAACTATACAATGCAATTTAAACTTGCGTTGTATAATTTATGTAATTTTAAATGCGTGTCTTAGTTTAGCAAGTGTTACCACGTTACCAACTGGGGCACGTACGCCTGGTTTACCTACTCTAATAACAACAAATATATATTTGATGTTTATTAGTATATTTTTTGGGGTTATACGCACGTCGTCCTATTTCAACTTAGTCCCATGCAAGTAGTTTGTAAAAGAAGAGGTAGGTTTCAAGGTAAAAAACCCGTGATAAATTATTTACATACCTACAAATTTTTACGAAACCCTTGGTGCGCGAGTACGACTCGCACTTGACCGGTTTTTTATAAATCCAACCCACTTTGGTCCACCAACCTACCTCTTCCCTTACAAATTACTTGCATGGGACTAAGTGCGAAATGATGTATGTGATTTAAAAAACATTACAATTCGGTTTTCTCTTTTTTGTACAATAACATATTATTTAGAAGGGTTTTAAAATTAAATTATATGTCAGTGTGTTATTTAATAAGCTAAGAATGGTTTTAATCTGTTGTTGTATTAAATAAATAAGCAGTGTAAAATACCCATCTCTGAAGGCATAAAGGACATAAAAACCAAATAAAAATCAGATCCGTTGTAGGTTCCTTAACTAAACAAAATAGGTACGTATCTTTGCAATTTCATTCACGTTTACAAAGAGACTCACAAAAAACGTGAAACAAACAAATCCTGTCAGAAAAAATAAATTTGAGCACCGCCACTCCATTTTTTATTTTAAATAAGCTTTAAATCCTGGCCGAAAAAGATCATTAAGGATTACAAAAACAAACTAGGACTGTCGTAACGAGTTTTAAATCAAACCTACCTGAATTTTTATTAGTCTTGATTCAGCTTCTGCCTAAATAAATATTACAATATGAGTCTTAAATAAAAAAACACAATTGGTGACCTTATCGCATTCCTCGATCTCATTTGAAAGAACTTAGAATGGATAGAGATTGCCTCGATACAAAATGGGGTTGCATTTGGTGCATTTCAAAACAAGCTAAACAATTTGTGGAAAAACAAAGTATGTACTTAACATTAAAATAGATACATAAATGAGCAATGGAGATGCAAAATGTTGAGCAGTGGTGGCCGATTGGTAACGGCCCCGAATTACGAGTTGTAGGTCGCGGGTTCAAACCCAGCCAAGCGCGTTACTTTGTGTAATTTATTTCATCACTACTACTCTCAAAATGGTGAAGGAAAACATCGTGAGGAAACCCTAGATAGAAATTCGAAGACATGTGACATCCACCAACACGCACTGGGCCCGCGTGGTGGATTACGGCCCATTCCCTCTTCTAGAGAGGAGGCCTGAGTTCCAGCAATAGGAAAATTATGAGGCTGATTATGCTTATATAACATGAGCATAATTTCCTATTGCTAGATACAAAAATATATAGGGAAAGAAACAAGTGGCAACTATTATAAATATTTACAAACGAAAACATACATTACCTCAACGATCGAAAACTTTAAAGAGTAGTTACAGCGAATGGTAGAAATGTTGTTTCTAAAAGTATATGCGAAACTGGGTTGAAATTGTAAATACTTTTCGAATTTGTTTAGGAAACAACAAGTTTCAACAATGTTTAGTTTCGAATAAATCAGACTACTTCCGTTTTAGCATTCAGTAAAATGAGACCTTATTGCTATCAGTCACCACTGTAGGCGAAGGTTTGCGGATGGCGAGCAATGGGTCTGGACCAAGCACAAATCGTCGACGTCAGCAAATCGTAGGGGCCCAGCAGGGTCAAAGCCTACTGGGGCATGGGTTAAGTGAAAATGAACCCCGGGGCCCTGAAACGCAAGGCAATTAAAGAACAAACGAGTGGGTTTGTCCACGGGAGATGTAATTAGATGATTTTCCAACAAAAGAAAATTGCTATCAGTCCGCTGACCGCCTGTCTGTCGCCAGGATGTATCTCATAAACCGTAACAGCTAGTTGAAAATTTCACAGATGTTGTATTTCTATTGCCGCTATAACAACAAATACTAAAAGCCGAATAAAATAAATATTTGAATGGGGCTCCCATACAATAAATTTAATGAAATTTGTTGTACGGGAGCCCCATTCAAATATTTAATATTCAAATGTTGTTTGCTGTTTTTTGCTACGGATGGTACGGAACCCTTCATGCGCGAGTCCGACACGCACTTAGCCGACTTTTTAGTTTAAGTTCTTAAAATTCATTTAAATATTGTCTAGTAATCTGTCTGGTACTGCCGGATTCTGTGTTTCCAGATAGCGGCAACCTGGGGGTCCTTAAATCAAGATTGAATAGTGAATATTCTTCTAGGCAAGCGTGATTCGTTGTTAATCACATCGTCGCTATGAGTACTGGACAACTGATAAACATACATATATAACTAAATGATTTCTTTAATTTGATCTCTTATTTTAATGTAATATAATAATTTAAGTAATGTCATAATTTGAATTTTTATGTCATAATTTAATTTAAATTTATGAATTATAAGAACTTACTATTAATGTAATGCATCCTCTGAGTTTGGATTTTTATAATGTTTTCGAGATTAGGAGACCAGGAGACTCGTAGCACAGGTTTCACCTAGTATGGGCTCCTGTCTCCCGTCTGTAAACTGTTTCTTATAAATTGTATAAATTTACTAAATATGGGAGAAAATAAATAAATATTATTATTATTATTATATATATATTTCGAAATACATATGTATATATTATAGATAAATTACACCCAGACACAGAACAAATAAAGCTGGAACTTGAAACAAGAAGTACGAATGAAAAGAAAATGCTATGCCACATGTAGTAAAAATCAAATTCGTGCATCCATGTTATGTTTGGATTTACGTATGTTATCTGTTTAGATTTATCCACATTTTATCGCATTTTTTTTTTCCTGGCTATCTTGTTTTGTTATTTTACATACGTAGGTACTTACATCTGTTCGCTCTAATTATTAATTTTAGTTTTAAATATTGTTTCTCAGTAAGTGAATTTTGTATGCTATTTTTTATGAGAAATAAAGTTGTTCTTAAACCTTATTAGCTGTACATAATACAAACCACTAGTACTTAATTGACAAAAAACCCGTAACCTAAAATCTTGCCAAGTTATTACTTTTAGCTCGACGCAAGAATCAGGTGAAAATTCTCACAAGTTCAAAGACACACCTACAATCTTAGTACGAGTACAACACTAGAAATCTCTATGTCAATAGCGTTGGCCTCGCCCCGGTGGCTTGGCCTCGCGGCTTCGCAATTAGCCGTCTGTATTTTGTGCGGACTTGAGCCGTCTAGAGCCTTAGCTTGATTCAGCTACAGGATGACTTTAAACCGATTGGCAATCTTTCAGTCAATGATGTAAATTCTATACACTTTTTTCAAAACAAATATAGACCACCATTTATGCAGTTCTGAATTAAAAAAAAAGCTTTTAGTAGTTATGAAAAAAAATACTGGGCCTTATATGGCATTGAATAGTGAAATATGCTATTTTTAAAATAACAGTTATCGAGTATGTTCATTTCATACCTGTTTTTGCCAGTGGCTTCGTCCGCGTGGAATTAGTACTTCCCCTGAATACGAATCAAAACTCACGAAAATAATAATTTATAGTCCGTAGTACTCAGAGATAGCGCAGTAACTTATTAATGAAATAATTTTCATAATTGGTTCAGTAGTTTTAGAAATCACCCCCTAAATACAGACTTAAAAATTTTACCTCTTTGTAACATAGAGTTTTTATATAAGCGGTAATAGGAAAGAAAAAAAAATCGTTATAAATACTCGTACCTATGTACACAAAAGAATTACTTATTTCAATAGGTTCTACTAGCGTAAGGTGATTTTTTCTAAAATTTGTTATAGTAAAAGTTGTTTATTTTGACGAATAAATTTTCTTCCTGAAATACTGCCGATGATATAAAGGGCACCCTGTAGTCTTAAAGCCATAGCTCGATTGCTTGAGACAATACGTGCGGTTCCCTGAAATGCAACAAGCTTGAAATCTGTTAGAAGTGGTTGCGTAAACGTTTGGATATACTTGGTTGACATAAGCGCATATGTTTGGTTTTCAAAAAATAAGTGTACTACAAATTATTCTGTTACCTGTTTGATGGTTAGGAAAAAAAGAAGATGGTGTGACAAGTTGAATTCCTAATTAAACATTGGCAGAAAGTAGCAACATTAAAAGCTGTCCCGGTATGAAGTACTGCCAGACTTTTGCAAGAACGCCGAGTTTCCTAGCAGCTATCTTGGATTTGGACTCAGTAAACCACCCGAAATTAAGGTCTGAGGAAACTTCAACTCCCAAGAGCTGAAGACGGTCGGTGCACTCCAGGGATATATTCTGAAAATCAGGAGCCAAGGTGAACGGGCTCATTTTGGCGGTGAACAGAGACGTTTCTGTCGGGTGGCGTTGAATCTCACCAGATTGGCTTCACCTTACTTGGAGACTGCCTGAAGTGAGACATTCGTACGCTCAACCATAGCCTCTCTTTCAGGCCGGATTAGTTCCTTACTAGCCCGAGCACTTGACAGGTATCTCTCTACAACTGTGCTATCATCTGAATACCCATAGATACCGGACATCAACAGATCGCTAAACTACAAGTAAACTGTTTTTGGAGATCAGTAACTACCACACCGTTGATTGGCATACAGAATGTCGTGTTCCTAAGTTTTTACGACAACTTTTTCCATACTTAAGCCAGTAATTAACCATGTGACCATATGACGGTAACGTAAAGTGTTCACGACTGTACTCATTAGGGCTGTCGCATAAAAACTGCCAATAAAAGTTACTACACCTTGAATGTACATACGCGTACAACAGCGTTTACGAGGGTGATTTTACGCGACCGGGAAGACTACGTCAGAAAGTCACTGAACATATTTTTGTCTATACGTAAAAATACTTACAAAGAGTTATTTTTCTAAAAACCAAAAGCTATAACGTAAAATTCGTTGTTGAATAACTCCAAATAGAAAGTTATGACATTCATTTGATATTATCCATACTATAGGTAATTAACACTAGCTTTTGTCTATGACGTCGTTGGCGTAAATGTCGGTTATAGCTGAAGCGAAGTCTTTGAGGTTACATCGTGCCAAATTTCATCAAATTTGGTTTAGTAGTTTAACTGTGAAAGCATTGCTGGCAGACAGACTTACTTTCACATTTATAATAATATTAATAAATTTGTATGGATATGAAAAATATAAAAAATAAATAGTAGGTACGTATTCGGTTAGTATGGATTAAAATTGCGGAAGTATCCGTCTCTTTCTTATGTTTTTAGACCAAATTTCAGAATCTGTTTTGATGAATTCTCTCTCGTCATCTCTAAATTGGATGAGAGAGTGCATTCTCTTTTGATAATTTTCAACTTTCAAATGGTTCACCCATTTGAAAGTTAACTGGTAAAAGGTAGTATTAAAATGTAATATTATAAATTCAGATGCTAGCAATTGAATAGATACGCGTGACCTATTTTATGAAGAAGTGAAAATGAAAATTCACTATCAAAATCGATAAATAGTTCAGGTGTCAAAACGCACCGATTGACGGATGGTAATTTACATCATCTTTTTCCAAACTAGCTTTGGGCCGGCTTTCAATCTAACCGGATGGTACTGAATACCTGTATTTTACATATAGCAAATGCTGTTCAGACTTCTACTGCTTGGATAGAATGACGGTCATGCAGTCTTTCTGGCGGCTGACTATATGTAACGATTGTCAAAGATCTACAAATGACCACCGGGACTAACGGGTGTTAGTAATATCCTAGATAGAAGTCTACTTTTTAAGGTTCCGTACCTCAAAAGAAAAAAACGGAAGCCTTATAGGATCAGTTTGTTGTCCGTCTATCTGTCTCTCTGTAAAGACCATTTATATCGGGAAAACGTGGAGGTCGAGTTGAAATTACAACCATATACTCAGGTCTGCAGTCCCTTGAAGCTATGTAAAAAACAAATTTCTAATTAACGAAAAAAAAAAGATATGGTCGGTTATGTTGCAAAAAACGTGTATTTCGACACTCTCAATGGAATCAAAATTCATAGGGTACTTCTTTTTGACCTAGAATCCTGAGATTTGGCATGACGCAAAGTGACATAGCACATTTATAGGAGAAAATCTGAAAACTGTAAATTTGTGTTAACGTCTCAAAAAATTTAACTGTTTTCATAGGTAAGTTTGTACGGAACCCTCAGTGCGCGAGCCCGACTCGCACTTGCCTAGTTTTTTTTCGTAACTTACAGGAACCAGAAAATCAAATACTTTGTTTTATTTTCAGGTTTAGGTTACGAGTAGCAACGGGGCCAGATCATTTGTAACTGGGTCACTTTTATCCGCGACCCAGAATAGTTCTGCTGTCAGCATTCGCTGAGTAAGTACTGGAACCCAACGACTTTGTACGACACGGATGAATGAATGGATTTTTATTTTTAGATGGCCTTTCTGTTTATTCAAACTAGTGGTTTATGAACTTACGCCTCTGTTTTGATGACGACATGAGTGTGCAAGTTTTTTTTTTGTTTTGTTTTTGTAGGAGATGTAATGTATTACAGAGAGGCAGATTTTTGCATACCACATGCAGGGTTCTATTAAGAGTAGTTATTTTTTTTATGATTTACTGGAAGAAGATTAAATTGTATTGCATATATAGGCTTTTTTTATTGGGTGGGAAAATCATCTTATGACAAATCCCGTTCCCCCTGAAGTAATTGGTTGATGAAATATTTACAATAGTGTTAGTACAGTCATATTGCACGTCTACAATTGTGAGCTTTTTATTGTGTTTAGTAGTCGAAAATTAAATAAAAAGTATATTAAGAACTATTACTATGTTTGTTGCATAAAGCTCAACTCATACTGGAGCATAGTTCACAGTTCACACGAGCTCTTAACACGAGATATTTGACAACCTAAACTGAACTGTAAATGGGATGGATTGTTTTTTTTTTTAGGTGGGAAAGTCATCTTATGACAAATCGCGCTCTTGGGAGGAGCGAGAAATAGTGTCAGACTTTCACTGACTAAAAACCCACTCCCGTTCCTTCTTTGCCTTCGTCCCAGACCCAATGCTCGCCGTCCGCGAGCCCGCACCTACGGTGGCCGGAAATCGGGATCGGAATCCCGGCGGCGGTAGGGGCGTGAGGACCGTTGCCTCACGCGATTGGCCGCCTCCTTTGCTAGCATTACTGCTTCGCAGAAGGAGGCGACCGCCTGTACCAAAGCCCGGCGCGAGAGATCGCCGCCGCCGATCGCCCCCACGAGGACACGGCGTTGCTCTGCCCAAGCGGGGCACAACTCCACCGTGTGCTCCACCGTGTCCTCCGGGCGGTCCACACAGTGGCGACAACCGGGCGTCGCTTCCGCACGAATCCGGTGCAGGAACTTCTCGAACTTACCGTGTTCGGTGAAAACATGCGTCATGCAGAAGGTGAGGACGCCGTGAGGTCTTTCCAACCACGCCTCAAAGATGGGACTTACCGCCATAATTGGGGCGTGCCCAATGGAGCTAAATAGGATGTATAGATCAAACCCTCTTTCCCTTTCGCGGCTCTTGTTTTTCAACTACAACGCTAGATGGCGCGCATCATGGCGCGGCGACTCAACATTCAATTCAATATTTGCATGACACAAATTTGTATAACATATGATACGAAAGAAAAAGGATTTAGTGATAGTGTGGCGGGTTACAGGATAGAATGGAAGAAAAAAACGTGTTGCACCGACCCCAAGTAATATGGGATGAGGGCAGGAAGCAGAAGAAACATACTATAAAAATATAAATGATTATATAATATAATAAACACTTCAATATTTCATAATATATTAAGAAAAATACACGCTAGTAAAGTGTTGACTAACTCAACCATTTCTTCTTTTTTTTTCTAAGATCAGATGAACCAAAGATTCTTAATCACACTTTTTTTTTGTTAATGTCAATAAGCTAAAACAGTTTGTCGTAAAATGAATATATTAACGACAAACCCGTTCCATAATTATATGAAATAATAGTTAGATTGTTAACCTACCACCTAAGCATGCACATTATGGAATGCCAAAAAATAATTGAGTATTTAAATAGATCTTGTTCTTCTTTTCGATTCGATAGACTCGATTTTTGTTTTCTTGCCAGCATTCAGCAACCAGTACAGCAGATTATTAATCTCGTATAAATCTCAAAAGAAGCAAGTGGTTGTGCAGAAGGAGCAGCAAAGTAGGTAACGCAAGTCCTGCGAACCGGCTCCACACTAGCACTGTGTCTGAGATGGTTTGAGAAAGCCCCATTTGTTCAAATTTATCATCATCATTTGTCAAGTGTCGCCATAATGAGCGCTCCTGTGCGTCGCGCATCCATCGGATTCCCGTGAACCTTACTAGGTCATGGTTCCACCTTATGGAAGAGCTTCCAACGCTGCGTCTTCCGGTACGTGGTCGCCATTCCAGAACCTTTCGTCCCCATCGACCATTTGTTCTGCGAGCATTGAATTCTGCCCACTGCCACTTAAGTTTAGCGATTCTTTGGGCTATGTTGGTGTTCAGATTTAGATTGTTATTATCGTAACTATCTAAACTTCAGCAGACTAAGAGTAGTGGTGGCCAAATGGTAACGGCCCCGACTTACGAGTTGTAGGTTGCGGGTTCAAACCCAGCTAGGCGCATTACTTTGTGTAATTTATTTTATCACCACTGCTCTCAAAACGGTGAAGGAAAACATCGTGAGGAAACCGGGAAATCGGCATGTCCTAGAACCGGGAAATCGGCATGTCCTAGAACCGGGAAATCGGCATGTCCTAGAACCGGGAAATCGGCATGTCCTAGAACCAGAAATTCGAAGACATGTGACATCCACCAACCAACACTGGGCCCGCGTGATGGATTACGACCCATACCCTCTCCTAGAAAGGAGGCCTGAGTCCCAACAGTGGGAACATTATAAGGCCGATTATGCTATGCTATCTAAACTTCAACAAGAGTGTTCCTGTTTCACATACTACTTTATAAAATGTTGTTAGCTTATACATCACAGTTTCAAAACACCTCAACATCTATAACTAGTCCTTGAGGTACACCAAGCCGTTTCAAAGGGGATTCTCTAAAGGATTACGTAATTATACGACTTAACGCGTCATATAGTTAGTAACTCGCTTTAAGCAGGTTAGACTGAGCTATACAGGTAACTTGTTATAGAATTATGAGATTGGAAACGCGTATTATGTACTTAAAGGTGTGATAAACTTGATAGGTTTGGATTTAAGATTCATCGAAGCTCATCATGATGAGATATAGACGATCGGGGAGATGTGGTAAGTGGTATTGTGATGAGCTGAGATCGGCATTAGGTACAGTTTTTTTATGTACTTAGACTGGTTTCATACAGTGAAAGAATAAAGTGAATACGCCTCAAATCCTGAGATAAGTTTTAAAGATAGTTTTTTTATTATACTATCAGAAATATAGCAGAAATTTTTTTTCCTGTATATAAATTGTATAAATTCTTGCTTACTTCACCTCAGTTGTCGTAGAGCGATCTTTTTCAATGGTTTTTATACGTTCGGACAAATTCAAAATTATATGTTAGATCTCGATCGATTATCTTTGTTTTAGTAACTTATCTATCTCTGTGGTTTTTTTTTTTGTAATTTTGTTGGCCATACGGGATTGTCCATTAGAAATCCCTGGAAGATCCACATAGAATAAGCATATCATAATTTATGGGCTTATGAGCATATGTATGGCATTAGAGACTTCCAATAACACTTTACATGGTGCCAAGATGCAGTAGATGGGTAATCGAATCCTGATACTTTAAAACTGCTCTTTCGTCTCATACATCAATAAAGCTGTAATCAAATAAATTAACCAAATGCCCAACAATTTATGATCCTGTAAACCAATCATATTCCTTTTACATCTCGCTTCGGGCGACATTTGAGTAACCGTTAGGCAAATTTGTTCTGACCACAACCAGTTTCTGTAATAAAATGCAATGACAGATACATGGCACTTACAACTTTTCATTACCGCGTTTCCTAGGTATCTTGGACGCAATTAGGTTAGTAATGACAGCCTCTGTCGGCGATATGAAACTTAATCGAATGCAAATCAGGTGTTTTTCATAAATGGACAGTCAATAAGTGTCCACTACACTACAAAGCTGCTTTACAAACATCAACTTTGATAACAGTGCTTTAAGGTCTGAAATTCAATGGCGTTATATCAGTTCAAACACAGGGCCGCATTACTAACAAAAAAAAAAAGAAAATTCTAAAATGTTCTAAATTCGAACGGTTTTTGAGGTAAAACTTTTTCCAAAAGCCAGTAAGTAATTTAAGAAAATTATCTTCTATCAAAACGTCAAGAATGTCGAGAAAATGAAATTAATGGTTTAAAATGCAATTACGACGTATCACGGCAGGCACCTACGATACTTGATTAAAGTAATTTTGAGCCCGATTGAAAGTATTTTAATCAAATTAAAAGTACGCGTTTGAGACAGTTTAGGAAGAAATTATCTTGATTGTTCAACGTGGGTAGATAACACGTGTGTGGGTATAAAAAAGATGTTAAATTTTTTTTTAAGAGGCAAATAACTACATTTTGAGGTGAAGCAACAAGGGACCTCTATAAGAAGTGGCTGGAGAGATAACACAGCGTCCTTAACGAGCCTTGTCTTTCATGCAGGTCCTCACTAGACATAGCAAGTTCGAGGGGTTCTTGTTTATTTTTATTTATTTTTTTATTAGATCATCTCAAGTTTCTGACTATACGGAGGCGTAGGTACAATACATATGTAATTAGTTTTGGTGAATAAAAAACTTTTTTTTGATGGGGTAGTCGTTCGTTTACCTGATTATAGGGTTGTCTACCATAAAGACTTATTGGTATATACTTACTTGTACTTTTTCGTTTCCAGCAAAAAAAAGTCAAAACGGTTCTGTCTATAATATACCTAAAAACTATTTTGTTAATATGGCTATCAGTTGTTGGCTATAATGTGTCTCAAATATATTTCAACATATTTAGTTTGATGATGACTATATTTAGTTTACCTGTTGTACTAAAAATAGTACAATTACGGTTTACCTTAACAGTCTGAATCACGGAGTTATGACCTAATTTCCAATGTCAATGATGTCACTTTAAATACATAATTGCCTTAATTAAACCTATAAGCCCACACACCCATTGTTTGCCCACAATGAATATTAAAATATTGATTGTTGATGAATTAAGGTTACTCTGGTATTTTTTATGATAACAGAATATACAATCTGGAACTAAGACCCGTTAAAAGTTGCACTGAAAATTATTACACAATTGATGTGATGAATTACGAGTATCTACCGCACGCTTCGGACTGTCATCACACTAATATTTTATAGGAGAAAGTTTGTGAGTGTATGTGTGTTTGCCACGCTCGAACGGCTGTACGAAGTTCGATGAAACTTCGCAAACAGGTAGATCATTTTTTGGAATAGCATAAAAGATATCTTTTTATCCGGGTAGTACGTTTTTTTCGGTTTTCTACTGTCACGTGGACGAAGCTGCTAGCAGCAACTGGTCAGTTCATATTTTTTTACACAAATTATGTGTTAATACTTTAATTGAGTGTTAATATTTACTAAAATTATGTGTTAATTCTTTAATTGTGTGTTAATACATTATTTTTTTAACACTAATAATATATTCTTTCATATAAGCATAAAGCATAATCAGCCTTTTAGTATTCCCACTGTAGGGACTCAGGCCTCCTCTCTTTAGGAGAGGAAATGGGTCGTAATCCACCACGCGAGCCCAGGGCGGATTGGTGAATGTCACATGTTTTCAAATTTTTGGTTCTAAGACATGCCGGTTTCCTCACATTGTTTGCCTTCACCGTTTTGAGAGCTGTGGTGATGAAATAAATTACACAAAATAATGCGCCTGGTTGAGTTTTAACCCGCGACCTACAACTCGTAAGTCGGGGCCGTTACCACTCAGCCACCACTGCTCTCTCCCTCATCGCTTTCATACTTTTCGATAATAATACTCACGAACAGATTGTTATTTGTTATTATAATGAGCTTACTTAATATTACGATGAGTTTTCTTTCTTATATGACTACATATTATAAAAAAAACCCACCGCGTCTGTCTCTCTGTTCGTACATTTGCGATAAACTCAAAAACTACTAAGCAAATTTTCATGTGGTTTACACCAATATACGGAGAGATTCATGACATAGGTTTGAATGTATAATATATGCATATTAATATTATTATTTTTTATATTTTGTAGAGAAAAACCGTGAATTTAAATGATTTATAACACTCGAGCAATAATGGGGCGCAACATTAGTAGTAAGGTATCTATTAATTATAATTAAAAAAAAGACCAAAATTAGAAATGTGAAATGTTCATTATTCTCTCAAAAAATATAAAAAGTTACATTCTATATTTTAACGTGTTTCCAAAACCAACACACACCCACAATCTCAAATTCTGTGATCATGAATTTGTATCCTCCTACGACGTTATACCTACCTACGAGTAGAGATGTTTCTTATTCATTCATTCATCACAGCATCCCATTTCCTTTGATTACTCGTACGACTTTGCCCCGTGTTCATTACGGAGTTAATTCAACACAGAATTTGTCTTTCGAAACGCTTATTAAGAAACGAAAGAGAGAACTCATTAATTTGTGAAATTCTCTATACTCACATCACAACACTTCCTACGTAATTTTATTAATTGCACACGCTCCAAGTACGGCCCTGGCGCGGCGATCACGAATTAGCAATTTAATATATCAACTTGAACGAGCATTATTAAAAATAATAGCCATTTATAACAACCTCTTTAAGGTTTTCAGACTAATATAAAGTTCTATAAGGAACTGCTACCGTATAAGGATTTTATAAGCTTTGACTCGTAATTATATGACTGGTGACAAGCGTCAGAATAAGGTTGTCGCTCATAATATAACACATAAAAGATAGGTACAGAAATCAATCTACATACAGAGCGCGTTCGTGCAACGCACCATAGACACCGCTCACGGACATGATAGCTCGGTACGTTTAGGACCAGTGCGAACGCGAGTGCCATAAGCTTGAGACACGCATCTGTGAACTTTTTTGTGAAATATAGGAGCAACAAAAAAAGTTTGGGCACGCCACAGTTATAGCGGTAAGCCCCTCTTTTAGGAGTGGCTGGAAAGACAACACAACGTCCTTACTTTCTGCATGACGCAGGTCCTCACCGGTGCAGGCCATGGTCCGGAGCAAGGAGGAGTGGCAGGCGGTCGCCTCCTTTTGCGAAGCCGTAATGCTAGCAAAGGAGGCGGCCGCCGGCGCAAGGGAACGACCCTCACGCCACAGCCGTCAGGATTCCGAACCCGATTACCAGCAGCGGTTCCGATCTACCCATTGCTCGCCGTCCGCCGCCCCTAACGCAACCGCTGAGCGTAGGTTTGAAAATTAAATTACGTACATGAGATTGACTTCTGTACCTATCTATTTTTTGCTTTTAAGGAGACTCAATAAAGTATATTGAAGAAATTGTGCGTGAGAATATTGTGGACCAAGTATATCAATCAATCTTTAAGCTCACAGATTGACAGTTGTCACAGAAGTGAGATAAATCTTAGATTTGGTTGGCGTTCGATTTTTTGTGGTAAAGAATATCGCACGAATTTCAAGCAATGTTTGTTGAATTTTATTTGTGCTATAATTGTAGCAACCACTAAACTTCAAAATTCTTCATCGTTTTATTAAAGTTTGTCGCGCAATGTAGAACAGTACAACAGTTTAAATTCAACTTTCGGGCAGTTGCCTGGGCCAGATACATCACCGGTCTGTACGACGCATCCTTTCTTTTCAACGGAAGTTTGCAGGACATCAGTCTGTTCCACATACCTCTATACTATCCATGAATTCTAAGAATTATTTATTTATTTATTCTTTATGCACAAAGGAGTAAAGAGGCGGAATTAATGCCTTAAGGCATTTTCTACCAGTCAACCTTTGGGTGATGCAGAGACAAATTGTGGTAGGTGCAATATTACATATTATAAATTTCTTTATAAAAACACACACCTATAAAGTACAAAAACACTATAGTTATTTGTGCAACAAGAGAGCAAAGTTGTTTTTTGCTGCGAGTGCTAATTTTGAGTCCCGAGCAAGCGAAGGATTCTTTGATTGAATCACGAGCGTTAGCGAGTGATTCTAAAGTAGAATCCTGAGCGAGGGGAGAGATTCAAAGGTACGAGATGTAAAAAGTTTTGCTCTCGTGTTACACACATAATTTTTCACTTCAGCAGCGAGAACACATATTACTTAGGAAATAAAATAATTAACAGTAATAGATTTAATATTGATTTCAATTAAAATAAATACTATCTCTGTCGCTAGTTTTGCTCATATTTTACAATTATTTGCCACTATTTTATTTCCGCTGTTTTTTTAAAGCAGGTTCTAAAACAGTCAATGTTGAAACGATAAATAATTATTTAAAGGTTAAATGCCAGTTTTATCTGCTGCTATAAGTACTCAGATACTCTTATTTTTGTTCATAATACAATAATAAATTAAAAATTCAATAATTTAAAAAAAAAAACAATTTTATATTTTACCAATATTTTCTATTTATTACGCATTTCCGAACGTGTTTTTCTTTGTGGTGGAATTTCAAAATCGGAATGAACTTCGAAATGGCATGTTTCTCACTCACTTTTTTATAAGGGCGAGAAAGAGACAGAGTACAGTGCAGTTCGAATGTTTCGAACTGTATGTTGTACTAAAAAAATAAAAAGTTACTTTGTCTCACGCAGTGAGCAAAATCGAGTTTTGCCCACTGTTATCAAGCAGCAAAACCTACTTGTTTGAGCTCCTGTGGTGAAAAATATAATATACTATATACTAATTACTTTAAAATTTATATTATTTATAAATCTTTTTCTACTTTTTTGCTTTTTCCCAAGTCGGCTCTTAAAATTTTTAACCGACTTTAAAAAAGGAGGTTCTAAATTCGGTTGTATTTTTTTATGTGTGTTACCTCAGAACCCCATCGTAGGACCGATTTGCAAATTCGATTTGAGATTTTGAGTCCGCCAGTTCTTTTCTAAAAGGTGTTTCTTCATGATACTACTTAGCAAGATGTCATCCTCTACCTCTCTTCTGTTCAAGCAGTTGCAATTGCAATTGCAATGCTTTGTGAGTATTCATGAATTTTGCGTAAGTATATTGCTCAGATAATAGGCGATTATAATTTATATTTCTTTTGTACATGTTTGCCATCTAACTTCTCCTAAGCGGCTTCACCGATTTTGATGTAATTTGGTGTATATGAGTGAGTCTGATGGTTTAAAAATACAATCGGTCTTGGTAGATGGCGCTGTGGACGCTAGGTACGCCTATCGGAACCGCTAATACGGACATAAAGTTTAAACGTGATGTATGAGTCAGCCCTAGCTAATGATAATGACGATGATCAATCAGGCTGGCATGAGTGCAAAAATGTAATATGTTACGAAAGAATTTTAATACTCAAGTAAACTGGCGCCAGTTTTTCATTAATATGACTGGATTACTTCCGTGTCTTTAAAATGAATTGTCCATTGAAACTGATTACTGACAATGAGCCAGAATAGTAGAGTCTTAAATTAATAGGTATGCAGAAATAATTGTGTAATTTATTTTATCACTATCGCTCTGAAATCATGATGAAACCAGAAATGTTGCCGGCTTCATCACGCGTGTATGAAGTGCTGCTCTCATTTTTGCGATGGATCCGCCAAATACCAGCTTGATGCACTAGGGTCGATTGAGGAGCGAGCCAAGAAACTCATCGGCAATGATACAATTGTCGAGTCAAAACTCCAAAATCTAGCATCGACGCCGTGTTTCTAGCTTGTCGATTTTCTGTCGTTTAAATTTCGGGAAGTTTGCGTTGCAATTGCACAATTTAATCCCGCCAAGTCCATTTCATCATCAGACCACTTTTTTTTTTTTTTTTTACGGTGGGAAATAATCCAAATGACTTCTCGCGCTCTGGGTGGAGCGGGAGGGCGTGTCAGACTTTTACTGACTAAAACCACACCTGTATCCTTCAATTACCCTTTGCGTTCTAGGACTAGCTAGCGAGCATCGGCCCTGTTGGGCTCCTACGGTTTGCTGACATCTCTTTGAGGAGCGCGAGGATCACTACGCGCTGTCGACGACTGGGCTCGGTCCGGTTAGTTACCGAACAGCCGGACGGCGAGCTACCCAGTGCTCAACGTCCGCAAGCCCGCGTCTACCGTGGCTGGTAGTCGGGGTCGGAATTACGGCGGCTAGGGCGTTAGGACCTTCGTTCCCTCACGCGTGCAGTCATCAGACCACTAGACGTACGTTGTTGCGTCACCGGTAGGTACATGGTGGATATCCCACCCATACGAGCTAGGCGTTTTGGGAACGCATTTATTGTGCGTACAGATAGGGAGTGTAATTTCTTAACCGAGTCTGTGTTTCTTGATAGCTACAATCTAGGGGTCTTTAAGTCAAGAGTGTATAGGTTACTTCTAGGCAAGTGTGCTCCATCGTCGGTCACATTATCGCTTGCCATCAGGTGAGATAGATATCCTAATTGAGCTAAAGAAAAAAAAATGCCCTGGGTCTTACGCCTTCTTCTAAAAAGGAGGCCTAAGTCCTAGCAGTGTTAAAATTGTGCTATACACAATCGCAATCAATTGACGGGACGCGGATAGTTGACAAGGACAAAGAACGGACACTTGCCCTTTGCTCGTTCATTGGATGTTGCCATAATGTTATTATAGAGGTGTCATCGCTCGAATAATTAGAATTGTGTCATCTGTTAATGATAATATTTAATTTATTATATTATTGTCATTGTATCTATTAATAACATAAACCAATAAATGCCTCAATAGGTCTAGTTTGTGACATGATTAATAGCATTTTTTACATTGTATTCTGTAGACCAATTTTAATTTAATTTTCTAATGTTTTTTTCCAAATTTGATTTTTATTAATTTTATTTTAAAGTAAGTAGTTCTAGCTTACTGTCATTACTTTTATTAGGCATGAGGTGCTAACTTATAATAAATTCTAATACTAAATTAGATTATAGAAAATTCTTTTTTTAATATGGCAGTTTATATATCACCGGAAAATTGCAAACGCCGTAAGATTGTAAAATGACGCAAATAATTGTAAACAATTTTTACTAAATAAGGTACGGTTATGTTGGAAACTAATGAATTTGGATTTTATTTATCGTATAAATAACCGACTTTCTCATAATATATTGAGAAATTTTAATAGTATAATTTTTGGTTGGCCAATAATAAAATAAACAAATGATGTTGATGAACGATGACGATGTTCCATCTGTGTTCACCGTATTGCAAAGTAGAACACCAAAGATCAATTTCAACAATGACATATTTTTTTCCTGCCAAAAATTGAGAAGTAATATGAATCGCAGAATTCATTTCTGCGAATATCCATTCGAAAGGCAGCCAATTCATTAATGCAACTATTTTTAACGCTCGGAATATGTGTTTAACCTACGAATGTATTTACAAAAGTAGGTGAAACACGATGATTTATACGTTGCATAAGTTTTTAAAGATCGTTATACTGTTCCAACGAGTTATTTGCTCGCATATGAGAGTGATAAAAATTTTCTACACTTGTGAAATGCGTGGGAAAAAAAATAATTTATTTCGTCGGTATATTTATGTGCTTTCACTTAGATTATCATCGACATGATATGTTTGTGGAAACTGTTGTGATAGGCTAGTTTGGGAATATTATCGTGAGAATTACAAATCGATTTCGGTTTTTTATTGAAGTAAAACTGGAAATCGAATGACATGTCCGTTAATCAGTGCCATTTTCCGAGACCTAGCAAAGCAAAACTGTCATTGATGCAGATAAGTATTATCTATCATTTGATTCCCGTCACAGTGTTTTGTGACCTTAAGTCAAATAGATCTTTTTTGTATTAATTTTATGTATGGGTCTTCGTAGAATAGTTTTTAACCATTGGATGGATCTGACTAAACCTAGCTATTCAAGGCAAAAGTTTGGGTGTATGTGTGTCTGTACGTTTGTTACTCAAACACACTTCAGCAGCTGAACGGCATAGCACAAGCATAGCATAACCAGCCTTTTAATGCTTCCACTGCTGGGACTCAGGCCTCATCTTTTTGAGAGGGAATGGGCCGTAATCTACCACGCGGGCAATTTTTGGTTCTAGGACATGCCGGTTTCCTCACGATGTTTTCCTTCACCGTTTTGAGAGCAGTGGTGATGAAATAAATTACACAAAGTAATGCGCCTGGCTGGGTTCGATTACGCGACTTACAACTTAGTTGAAAGGATTTGAATACAATTTCACACATGGGTAAACCACGTCCTGGAATATGACCTAGAATAGTTTGTATCCCGGGAGTTTATTCTCTTGGAATATTTTTTTACTCCCACGTAGACGATAGTTAGTATAATATAAAAATAAATAAGGAACAAAAAAAACAGAGCAAGTGCGAGTCCGACTCGCGGACTGAGGGTTCCGTGCAAACTTACCTACGAAAATTGTTTAATTCCCGAATTGAGTTACGAAGATTTTTCCGAATCGGAAAAAGTTTTTTTTTTGTTACCTAACTACAAATTTAAAGTTTTCTGATTTTTTCCTATACTTGTGTTATGAGACCTTGATTCTTGCGAAATTTCAGGATTCTAGGTCAACAGAAAGTACCCTATGAATTTTAATTCCCTTGAGAGTGTCGAAATACACGTTTTTTCCGACATAAAGACCGTGTCTTTTATTCGTAATTTCAGAAGTTTGGGTTTTTCACAGCTTCAAGGAACCGCAGACTTAGGTATATGGATTTAATTTCAACTCAATACCTCCACGTGTTTTCGAGATAAAGGGTCTTAACAGACAGACAGACAGACGGACAAGAAAGTTATCCCACAAAGGTCCCGTTTTTTCCTTATGACGAACGGAAGCCTATTGAACAAGGAGTGAAAAATGAATAGAGAAGACCACCGAAGTTGCAAAATAAGAACTTCAACTCAATTTATTTAAAGTTCTACCTTCATTTCCAACATTAAATCAACTCACAAATTCGAAAACCCATTATTATAATAAACCTCCGAAGCTGAAATATCTTTGGACGGGAAGCAGAATCAAATCCGGTGGTAACATATCGAAATAAAACATCGAACTCCTTTATACGGCAATAGCGAAATGCACTTTAAAGTATAAGGTTATCGGAAAAACATTAGTCTTGGGTGGAAGGAGAGATATGACAATGGGGTTCGATCCTTTCAGAGCTATCTCTATAGTGATTCCGTTCTATTTGAATTATTTGTGTGCAACAAGTTATTATTATTTGATGCATAGAGTCGAATGAAGCGACGAGTTTAATGTGAAAAATGTGTCTGTAGTTAAATGAGGTACGATTGGCTCTTAAATTTTCATTCTACCAATCACAGCAGGTAATGTGCGCTTGACAATTTGTCACATAAAGTGTATGATAATATTCATAAGCATAGTCAGCCTTTTAATGTTCCCACTGCTGGGACTCAGGCCTCCTCTCTCTAGGAGAGGGAATGGGCCGTAATCCACCACGCGGGCCCAGTGCGGATTGGTGAATGTCACATGTCTTCGAATTAATGGTTCTAGGACATGCTGGTTACCTCACGATGTTTTTCTTCACTGTTTTGAGAGCAGTGGTGATGAATAAATTAAACAAATTAATGCGCCTGGCTGGGTTTGAACCCGCGACCTACAACTCGTAAGTCGGAGCCGTTACCACTCGGCCACCGCTGTTCTGCTAATTTCTCTGCTAATTTTCAATGTCTTCTGATAAAGACTCCTTTTTTACAAGAGAACTCATCAAACGATTTCTCCTGCTTTGTGTGGAGTGAGAGGAGGGGGTGTCAGATTTTTACTGACTTATACCGACGGTGTTCCTTCGGTTGCCTTTTGCAAGGACCACTGTAACTCCTTCGATTAATCCACTACCCTCACCTACAATTCATGGTCTCTAATTAGCATAGTTTAGGTAATTGCTTGTTGCTTTCTGTTTAGGAATTTAGTATTTAAACACGCGAGCTGTAGAGTAATAGATATCCCACTCCTCCAAGTTTCGTCTATTTGAGAGAAGCAGATCATCTTCTACGATATCCGACACACCGCTCTGGGTTTGTCCATTCCTCTTTCCCTGTCCAGGCGATCTCCCTTTGGAATGCGGTCCCTCTGAACATCAGAAAGGCAACCAGTCGGTTGTCCTTCAAAGTGAAAACTTTCGCAAGAAGTTAGTAGATTCATCACACTCTTGATTTGTTGTACTGTGACGTCTAAGGAGTTCACACTTATTATTAACTTCCACAACTGGCATGTAAGAAAAGTTTAGTTTGATTGATGTCAATCAATAGAAGAAGAAGACGTAAGACTTAACGTCGGGACGATTATTTTATATAGAAAATGATATATGAAAGTTCTTAGAACAATACAATAACACTAAATGATATAATAAGCCTTTCATTGCGTCTCCATCCTATATACAGTTCCTATTTGTTTTTTTCTCAATATCATTCTTTTTTTATGTATGTATCTAAGTGTTCTTATTTCCTCTCTGTCAGTCTTCTATTAAGTTACACCTGCCATGTTCTATCTCTGCACCACCTTAAGGTCGACTGGTAGAACATGCCGAAGACATTAAGTCCGCCTTTGTACAATGTTTCATTAGTGCATAAAGTTTTAAATAAATAAATAAATAAAATAAGCAGTTCAGGCAGCAGATGCTCTCTGCTGCCTGAACTCGAACTGTGGCCACTGTGAAAACTAATTACGGGCTTAGGTGGACCTCTGCAGAAACAATCCGGCTGATAGAGTATTCTTGACCCATCGCAAACACAGTGCCAGAGTGGAGCACCTTTACAGGATATGCCTCACCTCCTTTCCTGCTCCGCTAGGGCCCCGGAGAATTCCTGAAAAGAGAACCCGCGGTCGTTCCACGTAAAGGACAACTGAAGGACACTTGTTTGGTTTTAGTTAAAGTAAAAGTCTGGTACTCCCTCCTGCTCCAAGCTAGAGCGACAGAAGATGTTGCTTAAAAGAGGACAATAATAGAGTTATCCAGGTGGCTACATATTGGTCGGACAGAATTTGAGTTAAATCGACACACATAGTATCTAAGGCCATTCAGTAGTCAAACAATAATCAGGTTACATGTAACCAGTAGTCATCGTAAGCTTTTGTATATGAACGTGTAAATGTAAATGAGAAGAAAAGATACCTGTACCTATGTAATTTTAAAGATAAATTATTGATAGGTGTGTCACTTTAAGTTCTTTAGCAAGTTAATATAGGTAATAATAATTTTGATTTATTGAAATGAATATTTCTTGATAGTTTTGTAAAGGATCGGTAATAATCGTTTAAATATAATTAGTCGTAAAATATATAATATATCTAAAGAACTTGACTTACGTCAATTAAGTCCAAAATTTTTCAAAACTAACGGTTATAGCCTAAAGGGCGTTATTCAGCACACGATATTCAGACTCAGTCTTATTTTTTGTTCCGAGTAAGACCGGTCTAACCCTTATTACACTACGCGACATCGGTTAAGACTGTCTGAATATCGAATAGTCTAATAGGCCCTTAAAGAATTACTATGTTGGTAACGTTGTCTATTTATTACACATAACATAGATCTCAAAAGTTCACAAACTTATTGGATCATCACTAGACTTGGCAGATAAATTGATACCTACAGTTTGGTGATGCAAACATCACTCCTTGACACATTTTTAGTCTCTTTTAACATAAACGTAATATGATGTCATAATATTTGATATGCCTGTGTATTTTTGCCCGGTGTCTGACTAGTACTTTAATAAATTTGAGACTTGCTTTATACTATTAGAGAAGTTTTACATTGCGTATAATCGACACCGTGACACCAAAATTTCTATGTTAGGCATAGAAATTAGTATGATTTCAAGCTATTAGATTTGAGTTAGTTCTGTTAAGTTTTTCATCATGATGTTCCAAGTCTTATTTTACAGGTCGAAGCTTCTTTCATCCCGTCTTGTCAACCAAGTTTAGAAGTGACGCCAGTGACTGAAAAGTTGAAAAGGAATGGTTTGTCTTGGTATGGTCATGTGAAAAGAAGGGATGAAGCGCATGTTGATAAAAGAGTAATGAGTTTACATGTGGATGGATGGAGAGGGAGAGGGAGGCCAAAGAAAAGATGGAAAGATTGTGTGAGAAGTGATATGAAAGAAAGGGGAGTTAGTGATAGCGTGACGAGTGACAGGACGCTAATCCCAAATAAAACCGGACAAGGACAGGATGATGATGATGATCTCATCTTGTCAACGTATACGTTTCAAAATCCTATTTATTTACTACTAAACGACTTATAATTTGCAAGCTTAATATGAGAACCATTTGCAATGCCTGTTAGTGCCAAAACCATGATCATTAGTAGTTGCGGCTGTTAGAAAATCATTACACTGAGTATGCAATTATGGACTAAGTTACGAGATAAAACTGGTAGGACTTTCAAGCGATAATGCCATTTAGCACGTAAGCTATGCATGGTTGTAACACCAAGGGTTTTAGAGACTAGGACTGCAAGAATATTCCAAAGAATACGATGACATGATTGGCGCAGTGGTTAAGCGATTGCCTGCTGGGTTACGTGTCGTGGGTTCAGTTCCCGCATGGAACAAACATTTGCATGGCCTACTGATAGTTGTTCTGGGTTTGGGTGTCTTGTCGGTGTAGTTTTTTTTAGGTGAGAAATCATACAATGACTTTTCGCGATAGTTTTAATTTCAACTCAATACCTCCACGCGTTCCCGAGTTAAATGGTCTTGACAAACAGACAGACAGACGGACAACAAAGTAATCCTATAAGGGTTCCGTTTTTTCTTTTTGAGGTACGGAACCCTAAAAAAGTGACTTTATCAGAAGACTTTTGCTTCATAAACCCAGTTTGTTAAACGAAAGTCATCGCATTTATGTCACAAATTATCAATTGTTATTATTTTATGCACAAAGTCCACATATTTTCTCTCACACTGGTAGTGAAATACTTGCACAGAGCTACATACTTAGATAATTATACATCGGACTGTTCCAACTTAATACCGCAGCGCATGTGTTAAATCGGAGTGCTACTCCTAAGTAACGCGGATAGCCGTATGAGTATCAATTTAGACTGAATAGGAAAGCTTAGAACTGTTGCCAGTGTATTCGAGTTACTGTCGATTCGGACATAATATATTCGGACACAGTGGCCGAATCGACACATTTTATTTTTAATATTTTTTTCACCGATGATTTAGACACACACTGTTTAGTACAGTCAGATAAAAAGTATTTAAATATAATTTATAAGGAAACAAAGCTTTACTAAAACTGGATTTAAGCGGCCACTTAGGGTAATAAACTTTATATTTTATTTTAAGACTTTTTTATCTCACTCTACTCAATAGCTTCAATAAATTTGTAGTAGTGTCCGAATCGTCAATGAAATAATATTGAAATAATAAGGTGTCAATTTGGACACTGTCCAAATATACTATGTCCGAATCGTCAGTGAGTCGTGTACTCCATATTCGGAAAATATATATTTAGCTTCACTTGTTTTAGTTTAGTTTATATAGTTGCAATTAGAGAGCCTAGTTGATTGGAGTTCCGGGTGAGTTGCGCAGGGAAATTCCAGTTTGTTTTCATTGATTTAGGAAATGTTGTTAATTGAACTGAAGACTCAGTTTCGTAATTGGATTGATCTACTAAGGACATGGGTCGGGTTCTGAAACGCAAAAATGCTATCATAGAACGAAAAGGAACAAACATAAAAAAGGACATAAAAATTGAAAACATATATAGGTGTGGTTTTAGTCAGTAAAAGTCTGACACGCCCTAGTGCCCAAGAGCAGAGAAGTCATTAGATGATTTGCCATCTTAAAAAAAAACCTAGTCAATGATTTATACTTATTTTGAAGCTTGTGTATGTGATATTGATTGTCTTTTTTTAACAATATTCATTCAATCATAACGTAAACATATTATGTTATTAGTTGATCCGTAACAATTTATTTTTGCCGCTGACTCCTGACATACAGGCCCGCCTAGTTCGGGAGTCATAGGCTTCATAAATTACACCATTAATATGCCAATAAAGAATTATTATTTTTAAAGTTAGTTAAAAAAAAAACTTTTTCTATGTCTCTTTCTATCGTAAAACACACAACAAAATAAATAATAATAAAGATGAAACCTATTCAAACTCAAACACAAAATATAATTATCACTCTCACACTAGAATATTGTAAAAAATAATTACATTAATATTTCAAAGGTTTTTTCACACGAATGCACAATCATGGCGTCCCTACGCAGGCATTTGCATAACTGTGGGCCTATCGCGTAATTATCGCATTTGACTTCACCCGGGGCGTGAACAAGGTACGCTGGGACGATTTTTAGTCGCACGATTTAGACGCGCGTATTTTTATCTGTAGAGTGCTTTTTAATTGCAAGTGCAGTATTCTAAGTAATAATAATAGTAGTTTTTGGAAAAAGAAACTGAATTTTATTTAATGATTTTCAAATAAGTTAATTTTATTTAATTCAATTTATTTTTTCCAGATAAATTGCAATCGTTAGCAGTTATTATAATCATCTATTAATGTTTTTTTTCTTAAGAGTAATACACAACAAGAAATGGATACACAGCAATTGAAACATTAGATCAGGAGCGCACTACTCGTACATATAGTTTTGTCAAATGAATTCAAATTTCATGAAGATGAAGGAGCAATCCATATCCATTCTCCCAACAATGTGCTGCAGGAAGCTGTTGGGGTGTGACCTGTACGCGGTGCATCAGAGACGCTGTTCTGAGTGGCGCATCTGCAAACATTCACAAAAGTGTGGCAACCCCATAAACATCCTGAACGCGTTATTGTATTGTTCTCAAGTTTAGTGTTGCTAAAGTTTTTGAAATAACCAAAGTTCTGATCGAATACGTAAAAACATGTACAGTCAGGGGTCAAAAATGCAGTTCCACCTTACTAATACTAAAATGTCTATAATTTCTTTGTAGAAGAGGGTCAATGGTTCATGACTGAATTAATTGGTAGCATAGAATCTAAAGTATTGAATATACTAGTTGTGAACTTTTGAATTTCTACAACAAAGAGATTTTAGACACTTTAGCATTGGTAGAGTGCAACTGCACTTATGGTCCCTGCCTGTGCCTATCAACTATGTAAATTTTCGTAAAAATCAAGGTGTTTGTATTTACAAGTACGTATGACAAAAACATTTTGTCATTATAGATACGCAACTTAAAGACAGCAGTCATAGGGTGTGGGCTATGAACCCGACGGCGAGCTACTTGTCGTGTACAGCCAGTAGCTCGCCGTCCGACAAAGACCACCCGAGTCGACAGCTCGCCATGTTCCAAGCGCGCCTCAATGACATGTCAGCATAAATAGAATAGTATTGCTCGGTAAAGTCGATAAAAAGGGTTACGGACCCACACCACTTTACCATCCCCAAAAAAAAGTGTCAAAAAAAGGTTAAACTGCAAAAGTTATTCATTTTATACACATTTAAATCTAGTCTTAACGTAATTAAAACTAACTTACAAAATAAAAATAAAAGCCCTAAAGTACTAAAGCCCTAAAAAAAGCAATCTAAAGTACGGCGTCGAAAAACTCCTCCATAACAACTGCAAAAATAATACTAATTGACTATGTTACATTCATGCATTGGAAACTAAAGGCTTCATTTTGAAAAAAATATTCGTATTTTCTCGACAAAAAATCGTCTCGTCTGGTACGACAACGTTTTCGATTCAGTTGCGATATCAATTTCAAAATTAATGCTTTGACGAATTTCTCGTGTTCGTAGCTTGTACCGTGAAAGCACGGGACGTTTATTAGCAACGTGGAAATTATAATTAAACGGTGAAGGGAAAATGTTGAAGTATTTTTTGTTGATGTTGTTTTTAGGGTTCTCTGTGCCTCAAAAGGAAAAAATGGATCCCTTATAGGATTACTTTTTTGTCCGTCTGTGTGTCTGTCAAAAGCCTCGGAACGCGTTGAGGTATCGAGTCGACTTTTTAGGCGGTTCGGAAAAATCGTCAAGACTCTATTTGGGTATTGAACTATTGCATATACTATATTAAACTTAGGTAAGTTTGTATGGAACCCTCAGTACGCGAGTCAGATTCGCACTTGCCTTTTTCTACTGTGAAGGAGCTCGTGCCTGAGTAATAACAGCCGAACCAAATAAATGTTTTTTTTTTCTTCTAAAAGTTGTCTAGAAGTATAAAAAAATAAAAAATATAGGACAGCTGTAGGAATACCTTCAGTTGTCATTTTTTGCGAGGACTGCGGTTACGCCTTAACTGGCCCCATAAATTTTGCTGACATGTCATTAAGACACGCGTGGAATACGCGTGGACATGCCGTCGACCTGGGCTTGGTCTTTACCGACGGCCAGACGGCGAGCTACCCGTAGCTCACCATCCGCCAATCCGTGCCTACGGTGGAGCGATTGCTTGCTGCACTGCGTATCGCGATCTTCTAAAAGATCTTCTATTGTTTTATTTTGAAATGATAGCACTTCGCCAAACAAGTAAACCCACACATAAACATACACTAACATACACATACTCACAACTACACACAGTTACCACATTGTTGTCCTTCTGTCTGTCTGTCTGTCAAGAACCTTTATCTCGAGAAAGCGTGAAGGAATCGAGTTGAAATTAAAACCATATACTCAAGTCTGCGGTCCCTTGAAGCTGTTAAAAAATCAAACTAGAACTTAGAAAAGAAAAATAAGATACGATCTTTTATGACGCAAAAAAACGACTATTTCGACATTCTCAAGGGAATCAAAATTCATAGGGTACTTTCCGTTTACCTAGAATCCTGAAATTCGGCGTGAAGCAAGGTCTCATAGCACAAGTATAGGAAAAAATCTGAAAATTATAAATTTGTAGTTACATCACAAAAAAAATACTTTATTCTATTCGGAAAATACTTCGAGACTCGATTCAGGAATTGAACTATTTACATAAGTTAGTTTGTACGGAACCCTCAGTGCGCGAGTCCGACTTGCACTTGCCCGGTTTTTTTTGAGGTTGGAAATATCTGATAACTCTTCCTGCTCTGGTTGGAACGAGAGGGAGTATCAAATTTATACTGACTAAAAACCCCATCTGTGGTCCTTCTTGTCGTCAGTTCCTATTTAGCTATCACAGTTCTTGAGATATGGCCTGGTGACATACGGACAGTGGGGTCTTAGTAATAGGGTCCCGTTTTCACCCTTTGGTTACGGAACTCTAAAAAGCAAAAAAATCTCTTTCGTTTTATTAGGTATATTATATATACCTAATAAAATATTGTACATAGGTATTATTTAATTTATTATCTTAATTATAATAAATCGGAATGACTTAGAGACAATTTAAGGTAATTAATTGGTATTAATTGTTATTGTAGAATACATTTGTTGTATTAACGACTACCTAAACGAATATCTATCTACATGTGGTAGTCACATATTTTTTGTAAGTTATCACCCACACACATCACACACACGCACCCACACAACCACACATACACTTACACATATACGTACCAACACTAAACAACTTACTTTTTTACACAGTCTGCAAGATGCCCCTCTTATAAATATTGTTTTATTAGTTTAACATACCCTATGTTCTACATAATCTTTGTGTTACCTTGCATTTTTTTCGATTTTAATTTTATTTCTTGAACCATGATGAAAAAGACTGGCCCCCACGTCATAGGGAATCCTAGTGTGTGTATTTGATGTAAAAGTGTATTTTTCTTAAACAATAAACCATTATTATTATTATTATCATATTATTATATTCGTAAAAATATAACTTTATTCTTCAAACTTGCTTGACGGCATGCTACCAGGCTTACATTTTTTTTTTCTTATATTATAATGCAGAAGTCGGTGACATTTCCAATATCAACATTATACATATTTAAAAACCAGTTAATCTTCACAGATTGATGACGTCGAGTATTTTTTTACTTAAGATTACCATTATGAAAAAACAGTGGGACACGATCAGGTGCATATTATACTTTGGTTGTTATTTTAGTTAAAATATTCAAAGATTGAAATAACGTATTGCAAAAAGAAAACGTTTATAGTTACTTTTGAAATGTCAAGAAGCCAGTCAGACAGAAAAATTATAGTAATTGCACATTCCAAAGCGTAGATCTCTATGAAGAAGAATGTGCAAAAAACTCCATGGACACTCTTTTCAGAACAAAATGAGTATTACAAATATTCATTTTGTTATGAATGGGTTCTGGGTGGAATTTACACATCCATTACACATCAAGACTCCTCCGTGCTTCGGAAAGCATGCTAAGCAGCTGGTAGCTAAAACCAACGGTTAAGTATGCCCACGGACAGACGGGCTCATTTGTGGATCACAATCCAAAGTCATGCTCACTCAAATGTTTTGATGATGTTTACGTTTGTGTTGGATCATTCCGTTTCCTTTATAGTGTTTGGGCTGGGCACTGTTATTTGAGACTAGTCATCTCCTAGTTTCCAATGGCTTATTTTAAAAGGGCGTTTTTAGATTCATCAATCGTCAACGTGAGCATGGCTTAAATGCTTTTTGTTGCATTCAACGCAATAACAAGTTGGGCACTCAAAATTTCTATATTTTGATATTTAGGAAGACTTAATATTATTGTCTATCCTAATATCATAAACAGGAATGATTTGTATTTTTGTTTGTGATGGATAAACTACTAGATCGATTTTTATTATTGTAGGTAGTAAGCTATTTCATCACTGAGTGAGATGTGATGTGTGTGTATGACTTTTACGCGGACAAAGCCGCAGGCAGAAGCAAGTAATATAATTCGATACACAGACAGACGCGGAAACTGACTTTGTTTTATATAAATATTTTTATGTCAAAGAAAATTCTTTAATTAAAAATATTTTTTTTAACAAATTTTTACTAAGTTCGATCCTAAAAAGGTACATGTAGGTACTTATCTGATTGCACCACAGTACCTATTAGCACCAGGTGGCCGGTCCACCGCTTACGATGACAAATTCTCAGTGTCTCTTAGTTAAATGCTGCAATTTGTACGAAGATTTTAATAGCGTTCATTGGCAAGCAATAGTTATAAATATCGATTCCTATCTAATAATTAAATCCAATGGGAATGTCACGACGTCTTTAGTTAAATCATGATTTACAAAATACGTAGATAAATAATCAGTTTAATGTGCCTGCTGCTGAGATCTCAGGTCTAGTCTACTTTCTAGGAAAGGGAATGGGTCGTAATCCACCACGCGGGTCTAGTATCAACCCACGACTATGCCATCGCTTTTTAACAGACTTCAAAACTTGTTGCCACTCTTTGTCGTAACCACGACAAACAGTTGTTATAATGGGATCAGCTAGAGATTATAGTCGTCCTACGATAAATTAACCGTAACGACATAGTGGGAACAAACAAACAATAAATAGTTTAAAAAGTAGAGTAAAATAGAGATTCAGAGGAGTTCGAACTTTTATCTTGTACATTAAAGAGTTGATTGTACCCGATAATGACATCTAAATACGAATTTAAAGGTATTCACTACCGTATGTCATATGTAATATCGGTATGCACGAACAAGTTAAATGTTCTAGAAAAAGTCCGAGTATTGAAATCAACAATACAAATATTTTGAATAAATATATTTTACTATGAAGAAAACACATAGAACATTTGTATTAAGGTCCATGCGATGTACTCGTACACGTGGAAGAGTTTAAAACTCATTTGGTACGAAGATGAAAATTAAGTAGATAATGATCTTAGTGTCACATTTTGCTGCTGACTGTAAAGCTATGGTAATCCTTCTTGAAGAAGGTCGGACAGATGGCTAAGATAAAGCAATGTGTTGGTTGTCATAAAATCTTTACATTTATACAAATAAATAGAAGTGTCTGTTTGAAATGTCATAACATAACATATCAGTTTTACGATGCATATGCAAAAAAAAAACAACATTATTTTTATTTTCGTCCGTCTGTATTTCTATCTGCGACCTGTCTGTTTGTTTGTTCCGGCTAATCTCCAAAACGACTGGAACGGGTTTAAAGGAACTTTCGGCTGCAGATAGCTGATATTATAAGGAGTAACTTATGTAACTTTTATTTCAGAAAATGAATTAGGGTTACTTTTCTATCGCGTGGAACCCTAATTCCTCCCTCTTTAATCCCTTGTTATTGTTACCAAGTGACAATGGTGCAATTAACGTAGCCACCTACTGGGCTCAAACAGTGTGACGAGTTTACTGTCGAATCGACTTTTTGAATCTATGGTAAACTCGACAAACTCGTGGCAACTGTGCTATTTTATGAGTTTGACGCGAACAAAGTCGCGGCAAGAGCTAATTAATTATAAACTTGCATTTCTTAGACCGGAATATTATTTCTGCGAGTGTTTTGCTGGCACGTATTCATCGGTGACAAAGCTCAAGGATAATTTATTCTAAAATTTGCTAATAAAATTTTGCTGCATTTACTCATAAATGCAATTAATAAGTAAGACGTAATGCTGGCATATTTAAAAATATGTTTCATTATCATCATTTCAGCCGAAAGACGTCCACTGTTGGACATAGGCGTCCCCCAAGCGTCGCCACAACGACCGATTCTGTGCGTCTCGCATCCAACGCATTCCCGCGACTCACACAGGTGGGTTACCATGACGTTCAAAGTAAGATTGTTTCATTCTTATTTCTGTGTGGGTAAGAGACAGAACTATACAGGTTGTCTAGCGCCATCTCTTACCCACAATGGAATAAGAATAAAACAATATTACTCTAAACTTCATGGTAACCCAGAGGTCGTCGGTCCACCTTGTGGGAGGCCTTCCAACGCTACGTTTTTCGGTAAAAATATGTTTATGCTTCTGAAACTACTTTTATTACTCCTATGATATTTAGTAATTTCGGCGCTGTTTCATTACACGACTGCCCAAAAAAAGGAGTGTTGCCGACTGAAATTTTCATCGCAGTCGAGGGACTTCTTATACTATAAGAAAGTATTTTACAGAGTGTTCCTCCGACTGCGATGAAAATTTCAGTTTTGAAGAGCAAGTAGTTTCCGAGATTCCGTGTTTAGTCAATAAGTGACTACTTTCTTTACTTTTCAATAACTTATCAAACATATTGCTTTTGATTTTTAGTTTATTTTTTGACATGGCAGTCGTGTATTTTTTATTTAATTTATAAATCCTTAGGTAATGACCCGTGAACAACATATATCTAAATACAAAAAAAAAACTCTCGCTGTGCCAGTAGCATTTTTTTTTGTGAGGGAAATCATACAATGACTTCGTGTCGAAGGCGTATCAGACTTTTACCAATACCTCCTTCAGTTGCCAGTTTTCGGAAATTCCCCGTGGCCCTAGCGGACATCAACCCTGCTGGGCCCCTACGGTATCAGTATCATCACTGGCTTCTGAATAAGCATCGTCTAACTTATCTAAAGGGCTATGCGCTCGGAGTTTTCTAGCGCGATCGCGTCAGAAATGAAGATATCCGCAGGAGCACCAAGGTTACAGACATAGCTCAAAGAATCACCAAACTTAAGTGGAGGTGAGCAGGGCACATTGCTCGCTTACCAGATGGTCGATGGGGACGAAAGGTTTTGGAATGGTGACCACGTACCGGAAGACGCAGCGTTGGAAGGCTTCCCACAAGGTGGGACAAATGACCTGGTGACGGTCACGGGAATCCGAGGTCATGGCGACATTAGGGGGAGGGCTTTGTCCAACAGTGGACGTCTTTCGGTTGAAATGATGATGATGAACTTATCTGATAAATATTTTCATGATTTTTTGTTTGGCTTCGTATATTCCATCCGCCATCATGCGTAAGAAAGCGGCTTCCTTGCTGCAACGCTAGCGCAACACTCGTAACAGCATCCTGAAAATGATTGCTTTTTTTTTTTTTATTCGCTATAAACCAGTGCTTGACTGCGATCCCACCTGATGGTAAGCAGTGATGCAATCATTGATGGTGAGGCGCACTAGTTGACAGGTGACAGGCCGGATTGCCCCATCCAGAGACACTGGGTGGAATTAGCTATAGGTTACTAATAACACTAATATAGTATTTAAGCACTTTCTGTTATTAAAACACTAACAATTTATGGACTATTTATGGGTCTGAATTAAAGAAATTTTAATTAAAAAAAAATATTTGTGCATTGAACTAGTGTCAAGGTAAGAAAGTATTTTGTTGTTAATACTACATGCAGTCAGTCAGTTTTTAACAAACATAACTATTTCAGGCGTTTAGGAAAACGTTTTGGGAACGTTGTGCGAACAGCTAAGGAATGAAATTCCCTGTCCGAGTTTATGTTTCCTGATAATTACGACCTGGGGGTTTTTAAGCTTTATGTCAAGAATGAAGAGTTTACTTCAAGGTAAGCATGCTCTATCATCGACCACATCATCACTTACCATCAGCACCCCTAGCCAAGTTGATAATCTGCAATCGTTAACGCTAGTCGAAAACTATAATCAAATGTATGGGAATGACATCATCTCAACGTTAAGTCACGTGGTCAGAACAAGCGAATAGAAAATTAGTAGCCAACATGGCTACCAACTTATCGTTTTTACAAAGGCTGACACCGAGGCGTTACCGATTGGAGAACGGAATTCGACAAGAAATGGTTGTAACTTGGCTAGGGGGGGAGTTAAGATAGCGGTCAAACTTGAGCCTATCTACAATAAAAAAATACATAGTAACATTAAACAAATATCTATAAACAAAAGCCTACGTTTTAGCTCTATTAATTATTATTATATACAATAATTATAATGTCTGCGTTATCGACACGTCGTTTATCGGTGTATGTTTTATTATTCTACTATTATAATATAATAGATGTCAAAAGGGCGCCATAGTTCCGTTGCGATTGTCTGTAAATCTAATACCTATCTATATAATTATAATGATTTATATTATAATCAATTGTAGATAAGTACTGGAAGGTTTATTGCCTTTTTTTCATAACAATTCGGGTTGCCACTCAAGTGTTATATTTTAATGGCGTTTTTTACAGTTTATTAATTGATTGTTTTTAGTAATAAATCATGTTTTGTTAAATTACTATCATGTTTATTTATTACTTACAGTCTGACCCAATTCATAGATCTTTTTTTATCATGCTTTTTTAAGCTTGAAATATTGGTGAGAATAATATTGTGGTTGACTTAGTGGCACAGATCGATTGTTTTGATGCAAACTGTGTGTCCTGAAACTAAGAATTTAAGAACACAAGAGGCACTATACAAAATGACATTCAAAATTCATATTCTTTATTTGTTTAAATCTTTCAAGTACAGACTTATAACTACATACAAAATTTGAAAGATATATATGCAGCTCGCAACGGGTGAGAGAACGAATCCCAATTCTATACTAGGAACTAGCCTGTGGTATGGTAGGGACCGTTCCCTCACCCACTTGCAACCCACTTTACATCGATCAACGCATCGCAGTTATAAGTATTTGACGTCACTGGGCTTCCAAAATAGGCAAGCCTGTAAAATGGAAGTCAGTGTGAAGAACATGCAAAATGATATACCACACATTGTATTAAATTACTTGCATTTTTTTTAACTATTATCTTTATTAATTTTATATACATTTAAATCGTAATTATATTATTTTAATAACGTAATTATAACTAACATACAAAATAAAAAACAAAGCCCTAAAGTACTAAAAAAGGCAATCTTAAGTACGGCGTCGAAAAACTCCTCGACATCGCTGTCGACTGGTAATGTACCCAAAAGACTGGCGGCATTACCACGCTGAATGGCAATGCTTATCCTTTGTCCGAAGTAAAAGCCAGCCCTTGGATCACGCGAAGTGTCAACAAGGCGTTTTGAAAGTTCTTCAAATAGTTTGTGAGCATTACTTGCATTGTATTTATTTATATTCAATTCGCAATGAAAGTCAAAGGTCAAGGATTGACAACCAGCCCCTCCAGAGCCGATACTGATACCACGACCTCTTAACGCGGTCTATGTTAGGACCTAAACTGAACTGTCAAAGGGATGGAACTATATATATTGTGTATAGCTCCAACCCTCCTTCTCGCTTACACGACTGATATTTTACGTCAAACTAAAGCCCTTGGGCTGCGGGATTGTACGAACAAGTCTCCATGGCCGTGCCAGTAAAAACCTGGTACTCCCTCTCAATCCAACCAGAGCGGGAGAAGTTATTTGATGATTTCCCACCTCAAAAAAGGGCCAAGACTCTCTCGATAGCATATCACTTGCCACTGATAAAAATTTAACTTTTTGAAACACACATTAAGATTTCTCTTGGTGTAGCTAACGTCTAAATAAGATCAGATGTGGTAGACATCAGACGAATTAATTCTTCTGTAATAGGAACTTCTCTACAGAGAGTCTGTGGAGTGTCATTACCAACTTTAAAAAAAAAGTTGCGAGTTCTTGAGCGCGTGTGTTTCCGACTAGCCGAACTGACCGATGCTCAAGCGCAGTCTACAAACTTGCGACCGCAGATACGGCCGTTTTAATGAAGCGTGCACTACTAATTGATTGTTAGGCTCCTTGTAGATAAGATAGAATTCGTAACTATATGCAATAATTATCACTATCACTACATAATATAAACCAAAGTCGCTTCCCGCTGTCTGTCCCTTATGTATGCTTAGATCTTTAAAACTGCGCAACGGATTTTGGAGCGGTTTTTTTTAATAGATAGAGTGATTTAAGAGTAAGGTTTATATGTATAATACATGCATAATATAGCAGAGAAACACTGATAATTTTAGAGGTTTCTTATCTGACGTCGTAAATAAACACATTTTTTTCCGCTTACATTGCAAACGCTGGCTGAACCTTACGAGATAGATCAAAATAATGTACTACAGTATTGTACAACTTAAAAAGGTCTACATAAAATCGGCAATGGTAAACGTCTATCTCGTAGGGATAACCCACAATAACCATTTTTTAACCTTTACTTTTTCGAGAAATAATGGCTGATTTACGAAGTGATTTTAAGCAATAAGGCATTAATTCTTATACAATTAAGTATCTTAAATACATTGTGCATTTAATACAAATTAATATGGCTTCTAAAGAATGTAATTTAAATGAATATTTTCGAAGATATTACAGATTTAAAATGCAGGGGCGCATGCCTATAAATAGCGCGTCGAAACTTTCAACATTGCAGGCTTAGATTTGAGCGTTTTTTCACATGGAAAATTATATGTCGCTCTTTCAAAAGTAATCCTTGAAGAAAGCATGTTTGTATTGTCTAATGACAAAAAACCTGTGAACATTGTTTATAAAGACATTATGTAGAATCAGTATTGACCCGTGCGAAGCCGGGGTGGGTCACTAGCAAAAATTAATATATTTTTCCCATTACATATCAACCCACAGCCAAAACTACTGGGACTAAGAACATTAAATTTTGCATAAGGTTTTCTTTTATGACGTAGGCTACACTAAGAGAGGATTTGCCAAAATTCATCTCCTAAGGGGATGAAACGGGCGTCCGTACGGTAAACCTACTTTCACGCGGGTGAAGCCAATTATTATATAATAATAATAATAATAATATTAATCAAGTATATTGACTTGGCTCGCGAGGTTGTCGACATGTGGGATGTGGACTCGGCGATCATTGTACCGATAGTCGTGTCAGCCAATGGCTTAATAGCCAAGAGCCTCGACCAACACCTTAGGAGGCTCGCGTTAGGCGGCTGGATCAAGGGCTTGATTCAGAAAGTGGTACTCCTGGACACGGCTCGTATTGTTAGGAGGTTCCTTTCTCTGGAGCCCTGACCGCCGGTAGCTTGGACCCTGTTCCCGATACCGGTGGGACACAATTTTTAATATTTTTAAATGTTTTTTTATTCTTTTATTGAAATATTTAAAAATGTAATTTATATGATAAGTTAATGAATAAACGAAATAATAATAATAATAATCAATTTATTTCAGGCAACATGTACCCATATCATAAATACCTTATAGACTAACATACATAATTACTTATAATAAATAATTTTGTTAGTAAACATGTTTTAAAACTATGTTAGTAACACTTCACTTCGCACTATTCATCTTGGTGCTGTCCTGTGGTATTTGGTGATTTGGTACGCCAGACTTGGAGACAAGAAACAAAATTCAAACAGTGGAAACATTATAGGCTTGGTATTAATTAAAAATGATGCTAACCCACTTTGCGTTACTATCATTCATAGGTTCTATGAGCGATGCTTCCAATAGGTACATTTCATGGTTACCTCTTGATGAGATCTGTTTCACTTCAGCTTTATTCCAAAGCTCTAATTAAAAAAATCTACTACTTTATGAGAGCAGTGATATCCCATTGGAAAAGTTCCGACAAGTCAGCGAGCCCCAGCGAGTTGTAGGTCGCGGGTTCAAACCCAACCAGGCCACTACTTTGTGTAATTTATTTCATCACCATTGCTCTCAAAAACGGTGAAGGAAAACATCGTGAAGAAACCGGCATGTCCTAGAACTAAATATTTGAAGACCTGCGACATCCACCAATCTGCACTGGACCCGCGTGGTTCCTAAAAAGGAGGCCTGAGTCCAAGCAGTGAGAACAGTAGGCTATTATGCTATATGCTACTACTTTAAAATCTAGTACCTATTCTGTACTCGTTTTGTTCTAATGCGAATGTAGATACACTGGTTGCACTGGTTTTTCCCTGGAGATATAATATCTAATATATAGGAGATATATATCTTTCCATCTGTGACCATTTGTACCCGAGCTGATAATGTTTACAAATTATAGACATCTTGTCATTTCGTGTCGGCACTATGCGGCAGCTAAATATTCGTAGGTACAATTTATAATGTTGTAAAACCAAAAACCTAGAGAATAGACTGAGTCTACAATAGAAAAAAAAAATGCAGGTTTGACAGAAGAGAGCTTTTTTTTTAGGTGAGAAAATCATCTAATGACAAATCTCGCTCTTGAGCGGAGCGGGAGATAGTGTCAGACTTTTACTGACTAAAAACCCACTAATGTTCCTTCGTTGCCTTCGTCCCAGAGCCCCGGGCTTCGTTTTCTCACTACCCATGGCCCCAGTAGGCTTACAATTGTTGACGTCTCCTTGAGGCGCGCGCGGAACAGTACGCGCCATCGACGACTTGGGCTCAGTCCGGACGGTTACCGGACGATCGGACGGCGAGCCACCCATTGCTCGACAGAAGAGAGCTGACAATTGTGTGGGAAATAAAGTGATCGTGCATCAATCAGTTGCCTACTTCGGGCTATCAGGCTTACAGTAGCAGATGAGTTCAAGATGATAAAAAAATACAATATGCAAAAACAAAGATACTGGTTACACCGTTGCTTTAAGTAGTTTGAGACTCAGTTTTTCTAAAAAGTCATTAATTCTATAAGCAGTCACTCCATTCTCTTTGTCTAAGAAATTAATATTTCACAATATGTTAATTTTTTTATCATAATTGGTGTTCTTATAATTATATTAAGTTATTCGTGTTTATAATAAATTATTTATGTAATTTGTGTAAGCATAAGCAATTTGTGTAACTATGTGCTAATAAGATATTTCACACTGGATTTTAATTTGTAAATTATCTTTTTAGTATACTTTATCTCTAACAGCTATTGACCTGCTTGGCGCTTAATTGTTGCACTTCCGATAAAACGGTAATAAAAACAATACTTTTACAAGCAGTATAATGCTTCAAAATAATAAATTATCTATCTAATATATAAAATTCTCGTGTCACAGTTTTCGTTGCCATACTCCTCCGAAACAGCTTGACCGATTTTGATGAAATTTTTTGTGCTTATCCGGTATCTATGAGAATCGGTCAACATCTATTTTTCATCCCCCTAAATGTTAGGGGTAGTCCACCCCTAAAATTTTTTTTTATTTTTTAGACAAAAAATTAAATTATATGGCAAAACAACGTTTGCCGGGTCAGCTAGTAGTATATATATGGTTGATAATTAGTAAAGTGATGGCCCTGTGCGATAAGACCGGCCACTATACACTTGTTTTTATAAATGTTTATGCGAAAACCGAAATACGTGTCTATTATTTTTATGTACAGAATCTATGTAAAAAAATTCAGAACTATATCATGAAAAATCACAGAGCTATAAGCTTATTCTGTTATCTGGTTGTCCGCACAAATACATGGTCACCGGGCCATTAGAGTGACTGCATGGTTGTTTTGCTCCCGCATTCAGCTGTGCGCTGGCGCCTAATGCCCACTATGTCCTGTCGTGACCTGTGTTGTACTTAGTGTCAGTGGTGTCTAACTTGTGATCTTTTTTAAATATTTTTGGGAAAAAATATAACATGGTGATAAAAAATATACCAGTAACACCTATTCTGAAATTAGAAAATTATCACAAGGGAACATATAATCTGGATATAAAGTATCTTATGTATAATTACCACTAAAACCTCACGCACGCAATCAGCTGAATGTGTACTGTTGACAAGAGTGCATAGTGCTGTACCTAAGTGATATTTAATTTTATTCTTTTTTTATCGTGCTTGTTAGTGATCCTAAGTTTCCTACTACTTTTTCTGTTTCTGTGAGAATTTTAATAGGCTCAATGTTTCTTATGCTATTGTTATCCTTTTGTTATAGCTGTTGGTTCTCCTTAAATAAATAAGTAGTCTCCTACTACAAGACTTGGTTTACCCGTGTGCCAAATTTCATACAAATCGGTTCAATCCGAGTGTGAAAGAGAACAGAGTAAAGGAGAACAATCCCCGGCCACCGTAGGTGCCAGCTTGCGGACGACGAGAAATGGGTAGTTAGCCGTCAGGCCATCTGATAAGGACCGAGCACAAGTCGCTGACAGCGCGTGATGAAGAAGTGCAGAGCAGAGGAGAGCTAGCCCCGGCCATTGTAGTCGCGAACTTGCGGACGACGAGAAATGGGTAGTTAGCCGTCAGGCCATCTGCTAAGGACCAAGTATAAGTCGCTAACAGCGCGTGATGAAGAAGAGTAGAGCAGAGGAGAGCTAGCCCCGACCACCGTAGTCGCGAACTTGCAGACGATGAGAAATGGGTAGTTAGTCGTTAGGCCATCTGATAAGGACTGAGCACAAGTCACTGACAGCGCGTAATGAAGAAGTACAGAGCAGAGGAGAGCTAGCCCCGGCCACCGTAGTCGCGAACTTTCAGACGACGAGAAATGGGTAGTTAGCCGTCAGGCCATCTTATTTTTTTATTTTTTTTATTTGATTTAAACCAGTGCTTGACTGCGACCCCACCTGATGGTAAGCATCTGATAAGGACCGAGCACAAGTCGTCGATAGTGCGTGATGAAGATGTGCAGAGCAGAGGAGAGCTAGTCCCGGCCACCGTAGGTGCGAACTTGCGGACGACAAGCAATGGGCAGTTAACCGTCCGGCCGTCCGTTAAGGACCAAGCCCGAGGCGTCGACGGCGCATAGTATTCCATGCGTGCTTGAACGACATGAAAGCAAAACCGAAGGGGCCCAGCATGGCCGATGCCCGCTAGGCCCATAGAAAATTTGTGAAAGGGATACCGTGGGCCTGGAAAACCAAGGGCAACTAAAGGACACAGGTGGCGTTTTGGTCAGTAAAAATCTGAAACGCTCTCTCACTCCACCCCAAAGTGAGAGTATTCATTTGATGATTTCACACCTCAAAAAATACCTAAACTGTACCTACTATCAATATACTAAAACATTGCGTGTTGTCTTAGATTTTATTTTTGTCTGTATCTAAAGGAGAACCAGTCCTTACAGACGTAATAAATTAAACTGCTGACATGTGTATAAGTGGTTCTAAAGATGCAGCATTAATAATCTGCATTTAAATAATAGGTAGGTACCTGATTGCAGCAGGACCGTATCTTCCGGGACACGACTTTGAATCAACCATTTTTTTGTCCGTTTTTCAGATACGAACTGCGAACTTTATATTAATAGGTAGTCCTCTTGACCGAATTTTGGTCATGATGGCTAATCACTAACACAATGTGAGCCTCAGTAGCCTGTACATGTTTTTTTTTAAGTGTTAGAGTGCAGAGATGGGTGCGACGAGAGAAGTGCATTTTTTATTCCTTTCACTTCACGGAATGGTTGTGTGCCATCTCAGAAAAATAGTCTATTACCATTTTATTTTGGGCTGAGAAATCATCAAATACCTGCTCCCGCTCTGGGTAGAGCGATGAGTGATGTTTGGTGGTATTCTACTGACTTTAATCCACACACCAGACACAATCACATAGGAGATAATTGCCCCTTACGTTCCAGAGCCACGGTAACTCTTTAAAACGCTCCCACAGTCTTGGCTCGGGAAGGAGATCAATAGGGCATTATAATGCAGGTATAGTGTATATGTCTCTTTGTTCGATTGAGATTATAAACAATGTAAACATTCTGTAACATCACAGTTTTATTTTATTTTGCATCTAGGCAATCTGTATTATTTAATTAAACTGTTTTTAATCACAGTGAGCCATGCCGATTAGTGTAAGAACGCTATGACTTTTTTAAATGTTTGTGCTGTAGTGATTCACATCCCTTTTTAAGAATATAGCTAGTATATTCTTGTGTTCAGATAGTGTCTGTCGATAATAATGTCATAGTTGGTGTTCCCTTCCTGAACAGTGTTAATTTTTAAATCGTGCATGTGGAAATTTGTCACTGGAGCACTCGGCTCCATTACAACTCTTCGATTATTTCGAGCGGTCGCAGCGACCAATTTTTCCACTTGTGTATAAATAATATAATATTATAATATTCTACAACTATGACACAACGCCGTCTAGTCTTAAGCTAAGCAGAGCTTGTGTTATGAGTACTAGACAACTGATAAACATACTTATATATTTCTAAATACATACATATTATAGATACATTACAACCTTGTATCAAAATGTATTTTTTTATTTATACTCAGTGTAGGACTCTATCAGGTCTTATCCAAGTGTTTAATTCCTTCTTCCTTCCTTATAGTTATGTCATATCCCACGCAACTCATATACATATCGATGCATAAGCATTGCTATTATTTAATCTTATGTTCACATCTTCACAACGTATTAAGAAATGATATCGGTAGTAATAATTTCATTTCACTGATTTATTACGATAACTATATTTCCTAATAGCCTTAATTAATATTGTTGGTCAATACGCTGTTTATTTATTTGAAAATTACATAAGTATGGGAAAATCACCCATGATCTGGTCAGCCGTGGCCCAATATTGGTGTTTGTACTTAAAGGGCCACTTTCATCATTAATGTTGGTACCAAATATTTGTTATTGGAATCATTTGCATAATTTATGTGAGAGGTATTGCTTGCCCGTTACATTTACTTGGTGGGTACAGACTTTCTCTGTTGTAAAGCGGTTATATTAGGTGCAGAATACTGCATGTTTTCTAATGTCATTACATTTAACTAAGTTGCATGCACGCAATGCACGCGCTATATTTACATAAGTTTTTTGTAGTTCTTTTTTTTGTTTTGGTTCAATGGTGGTTTTATATGCCTTACACAGTAGATACTTTACTTTTTTCCCTTGATAAAATAGAAGTTTGGAAAGTAAAGATGGGGCGACAGCTGCTACGTTTGACCGTGAAACTTGCATAGTTTTGAAAATGTTTATTTTCTAAGGCCGCTAAAATGCTCATAACGTGAGCATTCTTTTGGGAGGTTCCTGCACCGGATTCGTGCAGAAGAGACGCCCGGGTGCCACCATTGTGTGGACTGCCCGCCGATGACCTGCTGAAGGTCGCGGGAATGTAATAGATGCAAGAGGGCTACAGGGCTATGTCTAGCAGTGGACGTCTTTTGGCTGAAATGATGAATGATGCTGACAAGGATGAAGGAGCTACAATGGAGCAGAATGAATACTACTAGAATGAATGCACTAGGTATCCTTGTGTTAAAGCGGATTTATGATGATTTTAAGATGTTAAAGTAGAGCGGGACTGATTACAAAAGATCTTTCACTAGTAACAAGCGCTCAATGACCACGCTATATTTTGTTTCATGTTTCTGAATAATATGAAATATCTAATCATCAAATAAATTATCATTACGATAAGATGTTTACCATTAAATATTTCTTGTTTTTTGCCGTCATCGTTTTTATCTATCTGTAAAGCTTCGCTATTAGGAACAATACTTGATAAAGCTTTTAAAAACCTTGACCAAATTTTTGATACACAAAAAATCAGGCGCCTTATAATCAACGATTCAATTCAGTTATGTTTTTGCTGCTTTAGATTACTAGAGGATATACCTAATCAACTGGCCAGCTTATTTATTACCTTCGACAATGTTGAGGTAGGCTAGTTTGTATGTAATAAATAGTATCAAACACAACTTGTTTAGACTTAATAGTATTTACTTCAACGTATTAAGGTTCAAAACTGTTTGGACTAATTATAGTATGGTCTCGCCCGTTACAACCGGTCATCGTAAATTAATATATGTGAACTTTATTATTGACATGTTTATAATTAAATGTTACGGAGAACTTTTCGCTTTTATGTTATTATTATTAGTTGAGTCAAGTTTATTTTTAGAGTGTGGTAACTGCGATGGGTAACTGTCATAAATATGTAAGACAGTGACGAGAAGATTTAATTTAGTTCAAAGTTACGAAATAAAAAAAATAAAAAACTATGATTAATATTCAAACATGCGTTTGATTTCTATGAAAATAGAGTCATCATCATCTTCCTGCCCTTGTCCCGTGTTATTTAGGGTCGGCGCAACATGTTTTTTTCTTCCATTCTGCCCTGTCATTCGTCATGCTATCACTAACTTCCTTTTCTTTCATATCACTCTTCACACAATCCAGTCATCTTTTCTTTGGTCTCCCTCTCCCTCTCCATCCATCCACATGTAAACTCATAACTCTTTTAGTAACATGCGTTTCATGCATGTGTTATTTTCTATGAAAATAGAGTATGTGAAATATTGATTATAATACGTTGCTTCATTCTTCAGATATGATTATAACAACGTAGTTTCCCTACTTACTCGGTAACCTTCGCACATTTTTCAAAGATTTTTTAATTTTAAAACTTCTTAGTTCCATACTCTCAATATATCCACCTCGCGTCGTTTGACGTTTAGCTCATTCATTTTTCGTGCGCGGTAACTGTCGTATGTGCTCTGCAAGCAACATGCCAAAAAGGAGCACACTGTCAAAAATTGAGCATTATGTTTAAAAATATCCGTAAATTAGAAGAAAAAGAAAGACAAAAACGAAGGATATTACATTTATCATCATTAGATGACGAACGTAAGCAAAAATGTACTAATTAGTGATGTGATGTCAATGGATGGAGAAATCGGTATCAGTTTTGTAAATGCTTTGGGATTGACTGCGAGTCAATAACATTGACATTTTTTCAAAACTAAGACTGCGTACTATGTAACTAAAGCAGTATTCATTTGATCGGGGTTAACTGCGAGTTTTCAACGATGACAATGACGCTATGGTATCAATTTTGTAAATGCTTTGGGATTGACTGCGAGTCAATAACATTGACATTTTTTCAAAACTAAGACTGCGTACTATGTAACTAAAGCAGTATTCATTTTATTTGCATCGGGGTTAACTGCGAGTTTTCAACGATGACAATGACGCACAAAATACGTACAATCTAAAAGAGATGTAACGTTATCGTGCAACTCAGTGCAACTACCTATAGCACCATTAATATACTACTATAAAAGTTGTTGTCTTCACAACCTAAATTGCAAATCGTAATTTTAGGTAACGAAGATCTTGACCTAACCTTGTACAAGGATAAAGAAAGCATGCAACCAGTATGCCTACCACCCGACATTTTGCATGAGGTGGAATTGGAATCAGGCGATATCCATCGTGAGGAACATGGTCAAGAGGAACCAGCGGTAACGCAGAACCCGAGCTAGACCCTGACCTACTGTCAGCCTTCGGTAAATCCACATCAGACTCGCCTGACTATGGTGATATTATTCACAACAATTGATCACAATTATGGCTTCCCTTACTAAAGAAGGGAATGTCTAAAGACGCTAAAGACATGCTCATGAAGGATTACCCTATGCCAGACAACTGAAGGCTCTTGCAAGCACCAAAATTGAATGCAGAAATTTCAGCAGCGGTACCAGACATGGTGCGTAACCGAGACAAGGCACTTACAGCATCTCAAAGGCAGCTGGATACAGGTATCACTGCCATCAACAGAGGTATGGATCTCCTATTAAAGAGCGATAATAAGGTTCAAGCTTTAAAACATCTAAGCAATGGTTGTCGTCTATTGTACGACTCACACTTTTTGGCAAGCCAGAATAAAATTAATTACTCCAAGTTTAGACAAGGCCTTTTTAAACATTATAAATGAATCAGAACGTGATGAATCCTTGTTCGGTTCATCCAAATCGGAAAAGCAAGGCCTTGCCATTAAGAAGACTGTCAAGACTGTAAAGCCACAACAACCCGTCCTCCTTATCAGGGTAACTGGAACCCACCTCCTCGGTTCCCAGCGAACAGGGGGGGGGGGGGGGGCGGGGTACACACAGGATGCCAACGACGACAATGAGGCGATGACACCCGTACTCGTCGCCAACACAGCCGTTATACACGCCACGATGCAGGACAAACCTCGCGCGCTCGTGCAGACTCACCGTTAACACAGGTGCATGCGGGTAGATTTACCCTGTTTGTTCTCGATTGGTTAAAAAATGGTTACCCAATACCTTTTCATACGCCTGTGAATCAATCAACTATACCTAAAAATAGTTCATCACAAACTGATAAATTAGATATGATGAAAGTCATTGATAGATTAAAGTCATTAGGGGCTATCTCAGAGTGCAGCATGACCCAAGACCAATTTATATCCAAAATATTTCTCACGCCTAAGCCTAATGGTGAAAAACGTTCTATATTGAATCTAAAACCGTTAAACTAATCGAGAGTGAACATTTTAAAATGGAGGATTATCGAACAACTTGCATACTAATACCACGCGATGGATACCTTGCCACCATCGACTTAAAAGACGCATATTTCCTGATAGCCATTAGGCCTTCTGACCGCAGATATTTTAAATTTCAATTCCAACCAAATAATTCGCTTAAAACTAACACATTTAGATTTAATGTTATAGAGGAAGCTATGGCTTATCTCAGACGTCGCGGTTTTTAATAAGTTTCTTATTTAGATGATTTTTATGTATTGGAGATAGTTATAACATTGTGTTTTCAAAATGTAAATGAAACCTTGAAACTACTCGAGTTTCTTGGCTGTGTTGTTAATTACGAAAAAAGGCAGTTAAAACCGCGATAATCCTGCAAGTACCTACTTAGGATTTTGTTATGACACCAAAAATCTTTATATAGTATTACCAGCACATAAGCGCCGTAACATTGCAAAGCTGGTCACTAAGTTTACGAAATTGCAGGCATGTTCGATTCACGATTTAGCCCGCGTTATTGGTATATTAGTCGCCGCTTGCCCAGCCGTGAAGTACGCTTGGGTATACACTAAGTTATTAGAGTGACAAAAGTTCCTTGCGCAAAGAACGCAAGCATAATAATAATTATGAAATCAAAATTGTTTTATCCGATTATAATAGAGGATTTGTTTTTGTGGCCGACAAATATCGATACAGCACGCAATTTCATGCGACAGCCAAATTTTGAAATCGAAATATATACAGATGCGTCGAGATCAGGTTGGAGTTCTATATGTAGGAAAGAACTTAAATGGTAAATGGTAGTCATCACAGAAGAGATTTCATATCAATTACTTAGAACTGATGGCAGCCTATTTAGGACTCATATCATTTACTAGTGATGTAACCTACTGTGCAATATTACTCCGCATGGACAATACCACTGCTATTAACTACGTGAATCGTATGGGAGGTATTCAATACCCCCACTTAAACGACTTGGCCAGGTCTCTTTGGAAATGGTGTGAGCAGCGCAACCTTTGGGTATATGCAACATACCTACGTCAAAACCAAAAAAAATAAAAAAACATGCAGATGCTGCGTCTAGAATAGTCAATCCGGACATTAAATGGTCCCTTTCCGATGAAGCTTTCCAAAACATAGTAAAATTCTTTGGCCAACCTGAAATAGACTTATTTGCTACTCGAGATAACACTAAGTGTACCAAGTTCATTTCATGGAAATAAGATCCTGACGCAGTATCCGTTGACGCATTTACAGCAGACTGGAATGCTTATTTATTTTACGCTTTTCTGCCTTTCTCCCTTATGTTGAAATACCTTAGAAAAATTATCAATGATAATGCACATGGTATATTATTTTATCCTTACTGGCCATCACAACCTTGGTTCCCATTATTGCAAAGCCTTATAGTTTCTGAAATTCAATCTCATTTCAGGGAGTGTCATCCCCTGCACAGGAACCTTACCTTAGGTTTAGCGAAGCTCTCCGGCAGGCCTTCAACCGACGGGGTGCCTGTACAGACTTAGCTACACTGCTATCATTCCTCTCTAACAGTACCATACAGCAATTCAATACCTCACTCAACCTTAAGTGGCAACATTGTATGGTAAACAAAATTAAGTTTTAAAAAAAAAAAAAACATATCTTCTATACTGTCATTCTTAACTTCAAAATTTAATAATGGATGTGCGTATGGTAGCCTGAACTGTCATCGTTCAGCTTTGTCAGTATTCTTAGGCATTTATAATAATAATATAATATTGGTTCGGATGAGTCTCTTGAAAGGCGCTTACAAACTAAGACCTTCAAGACCCAAGTATTGCTACCACCTGGAATTCCCAAAAATTGGTTCTAAATTTCATTAGTACATGGTTCCCTAACAAGGAGCTGACACTGGAAAAAATCACAAAAAAAAAAACTGGTCATTATTTTAGCTATTTTTACAGCTCACAGGGTACATATGTTTTTCCTAATTAAACTTGAGAACATACGATATTCAAAAAATGGCATAAAAATTGCAATAGTAGACGTCATCAAGATATCCGCACCTGGTAGGGAACAGCCTGTTTGGTTTCTGCCATACTTCAAAGAAAATATTCCCATTTGCCTAGCAACAATACTCTCAGATTATATTTGCACAATCAAAAATAGACCTGAGAGTACAAACAGTTTGTTACTAACGTACAAATGGCCACACAAACCTGCCACTACACAAACCATCAGCAGATAGATAAAACAAATGGTATCTGAGAGTGGCGTTGACATAAGTGTGTTCAGTGCGCATAGCACAAGACACGCGTCTACCTCCGCTGCTAGCTAGGCAGGGGTTAATATAGAAATAATTCGCAAGACCGCTGGGTGGACTAATTCATCTAACTCATTTAAGCGGTTTTGTAACAGGTCTGTTATTAACGAAAGTGATTTTGCCAGTTCTGCTTGCCTACAATCAGAAGTCTAATCGTGATCAACCATAATAATATCATAATTATCGAGTTGTATTAAACAGAATGATAATTAATTTTAAGTTTGAAGTTATTAATGTTAAGTTCCTTTAATTTAAAAAAAAAATAGATATAGATAGGTATCGTATTCGTTACGAAGATGTAACAATTACAAGACTTTTGTTTATAAAAATAGAACTATAATGTTTTCAACCTTATAGTTTATTTCTCTCCATCCTAAAACTTTCTGACTCTCAACATCTACGTTGTTATAATCATATCTGAAGAATGAAGCAACGTATTATAATATATGATCAAACGAACTTCCAAGTGAAGTTCGATCATTATTATGATAGTTGCTTCATTTGAAGATATGAGCTCCCTCCCTCCCTAATACTGAACGATTCCCAGATTATAAACAGAAAGTTTTGTGTCATACCATTAACTTGACTCTAAAAAAATGAGCTAAACGTCAAACGACGCGAGGTGGATATATTGAGAGTATGGAACTAAGAAGTTTTAAAATTAAAAAATCTTTGAAAAATGTGCGAAGGTTACCGAGTAAGTAGGGAAACTACGTTGTTATAATCATATCTTCAAATGAAGCAACTATCATAATAATGATCGAACTTCACTTGGAAGTTCGTTTGATCATATATAAACACTTAAATCTGGAAAATTGGAAGTGTGAATATGTGTTGGGTATGTGTGGATACAAAGTTGAAATGGAATCGTTTGTCGTGCGTGGTATGGACATTTGAAGTGGAGCAATGAAGCGCATGTTACTAAAAGAGTAATAAGTATACGTGTGAATGAATGCAGAGAGAGAGGGTGAAAGAAAAGGAAGTTAAGTAATAGTTGACAGAACTGAACGAAAAAAAAAACAACATTTTGCGCTAACCTCAAAGAAAATAAGACAAAGTCAAGAATATGATGATACAAAGTAGAGGAAGGTGGGAAGACCACAGAAAAGGTGGATTGACTGCGTGAAAGATGGATTGGGCTAGATAAAAGGTGACAACTGAGATGACAACATATACGGAAGTATACTGTAGGCCCGGGCTTGCGGACGGCGAACAATGAGTAGCTCGCCGTCCGATCGTCCCGTAACCGTCCGGACCGAGTCCAAGTCGTCGACGGCGCGTACTGTTCCACGCGCGCCTTAAGGAGATGTCAGCAAACCGTAGCGGCCCAGCAGGGTCGAAGCCTACTGGCTTTTTAGTCAGTAGAAGTCTGACACGTGCGACCACGATATCATTAGATGATTTTCCCACTAAAAAAAAAAACATACGGAAGTATGAAAGAAGACTATATCGCCAACAAAAAATAAAAAACAAAAATTTTTGATTAAAAAATATATATATTAATGTTTTAGAGATGCACTTTCTAATATTTTTTATCATTTATAGGCTCGAGTTTGACCTGTATCTCCTTATGGTGAGAGACGGTATGATCGACGATGGAGCACGGCGCACGCTTGCCTAGAAGTAACCTGTTCACTCTTGACATAAACTATAAGTACAACGTATGTGTTCCCAAATCGTAACACGTAAAAAAATTAAGTTTAACCTGTAAGTCTTTATCGTCGTAATTAGTAAGTCTTTACAAAAAGTTAGCAAAGAAGCATTGCCGAGCAACTGAAATCATATCAAAAATTACAAACCAAAATAGACATAAAAGAAACATACTGTATAATCAAATTTTATAGTGCGTAGTAGGTTACTCTAAGGTACGATACGTCGCTATGAGGCCCTACCATGAACTCTCAACGCGATCCATTTGTTGGCATAAACTAAAGGGATGGAGCTATATAGGATGTATAGCTACATTCCTCTTTCATGCTCTCACGCTTGACGTTATTATACGACATGGATTTTGGACTTTCATCATCATTGGGTCATTGGTACACAGTAATCAAAAGTTTGAGTTTAAGACATCGTAGTGAAAGGATTAGTCAGCTAGACTCTGCGTTACCGAGTGCTAGGCTGTCCAGGGTGTGCCGAGCTTTTAAAATCGCTGTACGATATTTTTAACGCCGCTCGAGGAGGCTCCTTTCATGCACAGGTCATGCGTCATTTGCTATGCTGTCCATCCTGCACAACCACCTGCAGTTTTCAGGCAGTTTTCTACATGAGGCCAATAACAGAGCCGTAGAGGTTGCCAAATACTGATCAGATAAATTTAGTTAGAGTACATCTACACAAAAAGAAGAAGAAGAAGTATTCAAAAATCATTACGAGGCTTGTTTGAATACTATTGGAGTCAATATACAGCTTTAGGTCAAAATATTGATATTCACATTGATTACATTATCATCATTTGATTTCTTTGTTTTAACGAATTACAATATTTCGTTATTAACTTAAATTTTTCACACCTTATTACTAATATTTACACTACTAACGTAGTTGTTTACGTAATATGTTATCATCATGTGATATCTCAATAATAATATAAATGTAAACAGAAGACTTTTTGTAAAAGATGAACGTCCTTGACTCTAGTTTAATAAAATAAATGAAGAAATTTTTGAATTTCAGAAAGAAAGTGCTTAATTTTCTCGGTGATTTTAACATGTGACGTAACTTACAGTTCTCGAGCATTTTTTAGAGATTCTTAAAACAGGTTGTGTACGTTATGCCATTAGTTTTGTTTACTATCAATATTTTTTTTTACTTGTTTAGTTCAACTATTTTTTAACTTTTTTTTAATATAAACTAGTGCTTGACTACGATTCCACGTGATAGTAAGCAGTGATGCAATCGTTGATAGTAAAGCGCACTAGTTTCTTAAGAGCCTATTCATTCTAGCCTTGAAGACACCCAAATTATAATCGGATGGGAAGACCGCAGCAGGCATATTGTTCCAGTCCTTTGATGTGCGCGGCAGCGTAGTTACTTTTACGGTGTATAATAAAATTTATTATTTTAAATTTTCTATACGCAGACTTACTGTAACAAGGCATTCTCTATTTTCAGATTTTTCGGTAATTGTTCAACACACAATCAAAAGCAATTACCTCTTATTTTGGAAACACAACATTTACTGCGTTATTAATGTATTAGAAAAGTTGAATTTACCGCGGTATCACTTTCATTTTTGATTACTGCTCAAATCGAACTAGTAGTTCCTGTAATTAGCGCGTTCAAACAAAACTTCAGCACTGTAATGATCCTCTCGACCGAATTTCGATCACGGTGGCCACTGTCAACAGAGATTAGTCAAGTATGCAGGGGATATTATAGTGCACAAGTGCGTGCGTAAACATAGGTGTGATCTCTGTTTCTTTACTCTCACAGTACGATGGGATAGCAATCCAACACGGCCAGAGAGAGATAAACCCCGATAAGCCAAGTTACAACCGTTTCGTTTCGATTCTCTTGTCGTTGATCGCCTCGAGTCGGCCACGCCTCTTATTCCTTTGTTCTGACCACGTGACTGAACGTTGAGATGACGTCAGAACAAAGAAATCGGTGGCGTAGCCGACTCGAGGTAATCGACGAAAAGAGAATCGAAACGAAATGCAGGATCCTGCTCCTGCGTTTCATTTTTCATTCCAATGTCTCTATGTGACATTTCCACCAACTTCCAAACTCCGGGCTGCTACAGAGTAATTTATAATGGAAAAGCACAATATCACTTTTTGCTCGACTCGGAGATCGACCCCAAGATTCTACGCTCAGCAGTCGCGCTTGCAACCACGAGACCAACGAGGCAGCTTTATGAGATTAGTATACCTAATCGTAGTAATCGTGATGGTTTTTCCCAATTTTTATAGAATGTTATTATGAAGTTTAGTCTACAGAATTTTTGGTACAAAAAAATCCTCTTAACATACATTAAACTAATGAGTTTAGTTAACTAAAAAAATAATGGCGCTATGATATTTTCAGAAACATTTTGCGAACAATGTATGCTCAAGATTCTTGGCAACGTACGCTCAGCTTGTACAAGTCATAATATGAAGTGACAGATTGCAACTAATTAATTATGTTGCTATTTCTACGGAAGGTCAATGTTACTGAAATCGTAGTTATTTAAAATTAGAACACTATCCAACAAAATAAAGTGCAGTCATGGGCCATGGGGTTATAACTGTGCCCTCAAATATCATTTTATATTGGGTTTGCCAGAGAACTATGAAACGCAACATTCTGGATGTAAAAAGAACAGACTGGATACAGAATATGCAGTCTTGGAAGGCCTCCCACAAGGTGGACTGATGACCTGGTGAAGGTTGCGGGAATCCGATGGATGCGGATGCACAGGACCGTTCATTGTGACTTCATTTGGGGGAGGCCGTCCAGCAGTGGACGTCTATCGGCTGAAATGATGATGATGATGAATACGAATGACATGCTGCGTAACGGGCAAATAAATATATTAAAATATTAATTATATTTATTATTATTAATTAGGGGCCAACCAAAAAAAAAGAGGGAAGAAATTTTTTGGGTCAGAGTTGGACCAGGGTGGATGACTATGGCTAGGGACAGGAACCATTGGAAAGTATTGGGAAAGGCCTACGCCAAAAAAACGACTACTACTTAGAGACATGATTTGTATTATAAAGCATAATTATTATAAAATAGATAACAAAGTGTAAAGTATGGAATTAAGTAACTCAATTAATGTAAGTAGTAGAATGAAGTTTTTTTTTTAATTTTATTAATTATACTAATATATATTACATAATTATGAAAGGAAGTGTTTTATAACTTTCTTCTTGAAGACATCTAGATAAGCCCGTCACAAAGACTGTGGGAGACAGTTCCAGAGATGAACTGCAATTAAAGAAAAGGACTCACCATAGCGGCTGAAGTTTTTTGATACTTGCTTTTTACTTTTGACCCCTTACTGCAATACCATTTCAGTATACATATACTAGACTATAAGTAATTTAGAACCATGGAGCATTTAGAATAAACTTGCCTAAAATACTCTAGATACATTATTTATTCATGAAGTGTAAACCCCTAAAACAAATGAGTCTAGATTTGAAGCTATCAAAAGATTAATGAGCTGTCAGTTCAGCGGTATTCCCACGACTGTTTCAAACAAGAACATTATTACAAGCACCATATAGGATTCATGGTCGGAATGCATATTAATAGTACCTACTGTACATCAACGCGGAAATACGCACCTATAAGTACTTATAGTTCCATTTGGTATGTTTTATCGGTTATTTTTACAATCGATAATGTGCGTCTATTATAAACAATTACATACATAACATACAACCTTATAACGATCCTACAATTGGAACTGGAGAGAGTTCCAATTGTAGGATCGTCTCTCAAAGAAGGAATGGGGTGTAAATCACTTTGATATATATGGTGGAGAGGTTCCCCACTTGGGCGGAGCACCACCTTGTCCCGCTGGTGCTCAGGTATTGGTCAGGTGCGAGGGGAATGGGCGGCAGTCGCTTCCTTTTGCGAAGCAGTAATGCTAGCGAAGGAGACCGCACGCGTAAGAGAACGAACATCCTCACGCCCCAGCTGCCGAGACCTAGTCCCCGACTACCAGCCACCGAAAACATGGGCTTGTGGATGACGAGCAATGAGTAGCTCGCCGTTCGGCCTTCCGGTAACGCCCGCACCAAGTTCGAGTCGTCGTGTTCCACGTAAACCTCAAAAAGATGTCAACAAAACCATCGGAGCCCAGCAGGGCCGATTTCCGCTAGGGCTGCGAGGTATTCCTGAAAAGAAAACCTGTGAATCCTAGAATGTAAAGAGCTTCTGAAGGACACAGGTGTAGTTTTAGTTAGTAAAAGTCTGACAATTCCTCTCGCTCCACTCTGGAGTAGGAGACGGCATTGGATGATTTCCCATCTAAAAACAAAACTGCAGAGACTCAGGGCTCCTCTCTAGGTAAGTGAGGATTGATTGATGTCATATATGTTCAGTTTTTTTAGTTCTAGAATAGTACTGATACTATTTCTGACCGAGACTGATCTCGTGACGATGTTTTTCTTACCGTTTAGAGCAGTGGCGATAAGAAAATTATATAGCATAACATAGCATAATCAGCCTTTAAATGTTTCCATTGCTGGGACTCAGGCCTCTTCTCTAGGAGAGGGAATAGGCCATAATCCACAACGCGGGCCCAGTGCGGTTTGGTGAATGTCACATGTCTTCGAATTTTTGGTTCTAGGACGTGCCGGTTTCCTCACAATGTTTTCCTTCACCGTTTTAAGAGCAGTGGTGATGAAATAAAATCACACAAAGTATCGCGCCTGGCTGGGTTTGAACCTGCGAACTACAATTCGTAAATCGTTACCACTTGGCCACCACTGCTCCCTGCAAACAATACATATTATGTACTCTGCAAAAGCTAATACAGGTCACCTACATATAAAGTTGTATGCTGTTCTAATATTAAGTCTGAGTTTATTTAATTTAAAACGTCTGCTAACTGTCTATAAGCGGCTGTTATCGGGTATACAAAAAGTGTTCAATGGTTCCGGTTCAATTGCTGGAAACGCTTTAATGTTCTGTTGTTTTAGATGTCTGATCTAGACTGTTTTTTAATGAAACAATAAATTCCGAATGTTTAAACCTGGTTTCGCTATTTTTCTAACATGAGTGAATCGCAGTTCATTGATCTCCTTTAAATTGAGTAAATATTTACATTAATTAATTTTGGTGGTTTAGGCTGATTTTAAATGTAAAGTTCTCATTCTTTGTTCATGGAGTACGGTTGTGGAAGTCACTTCTACTTAGCATTCGATATTTGAAATAATGTATAGTATTAGGTTATTACGTTTAAAATATATGTGTAGGTATGTTTGACACTTTAGATTAACGTTTTTTTTTAGTTGGGAAGCATCTAATGACATCTCCCCCTTGAGCGGAGCGGGAGGGCTCAAGCCTGCGCCTCTGGTGGCTGGAAATTGGGATCAGAATCCCGTTGGCTGGGGCGTGAGGGCCGTTCCCTCACGTGGTCGCCTCCTTTGCTTAGCATTACTGCTTTTCAGAAGAAGGAGACTGCCTGCCACATCACTTCGCTCTGGACCATGGACTATACCAATGCCTGGCGCGAGAGATCGTTTCAGCCGATCTCCCCCACGAGGACACGGCGGTACTCTGCCCAAGCGGGGCACACCTCTACCGTATGCTCCACCGTGTCCTTCGGGCGGTCCATACAATGGTGACACCCGGGCGTAACTTTCGCACGAATCCGGTGCAGGAACCTCCCGAACTTACAATGTCTAGATAGATAGATAGATATTTTTTTAAGGCTTACCATCTCTTTTACTCCTGTTTTTAGATATTGTCTTTATAATAATTTTCTACCATAACCCATGGCCCCAGTAGGCATTGGCCCTGCTGGTTATGGTTTTGCTGATATCTCATTGAAGTACACGTTAAACACTACGCGCCGTTAATGACTTGAGCTCGATTCGAACGGCTACCAGAAGGCCGGACGGCAAGCTACCCCTTTCTTGTCGTCTACCCCACGCCTGCGGTGGCTGGAAGTCTTTTCCAACTATATTGGGGTCGGCTTCTAGTTTAACCACCCCAATGCCTCTACATACCAATTTTTTACATGAAACTATTATTTACCCAGTTTTCGTAACCTAGTTACATCTTGAAACGAAGCAGACTTAGTTTTTAATTACCAAGCTGGTCTCTAAACCGGTCAGGCAAGTGATTTAAGAATTAAACAACCTACGTATTATATTATTTCAGGGTGCTGTTGGGGCTGCCTAGACACTGCAGTGCATCGGGTATGTTTGCTTTAGCGCGTGTGAATGATATCCACGCTATAGTAAGGAAGAAAGCTGCCTCGTTGCTAAGCAGATCTAGGACCAGCTTCAATGGCATTCTTCGAACCTTAGCCGATAAACATGATGCGCCAGTGATCAAGCACTGGTTGCAATTGTTAGCGCGGCATTAGTTTAAGTTTTTTACTAACCATTGGACCCATGTAGTCTTTAAATAAATAATTATTATTTTTAACAATAGCCTCTAGCCTCGTACGCAACATCAGTTTGCTAACGGTGATCTTTACAAATCGAAACAGATAGATGACTTGGAACTGATTCAAAAGGATATGTTCCGTTTGAAACACGATGTCTTGGCTCGCAAGCAAATGTGTCTTTTAGTCATATTATTTGAACGTGAAAGTTTACCAGAGGTAATGTGTCTGGACTTGTCTAGACGCTCTGTGTGGTCTTGGCCTAAGAATAGACACTATTTCTTCCTGAAGCTGTCATGAAAATTGACATAAACATTATTAGTTCGTGATTGATGGTTCGGTAAATGTATGAACGGTACTAAATATCTATAGAAATAATTGTTTTCGAAGACATACCTATATATAAACCACACATTGTTTCCTTAGTGACACACTTCTTCTGCTATGTTTGCGTTCAATACACTATCATAATCGTCATGTAGACACGGTGGAGCACACGGTAGAGGTGTGCCCCGCTTGGGCAGAGCACAGCCATGTCTTCGTGAGGAAGATCGGTGGCAGCGATCTCAGCGATCGATGCGACGTGGAGTGGCAGGCGGACACCTCCTTCTGCGAAGCAGTAATATTAGCAAAGGAGGAGGCCGCACGTGCACGCGCAAGGTCGCAGCCCTCACGCCCCAGCCGCTGGGATCTCGATCCTGATTTCCGGCCACCGTTGGCACAGGCTTGTGGACGGCGAGCAAAGGGTAGCTCGCCGTCCGATCGTCCGGTAACCGTCTGGACCGAACCCAAGTCGTCGACGGCGCGTACTGTTCCACGCGCGCCTCTTAGAGATGTGGGTGAACCGTAGGGGCCCAGCAGGGTTCAAGCCTACTGCAGCCAAGGGTCTGCTTCTGAAAGAAAGACTCGGCCCTGGTATGAAAGGCAACGAAGGAACAGGAGTCGGTTTTTAGTCAGTAAAAGTTTGACACACCCTCTCGCTCCACTCAAGAGCGGGGGATATCATTGGATGATTTTACCACTGAAAAAAAATCATCATCGTCATCATCATCATGTCAGCCAAAAGACGTCCTGTGCCAGACCAGGCCTCCCCCAATTTAAGAGTCGACCAATGCGCATCTCGCATTCATCAAATTTTCACGACCCTCGACAGGTCATCGGTCCACTAGCCATCACATTATAATCATCAAACTAATATTATAAAGGGTAAAGTTTGTATGTATGTTTGTTACTCCTATACTCTCAAACGGCTGAACGGATTTGGATGAAATTTGGCACACTGATAGACCAGGTCCTGGAATAGCATATACTTTTTTTTTCTTGAGAGTGTGTCTTCTTGGAAAGTGGTAGTAGTAGTGGTGGTAGGCTTCTGAAAGCGGCTACATCATATATTTTAGAAAGCTTTCACTATGTTTTTTTCTTTATTGTGTACAGTATACGAGTACAAACTTAACCCACAGAAAAAAACAGGAGTTGATACCCAACTATCAAAATGTCTCTTATACCACACTTCTAAACGTCTATAAGTATGGAATTGGACGCACCTTGTAAGATTATTTGCCCTTATAGTAGTTGTATGATGGTTTCATTAAGTGCTTTTTGATCTTACATTAATCTTGATAATGCTTTTGTAAGAACAAACACACTTACAAGTGTCTTTTAGCACAATACGCCTTATAAGGTGCCTTTATAAGTTACACAATCTTTGCCAAGACAGATATAAACCTTTTATAAGGTCTAAGCTCTTAATATGGATTATTCTTATATCTATTTTGCTAGTTGGGAGGACATTAAAAGACATTAATGTTCAGTCTTACAATCTACAATAAACAATAACGTTCAGTCGTAATTTCTCAAAATAAAATGGACTTTGGCCGTAGCCTCAAAAAATTTGAACTCAGAAAGAATAAAATAAAATTGAATCCAAGCAAATGGCAGACGAGACAAAATAAATTTAGAATTCGTATGTGCACTTCAGCAAATATTTGATATATTGGAAATAAATTTTCTATAAATCGTTGTTCGACCTTTTTCAAACGTTTTTTTTATTTGATTTGTGTATTTTCTTCTTCTATAAATGTTGATATTACTACATTATTCTGGTTTTTAGGGTTCCGTAGCCAAATGGCGAAAAACCTTATTGATTCGTCATGTCTGTTGTCTGTCCGTCCGAATGTTACAGACACTTTTTTTCTGAAACTATAAGAACTATACTATTGAAACTTGGTAAGTAGATGTATTCTGTGAACTGCATTAAGATTTTCACACAAAAATATTTAAAAAAATAATAATTTTTGTGGGTTCCCCATACTTAGAACTGAACCTAAAAAATTTTTTTTCATCAATCCCATACATGGATGGATCTATGGATCTATGGATAGGTCTTCAAAAATTATATTGAGGTTTCTAATATTTTTTTTTCTAAACTGAATAGTGATATAAAATGTGTCCCCCTTGTAACTTCTAAAATAAGAGAATGATAAAACTAAAAAAAATATATGATGTACATTACCATGCAAAATTCCACCGAAAATTGGTTTGAACGAGATCTAGTAAGTAGTTTTTTTTTAATACGTCATAAATCGTAAACCGCAACTTACCTTTCTGCTTTGTACGGAACCTTCAGTGCGCGAGTCCGACTCGCACTTGCCCAGTTTTTATCATTAATTTTCTAAACCTACTCTATAGAAATATTGTGATCATTTTGCAAGAAAAACGTTGCAATTGGTTTTTCTTTGATAACGATATTTCTTTTAAATATTGTGTTATCTCCATAGATTGCTTTGTTAAAAACTTCTCTTATAAATGAAACCGCTGAAGCGATACAAATAGACGAACTGTTATAACTAATGATCTGTCTCAATGATAAGTTTGCTGTTTTTAATACAGAATTGTATTAGAAACGTTTTGTTTCCTGACGCTTCTATGGATGGTCTATTTATGATCTACTAAACTTTTTTATTATAGCAATAACGGCACCACTGTCACTTGTTTGTTTTTAAATTTTATTAATGGTTTTACTAATGTGTAATATGTGATCTTTAATATTCGTACGTGTATTCCGTCATCACAGCCAAATTTTATTGGTTGACGTAAAAAATACTGACTGTTTGTGCTGTAGATTTTATTTATTTCTATGTTTGTTTTACTTATAATAATTAATCGCTCATCTATGTTCAAATGCTATTCAACTTGATTTCCAACGACATAGCAACTTACGTTGGACTAGAATAATATCAATACAATGTCTTAGGCTTATTAGCACAGTAATGGCCGTTTCAGTTCAGCATACTAATAATCCAACAAACAACTTAATAAAATAATAACTATGGATTTATTCTAAGCTCAAAATGATACGTTTTATCGTAACAAATATAAGCATAAACAAGCCTTATAATGTTCACACTACTCAAACACACCCAGTGCAGGTCGGTGGATGTCTCATGTCATTGAATTTTGATCGTGGAACACCAGTGTCGTCCCGATCTTTTCCTTCAACTTTTAAGAGCAGTGGTGATGAAACCAATTACATTGAGTAAAGCGTCTACTTCGCCATCGTTTTGAACCGTCGATTTACAATTCGTAAGTTAAGGTCGTTATCTGGGTCAACTCCACCACCGATCTGTTAATGCACGTTTGATGAAATAGAAATAAATAATATGAATACATAAGAACTGTAGAAATACCCTTTCATTGGTGCCTCTTTATAGGGCTTAAAACTAATGGCATATAATATATAAGACAAACTTAAATTTTAAAAAAAGATCAATTACCTACTGTCAAATGAGATTAGGAAGAACTTCAAAACAGTAATTTTGTAGGAATAAATCTTACACTAATACACGTATAAGTCTTTTTTATTATTTCCAATCCCTACAAAACTTTAACCAATCTTTCGCCCAAGGTCATTCGATTAATCGTTAAATGAACTCTAATGAAATACCAAAATAACAAAAATTCTTGGAAAAACCCAATTTTATTGGCGCTTCACAAAAATTATCACTATGAATCGGTGACATATTGAATGTAACATTGGAACGGCGCCATGTTTTCAATAAAATGCAAAAAAAATATATTTATCTTATTTATAACGCGGTTCACGTAACTAGCGGATCAAATTATAATAAATGTGAGACGCTAGGATCTTGTTAGTCATCATTCATGTACGTCCGTAATTCAAGGACTTGGTCCCGTGGGGATTTGCAAAGCTATTTTAAAATTAGGTATCATCCTCAATGCAACATTCTGAAAGGCCGTCTGCTCGCTTTAAATCTTGAATTTGTGTAGCATTTCTCATGATTATTCAGGTTAGTTCGTTTTTCTTCTTTTTCGAACCTTAATAGCTTTTAGGTCGCGTGGGCTTGTGGACGGCGAGCAATGAGTAGCTCGCCGTCCAGACTGCGCTTGATTAGTCGACGACAGGTAGTGTTAGACACGCGCCTCAAGGAGTTGTCAGCAAAACCATAAGGGTCCAGCAGGGTCGAAGCCTACTGGGGCCTTCGGTTGTGCGAAAGAGAACTTCGGGGTACTGGAACGAAGTCAAAGAAGGATTAGGATTGGATTTTAGTCAGTAAAAGTCAGTCGCGCCGTCTTAGAGCGCGAGAAGTCATTAGATAAATCCCACCTAAAAAATAAAAATGGCTTTTAGGTTGCAACTAATTCAAACTATTTTCAAAGCCACAGCAGATGTGAAATGATCACGATAATTGTGTTCCTTTATCTCTCCATAACCGGTTTGGTACCAATTTTTGTTGCTATGTCGAACTCTCTTGTGTTCCTATTCAGAGGACCGATCACCCGTTCTAATCTCGAACGGTATCGAGATCGGATTTAGATCGAATAAGACTAGCATTATCGTACACATGCGAGGTGTTCCCTACCTCTTGTATTTTACACTGCGAATTCATTCGAAGCACTCTGTAAGGCTTACTTTGTTCCGGATCCAATTTCGGCAATAGCCTTCAGGGGGGAGGTATAAATATTGAATTTATACGCAAAAGTGAGAATTCACAATTGAGACTAAAATTCCAGCTAAATGAAAAAAGGCGCCAAAGGGTGATGGTGCCGTGGTGAGAATAGTTACTACCTGATTATTGTGAACACTATTCATTCGCATCGCTTGGCAACCGGAGGTTTTAAGGTGGGAAATATTTGAATATATTAGATGGTATTTAGATAAGTATGGACGCCATGATTGCCACAGTGGTTGAGCGGATAGTTGCAACACTGTGTCTCCGGGTTCGAATCCCGCACGGAACAAGTATTTATATTACTTACAGATATTTGTTCTGGGTCCGGGTACCCACGATAGAGGAGTAATTTCTAAACTGTAGCAACTTTTAAATGTTCGTTCGTAGAAATATTCGAATGTGAAAAAAAAATGGTATCTCATTATTTATTAATTTACACACATCGTTAGCCTTAGACACATTGTTAATGAACATCAGTTAATGAAACTTAAATTGTGTAAGAATTAACAATTCAAAGTACGTAACAACAATTAGCGATATACATACACTATAAGTGAAACAAGCATAACAAACGCCTTGCAGCCGCTCCACTTTCTCTCATTGTAAAAAAGAAAAAATACAATACAAAAAAAGAACATAATACATACAATTATCCTTCGAAATTTAAAAAGCTGTGAATAAAAAAGAATGTGATGAGTTTGACAGCATAATTTGCAAGTAAGCCCACACTAACAAGCCTAGAGTTATTTATAACAAGAACCTGCACCCCGGTTTGATTGATGACTCACTGAATACAGAAACAGTTGGCATCGAGTCAAGTAAGGTGAAGATCAGTCAGAGTCTATGAAGGTGGAATAAGGTTGTGTTACATTATGTGACTACTAGGAAACCATCGGTTGTCTTCAAAGATAATTGATAGAACTTAACTACTAAATATCAATACTGTATAGGTATTTAAACAAACTGAAAATAATAATATGTACAAACGGGCAGAAAAAGAACTCATAGGGCATTAAAAAATTTGTCCACATCGATGTTAATGGGAAAATTGCCCAGAACGCTGGAAGCATTGCCACGCTGAATGGCCGTCTGGTCACGCGTGGAGTCGACCAGAATATAACAAATAATAACCATTGATAGAATAGAATAAACTTTAGTATTAACGAAATAACACAAATATAATTTGTGTTTTTTTTTATGCGTATCAACTTTTACAGATTTTATTTTTAAATAAAAAGTTTCCCTATTCTAGGTATTACTCCTGTATCGTGAGAACGTACACAAACGTGAAAACTGAGAACTTATCATCATCATCATCATTTTAGCCGATAGACGTCCACTGCTGGACATAGGCCTCCCCCAAATGTCGCCAAAACGAACGGCCTTCGGATTCTCGTATTCATCGGATTCCCGCAACCCTCACCAGGTCAACTTATACCCAAACATATTTTTTATATATTTTTTTAATGCTTTTTGGCGTGTCAAACTTTATTGTTTATAATTAATATTGTATAAATGTACATAAAAAACTTAAATACATAGTAAACTAAATATTTATAGTATACCTAACTACAATACATAGCATAGCATAGTCGGCCTTATAATGTTCCTCCTGTTGAGACTCAGGCCTCGTCTCTAGGAGAGGGAATGGGCCGTACGGATTGGTGGATGTTACATGTCTTCAAAATGTTTGGTTCTAGGACATGCCGGTTTCCTCAAGATGTTTTCTTTCACCGTTTTGAGAGCAGTGGTGATGAAATAAATTACACAAAGTAATACGCCTGGCTAGGTTTGAACCCACGACCTACTTGACTTGTAAGTCGGGGCCGTTACCCCTCGGCCATCACTGCTCAACTACTACAACACATTTAATAAAAAATAAACTCAGGCGTCGAAACGCCTTGCTGTCATCCGGACATGTGCCCAGAAGAAATATTGCCACGATGATAGGCAATGCTAATTCTTTAGGCGAAGAACGAGTCCAGCCCTCTACCATGTAAAGTGTCAATCATTAGTTTAGTAGTTAGGTTGGCGGCATTGCCATACAACGTGGCAATGCCGCCAGCCTTTTGGGCACACTTCCAGTCGACTGCGATGCGGAGGAATTTTATGACGCCATATTTTAGCTAGTAGTTTTTGTCTTTAGTGTGTATATATAATTTTAATTAGTTAAGTGTTTTTTATCAATTAATAATTAATGCAGTCGATAGTACATTGAAAGAACAGAAATGTATTATATATATATATCGTTAGGTTATATGTAAATTTATGATATAATCATCTCAATGCGAAAATTATTGTAATGTTGATTACCTATAATATATAACTATAATACTGTCAAATGCCACCTAAAAACTTAGTCTTATTTACAATTTGATGCTTGGTCTAATTTGATATTGGGTTCATGACAAGCATGGTATTTTAATGATTATTTCATAAATAATTTCTCATTAGGTAATTAGTGACCGATACTTAAACAACGTGATAATACTCATGATTTCAAACAACTTTCCCAAAGAAACTTTTTTATATTATCATTAGTTATATCACAATCACAAAACAGCTGTTTAAATACGCGCGCGCACCTGCGACAAGCAACCGCTCAGCTGAGTTAGCCGCTTGACGCCGCTGTACCTACAATAGTGATAAAACACCCGCGCGGCTTGCAAACCCATAGGTGTGCGCGCGCGTATTAAAAACAGCCTTAGATTCAAACAGCTGCTTTGTTACTGTGATAAAACTAGTGAATAGAATAGAATAAACTTTATTGTATACCAAAATGGTAACAAAACCTTCTTTCTTTTTTTTCTTTTACCTTCTTTTTTTTCTTTGTTCTTTTAGTGAGTATATAAAAAAAGTTTCTTTTGGAAAGTTGTTTGTAATCATGAGTACAATCACGTGTTTAAGTATCGGTCACTAATTTACTAGTCACTCTATATTCTTCTTCATCATCAGTTGTAACTGGTTGTCATTTCGCGTTTTTGACATTTAGCGATCGATTGTCATTTTGCGCTTTCACATTTTGCGCCTAAACCGTCATTGTCAATGCTGTAATGAATGACATCAATTACAGGGCCCCTACAAGCATTGATTTGCTATAATTACTCGAATAGTAAAACTTACGTTTACTTCTAGTTGTCACATTTAAATTATTTACAATTTCCTTATACACTCTAATATCAAAACCATAAACCCTAGTTCAACGTATACGAACTTTACTGACGGTTTATATTTCGTTTGCTCGTACAAGTACTTAATCTAAGTCACAATATTCGTTGTCAATTCAGTTCGGTCCTTCGTTAGGTATATGAAATTACTAGCTCAACTGACATTTATGATTAATATTTTCTTGTAGATAGTTTGACCTACATAAACAAATGAATTAACATTCAACGTGGCAATACTGCTAGTGTTCTGGTCACTTTTCCCATTGATATCAATGTAGATAATTTTTGTATACCTACCTAATGAGTTATTTTTCTACCCGTTTGTATGTATTATTATTTTTAGTTTTTATTTATACCTATTAAGCTAAAATATTTATTAGTTAAGATATTTTTATGTAGTTAGTATTTATTTTGTGATTAAAAATAATAAAATTTAAAAGAAACCTATCAAAGCTCTAATGTGGTCGACCAAATCATTGCTTACCATCTGGTGAGCACAAATAGTAAAAACGCTAACCTATCAATAATAGACAAAAAATTGACGTTGATAAACGCATTTGAAGCTGCCAATAAAACGTCAAAAGAAAAATAATCTTGAAATCACATTAGTAAGAAAATAATAGTAGTATACCTATATCAAGATTAAACCCAGAGGTAAGGAGATGCCAAACCTTACTCACGGTCGCAAAACGTGCATAATAAAAGTAGATAAAATGTAAGCACAGCAAAAAAACAACAGTAAGTCATAAGATGGCATCCAGTTCTTTAAAGTCCTGCTACATAAACATCTAATAGATACGATATGACAAGACCTATAAACTGGTAATTATATAACTGTATTATGTAGTTTTGCATACAAAGTCTTGCATGTTAGTTAGTAGTAGTTAGTATATGAATAATTAGGTAGTAAATAAAAGGGAAATAATATAGAGGTCTCCAATTTTTTTTTCTATTTAGTGGACTGCTTGATAAATTTTATAAACGCCCGCAGTTTAAATGTTGAATACCAATTTAAAATATTTTTCTTTATGGTAAATCGTTCTATGGGTCTGTACCTTTGGGTTCCAGGACAATCACATAGAGAATCATCGTCGTTTTTACCATCATCATTTATATCAGTTCTATTAAGCTTCAAACCATTCTTTCTTATATTCATTTTCTACATTATATCGGTGGGATGAGTCTGGCTTTCCGCCGTAACCTATTTGCACGTTTAACGCTTGCTTTAACAATTAATTTTGCACGATACAGGTGGAGGTGAGTCTTGCTCGCGGCAGCTTTGATAGTAAAGGGAACGCCTTACTCAGCGCACACAGGTTTCATTAACACTACAATGTTACTTTTGATTAGAGCTACATTGTTGTCAAATGTTTCAACGAACATAACGTTGCAGTTAACTCTCTTTTGTTTTTTGGGACTACCCTTCGACAGTTTATGGTTATGAGACCGCGGGTCGATAGTGCTGGAACGATTTGATGCAACTTTTTATCATAAACGTATCGATTAGGTTTTAAAAGCGGTTAATATCACTGGACTTAATTAAATTTTTATAGCAACATTTTGATGTGATATTTATTTAAATTCGAACAAAATCTAAAAACGATTTAAATTATCATTAGCTCGAATGATAATTTAAATCGTTTTTAGATTTTGTAATCTACTGATTTCGAAGTAAAGATATTATGTTTTTGGAATCAGCTTGATACTAATATGCAGAAATTAAATTACTATTCATAACATGTCGTGCTATATTTATATAACTTGTTTCATTTATAGCGTGTATGCTCTGCTACTGAGCCCATTTATTTATTAGTTTCCATCACTTTATCATTCAAACAGACAAGCCGAGTTACAAGCAGCATCAGTAAGTAACTTTTCTTGACACTATCGGAAGTAAAGTGTTGCAATATTTTATAAAGATTCATGATTTTGCAAGAACGGTAACAAATTGTAATCTTGTAACTAATAATTGATTAATATCCTGCTTTTGTGATGACAAGTGTTCAATTGCTCATAGAAATATTATTGTATACTGTTTAACTTTGAATTTAAGGTTTATATAACTTTGGTTGCAATATTTTACAAAAATCGTGAATCAAATTTTTTTTTTACTATTTTTTGATGTAATATTTAGGTATTTTACCACTCTTAAATAGTTCATAGTAAAATCCTCGCCAAAATGGTGAAATCAAAAACCATTATTCAAACGACACTTAGATTTGTCTACATCGAAGACACCCAAGATATATTGGAAACGGTTCCAGTTCAAACGGTTAGGAAGAGTTACTAAGGTGTTCGAGCTCGAAATCTAGGAACGCGAACAATGACAATGACCCCTCGGAAAAGTGTACGTGAAAATAAAGTTTAAACGAAACTGGTTCTTAAGGGAATGAGAATAGAAGTGATGTTGCTGTTGATAAGCTTAAAATAAATGTTTGTATTGCTCTCAACGCTGTAAAAGATTGATAGACTAGCCCGTGAATGAACTTAGCAAATATTACACTATTGATATTATTTAGCAGGAGATTTCGTATGAAATGGTTGTATATTATTTTCATGTCGACAGAGGCTACAAATTCTTTGAACTTTTCATTATGTATTGGCATATTACTGTTGTTCTAGTTAATAGATTGATTACCAACTTCCTCGAAGTATCTGCTGTATTCCGAATGGAAGTGTGCCAAAATTATAGCGTCATCTTTTACTTTTGTATTATTTTTTATATTTTATTTTTGTAATCTTTGAACTGATTATTTTGATACCATAATGAAATCGTTTTATAAATAGTTATTTCCTTCTTTTAGTTGATGGAGTTTTAGAAAACCATAGACTAACGTTTTTAACATTTAATTCATTTAAATGCATCGGTTCTATAGTATCCCACGGCTCTACAATCATTTTTTTATTCACTAAATGCCAAATCTAAACAAAATTTAATTATGTTGATAACTGCTTACACCACGTCAGCATCATCACTGAAGATTGTTGTTTAAAAAAACAGCGAACTATAAATCACATATTCCATTTCTAAGTAATTTCAAGAAGCCAACATCTCATTTTACTCATTGTTATTACAACAAGCATGTTTTGAAATCCTGTACATATTTACTTACAAGCTTCCTCCTTACTCCTTCCATATACTGTGATAATGAGATAAGACATGATCCACACATTCATACTATAGACTTACTTGTATATATTTATATATACATACGTATGGATATGTACATTATACTGCATTACTTCTGAGTTTAAATAAGGTGACGTTGAACTAAAATTTAATTTATTAGGAGGTGGGAATATCAAGAGCAGAAATATGTATTTAAATAACTAAAATCAGTTTTATCTTACGCATACATTTAGATAATCTTATATCGCTCACTAAAATCTATTGTCATGCCGGCTAGCTTCTAAATGTTACTCACGATATTCGCATAATAAGATGAGCAAAAAAGGAACGAAACTTAAAGATTAAGATTATGTAGCGAAACAGGAGCTAGCCTTTGAAAACACAATAAAAATAATCTGACAGTCAACGTATCCAGTTAATAGCCTAAAAGACTTGTTTTTAGTAAAAAATGTGAAGTATATGTAAAATTAGACCAGTTTGGTTGAAAAAAGCTGAAAGACAATAGTAAAGAATTGAAATAGATGATGTGCGTTTGGAAAAACGTATGGCCTTCAGTGCAATGCTGGAGACTGATAATGGTGATGTGCAACATCGTCGCTATGGACCATATCATCACTTATCATCGGATTCATCTCTTGGAATATCACACCGAACATGGGACGCCGGGATTCCGATCCCAATTTCCGGCCACCTTAGGCGCGGGCTAGCGGTCGGCGAGTAATGGGTAGTTCGCCGTCAGACCGTCTGGTAACCGTCCAGACCGAGCCCAAGTCGTCAACGGCGCGTAGTGTTCCGTCAGCAACCGTAGGAGCTCAGCAGGGTCGAAGCTTACTGGGGCCAAGGGTCTGCTATTCTGAAAGGAAGACTCGGCCCTGGTATAAAAGGCAACGAAGGAACAGGAGTGGGTTTTTAGTTAGTAAAAGTCTGACACTATCTCGCGCTCCGCCCAAGAGTGTGGGATGTCATTGGACGATTTACGCACCAAAAAAAAAAACCGAACACGGGAAAAACACGCATAAGTTTTATTTGAAACAAGATGTGCAACATGTAAGCCCTATACTCTTAAACGATTAAGTCCATCACTCCATCACTTATAACAGGTTCCACATCATTACTATCAACCGCATGTTCTATCTATTTGATACTAACCGTATCAGTATGTGGAAATCTAACACCACTTAACGATAATGATTTAATAAATCAATGTCCGTTGCTGTTCCTGTATCTTACCGACCTGTATTAGTTAATATTGTTTTGTTGTGTCTTTAATATAATTTATTTTATCACCGTCTTTGATTTGATATCTCTATTACCTATTTGTTTACTTTTTCTTAGTGCTGTTTACTGGACGAAGAAAAAGCCAAATACCTGGAAGATTGGAAACCAATTAGGGTGAAAAATAATTTTCCATTCATTTTAAGATTTAAAATTAATTTCAAAAGTGGATCTTGTAGCACTAGACAGTATAAACAAAAACATGACAATAACGAGATAGGAACCAAGGTGAAGTTTTAGCATTTGTCAACGTTAACGTATAGTATGAGTAATAATGTCAGGCAATTAATCAGATATGAAACATTTTCGTAGTAACAATATTTAGGACGGAGTCGCCATTTAGAGTCATTGAACTGCGATTATCGTGACTGATAATGGTGATATTGCTACTCGGAATGTTTGTCATTGATTAATTTGGCCTTTGATTTCTGTTTTGCTGTTACGCTATTTTTTTCTGGCATTTTTCTGGAACAATCCCGTTTATTTCGTCTCGTCGTATGAGATTGAGGAATGATTTTGCTTTATTCGTTTGTTCAAAACCTGTTTCATTATATCTTGCTTTTTTTTAGGCTTGCATTTGATAAGAACTATTGTGAATAGTCAATGAGAATACCCATTTCTTTGTAAAAAAAGTGGTTACTAATCAAGACTCTTTTTTGGGTGTAACATCATCAAATAGCTTTTCCTAGTTTGGGTGAAGCAATAGGGAGTGTCAACTTATATTGTCTAAAACACCCGTTTTCTATTAGTTGCCCTTTGCGCTGCCAGGGTCGCGGTAACTTTATTTATTTTATTTCTGTCACGTATTATCACCACCTTCAATTATTTCTTTAGATATGTATCTTCGAACATACATTTAACCGTTCCTTGAAAGTGGTCAGAACTCAGCAATATCCATTTAAGGGATAAGAGACTCGATTCGAGTCCCCGGAATTTGCATAAAACAACAGTACTGGGTTCTCACATGTTTTTGTAATAGCCGAAACAGAACCCGTTCGGAAAGTTTCTGAGGCCAATCGGTTTCTCTTAAATACACGACGTATGCTTTTCTTTGAGCTTTATGTTTGTCGGTGTTTCTCATAAGATTTATGTACCTATTGTTTTTGGATTCACGTTTTAATATTAATAGAAACTTACCTCTTGACTTTTCTTTTAGGTTAGAAATCATTTATTGATTTCTCATGCTCTAGAGTGGAGTGGATGGGTGTGTCAGACTTTTACTGGCTTAAACCCACTTCTATATTCCTTTAATTCTTTATTGTACACAAAAACATAACATAATAAATATATGGAGGTACAGAAAGTTCATGTACGAAGGCGAGCTTAACTCAGCAATGAGTTTTCTCCCAGCAAAGCTCATCGTAGTTCTATTTTTGCATTGCGTTCCAGGACCCCGTGTTTTCCTTTCAGAAGCAAACCCATGGCCATGCTTTGACCCTTCTGGATCCCTACGGTTTTACTGACATATCCTTGAGACGCGCGAGGAACACTATGCGCCATCGAAGACTCGGACTTTGTCCAGACACTTATCGGACGGACGGCCAGCTACTCGACATCGCCCGCCGTCCACAAGCCCACGCCTACAGTGGCTCGAGTCCGGGATCCCGCCGGCTGGGGCTAACTTTTGACTTGTGTTTTAAAATAATAATTGCCGAGTAAAAGTTAACAGGTTGGGTTACAATTATTTCTGGATTCTAAATGGAGGCGGTTATTATCAATTGTATGTTCCCTGCCAGCTATAATGACTCCCATGGGAGCGATTGCGCGTCCGCAATGACCCATGCTTGCCACAGTTCAACGTGTAGCTACTAAAAAGATTCGGAATTTAATGTACCGCTAGAAGTTATTTTAGATCAATTATTGAGGTTAACCAATATTGACATTGTGATTGGTAAGTATTTACCGATCGGTCAGTGCCATAATTTGTTCGGTTTGGACTGTCATCTGTGTATCTTTGGCAATTGAGCTTGAAATAAGACCATCATATTAATTACAGTACTACAGAAGAACCAAGGTTATCGACATTGCCCGTGGGCAGGGCAATTTGCTCGCTGTACAGATAGTAAATGAGGTCGAAAGATTCTGGAGTCGCGTATCTGAAGACCCAGCGTTGGAAAAGCGCCCACAAGGTAGGCCGGTGACTTGCTGAGGAATGGAGAATCCAATAGATGTAGTACAGAACCGGTCGTTGACTTGAGGAAGGCATATGTGCAGCAGTAATCTTATATAGGTTGAAACTATTTATTTATTTCTTTCTTTGTTGCACATCTTAACTTATTACAGGACAAACATTTATTAAAAAAATAAGTATACAATAGGCGGTCTTATTGCATAGGGCAATTTCTATCAGACAACCTTTGGATGGACTGAACGAAGGAAAAGATTTGGAGCTGTCAGTGTACAACAATATAAATAATATACAAAAAAATGAAAAGATAATAAAAATACAATAAAATATATATAAATATAATAGATAAATAGGTACATTAACAAATAATAAACTAATAAATATTAAAATATACGATGGAGAAAGGAGAAGAAAAATCAAAGTGATAGATAGGTAATGGTCCTTCACCATCTAAATCCAAACTATGAGGATGATGACTAGTTAGTACCTACTTATCATAGTGTCAAAATTTGTTGTAATAATGTTTGTTCTCGTCTCTGTTATAACATTCAGCAATTATCCATAGCCGATAAGCTAGAGCGCGCTCGATCGTTGGGATAATTTGCAGATCTTATGAACTTGAGTTAGTTTAAAACTAATAATGCATAATTGATAATGTAAGTAATAAAACTTTATGATGCAAAGTAATCAAAAGAATTGATGTTTATTGGCAGAAATAAAAGAAGGATTACTGTAATTAACGTGGATAATATACTGGGATCGTCAGCCTAGCCAGAGAGCGAGAGAGAGACAGGTACAAGTTCAACCACAGATTATAAAGACAAAAAGATCTGTCAAACATGACAGTGACATTTACATGAAGCATATCGTTCACAAACCAACAAGAATTACTCAGAAACTCGTGGCTAAGCAACATATATCAAAGTTTATGGATGCCACCATGCTTTAGAAAACACATTAAGCCGTTGCTTGTGGCTGTAATTTTGTAGGTAGAACTTGTCAGTCGTAGCCCGTAGTGAGAAGCCAAAAAATCTGACACCAGTCTTGCTAATGAGGCATAGTGTAGCCTAATTGGTTTGTAAAGGTCAGATAAGCTGTCTCTCTATATAAAATATATGTCCTGAGGTACAGTCGTTTGAACTAGAAGCCGAGTGACTTGAAAGAATTATCTAGTAAAGTTAAATAAGTAAGTTAGTAAGTAAGTAAGGATATGCATGTTAACTCTGTGAGTGAGAACACTGTAGACTCCGCGAATTCTTAGGTTACTTCCTATTACGACTCAATTTTTATTACTTTTTAGTACAATATTAACCGGTCTACACTGTTCTTACATAATATCTACTTACACTGTAATATGGAAATATTGTAAGAACAACCATTTTTTTAAAAGAGTAACCATGGAGTTTCTTGCCGGTTCTTCTCCATAGGAAACAACCAATTTGGAACCGTGCACTAGCTTCTAACGTTTTATAAGTGCCCATATAGGCCTATGTGAAATAAAAAACTTTTGACTTTGGCTTAGACTTTGAGTCATTTAACAGCTTACGGAGTCCATATAGAGCTAGATTACTTTTTCCTTTTTCTTGATTTGTACCCCTCTCTTTCTTCCTAATAGTTAAATTTAATCGATTTTGTCTTAAAACCGCCAGGTATTTTGTATAATTAATTGTGGATAACGTCGTTAATAGTGTACATGTTACTTCTATTGACTAAGTGCTGATATTATTGTATTGTATATTGATAATCGTTTGTTATCCCTATAAAATAAAATAAATAAATAAATATATAGCAGTATATTTAGAAATATGGTTGGTTATCTGTTGAAATCGGCTAATGAGAAATCGTTTGACAACCACTGATGAAACCTACCTATTTGACGCAGCCGTGAGACACACAACGTTGGTTTTCGTTTTCTTTTTCCAAATTAACATAATAATATGAGGTACACACGACGACTTTCCAATTAAAATATTTTTCTTTCTTTCTTTCGTTCTTTTTTTCTTTCTCTTTTTACTTATTTCTTTCTTTCTTTTTTATTTTTGATAGAGTTTTATCTTTTTTTTAGACATCTTTCTTTATTAAATCTTTTACTTTGTTTGAATTTGTCAGTTTTTTTCCGCTAACCTGTTTTCTTTATCGTACTCTCTTTTTGCGTTTTGTGTGACAATTGTACAAAAAACTTAAATTTGCAACTAACCGTTAAACTGTAAATGTTATTTACTCGTAATTGGCATATATATTAGAACTGTACCTATGATTTGTTTCTATGTGTGTGTATAAATAAATAAAATAAAAACCTAACTAAACGTTGACAATTTTATACGCACGTTGAAAACCAGTCGTGCTGATAAAAAAGAGGTCAATAGGTAATAACATACTATAACTGATTATTTAAACACCGATTACAGTGTGATTAGCATGTTTCTGAGGTAATTGCACTGAAGTAACCTGTTTCCCGCAGCCATTTTCAACTATCTGCTTCCGTACGTAGATAAGCGTTTTCCTATCTATTTTGATAGTCAGATAAACTTTATAATATTTTTTTTATAATAAACCTATCTTAATATATTTTTGGTGATATTTTATATCGGTTCTTATGAAAACCTAAATACCAGTCTTGGTGAAATGTAAAAGCCGTCCCGACAAACGTTGTCCTGTCCAAAAGCAGGCATTACGTCAAAAAAAAATGAGAATCCCATTGCAGCGCCACTTACCGGATTCAATTGTATTTTTAAATCATCCAGAGACCTACTCAAATATTGGTACACGCAAAATGTCATCCAGATCGGTCTAGCCGTTTAGGAAGAATTTGGTGACAAACAGATGTGCGGAAGAATTATATATATAAAGATTATGTACGGTAGTGGTACACAAGCAAATTTAATGTTGCATTAAATCTGCCTGTGTACCACTATATAATTTTCTACCAGCCAACCTTTGGGTAAAAAAAAAACTACACTCTAGCATATAGTCAACTTTTTAAATGATAACGGAGATAGTAAAGTTATAAATGACACTAATATGCATTTCTAAGGTCTAATACAAAGCGTTTTTCCCGGATATCATTTTTTTATCTTTGACAGTCGTAACAGGTACCTAAATAGACGTTCGTAAATCGACAACTAATATTAACAGAGGGTATAGTGTTACCCTGCAACTGATTTGTATAGATAGGTTGTCGCTCTTTGCAATGTACTGGTATCTACATAGCTGGAAGGCCGTGGCGTTGGAAGGCCTCCCACAAGGTGGACCAATGACCTGGTGAGGGTCGCGGGAATCTGATGGATGCCAGACGCACAGGACCGGTCAATGTGGCGACATTTGGGGGAGGCCTATGTCCAATAGTGGATGTCTTTCGGCTAAAATTATGATGGTGATGATGATGATGACATAGCTGGATACACTTTGACTGGAACCTAAAATCAACATAAAGAAAAAGCTTCGCAGATGATGTGAGTTCAGAAGGTAATTGATAAAATCATAACACATAGGGAGGTTACCATGAAAGAGGAAGTGTGTTTACTGATAAAGTAGATATTGTTAATATTACAATTATAGCATATTTAGCTAGAGGAGGGAATGGGCCGTAATCCGCCACGCGGATAAAAATATAAATTCATCAAGTTCTAGAACATTCCGGTTTCCTTACGATGTTTTTCTTCATCGTTTTGAGAGAAGTGTTGATGAAATAACTTGCAAAACGTAAAGCGCCTAATTTAATAAAACTGTACATGAACCCGTGGCGGACAATTGGTAAGTTGGGATTATTATCACAAGGCATCCACTACTTTATCAACTTTGTTACAGAGTTAGATAATCTCCGCGTTCAGAATCCCGTCAAAATCACTATTACTGGAGCCATGGGTTGTGCGGAAGAGAACCCCGGGGCTCTGAAACGAAGGCAAAGAAGGAACAGGAGTGGGTTTTAGTCACTAAAAGTCTGACACGCCCTCCGGCTCCCCCCAAGAGCGGGAAAAGTCATTAGATAATTTCTCATCTAAAAAAAAACCACAAGATTAAATATAAACTCTCAATGGTGTCCAGATAGTGAATACAAAAACATTCAAATAAAGCCATAAAAGGCGTTGTATGACAAACTACAACATTGTAGTCCTAACTGTTCTCCACGGTGTGTTTATAGGGGTCTAATTGACAACAGACGCATCTCTTACTGTTGTACGATTATCACGTAGAAAGACTGGTTTGTATGACCTCCAAAGACTGTCTTATCTCTACGCAGATTTGGGATTTGGAGAAAGTTCAAAGTTCTTATACGCGACATTCGTTTTTGGCATCTTAATAATGATATTTGTTTAGAAATATTTAATGATATAAACAAATGCTTGAATGCGATCCCACCTGATGGTAAGCAGTGATGCAATCGTTGATGTTGAAGCGCACTAGTTTATTAAGAGCCTATACACTCTAGCCTTGAAGACTCCTAAATTACAATCGGACGGGAAGACCGCAGCAAGCAATTTCTTCCAGTCCTTTAATATTTTTGATATGCTATTTATAAGCATGCATTGATGAGCTCGTAGCTAAGTTGTAACAGGGTTAATATTAAGGCCGGCTTTTGGATGGGTGACTCTCATAACATATCGATATTTATCTATGCTTTAAAAAATACACTAAGCTGTTGGTCCCGGCTGACATTTGTTGATTGTTAACAGTCGTTACGGATAGTTTTTTTTATGTTTTTTTTTTATGTTTTTAAGGAGCTTTGTCACAATATTGACAATGTCGCTCCATCGTAGCCAAATTTTGAATTTTAAGTTATTTTAAATTATTGTAATATCTTTTTTAGAGAACACTTGTCTCGTCTGACGTAGGCTTAGCTAAGGCACTGTTGCAAATACCGATTTCAAACATATTTAGAGTGCTAAACATATTTCTCCTGAGGCATCCGCTCAGCTCACACTCCACCAGAATATGATGTACTCTTCGATTAATCTGCATTTTTTGCAATTAGGTGAAGTTGTGATACCCATAAGGAGCGTTAACTTCCTTGATGGGAAATGACCAAATCGAAGCCTCGTGGCAGCACAGTATCTTTTCTATTAAGTGCATAATTATCTATCTAGAGAATTGTTAATGGTTCAAGTTGGATGATATTGTACCAGATCTAACTCTTATCTACTCTACGTCTATAACTTCGAGTGTAGAAACTCCGATCCCTGCAATGTTAGCAATTCAAAGAACGCTATTGTCGATAGTACTCTACTTGTCGATAGCATATCTAGACTCTCTATACTCTAATCGAAATAATATCCGTTTAACTGATTTTGATCTTAAAAATCGTTTGAAAGGATAGTAGAAAAGATTTGTTTAAATGTCTAATCATATTACGAATGGAGTATAGACAAGGTTCACGCTTCAAATTTATCAACCAGTGTTGTGTGAGAAAGAAAAAAGCCTACCTGTGCTGTATTTTATAGTATTGGATAACTAAGCAATCTGATCGAATCACGAAGAATCGCCAAATTTAAGTGGCAATGAGCAGGGCACATTGCTTGCAGAACAGATGGCCGTTGGGGCCGAAAGGTTCTAAAAGTAACCGCGTACCGGAAGACGCAGTGTTGGAAGGCAACAAGGTTTTTTTTATTTTTTTAAAGTGGGAAAATCATCTAATGACAAATCTCGCTCTTGGGTGGAGCGAGAGATAGTGTCAGACTTTTACTGACTAAAAACCCACTCCTGTTCCCTCTTTGCCTTCATCCCGGGGCCCCGGGCTTCGCTTTCACACTACCCGTGGCCCCAGTAGGCTTCGACCCTGCTGGGCCCCAACGATTTGCTGACATCATCCTGAGGCGCACGTGGAACAATACGCGCCGTCGACGGCTTGGGCTCGGTCCGGACAGTTACCGGACGGTCGGACGGCGAGCCACCCATTGCTCGCCGTCCGCAAGCCTGCGCCTACGGTGGCCGGAAATCGGGATCGGAATCCCGGCGGCGGTTGGGGCGTAAGGACCGTTGCCTTTGCCTCACGCGATCGGCCGCCTCCTTTGCTAGCATTACTGCTTCGCAGAAGGAGGCGACCGCCTGCCACTCCTCCTTACTCCGGACCATGGCCTGTACCAATGCCCGGCGCGAGAGATCACTGCCGCCGATCGCCCCCACGAGGACACGGCGTTGCTCTGCCCAAGCGGGGCACACCTCCACCGTATGCTCCACCGTGTCCTCCGGGCAAGGCAACAAGGTGGACCGATGACCTGGTGAAGGTTGCGGGAATCCAATGTTCATTGTGGCGACATTTGGGGGAGGCCTATGTCCAGCAGTGGACGTCTATCGGTTGAAATGATGATGATGATAAGCAATCTTATTGGTAAAATTGTGCCTAGCTCTTATGCTTAGTATTTGTAGGGTGTCGGTCCTTACAGGAAACTGGTTAAAGGTGCCAGTGGGCGTGATATAGTGGACATTTGAGTATTTAAACTATTGTTATCTTAAACTTGCCAAGCACTGAATTTATGCTAGATTAAATTCCAGGATTTACTCAACTGGTTTCAATTTAAATTATCTTTAGTTCAAAATAGAAACGAACATGATATCAAAGTAAATAAAAATGGACAGTGTGTTTAGTTTATCTATCTACGAGAGATAAACATTTCAAATTCAGTGAGTTAATTTTGCATGTCTTTGATTGACTTGTAGGTTATACAAATGTTTTTTTTTTCATTTTCTTCAATGACTTTTCAAAAAAATAGCATAGCATAGCATAGCATAGTCGGCCTTTTTAATGTTCCCACTGTTGGGACTCAGGCCTCCTCTCTAGGAGAGGGAATGGGCCGTAATCCACCACGCGGGCCCAGTGCGGGTTGGTGGATGTCACATGTCTTTGAATTTTTGGTTCTAGGACATGCCGGTTTCCTCACGATGTTTTCCTTCACCGTTTTGAGAGCAGTGTTGATGAAATAAATTACACAAAGTAATGCGCCTGGCTGGGTTTGAACCCGCGACCTACAACTTGTAAGTCGGGGCCGTTACCACTCGGCCACCACTGCTCTCCAAAAAAAAAATACTTTAGGTACTAAAACAAAGTCGCTTTTCGTATCCGTATATTTATCAGTTACCTCTTCCTAAACCTCGGTTTTGATACAATTTTCACTAATAAGAAGAAATAAACGAAGTACGTTTATGAATATAATTTACACCCGTGCAAAGCAAAGGTGGATCACTAGTGAAATATTAATGAGTTCAAAAAAAAACTAAGTGTGGTGGCTCTTTGGCTACAACGTTAACAATACACTTTTCTTTAAAATCACACTGTGTGTGTGTAATTGTATGTTAGTTACTTCTTTACGCTCAAACGGCTAAACAGATTTCAATGAAACTTGATACACGGATAGACCGTGTCCTGAAATAGTATCTGGGACAATTTTTATCCCGGGATTATGTTCCTTTGGGATAATTTTCTGCTCTCACACAGGCGAAACCACTGGCAGAGTGTTATCAGACGTAGTATAAAATATAACAAAGGGGTCAAAAATTTATCTTACCTCCCATATTGCCGTTTCAATTTTGTTTAAAGTTTGCATTGGCATCAGAAGCCAGACTTTAGTCACGTTTCATACAGGTAATATTCATAGGTGTCAACACGAGAGATATTGGAAATGTTCGGTGATACGCGAAAAACTAGTTGCAGGACACATTGAAAAGAAGAGGAGCCAACTGAGAAAATTTTGAAGTGAACGTAAAAATTATCGTTTACTTTTCTATCCTTCATATTCCAAGTCCTTGAACTCGACTCTACCTCGATTCATCAAATTGACAATTGCATCAAAATAATAATATGTCATTCGGCTTGATTCAGAATATTCAATTCCAATTTTCAACGGCTCTACAACGTCCAATTTCTATTTCCAACAGTTTCAAATGTCATATTCTCCAATATTCCAAGAGTTTCAATATTTCCATTAGCAATAATTTCCTAAAATACCTGATTCTCAGAATATTATATCCAGACGGGAGGACTCGAACTTGTCTCTAAAGTGTGATTTAATTGCTTGTCATATTATTATCATATCATAAGATAAAACAAAAACATTTGTTGCTTCAATTTTACTGTTTGTTACAAGAAAAAACATTTGCATCATGTAAATGGGGCTTTAGTATCATTTTAACACAATCCGACGAAGCAGTGACTATTTTACTGTGTCGAGCATAATTCCAGGGATGTAATATTATCAGCTGAATCTTGTTTAGCTAGGATTATTTCACACGGTCTCATACTAATAATCTCATCAGGTCCTTTATATTGTGCAAGAATGTCTCTGGCAGTAAACTCCGGGCATCCCATATGGTGGATACTAAAACTAAATCGGCAACCCGAATTTCTGTGACACAAATATTATTAATGTTAACCATCCGTGTGATTCTCGCCCAGTGATACAGTCGATTACTTGAACATAAGGCTCAAAATAGGCCATAATAATAAACAGTAATAAGAAAAAGATCATATTATAATTTACCAGCGACCCGCCCCAGCTTTGAACGGGTGCAATGCCGATACTAAATATACTACAGAACATCTTTATATACAACGTTTACAGTTTTTTTTAACATTGGTAAATACAGACATGTTTTTATGAGCACGTGCCACCGGCCCTGGGCCGGTATCACCGCAACCGCTATGTCTCTGCATTTTAAATGTAATATATCTTCAAAAATATTAATTTAAATTACATGCTGCAAAGGGCCATATTAATCTATATTAAATGAACAATATATTTATGGTACTTAACTGGATAAGGAATAATGTTGTATTGCTTAAAACCGCTTCGTAAAAAAGCCATAATTTTTCGAAAAAAAAATGAAGGATAAAAAATGGTTATTTATCCCTTAGAGATAGACATATACCATTGCGAATTTTTTCGTAAACCTTTTTAAGGTGTACAATACTGTAGTAGTAGTACATTATTTTGATCGATCTCGTAGGGTTCAGCCAGTGTTTGCAATATAAGCGCAAAAAATGTGTTTATTTACGACATCACATTAAAAACCTCAAAAATTATCACTGTTTCTCTACTATGTTGCGCATGTATTATACATATAACCCTTTCTATTTAATCAATCTATCTAATAAAAAAACCGCATTAAAATCCATCGCGCAGTTTTAAAGATCTAGGCATACATAGGAACAGTCAAACAGGAAGCGACTTTGTTTTATGAAATTAAAGCATTCCGAAATTCTCTCTCTCATCGCTTATATTTTTCTTGTGTTTTCAAGAAAAATATAAGCGATAGATGGAAGAAAACCAATCACAGGAAAAATAATAATAAAAAGAAATAGGAAAGTCACATTATATAGTTTTGTTTGTGTTCATATTTATTCAAACTAAAAGTCGTAAAGTTTTAAGAAACATAATTACTAGTGCCTAATTAGTTGGTTTCTCGACTTCTTGAGGTAAGAGGTCAGATAAAATTGAATGACGATAATTATAATAACAATGATGCGAGTAGACTTTAAATTCCTTTATCACGATTTATATTTCCTATTTAATAAAGTACGGGTTCAATAAGAAACAAAATATCAGTGAAGTTTTATTTATGAGGAAAAATTATGTTCATATCATTACGAACACTATTTTTATTTTTTATTTTCCTTATAGATTAGGGATAATTCTTTTGGGCAATTATTTTCATATTATTTATAGGTTTCCTTTGACTACTGTTTTACCTAAACCATGTTGTGGTCGACAAAAGAGCACGCTTGCCTAGAAGGAACTTAACTCAAACTCAAAATTATTTATTTCACATAGGCCATGTAGGCATATGTGAAATACTTATAAATCTTACTTATAAAACGTCAGAAGCTAACTACTCTTAACTTTAAGACCTCTAAATTGTAGTTATCAGGAAACACAAACTCTGTAGGGAATTCTCCTTAGCTATAAGCTGAAAGCATTCAAAAGACGTTTCGAGCAAATGGTTGGAATTCTTAAATCTCTGTCTCAAAAATATTTTAATTAAAGAGAGTTTTTGACATTGTTTGTCGCCGATGACCATTTCAATGAACTATTTTTAGCCTTTTGATTTGCAGTGTAGAAAATAAGCGTGGGGAAAACTGGAATTAATAAATCTCTTATCGCCAATGCTCTGTGAGCAATCGTGACTTTCAATGACGTCTCTTATCTTAATAAGATGTGTCTAGCTGCGCGCAATTAAACAGATAAGAAAACAAACTTATTTCACTAATTTAAAGAGCTACCTACCAAAAATATTACATAAGTTAGTTTAGGTACTAAATATTTAGTAAATCTCCTTGTAAATTATCAATTTTTATAGTCTCTAGTAATAAACCTGCAGACTTGTGAATAAATTACTCATCTTCTCTCCAGTGTGTACAGTTTCAACTTACGACTGCTGACGTTTTACACTGCTCTCAAAAATGTAAAGAAAATAATGGGAGGAAACTGGCATGTACTAGAACCAAAATTTAAAGACATGTAACATCCACCAACCCGTAACTGGGCCTACGGCTTTTTTATTCTCCTGGAGAGGAGACATAGGAGTGCGAACTTTATAAGTATGATTATGATCTACTATATGTTAAATTTCTTTGCATGGCAGTGGCACATTTAGCAAGTTAAAAATTTTGCCAATATTTGCAATAATAATAGTTTATTGTAGTTTACCCAAAATTTAACTTACAGTTTTCTATTTAATAAACAAATTGCAAAGAATTGTCTGAAAAATAGATGCACTTTGACTATAAGGTACTATCGAACTGATCTGATGATGGAGCCGGAAGGTAGAAGGTAGACAAGAGAACTTCATAATAAAACAATATATCCTAACAGTGTTTGGGTTAATTGGAATTATCTTGAGAAATAAGTAGGTACTCTGGCTATAATTGTATCAACTAAAAAGTGGGAAATGCTTTATACAAGAAAAAAAACTGACTTCACTACTAAAAAAAAAAAAATCACCAAAACGATCAAAATTACTTTAATTTCGGAAATTGGTGTTAAATAAGATGAGATAAGAGAGAGATAAGATAAGAGCGAGGTAATAAAATATTTTTTTTAGGCATATTTTTATTACTCTCTAGGTGGTGGTGTCAGATTTGATGTATTTATTGCGAAGCTTTGGTCACATGTTTTTTTCTTCCTCATTTTTCCTTACATTGAGTTTAAAAAAATATATGTTCTACCGGTTTTTCTAGCATTTGCTCTTGAATACAGTTTTCCTTTTATTTATGTCACAAATTTTCCTTATATTCTCGTAAATATTATTATTTCTAAATATTTTCTAGTAAACATTTTTATTATAATGATTCTTGTTTTATAAATATTATTGACTGTGAGCTAATGAATAAAACGCACGTGATTATTACGTCACATTTTATAACCATTAGCATTTCATGCTAAATTTAAACTACAGTTATCCAAAATATTAGTTTCTTAATTGATGATACTGAGTTTTGAAGAGATACCTAAAATAGGGACCCAATGTAGTCATCTTAAACCATCCTAGCAATTAAACAAACACTAAAACGTATGACGTCATAAAGTCCAACATTCACGTCTGAAGGAACAATTTAATACAAAACAAACGACAAATTTTATTCAGCACCCAGACACATAATAGTTAAATGCGGATTTTACGAGTCTACCAAGTCAGGAAAGGCGATTTAAAAACGGTAAAGACTTACGGGTTTTCGTTTACGTCCTTTAAAATTTTCTCAACGAGCAGGGGCTAAGGGTAATAAAAAATCTGCTGAAATTGCCCATTTTGGGACTAAAAGAACTTGCTTAAGGGTACTTGTTAAAGGCTTTGATTTTTAAAATACATTAGCTGACAAAGGTGAAGATTGCCGAATCAAAGAATTTATGAATTGAAATTGATGACTGACGTAAGACGTAAGATATCACGAAATTCTGAGATGACTTTGGACAGTATAAATACGACTGAAAAATAAAAAAAGGATGATAGTCTTGGTTTGGTTGGGTCTTACTTTCAATTGTAAATTTTCTATCAATAAAATTACAATTACTCTCAGCCTGCTGTGGTATATTTTATTTCGAAGTGTATCACGGCTATCAAATTCCCAGACTGTACATTTACGTAGATGACGCTACTCTCAGAGACTATATTTACACAAGAAAAGCGCTGTAACTAAATACTTTTGCCAGAAAGAGGAAAACTCCTCGTAATTTTATTGTAAGTTATTTAAAAACGATAATTTTCCTCTGTAAGTTCATCGTATCAATCAGAATTGCCCTACAGAAGACGAAAGTAATACACGTCAGACAAAATTATTTTACAAGTTCAACGAACTTTAGTGCTGTATGTCCGGCTTAACTGTAAGCCTTCTATTGCATCATGTCTTGTAACTTTAGAAATTCAGGAGGTTTTAATATAACACGAACATATTAAGCTTTAACATACTATACATTGGTGATGACCGTAGTGTTAAAGTCGTGAATACGAGCGACAATATATATATTTTTTTAAATAATGATAAGCTTGCGTTTGACCACTATCTCACCTATATACTATCGTAAGGGATGATGTGATCGACAATAAAGCACGTTTCCCTAGAAGTAACTTATTCGCATCAAATTTTAATAATAATAATTAGTAGTATTTAAACCGCGATTAATGCTCTGAGCGAGTTACAAGCAATAGTCTGGTCACTAGTCACAAGGTTGACAGTAATAAAATCACTGACACACTTGGTTTAAAATTATACATACAGACATAATAGGGGTTAAAGTATGAAATTGCCGTTTTTTAAAAAGCTTGCTTTGTATTACAGAAAATACAAAACACAAAAAAAAGAAACAATAAATAACTAATTTTGAAAAAAGAATAACGTACCTTTAATATATCTTTGTTCGAACTTATAATTCTTTAATCCAAAGATACAACACTTCAAAGCAACCCGTTTTAAGAAATGGCAAGTTCATACTTTTAACCCCTAATATTTGAACTACTAGACCAAACTCTAGTAGTATATACAATAATGTTGATGTAGCGTCTTTACACTGTGATATTATTATTATTTTTCACACTGGGTAAAGTGAAAGGGAGTGTCAGATTTTTACTATCAAAAACCCACCTGCGTTTCTTCAGCTGTCCTTTTCATTTCAGGGCCGCGTTAACACTTCCGAATAATCGCGTAAACTCTGTGGCGTGGGCGATCGTACAAAATTTGGCAAGTAGCGTGAAAATTATGTGTCAGGGCTTAAAACAAGAAATTTGGCGTCACCGTATCATTGTTTTGCTTCTGTTTTTTTTTTTATTAATGCTTGGACTGGTTTTGGGGATTATAGAATAGGTTATGTCATGCGTTTAAATATAGTTTCATAGATTCATAAGCTAAATCTACCTCTAAACTAAGTTTCTTGAAATAGAAAATAAATTTAAAAAATATAGTAATAAAAATACATTAACAATTAATATACTTTTTCTTATTCTTTACACGCTGAAGATAAAACGCAATAGGAACTGTGTTGATCAAAACTGTTAAAATTACCTTACAGGTTTTTATTTTTAGGCGGGAAAATTATCTAATGACAAATCCCGCCTTTTGGCGGAGCGGGAGATAGTGTCAGACTTTTACTGACTAAAAACCCACTCCTGTTTCTACTTTGCCTTCGTCCCAGGGCCCCGGGTTTCACTTTCACACTATAGATTATAAATTCGGAATTTAATATGATTGTAAAGAAAGGTAACTTTAACCAAAAATCTTTGAAATAAAACAAAACTGATAGAAATAGAAATTACAAAATATATTAAAATATTTATGATAAAAGTTCTAAGTATTTTTCACACGCTGAAGATAAAACACAATAGGTTACTGTATTGATCAAAAATTATATAATTATTATATCTTCTAAGAATTTAATATAAATTCTGATTTCATTGTGTAGTTTTTATGCGGTTAGGGCTCCATATTGTGCAATATGCAAAAAGCTCATAAACTGTATATCTTGTCTCAATTTACATTAAAAAACAATTTTTTTAAATTATTTTTACGACTATATTTAAAAAAAAAGCGATCGACTGCTTTGCAGTACGCGAGTTGCGTCCTAAAAATTATAAGCAATATAAAATTAAACAATACAAAACATATGCAATTTAAAACCAAAATATATGCTTTTTAATGCAATTAATAATAATTGTGCTTTGTGCTGGTGAATCATAATTAGTATTCAATGCAAATCGTTTCATACATCCTTCAATGCATTTATATCGGTCATGATTGACGCTTGTATAGTTTGTAAAATTGTATTTTAGTAAGCTACGGTTTTATGTTATGTCAAGTACAGTCCGCAACAGCAATAAGGATTCTGGATTTTTTTTATTTAACTTCTTTAACATCAAAAGGATTTATTCTTAATTTAAGAAAAAAGAAATAGGAGATGTAAAATAAATTATAGGAAAAAAAATCACTGTTAGCTTTTATTTCGTGGGAAATCACTAAATAACTGCTCCCACTCTAGATGGAGCGAGACAGAGTGGCAGGTCTTTATTGACTAAAACCCACCTATATTCCTTCAGTTGCCCTTTGCATTCCAGTGCCGTGGCAATTATTCCAAACAATCCTTAAGTTCCAGGTCCAGGTTAAGGTTCGGTCATGTCAGGTTCAGGTTAAGGTCTCAGGTTTCGTCAATTTTGCTGACATCCCTATAGGGCACGTTGTGAACTTACTTTTGCTTTGTGAATACTTTGGGTATGTTTTTAGAGTCATTAATTATATAATATAAAGAAAAAAAATGTTTACGATTAATTTAATAATATTAAATTCTTTTTTTATCGAAGAACTTTATTTTTTATTAAATCATCCAATGGCTGCTCTCGCTCTTGGTCGGAGTGGGAGGGCGTGTCAGACTTTTACTGACTAAAACCTATACCTGTTTCTTCTTTGCCTTCGTTCCAGGGCCCCGGGGTTCTCTTTCGTACAACCCATGGAAGTGTGCGTGGATAGACAGTTACCGAAAGGCCGGACGGCGAGCTACCCATTGCTCGCCGTCCGCATGCTTACGCCTACGGTGGCTTAATTCTATTTTCACATAATAAGACAGATGTCTATGAACGAAATTAATTTTATTCCGCTTTGTGAATTACACTCAAGTGGAATGAGTCACTCTATTTATTTATATTTACGATTTGTCGGTCATGTTCATGGTCAATGAAAACGTTCGCATTATGAACAGAATCTATTGCTATTCTGTACTAAATAGATTTTTATTATATTTCTGTAGCCATGACGAAGAGCCCTTAGGGCAAGATTTATTGTTTCTAAAAATGCGTATACGTAGGCATTAGGTGAAGATGATATTTGAGCCAGCTTATTTATAAAAGCTACGAGATAGAATTTTATGTGAATGTTCTTGATTAGTGGATTTCCGCCATTGCTATGGGCAAAGTACTAAATAAATAAATAGTGGTTAAATTAAAACTTAAGTATAAGGAATTTTTAAAAATAATAATCAATTAATAATATAAGTGTATATTATCGCTTCTGAATTGTAAGGGATTCTTTTAAATTACGTTAAGTCAATATATTATGAATATAAAACATAGACAAAAATATTTACTAAAAATATTTTATTTCTCTATTTAATGTTATCATCATCATCATTTCAGCTGAAGGACGTGCAGGACATAAGCCTCCCTCAAGTGTCGCCACAACGAGCGATCCAGTGCGTCTCGCATCCATCGCATTTCATATTTATAGATGCAAGGATTTAAAAAAAATCTCAATATAACACAAATTTTTATATATATATTTTTTTTTTATTTATAGGCTCGCTTTTGACCACTATGAGCAGTGGTGGCCGAGCGGTAACGGCCCCGACTTACGAGTTGCTGGTCGCGGGTTCAAACCCAACCAGGCGCAGTACTTTGTGTTATTTATTTCATCACCACTGCTCTCAAAATGGTAAAGGAAAACATCGTGAGGAAACCGGCATGTCCTAGAACCAAAAATTCGAAGACATGTGACATCCACTAACCCGCACTGGGCCCGCGTGGTGGTTTGACGGCCCAATCCCTCTCCTGGAGAGGAGGCCTGAGTCCCAACAGTGGGAACATTATAAGGCAATTTGACCACTATCTCACCTGATGATAAGCGATGATGTGGTCGACGATGGAGCATGCTTACCTAGAAGTAACCTATTCACTCTAGACTTAAAGACCTGTACGAGTCATATGTCGTACATGGCCCTCGCGTATTGCAGTTCAGCACTATTTCGCTGCCTTGCACAAATTATATTATAAAGCGACAGTACAGAATTAGCATTCACAGACGGCTGTACTCATTAGCGATCATGCATATATGATAAGTTACGCAATAAATCAGATCTTCTTCGGATATCAGTTTTTTTTTTTTTTTTCGGGTGGGAAAATCATCTCATGACATCCCCCACTCTTGGGCGGAGCGAGAGATAGTGTCAGACTTTTACTGACTAAAAACCCACTCCTGTTCCTTCTTTGCCATTTGTTTTCCAGGGCTCTGCCCAAGCGGGGCACACCTCTACCGTGTGCTCCACCGTGTCCTCCGGGCGGTCCACACAATGGTGGCACCCGGGCGTCTCTTCTGCACGGATCCGGTACAGGAACTTCCCAAACTTACCATGTCCGGTGAGGACTCTTCGGATATCAGTGACTATCATTTCAAAGTTTACATTCAAGGTGTGTGCGACCCATTCAGCAGAGCATACAAGACCCCTATGTTGTAGCACTCAGGAAACACAGACCCCGGCAGGACAGGCACGATACTAGTACAATAGTAATTTATAAAATCATTACCCACTTTCGATGCCTACCAGGGCTTTAGGATTGTTTGAAGCATCCATAATCTTGTAACGCAAAGGGCAATTGAAGAAACACGGGTTGATTTTAGTTAGTAAAAGTCTGACAATCCCTCTCACTACGCAAGTTATTTAATAATTTCTTATCATCAAAAATGAGTATCCACTTAGGCACACTTTTTTTTTTTAAGCGATAAACATCTAATGACAAATCTCGCTCTTGGGCGGAGCGGGAGATAGTGTCAGACATTTATTGACTAAAAACCCACTCCTATTCCTTCGTCTCAGGACCCGGGTTTCGTTTTCACACTACCCATGGCCCCAGTAGGCTTCGACCCTGCTGGGCCCCTACGATTTGCTGACATCTCCCTGAGGCGTGCGTGGAACAGTACGCGCCGTCGACGACTTAGGCTCGGTTCGGACGGTTACCGGACGGTCGGACGGCGAGCCACCCATTGCTCGCCGTTCGCAAGCCCGCGCCTACGGCTTAGGCAAACTGCTCACGAGAGAACTAGACGTGGTAAATGTAGATATTATGTACGTATTCAACACATTTCGTCTCAACAAAACCAAAGTCTAGCTACAAAATACCGATAAAGGTAAGTTATTATGGTTGTAAAACTTTGCATAGTTTTATAGTTATACCGAGTCAGCGTAACTCTATTCTAATGTTTTTAGTGACTAGTGTTAGTGCACTTGTAGTGAATTGTATTTACTTAGTTGTTCATGTATGGACAAATTAAATAAGCAAGCAAGACTACAAACGTGATAAACACTAAGGATTTTTTTTTCTCGTCAACTTATAGTTACAGAAACATCGGGGTCAACAACCGCAGGTACGGTCAGAAAATTAGTTTTTTTTTTTGTGTTTAGACATTATATCATTGACTTTATCAGTTTTGAAATCGTGATGGGGTTGCGACCTCCACAATTGGAGTCTGCACATTGGAGTCGGTACAAAAACAAGTCATGATACCTCTACCATATCAATTCTAATATTTCCAGATCTTTCTTATAGACTGCCTGTGGAATGAAATATTCAAAGATTCAAAAGCATTTATTTCAAATAAACCATTTACAGGCACTTTTGAAATGTCAAGAAGTCAGTCAGTCAGAAAAAAAAATTATGCTAATGCACATTCCAAAGCGTAGATCTCTATGGAGAAGAATGTGCAAGAAACTCTATGGACACTCTTTTCAATAATGTTTTGTAATTACAAATATCTCTGTTACATGTTTCTTGTCGTTATATCATGTGAGAACAATGTAAATACAGTAAAAATAAAAACTAAATATAGATATTAAAATAGCAACTGGCAGCTAAGAGATGACCAGTCTCAACTGACAGCGCCCGTTCACGAACATGACGCTAATATTAGCACCACTCAGCTCAACCATTTTGAAGGGAACCGAATGATCCAACACATGCGCCACCATCAGTGAGACATTTAAGTGAGCATGGCATGACAAAGGCATCACAGTTGGTTTAAAAAAAAATTAAAGAAGTTTTACTAGTTACCTAATAGATACATAAAAATTTCGTGTCACAGTGTTTGTTATCGAACTTCTTCGAAACATCTTGACCGGGATTTATGTTTTTTTTTTGTATATAATAGGACGTACTAATTGTTCCAAATAAGAATAGAGAAGCCAATGACCTCGATCTGTCATATTTTGATTGAAAACTACGGTTTGCAAAGAAAACTTATTTGCGTAAGTATTAATAACTGTTGGTTTTTGCTTTGTATTACTGAGTCTTAGTTAAATCTAGTTGAAGTAAAAACGTTATTGTTAAATCTAAATTAGCTAAATATATATTATTTAAGAACAATTAGCATTCTTTTTCCATTTGCATTTGCACTACTCAGAAACTTCACACAGTAACGCAGATATTAGCAAAATTGAAGAACTGTATTCTGATTAAACTTTTTTCGTTCATGATTCGTAAATAAATATTATTTAAAAAATTTATTGCTTAGATTTTTAAAACCGGGCAAGTGCGAGTCGAACTCACGCGCTGAGGGTTCCATACAAACTTACCTATGAATGCAGTTCAATTCCCGAATTGAGTTACGAAGATTTTTCCGAATCGCAAAAATTTAGTTTTTAATTTTTTTTTCTATACTTGTGTTATGAGACCTTGCTTCATGCCAAATTTCAGAATTCTAGGTCAACGGGAATTTATGAATTTGGTTTCCCTTGAGAGAGTCGATATACACGTTTTTTGCGACATAAACGGCCGTATTTTTTTTTCGTTATCTTAGAAATTATGTTTTCACAACTTCAAGAGATTGCAAACTTGATTACATTTCAATTTTAACTCAATACCTTTTTGTTTTCCCGGATAAAGGGTTTTGTCAAACAGACAGACAGACAGACTGACAGTCGGACGGACAACAAAGTGATCCTATAAGGGTTCCGTTTTTTCCTTTTTCTGCAGCGCCCCTGTCAAAGATAGCTAAAGAATACTGTATAGATTTAGTCAGTATGAGTATTACAGACCCCTGCCCTCATTGGGGGCAGAAGAGTGCCGTGAATATTACTCAAACGTCAAAAAGAAGATAACATAATTTGGTATAATGAGATAGGCACCATCGTGTCATTTCATTGTTGATTTTTTTCTTTTAATGATATCTAATAGACTAGTACTTGACTGCAATCCCACCTGATGGTAAGCAGTGATGCAATCGTTGATAGTGAAGTACACTAATCTATTAAGAGCGTATTCATTCTAGCCTTGAAGACACCAAAGTATAATCGGACGGAAAGACCGTAGCATTTAGTTTAACAACCTAGACACTAAACTTAAGAGTGTTCTTTTCCATTCGCCTTTCTTCAACATCGAGCATGGTTTAAAAGCTTGTTGCTTCATCAAACACAATCCAACGCGATGTTTGATGAAGACGCAATGCAAAAAATGAGAGATAACGGCTGAAAAATCTATTGGCATTCGGTGATTCCGTGATTTACTCGAATATTTCACAAAACTTGTTCCAGGAAATACGTGTTTTTTTTTTAAACCCTTACAAGTTTTTCAGAAAAATTGTCGTCATTCAGAATCTCGATTAAATGTGAAAGGCTTCTATTGATGTACTTTTTAATATATGAGTACATTATGGACGGCCAAAGTTCACGTAAAATAGCAGATTTTCAGAAGTCTTTACTAGTTTAATTTTACACTGTGTTTTGATTTCTATAGAAGCCTAGATAATCCTATAATAAGATAGCTGTCTATCCAAAATATCCTAATTAAGATGTGTAGTAACATCATAATCACGTAAGAGCGGTTGTATAAAAATGTACCTCGAAAAGGACGCTCTTAATGGTGTTCTTTTGTATTTCGTATATGGAAACTTTAGTTGTTTTTAACCCCATTTAAAGACAACTTGAGCAATTTAGACAGATGACCTAAACTAGACTGAAAAAAGTTGATTTGCATGTAGAAGTAATTAGTAATGTATGTATAGTTTGTCTGTACGTGAAAAATTTTTTTTTTATGTATTTATTATTATGTAAGTCTGAGTTACGAATACATTATATATGACAATATTCGAAACGAATGTTAGTAACTGGTCAAGTTGCACCGATATATTAAAAAAAAAATTGATATTTTATATGTATCTTGCTGCCAGAGCAAGAAAACGGATTAGGGAAATTGGGCACACAACAGGCACATAACTGATTAAGATAACCTATTAAACAGAATTATTGATAAGATTAAAAAAAAAAACAACATGAATATCTTAGATATCTCGAATTCGCAAAACATGCTCTATTTTCTTAATCCAATCATATAAAATAAAATAAAAATACTCACAAAATAATTTTCATGTTGAACTTTAGAATTCCAATTTATCACTACCTAATAAAAACAAAACAATACCACTAAATTAATATAAACATAATCACCAGCACCGAATTATAATAAATTATCTTATAAAACTTTGTATCACATTTTTTCATACAAAACGATCGTATTTCGGAATTGTTAGCACTTTTTGAAGCGCTCGCGCATCTATACGACTGCGCGGGAAGTCTGAGACTGGCTTAGCGCCTGCGCCAGAGATGGTCGTGCGACAAAAAGAAATGAAAATGCAAAAGAAGGCTCACTTTGCACAGTACTGAAAATGTTGACAGTAGGTTACTGGAAGACTCTTTAATTGAAATTATTAAGGTACAAAATAACCATGAATATTAACCAACTATTTATACTAAACTTACTTATGTCCATAATATGTAATGTACATGTGTATTATATTAAACGTAGATCATACACATATGTTAGTTATGAGTTTAAATGTGGATTGATGGAGAGGGAGAGAGAGAGGGAGACCAAAGAAAAGATGGATGAATCGTGTGAGAAGTGATATGAAAGAAAAGGAAGTTAGTGATAGCGTGATGAGTGACAGGACAGAATGGAATAAAAAAAAACGTGTTGCGCTGACCCAAATAAAACGTGACAAGGGCAGTAAGATTATGATGATGATGATGATGATGATACACATATGTGTATCATCATGTCTGGGCATATGCTCAGAAGTCTGGCAGTATTACCTCGTTAAATAGCTGTATTTTGAGCACATTTCCAAATGTTAGCGATATATAGGAAATATATATAATAATTGTGATCCTACTGTATACTTCCAGTGAAGTCAAGTCATGTTCTTAGATGGTTTTATACGAAATGAAATGTGGATTATGTATGCCCTTCGGGCGCGGGGCGGTATTATTTTTACGTAATTATTTTACGCGCTTTTGCGTAAAATCAGCAAAAAAAAAACTTTTCTGGATTTTTTTAGGAAAAACAGATATAAAAACCAAAATTTTCAACCAAATAAATTTCGTACAAACATGGATACAGTAAGACAATTAAGCATTTTTTAAGGTCATTCAATTTGTACAGACGTATGTACAATCGGCGCTCGAGGGGTTAGACAATTTCCTTTTATTCTAGAACTAGATTATTTATAATCAGAAATAAATTCAGTCCCTAGTACCCTCGATTTCATTCACTAAACTATCTTATTTGTTTAATCACTATATTTATTGTATGTAGCTGTCAATAATCCATAAAATTAAAATTATTGCCTCAGTAATATTGTAATCTAATCTGTTTATTTTCAATTCAAACAAACAGTGCAAAGCGGTATTTTTTTTGCTAATTTTTCAGAGTGAACCTTCTGACCATTTCTGTGAAACCAGTGTCGTGAGCTTATGATGACTAAGATGCTGTGGTACATGGATGTGTGTGCCGACTAGTATTCTAATTTGGTTCCGTAGGCTTCACTATATTTAAGTTATAGTAGGTAATACAAATGTGAAAGCAGACATTATCAGTTTAAAATTGTATGAGTTATGTGGATTCCAGCAGAGGGTTTCTAGCAAGTTTAAGTAAGCAGGTTTCGTAGTTATTATATATTAATAGCAACGTCTATTAAACCATTTTGACTAATTTGTTATAGCGCCATAACTTTCTTTCCTATTAACTGTAATCGACGGTATGGAATCAGTGGCCGAGCAACTGGCTGCGGCACTGTGAGTCACGGGTTCGATTCCCGCACGGAGTAATAGATATTTGTACTTATGTGAGTTTTTATGTTTAGTGAATACATTCACGATACAAGAACAATTTATTCAATTAAAAAAAAAACCAAGCAAGTGCGAGTCGGACTCGCGGACTGAGGGTTCCGTACAATTTTATCTATGCAAATAATTCGATTCCCGAAAAGAAAAAGTCTCGAAGATTTTTCCGAATCGCAAAAAGGTTTTATTTGTGACGTAATAACAAATTTTCTGTCTTCAGATTTATTCCTATATCTATACTATAAGACCTTGCTTTATGCCAAATTTCAGGATTCTCGATCAACGGGAAGTACCCTATGAATTTTGATTCTTTTAAAAGTGTCGAAATGTACGTTTTTGCGACATAAACGGCCGTATCTTTTTTTTTGGTTAACTTAGAAGTTTGATTTTTTCACAGCTTTTATATATATGGTTTTAATTTCAACTCACTCAATACCTCCACGTATTCCCGAGATTTAAAAACTACACACAACAGAAATACCAGATGTTAGTAACACAAAAAACTTAACAACTATGTTTGTAGACAGAATTTACAGGAGCATGTAGTTGGCTTAAGGTAAGGTCTTGTCCTAGAACACAAATAGTAACTGAAGAACACAGGTGTTGTTTTAATTAGTAAAAGTCTGACACGGCTTCAGAAATCATCCAATGGCTTCTCCCGCTCTAGGGTTTTCTACCCTAGAGCGGGAGAAGCCATTGGATGATTTCACGTCTCAATTTTTAAGGTATTAAAGTAAAGAAAAAATGTTTTATATTTTCCTTATAATTAAAATAGTGGTTTGTGTTTAATTAGATAAGGTTTTCTATTTTAGGCCTATGTTAATTATAGATTTTCAAGTTTTCCTTCCTTACCTGAAACTTCGTTTTAATAAGCTTATCATCAATACAGACCTTGAGGTTTATAAACTAAATTAATTTTATCAAACACTAACTTCTGCCAGCGGCTTTGCTTTCTGCAAACGTACAAAGATACTCGACCCCAGCCCCCCTAGCCAAGTTACGACCATTTCGATTTTAATTGTTTTGTTCTCTCATCATCTCAACACTCAATCACGTGGTCAGGACAAAGGAATCGGAGGCGTGGCCTACTCGAGGCGTTTGACGCAAACGAAACGGTTGTAACTTGGCTAGGGAGGCTGCTGAACTGGGAAAAAGGGTTGGACGAAGAAGTAGAAGAAATGACATTGTTTTAAAAATGGGTCTCGTGTTTTTTTATCTGTAATCTTACGGATCTCTATATTGTAGATCTAGAATCGTACAAAACCACGTGCGCGTGCGTCCATTATTAACGTAGCTGTCAGAGCTAACGAAGAATATGTGAGAATGATTTATAATTATTTGAAAATCGCGTGAACTTCTAACTGCCCCTAGCTAGGCTTATCCGGTGAAATCGGCTTTTTGTTTTACGTGGAATATTTAAATGATGACAAAATAGATGTTGCTACGAATCAATTAAATCTAGTTTAAAAATAAAATAGGAACGAAGAATATGAAATAATTTATTACAAAAAATAAAACATATTTTACTAATTAGTAGGCTAATGTTGACATAATGAATGTCTGGTTAAAGAATGTTTGTTTATTGGTTATATTTTTGGAACAAAAATTCTTCGAACTAACTTTTTTTTTCGTCGGAACTCACGAGTTGTTATAGAGTATAGTAAATCGAAATAAATTATTAGTAATTTGAATCCTGTTTAAGAGGACTATTGACGATTTTTAAAATGCGTAAAAGTCCACTGGAGTAAACAGAAAACTATTCAGAATCAGAAAAATACACGTTATTCTTAAAGAAAAATGCTAGATGTTGTTGCTGTTGTGTTATGTGTTGTTGTTGTTGATGGAGTTGTTCAAAATAATACAGCTAAAGTATGATTGAAAAAAATCACGAAAATGCCACTAAAATTACTTTGGACGATTGATCGGTCTAATATATGCAATCATTTTGATTGTTTGTCAGATTATTCAACAAGCAACGTTTTACTGTTATAGTGTTTTAATTTTTTATTCAAATCTGTATTTTTTTTTAGTAAATCACTAGAAGCTTCATATATTTGCAAGCATTGTGTGAAGGTTGCCGACATAGCACAAAGGATCGCCAAACTTAATTGGCAATGGGCAGGGCACATTGCTCGCAGAACAGATGGTCGTTGGGGTCGAAAGGTTCTGGAGTGGTGGCTGCGTACCGGAAGACGCAGTGTTGGAAGGCCCCCAACAAGGTGGACTGATGACCTGGAGAAGGTTGCGGGAATCCGTTGGATGCGAGACGCACAGGACCGTTCATTGGCGACATTCTGGGGAGGCTTATGTCCAGCAGTGGACTTCTATCGGCTGAAATGATTATGGTGATGATGATTGTGTCTTTGCACATCTCTTTTCTTTTGGAAGCAGTCCGAGAGTGACCGTTAGGTGCTTTAGTCCTCTTAAATTTAATGTTTCAATTATTTCGTGTCAAGACGTTAGTTTTTAATACCCAATTGTGTAAAAATAATACTTGTACTATCATCGATAAAAATAAAAAAGTCACCCACTCTTGCACAACTCTACCGCAAATTTATCGTGTTTGGTGACATGAAGACCGACCATGGTTCACGAACTATTTTTGTCACTATTCTTATCTATAGTAAATGTAAAAGTGAAACTCGGGGCCCTGGGACGAAGGCAAAGAAGGAACAGGAGTGGATTTTTAGTCAGTAAAAGTCTGACACTATATCCCGCTCCGCTTAAGAGCGCGATTTGTCATTAGATGATATTCCCACCTAAAAAAAAGTCTAGCAGAATTCGTGTATTGTATTCTTTATCTAATCAATATCTAGTTTAAACGTTTTATTGACACCTCGCGTGACTCAAAAGCTTATTTTCGCCTTGCCAATGTTTATTCTTTGATAAGGATTGCCGTCATTTTTTAGGCACATTACTAGTTAAAAGCGATGGAAGAGTTTTTTAAGTAAGTTAAGTGTTTATTAGATTTGTAAATAGTAGGTATGTATGTTTTGTTTTTCGGTGAGAGAATCATCTAATGACATCCCCCGCTCATGGGCGGAGCGGGAGATAGTGTCAGCCTTTTACTGAATAACAACCCACTCCTGTTCCTTCGTTGCCTTTCGTACCAGGGTCGAGTCTTCCTTTCAGAATCAGACCCTTAGCCCCAGTAGGCTTCGACCCTGCTGGGCCCCTACAGTTGCTGACATCACCTTGAGGCACGCGTGGAACAGTACGCGCCGTCGACGAGTTGGGTTTGGTCCGGAAGCTAAGCTAATATTACCCATTGCTTGCCGTCCGCAATCCCACGAGGTACGTATGTAACAATTGTTAAACAAATAGTACGTTATCAATATCTTAAAAAGAAATATTATGAGGCATGCTAGCTATATATTCAGACTTTTTTTTTAATAAATGCATCAGACATTATTTTATTAACATACTTACAAATACTTAAAATTAATTATACTATTCTTATAAACAACTTATCAGTTAAAATAATATATAATTATACAAAAACTCCTATGCGATATATATTGGCCATTTGGAGTACAATCACATTTCAACTATTTAATTATAGTTTTGAAAATAACATAGCTAAAGTTAACGTTATCTTACAAAAGCTATAAATATTAACAAAATCAAAATAATGGTCGTTGTATCTTAATGGGCGCCGAACTTATCAAAGGTCAAAATGGCCGATAGGTGCCTTCTATCGAAAACCTGTCACTGGCCGTAAATGTTATTAGTTCGACAAACATGATAATATAGGTAAGCGGATATATACCGGTGATATGGAAATATTCCGATCTTTTAATTATTAAAACAAATTGATATAAATATTTTGAGTTGTTGAATTTAGATCAGGTTCTCATCTGGTTGGTTTATTGGGTGACGAAAATAGATATAGTATACAGGGTGTTTGACGCATCGTAAGCCAAATTGAAATGGTCGACGGGAGGGTACATCTGCTATTCTTTCAGACCCCTAAACACTTCTCATGCCCTGTGGATTTTTTTTATTGATTTTTTATTATTTTATTAAAATAAAACCCAATTTTTTTATACCAATATCATCTTCCTGTCTTTGTCCCATTTTAGTTGGGGTTAACGCAACACGTTTTTTTCTTCCATTCCGTCAACAGTTATGCAAACTGACGCCCTCGATCTTCTTTCAAAACACTCGTCATAAAATCCATCCATCTTCCTTTTGCCTGCCTCTTTTTCTCCATACATACACGACCCGATCCCTTGCCGAAGGCGGCGTGCAGTGTTCCACGCGCGTCTCAAAGAGATGTCCGTGAATCCCGCTAGGAACACGGGAAATTTTTGAAAAGGAAGCAGGTAGTCCTAAAGCACAGGTGTGGTTTTAGTCAGTAAAAGTCTGACACGCTAGCCTTCCTTCTCTTTCAGTATTATGCGTTTCATCCTTCGTTTTCACATGACCATATCAAGACAAACAATTCCCTTTCAACTTTTCAATCACTGGCTCACACACTTTCAAATTTTGAAGCAATAATAAATTTTATATTTTTATATGTGTTTTTTTAATTGTGTTTTAGGAAATATTTAAAAATATATAAAATACATGTAAAGATAATAATTAAATAAAATGAAATGAAAAGTATTATAGTTTTTGCATTTAATAAATTTTAGTTGAATATAGGGGTAGACTGGAGCCAAAACGAGGTAAACCCTCTATTTCAGGTCTTTAGGAAACTCACCCGCAATTTGAATATACTGTTAGATAACTATATAAAAACAATTACAGTACCACAAGAACAGGCAGAAGAAAACAAAATAAAAATAAAAGGGTTAACAAGAAATAATAATATAACCATGAGTGTATGTGTGTGTTATGTTGGTGGTGTGTAATTGATAAGACATTTTGTAATCGCTGATAGAATGTTACTTTGTTTTGGCATTAAAGTTTGTATATCTACAAAAGTCCCACAGATATGAAACATTTGTATTTATTGAGTTTAGTTATTACGACGGACGGTAACCAGTTCCGAAAAGTACTAAAATCTGTCATATCCAATGATTCAATAGCCGCTGATTAATATGATGGCGAGACTTCTCAAGCTGTACTCCTAACAAAGTGTTTATGACCAGTTGTCGAGTGATGGTTTCAATTCTATGAGTCAGTCAATATATCGCTAGCGTTTTCTGTCACCATATTTATTTATCCCCATTGATGGAAAACGAATCAACACCAAAATACCTGTTTTGCAACTTTTCTTTTAACTGGTCGTGTTTGTATGTAGATATATTTTGTTTGAGAAAGTAATATTTCAAGCTTAATTAGAAGTATTTTCTCTGATCCTACGGATTTTTTGCTTGTCGATTCAGTTCCAATGACAATGCATTTTAATGGCGCGCATGACTTGAATGGAGAATTATCTAAGATTAACTTTAGATAAAGGAACTCTTAAATGGACAACAGCACAGATAAGAAATTTTGTGTAAGCATTTAAATACTGGCTGACTGACTGTAAATAAGGTTGATCTAACACTGAATCAATCTATTGGATTTGGTCCAATATGTGGCTGTGTTGTTTGGGCAAGAGTTGTTATCATCATATAACAACTCTTGGACGGGTTTTAGTCATTAAAAATACACTCCCCCTCACGGAAGTGAACTTTAACTGACTTAAAACCCACCTTTGTTTCTTCAGTGGCCGTTCACGGCCTCGATAACTCTTCGATTCTTCTTAAATTCGAACAATTCCGCAGCCAGGATTCCAGGTGTTTTTTTAGGTGGTAAATCATCCAATTACTTCCCCGCTCTAGGGTTGGGTGAGAGGCTGTCACACTTTTACTGACTAATACCCACCTCTGTCTTTCAATTGCCCTTTGCGTTCTAGGAGCACGGTTTCTATTTTAGAATTCCCTGACATCTCTTTGAGGCGCGCGTGGAACACTACATGCCATCGACGAGTCGGGCTCAGTTTGTACCAGACGTCTGGACAGCAAGCTACCCATTGCTCGTCATCCGCAAGCCCGCGCAATATAGTCCGGGTTAGATTAAAATTTTTGACAGTCAAGCCAGATTTTATTATAGCCGTTCTGTCTCCAATATCTTACATCTATTTATAAACAACAATCTGGTTTTTCAAGATGTTTTAGGATATTCAACACTTGCTACTATCCGGTACCAACATAAATTACCTCGACGTGACTCCCCGCAGTTTTCGTTTGACAAATTGACCTCATAATGTTAGTGCAGTAGGTAATAATGTTATGTAACTTTCCTCGTGTCGACTGTCTTGGTTATTAGTCAATAAACATTGAGGTATAATTTTGTTTATTAATTTAATGTTGATTCTCCTACTTGGCAGAACCAGATAAATTAAATTTCTTCTTTCATTTGTGTCTCTATGGCCTTAAATGGAGGTTAGGAGTACTTCGAAAGAAGAGGAAGTCAGTGGTAGCCTGATGATTCACAAGATGGAAGAAAGTAACATATTGTGCCTTGAGGGCCATTAATAACATGAAATAAAGGTAGACAGAAGATGATTTCGCGCTGTGATCATTGCCATTGCAATTTTAGCCACGAGATTAGTGTCACATCGTCGTGTAAATCTAAAAAGCGTGTTTTTTTTTTCACCATTATCACACAACGCCATCTAGTCCCAAGCTAAGTAGAGCTTGTGTTATGAGTACTAGACAACTGATAAACATACTTACCTATATTTTTCTAAATACATACATATTATAGATAAATTACACCCAGACACAGAACATATGATCATGCTCATTCCACCAACATTGGTCCTGGATGGAAATGGAACCCACGACCTCCGGCATAGCATTCAGGGCAACTAACTACCATACCAACAGGCCAGTCACCTTGTCGAAGTCTGGATTCCCCTCGATCATTATATCTTGGGGTCTATAAGTCAAGTGTGAATCGGTAACATACATGTATGCAAGCGTGTTCTATCCTCGACCATATTAGGTGAGACAGTGGTCAATATATTATTAATTTAGTGGTAGTTATATATTAGTGTATGCCTTGTTTTTCAAAGTCAAACAACTACTCCTGCTCTGGGAGAAGCGAACGAATGTCAGATTTTTATTGACTAAAACCCACCGGTGTTTCTTCAGTAGCCTATTGCGTTCTAGAATCGTGGTGACTCTCAATCAATCACCTAAGACTGGTTACAATAAAGTCACTTAAATGTCGAATATGCACTTTCTATTGTTGTTCTATCGTGTTTTGATTAAGTCACTAATTTAATAGCTGTTTGAACTATGTCGCTTTCTATCTAATAAAATTTGTCATCAGCAAGTTTATTTACGACTGGCGGTATCCCTTTGTAGATAACAGTAGCTATGTCAAGTAATTATAACATTAATTTTGTAACAGTAACAATATCTAGTAGTATTTGCTGCCCCTATACGTCATTCCATTGTTAACAATTTATTATAGGTCAGTAAATCAAAACAATAACATTGTATGCAAATAAATGCATGTCAACGTTATGTTATAGAAATCTGATCCGATATGACCTTTAGAATTCTATCTAGTAGGTATTGGTCTATTACACAAAGCAGACACAGATATGTTAATTTTTATTTTTATTAATGTTAGGCTAGCGTGACCATCATCTCACCTGATGGTAAGCGATGATGTGGTCGACGATGGAGCACGCTTGCCTAGAAGTAGCCTATTCACTCTTGACTTAAAGACCCCTAAGTTGTAGCTATCAGGAAACACAGACTCCGGCAAAGAATTACACTCCTTGGCTGTACGCATATTAAATGCCTTCTCAAAACGTTTTGTGCGTATGGGTGGGATGTCTACCATGTACCGGTGGCGCAACGCCGTACGTCTAGTGGTCCGATGCTGGAACGGACTTAGCGGAATTAATTGTTAGATTGAAAGGAGACTCAATGAAGGAACGGACCTAGTGGTTACCTAGACACGAGAAAGAACAGTAAGTGTGATGTCAGATCAGTTAAGGACCGTTGATGAAGAAATATAGGCGGTGAGTTAAGATACCACGACCGGCGTCTTAAACTGCATTCTCTCATCACAACTCAAAGCAATTCTAATAGTATTAACACAACATACGCTCAACGGGCTTGCGGACGGCGAGCAACGGGTGGACCGTCCGGTAACCGTCCGGACCGAGCCCAAGACGTCAACGGCACATACTGTTCCATTCGCGCCTCAGGGAGATGTCAGCAAATCGTAGGGGCCCAGCAGCGTTGAAGCCTATTGGGGCCACTGGTAGTGTGAAAGTGAAACCGGCCCTGGGATGAAGGTAAAGAAGGAACATGAGTGGATTTTTAGTCAGTAATAGTCTGACACTATCTCTTGCTCCACCCAAGGGCGGGATTTGTCATAAGATGATTTTCCCACCCAAGTACGATCAAACCATGAATTTAGTTTATTTTGAACCAAATCAGTCCACTTGTAAAGTAGTCCAGCGACTATAGTTATTAATATTATTTGAGTCTGCTTTGCAATTATGAAAGGAAAGTGAGTTAGTGATATCGTGACGGATGACAGGACAGAATGGAAGAAAAAAATGTGTTGCGCCTTTACCAAATGACATGGGACAAAGGCAGGAAGCCTATATGCTGTTACAAAATGAAGAAAAATTGGTTTAAACATCCCACGGTTGACAATAAAACATGATGATACATACATCATCTAAACTAATAATAGTATCCTCCAAAAATCGTGATTGTCGGTCGTTAATGGCTGCACGGATGAATTTTGTAAGCAAAGCTGGTCGCGGCAATAAAGAAGAGATGGCCACAATCTGATACTGCGGGTGCCCTTTAAAGCAAAATAAATGTAACCAGTAGGTACACAAAGCACATTATATCCGCGCAGCTAAGTTGCTTAATCAGTCGTTCCATTTACGGCCTAGTCTTTTTATTAAACATACTAGGTTCTACCCGCGGCTTCACCCGCGTGAAAGTAGGTTTCTCCATACAAACTTTAGACCCCCGTTTCTTCCCGTTGGGGGTTGAATTTTGCATAATCCTTTCTTAGTGCTCGCCTACGTCATAAAGGAAGCTGTTTGCAAAATTACACGTTCCTTGGCCCACTAATTCCGGCTGTGCGTTGATATGTCAGTCAGTCAGTTTCTCGTTATATATATAGACTACAATTGATTGATAGAACAGGTTATTGAATTCAATTCAATTCTTTATTGCAATATCGCAAAATTGCAAATGAACCCACAGGAATTCCATACAGGTGAAAAAAAAATTCCAATCCAATTGCTTACTTTCAGGCGGGATCGCAGTCTAGCACTGGTTTATATAATTAAAAAAAAAAGAATATGCAAATCATCAAATTTAACGAAAATACAAATTTCAACAGCATAGCAGGTAAAAATAGTAAATATTAAAATAAATACATTCTAGGTAAACACTGCAAGTAGAAATAGAAAAATAGTGTCGTCGGCTTCAGCAGCTTAAATATGTTCCGTCAGCCTATTTTACCATCATCATCAGTACATTTCCAATTGTGCATTAAAAAATATTGTAATACAGCCAGACTCTCAAACGTCCGGACTAGGTAAGTAGTTAAGAAGTTTTTTTTTATAGGTAGGAAAATCACCTAATGACAAATCCCGCTCTTGGGCAGTGCGGGAGATAGTGTCAGACTTTTACTGACTAAAAACCCATTCCTGTTCCTTCTTTGCCTTCGTCCCAGGGCCCCGGGTTTCACTTTCACACTACCCGTGGCCCCAGTCGACGACTTGGGCTCGGTCCGGACGGTTACCATACAGTCGGACAGCGAGCCACTCGTTGCTCGCCGTCCGCAAGCCCGCGTCTACGGCGGCCGGTAATCGGGATCGGAAACCCGGCGGCTGGGGCGAGAGGACCATTGCCTCGCGCGGTCAGCCTCCTCCTTTGCTAGCATTACTGCTTCGCAGAAGGAGGCGACCGCCTGCCACTCCTCCTCGCTCCGGACCATGGCCTGTACCAAGGCCCGGCGCGAGAGATCGCCGCCGCCGATCGCCGCCGCCAATCGCCCCCACGAGGACACGACAGTGATCTGCCCAAGCGGGGCACACCTCTACCGTGTGCTCACCGTGTCTTCTCGGCGGTCCAAAGCTGTTAAGAGTTATGGATTTCAGTTATTTACCTAGTCGTTTGATTGAATGGCTGAATATCATTCCGGCCGTTAGTTAAAAGGCTAGGTTGTTAACTGAATGGCTGATTAAGTAAGTTGACTGTGAAACAGCAAAGCAGCACAGTAAACCAGCTCTTTTACAGCGAGGTGATCTGAGGGAGTTGTTTAGTATTGTGTTTCAGACTTATACGTTTTTTGCAACCGAAAAGTTATTAGTTATTTTACTTCAGGTACATGTGTTCTATTAAAGGTATTCAGGTATACTATCCTGCATAATATGCCACCCACCACACGGTAAACACTTCTCTGCCCTCATTTTAATAACGTATCGAACTATATGTCAATTTTCCGTATAATTACCAACATCGGTACCGAAGCCTCATACAGCCAATAAAGCTAACATTCAATTAACAATCCACACGCTAAGATTGGAATTCCGTTATGACATTTTAATTAATGGCACATAAATGTGACGATGTCAAAATGTGACGGTGTCATAAATATTGGACGTAATGTGAAAATTGCGTAACAAGCAATAATTTTCAGATTGGATTACTTTATTAATTAATGTTGTAATAATAGTCAGTTGATGTCGAAATACTGTAATTCGGTAATTTAATTGTGTAAATTATGTGCGTAAGTTGGATTGACATGACAGGTCTGTTTTCGTGGTCGAAGTGGCGATAAATAAAATCTGAGCTAATGGGAAATGGCCGTTGTTTGAGTAACATATATGGTTGGGGAGTTCACACTTTTTTTAGATATGGGTTTCTTTCACTCTAACCGGATAAAGCTGAATGCCCGTATTTTCTATGGAGTAACTACCTATTTGAGTGGCAGGGCAGAATGGAAGAAAAAAACGTGTTGCTTCGACCCCAAATAACACTGGACAAGGGCAGGAAGATGAGAGAATCTTATCTCTACACTGTTTTGCAACATCTCAAGCCTTCCATACCTATAACGAAATCAATACAGAAATAAATTTGAAACCCTCAAGTCTATTTCCAGGCTAACGAGCTTTGCCGAACAATAGTCCCTGTTTGCGTCACGCGAGGACTCGTCTACAATCTACAACCTCAATTTTGAGCGCATTAATAGGAACCAATGACCCTCACTTCCGTACCCGAGTATCGGCGAATGTACCCGAATCGGTCGACTGAATCTAGTTAGTGATAATTGTGACGTATTAATTTTTGAATAGATTAAGGTGTGGAGTAGAATGGTTACAATAACCACGTTGTTGAGAATGAGGTCAATGACTGTATTAGATCGGAACAATAGGGTTTTGTTTGGATATGTACGTTAACGATTTTTGCTAGATCGGTATAACTTTAGAATCGTGTGACAGCAACCCTAACTACCAACCCTCCCTGGGTTGGTAGTTAGGGTTTGATCCCTTCCCCTGGCACCACTCCCATGAAGAGGTAACTTACCGTTTCCGAAAAAAACGATTTTTTGTAACCTACCCTCAAAACACTCAAAAATTGCATATGAGGCGTAGTCGTCGAGCTCCTATTTCTAGGTGGTTTTTAAAAAAAATAACTTCGACTCTTCTCCACAGATATTCATAAACATAACAAGCTTATAATTTTGTGATTTTTCGTGATACAGTTATGAAATTTTGTACATAGATTTTTTACACAAAAAATATTAAACACGTCTGTTGGATCATTCATGTTTACACCATTATTATTATTATTTTTTTGTATTGGCAATTGAGCCGGTTGCGGCTATTCTGCCAGTGTCGCCATTATTATTATTAAACGGATGACAGTGATACAAGACACAAATGTCATCTTTTTTGTACGTCCCGTTTTACCGATTTTGTACGATATTTTACAATACAGATAATATATTGAAAGTATTGTGACAGCTTTAGTTGTCAAATCACCCATTTTAACGTTTCGTTTTCTCTTTTATCTGATTTGAGGTCAGAAATTTATTTTGTGAATTTCTCGAAAAATATGCATTACCTTTTAATAAGAATGGTATCGTTATAATTGGGGACCCAAGCCCTACCAGCCTTGACCGTTTTTAGCTCCCAACTCCTGCCATACGATAATGAAGTCAAACCATGAACACAGACCCCGTCATCTTCTTCGTAGTTATTTTTTTTCCACCATCCAGAAGAGTTTATTTTAGTGCACTACTACTATTTTTGATGGAATAAAGGCATATTTTGTAATAGAAAACGGGAATAAATTGAGGAACAGTTAAATACTACTTTTTTACTACCCTTAATTATATGGGTACATATTGTCACCATAATGAGGACTAAAATTATATAAATCGTGGATCACGATATCTGAGTTATCCGCGCAATCTAAACATATGCAATAATCCGAAATCAAATAACTATACTAAATCAACTCGGGAGATAAACAACGATCAGACGGGTTTGATTGTTTGGATCCACCTTTTTTAACAAAGGTATGACGCATTTACATTCTGTTCCACCTACAAAATATTGTATCTACAGCACTACTTTCCCACAGCTGGGAAAAGGGAGGCCTTTTCCAAGCTGTTGAAAAGTTCATTGTTTCTGGCCAAGTGCCACGTTTTGCCAAATTCTAAGGAGGATAGGTGTTGCTAATATATAATAAGTAATTAAAATAATAAATGAATTGATATAAATGTTCAATTTTTATTTTCGATATATGTTTTTTTTTTAATATGCTTTGGCGAAGCCCTAACAATAATTATTGCTATATTGTAATAAGACTTTATTTGAATACTTTAGTAGAATTTCAGCACAGCCAAAGGTCTGCGTCCAAAGGTCTCAGGGTCGTGAACGTTTCGAGTACAATAATTCGGACGTCTTTTGAGTAATTTCCGGGAGACGACGGAATTTGAAAGGACTTCCTTTCCCAAGAAAGGTAGGATGTATTTTTGCTAAATATGCACTTTGTTACATAAAAGGATAAGCAAATTCTTCCTACTAAGTGATTTTAAATTGTCAGCCTTAAACAATATCAACTACATTATATCCTCATTCAAAAATATGGTCAAGAATGTATATGTACAGTCAGGGGCAAAAGTGCAGTTCCGCCTTATCAATGCTAAAATGTCTAGAATTTCTTTGTAGAAGAGGGTCAATGGTTCATGACTTTAACTGGTAGCATAGGATCTAAAGTATTGAATAAACTAGTTGTGGACTATTGAAATTCTACAACAAAGAAATTGTAGACTCTTTAGCATTGGTAGAGTGCAACTGCACTTTTGATCTCTGACTGTACATATTCCTCTATTTTATAAAGAATGTATTGTTTGTATATTACAAACTAGCCTGTGCCAGCGGCTTCGCTCGCGTAAAATTAGGTTTCTCTATACAAACTTTGGACCCCCGTTTCATCCCCTTAGGGGGTGAATTTCTGAAAATCCTCTCTTAGTGCTCACCTACGTCATAAAAGGAAACTTGGTGTCAAATTTTACGGTCCGACTCCCAGTACTTTCGGCTGTGCGTTGATATGTCAGTCAGTCAGTTTCTCCTTTTATATATATAGATTGTGTATGGTATATATGTTTTTTTTTTGTTTCAGGTTGGAAACCATCTAATGACATCTCCCGAGCGAGAGGGCGTGTAAAACTTTTATTGACTAAAACCCACTCGTTTGTTCCTTCTTTGCCTTGCATTCCAGGGCCCCGGGGGTTTTTTTTTGCACTTAACCCATGGCCCCAGTAGACTTCGACTCTGCTGGGACCCTATGATTTGCTGTCATCTTGAGGCGCGCGTGGAACACTACACTGTATTGTATATATGTAAATAGAACATCAGTGTCAGTGTATTATTTTTCTTCTCTGTCTGATGAACATGTCATCTAAAAATTGTCTATGAAAAATTACTTTTACTCCTACTGTATTTTTATATAATGTAAAATGAAGATTAATAAAGATATTTGTCCATTTACCTCTAGTCAACCAAAATAATAAAAAACTGGGCAAGTGCGAGTCGGACTCGCGCACTGAGGGTTCCGAACAACTTTAGCTATGAAAACAGTTCAATACCCGAATTGAGTTATAAAGATTTTTCCGAATCGCGAAAAATTTTTTTTTTTTGTGACGTAACTACAAATTTACAGTTTTCAGATTTTCGCCTATACTTGTGTTATATGACCTAGCGTCATGCCAAATTACAAGATTCTAGGTCAAGAGGAAGTACCCTATGAATTTTGATTTCTTTCAGAGTTAATTTCAACTCGACACCTTCACGCGTTCCCGAGATGTAGGGTCTTGACAGAGAGACAGACAGACAGGCAGATAGACAGACAGACAGAGAGACAAACGGACGGACGGACGGACAACGAAGTGATCCTATAAAGGTTCCGTTTTTTCCTTTTGAGATCGGAACCCTAAAAACAAATATTTATATTCCTTATAATATTAATTAATTATTCATACAAAACAGCTTTTAATTGGACCCCTTACAAAACAATGGCTTCCTTCAAACACGATCGCGCAAATTAATAGAAAACCGCACTCCCAGAGTATAAAAATCCTTGACCTGATTCTGTTAAAAAAATAATACATCAAGTGTCGGGTTCTAATTACAGCTGCAATCAACGTCAAAAAATTGGGCCGTGTAAACAGCATGACATGTCTTCATTAAATTTTTGCCCGTACGACAAATTTCTGTTCCAGAATAGGGATGTCGACTTTTCGAGAAAGACTTTTTTATAAATGGGTCAAGATGTGAAGTGTTACAAGTTATCTGATGCCTTCCGATGGGAATAATGTTTTTTTTTTCCATTATTGTGACCTTTAAATGTTTGGAACAGTCCGGTATGCGGAACAGAGAGTATAGTTCTGCAAATCTCCTTTGAAAAGGGAGGATCCTCGAACCAGATGGGTGTTATGTCTGGTGGGCAGCTGCCCAATAGATGATTTCGGGCTGTTCTATATGTTCCAATCGCGTGTAGAACTTTGATTGCGCGATGCAGGATTAGTTCTTATGTGACGCCATAGATGTCGCTACAAATGCATGACACATATTATAAAGGCGATAGATCCTCACGCTTCAGCCGCTGAGACCTCGACCTCGATCACCAGACACCGTAGGCGGTGCGGATGACGAGTAATGAGTATCTCGCCGTTCGGTCATGCAGTAACCGTCTGGAGCGAGCCTGAGTCGTCGACAGAGCGTAGTGTTCTACGCGTGCCTCAAAGAGATGTCAGCAAAACCGTAGGGACCCAGCAGGGCCGAAGCCTACTGGGTCAATGAGTCGACTTCTGAAAGGGAAACCCGTGGTTCTAGAACTGAAAGGAACATACACGTGGTTTTAGTCAGTAAAAGCCTGATACGCCCTCGCATTAGATGATTTCCGACCTTAAAAAATAACAGATATAATTAATGTATGTGCGAAAATGGAGGTGCACTCTCTGTTTCTTTTTCTCATAATCCGATGAAACGGCTACCGACACCACCAAGGAGTGATCAAGTGCAGGACATACAGCTTAACGTGCTTTCTGAAGTACAGGTCTGTTACAGCACCAACTTCTAAACTATGGGCGGCTACTGACTTCCTAAAGAAAAATTCCAACAGCACTTATTAGGTATACCTGGGAAACGAACCCAGAAGCTCAGGCTCCATAATAGCGCACTACACTGGAGCAACAAAAATTCTGGTGACGCAATCAAAATTTTTTTTTTAAATTCTTGATAGGTTTGCGCTTGACCGCTATCTTTCCTGATGGAAAGCGACGATGCGGTAGACGATGGAGCGCACTTACCTAGAAGTAACCTATTCACTCTTGACTTAAAGAATTTATCAAAGAGGTATTGTTTTATCTTAAAATAATTAAGAAAATGACAGGGCCTTAAGCACATGAGTCTATTTATATGTTTGTCAATATTATAATTACCTAGTGTAGAGCAGTTCAAAAAAAGAACATAAATACAAGTCCCGGTTCGAAAAAAGAACGAAAAAATTGTTGGTCCACAGATGTTTGTCCCAACTTACAACGATTTAATGATTGTCATTGTAAGATTTGTGGCTGCTATTTAGGAGACAGTTTAGACCCAACTTCAGTTATCTTTAAATCCCTTTAACTGCGTGTACTATAAATATCTTATAATTAATTGTGTGAGAATGTCATCAGGATATTGTCCCCAAGCTAAGCACGGTCGCATTGCGATGAGGGGCGACAGTTCATTAAGTACCTTTCTTTGTTTACCTTGTTACTTTGACTAGGGATACCTCTTACACGATTCTGTATTCTTGTTTAAAAGTTTATTATTATAATCGCTTCTGATGGCGGCTTTGCACGCGTGAAAATAAAATAGCACATTTTGATACAAGTGCAGAAACAAATTTGAGGGCTGCAGAGACAAATTTGCACGTATGTATATCAAACGGCTTTTTTCAATACATTTACGAAGAAATTAATAAACGGGGGTTGACCGGCGACTAGTGCGGGTCGACGCGCGCCGTCCTGATCGATAAATGTAATAAAATTGTGGCCGGAGAGAGCACGCGCACTTTTTTGCACTAGTGCGGGAAACAATCTATCGCGTTCCTAAAAGCGGTGGGATAAGAGCGGGTTTTCGAGTAGGTGTACTGAAAAATATATAGCTCCAGCTCTTACAGTAAAAATAACTCTATTCCAGGATAAGGTTTGCCCATGTATCAACTTTGAGCGTAAAAGAGTAACAAGCATACAAAAAAACTTTCAACTTTACAATATATATTTTTTAAGGTGGAAAATTATCCATTGACTTCTCACGCTGTAGGGTGAAACAAGAGGGCGTGTCAAGATTTCACTTACTAAAACCAAATCTGTGTCTTTCAGGCGGCTGCTGACATCTCTTTAGGGCGGGCGTGGAACACTAGATTTTTGAATCCTGGATTACGCCTATCCTATGCTAAACAAAAGATAAAATAGTTTTACATATTCCCCATGTGACTATTAACAGCACTATTATACCATAGTGCTGTTAATAGTCACATGGGGAATAACAAAGAAGTCTTGTTATTGTTTAAGTAAAAACTCAATAAATAATTTAACATTCATAAACAGCAAAGTTGTGAGCGTTTGTTTATTATATCCCAAAATATCAAGCAAATTATGGAAATATTGTACAGGCTATTTATTTATGAATGAATTTATGGCGATAAAAATGGAAAAACACTGTGCGTAATATTTTCTAGTAGCAATTGTTATGAATTATTGATTCAATTATGAATTGACCAATTATCACAAATTTTCGTGGACAATTATGGGATCTTTTTATTTATTTTTTTGGCTTCACAAATATGATTAGTATCGGGTACGGATAGACCCCATTTTTTTCTTACTAATAAAAAAATAACAGTGTCATGCGTTGTTATAATTGTGATTTTTTGCCGGTCATCGTTTGGTCGGTATTCGTACTTTGATAAGATTGAATTAATTGGAACTACTTACTACTTGAAGTCCTTTCAAACTTAGTTTAGTCTTCGTCATAATTATTATATTCTTAGTTAATTATAATGTCCTGATATCTATCATAGTGTACTGCTTTAAAACCTATATATAATATCTTTATGATATTTAGTTTTATTTCAAATACTATTTATTTATAGTGCACACCTACCACAGAGTAGTTTTTTTTTTCAACCCAAAGGTTGACTGCTAGATAATGCCTTGTTGCTTTAAATCCACCGATGTACCACTACTGTACATAAATTTAAATAAGCTCATGTACTGACATAAAGTTTGAATAAATAAATAATTCAATAAGTCTCTAATGTGTTTAAAGAGTTCACTTCATATTTTTCTTATTGGCTACAAAAGATTCTGATTTAATGGTCTTAACCTGTTTAGTTATCCCTTCAGTATTACAACGCGCTCGAATTTGGTACGATCGGACTACGAATTTAGTTTGCTTCCGGACCTAATCAGTTCATCTGTAGAGTAGTCCGGCTACCATAATTGTTATTATTAATTAAGTCCGTGTAGAGTCATTAGCGGATGGCGTGTATTTGATGTCGTATGCAAAGCAACTATCGGATTGGTTTAGATTAGATTCAGAACGACTTATTTTGTTAGTGTTCCTGCCAACAAGTGACTGGTAATGTAAGTTTGTCTAAGCCTAGAGGTCATGTCTCTGCGTGATTCGATTCGGTAGGTGGATTTGGTCCATCGAACCAAATTCGAGCGTGTGTTAATACTTTAACAGAGCAAAAACTACAATGAAGGACAAAAAGACGGACTAACGCTAAACGACGTAATGACATAATCCCACGTGTTTGCAACTTCGGTGTCTCGTCACGTTTTGGTGACGTAATTTTTGTTATTTGCCATTATGTCTATTTTTGTTTTATGACCATAATTATTATTGAGTAATTGTTCCATGAAGCTACTGTTTTTGTATTTAAATTTTACCGCCTATAAAACCTGTCGTGTTATTGTTTGAATTTTAAAGAAAACTAATAGTGCCGAAACAATAAAAAAATATATTAGATAGACAGATAGATATATTCTTTATTGTACACCTAAAATAAAATTACAATAGGAACTTAAAATTAATGGTGTCATGATGGGTGGTCTTATTAGGCAAACTGTTCAATGGCAGCTTGACAAATAAACTAAGATTTTTATCAGATCTTGCGGTATTTAAGTGGAGAGACTTTAGCCAGCGAAATGGTTTCAATTGCACGCCTTTATTCACCGCAAGGATTTGCTGCCGTGATCTTATGTTTCATAATTATAGCTGTCTGGTTTTGTCATTTTTGTGGTTTTATTTTAGTTTCAGTTTTTTTTTCGTTGGACAAAGGACGCCTTTGTCGCTGGGCAAAGTCTTCCCTAAGTCTTCCCATGCTGTTTCAAAACAGTCTTCACGTTACGTATGTGGGCCTACCATTCGCACAAACTACACCACAGTTTTGCCTGTGCAGACCAGTTTGTACTCAGAACACCGTGCGTGTGGTTGGTAAAGCTCATACAGTTCTATACGGTGTTTGTTGCGTGTGGTAGGCCCATAAATCATCTCGCCACATCGTTTCGGGCCCACCTCAACGGCGTTTTCCATCTACAGATACCTACTGCGTCAAGACTCTTACCAGTGGTCTTGTACATGCATCTGGCATGACCCTATCAATTCTCTTTAGGACTGCCAGCCCTTTTTTTAGATTTACTTTTAATTTAAAATACCAAAATGCTATAAATACCAACTAGCTTCTGCCAAAGGATTTGTCCGCGTGAAAGTAGAAAATATGTAGCCTATATCACCCAGTAGTTGCGGAAGTAACGCTCGGGTGTCACCACAGTGTCTACCGCCTGGAACACGGACACGGTGGAGCATACGGTAGAGGTGTGCCCCGCTTGGGCAGAGCACCGTCGTGTCCTCGTGGGGGACATCGGTGGTCACGATCTCTCGCGTAGGGCCTTGGTGCAGGCTATGGTCTGAAGCGAGAAGGAATGCCAGGCGGTCGCCTCCTGCGAAGCAGTAATTTTAGCAAAGGCGGAAGCCGCACGTACACTCTCGAGGGCGCGGTCATCACGCCTCAGCCGCTGGGATTCCAATCCCGATTTAAGCCACAGGCGCGGGCTTCCGGACGATGGGTAGCTTGCCATCCGATCGTCTGGTAACCGTCCGGACTGAGCCCAAGTCGTCGACGGCGCTTATTGTTCCACGCGCGCCTTAAGGACATGTCAGCAAACCGTAGGGGCCCAGCAGGGTCGAAGCGTACTGGGGGCAAGGGTCTGCTTTTGAAAGAAAGACTCGGCCCTGGTATAAAAGGCAACGATGGAACAGGAGTGGGTTTTTAGTCAGTAAAAGTCTGACACACCCTACTGCTCCGCCCAAGAGCGAGGATGTCATTGGATGTTTTTCCACCTACAAAAAAAAATATCACCCAGTGGTAAAGTAGTTGTTCTTCTGGGTAAAGCGATTTTTTTTTATATAATATATAATACTAGCTGACCCGGCGAACTTCGTACCGCATAATAGTAAGGATAACGCCATCTACTGGCATTACCAGAATAGCATAATTCGTTTTACATTTTAATTAGTGATGGCGGTTTTTTTTTCACCGTTTAAACCTTCCCTGGACTATATCAAACATTTTAAGACCAAAATAAGCCAAATCGGTCCAGCCGTTTTTGAGTTTTAGCGAGACTAACGAACAGCTATTCATTTTTATATATATAGATTCCACAACTATCACACAACGCCGTCTAGTCTCAAACAAAGCAGAGCTTATGTTATGAGTACTAGACAACTGATAAACATACTTATATATTTCTAAATACATACATATTATAGATAAATTACACCCAGACACAGAACAAATGATCGTGCTCGTCACACAAACATTTGTCCTGGATGGGAATCGAACCCACGACCTCCGGCATAGCAGTCAGGGCCACTAACTACTAGACCAACAGGCCAGTTATTTTAAATTGGACCAGTAGTTTTTGAGTTCATTTATAATTAACAAAAATACAAATCGTTCTCCTTTATATTGTTAGTACAGATCAGTATTTCTCAAACCATGGTTCTCGATTTTTTGTTGGGTCACGAGCGAACATTGGATGTGCCATGAAAATTTGATGCCTAAACCACAGAGACATCATTTTTATTTAGCATAACTTACATGGAGAGCTCGGACGAAAATGGTTTTTTTTTTATATTAATTTAAATAGCCTTTCATTCATATGCATAGGGTTCCGTACCTCAAATTTGGTATAACGCAAAGTCTTATAAGACAAATATAGGAATAAATCTGAAACACGGTAAATTTGTTGCAACATAAAAAAAAAATTGCGGTTCGGAAAAATCTTCGAAACTCATTCAGGAAACCTTCAGGGTGCGATTCTGACTCGCACTTGCCCGGTTTTTTTTTTCTTTATGATGATACGAATGGAAAGTTTTGTTAGGTGGACAGTCGTCCCGTCAACTTTAGAAACTATTGGTATGTATAGAAATATTGATGGGCTTATGTTTGACCCCTGTAGTATGCGATGATGTGGTCGGCGAGCACGCTTACCTGGATGTAACCTATTCACTCTTGACTTACGACCTACATGTTTATATAGGTCTTTAAGTCCAGAGTAAATAGTCAATTGGCACAACACTTAACGACTATTATTTGGGACAACCATAATAATGTGGATAGAGATAAATGAGGTAGTATTGTCTTATAGCTTTTTGTTCCAAATAACGGACACGCGATTATAGCAATTAACCAATTTGGTAGGCGGATGATATTTCACAGCTGTCCTAATAGATGTTCTGACACTTTAATTCTTGAGCTATTAGAAAACAAAAAAAATGGACCTGACCTACATTATGCTTTTTTATCATTCAATTCAGTTCTCATCCCTGTCTGTACTACAGTGACCAATCTAGAAATCTCTTAACCAACTGCAGACCCGGGTTGTTCCCTACATATGACATACCATCTTCTGGCTTCCTCAATCCATCTCAAACACAATTCCAGTGTGGAGCTTTTTTTTTAATTGATATAAACTAGCGCTTGACTGTAATCCCACCTGATGGTAAGCAGTGATGCAATCGTTGATGGTGAGGCGCACTAGTTTATTAACACCCTATTCACTCTAGCCTTGAAGACACCCAAATTATAATCGGATGGGAAGATCGCAATAGGCAAATTGTTTCAGTCCTTCGATATAGGGGGTATAAACAATTTTTTATTATTATTTTCGCATAGATCTCTTTCATTTTAGCCAAACCAGTCATCCTATTTTCAACCAAAACAACTCCTAAAAGCCAAAATCAACAGTGGCGTCCTCCGAAACGCTCTAAGTCAATAAACCTCGATAAAACCAGGAGAAATGTCAAAACTACCTTGGATCCGCAATGAAAGTAACCAGAAAAAAATGCATTTCTCATCTGACGATTCGAAATCCATTAAAACCGATTCCTTTGTTTTTTTTTATGCTGGAAAATCATCAAATGACACTTTTTGGTTTGGCTGAAGTATGAAAGATTGTCAGACTGTTGCTGACTAAAACCGACCTATGTTCTTAATCATCATCATCATCATTTCAGCCGAAAGAAGTCCACTGCTGGTCATACCTCGCCTCTTAGGCCTCCCCCAAGTGTCGTCACAATGAACGGTCCTGTACGTCTCGCATCCATCGGACTCCCGCAACCGTTACTAAGTCATCGGTCCACCTTGTAGGTGGCCTTCCAACGCTACGTCTTCCGGTATGCCCCAACAGCCATCCTTTCTGCGAGCAATGTGCCCTGCCCATTGCCACTTAAGTTTGGCGATTCTTCGTGCTATGTCGGTGACCTTGGAAGTACCCTTTACTTTTCAGGGCTGCCATAACTCTCTTGAACAATCCAAAACAGTCAATAGATTGAGTGGTTTCTTTAGAAGGACTAAAGGAACCACCCAATTAATTGGCTTTTGGCTTAATTTGATTGATTCTTGTCTGACTTTCGGTAAACACCCACTCCACACACACATTTACACCCACACAAGTCACACACCCTCACCCCCCACACACACACACCCTCATATACACCTTCACACATCTGACTCTCACAACCTCTTATACCTAATTCTCACTACAGTCACACTACACCCAGCTTTACCTATTTAAATATCACGTAACTGGAATGATGTACAGCTTACTGGAGAGGCTGGTAATCTGTCATACAGGTCTCCTAGTACAGAAAACAGTCTCTCACATAGATTATAATCCACAAAGTACACCTTGAAATATGTATATTACTATTTATATTCCTTGTATAATTCTATGTGAGAGAGAAAATATTTTTTTTTTGTATTTGTATTGTAATTCCAAAAATCTTTTTTTGCATGTCTTAAAAATACAACAGATTTTATTTTTACGTGTTACTTTTTCGATATTGGCATAATAAAGTACCTCTGAAACGAAAATTTAATCGGCTCATGATTAAATTTTCACCGGCACTTACATAAATAACATTGTTATTACTTACTCTATTGTACTACACCAATAAGTCTGTACAGTTTTATTTTACTACTGCATAAAGTTTTAATAAATAAATATGTTTTTTGCATGATACTTTGACAATGCAAATGGAAGGCTTTCCAGTCCGAGCGTGCCTGTGTGAGCCGGAAGTAAAAGTCCAGAGTGCAATATATCCTTTTGCTTCAAAGTTACAAACAATTAGTGAGCCGGTATAATAGCTATATATTTAAAATAACTTAGACAGATTGGACTAACGAAAATAAATCAAGTCCGCGTCTCGTGACGGTTGACAACCAATAGAGCGAGAGACGAAAGACGCTAACTGCTTGTTCACGGAGACGCGGGGCAATTCGCGGCGCGTCGGGCGTTTGTACTGTTCAGAAAAGCAGTGTATGCAGCAGCCCACGTCATCGCAAGCGCAAACACAAACCTATGGCAATGTACGATATTGTTTATGCAGACGCGGTGCGTGCAGAGTAGCGGGGCCTTTAGCATGTCACGTAGCTCGTGGCGGGCACCTCTGCACTGCGCCCGACTGTTTGTAGTTTTGATTTGGCGAGACATGAATTACAGAGAAATATCTTCTAACAAAATGTTGAAAGTGTCGTACCTACCCCACTTCTGATGACTCACATCTGCGTTGTGTGAATTCCTTAATCGCCGTATGTTCATATCGGCGCGTGCAACGCTGCGTGCGCCGCGCTGTCAAACGTCTCGTGTAACGCGGCGGCCATCTACAGGCATCTGTATTTCAACCAAACGCGTGTAAAATCGCTTCTCCGTAAACACTCTCATTTAACGTCCGTAAACGAGGCCTAAGTATAGCGCCCCAAATTGTCGCTTAGTGTTTAAATATTAACAGATAATACTATATTTAAGGTGCGTTCACCTAATGCAATACGTGACACCACAGTTCTATGAGCCCGACAGGCAACCAATGAAATCATTTAATTTTGAGCGATTGCAACACTTGTCTCCGCCAACCGGTTGTGAATGAGCTCCATTAAAGCTTTACCCACTTGAGATTTCATAGCACGTTATAAACAGTAAGTTTTATACCTTATACTTTATACTAATAGGGCTGTTGTAAATAAAATAAAGTGGAATGATAATTGCCCAATTAGTGAGATAATTTTGAATCTTATGAATCTATGGCGGGTACCAATTAAGTTGTACTAATTAAAATAATGTTGTTAAGTGTAAAATAATTAGGTATGGTCTTTAATAAAATCCCTGAGGTGATTTGAAATTAATTGAAAATGTTATTCATGCTAAAATATCCAAAAGCTTACAAAAGGCCTATTAACATTTTCACATAAACCGAAATGGACGAAGCTAGGACTTGATATAAACACAGGTATCAAGAAACCTAGTTGACTGACTTGGCTGAAAGTAAGCCGGCCTTGAGGAAAAAAAAACTAATATTTGAAGAGTTCCCTCAATTTCTTATGGATTCCATCATCAAAACCAGATTTTATGATAAGACCAAATTGGAAGTAAATCCTTTCAAATAAGTAAATAAATTTTTCAAATCGGTTAATAAATGGCGGTATCCTAGGTTAAAAATAAAAAAACAAAATACATTCAGTCTGAGAACCTCCTTTTTAGGGTTCCGTATCCAAAGAGTCAAACGTCTGTCTGTCTTTCCGTCTATCTCATGAACCGTGATAACTAGACAGTTGAAATTTCCACATGATGTATTTCTGTTGCCGCTATAACAACTGATACTAAAAGCTGAATAAAATGAATATTTAAATGGGGCTCCCATACAACAAACGTTTTTTTTTAGCCGTTTTTTGATACGGACGGTACGGAACCTTGTACGAGTTCGATTCGCACTTGGGCGGTTTTTGTAAGACAAATCAAAAAAGCTTTAAAAAACTAGGTATTTATTACTCTAGAAAACTTCTTAAAGATTAAATACTAAGATTACAATATCAATATTATCCTATGAAAAATAAAATTAATTTTAATCGTCCAATTTTTGCAAATGTCGTCGGATATTAAAACTAATAATCAAAATTAGTTCCGACCTAATTATTGAGACTTGAGACCTAATTACTTTTTCTGCGAAGTTTTTAACTTTTATTAAGGTTGACAGTTTGCCGGCTCTAATGGCACAGTGGAAGACCTTGATATCTCGGAAACTGGCTGTCAAATGCCATTAAGAAATAATAAATTCTAGTTTTACGTCCATTAACTTTACAGTTCTTAAGGCATTTCTTGATTTTCACAAATGTTTTTTTGTGACTGGCTATTAATAGAGTGAATTGAAGAAAAGGCTGAAAAAAAGCGATATGGACTGGGATGGGTGGGAGTTTCCATGGCCTAAATTTTTTGTTGTGGGTTCAAAGGTTCAGTGTTTTTGTTAAGTCATTTCACCAAGCGTTGTGCCTGCCTAGTAACGAAAACTATAATAATTTGTTTCTTATGATATCTAGTTTACAGTAGATACAAATTTTATATAGTTATTTAAACTTTATTTACTATAGTTGTACTTAAGCGGACTTAATGCAACAGGGCATTCTCTACCAGTCAACATTTAAGTTAAAAACGACTAAGTACATTGCGAAAAGTGAGCACAATAAATAATAGATATTTGAAAGAGAATAAAATATTATTACCAAAGGGAACTTATAATAATACAATACATATTCACGTAAATAAAGTTTCATTGCGCTTCTTTGGCCGCCTGAGGAAGGTATTAAATAGCCTTTTGTCGCGCGGAAATAAGAAAGAAAGAAAGAAAGAAAAAAGAAAGAAAGAAAGAAAAAAGAAAGAAAGAAAGAAAAAAGAAAGAAAGAAAGAAAAAAGAAAGAAAGAAAGAAAGAAAGAAATCACGTTTATTTGGCACACAGGTACACATAATGAGATAACGAAGGAACGCGAAAAAAGTGCTCAACTTCAACCGTTGGGTCATGCCAGTTTAGATGTACTCTTAAGACATACTCGAACGGACTCAGACCGAACTAGACACTATGAATCAGCGGTTCCATACATTAGTGACTGCAAAACGGATGCACGGCTCACGATCATCGACGATAAGACTGTACATCTCGCTGAATTGTGGATGACAAGGCTTTTTATACGTGAAAACTCTACACAACCGCGATGTGTACAGCTTCAGAGACATGATATTTTCTTTAAACCAACATGGGACACCGAGATGTGGTAGCATTGGACAAAGGACACATCCCGCTGATGCCGTGGACAGCGGAATGACTAAAGAGAACTGGCGCAAACATGCAGTGTGTTTTACTGATGACCGCAAGGATGTATGGAAAGGCAAGGAGCTCTACGGGTGATCTTATTGGGCTCTTACTGAGGACTGGTTACATTTCAGCAACCTCTTTGGGGAAACTATAGGTTTTGTCTGTGCGGTTGTGGACGAAATTATCTTGAAGAATAAGTATTAGAGACACGTAATGAAGGATGGGACGGTTGACGTGTGTCGAGCATGCCACCATATCTCTGGTTGTTCTCATCTGGCTAACGGTGAATATATGCTCAGGCACAACCAAGTGGCCAGGATAATTCATGGCCAAAAGCTTCTACGATCATAGCTGTCAAAGTTGTCGTTGCGCAGAAGGACTAAGAGCCTGATACAGAAGACAGCACTCCTAAATACGGCTCGCATTGTGAATAGGTTCCGATCTGTGGAGTCCTAACTACCGGTAGCTAGAACAGTACTCCTAACACCTGTGGACTACTGTTTTTCATTATTTTATATGTTTTTAGAAGAGAGTGCTTAGAGTTTGTTTCCATTCTTCTTCGCAGAATCCCACTACGTTTTAAAATGAGCCGATAGCTTTATCTTTTGTAGGGACTAACCGAATCCTTAAAAATGCCTATAAACTACTTAATTGAAATTAATGGTTTATGTTTGGGTACCCATAAACATACCCATGCATAAACCACCAAAAAATAAACTTAATAGCATGACTATTTGAACTATTCCTATACTATTCAACCAATTATTTATTTCTATACAAGGAGGTCTCCATTAAACTTCTAATCACTCCTTAGAGGATTTTTACGACCGATTGATATTCATTAAGTATAGTTTATTTGAATGATTTATTCCTATTTATGCAGAGTTCGTAATATTATTTAAGCAGTAACTTATTTTATGGTTTAAAAACTTGTAGAATCTTAAATACAGTGTTTTGTAGCTTTTTTAGAATGGGCAAAACATACGGAGCAAAAGTTGTCGATACCGAAATTGACGGAACTAGTGTAAACGCATAGTAATCTGGCGACTCAGTTGTCGAACACGGCTAAGTTTAGCATCGAGCAACACATAAGGTGGCAGTCGCGGTTATGTAAGCAATACTTTGAAGGGCTCCTACAGCACGCCAAAGTCTACTGAAGTCGGCAGATTTTTTTTGTTTTCTGTCGACTTCGGCACATGATCGATAACGATTGTTCGACCAACTTCTGCCAGCAGCATCGTCCTTTTGAAAGTCAAAAATTAACATAGTCTCGAAATAAAAAGTATCGCATTTTACAGAACATGGTCTCCCTATGTGACACATTTCATACAAGTTCCATCAACCGTATGATGCGAAGAGGTGAAACAGAGGAGACAGACAGCCAGATGGACAGAGTTACTTTTATATTTATGATATGAATGGAAATAAAGATTGCAAATGGACTTGGTAAAAAAAATGCCGTCAAAATCTGCCCTTCCCTAAGTTCCGTGAGCAATCACTGTAAAGATTGCTAAAATCACTACTAAACGGTGTACCTAACACACAACATCGAACGTATACATAATATAGGCAAGCTATTTCATTACTGAAGTGATTTCCTCTAGCTAACAAAGCGTAGGCGCGTTACGTCTATCGCAAGTGATCTAGCTGACACTGTTGCGTGACTGGAGTGAAATATAAATGAAGCAAAACGCAGAAGGTTTACGAAGTACGAGTAAGATGCGAAAAAGAATTAAATCAAAGGAAAGATGTTCATTGATATACAAATGAAAAAAGATGTGAACACTTTCTTATGCAAGAAGCCCTTGACTTAATTGACTCGGCTTAATGTCTTATATCCCCAAGATGGGGCGTCTTGAGTTTTGCGCTTTACCTCGCTTCACGTCATACCGTTGCTCGCCGCTTCTGTCAACAAGGTGCGATGACGCCAGATTTGACGGGAACGGTCACGCCTTGTTTTTCCTTGAGGATTCCAGTCTAACGCTTGCTTGTATGTGTTATTGGATTCCCTTCGGAGCGTGCGGCTAATCCATCTCCATTTGTGACATTTGATCTAGCGGTCGATCGGGCTCTCGTGGCCTTTTTCTAACAGTTCTATGTTAGATATTGACTCGGGACAGTATATTCCGAGGATGTGACGGAGGCAGCGATTAACGAAAACTTGAGTTTGGCCTAAGAAATCCTTTGTGACCTTCCATATTTTGCAGAGCAGCACAGATTTGGCTTTAGACTTGAAAATTTTGAGTTTTATCCTTCGGTTCTGTTTCTACGACTGGTTTCAGCTGCACGAAGGTTGTTTGGGCTTTGGCGATCCGTGAAGCGATGCTCTCTTCTCTACCTCCATGTTTCTAACACGAAACTTCCAAGATAGGTAAATTTTGAACAGTACTTCTCAGTTCAACATGTTGATGTTGAACTCAGAAGTACTGTTCAAAATCTCTCGCCGTTGGGCGAGAGATTCTACACACCAGTTCTCATCTCTTTGTATTTTTCGAATGTTTGTTTAAAGACATGGTAGACATCCCACCCATACGCCACCCTACAAAACGTTTTAAGAACATATTTATTATGCGTACAGCCAAGGAGTGGAATTCCTTGCCGGAGTCTTTGTTTCCAGTTAGCTACAACTTTGGGGTCTTTAAGTCAAGAGTGAATAGGCTACTTCTAGGCAAGCGTGCTCTATCGTCGACCATATTATCGCTTGCCATCGGGTGAGATGGTGGTCAAACGCGAGCCTATCATTAATAAAAAAAAAGAAGGTAATTTTCCACTCGCGTATCGTCAACATCGAGCATGGTTTAAAAGCTTGTTAGTTCATGCAACGTGATCTTTGACGAACGGGCAACGCAAAAAAAGAGAGATAACGCCTGAAAACTCTGCTAGCATTCGGTAATTCCGTGATTTACTCGAATATTTTACAAAACTTGTTCCAGGAAATACGTGTTTGTTTTTAAAGGTTTTCGAAAAAAAATGGTCATCATTCAGAATCTTTTTAATTCGATTAAATTTGCAAGGCTTCTATTGTTATACCTTTTAGATTTTATTTTAATTTTTCAGTAAATTATGAAGTGTCAAAGTTCATGCAAAATAGCACATTTTCGGAGGTGTTTACTGGATTAGTTTTAGATAAATGTATAAATTGTTTTCAATAAGAGCCTTGATAATATCCACAAGATACTGTGTTTCCAAAATATCTAATAAAACATTTGTAATAACGTAATAATTGCGTAAGAGCGCTTGTATGAAAAACAGTGAAAATTTATGATGAGTTGTATCCCCTTAAGGCCAGTTTTTGTCACTTTAAAAAAGCCCTTATAATATCTAATTTCCTGACATCTCATCAGAATATAACGCACTATCGACTCGGGCTTGGTCCTTACCAGAACCACCACCGCCAGAGGTAGCATTTTTTTTATTATTTCGTTGTAAAGACTAAAAGCCTTAGATAAAGAGATATTGTTTATACATTGGTAACAATTTTACGGGATCAGTAATTATCGCTGATGACGATATATTGTAACCTTTTCTACAGCCTAAGGTGGACCTTCTTATTTCTTCTTTGTTTTGTGATATAACATAAGTAAACAGATGGAGCTGTTTAGTTGCGTGTGAGATTTGCGAGGGAAAATAATTGTTAGAAGCAAGAGATTAATACGTGGGATAGTGATTTGGTTTCCCTCGTCACGTTGGGTGTACAGTAATCAAGTGAATTGCTTGAAGAAGATTAAGTTTTTTGTGTTTTTATCTTATCCCTAATATGTTAGCATGGCATAGTCGGCCTAATAATGTTCCCACTGTTGGGACTCAAACCTCCTCTCTAGGAGAGGTAATGGGTCGTTATCCACCACGCGAGCCCAGTGCGGGTTGGTGGATGTCACATGTCTTTGAATTTTTGATTCTAGAACATGCCGGTTTCCTCACGATGTTTTCCTTCACCGTTTCGATGGCAGTGGTGATGAAATAAATAACACAAACTAATGCGCCTGGCTAGGGTTTAACCCGCAACCTACAACTCGTATGTCAGGGCTGTTACCACTGGGCCACCACTGCTCTAACATGTTAGTAACAATAAATTAACTTACAAAATGTGGTCAAAATAATACTGGACCACAATACCTAGACAATGGTGCTATGGTAGGTGGGTAGGCCTGTGGATTTGAGTGCAACCTGTGTCGACACCTTTGCCACAGTATAAATATATGAAACAGTACGGAAACTACCTACAAATGTACGAGACGGCTCACTCACACAAACAAACGCATCGACGAGACACCTAAGCGGCATTCGCTATTGACAGGACCGCGAGAAACGCTTAGGAGTCTCGACGATGCGTTTGTTTGTGTGGGTGAGCCGTTTCGAACATTTGTAGGTAGTTTCCGTACTGTTCCATATATCTATACTGTGTCTTTGTGCCATCTCATAATCCAAGTACGGCGGGCTGAGCTGGTATTGCCGCTGTGGCTTTTACAGCTGCACAAATAATGACAATATGTTCATTTGAAATAAACTATTTTATATTAATCTTCGTCATCGATCTATCTTGAACGAATGGCTGATCAAGAATGGAAAAGAAGATCAAGGCATTCCTGCAACGGTTCTGCATACAACGTGACCTTCCTGCTTGAATTTGCCAAATCTTCGGGCTAATTCCTGATATTTTCAAGAATTTTCATCACTGTTTTCAGCCTCAGGGTCAATGATCAAATTTTATAGGCAAGTGCATTGATCCTATTAACTTTTGATAATGAATCGTATTTTTTCGTCTTTCAAATAACGTAATTTATTTAATGCCATTTGAGATCGTGCCAGCATTGCGTTTACACAGCACTACGTCCTGTTATCTTAATTTTATTGCATTTTTATATGTACATAAAATAAATAGAAAATAGCCGGACCGATAAATACCTAGAAGGAAAAATTCTAGAATAACGAGATTTTTTTGTGAATTCGTTTTGTGTTTCTGATTTCAACGAATATCTAGTCACCCGTTCCAGCTTCGCACTGGAGTAAGAATTTACGGGTTATCTCTACTATGTATAATATATACCTACTTAAACTTTACTCATGAATCACTTTGTCTATTGGTGACAACAGCATCAAAATCTGTTTTATTTTTTTATTTTTATAAACTAGTGCTTGACTGCAATCCTACCTGCACACACATACTAGTGCGCAATCGCATGCAATCTATCGAATACAATACCTATCGATCAAATATCGATATTGCTTCTATGCAATCTTTGATGGTAAAGCGCACATTCATATAGACAAGAGGGAAAAGTTGAAAGGGAATCGTTTGTCTTGGTATGGTCATGTGAAGAGGAGGGATGAAACGCATGTTACTAGAAGAGTTATGAGTTTACATGTGGATGGATGGAGAGGGAGAGGGAGTCCAAAGAAAAGATGGATGGATTGTGTGAGAAGTGATATAAAAGAAAAGGGAGTTAGTGATAGCGTGACCAGTGACAGGACAGAATGTAAGAAAAAACGTTCGCCGATCCTAAATAAAACGGGACAAGGGAAGGAAGATGATATAGACAAAAGGGACGCGGTGGGTGACTTTGTTTTACAGTAATATGAATTATTAACTTTGGTTTGAGTTTCAATTAAAAATTTTCGGCTAAAATCTAAGTTTCTTGTTTTTCTAAAAATACGTTCGCATAAGGTTTTTACGTTATTTAGGTTAATACGTTCGCATAGGATTTAACATCAGTTTAGTCCTTATTCATAACTCGATGCCCTAGTAAATCTATATGTTTTACTGCGTCTCCGGAATAATTTTACGATCACCAACTGGCTTGACATTTATATTTACCAGGCCAGGATAATAATGCAGTAGCAGACAGGAAATAATATCTTTACGCAAGCAAATGAGAAGTCATCGTAAAACCAAGTGTTGGTGAAAGTTTACGTATCATTTAATCTGAATAAAGTTTAATTGGGCATTGTTTATTAGAGAGCAGTGGTGGCCGAGTGGTAACGGTCCCAACTTACGAGTTATAGGTCGCGGGTTCAAACCCAGCCAGGCGCATTACTTTGTGTAATTTATTTCACAACTGCTCTCAAAACGGTGAAGGAAAACATTGTGAGGAAACCGGCATGTCCTAGAACCAAAAAATTCGAAGACATGTGACACTCACCAACCCGCACTGAGCCCGCGTGGTGGATTACAGCCCATTCAATCTCCTAGAAAGGAGGCCTGAGTTCCAGCAGTGGTAACATAAAAAGGCTGATAATGCTAATGCTAATAAAAATGGGCATTATTTCGATGAGTCTGAGTAGATGAATATGAGTCAGTATGAGTATGAGTATGAGAGCGCTTGTCCCAGTCTTATCTGGTCTTCTTCTACTTCTTCTTTTCGATTCGATGGCAAACTCGTCAAACTGTTTGGGCCCAATAGGTGGCTACATTAATAGCAGCATCGGTAGCACTCATGAAATCCTCCAGAGTGCAGGTGTATCTCTCCCTCTCTCTCTTGTCTGGTATTTTAGGCTATATTGACTTATTTCTTGCTTTACTGTTCGTATATTGAGTTCTATATACGAACAGTCTATACACACTTATTTGTTGTTTATACTTTGAGGTATGTTGCAGATGTTTCATAATAATAATAATATTCCACAACTATCACACAACGCCGTCTAGTCCCAAGCTAAGCAGAGCTTGTGTTATGGGTACTAGACAACTGATAAACATACTTATATATTTCTAAATACATACATATATAGATAAATTACACCCAGACACAGAACAAATGATCATGCTCATCACACAAACATTTGTCCTGGGTGGGAATCGAACCCACGACCTCCAGCATAGCAGTCAGGGCCACTAACCACTAGACCAACAGGCCAGTCAGTTGTTTCGTAATGCTTTACTTTGATATCTTTTTGATATGACCGTAACCTATCTATTTTTAAACTATCTTATTTGTCTTTTCATTAATTCCATGTAACTAGGATATTAGTAACAATACTACTGAATAGTCACGCAACCACAACTAATCACGTAAGTATATAATACCATGGGGAGGTTTGAATGGCTTAGTTTCATAGTATTTAATTATTAGTCATAAATTCATAACATTCATAAAAGTATAACGCATTGAGATCATTCATGTTTCCTGTAGTTACAGCTTACATTCATTCAGATTGATAGTGGTTTGTGATTCATAAACAAGTACTGTAAAATAAATACTAAAAGTCATACTAGCTAGTCAATTAATAAAGTATCTTAGAGGTACTTGTATAGGTATATTTTTTTTAAATGCTCCGGATATTGACTAACACGATATATTTTTGTAAATGTTCTCTTTGACAACTTATTAGTTGTGCTTCTTACTAACACAGAAGGTACAATTAACATTCAAAATCTCAGCCCCCCTAGCCAAGTTACAACCGTTACGTTTCGATTTTCTTTTCGTTGATCACTCGAGTCGGCCACGCCTATTCCTTTGTTCTGATCACGTGACTGAGCCTTGAGATGACGTCGAATAAAGGAATCGGAGGCGCGTGGCCGACTCGAGGCGATCGACGAAAAGAGTATCGAAACGAAACGATTGTAACTTGGCTAGGGGGGCAGAACATGAAGCTTTTAACATCAGTTTCAATAAAGAACATTTTGTCAAGTTTTTGATAATGATTGAGAATGCAATGTTAATTAGAGGAGTGGTGGCCCAGTGGTAACGGCCCCGATTTACGTGTGATAAGTCGTGGAATCAAACCCAGCCAGGCGCATTACGTATACATTGTGTAATTCATTTCACTACCACGACCCTCAGTGAAGGAAAATTTCGTGAGGACACGATATTTTCCCGGCCGAAGAAATATTTTAAAGTGGAAAAAAAAATTGAAGACTTGTGTCATTCAACAATCCGTACTGGGCCCCCGTGCTGGATTATGAGCTATTTCCTCTCCTAGAAAAGAGATCTGAGTCCCAGCAGTGGAACCTTAAGGCTAATTATGCTTGTGCATATGAATTTTTTAAGTACAAAAATTGGCCCTCAGGGAGTACGTCATCCTCGTAGAGGTAATCGACGGAGGCGATCTCTCGCGTCCGGCTCCAGGTCCAGGCTATGGTATATACCAAAAAGAATAGGGAGCAGTCTCTTTAAGCAATATTACCAGTAAAGGAGGCATCGGAAAGCGTGAAGAGGAGACAACCCTCACGCCCTTGTCCCCGCAGGAGACTCTCTGAACGTGGAGGCTTGCAGACGGTGAGTAATAGTGGCTCATCGTCCTATAAGGACCAAACCCAGGTCACTGAGAGGTCAGGAGGATTATAGAGACCCACTAGAGACTCGGTAGCTGCCAGAACTGCGAGATTATTCTTTTTTAACGTCTTTTGACCTGAGGAACTGGCCGCTTTGTTTCCATTTACCATCCTTGAGTTCAGAAAAAAAAATCGCTTATGAAAGGGTAGCTCCCTCTAGTTAGACATCTTTACAATATGTTCAGATCGGCTATTGTACAATATACTAGATATATAATATAATATACTACATACACAATAATTATATAATGTACTAGACGCAAATTATCAAGTATATAATTAGCATTGTCGTATGTGCCGATAATGTGTAGCTAATCTCTGCGTCACAGCATGCAACCGACATCCCGTTTAATTAGCTATTACATTTTGTAATTAAAACTACAATACATAATTTTATTAATCGTTAATCAAAATTAGGTAATTCCACGCTTTTAGTGCCGTATATTTGGCTGTTACGGTGCTGTTAGAATCGAATGTTGAAATACTATTATTAATAAACGACCTATTCAATGTTAACATTTATTATTTAGATATTTGTTCTCTGTCTACTTACAGAGAACAACTGCTGCCATCCGTACTCGAATATAAAGTATTGTACTCCATTTTGCGTAAGAGTACTTTATAATATACAAACGCAATATAGTACGCTGAAATAGATATTCTAAATATTTTAAATCTGATTTTGAAAATTATGCCATTCCAATATTTTATTAAAATTATTTTCATCTTCTCGGTCAAAAATTGATGAAATTATGCCATTTCAATATTTTATTAAAATTATAATTATGCCATTTCAATATTTTATTAAAATTATAATTATGCCATTTCAATATTTTATTAAAATTATTTTCATCTTCTCGGTCAAAAATTGCAGAGTGCCAATAAAAGAAAACCAAGGCTTCATTGAAACTGTTCAATAGTCGCGCAATTATTTTATTTTAGAATTAGCTTTTGCCCGCGGCTTCACTTGCGTACATAAAATATAGCCTATGTCATTCAGGAATACAGGTGCTTTCTATCGATGAAAAAATTTACAGTAGGTACTTTCAGAGATTACCTCCTACAAACAAAAAAAAAACTTTATCGATTTATAATATTAGTGTAGAAAAACAACGAAAACTATGTTATGCAAAAAGTAAACACAATCATGTCCAATCTTTTTTCTAATAATGTAATTTCCATCTTTGCAAAATCAAATACAGGTTCTCTATTTCTACTAAAATAGTTGGCAACCCTATAATGTGAGGGATTCGTTGACAATTTTCAGCTAAGAAGGCTAGATATTTTATTTAGGACTTATATACGCGACGCCAAAAGGTCAATAGTAATGATTGTCATCATTTCAGTCGAAAAAATATCCACTGCAAGTCAGGCCTTCGCTAAGAATCCCCAAAACGACCGGTCCTGTACGTCTTGTATTCATTTAATTTCCGCGGCATCTAATCATGTCATTGGTTCACCTCATTGGACACCTTTCAACGCTGCATCTTCAGATCCGGTGTTAAAAATTCTAAAATACATATTTGTTTTTGTATCGCGCCTCCAAGAGATGTCAGCTAAACCGTAGGGACCCATTAGGGTCAAAGCCCAGGCCCTGGAACAAAGGCAAAGACAGAACATAGGAGTTTTTTTTTTAAGGTGGGAAAATCATCTAATGACAAATCCCGCTCTTGGGCGGAGCGCGAGATAGTGTCAGACTTATTTGCTGACCAATACGCGCCGTCGACGACTTGGGCTCGGTCCGGCGAGCCACACATTGCTCGCCATTCGCATGCCTGCGGCTACGGTGGCCGGAAATCGGGATCGGAATCCCGGCGGCGGTTGGGGCGTGAGGACCGTTGCCTCACGCGATCGGCCGCCTCCTTTGCTAGCATTACTGCTTCGCAGAAGGAGGCGACCGCCTGCCACTCCTCCTCGCTCCGGACCATGGCCTGTACCAAGGCCCGGCGCGAGAGATCGCCGCCGCCGATCGCCCCCACGAGGACACGGCGTTGCTCTTCCCAAGCGGGACACACCTCCACCGTGTGCTCCACCGTGTCCTCCGGGCGGTCCACACAGTGGCGACACCCGGGCGTAAGAAGATAGGAGTGGGTTTTAGTCAGTAAAAGTCTGCTCCGCTCTAAGAATGAGTCATACAATGATATCCCATCTAAAAAAAAATCCATTAAATATTTTTTTGAAAAATATAGTTAAACAATATTCTAGTAATCCTTACAGTAACATAATATTTTTCTACACTAACTTAGATTGCGTCATATAGTTCCAAAATTCACGTCCATTTCTGAAACATTTAGAGATAATATCGAACAAATGATTATTTACTCTATATTCTATAATATCTGAACTAGTAAACGATTATTGTGTGGTTTAAAAGCCTATATAATTTACATAATGGCAACAACGATTAAAATATACAGCCAATATTCATTAATGAAGCGATTAAAGATATTAAGACAATAATTATTTAGGGTTACTAAAATCAACTTGGTTAAACAAGTAATATGTATCTATTACTGGAAGATAGAATTTGAATAGTCGTAAATTGAAATACTCAAACGTATTATAAGGCAGTTAGTTTGTTTTTTTTGTTTAACACATCTATCACACAACGTGATCTAGTCTCAAACTAAGCAGAGCTTGTGCTATGAGTACTAGACAACTGATAAACATACTTATATATTTCTAAATACATACATATTATAATTAAATTACACTCAGACACAGAACAAATGATCGTGCTTATCACACAAATATTTGTCCTTAGTGGGAATCGAACCTCCGACGTAGCAGTTAGGGCCACTGACCACTAGACCAACAGCCCTGTCATATAATTATATCGGGTAGGGAATGTCACTTTGTGTAGGTTGAACAAGCTAAATTAAAAATGCTTGTAATAACCATATATAACGCGTAGGTATATGAGTAATGATTTACATTTTCTACAATAACGTTTAGGTGGTGATGTCGGTACTGTTGTCTAATCAGTTTTAAGAGAGAACGGTTGTAATAAAACTTTAGCACGTGAGTGCTAAGGATTTGTAAGCGGTAAGGTTTATTCTTGACTAGCTTCTGCTAGACTGCTGTCTTATTTCAAGATGTGGTACGGCTGAATGAATTTGGAAAAGTTTTGGTATATATAAGTTTGGTATATACCTAGCTGTTTATAAAATGTTATCCAATTCCGTTTAGCCGTTTAAGCGTAAAGGAGTAACAAATATAGACAATGCGTACAGAAATCCAAACTTTCACGTTTTTACTACTGGTGCGATGTAAGTTAAAGGTCGATATGTGGCTTTTTCGTGGAATGACTGGTTTATCCCAGGTTTGACCAACGTTCCACAACTGGGGATTTAGAATCATGTATTCAATTCATTTTAATTATCTGTCGATATCTGAGATAATCTGTATATTTTATTGTGTGTGTAAATAAAATGAATAAATAAATACTTGTTCTACATGGTTCTATCATACAAAACATGTTATTTAATACTCCACCTTACCTGTTATATTCACTTATAATTATATATAGAACTAGTCACTAAGGTCTTAATAACTTTTTATCTGGTTTTACCAGTAATAATTATTTTCCTTATATTATTTATGTCAAGTGGTCTACAAATAGGTACATTATTTCTTGTTAAAAACATTTTGCAAGAGAAATACTGGTTTAATATTAAATTGTTTTACATTGAATGTGTACTATATTCTACGACCATTTTGTACCTACTGTGGGGTTATGAAGCAATTTGTGCTGTAAAAATTAAAATCTAAATTAAAAAATCAGTATGATCAAGATTTTGATTTTTATGATTACGTGGCCATTTCATCGTCATCATCATCATTGTTATCATTTTAGCCGAAAAACGTTTACTGTTGTACATAGGCCTCCCAACAAATGTCACCATAATGACCGACCCTCACCTGCCCCCCTAGCTAAGTTACAACCGTTTCGTTTCTGTTCTCTTTCGTCAATCGCCTCGAAACGGCCACGCCTCCTATTCCTTGGTGACTGAGCAAAAGAATCGGAGGCGTGGCCAACTCGAGGCGATCGACGAAAGAGAATAGATACGAAACGGTTGTAACTTGGATAGGGAAGCTAGTCATTGGTCCACCTTGTGGGAGGCCTTCCAACGCTACTTCTTTCGGTACGTGGTCGGTAGTCCAGAACCTTTCATCCCCATCGACCATCTGTTGCGAGCAATTTGCCCTGCCCACTGCCACTTTAGTTTGGCGATTCTTCGGGCTATGTCAGTAACCTTGGTTCTTAAAAAACTACTCTCTCAACATATTATAACTATACTCTATTTGTTTAGGTAGTTAACTAAATGTAAACAATCTTAACATGCCTTTTATCTAAAAAAATGTCTAAAAATTTTATCTAAAAATGTTTACAATTAGGTATTTTCTTAAAACATTGTTAGGTTATTAACTAAATTTAAATAATCTTTGTGTGTCTTTTATACGATTTATTTTAAATAAAAAGACATTTCAAGATTGTTTACGTTTAGTTAAGTAACTAAATAGAAGGAGTATAGTTCAGATTTTATGTCCAGCCCACGTTCGAACACATTAGATTCGGTACCAGTAATAAATTTTAATATTTAGTGTAAAATATTTATGAAATACTTGTCAATAGCAGCTAAGAGATGTTAAATAGACCGTTTGGTTAGCAATGGCTGATTTTGATAAGGTTGTGTGAATTCTTGGAAATATGACTGGGCTGGTGTGATCAGTGTGCCCTTCGTTTCACCATCATTTTCCAATTCGTTATTTTTTGTTTTAGGTCGCAGCTTACCGCGAAGGTGATGGCGGGACGACATTGATGGAATTTGCGAGAAGTGGCCTAGAGCCGCAAACAATGGAAATAATTTAGGGAGACCTGTATCCAGCAGTGGGTCAGTTCTACTTAAATATAATAATATTTGATGGTAATCAAGAGAGAGAAGTTGCTGGTTCGAAACCGGGCAAGTACCAATGCGTTTTTTCAATTAATAACACACCGTGCCTGGAACAAGGCAAGAAGCACATTCCGAAACTTTCATCTATTTTTATTTGATTTCGATTAGAATGAAGTGGAATAGAGCCAAGTCGATTGTCACTTTTTCATTTTGACATTTCAGTAGCAACGAAACTTACACAAAAACGTAGTTGTTATATTCTCGTGGTCGCCGAGTCTCCTGAAGTTAAGGCGAACATCACAATGATCATATATAGATATAGGCCCAAATAAATCCTGAGCGCCCAAAGTGTTAATAATATGCTTATCCAGTCACAATTATGTAATTTCAGAATATATTAATGTTTTGAAGTATTAGTAATCTGCTTGTCTAGCCACAGTTATGTAATTTTATATAACTGTTATTAAAAATCGATATAAGTAGGTAGGTACAGTTTCAATTCGAAATTCTGGAAATGTGATGTCCTCTCCCTAGCTTGCAGTACTCATTGTTTTTGTCATGTCCAACCAAAACAAAGCATAAAAACAATTAAGAAACTTTTTTATGTTTAATAATTCACGAAAGTTATAATAAATGATTAAACACTAAATGATTTATTTGAATGTCAAATTACAGATAGTCATAACAATATAATAATAATTTTACAATTTATAAAATGTCAAATGTCAAATGTCAATAAATAACCCGCCCCTGATTGTTCCCGACAAACAAACAAACACTAAATAATTCATGAATAAATATTTAAATATTAAGGGTTAGTGTGAGATTCCTATTCATGCTGGGGCAGTCGCTTAGCCATCTCTTTTACTATTTTCAGATTATTCTATACCCTATACCTATAAGCCTTACTTTGTGCCAAATTTCAGGATTCTGGGTCAACGGAAAGTACCCTATGAATTATGATTCCCTTGAGTGTCAATCTTCGTAACTCAATTCGGGAATCGAACTGTTTTCATAGGTAAGTTTGTGCGGAACCCTCAGTGCGCGAGTCAGACTCGCACTTGCCCATTTTTTTCTTTTTGAAAAGAAAAAAGTTGCGTCGACCACACCGTTTTTTTGTTCCAAGCTTAATTCCATTTTATGGATGGGTTTGTGGATTTTTGATGGCATTTGTACATCAGATGATAATGTTAATACATTGTGTTCAAAGATTGCCAAATAATTTAACAAATACGTACTGGCGTTGGTAGGAAGATATTTTCTAGTGAAATTACAGAGGTGCCACACTGACGAAACTTTTATAGATACAATTTTATTTTTACAAAAAAACTGAATATAAAAAAATATTTCGACCAATCAAAACATAAAAACAGAACAGATGAAAAAGGTATACGTAAAAATTTTTACAGACTTTTTATTGGCTTTAGTGGTATTCATGTGGATATGTCTGCTATGACCAGCTATAACTTTTTTGTAAAAAACAAGGTACTTTTTATATTTCCGAGGCGTAAAAATATATACAGACAAACATATATTATAATTATGCAATACTCGCGGGTGTGTTTTAGTCAATTTACATTATTTTTTTGAAAAATTTTATGTTTTATGAGCGATCTCAGTTTGTACAGTAGTTTTTGAGTTTACCGCAAACAGCCCTCCTAGCCAAGGTTCATTTCGATTCTCGTTTCGTTGATCGCCTCGAGACGGCCACGCCTCCTATTCCTTTGTTCTGACCACATGACTGAGCGTTAAGATGACGTCAGAACAAAGGAATCGGAGGCGTGGCCGACTCGAGGCGATCGACAAAAAGAGAATCGAAACGAAACGGTCGTAACTTGGCTAGGGGAGCAGATACAAATGCGGTGAGGGACGTTGTTTTATATTAATCGTTTCGGCTACATTTATCAAATAAGCATGAGACCCATGAGGTTTTCTAAAAGCCGGCGCCCCTGGGCTAAACTCCTCATCTATTAACAAAAACAATCAAACTACAATACATACAAACAAAATAAGTACATACAGTCTACAATAACTTTCTCCCTTTTTGGCCGATTAAAACAGCCATTTTTGCCTTCAAATGCAAACATAATTTGCTCACTTTGTGTTTAAAGCCCCCGAATCAAGTAAAAGTGACTCATTCTAGAGACCGTATCTCCCAAAGGTATTAAATATGAATGAATCTTCTTTAGGTCAGGTCAACGACTCCAAACAGCTGTTACATACCACTTTTGGCAGCACCGTTCGTTTAAATCTCTACTTTAAGATTTTAAGTCTAAAGTTTAAAATTCGGTGTAGGTTTTTCTCAGGTAATGGCTTAGTTCAAATCCGTTTTCTTACTGAGATCGCTAAGGTTTATTGTTTTAGGAGATTGCGTGCGTGTGCAATATCGTAGAAAATGCATTTTTAATTTTTATGAGGGGTTTATTCTTCTAGTAACAAAGAAATTGAGGAAAAAGGCTTTAGGAAACGAAGGAATCGTTGATTAAGTTAGGAAAGTATAGGTAGGGAATACAGATATTTAATTCAAACTCAAGTGTGATATCGCTTCAATGTCCGCCACTTCATAAATATTTTTAAATTAAAAGAAAAAAAAAAGATTTAAGAAAAATGAAAAAAATTAAAATGTTATAAGATATTAAATAAAATATTACTTAGGTTATGAAAATTTAATTTCATACCAGGATTTACCACTTACAAAAAAAGCCTGTTTAAATAATTACAATAATTACAGAAAACATTGTGTAAATTAATTATCTTTATGTTAATTTTAATCTGGTTTTATTAGTATAATTAAACTCTATAAAGTTTGACACCTTATTAGTCATTCCGTATTTTGTAAATAACTGTGATAATGGGATCTTGGGCTGGCGAACTGGTTACTATGTAACCTAGCTAGGACGCCAGGACACTATTCTTCTACTTTTAAATTGGTCATTTATCTATTGTAAACTGTTTAGACTGTATAAATGTATAAATAACTTATTATTCACTTTATTTATTTAATATACAGATAAATTACATTTTGAAATATTTTTTTGACAAAATCATTCATAAAAAAAAGCTTGTATGAAGGCTTCCAAAAACAAGCGGGTTTTTTTTTTTAAGGTTTGTAATCATCGCTCTGGGTGGAGCGCGAGGGCGTGTCAGACTTTTACTGACTAAAACCACACCTGTATCCTTCAATTACCCTTTGCGTACTAGGATTACGGGTTGCCCTTTCAGAAATTCTCCGCGGTCCTAGCTAGCGGGCATCGGCCCCACTGGGCCCCTACGGTTTGCTGACATCTCTTTGAGGAGCGCGAGGATTACTACGCGCTGTTAACGACTGGGCTCGGTGCGGTTAATTACCGAACAGCCGGACGGCGAGCTACCCAGTGCTCGACGTCCGCAAGCCCTCGTCTACTGTGGCTGGTAGTCGGGGTCGTAATTACGTCGGCTAGGGCGTGAGGACCTTCGTTCCCTCACGCGTGCAGCCTCCTCCTTCGCTAACATTACTGCTTCGTAGAAGAAAGAAGCGGGCTGCAATTATCGCGGCAAAAATGTTTTTTTAGAAAACGGAAGATAAAAAAACTCTATACGAATAAATACAAACGACTCTGCATTTTTAGTGTTTTTTAAAAAGAACTTATCTATATTTTTTGTGCTACAAAAAGTTTTTATTTTCTTTTTTTATGGTACCCCACAGCTAAAACTTTTTTTTTCGTGAACATCGTCAAATAACTTTTCCTGCTCTAGGTAGAGTGGGAGGAAGTATCAGACTTTTACTGACTAAAACCCGCAGTGTTCCTCCAGTGGACTCCACATGTTGTATATATTTTTATATGCTTATACGTCTGACTAATTCGACAAATCGAGCGACAAATCTTTATCAGAATCACAAAGACAAATCGTCTTATTCCAGAATCATTAATAACAATGGACCATACTTCGTAAGTTATTAAACAAGCATCTGTCCGCCCAGTCATTAAGTGCAGAAATGGATACAATGTGATATAATAAAGAAATTTTAAGTACCTTGTAAATGATCCCTTTATTTTAACTGATCATAAAGAATGTAAACTAAAGATCATTCTTATGGAATCCTTATTATTAATTAACAGCCTGTGATATAGACAGCTTTTTAAGCAATCACTATATATGATTACTTAAAATTCTTTCAGATGTAATAGTTTTGTAATTTTAGGTAGCTGCTTCTCGTCTTCATTTTACTTTGCCCTAAAAACTAGGTAAATTAGATAAAATCTGTTTAAATAGTTTTTTTTTTAAATCACATCATCCATAAATGTGACCCAAGGTTATTTTGACACTGCTGGAACCTGGAGCAGAAATTTTCATTGACGGCTTTGCAGGTGTTTTGCATCCACGTAAATGGACAAACCACCTAAACGTAAACAGACAAAATTGCAGATATTGGACTGACAGTAATGCTAAATTGAAGATCAATCCCTGCTTTCACCCAAGGTTACCGTATTGCAATATTGCTCCATATTTTTATAAAGATCAAAGAGTCAATCGTGGTTTCAGCAAGATAATAGGGCAACATGTCGCACATTCAATGACTCCATGAAAGTTCGCACAATTTTTGGCCAAAAAGAGATATCCAAAAGAGGTGACGTTAACTGGCCACCTCGTAGCCCAGATTTATCCCTAATGGAACTTTTTCTTTGGGGATACCTTAGAATTAAAGTTTTTAGCAGCAACCCAGTGTCTCCTAAGGAATTAAAGGAATGTATTCGAGAGGAAATACAGAACATTTCACAAAACACCAGTAATACCGTCATTGAAAATTTCCGCTCCAGGTTACGGCAGTGTTCTATTACCCCATTTTTTTGGTTCAGCGTAACCTATCTTTTACATTATATACTTCGCTATTAGCTGTTATCAATGTTGTCATTTTTTTATTAGCCATGATCTATCACTAAGTCAGTTAACTGGAAATTATATATTTTATTACTCCTACACTGTTCTTTTTGATTAGTTTCGTTGCAGAATTCGAAACAATGGAATTGTTTTTTAAGGACACGTCGATCTTCATAATGCTTTAGCGGTTTTCTACTGATCGCCACTTTAACAAGTCAGTTTTAAATGCATATGTCGTCTTTTTGGTTTCCCTTCCTTTTATGGCTATAAGAGAAGGATTAGAATAGAATAGTATTTATTAGATGCAGGCAATACAATAGGCAACAACACAAAAACAAAAAAAAAGTAGGTACAGATTTACAATATAGTTGCGCTGAGCGTGCCCGAACCGAAAGGGTCGCCAACTCAGCAATTACTGGGCGTCAGACACCCAGCGCTGATTTTCAGCTGGCACCCCGAATGGGAGAATCATAACTATTGATTGAAACTATCTTGTGGCTATAAATTGATGATAATGTTTTACTTGCATCTCAATCACAGGATAGATAATACATAAATGCCATAAATAGCTTTTATGACACCTCTCAAACTGCTTAAGACATCTCAAGTTTGTATATATTATTTGATAGCCATGATTCATTCTTAAGTGTTAATATAGAGTCGTAACTCATAATTGGATTTGTTTATTTATTTATTTGAATGCGTTCGATGACTAAAACATCATCACGACTACGAATCATACCTATCTTATTAAATTCCATTAGTTTTGAAATATCCTTATTTATTCTTTACTGTACACACAAAAAACTTAATCTTAATACATTGATTTGATAATTATATTATCATTGTTGTTTGATTTGATCCTTCTATGTTGTATGTATTGTATATTTGTCCAAACTTTATATTTTTCTTACAGTTAAATAGTTTTTGAGCACGCTGTAATCATGGCGGTAAGTCTCCTTAGACAGTGGTTGAAGAGCCGTCACGATGTCCTCACCTTTCGCATGATGCTAATCCTCTTCCTGACATGGTAAGTTCGGAAGGTTCCTGCATCTGATTTACGCGGAAGAAACACCCGGGTGTCACCAATGCGCGGCTCGCCCGAAGGACACGGTGGTGCATATGTTGCAGTTGTACCCCATTTGGGTGGAGCACGTGTCCTCGAGGGGGTGATTGGCAGCGTCGACCTCTCACGTCGGTCTCTGATTTAGGCTATGGTCCGGAGTGGAGGGGAAAAAGCAGGGACCTTCGGGTCCCGACTTCCAGCCACCGTAGGCATGAGCTTGCGGCCGACGACTTGGTTCTTGTGAACGTCTGTTACAGTCTGTACATGCATACTGTTTTACTTTCGATCCCTCTAAAATTTTTGACATTGCTTTTTTGTTCTTTCGTAAATTCAAAGTTCGGATAACCGATGCATCACATAATAAAGCATTTCTTAACTTTATTAAAAAAAAGTTATCTTTAATTTCTTATGAATTTTACGTAATGTTAATGTGCTAAGAAAAAATGTACAGTAATTCTGAGTTTTAGTAGTTTTATAGTATTGTTTTTCTACATATTTCACACGTATTATACTAAAATCCTGAAACCACTATGAAGTAGAGAGTTAATTAACTTTTGGACGCAGGCCATAGTCCTCCAAGTGTCACCATATCGACACGGGTCACCGATACGGTCCAGTGCGTCTCGCATCTATCAGATTCCCGCGACCTTCATCAGCTCATTGGTCCACCTTGAGACCTTTCAACGCTGCATCTTCCGGTACTTGGTCTCCACTCCAGAATCTTTCACCCCATTGACCATCTGTCCTTCGAGAAATGTCCCCTGACCACTATTAACAGATATCATTATGTATATTTCATATCGATAACTTAGTACCTACCGTAGTTCAATCTTAAATTTAGTTTAATTCTTATCTTCTCGCAAAACAGATAACTCCAACTAAAGCTGTGCCCTTAAAGTTTCGCATCTACTAGCAATTAACAATTCATCGAGCTTCAGTAACTTGTAAATCATAGAACACTGTACTCCATCAAAATCAAGCGCTTAGGAAGGATTGTGAATTAATTATTTTTATTGGTTGATTGGTTGCATAGCTAAGTTGAAGATTTGAGATTAGAATAGAATAGAACGTGTATTTTAAGTTGATTTTTAAATGAGCATTGGTCACTAATATTTTCTATAGCCTTGTTACTTAATATAAAATTTGTTTTTTATGACTTTTTTGATCCAAAATTATCTTATAAAATCTGAATTTAATTATACAGTAAATATTTGCTTAAGCTGTAACTGATACGATCTAACTGTTTTTTTTTCGGTGGGAAAATCGCCCAATGACATCCCTCGCCCTTGGGCGGAGCGGAAGGGTGTATCAGACTTTTACTGACTAAAAACCTACTCCTGTTCCTTCGTTGCCTTTCATACCAGGGCCGCGTCTTCCTTTCAGAAGCAGACCCTTGGCCCCACAAGATTTCGACCCTGCTGGGCCCCTACGGTTTGCTGACATCTCCTTGAGGCGCGCGTGGAATAGTACGCGCCATCGACGATTTGAGCTAGGTCCGGACGGCAAGCTACCCATTGCTCGCCGTTCGCAAGCACGCGCCTACGGTGATCGGGATCCCGGCAGCTGGGGCATGGGAGCCGCGCCCTCGCGCGTGCACATGCAGCCTCCTTCTTTGCTAAAATTACTGCTTCGCAGAAGTAGGCGACCGCCTGCCACTCCTCCTTGCTTCGAACCATGGCCTGTACCAAGGCCTGGTGCGAGTGATCGTTGTCGCCAATCTCCCCCACGAGGACATGGCGGTACTCTCCCCAAGCGAGGTACACCTCTACCGTGTGCTTCACCGTGTCCTTCGGGCGGTACACACAGTGGTGGCACTGAGGCGTTACTTTTGTACGAATCCGTTGCAGGAACGTCCCGAACTGACCATGTTCGGTGTAGAGATAATTTAATCACAAAATCTTCATTTTTGCATTACGTTTTAGCAATAGAAAAAAAAAGGTTAATTGCAGAGTAGTGCAGAAAAGATTACCTAAATCGAAAAATAACTATCAAGCACGTCTATACAAGTAACAAGTATCATAGCTCAACACAAGCAATATACAAGTTTCCCTCGATACACTCTGCTACACTACAATGTACCGCACTCGAACATACAACTCTGAAACGAAAAGTCAACCAAACGATATTATAAAACGCATCCACTCACTTCTTGCGAAGAAGATCAGAGAAAAGGTATAAACAGCCCTCCTACTATGAAGTGTCAATATCATCCTAATTCTGCTGCGAGAAAGAGACAGAGCTATACAGAATAAATAGCACTATCTCTTAGTCGCAGCGGATTCGTGATAGCAATGACACGTCATAGTAGGGGGCAGAACAAAGTTTATCCAGACAAAGGCAAAGCAAGTACATAGTAACTTTAGTATGATGTAATTTTGTCAAAGACAATGTACGAATATTTCGGGAGTTCCAACTTGAGGGTTATCTTTAGATCTGCGAGAGGATTGAGTGTTGAGCAATGGGGAATTACATTCATTGTGAGATACGTTTCTCGTGTTCTTCGAGAAACCAACCCTGGATACAAAGGCGGAGTCTTTTGACGGATTTTGTAAGTTTGCAGAATATATTAGTCAAAGCTATGGGTGTGTGTCAGTCGAACAATTTCATTGAGTACGCGTTTTCGTATTGTCCCGTCGCGCGTACTGCGGAAGTGTTCGGTCGGTCTGACGCCTCGTAGCTCAGTGTGTTGAGCTTTGATTTCATTTAATGATTGAAGTACATGGGTGGGCTTTAGTCAGTATAAGTCTGACACGCCTTTTTGCTCCACCTTGACGTAGCAGAGTAATTGGAAGATTGCCTACCTCAAAAAAGCCCCTTAAACTTAATTTATTAGTAATTTATTTAGGTTCATTTTTATTTTTGTTCAGCCTTTTTTAAAATGTTAATGTGAGAACATAGACTCCGCGGCTTCATAAATTATTATTTTTATTGTTAACAGGTTTACACTGTGATTTTATACCCTCTTATATTATAAAGTCGATATTTTTTTTTAAAGAATTGAGGTGGGTTTTTTTTTAAGTGAGAAAATCATCTTATGACAAATCTCGCTCTTGGGCGGAGCTGCCGCACCGCCCAAGAGTGTGTCACACTTTTACTGACTAAAAACCCACTCCTGTTCGTTCTTTGCCTTCGTCCCAGGGCCCCGGGTTTCACTTTCACACTACCCGTGGCCCTAGTAGGCTTCGACCCTGCTAGGCCCCTACAATTTGCTGACATCTCCCTGAGGCGCGCGTGCGAATAGTACGCGCCGTCGACGACTTGGACTCGGTCCGGATGATTACCGGACGGTCCAACACGATGACGACGACGAGCAATGGGTGGCTCGCCGTCCGCAAGCCCGCGCCTACGGTGGGCGGAAATCGGGATCGGAATCCCGGCGGTGGTTGAGGCGGGAGGACCGTTGCATCACGCGATCGGCCACCTCCTTGATAGCATTACTGCTTCGCAGAAGGAAACGACCGCTTGCTACTCCTCCTCGCTCCGGAAAGGTGGGTAGAGATTTTTTTTTGGATATTTTGCCGGCTTTCCTCCATAAGAAACGACCACTTGGAACCGTGCTCCAGCTTCTGACGTTTTATAAGTGGCTATTGGTGTTCATTTCCATATGTTTTTGATCGTTTCAAACATTGTCTTCAGTAGACAGCAAAAGTAGCTAAAAGGTAAGTAAACGAGTTTAGTACAAAGCTTAAAAAGTGTTGGATATAATTTTATTCTCAAACACTCACTATCTTGTCATCCTTCAGTAAACAAACCGTCCAATCCTCATTTTCTGTCCTTCCAAAAACATTAAAGTGGAACAAACTCAGTAACGGCCATATTGTGTTGGGCTATTTTCACTCGACAAACTTTAGTTTGCAAAATTAAATGTGCGGGCGAAGCAAATTACGTGAAACTCCAGCGCACCGGAAGTGATAATGCATTAATGGTGGTTGCTATTAGCATCCGGTTGTGTATGTGATATATTATTATGGTTTTCTCTTACCTGTTGAGATTGTGAACTAAGCTGGTTTGCTTCGGTTCGCTGATCATGGTTTTCAGCAATGCTAAATAAAAAAAATAGGAAAAATTCACGAAGGGTTCATACTGGGAAAAACTTTTTATACGAATTTTTCTATTTATATTTATTAAATAATTATATCGGTATAAAAACATATAAAACAGAATATGTCTACAAATGTAAACAGCTTAATATTTAATATAGTAAAATTGTATAGAGTACCAAACCAATTTAATTCATTATAAAATGAATGAGATTTATATTTATTTCCTCCTATTATTTGGTAGTTAGACAACCACCTATACACATTAGCCCAAGTAGTAAATTAAATGGCCTACTCAGTAGTCGTCCCGTCCGATTATAATTTAGCTGTCTTCAAGGCTAGAGTGATAAGGCGCTTAATGAACTAGTACGCTTCACCATCAACGATTGCATCACTGCTTACTAACTGGTAAGATCGCAGTCAAGCACTGGTTTATGTCATTTAAAAAAAAAAGGCAAGTGTGAGTCGGACTCGCGCACTGAGGGTTCCGTACAAATCTATACCTATGTAAACAGTTCGATTCCTGAATGGATTTTATAAGATTTTTCCGAATCGTTTTTTCTTTTTTTGTAACGTAACAACAAATTTACTGTTTTCAGATTTATTCTTGCTATGCTTTATGCCCAATTTTAGGATTTTGGGTTAACGGGAACTACCCCATGAATTTTCATTTTCTTTAGTGTCGAAATATACGTTTTTTGCGACATAAAAGATACGGTCGGAAGTTTAATTTTTTCACAACATCAAGGGACCGCAGTCTTGACTATATGGTTTTAATTTCAACTTGATACCTCCACGCTTTCCCGAGATAAAGGGTCTTGACAGACAGACAGACAGGCAGACAGACAGACAGACGGACGGACGGACAACAAAATTATCCTTTAAGGGTCCCGTTTTTTCCTTTTGAGGTACGGAACCCTAAAACAAGCCAGTCAGTTGCGGGTCAGACTCACGCACGAAGGGATCCATACTTTCCATAGCATCCGTAGCAAACCAGCAAAAAATCATGTTTTTTGTATGGGAGCTCTCAAATATTTATTTTATTCTGTTTTTTTAGTACTTGTTGTTATAACGGCAACAGAAATACATCATCTGTGATAATTTCAACTGTCTAACTATTACTGTTAATGAGATACAGCCTGGTGACAGATGGACAGACGGACGGACGGCAGAGTCTTAGTAATAGGGTTCCGTTTTACCTTTGGGTATGGAACCATAAAAAGTGGAATTTTTATAGGACAATTCTCATGCATATTCTTAAAACTTCAACTAAAGTCGTAGCAATGCTAATTACCAACAACAATATTTATCACCGTAGCGTTTCCAACTGTGCAAGTGTGCATGCATAATACTAATAGCATAATCAGCCTTATAATGTTCTCACTGCTGGGACTCAGGCCGCCTCTCTAGGAGAGGAAATGGGCCGTAATTCACCACGCAGGCCCAGTGCTGGTTGGTGAAGGTCGCATGTCTTCGAATTTTTGGTTTTAGGACATGCCGGTTTCCTCACGATGTTTTCCTTCACCGTTTTGAGAGCAGTGGTGATGAAATAAATTACACAAAATAATGCGCCTGACTGGGTTTGAACCCGCGACCTACAACTCGTAAGTCGGGGCCGTTACTACTAGGCCACCACTGCTCTCTGTTACTGTTTTACTCAACTCCTATTTATATAGGTATTTTATGATTTTGTGATTGTTAAGCTACCACTGAGGATGTACAAAGCTGTTATTTTATAAGAGATCATAAACAATTGTATAGGGTTTTAAAATTGAATTATGGCTGCATTTTATGACTTTGCTTCAACAGACAGGGCTGACGTTAATTTTATATCTCGCCTTGGTTACACCATATATGTATATTTAGAAATCTGTATATATTTTTCTTCTCAGGAGTACTTGTAGTACTTCAAAAACTGGTAAAAAATTTAAATCTTGTTTTGTAGCTTTTGCAGCAGATTCTGTTATCATTTTAGTTTATTGCACTCCTATCTATATATTAATTTATGAATGTAAACCTGTATGTCTTTGGTATTGTTCGTCAAGTCGTTGAGCTACTTAGTAGTCCTGAGTTAAGCTACACGAATACTGAAAATGCTTGCTCTGACTGGACGGATCTACTCAAATCTGTGTGATTCATCCCTTCAAAGACCATCTGAGACACTAATCTGTATAGTTATTATATGATTTGACCATTACATGTTTGCTTTATGGTCTTCAAAAGAGACTCCTGAGCTGAGCTACACGAATACTAACAAATACTTGCACTGACTGGACAGATCCGCTCAAATCTGTGTGGTTCTTCCCTTCAAAGACCATCTGAGACACTAATCTGTATAGTTATGATATGATTTGACCATTACATGTTCGCTTTATGGTCTTCAAAAGAGACTCCTGAGCTGAGCTACACGAATACTAACAAATACCTGCACTGACTGGACAGATCCGCTCAAATCTGTGTGGTTCTTCCCTTCAAAGACCATCTAAGACACTAATCTGTATAGTTATTATATGATTTGACCATTAAATGTTTGCTTTATGGTCTTCAAATGAGACTTTGACTTCAGTTTGTTTCGGTGTTTTATCTCAGAGTAGTCAGATAGGAAACACCAAGGTCATCTAGTTTAAACACAAAAAGTCTTGTAAAAGTGTTTTTAAAAGCAAATTGCAAAAATAATAAAGATTATTTACCACGTATTTTTGAACGTATATTCAATCATGTTCTATAGATTTGAATGAAAGTTGGTACACAAGTGGACCATGTCTAGAATCAGGACAAATAATACGAAATAGTACATTTCGATACAAGTATATCAAACGACTTTTTTCAATAAACTTACCGCATCGTCACTTTCCATCAGGTGAGATAACGGTCAAGCGCAAACCTATCAAGAATAATAAAAAAAAAATGAATAAACGGGGTTGATCGGCGACTCCTGGGGGTCGACGCGCACTTTTCTGCAGCAGTGCGGAAAACAGACTATTGCGTGCCGAAAACCTTTGGGATAGGAGTGGGTTTTCGAGTAAGTGTATTGAAAAATATTTACTGTTTACTAACAAAGCACCTCAATTCTCGGTACTTTACCAATATAACTGTTATATTATTTCTAATCTATGGCCAAAAAAAAAAAAATAATAGGTATGCATAGAAATAAGAATGTAGAAGTGTAGTGTTTGAATTCTTTTGAACTTTAGTAATCTCTACAAACCATATCTTCAATGGATAAATTGCTAAGCAAATAAAACATCAATTGAAACGTTATTAATTAAACAACAAAAGTATTTCAGTGACTCAAACACATAGAATGTGACAAAGTATGTATTTAAAGTGACATCATGGAAATTATGATTCCATTGTAATAAATATGGTGCCTGTGTCTATCCCATGAAATTGATGCGATCATCAATTATTATTTTACAGTAATTTTGCGAATAAATAGAAATTACGTTCAAGTGCGGTTTGTTTGAAATATGGTCAGTTCTAATAGTGCGTAAGTTAATAATGGCTTTTTTACCGAAGAGCATAATGAACACAATAGAAAAATATCATAACATTCAACTTTGGAAGAAGAGGTATTGAATAGCTTTTTGCTTTTTGTGGGTTGAGCGTGAGTAGTTTTTACGTTAGCGCGATCGAAACGTTAACCGCGTTTGGCTGGTTTTTGTAGATCACGTTAACGTAACAAACTCGTACTAGGCAATCTGATTGGTTAAGAGCTTGAAGTGGGCCAATCGGAGCGCCAAACGTCATAAACGTGTCGATCGCGTTAACATTACACAAACTCGCACTAGGCACTCTGAATGGTTAAGAGCTTGGAGCGGGCCAATCGGAGCGCCGAACGTCATAAACGTGTCGATCACGTTAACGTAACACAAACTCGCACTGCGCACTTTGATTGGTTAAGAGCTTGGAGCGGGTCAATCAGAGCACCGAACGTCATAAACGTGTCGATTGCGTTAACGTAACACAAACTCGCTTGAGGCATTCTAATTGGTTAAGAACTTGGAGCGGGTCAATCAGAGCGCCGAACGTCATAAACGTGTCGATTGCATTAACGTAACACAAACTCGCACCAAGCTATCTGATTGGTTAAGAGTTTGGAGCGTACCAATCGGAGCACGGACCGTTTATGACGTGTCGATTGCGTTAACGTAAAAAACACTCGCACTAGGCTCTCTGATTAGTTGAAACGAAGCACGATATTTTTCTTAAACAAATGGTATCCTTTTACAAATCACCAACAGTATCAATCTTCACATCGTCAAAAATTACTTATGCAAGTTTAGAACTTCACTGATGATATGACACCTTTCTGTATCAGAACTTGAATCGATGACGTGGAGCACAGTGACCTAGTTTTTTTTTCAGCGAGAAATCATCCAATGACATCCCCTGCTCTTGGACGGAGCGGAAGATAGTGTCAGACTTTTATTGACTAAAAACCCACTCCTGTTCCTGCGCTGCCTTTCGTACCAGGGCTGAGTCTTCCTTTCAGGTGCAGACCCTTGGGCTCGGTCCGGACGGTTGTCGGACGGTCGGACGGCAAGCTACCCGTTGCTCAACAGTGATCTAGATTGAGATTAACGTGGTTTTGTGTCTTTCTTTACATAAAACCATGTTAGGGTAGTGGCAGAGCCAAACGCAGTTTTCCTGTACTTAAAAATAGTATGTATAACTGTTATGAACACATCTCTATTAGCGTAACTTAGCCCACTTAAATCGGAACTATTGTTACAAAAAAGCCTGCAAACAAAGTTACCCGACTAAAGTCAGATAAATATAGAAACCGGCACAGATCTTGAGCGCTGACTTCTACAGTTCTACTTGCGCAAAAGCACGCAGAACTGAAATATCGGGTCTCTTTAGTAGTATGAAGAGAGATGCGGGGGCGGGGAGTGAAATCCTTGTACAGTGATTGGCTCGCCGATATTGTACGATGCGCAAAACGAACCCCGCTCTTTTGCCGAGCGCTCAAGATTCGTGCCGCTATCTATACCATCTGTACTTTTTTCTTGTCTTGTTGCATATTGTATTGCTTGTATCGAATAAATAATATTCTATTCTATCGGATATTACCCACTAGACTCTTCATCCTAATTCCTTTTCTACGGAGTCTTTTTTTTTTCTATGGAGGATGAGGAACTGTACACCCTGTTCTTTATACCGATCCTGATTTCAAACTAGATCACTGAGGTAAAATTACTTTTTCTATAAAATTTTATTCCCAGCGTCAATTTTATTTATCATCAGAACAGATCTGCAGAACATTTATGAAATTATTTATGCAAATCAGAATATTTTTATGTCAGAGATTATAGAAAATGACGATTCACTTTTGCAAAATATTTTGCAGTAAAAAGAAAAACTGGGTCAATCGGATATGTGTCGAAATAAATAAGCCACACGTAAAAACAAACCACAGTTTTGTTTTAATGCAAAATATAAATTCATGAATGAATCGCTGGGGGAAGTACTGTACAATTACAATATTTTTATTGCTGATATTTTATTTCGAAGTGTTTAGGAAAGTTCTTAAATAGGTACTTCTAAACAAAATGATTTATTCGATTAATGAATGGTTACAAAAATAATATTTAAATATATATTGTATGTAAAAGTGTGACACTGTTTAATGTTTGAAAATATTTGATTTTTATTGGTATTGGAATGTATTCATTAGACATCCTAAATTTTAGAGATATTATGAATAATTATTAGTATCATTAAATACCCAATCTTATTCTATTTCAATAATATAAAAATGTATAAAATAAAGTTCATATGCCATGTCACAAGCTAAATAGAATTTAAGAATATTATAATGTAACATGAGAAAACCATCAATTGTAATCACTCTATATAAATGTGAATAAAATGATTTTGATTTTTTTATTTTGATTTTAGGTTTCTGCAGGAATAACCACACAAACAAAGAACAACGTAAGCAAAGAGAACAGCATAATTAAACAGCTTTATATTGTTTCTACTGCTAGGATTCAGGCCTCCGCTCTAGGAGAGAGGATGGGACGGTATCCACCACACGGACTTAGTGCGGGTTGGTTTTTGCTTAGGTGAGCAATCATCCAATAACTTTTACCACTCTTGGGTAGGGCGAGAAGGCGTATCAGACTTTTACTGACTAAGACCCACTTTTATTCCTTCTTTGCCTTCATTCCACGGCCCCAGTAGGGCTTGTTCCTGCTGGGCCCCTACGGTGTTGCTGATATCTTGAGGCACGCTTTGATTGTTTAAGAACATGCCGGTTTTCTCGCGATGTTTTTTCTTCATCGTTTTTAGAGCAGTGGTGATGAAATAAATTACACAAAGTAAAGCGCCTACTGGTTTTAAACGCTACTTTATTTATATTTGTTCTACTATTAGAGCTCTTCAATCATGCGATGACAGTTCTTCTAAACAATATGATATGTGATGTCATGATATATCTTTAGCAATAATCAAATTAAACGTCAACTGCTATCGTGACCTAAATATTTTGATTGGTTTATTTATAATTATCATGATGACATAATGTGTCCTGATTATTCTTAAATTTGTTGACTCATGGATCTATTAATCTGCCTAGCTTTTTCTCAACTCCACGTCATAGTAGGGGGCCACCCCTACTATGACGTGTCATCTATCAAAAATCCGCTGTGACAAAAGGATAGTGCTATTTATACCCAAGGACAAGCCCCAGTTGGTGAAAAACTATTGCGACATAGGCAAACAAAGACAATAGGGCTTAGGTTTTTGGAGTCTTAAGTGGACTGGTAACCTGGAACTATGTTAAGACTATGGCAGGGCCATAGTAATAATGTTCAGGCAGGGGCCTGAATAATGTTATTTATTAATATCGATAAAAAGGCAGGTGGTGAATTGCACACTCAATAAATGGCCCCCCAAAAACGGTTGATAGCACGAAATGATGTAACACCAAGAAGGCCATATATCCTGAGGTGCTTGAGGAGTTGAGAGGTATACCACGGCTATCAGGATACTTTCGGAAGTACAGTCGAGATCCCTACCAGCACCTTACTGGATTATATTTCTTCCGAGCACGTTTGCTCTTGCGAATCTCCACTCAAGCCAGCCAATAAAGCCAAGATAGTGATGGGAGCTCTGTTCCTCGACAGTGTTCACTACGGCCGGCCAATAAAGGCAAGCCGAAGATGAAGAACAAGAATTCTCCCGGGAGATTGGGTCCGTGGGTTCACTAATGCCCAACAGTTTGCCACAAAACCGCCCTGCGGATTGTATCTCTCTTTGTCTGGGCCCTCACCCTAGGCGTGTTATGGTTACGGTGCGGCAAACGCTACCGATACAGACCTAGGGTTTTTTGGAGCTTGCAAGCCCCACCACGACGTCAACATAAAGATACGGCGATGGAGTATAGGTTATTTTATTATTATTATGAATTTTTATTATTTCTTTATTTTCAGGCAATTAATTTATGCTTATGCTATGCTCAGGATATGAACTCGTCCAACACTTATTAATTTAAATTTTCCTTTTTATCATCAGAAATATCGATTTGTTTATAGGAAATACCATAATGTGGTACTAGAGTGTTGTAATAGCCCAGTACACAAGACACCCACCTCATGCACGAGGTTTCGGGTTCGAAACCGGGCAAGTATATACAAATGTCAATTTTCCAATTCATATTTACTTCTCTAAGTTAATCTAGTTACTGATACCCCGTGCCTCGGATAGCACGTAAAGCCGTTGCTCTCGGTTGTCATTCGTATGTCTTTGATAGTCGTTACAGGTATCCAGATGCCAGAAAGTCTGACCATCAGACTATCCAAGGAGTATCGTGTTGTCCAGTAACTGGATTGGGAAGGTCTGATAGGCACTCGCTCCATATAAAACACGAGCATTCAGGTTACACCACATCTGGTTAGACTGAGAGACGACCCCAAGCTCGCTTGGTATCGCTCGCAACGCTAAGACGGCGTCCCGCGCATTTTGCAAGAAAATATTGGTTATAGTTGAACTTATCCGCTAAAGACACTAAACCCGCTAACGCTTTGTGCTTGAGAACTGTGCAGTGTTCAGTGAGTGTTATACCTCCTCGTCACTGGGGCAGGAGTCACGAAATCCAAAGAACGCCGGCCGGCTGACACGTGGACATCCCCGAGTTCAAAAGGTTAGTGCAGTTCCCTCCCATATACGAGCTGTTTTTCTCTGCTTCCTAATCCTAAACGGCTCCAATAAGATCCATCTACTGCAAGGTGTCAAGTACATATCTGAGAAACGCTAATCCGCAAAAATACAGTCAACTTCCAATATTAGAAGTATATGCGCATCTATTTTCTTTGGTGATGATGACATAAAGTAGTAACTAAAATCAAATACAAAAAACATATTAATACCGAGCAAAAATGGCAAAAACTGACTTGGGGTTCGCGCACTGAGGGTTCCATACAAACTTAACTTTCGTTTTTTTCCTATACTTGTGCTACCTCTCTTCATGCCAAATTTCAGGATTCTAGGTCAACGGGAAGTACTCTATGAATTTTGATTTCCTTGAGAGTGTCGAAATACACGTTTTTGCGACATAAACTATCTATTATTTTCGTTAACTCAGAAGTTTGGTTTTTTCACAGCTTCAAGGGACCGTTGACTTGAGTATAATATGGTTTGTAAACTCAATACCTCCACGCGTTCCCGAGATAAAGGATCTTGATAGACAGACCGACAGATGGACGGATAACAAAGTGATCCTAGAAGGGTTCCGTTTTTTCCTTTTGTGGTACGGAACCCTAAAAAACACGTTTTTTGCCCCTTAAATATTTATATCATTCTGTTTTTTATTATTTGTTGATATAGCAACAACAGAAATATATCATCTGTGAAAATTTCAACTATCTATCACGGTTCATGAGATACGGCCTGGTGACAGACGGATGGACAGCGGAGTCTTAGTAATAGGGACCCGTTTTATGACAGAAATGAAGATATCCGCAGGAGAACTAAGGTTACAGACAAATCCCGAAGAATCGTCAGTGAAAAAAAGTCAGAATCGTCAGAAAAGGCAGTGGGCAGGGCACATTGCTCGCAGAACAGATGGTCAATGGGGACGAAAGGTTCTGGAATAGCGACCACGTACCGGAAGACGCAGCGTTGGAAGGCCTTCCACAAGGTAGACCGATGACCTGGTGAGGGTCGCGGGAATCCGATGGATGTGAGACGCACAGGACCTGTCATTGTGGCGGCATTTGGGGGAGGCCAATGTCCAACAGTGGACGTCTTTCGGCTGAACTGATGATGATGAATAAAATTTATACAATTAAATACATTTATAACAATGCTATTATATATAATTATTAATCTACATTCCTAATGATTAATAGTAATAAATTTAGATTAATAATTCGCATAGTGCCAATTTATTTGCCAATAGTCACCTGATTAAAAAATTAAGGTCAGCCTACCACATAAAATAATTAATCGTTATCAACATGTTGTTAACAAATTTATTTCCTCGTAGACTAGGATCTATTTTGGTTTAGGTAGGTATCTAGGTATTTTGTTTTGGAGTAACTTCCTTCTATAATCAATACACGAGGCGTTAGTTTCGTCTAAAACAAAATAATTATGTATGTATATATGTATCTACTATATAGCATATGTATATATCTGTGTATCTATTATAATATAATATGTTTAATGCTGGTTTTGTCACACCAATGACAAACCCATTTCTAGTCCAGGCCATTGTCCATTCCAGGTTGCCTGGAAGAGATCGCGGAATGCGATAAGGCCGCCCATTGTATGTACGTATGTTTTAGTTTCCTTCTATGTTTGTATTGGTGTACAATAAAGGATTTAATAAATAAATAATAAAACTACTGTTTATGACGTCTTTTTCAAGAATTTCTATAAAAACATGATCAAAACATATGTTCTCTCTTTATATTTCAAAGGTTTGCTGGGAGAAAACTCATTGCTGAGTTAAGCTCGCCTTTGTACATGAACTGTCTGTATGTCAATTTATTATGTTTTGTTTTTGTGTACAATAAAGAATTAAGAATTAAGAATTAAGAAACACGCAGCATTCAATATATATTTTATTGGATTAGTTGATTTTTTGAAAACAATGGACATATTTTCAGGAAAAGTCTTCGTCATGTTTAATTTTCTGAAGTAGGCTGTCCAGTGTCCACGTCACACAAATGTACCCGGACAGATGGATGACGGTCGTCACGTACTGGATGAAATCATCCAATGATTTCTCCGATTTCTCGCGCGTGGGCGTGTCAGATTTTTACTGACTAAAACCCACTTCTATGTTTCTTCGTTACCTTGCGTTCCAGAAACTAACACATGGCTCCAGTAGGCTTCGACACCGCTGGGCCTCTACGGTTTTGCTGACATCTCCTTGAGGCGCGCGTGGAATACTACGCGTCGTCGATGATTTGGGCTCGGTCTAGACGGTAAGGTACCCATTGCTCGCCGTTCACAAGCCCGCACCTACGGTGGCTGGAAAATGGGGTCGGGATCTCAGCAGCTGGAGCATGAAGGCCGTTTCCTCTCGCGTGTCGGCGCCTCCTTTGCTAGCATTACTGATTCGCATAAGGAGGCGACCGCATGCCATTCTTCCTCGCTCCGGACAAGGGCCTGGCGAGAGAGGCCGTTGCCACCGATCGCCTCCACAAGGAAACGGCGGTGCGCCACCGTGTCCTCCGGCCGTTTCTTCTGCACGAATCAGGTGCAGGAACTTACCATGTCCGGTGAGGACCTGCGTCATGCGGAAAGTGAGGACGCCGTGTTGTCTTTCCAGCCACTCCTCAGAGAGGGAACATACCGCCATATTTATGGCGTGCCCATATACCGTAGGAAGATGTCACCGTCGAAATCAATCGTGGTGAAGGTGGTGTTCTGATAAAGTTTCCAGTGCAAAATTGACTAGTAATTAACCTAAACAAAAAGGTTCGGAAGGAGAAGGGAAAAGGGGTGACTTTGTCCAGCGGTGGGATACAAAAAAATAGCATTACTTGTGCAATAGAAACGAGCGAGCACATCCAACAATATTACGACTACATAACACTGGCGAGTCATACAGTCGTTTCATTTTCCCCAAAATATGCTCCGTTATTCTACACCGCGATGTTTCAGTATAAAGTTTTATTGCTTATGCTAATTTTCAGGTGTGTTAGGTAAGCCAATAAAACACTTGGTATATTCGGTAAGTGCCAACATGACGGTGAATTTATATGGATTTCAGGAATGCCAGCGTCTGGCATAAATTGTGTGACGTCAGAAAGTGGACGTCTAAGGTTATTTAGTGCATTCTTCAAGACTAGGTCAGAGGCGTTCACCAGGACCTTGTGTTTCAAAGAAGACCCATTATTGCTTAGCTTTAGGTGTGTGATAGTGGTCAAACGCGAGCCCATCTATACATGTAATAAATCTGTAAAAGTTTTTGGGCTTTTTTTATCCGATTTGGCTAATTTTGATCTTGAAATATCCGATATAGTCCAGGTAAGGTTTAAACGGTGAGAAAAAATCACGAAAAAAAAATCCGAATACAACGCCATCTCTAATCAAAATGTCATTATAAAATTAATTATGCCGTTCTGGTAATGCCAGTAGATGGCGTTATCCTTACTATTACGCGGTACGAAGTTCGCCGGGTCAGCTATTTAATTATAATTATTAAAAAAAAAATAGATGTGGTGGAGATAAATTAAAGTTGTTATATTTTTTTAAGGAAATATAACAAGATAACATCGCTCCTTTAAGTGTTCAAGGTTTAAGTAGAAGTGTACCCACATTGTTATTATTTATTTATTTTTTTGAGAAGATTGCGGTTGACCATCACTATTCTACTCGTACATTATTCTCTACTCTTTCTCTCTGGACTGATTTTTATTTGCGGTATATAGACATTCATTAATATTCCACAAAAATAGAAGTGAAAAAAATGACATTTCCAAACTATAGAACACTTTTAACTAGTGTTATGTTTCCATAAAAGTAAATAAAAATTCAAATATATTTCCGAGAAACTAACCGCTAGAAATATTATCCTCCTCTTCCTTGCGTCGTATTCTTCAGTGCTAAGGGTCGTGAACTTCATCACCTTTTCTTGAATGATATTCCTCCATCTGTTTCTGTCTCTGGTGGTGTGACAGGCATTGTATTATATGACATTGAGTCAAGAGCGGTGCGGACCTGGTCGGACCAACGTATAGGGCTGCACCCACGTGGCTTTTTCCCATCCACTTTGCCGGTCACAATAAGTCTTTCAAGGTTTCCACCGTCTTTCCTAGCAATGTGACCAAAGTATTGCAGAATCTTACGAAGACATTCAGACGACAGCCGTGAGGAGATTTTGAGTTCTTGCAAAATGTATACGGTCCGAAATGCTGTCCAAGGAACATGGAGCATCCTTTTCGATCACTACACTATTTAGAAATATTACACCAAATATTACCTAACTTGTAAATGATGTCAGTAGTCCTAGTGAGCCAATCAAACAAACATCAATCATGTTGTCAGTGCACTCAATTCAACATAAAAGCTACAAAATTATTAACACGATTTTGTAATTACTCACTCGAAACGAATTCTATCATTTACTAGTTTATGGCCACGGTTTTACTCACTTCCCATTTTCACCAATTATTTCTAATCTGCATCAGGTCCAAAGGTTGGCTGGGTGGTGATGAGTCAGAGCTTCAGTCCTTCTCTTCTTAAATAATCTATATCTATATTTCTAATAAAGAGGAAAGATTTGTATTTTTGTATTTTTATGGTTCTGATCTGATTTTTTTTTAAGGGCGCAGCGTTGGAAGCCCTCCTACAAAATGGACCGATGACCTGTTTTTTTTTTTTTTTTTTTTTTTTTTAAGGTGGGAAAATCATCTAATGACAAGTCTCGCTCTTGGGCGGAGCGAGAGATAGTGTCAGACTTTTACTGACTAAAAACCCACTCCTGTTCCTTCGTTGCCTTCGTCCCAGGGCCCCGGGTTTCGTTTTCACACTACCCATGGCCCCAGTAGGCTTCGACCCTGCTGGGCCCCTACGATTTGCTGACGTCACCCTGAGGCGCGCGTGGAACAATACGCGCCGTCGACGACTTGGGCTCGGTCCGGACAGTTACCGGACGGTCGGACGGCGAGCCACCCATTGCTCGCCGTCCGCAAGCCTGCGCCTACGGTGGCCGGAAATCGGGATCGGAATCCCGGCGGCGGTTGGGGCGTAAGGACCGTTGCCGTTGCCTCACGCGATCGGCCGCCTCCTTTGCTAGCATTACTGCTTCGCAGAAGGAGGCGACCGCCTGCCACTCCTCCTCGCTCCGGACCATGGCCTGTACCAAGGCCCGGCGCGAGAGATCGCCGCCGCCGATCGCCCCCACGAGGACACGGCGTTGCTCTTCCCAAGCGGGACACACCTCCACCGTGTGCTCCACCGTGTCCTCCGGGCGGTCCACACAGTGGCGACACCCGGGCGTCGCTTCCGCACGAATTCGGTGCAGGAACTTCCCGAACTTCCCGTGTTCGGTGAGAACCTGCGTCATGCGGAAGGTGAGGACGCCGTGAGGTCTTTCCAACCACGCCTCAAAGAGGGGACTTATCGCCATAATTGTGGCGTGCCCAACCGATGACCTGGTGAGGATCGCGGGAATCCGATAGATGCGAGACGCACAAGACTGTTCGTTGAGGCGTCACTTGGGGGAGGCTTATGTCCAACAATGAATGTCTTTCGGCTGAAATTATGATGATGCTGATTTTTAAATAACTTCAAAATAGAGTAAGCTATACCAGGTCACTCAAAAAGTTTTGCGAAAAAAAGCTTTTCTGTATAAGGCACTGGCCACAGATTTTGAAAACCTTCGAGATTCCATTCGGGAATTAAAGTTGTTCGCGATTCCCACTCGCACTTACTCAGTTTTTTTTTATTGAAACTAGATGAGCTCGGTGGAGGGAAACTGAAGGAGCATAGGTGGGTTTTTTCGGTAAAAGCGTAACGCTTTCTCTCATATCATCCAGAACAGGAAAAGCTATATTTGATGATATTTCATATTTATATTAAATATTTACGACTTCACGTTTAACCTCATAGTTACTGTCTTAAGTCAATCCTTGTTATATTTAGACACAGAAAACTAAAATCAATTGTAATTAGAATTTATAGTTTTATGGAGCACAGGAGAGATATTTCTTTGCGAGTGTTAATGGTATAATTATAATCTGACTTACAATGTTCATACTACTGGGACTCTGGTCTTCTTTCTAGGAGAGTGAATGGGCCGTAATCCACCACGTAGGCCCAGTGTGAATGTTATATGATATCTTCAGAATTTTGGTTCTGAGAAATACTGATTTCGTCGCATTTTCCTTCACCGTTTTAATAATAATCATTAATCATTTATCAGGTCGGTAAGAGCAGTGGTGGCCGAGTGGTAACAGCCCCGAATTACGAGTTGTAGGTCGCGGGTTCAAACCCAGCCAGGCGCAGCCAGCCAGCCAGGCCAGCCAGGTGATGAAATAATTTACTTTGTGTAAATTATTTCATCACCGCTGCTCTCAAAACTATGAAGGAAAACATCGTGACGAAACCGGCATGTCCTACCTGTCAAACCAAAAATTCGAAGACATGTGACATCCACCAACCCGCACTGGGCCCGCGGGCGCGTGATTTCTTCTCGTCCAATATACCAGTGTTTAAACGAAACTATAGAGTTTCGTTTCGTAAAAGGAATCAACACGCACTGGTCTGGTGAGCAATGTACCCTGCCCACTGCCACCTAAGCTTGGCGATTCTATCATGTACTATCATATCATATGTGTGTTGGTCTAATGAAATGTTCATCGGTTTCATGACCTTAGGATGGTTATGGACTATAAATTAATTAACATGCTAGAGCTGTATTGACTGTGTTTTCAAGTACATGTTCAGAGTTCAATTGTGCTTTTTTAAAACAATAAATAACGCTCAAATAATGTTCATAGTCAAATTAATTTGATACTCAGTCAAAGCTTTTGAAGTTTGAAGTGGGTGTAACTGGCAGTTGTAAAAAATAATAGTCACTATCACTACATAGTATATAAAACAAAGTCGCCTGCTGTCTGTCTGTCCCTATGTATGTTATGTATGCTTAGATCTTTAAAACTACGCAACGGATTATGACGTGGTTTTTTTAATAGATAGAGTAATTCAAGAGAAAGGTTTATATGTATAACTAGCGACTCGTCCCGGCTTCGCACGGGTGTAATACTGATACTGAATATACTGCAGAATGTCTATATAATTATACAACGTTCTTTAGAGGTTACTCTAGAAAGAGCGACATATAATTGGCCATGTGAAAAACACTCAACGCTCAAGTCTAAGCCGTTACTTTAAAAGATTGAAACTGCGATTTATTCATGGTAATGACCATTAATAAATTGCAAAAGATATAAGAATTCGGGGAATCAATACAACTTCTCCGGTACCACAGTCATCAGGTGAGTATTTTGTACTCTATTATAAAAGTTTCTAGTGATTTTACCAGCAAACGCGTGCCATTGAAAATTTTTGGTGGATTCAGGTTTCTTAATAAATTATTCATAATTTGAAATTTCATTAATCACTTAGTGGTATTTCGTTTTTATATATATAGATTGTTTAACTTTTTTTTTTCGTTCGTTTCCACGAGTGTACTTCAACGTTACTATAATTATGTTGGTGTAGATAAGGTAAAGCTTTACGCATTTTACCTTGACCAGAACAGTAGGAACTATAAAAGCGACTTTATATGTAGCTGCATTAAATAAAACACCAGACGGTTACGTGGCCTAGCCATTGTAGACGATAAATTAATCAACGTTTACATTCATGTTGTTAAGCTAGAACTACACTGCGCACACGTGTGCCACACACGCCGATCTGGGCGCGTCGGTCTCCATACATTTTATACGGAAACTAGACTTGTAGAGATACACTTGATCCACGCCACCCGACGTTGTTCTACGTACAAATCAGCTCCCCTAGCGAAGTTACGATCGTTTCGTTTGCGTCTAACGCCTCGAGTAGGCCACGCCTCCTATTCCTTTGTTCTGACCATGTGACAGAGCGTTGAGATGACGTCAGAACAAAGGAATCGGAGGCGTGGCCTACTCGAGGCGTTCGACGCAAACGAAATGATCGTAACTTGTGCTATGGGGGCAGATGTGTTACACGTGTACGTAGGTCTAATGTAGTTCTAGCTTTATGCTCGTACATCTTTGAAGTTCAATACTTCTAATGGTTTCTAAATGGTTCTAGATTAGTATTCTAGTCGACGGCACTTTGATAGTTTTTCTTTGTAATTGCCATTCGTTCGGGTATATGGGTGCAATTCGCGGGGTTTATTGATGGTGGATTTAGTGTTATTGCAGCAATTGTTAATAATGAAAGTTTAATTGATGACGTTGGTTTTTTTTAATAGAGATTTATAGGTAGACCCAATTCTGTCAGAGCTATATCTAGATAGAGCTAGATCTACGGATCAATTATATTAGGATTTCATATAAAGGTGCAAGGTATATGCAGTTTAATGGTGTGAGACCAAGGATGATGTAAGGATACAAGGTGAACCGCTGACATCTATAAACATATACAGTGTGTCTTTGACATCGACGCACAAACAAATACCATGGATCCAGTACTTGATTCTGGACCTCTCAGTAGTTGAATTTTTCATCGGTTATTTCCTAATTTAAAAAATATCTACGTTTTTAATTTAAATTGTATAAAATCGTTATTCTAACCAACCCCGATGATAAGGTCGGGCAGTTGCTCGGATTAGACACGACACCTGTCTGGTCGAATGAACTTCCCTTTTCAACGAAAGTTTGTGCGACCAACTCGGAAGTATAACTAGTCAATCAAAAAAAATAATTTCAATTTCAATTCAATCAGTCTACAATAGACCGAGAAATCGGTGAACTTACATAAAACAAAACATACATACAGCCGAACATAGAACGTCCTCCTTTTTGAAGTCGGTTAAATAAGAGGCTTTTGCCCAGCAGTGGAATCTGCACTAATATTTTATAGAGCTAAAATTTGTTGTTTTATTATTTTTTCGTTTGTAGGAGGTAATCACTGATAGTACTGGTCCGATTGCAAAAATTTTTTCACCGATAGAAAGCAGCTTTATTCTTAAGTGACATAGACTATTTATATACGCGGGTGAAGCCGCGAGCAAAAACTAGTAGAGTAGTAGTAAAAAATAAAGTGTTAAAATCATAAATGTGAATATTTGTACGTTTGTATGTGTGGCTGGGCAGCGTTCGAACGCTGCGCGGTATCTTCTCATCCAATATACCACAGTGTCTCAAGACGAAAGTCTATGACCAGTGGTGACATATGGCTCCGAAACGTGGTCGCTTACAATAGGCCTCATCAGAAGACTTAAAGTCACCCAAAGGGCAATGGAAAGGGCTATGCTCGGAGTTTCTTTGCTTGATTGAATCAGGAATGAGGATATCCGCAGGAGAACCAAGGTTACTGACATAGCTCAAAGAGTCGCCAAACTTAAGTGGCAATGGGCAGGGCACATTGTTCGCAGAACGGATAGCCGTTAGGCTGAAAGTTTCTGAAGTGGCGACCACGTACCGGAAGGCGTAGCGTTGGAAAGCCTCCCACAAGGTGGACCGATGACTTGGTAACGGTTGCGGGAGTCCGATGGATGCGAGATGCACAGGACCGGTCATTGTGGCGACACTTGGGGAAGGCCTATGTCCAGGAGTCTGATGAATAATGATGTGTATACGTGTGTGTGTGTATTTTTGTCATGGAAGAACTTTGTCTATAAATCCAAGTTGATTTACGACATTTCTATTCAAAAAGACTTACGCTAATCAACACAAATGAGCCATCAAGAGCTTGATAATATATCAGCCATAACAAGGTCTATCATTAATTCAATCATAGTGCTCATTTGGTCGCCATAGTTGAACGAGCATTCCAGTCGGTGACATGTGGCCACCAAACGGTCTCAATTTCTATATTAAACACTATAATTTATGTGAGAATTATCAATTTTCGGCGTTTAACAGACTTTAGTTCGTTAGCTGATATTTTTGGGGTTCCGTGCCTCGAAAAAAAACGGAACCCTTATAGGATCGCTTCATTGTCCGTCTGTCTGTCTGTCTGCTAAGACCAGTATCTCGGAAACGCTTAGAGGGATCAATTAGATATTAAAACCATATACTTAGGTATGTAGCTCCTTGAAACTGTGAAAAAATCAAACATTTTTCAAGTTTTCAAAAAAAAAAAAGATACGGCCGTTTATATTGCAAAAAATAAAAATTTCGACACACTCAAGAGAATTAAAATTCATAGAGTACTTCCTGTCTACCCAAAATCCTGACATTTGGCATAAAGCAAGACTTAGTTGTTTAGTCACAATTTTTGTTATTCGGAAAGAAATTCGAGATCATTCGGGAATTGAACAATTTACATAGGTAAGTTTGTACGGAACCCCTCAGTGCGCGAGTCTCAGTTTTTTTAGGTGTGTATGAATTGCGAAGTCACCAAAATAATTTTGTATTTCCCGAAGAAGCGTAACACTGTGATATTAAGGGAGATCGCATAAGAAACGTATAGTGTCACTAATGGATTACCACCTTTTCAAGGTATTTTAATTTAAGATCCAATTGATTTTGCTGTCTATACCTAACTTGTTAGCATGCGGACTGGCTTGTCGAATATATTTTAAAAAGGCTATGTGCTAGAATAGGATTTTTCGAACATTGCCTTACACTAGGAATCATCATCATCATTTCAGCCAATAGACGTCCACTGCTGGACATAGGCCTCCCCCAAATGTCGCCACAATGAACGGTCCTGTGCGTCTCGCATCCATCGGATTCCCGCAGCCTTCACCAGGCCATCGGTCCACCTTGTAGGGGGCCTTCCAACACTGCGTCTTCCGGTACGCGCTCGCCACTCCAGAACCTTTTGGCCCCAACGGCCAGTTCTGCGAGCAATGTGCCTTGCCCATAGCCACTTAAGTTTGGCGATTCTTCGTGCTATGTCGGCAACCTTGATTCTCCTGAGGATATCATTTCTGATTCGATCATGCAAGGAAACTCCGAGCCCTTTCCATTGCCCTTTGAGTGACTTTGAGCCTTCTGATGAGGCCCATTGTGAGCGACCACGTTTCGGAACCATATTTCATCACTGGCAACACGCACTGGTCATAGACTTTCGTCTTGAGACACTGTGGTATATTAGACGAGAATTGAACAATTCGTTCACTGAATAATATTACTCCTGTATTGTGAGTGTATTCAGAAACCAAAATAAGACACACAGATCCGGAACACCTCATCATCATCATTTCAGTCGAAAGACGTCCACTGTTGGACATAGGCCTCCCCCAAACGTAGTCACAACGATCGATCCTGTGCGTCTCGCATTCACGCGACTTTCACCAGGACCTCAAGTCTGCTATTACAATGGTGTCAGAATGGTCTATCATTGACTTCATAATTGTTAATTTTGACAAAGTTTGGTAATCTACTAATATAATGGCGTCATTATGACTTTCCAATGGTCAACCACTGACACTCCATTGAAAGAAATGTCATAGAACGATAATCTCGTACATAATGATAAATGAATATTTGACGCATGCGGATAACTGCCAAAATTTTGACAGTTCCTTTGATCAGTGACCTACCATTGGAACGTCATTGTGCAGTCATTGCTTTTAATTTATTTCGAGACAGCTCGATATTGTCATTCTACCACTAGATCATTGACCGATCAATGATCGATCATTATGAATTATCAGATTACGAACTTTTAGCAAAATGACAATGGGATCGTGTTGGAATGACGAATTTATGAAAACAGCAGACTTGGGCCCCAGGTCGTCGGTCCACTTTGTGTTGTATCCACAAGATAGCGTTGTATCCAAAATATTTAAAGAAATATCTGTAATAACATCATAATCACGTAAGAGCGGTTGTATGAAAATTTACCTCGAAAAGGACGCTCTTAACAGCTCACGACAAATCACAACATTGCGACACGGCCCTTTAACGCAAAGGGCAACTGAAGAAACACAGGTCAGGTTAGTAAGTATAAATCTGCTCGGAGCAGAAGTTATTTGATGATTTTGCAATTTCAAACCCCTATTTGTGTTTTGTAATACTTTTCCGAGTAACTCATGGCTAAATAATAACACCCACACGTATTGATCTTCAAAGCTAAGCAACGCTTGCCAAGGTCAATACTTGGATGGGTAACCATGGGTTCTTCCTGCTGCGTCTTCCCATACGATTATAACTTGGGTGTCTTCAAGGTTAGAGTGAATAGGCTCCTCATCCTCGCCTCACCATCAATGATTGTATCACTGCTTACCATCAGGTAGGTACCGCAGTCAAGCATTTAAAAAAAAAAAACAAACATTAGGTCACCGGTCCTGGCTGTCTTTTCAAAATCTTTCAGTCATTACGAATAGTTAGAGGCCTGAAAATTAGAATACCAGTCTTACATAATTATGTAATTTATTCATGAGTGGTTAAAAAAAGGTTAAAAAATAATTTAAGGTCGTTCACCATAGCGGTAATGAATATGGTTCAAACCCTAAACTGGAATTTGTTTAGGGTTCGAACCATATTCATTACCGCTGAATTTATAATACCACATTTATTTAAATAAATCTCTCGTTATGTGGGTGGGCGTAATTACGCCATGGTTATTGATATCAAAATTCTATACTCGACAACGCAATCTAGTAATAAATAATTCGTGCAAACATTATACGGAAGAATGTAAAGACAACCAGCCAACAATTTGAATTTCTACGTGACATGTTTCCAAAAAAATACTTTTTTGAAAAAAAAAAGTGCAATATTATTCAATCGCTGTATAAATTGGCAATAAACATGCGGAAACCGTAATAGTGATGTAACCTTGGCGTGTGTGGCATTTGTATCGATAACATTGTATAATAGTACATTATTTTATTATTATATAGCTACGAGCGTTCGGCTTGGGACTTCATCTGCGTGAATCGAGCTATTTGCTATAGACATTTGAGGTTGACAGTTTACCTGTTTGGCATGTTTCTAATAATCATTTTTATGTAGGTATTAGTTATTTAAATTACTATAAATTGCTTGTATTTATATACAGGATAATATAAAACAAATTGCAAATCAGTCCATAAATGACGCAGTTCTGCTGTAAGAAACAAAAACATCTCATTTGAGAACCTCCTCCTTTTTGAAGTTGGTTAAAATGTGTGGAGTTATTTAAATGTATATAAACTCAATCAGAAGCGAGACAGTGCAAAATACCTAGAAATACGACTTGTTGGAAGCATCAAGACGTAAGAGTATGAATCAGATAAACTTTACTACGCCAAGGACACTCATTTTTTTCTGCTTGAAATAATTTCTATGCCACATTGACATATTCGCGCGAGTGGCGGCGGCGAAGCGAATGGCAAGCATGTATGTGTAAATGTGGTTTTACAATTATTAAATTAAATTGTTGCCCAAAGCCTTGAAAAATGGATGACATGGACAATGGACATCAGGACAGCTTCCAGTTTGTTCTCTTACAGTAGATAAATATATAAATACAATATAAAATATAAACATATTTTATATTGTATTTCTTTTCAATTTTTTTTAAATTCTTGATAGGTTCGCGCTTGACCACTATCTCACCTGATGAAAAACGACGATGCGGTCGACAATGGAGCTCGCTTACCTAGAAATAACCTATTCACTCTCGTCTAAAGATTTGATTCCATTTGTTTATCATTAGTTGCACTTAACATAATATTATGTTTCTGCTCCACCCTAAGGTCAACTGGTCCGCCTTTATACAGTGGTTCTTATTAGTGTTTAACATTTTTAATTTATTATTAAATAAAACTGGATGGAATGGAGACAGCCTTTGCCAAGCTGTAGGAAAGTACAGGTTAAATACAAGTGTAATACTAATTAATAACATATGCCTAAATAATTTGGTGTTAATTAATTTCTTCCTTCATTTCTTGCTGAGTACCTATAGTTAATGTTAAGTCAGTGGTTATAATTTAACTTTTAGCTTTAGCTACAGGCTTACAGAGTAAGTACTTACTACTGTGAAGCAAGAAATTAGGAAGGCATAAAATGCGCTCTACAGAAGCGGGTTTATTGATACGTTATGGGCTAGACTTATCCCCAGTAAGCCGATGCGTGGGTAATAGGATTTCAAAAGCTCTAGGTATCAAAAAGAGGTAATAAAAACATAATTTTATGGGTTTACGCAAGGTGACAGGCAAAGAAACTTTATGTCTCTTGAGAAATTGAAACTGTACCTATTACCTGTTCTACCCATTGCCGTTTGGCCTCAATCTGAGCATGAAATTACTGGCTCATAAAAGTTGACGAGGTAACGAGTTCACAAATAAAAAAAAAACAATTTGAGTTTTAAAAATAGAATTCTGAATTGGAACTTCGTGGAATTTTAAGCCTGGACCTAATAATATAAATATAACAACCGTATTGGTTGTAATCTGTCCGAGTTATTTGGGGTTGACACTCTCGGAACGTGGGACCTATCTAAAAGCCTGGCCAAAGAACCATCTTTTTTTTGTGACGGCAAATTTTTAAGGGCTATTAGGCGAGATGAGAGTGAGACAGATATATGGTTTTAGTCAATAAAAGTTTGGCACGCACGTCAGACTTTCATTGACTAAATCCACATATTATTATGTGTCCTTCGGTTGTCCTTTGCATTCTAAGACCATAGTTTCCCTTTCAGAAATCCCCGTGGCCTTAACGGGGATCTGTCCTTACCAAAAAGCCGCAAGCCTGGGCCTACGGCGACCGGTTGTCTTGTGACTCCCGGGGTGCTTCTTGTCACGGTGGTAGAGGCATGAGGATGTCCGTTCCCTCACGGTTGCGGCCATCTCCTTCGCTAGCATTTTTGCTTCACAGAAAGAAGTGACGCATCCCTTTCCCTCTCAGTCCGGACCATGACCTGGGTCAAGTTGCGCTAGACGCGACAGTTCACTGCCGCTGATTGCTCTAGAGGACACGGCGGTGCTTAACTCAAGTACACACATTCATCGTATGCTCCACCGTGTCCTCCAGGCAGTTGGTACAACGTTGACAGTCGAGTCATTACCATGGTATGGTATTATTAACGTAAAACAACTGACTGTGGCACGTTTGCTTCGTCGTGTAGGTAGATATTTGCGCCCGGTAGGATACCGCGTCGTACCAGGACTCCGTATTGTTCAGGCGATGCTTTGTCAATATTTTCAAGATCAGTCTTCAACCAAAGGGTTTTGCGACATAGCCTAGTCGTGTATTTAGACGACGCGAATAATAATAATTTATCTTAAACCTTTACACCCGATGGACTTTATTTTCGAAAACAACTATTCCAGAGTACTTTTATTAGATTTATATAAAGCTAAAGCAGTTAAAAAAAGTCTCAGGTCTATTTTAAACCCAGAAGTTAACCCTCAAGACCGAGAGGGTACTTTAATTTAAAGTAAAACTCACGCTAGTTTCAGCGTGTGTGTAAAGAGAGACAGAAATAGACAGTAGGGAATTTGGTATTATGGTTTATAAGAATACGGTTAACAAACATGTGATTTATGTTTTTTTATTATATTCCGTTTATTCATTTATATAAACATATAAATTAATTTTTTAAATATTTCAATAAAAATGAAAAAAAGCATTTAAAAATATTTAAAAAAAATATTATTGTTCATGCTTGGGCTTGACCACTATAATTTTGACCTGGTGGAAAGTGACGATGTGGTCGACGATGGAGCACGCTTGCCAAGAAGTGACGTGTTTACTCTTAACTCAAAGATCCTCAGGTTGTAGATATCAGGAAACACAGTATGTATATATACAGAAAATACGTATTTTGAATAAAAACGACAACACTCATAATATAAAAGATTTTCTCGTTTGACCGAGTTGACGACAAAAAAAAACCGGGCAAGTGCGAGTCGGACTTGCGCACTGAGGGTCCCGTACAAACTTACCTAGGAAAACAGTTTAAATCCCGCATTTTTGTGACGTAACCAACTAAAAATTTTCAGTTTTCAGATTTTCTTCTATATTTATGCTGTGAGACGTTGTTTCATACCAAATTTCAGTATTCTAGGTCATCGGGAAGTACCCTATGAATTTTGATTTCTTGAAAGTGTCGAAATGTACTTTTTTTGCGACAAAATCGGCCGTATCTTTTTTTTTCGGTAACTCACAAGTTTAATTTTTTCACAGCTTCAAGGGACCGCAAACTTGAGTATAATTCCGACGTATATGGTTTTAATTTTAAAACAAAGGGTATTGACAGACAGTCAGACAGAAAGAAAGATGGACGGACAACAAAATGATCCTATAAGGGTTTCGTTTTTTCCTTTTGAGATACGGAACCCTAAAAATTGCTAAAATCGGAACCAATGGTGCCAACTCGCGAGCACTTGCGAGTTTTGCAGGCGCGAGTTGACGAACAACTCAATTAGATTAAAAATAGTCGACCTTCTGTTTCCACATTATTTGTGACAATTATTAATTAGACGAGCAGTTTCCTCCACGGCCTCCAGTTTCCAACTACACAGGCCTTATTAGAACGAACAAGTTATGCACCTACAATAACTAACTTTTGACGATATTACCTACATTGTGATACCGTGTTGGACATGGTGGGGGATCAGCAGAAATGTTATGAAGATAGGTAACATTTCTATGTAATGTATGGTTGGTTCTTGTATAACATACATAATGATTAGTTGAGGTTGTTATAAGCTTGTCGAAAGTTAGAAATAGAGTCTTCGTCTTACCTTCTTAGATAGGTAGGTTATGTTGTCTTGTTCATAGGTGTACTTACTATACCTACCTATATACATTCTGAAACATAATTGTTATGTGTATTAACTTATTAAAATATGAGGGCACGGTTGGTTTTCTGGGGAAGAATTAAGGAACATTTTCTGTCAACATGACCGATTATGTATAGTGTGCTATACAGATATCTGTTTAGTATATTTTTTAGTTTTAAGTTAGATTTAATTTATGTGTTTTATTTCTTGTTGTGTATTTAAAGTTCCTCAAATGTAAAATTTCTTTCTCACTCATATGGTTTGCTGTAAGAAAATTCAGTTGTGGGTTAAGCTCGCCTGTATATCAACTGTCCTATTTTTATTGTCTGTATAAAATTGCGTGTACAATAAAGAATAAAGGGCACGGTTGGTGTAGTAGCTGAGCGATAGGATGCTTCGTGGCGTGTTGTGAGTTCGATTCCTGCATGGAACCAATATTTGTATGATCTGCAGATAGTTGTTTCTAGTCTGAGTGTTTTGTAAATATGAGCTTTTTAAAAGTGCAGAGAAAAGTTTTTTTTTAATTAATAACAGAGTTCAGAATAAAGCATGGCATGATGACAGTGAAATTCAAAATCAAATCATATGGACAGTATATGTTATGTCACGCTATAAAAAATGAGACAGCCTTAACCTATAATCTTAGGCCAATTTAACCAAAGCTTTATGACATAGTATTATCAAACAAACTTGCTCTAACCTGTCATATAATTAAACATCATAATATAATTGAGTTTCTGCCCGTGGCTTCTAAATTTTGAAAAATCCCTTTTTTGTGCACGGCTACGTCATAAAAAGAAGTTTTGTGCAAAATTTTACGCTCTTAGCTCCAATAATTTCGACTGTGAGTTTTTTTTAGGTGGGAAAACCATCTTATGACAAATCCCGCTCTTGGGTGGAGCGGGATTTGTAGTGTCAGACTTTTACTGACTAAAAATCCACTCCTGTTCTTTCGTTACCCTCGTCCCAGGGCCCCGGGTTTCGTTTTCTCACTACCCATAGCCCCAGTAACTGTGGGTTTCGACCCTGCTGGGCCCCTACGATTGATATATCAGTCAGTCAGTTTCTTCTTTATATACAAATATAATTCCCGTCACCAACACTTCACTCACTTCTAAAACACAAAACAAATGACAAACTTTCAAACCATCACCCTACAACCCTCGAAACCGCAAAAGCAAAATCTTCTTTAACAAAACACAAAATAAATTCCCCGTCGGTTTGTCCTTTACACGAAGTTCTAAACTCGGCAAGTTGAAGAAACTGACCACATACACGTGCATCCTGAAACTCCTTCGGGAAACTCTCACTTGGAACAAAGGGTGGGCTTAAACTTAGCCTAGCTCGGGTTATATTGTGTAATTAGAGGATTAGTTTCACAGGAATTAGTGCTATCGACGTGGTTTGCAGTTTGTTTTGCTGTAATTCCGACAACTGCATTTAGTAGTAAGTCAGCAAAAACAGGCTTCTCTGCGTCTGTTTTACAATATTAGGAATAGAATAGCAAATACTTTTTCAATACGCTTACTCGAAAACCTGCGCCTATCCCTACCTCTTTTAGGCACGCAATTTACTGTTTTCCACACCAGTGCGGAAATGTGCGCGAGCTCACGATTGATTGTATTTATCGTATCAGCTTGGACGCTAAGCGACTCTCACGAGTTGCCGGTCAGCCCACGTTTATTTATAATTTCTTTGTAACTAGTGTATTGAAAAACTTCGTTTGGTACACGTGTTTTTTCACTGCAGCACTCGGTTCCGTAACACCCTCGCCTGGGGCTTGGGTAAATTCCGCCTCGGTCGAGATGACAAACTTCACGTACGTTCTATATTAATTAAGTTAAAATACTTTCGAATCTGGTAGAAAAAGAAACTGACAAATAACAGAATAAGGATTCACATACTGAAATATGACGTCATCGCCATTTGGTTACGTGTTTTTATAAGAGATCGCGAGACGTTCCCACCACAACCTCACTCTATTGCATACCTATATTTGTAAGCTGATCAAACAAAATTATTATTATTATTTTATTTTATTTAACTTTGACGATTGAATATTAATTTGAACTGAATATAATTGTGACTTTTATTATGATTTACATTTATTTTTATTTGTGTTTTGACTTCTATTTATTTGTTTTCTTGTATTTTCTTTTATTTGTTTGACATTCTGTATAATTATGACTTGTCACAAGCCCTTACCAATAAACTACTATGACTTAAACGATTCAGAATCGGCCGACAAAAAAGTTTAGCTTCATACTGATTAAGCAACCAACCAAACCAAAAGTCTGCAGTTTGCAGGACCTCTTACATTACTCTTTTACGATATACCTAATGGTATACGCAGTTCCAATGTTTGCGATGGCCATCTAATTGTTACAACGATACTTACCAGGCATCCATGCAAGGCTTTGGATGAACTAGACAAACTTTGTTATAATAAAAGTGGGTAATCTGTTGTGTTCTTCTAGTAAATTAAATTTCACATAAAATATATGGTTAATATTGGTATCTTCTCGTCCAACATACCACAGTGTCTCAAGACAAAAGTCTAAGTGATGACACAATGACACTGAAACATGGTCGCTTACAATGGGTCTCATCAGAAGGCTTACAGTCACCCAAAGGGCAATGGAAAGGGCTATATATATATGCTCAGAGTTTCCTTGCGTGATCGCATCAGGAATGAAGATATCCGCAGGAGAACCAAGGTCGCCGACATAGCCCAAAGAATCGTCAAACTGAAGTGGAATGGGCAGGGCACATTGCTCGTAGAACGGATGGTCGATGGGCCTGAAAGGTTCTCGAGTGGCGACCGCACACCGGAAAATGCAGCTTTGGAAGGCCTCCCACAAGGTGGACCGACGACCTGGTGAGAGTCGCGTGAATGCGGTGAATGCGAGTCGCACAGGATCGGTCGTTGTGGCGACGCTTGAGGGAAGCCTATGTCCAACAGTGGTCGTCTATCCGCTGAAATGATGACAATGATGATGATATGGTTAGTGAAAAGAAACAGGTAGTTTTTTCTCATTTTTCTAGTATTACTTTTGGTTCATAGATGCGTTCACAATTATGTAAAGTCACATACACAAGATACCCAGACCCGGAATAACTATCCGTACATAGGTTTTGTTGCGTGCAGAAATTGAAGCAGCGACATGTAGCACTGCAGTCAATTGCTGAACCACAGCCGGTAGCTGTGCGTCAAAATCAAGATTTGTAGATAATAAATTTCTTCAGACACACGGTTGACTTGTAGACTTTAGTTTCATGTTTTCGCCCTGCTTAACCATTTTTAGGGTTCCATACCTCAAAAGGAAAAAACGGAACCTTTATAGGATACCTTTGTTGTCCGTCCGTCTGTCTGACCAGATCCTTTGTCTCCAAAATGCGTGAAGGTATCGAGTTAAATTTAAAACCATGTACTCAGGTCTGCGGTCCGTTGAAGCTGTGAAAAAATCAAACTTCTAAGTAAACAGAAAAAAAAAGATACGGCCAATTTTACGTCGCAAAAACGTACATTTTGATACTCTCAAAGAAATCAAAATCCATGGGGTAGTTCCCGTAGACGCAGAATCCTTTAATTTGGCATAAAAAAGGTCTTATAGTATAGATATAGGAATAAATCAGAAAACAGAAAATTTGTTGTTACGTCAAAAAATAAAACTTTTTTGCGATTCGAAAAAATCTTCGGAACTCCATTCGGGAATTGAATTATTCACATTGGTAAGTTTGTATGGAACCCTCAGTGCGCGAGTCCGACTCGCACTTACCCAGTTTTTTTTTGTTTTTAAACTTTGTATCTGGTCTTGTGAATTCATTAGTACTTAGTCTACAACTTGCGAATTTGTCTTGTACATCATTCTTCATAAGATGCTGCCAGCACTAATGAGAATGGTTCATTGTGTGCAATCATCATCATCTTTACAACTTATATAAAGTCACATACTGAGACTCATTTGCTTCTATTTCTTTATATGGATGGCTTAGTTCTGAATTGATTGATTGATTGATCAAAATTGTCCTTGAATTAATGTGAGAAAATATAGGTACGAGAAAATAATAATAAAAAAGTCTTCTATTTCCTGCAAACAAAAACAAATTCAGTAAAAACTAAACTCAATTTACTTCAAGTAATTTCAAATTAATCTTAATCCTAATATAATATTAATTGATTAGTTTACAAGAACCCCTCTGCAGGTGAAGCTCTCCTTCTGGGAACCTCATCTTTCTAATAGAAGAATTGATTAAATAAGATATTATTAATTTGGATACGGTATATGCAGCCTGCATGAGTTTCACTTATGCAACATCGAAGGTCAATCAGAAGGTCTAATCTCGTATAATTTTTTTTTGGCACTTTCGCATTCGCATCTTAGTCGCATCTTGCTAAAAACGGCTCAAATATATGTCATTTTGACATTGATTGTTGCCGAGATGATATTTCGAATAGAATGTAAATGCTTAAAAAAAGCACGCTTTCAATGTTTTCTGTAGCAAATATTCACTAAGGCGTAACTTATATGCAAACATTAGTGACTTGCCTCTGCCCCTGGAAGGAGTAGCTATACACTTTCATGTAGACATAAATTTTACAAACAATTTTATTATATTTTTGTTATAGGTACCAAATACATATTCAAGTGTGTGTTTTCAGAAAAAAAAAAAATTGCAAACAAACACTTCACTTTAATTTATATTATAGAAACACTCAACGCTGCTTGCGAAAATGAGAGATTTTCGCTAATCTTAAATCTGAAAATGAGCGTTGAATGCTTTTCTTTAATTAGGTTTTTCATAATGTAGAATTTAAATGATGTCTGGTCCAAATTAAAGCAACGTTTTTGTTTTTAGAGAATGAGCTGTTAACTTTTAATAACGTTGTTTAAATGCATTTGATTTTTAATTTTATTGTTATTTTCTTTTGTTTGTTATGTGATCTGCATTAAGTGTCGTATGAGTCTTTAGAATTAAATGAGAGAAATGCTCTAGAGAATAATAAAGCCAGACAACAAGTGTATTGAGTGTTGTATTGATACAGTAGCTTGTGAATATAAATATTAAAAGTGGTAGTTCATCACAAAATTAAATAGTTGAAAATTAATTTCAGCGAAGTACTTTAAATTGAATAATAGACCAGTTTAATTTTTCAATTTGCATTGGAGATGAGAACCCTTGAAAATAATAAAAATCCGATAACGGTGAACTGTTATCGGTGTATATTTAATCTACGAGTATTATTTTACTTCTTTTGGTGAGAAATCATCAAAATAACTTCTCCTTCTCTAGGTGGAGCGAGGAGTGACTAATTTTTACCGACTAAAACCTACCTGCGTTCCTTCAGTCGCCCTTTTTCATTTGCTGAAACCATCGTGCCATGTTTTCACGGCACGCCAGGCGAAAGCGGTGGCATCTCTCTAATTTTTCCTCAAAGAGAGGACTTATCGCCACGCGTGTGGAGTATCTAAAAAGTGAACTTTGTAACTTTGTAAGTGCGTTTTTTTTTGTGTTTCAAAAAACAAATAAATTCGACACATTTTATACACCGTCTGAAAAAACATTTTTTTTTTTCTCAATTAATGTGAACTTCAAACAAATGATAACGACTATACATTCCCACGTACATTTTTTAAAATGAATTCATTAACATTTGAATGGCTAACAAAAGATTCACTTATTTGCAAATGATCTTTCTTGAAAGATTTAGCACTTAAAAATTCATATGACTGGCCTATTGGTCTAGTGGTTAGTGGCCCTGACTGCTATGCCGGAGGTCGTGGTTTCGATTCCCACCCAGGACAAATGTTTGTGTGATGAGCACAATCATTTGTTCAGTGTCTGGGTGTAATTTATCTATAATATTTATGTATTTAGAAATATATAAGTATGTTTATCAGTTGTCTAGTACCCATAACACAAGCTCTGCTTAGCTTGGGACTACACGGCGTTGTGTGATAGATGTGGAATATTATATTATTATAATATTATTATTAGTTGTTTTTTTTTAATATTAATTGTACATTCTTTGTAAACTAACTAATATATACAATTTACATAAAACGCCTTTTCAATCTTAACAGCAAATATACTCAATAGTGCCTCAAGATTGATAACAGTTTTTTCTACATAAATTCGGATTTCGTTTTAAAACTATTTCAATAACAAATGAAATTTGTTTCAAACTTTTCTTTTATAATACGCATTTGATAAAAAGTATAAAAGTTAACATTTCAGGGGTTAAATATAACTAGTAAACGATAGAATAAATCTTGAAAATACGTCCCAAAAGTTTGATTGAACTGGATGTACTTACGAGTACATTTTCATTTCATTTATATTGTACACGCACAATCGCTGCGATAAATACCCACTTTGAGGAGAAGCCCCGGATTTCGGCAGTTGCAGTGAGATTCCCAGGGACCCTAAGCACGGTACTTTTGACAGCGAGCAATGGATAGCTAGCAGTCCGATAAGAACCAGACACGGGTTGAAGGCGCGATGTGATTCACGTGCGTCATATACAGATGTCAGCATGAGTGACGAAGCCCACTGGGGCCGATGCCTATTGCTCGTAGTCATTCGATAGTGCTTTAAACCACGATTATGTGCATTAATTACCACTTTAAATCAAACTGACAACATTGACAGCACGGCCTTTTTTCTAAGAACTTTCCTAAAAATTACTCATTTTATTTCTACGTAGCAGAACTTCATTGATCTTAAATGGTGTGTAAATGCGATGTATATTTAAATCGTTAAATTATTTGTATTTATTATAGAAAAAATCATGATCACGTTACATAGGCTTTTCAATTTCATGTGGTAAATATTTATAACATTGCCAAAAATACTTAATTAAAATGGCGACGGCGTTTTGTTTTGTGTTTCATTAAATTTTCGAATATTTTTGGATATCCTATTAACAAAACGTTATAATGAAATAGAACACATCTTATCCTTTTTGATAATACCGAAAACAAAATCAGAATCTTTCGAATTTGGTTTTGGTTAATTCCATAAATTGTTACAATTAATTGCCTGGAAAACGCACACGTGTAACACGTCTGATTTGTACGTCGACGAACGACGTCGCGTGGCATCTCGTGGCGTGGATCAAGTGTAGCTCTATAAGTCTAGTTTCCATATAAAATGTTTGGAGATCGGCGTGTGTCACACGCGTGCGCAGTGTAGTTCTAGCTTTACAGTGCCGCCTTGATAAAATCACTGGTTTTCTTTGATCAACAGATTAATTTGAAGAAGGCAATAAATGGAAATCTCACACAGGGAGAATGAGCACCTGCCATGTGGGCTCATAAAAGAAAAGTAGTTTAATTACTTCACTCAGTAGTTAATTGAAGTAGATTAAGGAATATTTTTCTTCGAAACAATAATTTTTATAACAAATTTTATTTCGATTACTCTAAAATGGAATTGAGAATAACTTTAAAATAACTTTATTAAAATAAAAATCATTACTCAATCAGTTTATAGAATACAATTTGCAATGAATAGAGCTATCAGCTGTATATACTTATCAACACTAATAATCTGTGAAATTTGGTCTTAAACTAAAACGCCTACAAAATAAAGATGTATACTTGCATATACGACTTGAGTACTCTATATTAGACAGATTGATGATTGGTTTATTTTGGATCACTCAATTCCACTCGAGTTACATTTTTCTCTGTATATAGTCTGTTTTCACCCTGAAGAGGTTCAGGTAATGCGACTACTAGGTTTTGGATCACACTTTTAAGTTTATTTATTTCATCTTCATATTCTGTATTTTTAAGTATTATAATTTGTAGTTTCTGTTCCAGGTATTCATTCATTGATTTCAGGTCTTCAATATCTTCTCTGATTTCGTTCCGTATAAGCATTGTAGTGTTTTCGATTTGTTCCTTCATGCCTGATGTTAGAACGGTTACTTCTTTACGGCATTCAGCCAAATCTTCTTTAAAGTACAAGCTTGCTTCTTGAATAAGACCCTGAAACACAATTTATATTATTTTGAATTAATATGAATATATAAATAAATGATTTGGGCTTGGTCCGGACGGTTACCGGACGTTCGGACGGCGAGCTACCCATTGCTCGCCGTCCGCAAGCCCGCACCTACGGTGACAGGAAATCGGGATCGGGATCCCGGTGGCTGGGACGTGAGGGCCGCTCCCTCTCGCGTGCACGTGCGGCCTCCTCCTTTGTTAGCATTACTGCTCTGCTAAAGGAGACGACCACCTGATATCATTTTGTTTTTCAACACAAAAATCAAATTTTTTTAATAAGGCAACTTTTTTTACATAGACACATATCCATAATTTTTTACTAGATGATTTTAAACTAGTCATAAAAATCTGGCTAGACTTCTCGTTGTAGTCCTACTGGATGCAGCTGAATGAACAAAACAGTGATTGGGCAACATAATACATCTTGGTGAGACTGATGTCAGTGCTCCTTCTGACTATTCATAATCAACGACTATCGGCTTAACGGGTTTTCTGAAGAACGTAGGAGCACCCATTAACACAGCAACCTCGGCAAGCGTCGCTTAACCTTGGAGATGGACCTTTGCAGCTGTTTTTATCTAGCCATGAGCTCCTCACTAATACGTATCTTAAGAGGCCCATAAATATACGCTCAATATTTTGGTTAGTGCAATATTTTGGTTGTGCAATATTTTGTTTGTGCAATATTTTGGTTTATGCAATATTTTGGTTTGTATAATTTTGATTTATGCAATATTTTGGTGTGTGATATATAATACCTAATTGATCGTGTGTGGGCGATATTGAAAGGTTAAGCAATGTATTGTGTGGTTTTGAAAATCTTGAAAATATATAGCGCAAATGGGTAAATATAGTGGCGTCTGTCGGCAATATTGCGCAATATTCCTTCAACTCGTCTTTTCACTCAACTATGCAGCATCATGGGTGACAAAAACGGCGAAAAATAATTTATTGTTGAATTTATTGAAGTGTATCGTGGTCTTCCGCGATTCTCCAATATATTGCAAAACCATCATATTGCCTCCATAGGATACAATTTTTTGCCGCCGTCAGTACAAGATTATTGTGCAACCCACAATGTTGATAAAAAAATATTTTTTTTTGACAATATTATTGAGCATTTTAGTAAACTAGTATTAAAATCTCTACATTTTATTTAATAAAACATTGCAAATAAAAACTAAAATGAAGTATGAAGTGTTAAAAATTCATTTATTGATTAATGGTTCTCCTTTCACGGGTTTTTTTTTTCAGAGTGGTTTAATCACATCACAATTATTATTAAAGGCGAAAGTTTTTGTTACTACTGCAGGCTCAAGCGGTTAAGCGGATTTAGATGAAATCAGGCATACCGGTAGACCATGTCCTGGAATAGCATACTGGATAGTTTTAATCCGGAAGTATATTCTCTTGGCATAATTTTTACAGTACTATAATAATATATTCGAAACGTAGGTAGGGTTTTGCCTTTGCTAGACTACTGGCATCTGCCAGTAAGATTATATAGGTCATTTGTGACACGCTTTGTCTATATAGATACTGTTGATAACCACCGAGGTGTCTCCGTGCTTTGTGAAACAGGAGTCTACAAAAAATATATTGTGACTAGCTTCTGCAGCTGCTTCGCCAGCATTAAAGTCCGTTTCTCGATTTAACTTTGGACCCCGTTTCATCCCCTTAGGAAGTGAATTTTGGAGAATCCTCTCTTAATGCTCGCCTACGTCATAGAAAGAAACCCTGTGTAAAATTTTACGCTCCTAGTCCCAGTAGTTTCAGCTGTGCATTGATATTTCAGACAATCTGTTTCTCCTTTTATATATCTAAGTAAAATAAAATTTGATCATCACTCACCTCAAACTTGAATGTCGACGACATTGTAGAAGCTAATTGAAGCTTCATATCTTTCGTCAGCAACACATCTTTTTCTTTTGTCAAAGTTAACGAAACTGGAATCTTTTGACAGTTCACGTACAAATCTGCTAAATCATCTTTTACATACAAAACGACTTTAGTCCATTTGTTTTGGAAGTTTTCATGGACTATAAATGAAATTGAATCTTCCGGAAAATACAATTCAGTTCTTAAAGTGATTCTTGTAATATTTGGACCAGCATTATTCAGGCAAAGGCTCAATTCTGTACGTTCATCTTGTGTTATATAGAATAAACACGCTGGCTTTTCGGAATAGGATTTAAAAATAGCTGTTACGATGAATGGAGGTGATAAATTCAGTCCAATAAGACCTGTAGTGCTGGGGTCAACCATTACAGGTTCTCCGCTTGTAAACTCATATGACTGTACTCCAGGAGTATAGGAATCATCTACTAGTTTTGCGTGGCTCAGTGGTTGAAGTAATGAATATCTCTTAACTGAAAAAAAAAAAAAACGAAATTTACATGCATTCATGATCTCAATTAGTGTCATTGGAATAAGCATATATAGGTATATGGTTGTTTTCCTTTATACTACAAGACAGTTTACAGACTCTACTCAAAATCACTGATTAGTTGCGATATGTGTGCATCCACTTCAAATATTAATTATATGAGTTTGTAACTGATTATTTTTGAATACCTGCATATGAAAGCCCTCAGTGAAAACTTACCTGGCGTAGATTTGGGGACTGATGAAGTCGGAACAGTATCAGAAGGCAGAAATATAGTTTTTCCTGGTGCCCCAGGCGGACCTGGTGGTCCAGGAGGACCAACAATATATAAGCCAGGTGGTCCTTGTAGTCCAATTTGTCCTGGCAATCCATGTTCACCTGGTTCACCTTTCTCACCTCTTTCACCTCTTTCACCTTTTACCTGTTATTTAGTTTCCTTGTACATTAAAACTGTTAAATCAACTGTTAGACAAAACTATTCTTGTAAATTTTCAAAAATTATTTTCGTTTGTTTATTTTATTTATATGTATAACTCGATTACATATAAAACTAACCTCATAAATGTTACTTGGTATTCCCATTTCACCTTTTTCACCTTTTGGTCCCGTCTCGCCACGATGTCCTGGTCGTCCTATGCGCCCCTAAATAATAATTTAAAATACATTACAGACCAGCATTTAATAATATGAATCATGTCATATAATATGAGTCATGCTCACTCAAATGTCTCACTGATGGTGGCGCGTGTGTTAGATCATTCGGTTCCCTTCAAAATGGTTAAGTAGAGTGGTACTAATATTTGCGTCATGTCCGTGAATGGGTGCAGTCAATTAAGACTGGTCATCTCTTGGCTGCCTGTTGCTATTATAATATCTATATTTAGTTTTTATTTTTACTTTATTTACATTGTTCTCACATAATAGTAGCGACAAGAAACATTTATTTATTTACTTGTTTATTTATTTGTTTAATTATTTATGTATTTATTTATTTATTTAAAACTTTATGCACTAAACGCTGTACAAAGGCGGACTTAATGCCTTAGGCGTGGTAGGTACAGAGACATAACATGCCAGGTGCAACTTAATAAAAGACTGACAGAGAGGAAACAAGAACAATAATAAATATATACTTAGATACATACATACAAATAAAGAATGATATTGAGAAAAAAAAGAATACATCAAATCAAGAGTATGATGAATCTACCAACTTCTTGCAAAAGTGTTCTCGTGCTTTCATTTTAAAGGACAACCGACTGAAAGAAACATGTAACCGAGATATTTGTAATACATAAAATGATTGAAAAGACTGTCCATGGAGTTTCTTGCACATTCTTCTCCATAGAAATATGCGCTTTGGAATGTGCAATTAGCATAATTTTTATTTCTGACTGACTTCTTGACATTTCAAAAGTGCCTGTAAATGGTTTATTTGTAATAAAAAGCTTTGTATCTTTGAAGTATGAACTAACCAAATGGGCGTGGATAAGAGATTAGGGCTCGATTTCGATGTAAAAAAAACTGTTTCTTTGATATTTTGTAAAATCAAAATTCCTAGCCAGAAATTTGACACACGTCATTCGATCGTATCGCTTACAGAGCGTTTATTTCATCACCACTGCTCTCTAAACGGTAAAGGGAATCATCGTGAGGAAACCAGCATGTCTTAGATTCAAAAATTCAAAGACATGTGCCATCCACCAACCCGCACTGGGCTCACGTGGTGGTTTGCGGCCCACTGCCTCTCTTACAGACGAGGCCTGAATTCCAGCAGTGGTATAATTATATACCTTATAATTTTACCTTATGCTTTTCATGTTAAAAATAGAGTAGTAAAAGTTAATGAGTTTATGTAATAGGATAAGAAGTGAATGTAGGGAATAAAGCGAATGGAAATAAAGAAATTAATACATGAGTTAATTACTAACCAGTAGATGTCTATAAAGACGCTATGTATGGAGAAGAATTCTGTTTTGTCTGAGTGTGTTATAACGCCACTTTTTCAGTAAAGTAATAATTTAACATAAATAATATAAGAAGTCCAGTTTGGCACTTCTTAAGAATGTTTAGTTTTTAACCCGACGTCAACCAGGTTTGGTCATTTTGACTCGTGATATTCTTAAACGCGCATATTTTTAACAGTAAAAGTGTGAATCTACTTTGCCTATCAGTAGCTGCAGTGACAACAAGTTTGCATGCCCTGAGCATATAATTTCTTACTGTGGCGGATGTGTCAATGTACATGATGAAAGTGATTAATTTCGAAGATTTTGTTAAAATTTAGCATTTAGTTTATGATAGATCTTACATTAGACATTCCAAAAAGTTTTTTTTTTAAAATTAAAATCTCAATTTTTGTTTGTTTATTAATAAGATTACAGATGTTATATATTTTGTTATAGATATTATAGTCTATGCACTTTATAGTTTCGCGCTAGTGAGAAAAAGTGCACGAGCTTGCCCCACCACAATGTCATTACATTTATCGTATCAGGCTGGGTGCTAAGCAATCCCCACCAGTCGCGCGTCAACCCCATTTTATTTATGTCTTCGTAAGTGTATTGAAAAACGTCGTTTGATACACGTGGAAAGTCACTGCAGCCCTCGGTTCCTTAACTACGGCGCGGGCCTGTGCAAATCGGTCGCCATGACAAACTTTCTCCACTTGTATCAAAGTTACTATTCTCTCATTCGTGTGAGACCATCGAACTTTAATAGCAAAGATAAGGGGAGGAATATATTTGTAGCTAACTGTTAATAAAGATGGTACGTCTTACCCTTCATCCCTCAACGCCTGGCTCTCCCTTATTTCCCTTTGCAACGCTTTCTCCCGAGTCTCCTTTGTCGCCTTTTGTTCCGGGCAAACCATCATTACATCGATCGCCTTTTTCTCCCTAAAACAATATACTTTATCGTATTTGAAATACTTTAATATCGTATCTAAATATCAGTAGTCTTTATATACCCTTTCTCCAGTATCTCCTTTGAAACCTCTCAGTTTTTCCACAACCTGTTCATCTGAAATTTTGTATTAAATTATTTATATATATTATTTAGTAAAGCTAGTTTTAAACAATAACAACAAGTAGATTTTTATGTGTGTTGTTTGCAAGGTATGTTTATAGGAAATAAAGTAATAATCCAATAAAATTGTTTTTAAGATAATTATATTAAAAAGTATTATACAATACATCATAATATATAGAAACGATAAAATGATTAATAAAATAATAATTATATATATTATATATTTGCTGTAGGCCACGTCATGCAAATATAAATGCCGATTTGAGTAAATAATTTAGAACATAACATGATTTATAATAAATAACTGGATTTATTAAAATTAGAATGATTAATTTACAAAAATTAAGTAGCTACATAAAACATGCTTTATTTATTTTTCGTGTTTTTACCAATAGAAAGAAGAACAAATAACAATAATACTAAGCTTTATCTGCTAATACAATTTTTACTTTCTCCTAATCACTAGAACACTAATAATAGAATTTATATCGTCAATGCTTTCTAATTTAAGAACATTTAATTCAATTGTAAGAACTTACTTCCAGCGGCCAGGATGGATGTTAATAATACAGGTGGTCCAGGGGGTCCAGGGGGTCCAGGAAGACCTGGTTCACCGACTTTTCCAGGGAAACCTGTAAAAAGGATATACAATGTTTCTGGAGGTACACGATCTTCGATTTGGAGGTTAAAAAAAGGTAGTATACAAGCCTTATACGTGCGACTTTAGTCTGTTTGTCGGTTTAGGCTTAATACGATTGCTTATAATATCATCATCTTCCTGCCCTTGTTATTTGGGGTCGGCGCAACACGTTTTCTTCTTCCATTCTGCACTGTCACTCGTCATACTATCACTAACTTCCTTTTCTTTCATATCACTCTTCACACAATCCATCCATCTTCTCTTTGGTCTCTCTCTCCCTCTCCATCCATCCACATGTAAACTCATAACATGCGTTTCATCTCTCCTCTTCACATGACCATACCAAGACAAACGATTCCCTTTCAACTTTTCAGTCACTGGCGCCACTTTCAAACTTCCCCTAATATACTCATTTCTCACTTTATCCATTCTCGTCACACCACACATCCATCTTAACATTCTCATCTCCGCTACGTGAAATTTTTTTTCATCCGTTTTTTTCACAGCCTAACATTCTGATCCATACAGTATGACAGGTCTTATCACGGACTTGTAGATTTTAGCCTTCAACTTGAGGGGCATCCGTGGTCTACCGTGGACTTCTAATATCCGTGGACTTTCGGTCACAAGTTGTTTCCGTGACTTGTCGCCATTTCATCCATCCTGCGTTGATCCGATGTGTTACGTCCCGGTCTACCTCACCATCCCCTTGGACGAGTGACCGAAAGTCGGAATAAATCGGTATGGGCGTTCCAGCAAGACCTAAAGGCAGTACATTAGAGAGACCACCAAAATCGCAGAACAAGTATTCCGTTTTGGTTCTACTCAATTTCAGGCCAACACTCTCCAGTCTGTGCCACCACACCTCCAATCTGTTCTGGACCTCTAGGCTACTCTCGGCAACCAACACAATATCATCGGCAAACAGCATACACCAGGGAGCCTCTTCCTGAATGTCCGACGTCAGAGCATCTATTATCATCAGGAAGAGGTAAGGGCTGAGAGCCAACCCTTGATGTAAGCCGACAGCCACATTGAAGCTGCCAGTGGTGCCCACTGTAGACCGGACTTGGGTACTGCATCGACTATACATCGCTCGGATCAACTGCACATATTTCCCAGGCACACCTTTCTCCTTAAGGGCCCACCACAGAATCTCACGAGGTACCCGGTCGTATGCCTTTTCGAGGTCAACGAATACCATGTGCAAGTTTTTATGCGCACCTCTGTATTTCTCGCACAGCTGGCGTATAGCGAAAATGGCATCCGTAGTACTGCGATCAGGCATATAACCAAATTGGTTCTGTGAAATTTCACTCTTTTCTCTCAGTCGCCTTTCAATAACTTTCTCCCAGGCTTTCATAGTATGTGACATTAGCTTTATTCCTCGATAATTGTTGCACTCAAGCACATCACCTTTGTTTTTAAAAATCGAATTTTCTCTTCTTTTCTTTCAATACACTCTGAACTGAACTGAACATCTATTATGCCCTTTCTTCTCGTCTCTCCCAAAATATCTTTCGCTGCTAGCCTGATACACTCAGCCATCTCATTCCAGCTTTCATTTATACTTCGATCATTCATATCTCCCATCTTTATCATTCTGTCTACCACTCGCTCCCTGAACTTCTTCGCACAATCATTCCTCTCTAACATATGCCATTTTATTTTAGGGGGACCACGCTCTTTGTATTTGGTAGACAGTATTTTAACCACTGATGTCATAACCAGGAGTCTGTGTTGTGAGACAAGGTCTTCTCCTGGCAGTACTTTGCAGTCTTTAACGTGCTTTAAGTGGTTGGGTTAGGTGGGTCTTATGATTACCACTTTTGTACGTGATCATGTGTTCGTCTTTTTTTTGGAACCACGTATTGGCTACTGCCAGGTCAAATGCATTAGCGGATTGCAACAGGGTCTCTCCTTTACTGTTCGGACTACCGAATCGCCATCCCCCATGTACTCTTTCATATACACCTTTCATTCTTCCCACATGTCTATTAAAATCACCTCCAACTATCAATTCTTCATGAACAGGGATGTTCATTAAAGCTGTATCAAAATCCTCCCATAACTTCTCTTTCACCGTGTCATCACATCCTACTTGTGGTGCATACACACTAACTATATTCAACATCACATTCTCTTACATAACTTTCACAACTATAAATCTATCACTAATCCTTTGTACTTCCATCATGCTTTCTTTCAATTTACTGTCTAACTCTATTCCTAAACCATTTCTTTTTCCATCACTTCCACAGTAGTAAAACTAATATCCCTCAACAATTTCTCTCGCTTTTGTTCCTCTCCATTTAGTTTCCTGTAAGCATGCTATATTTATCCGTCTTCTTTTCAATACATCCGCTAACTCTCTGGCCCTTTCAGTCATAGTCCCAACATTCCAACTTGCATACCTCAATCTCATTTCCCGAGCTAGCTTCTTACGTTGCCTCCGCTCGGGATGGTGCAACAATCCTGGTCCATTTCCCACAGGAGCCGGGTGCTGCCCCTGCGCGTCGCCTGTGGGGTACGCCCTAACCCTATAGCGCATTCTATTAAGACCGAACATGTTGGAGAAGGATTTGGCTAGTTTTTTTTTTTAAAGTCAGCCGCCAGCCTGACACCAACCTTCCTTGGGAATGCTTTTGTTGGTAGTTTACCCGCCACCAAGGGGTGACTTAAAGTGCTGTAGTATGCACAGAATCTAAATATCCCTTAGTCGCCTCTTACGACACCCACGGGAAGATATGGGATGCTGTGCTAGTCTTTACGTCCGACACCAAACAGTACCACCATACATTAGCACCATAATAGAAGCAGTCAATATAAGTAGTCACATCAATACTTTGATCATCAGTATTGATGTGACTATTACTTGATATCTGGCAGATATTTGAATTGATAAATCAATTATTTAGTTGCATATCGATTAAAGCCTACATGAATTGTTTTTTTTTCTTTTAAACTGCAATTAAGAGTTTAATCTCATATAATCTTTTTGTCTATGACCAGTGTCGAAAGTCTATGACCGGTGCGTGTTGCCAGTGATGACATATGGCTCCGAAACGTGGTTGCTTACAATGGCCTCATCAGAAGACTTAAAGTCACCCAAAGGGCCATGGAAAGGGCTATGCTCGGAGTTTCCTTGCGTGATCGAATCAGGAATGAGGATATCCGCAGGAGAACCAAGGTTACCGACATAGCACGAAGAATCGCCAAACTAAAATGGCAATGGGCAGGGCACATTACTCGCAAAACGGATGGCCGTTGGGGCCGAAAGGTTCTGGAATGGCGACCACGTACCAGAAGACGCCGCGTTGGAATGTGTCCTACAAGGTGGACCGATGACTTGGTAACGGTTGCGGGAGTCCGATGGATGCGAGACACACAGGACCGTTAATTGTGGCGACATTTGGGGGAGGCCTATGTCCAGCAGTGGACGTCTTTCGGCTGAAATGATGATGATGATGATGATGAATCTTTTTGTATAACTCTTGTGTACGTGTTTGTCACCTAACTTCTCCTAAACGTTTTGACTGATTTGAATGAAACATTGTGTGCATATTTGACTGAGTCCCTGGATGGTTTGAAAATACAATTAAAGTCGGTAAGTGGCAATTTTTTTGATGAAAAGCTTTTGGGCAGGACAATGTCAGCCGGGAACGCTCTCTACACTAATATTATGACGAGATAAAGTTTGCTTTTTGTATTTTTGTTTGTAAGAGGTAATCTCTGGAAGAGGTAATCACTGGGCCCGCGTGGTGAATTACGGCCCATTCCCTCTCCTAGAGAGGAGGCCTGAGTCCCAACAGTGGGAACATTACAAGGCCGACTATGCTATGCTATAATCTCTGGAAGTAGGTACTGGTCCGATTGCTAAAACCTTTTCACCGATAGAAAGCTGCTTTATTCTTGAACTAGCGACCCGCCTCGGCTTCGCACGGGTGCAATGCTGATCTGCTCTGTCCCTATGTACGCTTCGATCTTTAAAACTACGCAACGGATTTTGATGCGGTTTTGGCCAGCATTGCACCAGGGCGGGTCGCTAGTACTAAATACACAACAGAATGTCTTTATACACAACTTTCACAGATTTTTTGTTATTAGACAATACAAACATATTTTCTTTTGAGGTTACTCTTGAAAGAGCGACATCACTACATAGTATAAAACAAAGTCACTTTTCGTGTCTGTCTGTCCCTATGTATGCTTAGATCTTTAAAACTACGCAACAGATTTTAATACAGTTTTCTTTAATAGATAGAGTAATTCAAGAGGAAGGTTCATAAGTATAATACATGCACATTATAGTAGAGGAACACTGATGATTTTAGAGGTTTCTAATGTGATGTCGTAAATAAACACACTGTTTTGCGCTTACATTGCAAATGCTGGCTGAACCCTAAGAGATAGATCAAAATTATGAGCTACAGTATTGTACACCTTAAAAAGATCTACAAAAAAGTCCGCAATGGTATATGCCTATCTTTTAGGTATAACCCACAATAACCATTTTTTATCTTTTACTTTTTACGAGAAATAATGGCTTATTTACAAAACTATTTTAAGCAATATAGCATTATTCTTTATCCGATTGATTACCTTAAATACATTGTGCATTTAATATAGATTAATATGGCCCTTTACAGCGTGTAAATTATGTGAATATTTTCGAAGATATTACAGAATTAATATGCAGGGACATAGCGGTTGCGCTAAATAACTTCATCCTTTCAAAGATTAATGCGACGACGCAATTATACTACTCGGTTACTTCCAGATTGGTCCCATTTTTTTCAAATCCAGTTCTGATAATGGAATCCATGGGGAATCGAGGGAACCCCTCAAATATTCTAGGCACTATATAGTGATTTTGGTATTTTAATCGAGAACTAAAGCATTTACAGTCAAAAAGTAACGTTTGATGAAGTGGAACTGATGAAGAAGACCAGAAACGGTCAACGAAACTTCACCCTCACATAGATACCTACCACTAACAATGAAGATGGCTAAGTAACCATGACAATGTAAATAAATAAACGGTTCTGAATAGTTATGTTGAAAATGATAACATCGAAGTGATCTGATGATGATGATGGAGCCGGAAGGTAGGCACCTAACCTAACCTAACCGTGTTTGGGCTTATTAGAATTGTCGTGATATGCACATCTATAAGGTACTATCGAACTAATCATCAGGTTAAATATTTCAGATTAAATACCAAAATTACTACATATATAGTGCCTAGAAAATTTGAGGAGTTCCCTCGATTCCTCATGGATTCCATTATCAGAATTAGATTTGAAAAAAATGGGGCCAATCTGGAAGTAACCGAGTAGTATAATTGCGTCGGCGCATTAATCTTTGAAAGGATGAAGTTATTTACCGCAACCGCTATGTCCCTGCATTTTAATTCTGTAATATCTTCGAAAATATTCACATAAATTACACGCTGTAAGGGCCATATTAATCTATATTCAATGCACAATGTATTTAAGGTAATCAATCGGATAAAAAATAATGCTATATTGCTTAAAATAGTTTTGTAAATAAGCCATTATTTCTCGTAAAAAGTAAAAGATAGACATATACTATCGCGGACTTTTTTGTAGATCTTTTTAAGGTGTACAAAACTGTAGTACATAATTCTGATCTATCTCTTAGGGTTCAGCCAGCGTTTGCAATGTAAGCGCAAAACAGTGTGTTTATTTACGACATCACACAGTGTTCCTCTACTATAATGTGCATGTATTATGCTTATAAACCTTCCTCTTGAATTACTCTATCTATTAAAGAAAACTGTATCAAAATCCGTTGCGTAGTTTTAAAGATCTAAGCATACATAGGGACAGACAGACACGAAAAGCGACTTTGTTTTATACTATGTAGTGATGACATAAGCTATATTTCATGTAAGCGGGCGTAAGCCCCGGGAAAAAGCTAGTATTATATAAATGTATACAAGGTGTAAGGAATTGGACACACCTTTAGGGAAAGGTCTCCGCAAACTTGCTCAGGAGACGCAACTGACCAACTATCCAAAATTTTATTTTTTTCTGGAAACGAAAAAAAAAAATCTCCATACAAAATTATGAACTTGATTGTGCAGTTTGTATGGTGAGGCCGATTTGTTTTTTATTGCTTCGATTGCGCTGCTCGCGATTCGCTTGCGAACAGCGCGCGAGCGGTGCGTGAGAGATTTTAGAAAGTCGTTTACCAATATGCTATTTTATCACTGAGAATATAATATTGGTGGTATACATGGTGTATAATATTTACTACTTTGACCCGGGCAAAGCTGCTGACAAAAGTTAGTGACATATGAAAGTTATAGATGAGAATATAAAAAATCATGGGCCCCAGTTTACAATTAGAACAAACCACCATGGACCATGGATCAAATGGGATATGTAACCGTTATTAGCTGTTTTTCACTTTCCTTGATTGATAGACTAAAATTATCCAAATTGGAAACTGTTGTACATTGAGGGCGTCATTCTACAACAGTTTCCAATTTGGATAATATTGATGTTCTCTTTAAAATGTTTAAATAAATAAATTAAATAAACGAAATATAAATCTTTTGTTAACACTGTGCAGGCAAGCATATTATAAGTTGAGGGATTTTATTGAAGATAAAAATGCTTGACTCAATGCTGGTCTAGCTCCACTACCACTAGGGCGCAAAAATTGATTAGTTTGAAATTTGAAATCATTGGTGGTGGCGCGTGTGTTTTTTTTTCGGGGGAAAATCATTTATGACATCTCCCGCTCTTGGGCGGTTCGAGAGATAGTGTCAGACTTTCACGGATTAAAAACCCACTCCTGTTTAAAAGTATTGTTTAAATCATAATTTTAAATATTAGTCTTATGTGACTCGATTCAGAATTCTAGCGAATTCACAAAGTTATAAAAATATTTTTATGGCATGTGGCATCACTAGCAAGAGGATAAACTAGAGAATTTTGGAGGAAGTTGGAAGATTCCGGTCGCTTTTGGTTTTTTTTCTTTATATCCATGTAAATAGCTGTAACATGGACAGCTTAAATTTAAGTCCAAAAATTTGCATGTGAACTAAAAAAAACTAGATGCTTAATGTCACTAATTTTAATTTTAAAAGTACTCTAATACAATACACATCTAAATAAAATTCAAATTCAGAGTCTACGCCTTATATATTTTTGAAATTGGTAATTGAATGAATAATTTGGGTCTTATTTTCATAAAACAATAAAAAGTCGATGAAAAAAAATCCACAGGGCATGAGAACTGTTTAGGGGTCTGAAAGGATAGCAGATGACCCCTCCCGTCGACCATTTCAATTTGGTACACGATGCACCAAACACCCTGTATAATATACAAATAATATATATATAACGAAGGTAGTTCACCCATTTGGGATACTTCGTCATCAGAATCCAAGTTCGACATGGTGTAGGTAAGAAATAATAGTCTCAACACTAATTACAATCGTCTATTTGTTCACTACCAATTACAAAGTAACAAAATCTTAAATAATCAAGGCGATGGAAATGGATTAAACTATGGAAACGCGGTAAGTTCGGTACAGGCTGGCAGAACGACCGCTCGTCCTCGTGTCCCACTCAAAAGTGAAGTCTCTCAAATCCAATGCGTTCAATGTCAAAACGAATGACATCTGACAGTTGTCAAACATGCCTCGCCCCGTACCGACCTTACCCAAGCACACTGCTTGACGTTTCCGACAAACGATAATAGATGGCGTTGTACTAAATAAACGTCAATCAATAGCGATTCTAATAATTGTGCCTCTTTGTTGATTCTGCGACACGGCCATCTTAACAATTCACACGTCCTCGTGTGAAACATCTGAAACAAGAATTAATGGAAAGTAAAACATCCTTTGCTCGGCCTTCCTGACCAAGATGTCGGAAGATAAAGTCACGCGATTCAACAACACAATTTCATTCTGATTCACATAGTCTCATCAAATCTTCTTAACATTGAAATCATCACTCTTTAATAAACATTAATTTTCAAACCAATTCATGAAACATTCTGACCAAATCCATGCAATGCTCTGTTCGGTACCCAGCCTCGTCACACACATTGCCTCCATCCGGCAATTCAAAGGGACCTCCATCCAGTACCCAACCTCAACACATCACATTGCCTCCATCCGGCAATCCAACGAGACCTCCATCCGGTACCCGACCTCAACGCATCACATAGCCTCCATCCGGCAATCCAACGGGACCTCCATCCGGTACCCGACCTCAACACATCACATTGCCTCCATCCGGCAATCCAACGGGACCTCCATCCGGTACCCGACCTCAAGGCCATCGCCTTTATTTAGCACCTTTAGCGATTACCTACATTGCCATGTTGACGCTGGTCACCAACCTTAAGTAAACACTTAGGCTTGCAGCCACGAACAACATTGCAATGTACGCAATCTGAGTCACTTGCATACTACATTTGCATCTTTTATTCCCTCGCCTAAGGTCAACCCCTTCATTGTCAACAGGTCTCGTCTCACCAGTTTTGCTAGAGTCGTGGTCAGAGTCGGTGACAGAGTCCTTGTCGTCAAAATTGTCGCTGTCAGGCATTTTTCGAAGACGGTCGTGCGCACTTGTATGTCCGATTCGAATTGAGAGCTTTAAGTACATACCGGTCTCCTTCTAGTACCTCTATAACTTTGAAAGGCCCTTTGTATTTAGGATCGAGCTTTGTTTGGTTTCGTTCTTCGTTCTGCAGCAGTACAAAGTCTCCTATAGTAAATGGTTTTAACTTAGCTATGGTAGAGTCAAAACGCACCTTATCGTAAGCTGAGCCTTTCTCCATATTCTCCACAGCCTGTAACCTTACCTGCTCAATATCGATTTCGGGGTCATCATCAACCACCGATATGACATCTAAAGGCCTCGCAACCTTCCCATTGAGAAGTTCCAATGGGCTAGCTTGCGTGACTCGATTCATCGTGCAGTTGAGAGCCAGCTGCAAGTCAGGCAAAGCATCCTGCCACGAGCGACTACTGTTTCTATTGCAGTAAGCATGTTTTTCAATGTGCTCATGACGCGCTCTACCTAGCCGTTTGCCCTCGAACTACCTGTCGCTATTAGGTGGAACTTAATGTTAACAGATTCAATAGTCCTTGAAGTCTTTACTGGCGAAGCACCTACCTTGGTCGGCGATTACACGGTTGGGCGCACCAAATGGTGAAACACTAGATTTTAAAGCCTTAATACTATTAGCTGTGTCAATGTTAATCGTATGGTGAAGTAATACGTACTTGGTGAAGGCGTCTATAAGCACAAACACATATTCCTTGCGGTCATTCTTGCCGCTGAGTTTTCCCGTAGCGTCAATATGTATGGTGTGCCACCTTTGGATTGGATGCATTTCTGCCTGTACCTTGCCAGAGTGTGACTTAGAAATTTTGCACGTGGCACAGCTATCTACGAACTTTCGTACAAACCTCGTCATCTTGTCGAACCAGTAAAGTTCGTAAACCTTTTCTAAGGTCTTCTCCCATCCCAAATGCAGCAAACCTTGGTGTACATTGTTAACGATGGACCACCGGAACGTTCTAGGAATTATTGGCAGGTCTTACCACGTCGCTGAATTTTCCGATGCAAAACACTTGACCAAAGCTCGTAGGTCTTAGCCACATCATGAGGAAGTTTTCCATCCTTCAAGTCAGACACAAGTTTTGAAAGCTCCCCATCCTTCTGCTGTTCTGCAATCAGCCAGTTGTCATTCAGTTCGGCTAAATTAATTTGTTTACTGCTTACCTTCTCGAAAGGAGCGCTCTCTGCGTCATCTGGTAATGGATTTCTTAAAAGAAATCTGCATGAGACATTCGCTTACAGCTACGATGAACAATGTTGAAGTCGAAGGCTTGCAAGAAGGCCCACCACCTGTGTACACGTGGAGTTAAGTCTGTTTTCTTATGGGTGGACTGCAATGAACTGCAATCAGTTACCACGTCGAATTTATGACCATGTAGGTAATGTCGGAAATGTTTTACTGCGTTGACAACAGCAAGAGTCTCCAACTCGTACGAGTGATACTTAGACTCTGCAGCAGTTGTGCGCTTGCTGAAGTAGGCAATAGCATGTGACTTACCTTCACATAGCTGAATAAGAACAGCTCCATATCCAATAGCACTCGCATCCCTACGCAACTCCGCCTTTAGAGCTGGATCATAAATCGATAACACTGGTTAGAATAGAAATTACTTGTTGTCTTATGGTCTCATACTCGGATTTCCATTCGATTCGACCATTGCCAGAAGTCAAAGCATATAGCGGGGCCATAATCTGAGAAAACTTTGCTATAAACTAAATAAAATAAGACGCTAAACCAATAAATTGGCGCAATTGCGTCACAGTCTGGGGTGGCGGTAACAAAGTCAAACAACTAACCTTATGAGGACTAGGCCGTATCTGCCCTTGACTGACTTCAAACCCAAGGTATTCTACTTTCTGTTTTAGGACAGCACACTTTTTATAATTAAGAGAAAATCCTTTCTCTGAAAGGACCCTAAGTACTATCTAAAGTCGCTCAAGTGCCTCGTCAGCGTTTTCTGCAACGATGAGCACGTCATCCATGTATACTACAACGTAAGTATTCACCAAATCCCCAAGCGCATGAATGAGAGCTCGCTGAAACACTGAAGTCCGAATGGCATGGTCAAATATTCAAATTGGCCGTCAGACGTCAAAAAAGCTGTTCGCTCTATAGATTCAGTTGAAATGCGGATTTGGTGAAATCCTGAGGCCAAATCTAAAATCGTAAAGAAATGACCTCCATGCTACCTAGCTATTTGGTCAGAGATAAGTGGTAATGGCAAACGGTCAAGTACTGTTATCATTCAGTTCGCGGTAGTCCACACACATCCTATCTGTACCATCCCTTTTTTTAACGAGGAGAATGGGACTTGCATACGGTGATGAACTACAGCGAATTATATTGACCTTGAGCAGTACATCAATTTTACTTCGTACGACCTGTCGTTCCTCGGAGCTCAACCTATAAAGGCGTCGATTAACAGTCTTATGAGGGTCTATGAGGCGAATTTTCATGGGTCCAGTGTCTGCAGGGGATGTAGGTAAAATTATTTTTGAAAGATATCAAAATATCTAACAGTTCAGTTTTTCTTTCAGGGGGGATGTCTGTGTCTATCGTGTCAAAGTCAAATTTACAGCCAACATTCACGTCACATGTCTGAACAGTCCGTATTTTCTCAAATCGTATCTTATCTGACGACATATGAACTAGTAGACCAATTGATAAAACTTCGCGTCCAATCATGATTTCATGTCGCAAAAAATTGTCAGGTAAAACGTGAAAAAGAATTTCAAAAATAATTCCGTCGATCTCAACAGTAGTCAAAATTTGTTACATTTCCATAAATTCGTCTACCACAAAATTTACAAGATACGGATTCTTTAACAAGCGAACATTTCGCACCAGAGTCATAATAAAAATCAAACTGCTCACCAGAATGCCGTAAAGATCCAGCAGGTGCGTCCACAAAGCAGACATCAACTCGCTTCTCCCTGGCAGGATCGACCGCCGTGCTGCTTCATGCCTCCTTGGCGTTCCTCTTAGGACAGCTGGATGCGTAGTGTCCTTGTTCACGACAATTGAAACAAGTGATCCAGTCGGCTTTCCCTGGTACTTGGTTACTCTTGCCACTGCTAGATGCCGTCGATCTCGGTTGCTCTTCATGTGCCTTTAGGTCTCTCTTCAGGCGACACTGCACCGATCTGTGTCCTGATTTACCCCAGTTGAAATATTTGGGCCCAGCGTTGGGCCAATTCGGGCGGTTCCTCTTCGCGTCAGGACCTTCATGTTCATCACCACCAGATGGGGCGCTTCTCTTCAGGAACGAACCGGCCTTCAGTTCCCGGTGTAAATCGTTGCGGGTTTTGATGTCCGTAGTAAAGGACATTCGCTGGACTCGTGTATCATTCTTCGCGATATGAGCTAGCACCTTCGCGATAGCAATCTGCTCTGTCGTAAGGCCGTTCCATTTTGACATGATGGTTGTCATGAGGGTAGCTGCATATGCGGCCAGACACTCATTCTCCTTAGGTTTATTTCCATGCAGATTGATTAGAAAGGAAGCAGAAGTCTCTGGACAATCATACCTGGCTATAAACAGTTCCTTAAAATCGCTCCATTTCATCCCAGGGTAAGATATGGACGACGGCCATGATGAAACTTCTCCCTTGAGTTCGCGGTTTAAGGCAATCATCAACGATGCACCATGACTATTTGGATCGATCTTACACATGTCCACTGTTGCCAGCCATGCACGAGGGTCAACATTTCGTTAGGCGAACATCGACAATCACAGAAGGTGTTTTCATTGCTTGCACGATAGCCATAAAGTTTTTGTTTTGCTGCTCTAACAGAAAACGCCATTTTTCCATCTCTGTGTCACCTTCAAACACGTGCGTATTGTCTTTACACTTTTCTTGGTTAGCACTTTCACTTGCACCACGTGGGGCGTTCGAGTTGCATCCCACTTCTGATAACGAAGGTAGTTCACCCATTTGGGATACCTCGTCATCAGAATCCAAGTTCGACATGGTGTAGGTAAGAAAAAATAGTCTCAACACTAATTACAATCGTCTATTTGTTCACTACCAATTACAAAGTAACAAAATCTTATATAATCAAGGCGATGGAAATGGATTAAACTACGGAAACGCGGTAAGTTCGGTACAGGCTGGCAGAACGACCGCTCGTCCTCGTGTCCCACTCAAAAGTGAAGTCTCTCAAATCCAATGCGTTTAATGTCAAAACGAATGAAAGAAAGAAAGAAAGTAATTGGTTCATGGCTACTTTATTTACTTCAAACTATAGCTATTACTATTATAGATTTAGAGGACTCAGTCTTTGAGTTTTCTTTTTGTTCAGTTTTGCATTGACATCATATTATGTTAGAATTGCACCCTATAACTAGTTTAATTACCTATGGGACCAGGTCGCCCCTCCAATCCAAAAACGCCAGGAAATCCAATGGAACCTTTGTCACCTTTCATACCGTCACGACCTGCTTCGCCCTGGAATTTTTATACCATAATCAGAATAGAAAACAGCACACAAACCTCTGCGGACTACGAATCTATCTTAGTGTAATGATGAAATCAGGGCCCGCGAGAGGAGATAACACTGAATGTATTGCTTTGATTGTAAACCAGACAAGTAGTGTTAAGATTTTCCATATTTTTATTCTTTGAGAGGAAGTAAATATTAAGTCGCCACATCGGAATAACATAACCTTAAGAAGCAGAGACGAGTCACTAGCTCTCTAAAAGTAGATCATTGTATAAAGTGTTATGGTTCTTACCTTTCTTCCAGCATATCCACTGAATCCCATGTCACCTTTAAATCCTCGCATGCCTGATACACCCTGTGGTCCGCTTGGCCCTTCATAACCGCGGTCTCCTTTGGAACCTTTCTCCCCTCCATAACCCTTTATGCCTGGCATGCCTGGTACACCCTGTAATCCGCTTGGCCCTTCTTCACCACGGTCCCCTTTGGAACCTTTCTCTCCATAACCCTTTATGCCCGGCATGCCTGGTACACCCTGTGCTCCACTTGGCCCTTCTTCACCACGGTCCCCTTTGGAACCTTTCTGCCCTGCATAACCGTCTCTACCTGGTAAGCCTGGTGCACCAATTGGTCCATTCGGTCCTTCGTAACCACGATCTCCCTTAGAACCCATCATTCCTGGATACCCATCACTACCTTTCATTCCTGGATACCCATCACTTCCTTTCATGCCTTTGGAACCTGGCAGGCCTTGGGATCCATTTTGTCCGTTAATACCCTTATCTCCTTTGGGACCTGGTCTACCTTGTTCACCTGGCAAACCTTGATAACCTAATTGACCAATGTCCCCTTTATCACCTTTCATTCCTTGATAACCTTGTGTACCGGGGCTTCCAGGTGGTCCCTTAATCCCTGAGAGTCCCATGTCTCCTTTGGGACCTTTTGGACCTAACTCACCTGGCCTGCCTATAAAACCTTGCTCACCTTTAAACCCTCGTAGACCTTCCAAGCCGGGCGGTCCTATCAACCCGGGCCGACCAATTAGTCCTTTTTCTCCTTTCATACCAGGCTGTCCAACCAGACCTGGTGAGCCCCTTTCTCCTCTAAGACCAGGTGCTCCTGGGAGACCGTCAAGACCTGGTATGCCTTTCAATCCAACTGGCCCCTCGGAACCCTTATCTCCTTTGGGACCAGTGTAACCTCGATCACCTTTATACCCTGGTATGCCTGGTGGTCCTACTGACCCCATCTGTCCTTCGTCACCCTTTGGCCCAGGTATTACACCGGGTTCAAATTGCCCGTTCTAAAAAGAGAAAAAAAGATCATAATTTATATGTACACAGTAGTCACACGATCGACCAACACCAAAACCACAATTTATCGAGCTAATAAGGCCATTTTTAACCAACTTCTAAAAAAGGAGGAGGTTATCAATTCGGTTGTATTTTTTTATGTTTGTTACCTCACAACTCCCTCGTTTATGAACTGATTTGCAAATGTTTTTTTTTTGTGATGACGGTTATATTTTTTTGCAAAAAGATTTTTATAATTAATTTATTTTATTGCAGATTTAGACTTGTTAAAGTTTTTTTTTTTAAATATATAACTCGATATTATTAACATAATTATTTAAAAAACTCTTAACTGTAAAAAAATATAAAAAGGCTTAAGTAATTAAAATTACCCAAATAGGCTTTGGCCCTGCTGGGACCCTATGGTTTTGCTGACATTTCTTTGAGGCGCGCGTAGAACACTACTCGTTTACAATTCGGAAGGGTACCGGACAGCCAAACGCCGAGCTACCTGTTGCTCGTCGTCCATAAACTCACGTCTACGGTGGCTGGTAGTCGAGGTCGGCGTTTCGGCGGCTGGGACGTGGGGACGTGAGAATGTCTGTTCCCTCACGCGTGAGATTACTTCCTTCACTGGCATTACTGTTTTAAAGACGACCGCCGCCCATTCTCCGGCCTGACACAAGAAATGGACGCAAGAGGTCTCCGCTGCCAATCGCCTCCATGAAGACAGCACGATGTTCCGCCCAAGCGTGGAGCACACGGTGGAGGTGTGCCCTGTTTGGGCGGAACCGTGTATTCCGGGCAGTCCACACACTGGTGACACCCGGTCGTTTCTTTTGCCTGAATCAGGTGCAGGAACCTCCCGAGTATATTCAACCTCTAAGGGGTGAAAAGCGGGACTTTTTTTTAGTAAGTAAAGTAACAGTTTATGCCCCAATATTCTTAAAGATTAGCATAGATTGTCATCATCCACTATGTTTCAGAGCCATATATGTCATCACTGACAACACGCACTGGTCATAGATTTTCGTCTTGATATACTGTGGTATGTTGGACGAGAAGATACTACGCAGCTTCCCGAATGCTGCCCGGTCGAGTCGGATTCGACAATTGACCTGTTATTCGAAGCTAAACCTACCCAACTGGACCATCTGTCTCAGGTAGACGTAGTCCACAACTTAGAGTCTTCAATTTTGATAGGAGTGGATGCTACATGAAAGTTTACCATGACTTTTGTTTAGTCCATATTAATTTTAAGTCCTACTCTTTTGGAAGTTCTACTGCGGTAACCGAGCATAATGAACTGAGTTCCTCCGTAATCTCAGCCATAACTACTATGTCTTCAGCAAACCGAAGGTGACTGATATACTCACCATTGACAATTACGCCTAGTCATCTCTATTCCCGATTCTTGAAGACATCTTCCATTGCGGCCGTAATTAGTTTCGAGGTCTGGTCCTTTTTTTAGAAGACAAATTATCCAATGACTTCTCCCACTCTAGGGCAGGGCAGGAGGGTGTGTCAGACTTTTACTGACTAAAACCCACTCCTATGTTTCTTCTTTGCCTTGCATTCCAGGACCCCAAGTTTCCCTTTCGGAAGCAACCACGGCCCCAGTATGCTTTGGCCCTGCTGGGCCCCTACGATTTACTGACATCTCTTTAAAGCGCGCGTGGAAAACTACGCACTGTCGACGACTCCGACGGCGAGCTACCTAATGTTCGCTGTCCGCAATCTCACGTCTACTGTGGCTAAAAAAATGGGTCGGAATGGGCTGGGGCGTGATAAAGTCTGAAAATTCATTCCCTTCGCTTGAATTACTGCTTAGCAGATGGAGGTGACCGCCTGCCATTACTGGCCCGTGCCCGGGCCCGGCGCGAGGACACGGCGGTGCTCCACCCAAGAGAGGCATACTTCCATCATATGCTTCGCCGTGTTCTCTAAGCGGCCCACATAATGGTGACACCCAAGCGTTTCTTCGTTTTTGCGTTCACATTTTTGCTCGATGCCTGTGGCGTTATTCTCTGGAGAATGATGGAATCAAACAGCTTCTGAAGGACATTAAGGTCCTTAAAGCCCTTCTTCAGCAGATTGGTGGTAATACCATCCTCACCCGACGCCTTGTTGTTTTTAAGCTGCTTCAGAGCTATCTTAATCTCATACAGGCTAACGTCGAGCACAAATCGTAAGCTAATGATAGTTATTAGAACCAGGTCAACTTGTACATATCATGGGTCTATGCGGCCTGATAGAGGAAGTATCTGTAGGGGTTTTTCATATTTCCTTTTGTTGAAAGATGATTGTAGCAACGTTTTTTATTTCACAAAAAAAAAGTATGAAATTAAAGAGAAAATATAAGAATTTATAGAGACGTTTAAAAATGAGTTCACGTTTAAAATAAAAAGATATCGTTCAGACAGCGGGACAGTTCGTTAATACGATGTTCGATGTTCGTTCGTTTCATTCGCAGTTGAGAGTTTTTTTTTAAACAGAGGCATAGTACATGAGTTAACAGTAAGTAACACACCTGGACAAAACGGTAGGATATAACGAGAAATGCGCATTATTGTAGAATCGGCAAGAACATTTATCATACAATCAGGCCTGAGTATACAGATACAGAGTATACACATGCACCAAAACAGCATAGGCTGAAGTGGGACCCAAAGGAAAATTAGGAGTTTTTGTAGGTTACAACGTTCACGCAAAAGGTTACAGGGTGTGGTATCCAAATACAAGAAAGGTAGAAACTCATAGGGATATAAAATTTGTCAAGGAGAAAAAAGAGGTTAAGAAGAACATGAACTCAGACAGTAAATTTACGGAGAATAAAGAATCAATAGAAAAGGATGAAAGGTTTCATTTGCATATAAGGGAATAAGAGCTGCCCTAATGTTATACAAGGCGTACGCAGTAGACTAGAATTTAACGCCATAGTATGGAGTCCACACGAAGAATTCTCTTTTAATAGAACGAGTCCAGAGGAAGTTTTTCCGTTTTATTTATAAGCACATAATACGGGTAATACCCGTATCTATATCCATCTTTATTTGTTACGGGGATGGACTAGACACTCTAGAACTTAAGGGAAAATTACTTCTATTAAATCACTACCTACGACAGAAAAGGTGGATAATCCAACTGTGCTTGAGCGGGTGGGTCTAGTGGGTCTGCCGAGCCGCTTCCTGGTAGGAGGTGAAGGCGTGGAGGGTCCTCGTCGTCGGAGGAAACTCTTTGCTGCGCCACCGGGAGTACGCACACGTCGAGACGCTGCAGCGCCCACAGAACAAGCAATCACACTGCTCAACATTTTGCTCACTCAGCACATAGATCTGGATATCTTCCATGGCAAGCCGTACCAAATTGTAAATATATATATGTCGGTGAAGTTAATAGTACGGAAGCTTGAGAACGAATGAACAGGCTAAGTGAAAAGTGACACCTGTCACTTTGACAGAATCCGCGCTGACGTTTGCACGGACCGAGCAGATAAAAGGCCCGACCGCTGAGGTGCGGTGCTTTTTCCTCTGTAGGCAGCCGTGCAAACAACGTCGAGTCTCGGAGACTGTTTCACGGCTCGTTGTGTGAAGTGAATACCTAAAGCTTGCAACATAATCACAAAGTACTTTGTAAATCATAATAAATCAGTTGTGTGATCTGGAATAGTTTGTTTATTGCTCGATACCCAGCCATCGCCCACAAAACAGAGTCCCTAGACAGAGCTTCAATAATGATCAGCATCTTTGCGCCGACACATATATTCATTTTTAAGTTTTTTTTTTTGTAGTTTATTCAGATTAGTATATCTAATGTGAATAAACTACAAAAAAAAATATAAAATATATAAAAAATATAATAAATTTGTTTATTAATCCTTCAGATTTTTAGTCCGGTTTTGGTCCGGTATAACTGTAAACTTAAATTTTTAAATAAATAAATAAATACATGTTGTACATACAGATAATATAGACATAGATTAAGGTACGTACCTCTTGGCAAATATTCTTTAATGAATCATTATCAGCATTAGTAAACAAGATTAACTCTTCAATGCGACCCTGAAACAATTTTAATAACTAATATATAAACATCTGTTTCTTAAAAACGAGATAAATAAGTTGGATTTTTAATATTATAATCGCTTATTAATTGATTTCTAGCAGTACAAAGTTGCCCTGCGGACTCACCGTCCGTGTACCGGCCTTTGGATATCTCCAACGCCTTTAATTTCCTGCCCCGGAGTAGCATAAGGAGGGCACTCGTATGTCATCGACTGCCCGACTGCCTCTATCATGTGATCAAGGCCTACCTGTCGAAAAGGTACATTATTTACCCTGATCACCGGGGAGAGTAAAAACCGCGAGAGATGTCCTGCGGTGTTCCGCAGGGATCGATACAAGAACTGCCCTTGTGGAACAGCGGGTACGATTACGTGCTGCGCGGCGACCTCCCTGACGGGGTCAGCGTAGCCTGCTACGCAGACAACACGCTGGTCCTGGCGCAGGGAGAGTCATACCAGGCGGCGGTCAAACTAGCGACACGCGGGGGTTGTGACAGTCGTGGAGAGTATCCAACAGTTGGGACTCAAGGTGGCACTGCACAAGTCCCAGGCCATGTGCTTTCACGGCCCTTAGAACTCGCTACCCCCGGGTTCCCAAATAACAGTAGGAGAAGTTCACATCGGCGTCGAGTGGTCAATGAAGTACCTGGGACTCGTCCTCGACAGCCGATGGAATTTCGAGGAGCATTTCCGACGTCTGGCTCCCAAACTGGGTCAAACTGGAGCTGCCCTCAAGTGGCTCCTGCCCAACCTAGGGGGCCCAGACGCCTTCTGCCGGAGGCTCTATGCAGGAATCGTTCGGCCCATGGCCCTTTATGGAGCGGCATGGGCGCCGTCGCTACAAAAGCGACCGGCGGCCAAACTGAACGCAAGCCAGAGGGTCATGGTCATACGGATGGTGCGAGGATACCGCACGGTTTCCCGCGACGCAGCGAGCCTTCTTGCTGGCATACCACCGTGGGATTGTCTGGATCCCCAATTTGCCTCGCCAATTTGCACGCCTTTCCACTGAGTCCAAAGCTGCTAGATGGCATTTAGCACCAGCCCGTATGTGACTGCAGTACTTCACACACGATTGGGCCTGTGCTTTGTATAACATTAGAAGCTGTCCCGGTGTGAAGTACCGTCGGTACCCGGTGCAAGAACGCCTAGTTTTCTAGCAACTACCTTGGCTTTGGACTCAATGAACCGCCCAAAATTGAGGTCTGAGGACATTTAAACTCCCAAGAGCTGAAGGCGGTCGGTGTAAACCAAGGATACATTTTGAAAAGCAGGAGCCAAAGTGAACGGGCTCCTTTTGGCAGTGAACAGACACGCTTGTGTTTAGCACGGCGTGCACTAGCTTCTGACGTTTTATAAGTGCCCATGTAGGCCTATGTGAAATAAAAATTTTTGACTTTGACTTTGTTGAATTCTACCAGATTGGTTTCGCCCCACTTGGAGACTGCCTGAAATGAGATATTCGTACGTTCTACCATAGCCTCTCATTCGGACCGAATTAGCTCCTTACTAGCTCGAGCACCTGGCAGGTATCTCTCAATAACTGTGCTATCATCTGCGTACCCATAGATACCGGGCATCAGCAGATCGTTAATATGCAGCAGGAAAAGAGTTGCAGAGAGAATTGACCCATGAGGAACTTCGGCATTAGTCGTCATGGGTTCTAACGAGTATCCATCGCCTACAACTCGGAGAGACCGTTCACTCAGGACTTCTTTTACCCAGTTAATCCGACCAGGAGGAATGTGTACGCTAGAAGCTTATTCAAAAGGCTGGCGTGCCATACCCTGTCGAAGGCCTTCGAGACGTCTAAGGAGACAGCAATCGCTTCTCTATTCTTCTCAAAGGCCTCGCCCCACAATTGAGTGGTATACACTAGTAGCTCCCCATTAGACCGATTGTGGCGAAACCCGTACAGTCGGTCACTGAGAAGATCGTTAACTTCCAGGTATGCCATGAGGCGCGAGTTCAACACACGCTCCATAATCTTGCAGAGTATGGAGATTATTGAAATCGGCCGATAGTTGGCAGGATCGGCACGACTGCCTTTTTTGGGCATGAGTTGCACGTTGGCAAGCTTCCAGGACTTGGGCATTATACCAGTCCTAATTGAGAGGCGATACAAGCACTTCAATACAGGAGACAACTCAGGGGCACATGCCTTGAGAACTATTGCTGGTATACCATCTGGTCCACTAGCTTTATTCACGTCTAGACGACACAGTGCTCTCAAAACTTTTTTGTTCCTTATGCGAACCTCGGCCATTGAGGTGTGCAGTGAGGTAGAGTTGATGGAGTAGCACTGCTAGTGTTAAGACGAGAATTATGGGCGAAGAGAGATGCAAGAAACACCTGCAGTACTATTCTGTAAATGGTAAATCATTTCGAAAGTCATTTCGCAAATCATATCGAAAGTCACACTCACTTCGCTTCTCATCTCGCCTGTACAAGTTTCGTTATTCTTATGTCAAGATCAAGGCCAAGTGTTCCGAGAACAGAAGAAGAGTTCCGAGAACCCAAGTGACATTGCTCTATGGTAGTAGTGCAGTGCTGAATTGTGTCTTGTTATGATTTACATCGACTCACTTCATTTAAGAATACGAAACTTTAATTTCACATGATTTCACTGCGGATTCAGAAGTGATTTCGCAAATAAACTTTTCAGAATAGCAATGCTGCTTTCTCTCTCGCTGAGTGAGCCAGTGTTCCATCAGGTTTAACCAGCGGAGGCAATGTGACCCTACAGAAGTTCGCTTCGACCGATTTGACAAGGGACCAGAATGCTCTGCTACCGGACGGCTGTACAGAGAGCCTTGTGCCAATATGGGTAATGCGGTCGAACCGAGCCTTCTTTAGTGCCTTTTTGTAGGACTTGGCAGCATGGTTGAAAGCTCTCTTCTTTGAGCTCAGATCCGGACCTTTGAGGTCACGAGCCTCAACCACTGAAACTGTTACAAAACATCTGTCCGGATCGGTGGTCAGCAGAAGGTCCAAACAATTGGTAGTATGACCAACTACATCAGGCACCCTAGTCGCTTGCTGTCAGATGATTTCCCTACCCGAAAAAAAAAATGATATCTTAAAAAGTCATAGTATTTGGTACTAATTAACTTGTTATAAGTGATAGGTTGTCATATGTAGGTAAGTTATGTATACGTATAGGAAATAGTCTATTAATGGTTTTTTTTTTCTACTTTTAATAATATCTCAATACCTCATATTTTTGAGTAAAACATATAAAAAAATATTATTATTTCTTACCATCTTTATACAGCGTCTGGTACTCTCATTTTAAACCGATTTTATTAATTATATAATGCAAAAACATCGGATAAAAGTGTTTCACGAATTACTTTTTTTCAGGATAGTTCGTTTTTGTAATTGTTAATGTTAAAACGTAGGTAAGGATTGATCTAGTGCAATGAAAAGTGAGATACTATTATCTCAGTTGCGATCTAGTGAACTTTTGAATTACTGTATTTATATCTTTTTACTTTTTAATATTTTTGCCATTGCAACCGAGGCGGAATACGATTCCAAAACAAAAGCAAGGTTGTTTTGAAGCCGAGAAACTGCAATGACTATATTGCCCACGACTTTTTCAATACCTTACTCAATAAAAAAATTGATTTACAGGTTTCAAACAAGGGACTATGTGTGTATATTTTATAATTGCCTATATTGTGACCCAGTGCTGTGTTTGCTTACAAACATTCATTCAAAGCAAGGTCGACCGCGGCGAAGGTGGTGTGACGATCTACCCCTCTAGCCAAGTTACAACCGTTTCGTTTCGATCCTTTTTTCGTTGATCGGCCACGCCTCCTATTCCTTTGTTCTGACCACGTGACTGAGCGTGGAGATGACGTCTGAATAAAGGAATCGGAGGCGTGTCCTACTCGAGGCGATCGACGAAAAGAGAATCGAAACGAAACGGTTGTAACTTGGCTAGGGGGTCTGATCATGTTCAGAGAGATCGCCCTAGACAGAGAGGTTTGGTATGACTCTTATGATTATATACTACTCTTGATATTCTGTTTAGATCAAGCTTTTCGCCAGAGAAGAATTTAAATAAGGCGGTCACGAAGACTGTAGCCTTTAAGTTTATGCCCACAAGGCCTGTGGGACTCGGATCTATTGGTACGGGCTCTCCACTAGTTAGCTTGTGTAACTGTCGAGCAGCAGTGTAGGTGTAATCGTCCACTATTTTTGCGTCGTCCGTTGATCTATCTAGTGCGCGTGTTACCTCTGGAAATAAAAAGGTTAATTTAGAAAAAACATCTTGTGTGTGTGTTATTATGGACTAGGTGATGCCCTATGACTTCGTCCGTTTCAGACTCGTATAACAACACAATGCTATACAGCCTAATTCTCTTCTAAAAACTACTCTTTTCAATATTAGCTATCTACCATTGAAATTCCCGTCAAAATCGGTATAAACGGTTCGGACATTAGCCGTAACAAACAGACAGACAGACAAATATATAAATAATTGCATTTGTGATAAAGGTTTCGAATATACTTTCATATGCATTTCATCATCATCTTCCTGCCCTTGTCCCGTGTTATTTGGGGTCGGCGCAACATGTTTTTTTCTTCCATTCTGCCCTGTCACTGCATTTGAAGAATATTTTTGCCATTATGTATTGCCATGCATTTAGTAAAAAAATATATTTTGATATAACAAACAGACAGATCAATTTTATTTATGTTTAAATATAATCAGTTTAGTTTCAGAACTTTGTCATGTGATATCTTGTTGTTAAAGGGTATTAAATTAATTGTAATCTTTTATCATCTGTATGGAGAGCAGTGATGACCGAGTAACGGTAACGGCTCCGACTTACGAGTTGTAGGTCGCGGGTTCAAACCTAGCCAGGCGCATTACTTTGTGTAATTTATTTCACCACCACTGCTTTCAAAACGGTGAAGGAAAACCTCGTGAGGAAACCGGTATGTCCTAGAACCAAAAATTCGAGGACAAGTGACATTCACCATCACTGTTGGATTACGGCCCATTCGATCTCCTAGAGAGGAGGCCTGAGTCTCAGCAGTGGGATTGTTAAAAAGCCGATTATGCTATGCTATCATCTGTGTAAATGCTGTGGTGTATCAAACTTGAGCATATTGAACTTTAGGATAAAATAACAACACAGGTATAACAGGGGTTGCGGATTTGTTTGAATGAGTTACCGAGGCCTTGGGATAATGGGCAACTGAAGAATCGCGGGTTTTAATCAGTAAATACGGACCCTCCTTCTCGCTCTACCTAGAGTGGAGAAGTTATTTGATGATTTCTTAACAATATGCGTGCCAGAGGCATCACTTTTCAACACTGATATTTCTTAAAACGCGATGCCCTTTTTAACCAACGAAAAAAAGGAGCAGTTTCTCAAGCTGAATATAATTTTTTTTAAAGGTTCCGTACCCAAAGGGTAAAACGGGTAATACAGAGTGGAGCCGGAGATCAAGCGGGCCAAACAAGAGGCCCGCAATGTGTGGCAGGGGACTCTGAACGGAGACCCGTGGGGACGCACCTACAAGGTGGTGTGGAACAAACTCTGCCCCTGGGCTCCCTCGCTGGCGCAAAGTCTACGGCCCCAGCTTGTGGAGGGTGTGATGAGCACTCTGTTCCCTGCGCGAGGGGCCTTCTCCCCCGCCCATGGCTCCGCCACCAGCAGCGTCCGACGTGGACCACAATGGCGACGATAACGACAATGCTCCAGAGGTGATCGAGGTAGAGATGAGAGTGGTGGTACAAAGGCTGAGTGCCAAATACACCGTTCCAGAGCTTAACAGGCTTGCCTAAAAAAGCCTGGGGCCTGGCCATGGAGACTCTCGTACATGGAAAGGAGCCAGTTCCCACTTCGCTAGAAGATGAGGAAACTGGTCCTCATCGCGAAGCCGGGGCGCCCAGCGGACTCTCCGTCTACGTATCGACCCATTGTGCTGCTCGACGAGGTGAGCAAGCTCATTGAAAGAGCAATTGCGTCTCGTCGCACACCGTAGAGCCTAGTAGGATCAAAGTATACTGGGGTCAAGGGTCTGCTTCTAAAAGGAAGACTCGGCCCTGGTATCACAGGCAACGAAGGAACAGGATTGAGTTTTTAGTTAGTAAAAGTCTGACACACCCTCGCGATCCGCCCAAGACCGCGGGATGTCATTGGACGATTTTCCCATCGAAAAAAAAGGATGTATGATGCCTGCCTTATTTTTTACTTTTCGGTTTTTCAGTTGCTTAATTTTGTCCTAAAAATATTTTACGGTCAACCAGCTAAGCTGTGCTTTTGAATTTGAAAAATTCTGACATAAACTTGAATTTTTTTGCTAAGTATTTATTTTAACTTAAATAAAACTAGTCATATATTCGGTAAAATGAGGTTTTTAATAAATTAAAAAAAAACTTACTATATGCATTTGTAGTCCTCCCGTACACGACGAATGCAGAAATGATAACAAGTCTAAAAACAAAAAAACATAAAATTATTTCATTTCAATTTGCTCGCTTTGTTCGTGTAACTGTCGAAATATTCTTCAAAAATATTACTACTGGGTCAAAAAGGGTCTAATATGATCCAAGCAAAGGCCTATCACGTTTTTCAGGTTTTAAGCCGTTTAATGGTGGTGACATGATCAATTTATAACACACTAATTTATGTCTTTAATTATGAAATTGCCGTTTTCTAAAACGAGTTGCTTTGAAGTGTTGTGTTATATCTTTGAATTGACTTGGGATTATAAGTTCAAATAAACTTTAAATTAAATGTACGTTATTCTTTTTTGAAATAAGGTATTTATTGGATTGTTTTGTATTTTCTGAAATATCGCAGTTCTTATAACCATAAATGCTAATAAAAAAATGTTTCTTTTTCATATTAAGATTTCCAACGTAGAATATATGCATTTCAAAGGACAAGCAATATCAATTACGTATACCTACGACTTTACAAGTTTATTCAAAAACTAGACTGGCCTCCAACAAGAAAAAAATTCGGCTACTGATAAGTCTCTAAAAAAAGGTAAAGAAAGAGCGAGGGCGTTATAGAAAATTGAAACTTACAGTAGTGAATTTTGTTTGTTTCAAATCTCAAAACATGTCGAGTGATAGTTAACATTAAGTTGTATATATAATACTTATATTTAACTCTTATATGTAACTTGTTTTAGTAAATAATTATCTCACAGATATTGTACAAAAGAGAGTTTTCAACACTAGGTTAAGACTGTCTTTGTCTTAGGCGGCTGGAATTCCTCACTTCACTCAGGTTTGTATATTAACTCCCTCGCTATTCTCGGGAGTTAATTATATAAATCTCTCGCTCTAGAGACCTTCGTTTTGTTTGGAATTCAACAAGCTATCCGCGACTTAAAGACACTGCTTTATCCCATAATCTACTGTTAATGATTATTTTAGCATTATAAATTAATTAATAGTTACATGGCGCTTTCAATTTAGAGGTTTCATGTCGGACCGCTGCCGCACGTTTGCCGTGCCGCTGGTTATATCCCGCAACCGGCCCGCTACCGTATGGTAGCAGTCCGATACCAAACGCCTAAATTGAAAGCGTATCTGACTGTCGTGCATTTGTATGCGAGTGACGCGACATTAACATTACTGTTAGAGTTCTTGTTGAAAATCATCAAGTTGTCGAGCGTTTGTGATACCGGCGCTGTGCTGTTGCCACACCGCGCGCTTTGTATGAAAAAAAAACGATCCTCCGTGCGCAGTAATTTTTGTTACACGATTGCCCCAAAAGAGAAGATGTTTTTAAACTCTACGCTGAAACAGTCGCAGGCTAGTAAACAATTAACGTTTGTCTTCTTTTTTTTCGGGGTGCAGCGGGAAGGTGAGGCATTTTTTTTAACGATAGATATAAAAGAAAGTCGTGTTAGTCACACTATTTATAACTGAAGAACGGCTGAATCGATTTGGCTGAAAATTGGTGGGGAGGTAGCTTAAAACCAGGAGACGGACGGACATAGGATATTTTTGATGGAGTAGCGTAGAGTAGAGTATTGTAGAGTAGGGTAGAATAGGGTTAGAGTAGGGAAGAGTAGGGTAGAGAAGGGTAGAGTGAGGTAGAGTAGGGTAGAGTAGGGTAGTGTAGGGTAGAGTAGTGTAGAGTAGTGTAGAGTAGTGTAGAGTAGGGTAGAGTAGGGTAGAGTAGGGTAGAGTGGGGTAGAGTAGGGTAGAGTAGGGTAGAATAGGGTAGAGTAGGGTAGGTTAGAGTAAAGTAGGGTAGAATAGGGTAAAGTAGGGTAGAATATGGTAGAGTTCGGTAGAGTAGAATATAGTAGTCAGCTGACGGGAGCAAAGCCGCAGGCAAAAGCTGATAAATTGTTATAAACTAGCGCTTGACTGTGATCTCACTTTATAGTAGAGAGCTTGAGAGCAGTGATGTAATCATTGATGGTGAGGTGCACTAGTTTGTTTATTAGAAGCCTATTTACTCTAGCCTTGAATTATTATTCTGTATTAGCCTTGTCATTTTTGTTTTGTACAATTTTAAGACTAATTATAAGACCTGCTTTATCAACCCATAATAATCTAAAAAATACTTTGAATTTAACTTATTATAATAACAAAAAAAAACGAAACGCTTAGGTCATGGGGTCCGGGTGCGCGTCTCCTTTTTAAGGAAATATCACGCCGACTGATCCACACCTTGCGTGACCAGAGAGCTGGCTCGTTGTTCGCCCAAAGAAATAGCATTGCCATTCTTCTGCCAGCTTTCTGGGCACATTTCCGGATGACAGCGATGTGGAGAAGTATTTCGACGCCTGAGTGTATTTTGTATCTTTGTATTATATTTACATACATAGTTAGGTTTAGTATAAAAGTATTTATAGTTAATATTTAAGTTTGCTACGTAGTTTGTTGAACCAATAAAAAAATATAGAATATCTTTTTATATTAAATAAACTTACATTAATTTCATATTGAAATATTAAGTTTGTCCACTTTTCTGCACGTGCTTCCGTGTATTAGCAGAGTCCGAGACTGGCAGATAGTGTAAAACTAATAACATTAGGTCTTTAAATATCCATTTTATGATAAGATAAGTGTAGGTACCTAATATGCATAATTATTTCGGTTAGTTAGTAATAAAAATTTTACAATCGGTTTGTAAAGGTTATCAGCCAGAGTACTTGACGTCTTATTGTTATCAAGAATCTGTTCAATTATCCGTTTGGTCCGCTAGAGTGTGGAGTACGGCCGCCACATATGGGCTGGTGCCGCAAAATGCCACAAAGGCATGCGAAAAGGCTAATTGGTAATCCAGATCTGGTTAAGTCAAATCTACACAGCCTTGACTTGATTGACATGACTTGATTCTACCATATCTTTTCAATTTTTTGACAACCCGACGAACGGCGAGTATCCAGCCTTACGTTGTTGAAACCTCTACGGTCCTTACCCAGCGTTTCGCCTCGTCGTTTATACCAAGTACATCGAGGGACTGGAATAACTTGCCAGCTTCGGTCTTCCAATCCGATTAAAATTTATGTATGGCTAGAGTGAATAGGCTCTTAGTGCAATTCACCATCAACGATTGCATCCCTACTTGCCATCAGGTGGGATTGTAGTCAAGCACTAGTTTATAACAATTAAAAAAAAAGATTATCCTACGGTAACTTACTATCACAATAAATATCCCATTTCCAAATTCGTTTAGCCGTTCAGATATATTTATTCAATTATTATCTGTGATGTAACTACACATATCTTAATTACTACCACTTTGGCCGTGACTTCGTCCCCGTGAATGTTTTCATATTTTTAGAGTAGTTTTGAAAAACTAATAATAACAATCTTAATTATGGTAGAACACACTGCGCACACGTGTGCCACACATCATCTGGTCGCGTCGGTCTCCATACATTTTATATGGAAACTAGACTGGTAGAGCTACACTTGATCACTTGACGTCGTTCTATGTACAAATCAGGCGTGTTACACGTGTGCAAGCAATTAATATTCTTCCATACAACCTTTGACATCCGATAAATCGTTTTACAGAGATGATTTTGAATAACGTATAATAAAAACCTGTTTATTTACTTAAGTTACTATTTATGCTAAGTTTCAAGTACATTGTTCTAATTAATAACATTTTGTAACTGTACCCTTGTGTTATTTTGACCCCTGTGTTTATAGCTTCTGCCAGCGGCGTCGCCCGTGTGAAAGGAGTTTTCTGCGTACAAACTGGACCCCCGTTTCATCTCCTTAGGGGGTGAAGTTTGGAAAATCCTCACTTAGTGCTCGCCTATACCATGGAGGGACGCCTTGCGCAAAATTTCACGATTCTAGTACCAGTAGTTTCAACTGTGCGTTGATATGTCAGTCTATCATTTTATCTTTTTATATATTTACTAGCTTCTGCCAGCGGCTTCGCCTGCGGGTAAGAAGGTTTCTCCATAAAAACTTTGGACCCTCGTTTCATCTCCTTTGGGGGTGAATTTTGGAAAATCCTCTCTTAGTGCTTACCTTCGTCATAAAAGGAGACTTGTGCAAAATTTCACGTTCTTAGTCTCAGTAGTTACGGCTGTGCGTTGATATGTCAGTCAGACAGTCAGTTTCTCCTTTTATATATATAGATTATTTAGATATTATACCTACTTATAAATTACTAAATTATTTAAATGAAAACGTTCCTAGGGGACCGTCCATGACTTTTTAAAATATTCTGTACTACTTTCACAGATTTTGATAATATTCCAAAAAAAAAACTTATAGAACTTCTCTCATGTAGGGATAAAAAAAAAGACTATAAAAGACCATAAAGATAGAGTTCTAGAAAAGACAGAAATCGCCAAAAACTATTTCCATAAATTTTGTACGGAAAAACAATAAATTAACTCGAAATATAATATTGTTGATAATGTTGACTTTGTAGTTGTTAATATTGTTGTTGTTAACAAATCACCTGAAGACTTGAAAGTCGGGGTCATAACCACTGGTCTGCCACTGCACTAGTACAGTGTAAAAATAACACCAATAATTACTTCAATCGCTTTTTAATCCTAATGTCTTGACAAGTGTGTCATAACTTTATATTCTGCAATAAGACAACATAATTTTGCTTATTAAATTGTTTAGATAGACTTTGTAATAACGATGTAATTAGTACAACTAGAAACAATTGCCTTAATCAACATATCTAGGGAATTATGACATTTATTGACTACTCACTTCTGCTAGTGGCTTCGACCTCATACATCATTCGCCTTTAAGTTTACTTATAAGATTTTGCGTTATTTACATACACATTCCTTTATTCATTAAACCCCAAGCGAACGCTGGCGTTCGCTTGCTAATTGTCATTGTATTGTGTCTCTAATTACGGTACTCAAAAAGGTTAAGTAACTATTTTTATATATTTTTAAGCGAGAGGGCATGTCAGGCTTTTACTGACTAAAACCCATTCCTATGTTCCTTCTTTCCAGGAGCCCGGGATTTCCTTTCATAAGCGAACCTACAGCCTCAGTAGGCTTCGGCCCTGCTGGGCCTCTACGATTTTGCTAACGTCTCTTTCAGGCACGCGTAATACTACGCGCCGTCAACAACGGGCTCGTATATGGTCGTGGCCTTTAGCGTATCGGAAAAGGCTCCCAAAAACCAGCTCTAAGAAAGGATGGAAACAATGTTAAAAACACGTTGTGACGTTGACGGAGCTTAACTAATGGTATTTATTTTTCTAAATCAACAGTCGGCGATCACTAACTAGCCGAACTTAGAGGAAACTTCCAGAAGTTTGTTTTTTGTTAGTTAATTAGTACTAAAGACAACCAGCGGGTAGCGCTAGTTACAAACTTGTTCTTCAGGTACTTGTATCAGAACGTATTGGGAATGTTGATCGGTGGTGTTAGGGTGTAGACTTGGACTTAAATAAAAGCAGTGGAGTGTAAACTGATAAACGTATTACAAGGACAAGTAAGGAATTAACAACGCGCGTCTATAGTCCGTCGTTCTTGCTCGTGAAGTGATGGCGGGCCTTTCGCCCCGCATGTCTTTCGTGACGTCGACAATGCAGCCCGACGAGTGCCGAGGGTAGCCGACGGCGCCCGCACAGGTTGTTTCTTGATAAACATTTGATCTTTTGTAGATATTTTGTTTTTTTTTTTTTAAATTATTCAAGCATATTTTCACTTATTTACCGACCCTTACTCTCAGTTTAAGTCTTAAGTGGCAGTAGTTAGGGCACATTTCTCGTAGAACATGGTCCATGGGGCCGAAAGGTTCTTGAGTAGCGAGCGCGTACCGGTAGACGCAGTTTTGGAAGGCCTTCCACAAGGTGGACCGATGACCTGGTGAGAGTCGCGGGAATGCGATGGATGCAAGACACAGAACCGTACAACATACGTACGTAATATTTTATCTATATATACAATATCATAAGACAATTACAACAACATATTCATAATATCAATCAGTAAAGATCAACTTACCTAAATAATAATATAATTTAACTTTGCAGGTGGTCAATCTTTCAACTGAGCTTTGAATATAAAATCACTTTATTGCAACTATTTTACAATACGTCTTATGGCTTTCTGAGCAAAACTTTGCTATGCATCGTTATCTTTTTACCTTAAATTGATATCTTTCATAAAATTCCGCTATAATGTTAACAAGAACTATTGAAGCAACTGGACAGATCCTCAATGGTGTCCCTTGTTCGCACTATTGAAGCAACTGGACAGATCCTCAATAGTGTCCCTTGTTCACACTATTGAAGCAACTGAACAGATCCTCAATGGTGTCCCTTGTTCGCACTATTGAAGCAACTGGACAGATCCTCAATGGTGTCCCTTGTTCGCACTATTGAAGCAACTGGACAGATCCTCAATAGTGTCCCTTGTTCGCACTATTGAAGCAACTGAACAGATCCTCAATGGTGTCCCTTGTTTGCACTATTGAAGCAACTGGATAGATCCTCAATGGTGTCCCTTGTTCGCACTATTGAAGCAACTGGACAGATCCATTCTTGTTAACATTATAGGGGAATTGTAGTCACTACCTCTTCCTAGTCTGCAAACATGGCTTCGGCCTCAAACAAAACTAAATCATACTCGTAGATGTCATATATTTCAGGGATTATGATTAAATTGACTTTCAAAATCAACGCAGCAAATGAAATGTTCGCTTTAATTTATTTAAGCTGATTTAGCTTGGTTTGAATTTATTCAATGTAATTCTTTATAATTCGTATTCATAAATGTACTCGTAATGATTTCATTATAATTATTGTGACTGTGTTCTATTTTATTGTGTGACCAAGCGCCATTTTACAATTATTTAAATCATGAGTTTTAGAGGGAAGTGGATATTGGGTGTAAATTACCTGAAACGAACATAATTTTAGATAGTAAAATAACGTATGATTAACAAATTCGAAACATTAAATTATTATGAAACAATATTTTTTGAATAATAACAATCTTTATGATAAACTATTAACCCGGCGAGCATTACTGTGGTTATGAAAATTTGATTAGTATGTGGCAGGGTATTCAATACCCAGACAAATAATAATAACAAATAGGTAATATAGGGAGTATTAAAGTTTGAAATGTATTAAAAAACAGTTTTATTTGGACAAACAAAGAAACCTTTGTTACTAATCTATGTATATAAAATGAATAGCTGTTGGTTAGTCTCACTAATACTCCAGAACGGCTTGACCGATTTGGCTAATTTTGTTCTTGAAATGTTTGTTCCAGGGATGGTTTAGAGGGTTAGGAAAAAATCTTCTTCTTCTGGTTAGACCTTATCCAATTTATTTGGGGTCAGCCCTCCTTGTCTTCGTTTTCCATTGTGCACGATTTTGTGCCATGTCAGTGTCAAGATGAGCTTCTCTAAGGTCTCTTTGGACCGTCGTCAACTAAGTGAAGGGTGGTCTTCCACGCGTGCGCTTCGTTGTAGGCAATTCATGGGCAAACTTCTAATATGATCATCTGGGCGTCTTTGTATGTGGCCATACCACCGTAAGCACTTTTCTTTGACTTTATCGGATATCGGAGCAACTTTAAAACTGTCTCTTATGTACTCATTACGGATTTTATCTAGTAGTGTGACTCCCGCTGACCAGCGAAGCATGCGCATTTCAGTTGCGTGCAGTTTATTTAAGAGCTGCTTGTTTGTGGCCCAGCATTCGGATCCATACAGGACAGCAGGTCTAATCGCTGTCTTATACAACTGGCCTTTAACTTTAACTGGCATTTTCCTATCACACATGACGCCTGTGAGTTGTCTCCACTTCATCCATCCAGTTGTAGTTCTATAAGTAACATCTTTTTCGATTTTGCCATCGTTGCTAATTATTGGATCCGTTCTTCCATAACTTCCATATTAATTTTCTAGCTAAGGCTATAAGTAAATGCACAAAAAAAAAGTTGATGAAAATAGCTACATAAAGTATGGCGCAGGGTATAATGCACCCAAGACAGGTTAGCGCACGTGCAGTTTTTAGCCTTACATTTCACTAAGATTACGCCACTATCCTCTCCCGCCCACGGGTAGTATGAAAGTGAAACTCGGGCCCTGGAACGAAGGCAAAGAAGGAGTGGGTTTTTAGTCAGTAAAAGTCTGACACTATCTCTCGCTCCGCCCAAGAGCAGAATTTGTCATTAGATGATTTTCCCACTTAAAAAATTATAAACACCCTAACACGTGCTCACCGCGCTTAGGTTATCTGTGGTTATCTAAGAAACATTTTTATTTCTATCTCAACGACCATTAGGTTTGTTTTATAATAAACATTGCAATGGTCGTTGATTACAATTATTCAAAAACACAGTAAATATATATATAGTAGATATCTCAGTATCTATTATGTTTTGATCTCATCATCATCATCATCATTATTTCAGTCAAAGGCGTCCATTGTTGGACATAGGCCTCTCCCAAGTGTCACCATAACGACCGGTCCTGTGCATATCGCATCCATCGGATTCTCGCACCCTCACCAGGTTATCGGTTTACCTTGTGGGAGGCTTTTCAACGTGCGTCTTTCGGTACGTAGTCACCACTCTAAAACCTTTCATCCCCATCGACCATCCATTCTACGAGCAATGTGCCCTGCCTACTGTCACTTAAGTTTGGCGATTCTTCGGGCTATGTCGGGTTTTGATCTACTTTGTTACATCTCATCACCATTTCAACCGATAGACGTCCACTGCTGGACATAGGCCTCCCCCAAATGTCGCCACAATGAATGGTCCTGTGCGTCTCGCATCGATCGGATTCCCGCAACCTTCACCAGGTCATCGGTCCACCTTGTAGGGGGCCTTCGAACACTGCTTCTTCCGGTACGCGGTTGCCACTACAGATCCTTTCGGCCCCAACGGCCATTGTTCTGCGAGCAATGTGCCACATTGCCACTTAAGTTTGGCGATTCTTCGTGCTATGTCGGCAACCTTGGTTCTCCTGCGGATATCTTCATTTCTGATTCAATCACGCAAGGAAACCTCTTGTCCTTATTACATCTGCATATAAAAAAAAAAGTACGACTACTCATATATAACGCCCAGGTATAACCTCATTTATTATATCTTATATAAGTATGGGGAAACTCATCCAAAACAAATATAAAACCTATACAAATTTTACAAAATAAAATAATAAAAATCCTGTACAATTTCGTCTTTTTAACACCTTCGAAAACTATTTATAAAGAGACCAAACTGCTAAACATTAAACTACTTTTTACATATTACAAATGCATATTTATTTATAAAATAACTCACAACCTCATTCACTCAAACATTACGTTCACAACGAAAGGTCAAACCCGCAAATACTCGTCCTGTCGAGCTTGTCACCTTGTATTGTTCAGAACTAGAACAAATTATGGTAAAAATAACTTGACTTATGGGGGAAGCACAGTTATTTTAATCAACTTCCAAAAAATGTAAAAGAAGCGACTTCATTAAGTATTTAGTTTTAAAAATAAATAAATTAACCATATTTACAATAACGATACACTATATTAATGTAATTTTATCATTTTACAACTTATTTTCAAAAAAACACTAGTGTCTTTTAACTTGGGCAACCGCCTTATCTCAGGAATGCTTTGAATTCGCTTCTTCTAACTTGTCGACAACCAATAATGTATTTTTCATATACCCACACTGGAACGATATTACTACTTTATATTATTATTTTTTATAAAGTTCTCATGTAAGTGACAATTGTGTCTTAATGGGTATAAAATATATTTTAAACCGATATTCAATATTGTATTTCACAGACAATATATATTTTACAAATAGATTTAGTCAGAATATTAATGTTAAAAGAGGAGTAGGAAGTTGGAGTTTCTTCGCATGATCGAATCAGGAATAAAGATATCCGTAAGAAAACCAAGATTATCGACATAGCCTGCACTTTTATTTTAGCATAAAAATATTTCTTTCAGTTTTAATATTTATTTTTGTATGAAATCAATCTAACAATATCTCAATTATTCATTATAAACAGGTATAATTAAGTATTTGTGTAAACATATATAAAAACAAATCCTAGGGGCCCAGCAGTGCCGAAGCCTACTGGGGCCAAGAGTTGATTTTCGAAAGGGAAACCCGGGGTCCTGAAACGCAAGGCAAAGAAGGAACATAGTGTGTGCTAAAGCGGGAGAAGTCATTGGAAGATTTACCACCATAAAAAAAATCGTAATAATATAATCAATGTCATCTTGTTCCCACCTAATACAACACATAACATATTGACCCTTCTAATACACACTTAACGGATTACCATACAACACACAAGGTATAGACTTGTAATACATCCCAGATCTGTCAATTAATTATTCAATGCAAGACCTAATCAGTTGAGCAGTAGGTCACGACTCTCGGGTTCATGAGAGTCAACAGCGGTATTGTGGCTGGCTGGCCCTAACATAACATTATTAGGTTGGCTTTGTTCAAGAGGTTAAACGTATTGGCGTAATAGTTATGCAAATAAAATAAAATGATAAAATTTAGACTTATTTGTAAGTTAATTTAGAGGAACTACAACCGACTCAGTCAACTTGACAACGGAAATAGAGTCTCGATTTACGTATTTCTTTTTCAGGTTTTCGTACCCAATGGTTCAGAACGGGACCCTATTAGTAAGACCCCACTGTCCGTCTGTCTGTTACCAGGCTGTATCTCATTAACCGTGGTAGCTAGCCGATTGAAAATTTCACAGGTGATGTATTTCTATTGCCGCTATAACAATAAACGAAATCCAACAACGAAACGGTCTGCTGGAAGACATTTCATTTGAAATAAGCAGTACCTTTGTGCTCTTTTATCTGCTTTTGTTCTTTTCATTTTTAAGAGTTTGTGTGTACATAAATAAATAAATAACAAAATTCAAAACAGAATAATATAAACATTTAAGTGGGACTCCCACCCAAGAAAAGTGATTTATTAAAATTATAGAACGGAACCCTTCGTGTGCGGGTCCCGTTCGTACTTGGGTAGTTTTTGTACTTTGTTATTAAGAACAAGTAATTTAGTATTTGATTACAATCTAGCCAAAAGCAATTTAATTGCAACTCTTTTCTTCATAATAATAATAATAATAAAAACTGGCAACACCCGATGTCAACAGAAGTCGTATTTTTTTTCAATCACAGTTTTAAATTTTAAAATATTGATTTCTGGACCCATTCTAACCAAAATTCAACAATAAAAATATTAAGGAAGATTCCACTACTTAAAAAAACTAAAAACAATATAATTATATTCAATACCACATAGAAGAGAAGAGAAAAAATCCATAAACCAGACAGATGACATATGTCACCAGCATGAATGATAATAAAATAGACGAAACCTAGCAGAAATGAAAATCATACAACCATGTTGACGAGAGCCGCAGCTCGCCGTGCACGCCTACCACCTCCGGCCTCGTCGCTCAGCTCCGCCTCGCCGCCGCCGGAACCCAGCCCCACTGCGAGTGCTGTGACACCGGCCGCGGCAGCTGCGTCGAGCTCGAGCGACGAGTACTACTCGCCGCCCACGTCACCACCACCTGCGCGTCGACGGCGAGGACGCCGGCCGCCGAGTGGCTTAGGACCCCGAGGCCCACCGGCCTCTGATAGGGTCCCAGCTCCCGGCGGAAGTGTGCAGCGCATGCGATGGACGCAATCCATCAATGAAAACGTCATGCGCTCATACTATGGGGCTACAGAGGGAGGAAACAACCTGACCGCGTACCGTGTTCGGATGCTCTCTTTGTTTCAGGTGCTTGAGCCAGCCGTCAACGTTTCGGCCCAACGACTATCGGATCAGGTGCGGGTCATCCAGCGTAATCATATGTTGGACGATACTGTACTTGATCGCCTCCGAACGGAAATGGGTAGCCATGCCATTGCCTCTTCGTCGCAGACGGCGGTACCTTCACAGGTATCACCGTCCAACCATCTTCCCAATCACGCTGACGAGGAGAGCACTGACATGGTTACACATGTAAGTACCCAGTCTAACAATGAATTGAGGAGTGCTTTGGAGTGTGCTATTCGGGAGTATCGCAACATGCCGCTTAAACTTAGGCCGCGATTACCTCGTTTGCCCATGTGTAATAAGAATAAGGCGCTGGTGGCTGCTCTGGATTCGCAGTTGTCAAACTATTTTGATGACTGCGAAGATCTCACTGATACACACTCGATAATGTACTGCGCGGCTGTAGCGGCATGTCGTGTAGCTCACGTCAAATTTCCAAACAGTGACGTAGCTACACGACCAAAACCAGCTGTGCCGGCCTGGCAGTGCAGGATCGAGCGTCGTATTGGTGGGGCCAGAGTACTCATCGGCAAACTAACCTGCTTCAGGGAGGGCAACACTCGCCCTCGAGTGATGCGCTTTGTGAGACGGGCGTTTTCGGGGACTGACATCAGCCCCCGAGACTATATGTCCTGTGTCACAGAGCGCATCGACTTCCTGAAGCAGAAGGTGTACGCATGGGCAAACCGTATCCGAAGGTATAAGCGGCGGGTTGAGCGGTACACCCAGAATCGCACATTCCGGAGTAATGAAAGGTGGGTATATAGAGCTTGGGAGCAGCCGGACCAAGGTGTGGCTGACACGCGCCTTCCGGATGATGACGCCATGATTTCGTTCTGGCGTAACATCTGGTCGGTGCCTGTCAGTCATACTGAAGGTGGTTGGACTCGAGAGGTCGAACGAGCATGCGAACCGATCCCAGAAATGGGGGCAATTACAATTAGCCCCCAAGATGTGACCCGTGCAGTCCGTCCGTTGCCTAATTGGAAATCTCCAGGGCCGGACGGACTGCACAACTTTTGGATAAAGTGGTTTCAAAGATCGCACGTTCGTTTGGCATCTCAGTATCAGACCGCCTTGGAGTCTGGCTCGCTACCCGAGTTTCTTACAACAGGAGTTACCCACCTGCTCCACAAATCTGGTAGCACCGCGGAACCCAAAAACTATAGACCGATTACGTGTTTGCCGACAGTCTATAAGGTTCTTACATCCATTTTGAGAGCAAAGATTAACCATCATGTAGATAATAACGCTATCATGTCTGCCTCTCAAAATGGATGTAGGAATGGGTCCCGCGGTACTAAGGAGCTACTCCTCATCGATATGACCATTAGCCAACAGGTTCGACGTTCCCGAAAGGATCTGTCGACATGTTGGATAGATTATAAGAAGGCCTATGACTCTGTTCCTCATACATGGCTCATGAGGGTGCTGGAATTGTATAAAATTGATACAACACTACGCACCTTCCTGATGTCGTGTATGAGGCAATGGAGTACGGTCCTTCGCTATCCAGGATGTCGACATACCCAGAGGAATAGCGAACCTGTAAGGATCGAGCGAGGTATATTCCAGGGTGATAGTTTGAGTCCACTTTGGTTTTGCCTAGCCTTGAATCCTCTAAGTACACTGCTGGAGAATTCAGGTCTAGGCTATCGGTTGAAGAGAGGTGGTCAGGTAATACCTCACCTACTTTACATGGATGACCTGAAACTTTTTGCCCCCAACAATCTGCAACTGATGGAGCTACTGAAGGTAACTGAAACCTTCAGTAGTGCCATCAGGATGGAGTTTGGTGTGGACAAATGTGCGGTCATGCATGTAAAGCGAGGGGAGGTTGTGGAATCCGTGGGCACCCAACTCACGGATTCCATAAACCTGAGATCCCTCTCTCCAACCGAAACCTATAAGTATTTGGGTATGTCGGAAGCTCTAGGCATCAATATCACTGACATGAAGCAATCGTTGCAGGCGCGCTTCTTTGGACGCCTGAAGAAGGTATTCAATAGCCTTCTTTCAGGCGGAAACAAGGTGCGCGCCTTCAACGGTTGGGTCATGCCGGTATTGATGTACTCTTTCGGCGTACTCAAATGGACTCAAACAGAACTTGACGCCCTGGATAGGAGGGTCCGCACACTGCTGACTGCATACCGAATGCATCACCCACGATCGTCGGTGATGAGATTGTATATCCCGCGGAAGTGTGGGGGTCGAGGTTTTTTAAATGCTAAGACCCTACACAACCGCGAGGTATGCAGTCTCAGGGAATATTTCCTAGCTGCCGACGTGGGTATGCATCGAGATGTAGTGGCAGTGGACAAGGGACTCACCCCGCTCGCCCTGGCTAACGAGAACTGGCGCAAACCGGTAGTGCTTGACACTAACGATCGCAGGGAAGTATGGCAAAGCAAGGAACTTCACGGACGCTTTTTCCGGGCCCTTCACAGGCCCGAAGTAGACCAATTGGCGTCCGTAGCCTGGCTGCGTTCCGGTGACCTCTTTGGGGAAACCGAAGGTTTTGTCTGTGCAATTATGGACGAAGTTATCATGACGAATAACTACCGGAGATTTATTGTGAAGGACGGCACGGTTGACATCTGTCGGGCATGTCACCGTCCGGGGGAATCGATTCGTCACATTATCTCTGGTTGTTCTCGTCTAGCTAACGGAGAGTACTTGCATAGACACAACCTTGTAGCCAGGATTATCCATCAGCAACTTGCTTTGAAATACTCTCTTGTGGAATCGGAAGTGCCGTACTACAGGTATGAGCCCGACCCAGTTCTTGATAATGGTCATATCAGTTTGTACTGGGATCGGTCCATCATCACTGACAGGACTATTGTAGCCAATAAGCCTGATATAGTGGTGGTGGACCGAAGCGAGAGGCGTGCAATGATTGTTGACATATCCGTCCCCCATGACGAGAACCTCGTGAAAGCCGAGAAAGATAAACTAATCAAGTATATTGACTTGGCTCGCGAGGTTGTCGACATGTGGGATGTGGACTCGGCGATCATTGTGCCGATAGTCGTGTCAGGCAATGGCTTAATAGCCAAGAGCCTCGACCAACACCTTAGGAGGCTCGCGTTAGGCGGCTGGATCAAGGGCTTGATTCAGAAAGCGGTACTCCTGGACACGGCTCGCATTGTTAGGAGGTTCCTTTCTCTGGAGCCCTGACCGCCGGTAGCTTGGACCCTGTTCCCGATACCGGTGGGATGCTGTTTTTTATATTTTTAAATGTTTTATTCTTTATTTTTGAAATATTTAAAAATGTAACTAATATGTTTATATAAATGAAATAAAGGAAATAATAATATAATATAATAATAATATAATATTCCACAACTATCACACAACGCCGTCTAGTCCCAAGCTAAGCAGAGCTTGTGTTATGGGTACTAGACAACTGATAAACATACTTATATATTTCTAAATACATACATACATAGATAAATAACACCCAATAACATCCAATAAACATGACGGCGAAAGATCAGGAATGTTGTTTTCAGGCAAGCCTTCCTCCTGGTACATCTTGAAAAAAAAAACAGGAAATAATACCACGAACAGATAGCGTTGATCTTCTTTTAATGATTTTACAAACTTTTAAATCAAAATATTCACGAATATCCGAGATGGAAAAAGATGAAGGTTGTTCGGTCCTTCGCTCACGCGCACGTTCTTTCGCAGAATCAATGTCACAATACCCACCCCACTCACACTTGTCACACAATGACACTTTTGATAATGACATAACTTGACAGTGACAACCGACAGACAGATGAAATGACCTCACTACCGCCATGTTTTAACAAATGTTAGAAATTTCTTAATCTATGGCCTCCTGCTGCGATAAACATATAAATTATATTTTTACGGGAGTTCACGGGAGCTGAGTCCAAGGTACCGGTAGTTAGGGCTCCAAAGACAATAACTGCTTCACAATGCAAACCGTATCATGGATAGTTACAGTAACATTTTATTATACGTTCTAGATTATTATTTACACATTTGTTTAATCTTCATGCCATACAAAGTACAAAGACAGACTTAACGCCTTAGGCATCATTTACTAGTCAACCAAAGGTGATGATGAGATAATATGGTAGGTGCATAAAAAAGAAAATTTTATTTATATTATAACTAAAAATAGCATCCATTTGCACTTTAACACAAGTTCATAGTCGTTTCACAGAGTCTGATAATGATGAAAACCTTTTGTTCATGTGTTAAATGTGTAGCATAATAGAAGTTAATACGAGTAAGATATAACAAGCAATAGGTAAATGTCAATTTGATTGAGTCGAGGTCTAGGATGTCTTAGAATATAGGACCCTTCTCTAGCTCCACAGCCTTTCGGCTAAAATAATGATGATGATGATAAGTAAGATAACATCCAAAAGAAGAAGAATAAGATATAGGGTGAGTGCTAATTAGAGTCAAAGATGGTGGCCCTTGACTATATCACACTAAACTGGTGAGTTTACATGTATGTAGATCAGGGTGAAACTCCCACAAACCTACGTTGAAAAGGGAGGATCCTCCGAGCAGAAAGGTGTTTTGTCTAATCTAGACAAATGCTCGATAGATGATTTAGGACTGTTGTAAATGTTCAAATCGCGCGAATAACTCTAACTGCGCGATGCAGGATTTTTTATTTTTTAGTTCTTCTGTGGCACCAGATGTCGCTACAGTCAAGATAATGATGCCAAAGCTGTAAAAATCTAAGATTCCTCGCTCCATACAAAATGGAAGGAAAGCAAAAGATGTGTTTGATGACATTCCACCCAAAAAAAAAAAAATAATGATGACAGTCAGTTTGCAAACAATGACAAAAATCCCAAACAAGTATTGAACAAACACGCTTACAAATCTAAGCACAAACAATACAATGCAACTAAATCAAATTCAACTACCGACCACGTCTCCAAGTTGGTCACAAATTAAGCAATTAAAGAAATAAAGCTCGTTGCTCGACTAATATAGTTTTATGGAGCCATTAATAGCTACAGCACTTACGTGAGAACCCTTGTTTTCATGTTAATTATTAGCATTTAGTGATGGGCGTTACATCGATTTTTGGGAGTGGCGCAAATATGTAATTGAGTTGTTGAAAACAATCGACGAAAGTTGAGACATTTTATTCGATAGTTAGCAAATAGACTCGTCATAAGTAGTTCTTTACTTTATTCCTCGGTTTTTTCTGGGTTTGATATTAAGAGCTAGCACAGCTGTAGTTTGTATTAGTAAAGATTTTTTACTTATCGGATCAGATTATCCAGAGATGAACTCTTGGAAACAAAATTACAAGTTTTCTCTTTACAATTCAAAACTTGCTGTGTTATTAAATTAGATTTTTGAAAGCATGATTTATATGAGATATTCGTATTTTGTGTGAATGTGAGATAAATAGCTCGCAAGATGCATCATGCAATCACACTAAAAGCAAAAGTATGTATTTATGTGTATATGCTTGTTACTTCTTCATGAAATTGGCACACCCGTAGACCACGTCCTAGAATAGGTCTTGAGATGCTTTTGGCTGACCTGTTGATCTAGTGGTTAGTGGCCCTAACTGCTATGCCGGAGGTTGTGGGTTCGATTCCCACCTAAAATGTTTGTGTGATGAACACGATCATTTGTTCTGTGTCTGGGTGTAATGTATCTATAATATTATGTATGTGTTTAGAAATATATGTATAAGTAAGTGTATCAGTTGTTTAGTACTCATAACACAAGCTCTGCTAAGTTTGGGACTAGATGGCGTTGTGTGAAAGTTGTGAAATATTACTATTTTCATCCCCCGGGACTTCGTTTCCTTGGAACTATTTTCTAATTTTATGAGCAAAACTGCTAGCAGAAGCTAATGAGTAATAAGTATATTATTTTCTTGATAATTTATTCACTCTCAGCGTTTAAAGGTATATTTGATAAAATAAACAGCTACGCAAATCTCTGCTGGTATACAAAAAACCAGTAGTCACTTCACTACAAACTGACACATTATATCAACTATCGATAGATTGACACAGCACTACCCCATGTGTTCGCCGGCACATATTGCGTCAGGGTTGCCACGTAGGAAAATGCGCCGGCGACACTGAAATTGCAATATGGCTCGCACCGTAAGCATGTGATTACATAAGGCTTGTAACAAAGAGGTAATGTTTTACTGGAAATGTTCCATATTTGTGTCGTGCCACCCCTTGGGGATATTTAGAAAGAAAATATAAAGGTAGTATACACGTAGCTTTTCCTTCTCCCAGTTGATGTGTATGACATGAATGTAATTTCAGGGGTGAATTCTTATCGTCGATGTATTTACATGACGTTGAGTATTTGTAACTTTGAATATGCTTTGGAAATGTGGTCATATGTTCAGTTATTTTTATTATTTTGACTTTTAGATTCTATGTAGCATCATAGATGTATGAAGGGTCAAGTTTAAGGGTCCAAATAATAATATAGCGACATTTCACTACGCTATTATTTGGACATTTATTTAAACTTATAAATAATTAGTGTTCAAATAATAGTGTGTGAATACGTATTTGGAAATTGGATTCTGCTAAAAATAGCGCATGTACCAATCAGTTGTCGTAAAGATATTCCATACGTGACAAAAGTATTTTTAATTGTTAAGTACCTAATAAGAAAAAAAACTGGCAGAGTGCGAGCCGCGCCCTGAAGGTTCCGTACAAACTTACTTATGTTAACAGTTCAATTCTCGAATAGAGTGTCGAAGATTTTTCCGGATCATTTTTTTTTGTAACGTTATAACAAATTTACAAAAAAAAGCGCCGGAGTCCGTCAGGGATGTATTATTTCTCCACTACTGTTCAATGTGTACACAGAGCTCATAATGAGGATTATACTTGAAGACTGGACAGATGGCATCTCGATTGGTGGCTTGAAGATCTCCAACCTGCGATATGCTGACGATACCACTTTGTTCGCCACCAGTACCCAGCACATGGAACAACTTCTCGCCAAGATGGAACGGGTTAGCCTTGAGTTTGGACGTAAGATAAACCGGAATAAAACGAAAGTGATGATTGTCGACCGCATGAATAACAATTCTCCAGAAATTACACAAATTGCTAATTGTGATGTGGTGCAATCATACATTTATCTGGGGGCCTTAATTACGAACAACGGTGGATGTATCGATGAAGTGAAGAGGCGTATGGCAATTTCCAGGTCTACGATGGACAAGTTGAGGAAAATATGGAGGAATCGCAACATATATAGAGCCACAAAAATCCGGCTAGTTCGGGCCCTTGTATTCCCCATATTCTTGTACGCCGCAGAAACGTGGACCTTATGGGAAATAGAGAAGAAGAAGATAAACGCTCTAGAGATGTGGTGCTGGAGGAGAATGCTCGGAGTATCCTGGACTGAATTCCGTACCAACGAGTCTATACTTCGGGAACTCAACATCAAGCAGCGTTTATCGTCTTTGGTACAGTCTCGTATTCTCACCTTTTTTGGTCACGTATGCCGCAGAGGGGAAGTGGCTATTGAGCGACTTGTAGTTCAGGGAAAGGTTGAGGGTACCAGGCCACGAGGAAGGTCGCCTATGAGGTGGACTGACCAGATTAAAGCGGCAGTAAGTGGCTCATCATCACTGCACGAATGCACGAGTAAAGCGGCCATCAGAGAGGAGTGGCGGCGCGATGTGAAGCTTGCCACCAACACCTGAAGTGATGACCACGACCACTCTGTCAAGAGTGATATCGACAAGGAAGAAGATAACAAATTTACAGTTTTCAGATTTATTGTGTTTGGTTTATATAAGACCTTGTTTTATGCGAAATTTCAGGATTCTGGGGAATTTTGATTTCCTCGAGAATGTCGATATATACGTTTTTTGTAACATAAACGGCCGTATCTTTTTTTTTCGTAAATTTACAATTTTGATTTTGTTACAGCATCAAGGGACCGCAGACTTAATTGTATGGTTTTAATTTCCACTCGATACCTTCACGCGTTCCCGAGATAAAGGGTCTTGACAGACAGACAGAAGGACGGACAACAAAGTGATCCTATAAGGGTTCCGTTTTTTCCTTTTGAGGTACGGAACCCTAAAAATAAAAATAAAACGGACAATTATATAGGCAATGATGTTTGCCTTTCACAGTTTGTAATCGAAACTAGACCAAATGGCTAGACCAATCTAGACAAATTGGAACTAATTGGATTGGTCTGATTGCCGTAATGTTTTTATATTATCTAAAGAAAATACATTAAAAGAACGAATTACTTTCAAGTTCAGACATGTGTAACTATGAATTAAGATAGAATAAATGATATGACTCTGCAAATTACGTTTTACTATCACTACATAGTCTAGTATATAGGATGTCTTTGACATCGAAGCACAAACAAATACCATGGATCTAGTACATGATTCTGGACCTCCCAGTGGTGGAATTCTTCGTCGGTTTTTCCTTTTGACACCGTGTATAGTTTTTAGAGCAAAATTTCATATTCAATTAATTAGCTAGCAGAACATCATAGATATAGGAACAAATCTGAAAAATTTTTAGTTACGTCACAAAAAAGAAAAGATTGCGATTCGGTAAATTCTTCAAGACTCTATTCGGGGATTGAACTTTTTACGTACATACATAAGTTTGAACGGAACCCCCAGAGCACGAGTCCGGCTCGCACTTGCCCAGTCTTTTATTTAATTTTAAGTTCTTACATACTAAGGTTGTCTGAAAGTTTTATTACTATTTTAGTATACAGTAAAGTTTCTCTCTATTCTATCCTACATAAAAATTATAATAGAAAGTCTTTCCACTGCGTCTTTCTGTCTGTACGCGGAGACAGTGATTCATCAAAAGGGTTCAAGTGTATTAGTTTTGTTAAAAAATGCTAAAATATGACCATGGTACTTAAAAAAGACATGCTGAGTAGGAGCTTTACTAGTGTATGCCACGTAAATAGGTCACAAAAATGTAAACTGTTGTCACGTAAATAGTTACAAAAAAAAATATGTAGTGTGGAAAGGTTTTCGATGAAAAGTTCATCATCATCGTCATCATTATTTCAGTTGAAAGACATCCATTGCTGGACCTTGGCCTAAGCCTCTCCCAAGTGTCACCATAACCACTAGTCCTGTGCGTCTCGCATTCATCGTATAACCGCGAGCCTCACCAGGTCATCGGTCTACCTTGTGGGGGCTTTCAACGCTACCTCTTCTGGTACGCGGTCGCCACTCTAGAATCTTTTAGTCCCACAGACCATCTGTTTTGCTAGTATATGGCTCTGAAACGTAACCAGTCACAATGGGCCTCATCAGACGGCTATAAGTCACCTACACACTCTGAGTTTCCTTGCTTGATCGAATCAGAACGAAGATGTCCGGAGGAGAACCAAATTACCGACATAGCGCGAAGAATCACCCAGCTTAAGTAGCAGTAGGCTGGGCATGAAAAGTTACAAAAATATAATATTATACGAGTATATGTATTTTAAGAACGACTAACAATTACTGTTAACAACCTATCAAAGGAGAGAGAGAGAGAGGAGGCCTGAGTCCCAACAGTGGGAACATTATAAGGCCACCTATGCTATGCTACCTATCAAAGGACTTACTTACTTAAGGCCGGTTTCGCTGCGGTCAAGCGCAAGCGAGCAGCATCTTTGTTGCGCAGGGTGCGAGCCAGTACCAATGGCCACCTGAGTGTCCTTGCCAATAAGCTGAATTGTCCTATTACCTGGTACTTAAGCCAACTACATGCTCCTGTAAATTCTGTCTACTAACATAGTTGTTAAGTTTTTTGTTTTACTAACACCTGGTATTTCTGTTGTGTGCTGTTATTTGTTGTTTTTAATATTGTTGTTAAATTGCTGTTTGTGTTACATATGGACGAAAAATTCCGAAATAAACGTTTATTATTATTATTAAACTTATAGACAGTGGACTATAATTTAAAATGAATGTAATTCTTGATGTTCGATTTTCTTCAGAGATCGGTAGCGAAGTGGTCCGAAAGCCTGCACAGCATCTCTCACCGACTCTCGCCGCCTTCCAATATCTCACGACATTAACCAGAGATGAGAGTGACTGAAGACGCCGGAACAATTGCCATTTTTATGATTTTCAAATTAAGTTTAAAAGACTGCTTTATTTGGAAAAGATGTTTTACCGATATAGTAGGTTAATGTTTAACCCCTCGCGCGTGATTATGATTACGTAATTGTGCATTTTAAATAAAATCACCAAAAAATAAAAACTTTCTCTGGATTTTTCTAAGAAAAACAAAGATATAGAAACCAAAATTTTCGGACAAATAAATTTCATACCAACGTGAGTACAGTACGACAATTAAGCGTTTTTCAAGGTCATTCAAGTTGTACAGACGTATGTGTTGCTCGAGTGGTTAAATGAAATATGCATGTTCCGCAATTGATATGAAGAATGAACAAAACCCGAAAAAGCACATAGCAAGATATAAAACTGTACATGTTTTAATATGTATAAGTCTAGGAGGAGTAGTAAAGTACGAGTATATTGACTCTTTCTGGTAAAAAGGGCGTAAAGACTATTTTGGGGAAATTTACTTTTTAACACACTTTCTCGGAAACCAGTTTTAGACTACAATTTTTTCTCAACATTGTTCGAAAGAGTAACTTTGACCTTGAAATACAACAACTGCAGGAACTGAAGCAGCTGAAGCAACTGAAGGAACACAGGTGAGTTTTAGTCAGTAAAGATCAGACATTCTATCTTACGCCATCCAGAGCGGAAGAAGTTATTTCATGATATTTTTCACCTCAAAAAAACACGCTACTGCTTTTAAGCTCATTGCAAGCTTATTTGTATTTCACGATAGTGCGAAAAAATGCGTCAATCATTGGTCGCTTGGCAGTGCAAACTTTGGTTTGCACTGCCATGCGTTTTCATGCGCATGAAAAAAATCTGAAATCCACTTTTCACATTCATTATTATCATCATCATCATTTCAGCCGAAAGACGTCCACTGCTGGACATGGGCCTCCTCCAAGTGTCGCCACAATGAACGGTCCTGTGCGTCTTGCATCCATCGGACTCCCGCAACCGTTACCAAATCATCGGTCTACCTTGTAGGAGGCCTTCCAACGCTATGTCTTCCGGTACGTGGTCGCCATTTCAAAACCTTTCAGTTCCAACGGCCATCCGTTCTGCGAGCAATGTGCCCTGCCCATTGCCACTTAAGTTTAAACTTAACTTCTCACATTAACTAGTTATTATAATATGTTTTATTTTATTTGCGAGTAAGGGAGTTGAAAAACGTCGTTCGTCATTGCACTTTCTCGACTCCAAAATTACTTACCTAGTTTTTTATCTTGGGCGTGTATTCCGCCTTAGCTGCAATGATAAACTTTGCTCACTTGCAAAATGAACTGTTATGATGCACTTTTACACAGGTTTTTACGCTCTTTCGTTCAAAATTACACTACAGAGAACAAAAAATATTTAGCTACGAAAAATGTTCTTTAAATTTTCAACTACATGTTTGCAAAACTTTTTCATTTATTGCTCATCGACAAAAGTATGAGATTTGAAGTTACACCCTTTGTAGAGCAAAGGGTCGATATTGTGTACGACACAGAATGAGATATAAAGGCTATCAAGCCCATATTCTGAAACAGTCCCTAAATATTTATAGACTTTTTGTTAGGCTGGAGAAAAAGGTTTATGCAAAATTGAAGTGACAATACTTTAGTGAAAGATATTATGTGCTTGACTTTCATTCTGTGGATGTTCTACTGAATGGTTTTGTAAGCCAGTTTTGTGGTTGATTTATTAATGATGTATAGAAGGTTGAAACATAAATATAGGGTTATTTTTCAATCGTCTAACTCATAACCATTTATTGGAATTATTTCTGCTTGAGTCATGTCTTCGATTGATACCTAATATTATTTAGGCTAATATTTTTTAAATTTATTTAACTTGTCATTAAAAAATATCCCTGTGTTTTTTGCTTTTGATTTGCAATAATTTCATCACACAAAAGTCGTTCACTATTGGCCACAGGCCTTCTACAAGCAATTTCTCTATCTAATGCCGCCTAACTATTCAAATTCTTTCAGAAAACGTTGGTAACCTTAGTTTCCCTACAAACTTCATCCTTTCTGATTAGATCAGGCTGGGATCCTTCGCCTGTATGTCATTACTTTCAGCCTGTTATTGAGTCCTCGTCATCATTTCAGCCGAAAGACGTCCACTGCTTTATATAGACTTCCACAACGTTGCGCGTCTTGCATCCCTCAGATTCCCGCGACCCTCACCAGGTCATCCGATCTTGATCTTGTACTCATAGAGAGATAGGATCTGATAGGAACTCTCGTGTTCATCAATTTAATATTTTGTAAGTTATAAAAAAAGTACTGGGTATTTCTAGGTAATTTTATACTGCAGCAAAGTTTATGGAATATTTTCATCACTATTTTTACCACAATATGTTAAATTTTCAGCAATGCTTGGCACAGGTAAACGCTTTATAGCACACGGTTACCGTTTCTAGTAATAAACACACAAGCCAAGGGTTTTAACTTATGAGTTTCATATGTAAATTTATCGCAGTCGACGTTGGGCTAATTTGTGCCATAAATTTTGCTATACTTACTTACTTGTCTCTATGGATACGAAAGCTATGTTTAGAGGAGAAATATGTAACACTACTAAAGGAAATTAACTTTGCGCATAGTTATTTATTTTCTAGTGAACATAAATTGCATTTCAAAAATATTTTGCTGTTCGTGTCGATGATCTTTGAGTGAGTTTTCTTCCAGCCCTTGTCCCGTTTTATTTGGAGTCGGTGCATCACGTTTTTTCTTCTATTCTGTCCCGGATCCGTCACGCTTTCACAAACGCCCTTTGCTTTCATATCACTTTTCACAAAATCCATCTATCTTTTTTGGCCTCCCTCTCGCTCTCTATTCATCCACATGTTTCATCATTATCATCATCATCATTTCAGCCGAAAGACGTCCACTGCTGGACATAGGCCTCCCCCAAGCGTCTCCACAACGACCGATCCTAAGCGTCTCGTATCTACTGCATTCCCGCAACTCTCACCAGGTCGTCGGTCCACCTAGTGTCCCGGTCTTCCAAAGCTGCGTTTTCCAGTGCGCGGTCGCCACTCTAAAACCTTTCGGCTCCATCAACTATCCGTTCTTCGAGCAATGTGCCCAGCCCACTGCCACTTTAGTTTGGCGATTCTTCGGGCTATGTCGGTGACCTTCCACATCTAACTAATAATAATAATGTTACTACCGATCATATTTCGACTACAGTGATCAATCTCAATAGAGATTAGTCAAGTATAATTATAAGAGATTTTAAATACACTCGAGTGTGTGCCCAAAACATAGGTGCATTCTCGGTTCCTTTACTCTTATAGTCCGATGGGATGTGCAGTCCAACACGACTGGCGACGGCCACAGCCCCTACGTTCAGCAGTCGCGCTTGCGACTAGGAGACCAACTAGATCCAACCAATATGTGAGTAACTGGACAGCTCTGACGTTGTGCATGTAGATAGGTGTTAATGTGGAAAAGTTTGTGTTGCATTGGAATTTGAACTTTGACCTGTATGACATAGAGTTTGATATTAATTATTACAAATTCTGATATAGTGAAGGCCGCAGCAGTCAATGCGGCTTCATTTGGGGTACCTTATGTCCAGCAGTGAACGTGTTTTAGTTCAAATAATGATGATAGTCGTTAACCTTAACTGAAAAGATTTCACTTCGGTACTAGCCCTGTCGCTTGTAATTACTACTAAGTAAAGGATATCAAAACATTGCCCGAGCTTAGGATGGGGGACTGGATCTAAGTCCTGGAACTAATCACTATTTCAATATAGATAATCTTCTTAACGAAGTATAAGTTGTTTTCCTAGGACCTTAGGAAATAGTAGTTAGTTAAATAAGTAGATGCGTTATATTATTAACTAGCTTTTGTCAGCGGCCTTGCTCGTGTGAAAGTAGAAAATTATCCGAAGTGGATAAAGTTGTTACGATAAATTATCCCATGTTCTCTTTCAGGACTTATTCTATTCGTGTGTTAAATTTCATCTAAGCCCGTTAAGCCGTTTGAGCGTGAAGAAGTAACAAGCATAAACATATACACGCAAACTTTCAGCTTTATTCCTAAAAGAAAGAAAAAAAACAAAAACAAAAAAAAAATGATGCAAGAAAGAAACAAAGAAAGGAAAAAGAAAGAAAGCGAGACACACAAACACTGGTGAGGTACCTATATACGAAACAATAAAAATAAAAAAGGACAAAGTGTACTTTATGGCTGCGCCAAAATAGAACCATTTCAACTAGTGCCGTTATTAGTATGATAATTACAACACTAACAAGCAGGCTACTCACTTGATGATAAGTGATCATCGCCTTTTATGGACATCTCCAATACTAGGGTCACCAACCAATACCGTAGCTAAGCGTGGGCGAAGTGGGCCCTCGCCCATGGCCTCGCACCCAAAGAAGCGAGGGCTTTTTAAGAACGAGGTTTCTTTTTTATAATAATAATTAAAAAGCTCGCGTTTCCACTATTTCACCTGACAGTAAGCGACGATATGACCAAACACTGGGTTGCAACAGTCGCTGTCTAATCGGACTGAAGCTGCCCTCAAGCGGCTCCTGCCCAACCTCGGGGGTCCAGACGCCTCCTGCCGGAGGCTCTACGCAGGCATCGTCCGGTCCATGGCCCTTTATGGGGCGCCGTCACTGTGAAAGCGACCGGCGGCCCAGCTGAACGCGTGCTAGAGGGTCATAGCCATACGAATGATGCGGGGATACCACACGGTTTCCCGCGAAGCGGCGAGCCTCCTTGCTGACCAGCCACCCTGGGATCTGGTGGCAACAAGCCTTGCATGCATGCACGATCTGCGCGTGGAGATGCAACGTCGGGGCGAAACTCTGCTGCCACGACAAGTCGTGGCATGGCGGACAGAGCTCCGACGGGGTCTGATGGCGGAATGGGGACAGCGCCTATCGCAACCCAGTGCTGGGCACGCCATAATTATGGCGGTAAGTCCCCTCTTTGAGGAATGGCTGGAAAGGCAACACGGCGTCCTTACCTTCCGCATGACGCAGGTCCTCACCGGACATGGTAAGTTCGGGAGGTTCCTGCACTGGATTCGTGCGGAAGAAACGCCCGGATGCCACCATTGTGTGGACCGCCCAGAGGACACGGTGGAGCATACGGTGGAGGCGTGCCCTGTTTGGGCAGAGCAACGCCGTGTCCTCATGGGGGCGATCGGCGGTGACGACCTCTCGCGCCAGGCCTTGGTACAGGCCATGGTCCGGAGCGAGGAGGTGTGGCAGGCGGTCGCCTCCTTCTCCGAAGCAGTAATGCTAGTAAAGGAGGCGGCCGATCGCGTGAGGCAATGGTTCTCACGCCCCAATCGCCGCCCGGATTCCCATCCCGATTTCCGGTCATCAAAGGCGCAGGCTTGCGGACGGCGAGCAATGGGTGGCTCGCCATCCGACCGTCCAGTAACCGTCCAGACCGAGCCCAAGTCGTCGATGGCGCGTGCTGTTCCACGCGCGCCTCAAGGAGAAGTCAGCAACTGTAGGGGCCTAGCAGGGTCGAAGCCTACTGGGGCCAAGGGTCTGATTCTGAAAGGAAGACTCGGCCCTGGTACGAAAGGCAACGGAGGAACAGGAGTGGGTTTTTAGTTAGTAAAAGTCTGACACTATCTCCCGCCCCGCCCAAGGGCGGGGGATGTCATAAGATGATTATCCCACCGAAAAAAAAAAAATGCTGCCGTCCGTGCCCAGGAAATCTTTAATTATATTAGATACTACTAGCTACTGCCAGTGGCTTCGCCCGCGTGATAGTAGACTTATAACCAAGGGGTATAAAAATATTTTCATAGGTCATGCTCGTGAACAGGCGCCGTCAGTTGAGACTGGTCATTTCTTAGCTGCCAGTAGCTTAATTCGATTTCTATTTTAATTAGTTTATTTTTTATTACTTATCTACATTGTGCTCGTATAATAGAAGCGACAAGAAAATAGTTATTTGTGCAACAAGAAAGCAAAGTTGTTTTTTGCTGCGAGTGCTAATTTTGAGTCCCGAGCAAGCGAAGGATTCTTTGATTGAATCACGAGCGTTAGCGAGTGATTCTAAAGTGAGAGATGCAAAAAGTTTTGCTCTCGTGTTACACACATAATTTTTTACTTCAGCAGCGAGAACACATATTACTTGGGAAATATAATAATTAACAGTAATAGATTTCATAATGATTTCAATTAAAATAAATACTATCTCTGTCGCTAGTTTTGCTCATATTTTACAATTATTTTAACATTCTTAATCTTATTTGCCACTATTTTATTTCCGCTGTTTTTTAAAGCACGTTCTAAAACAGTCAATGTTGAAACTAGAAATAATTATTTAAAGGTTAAATGCCAGTTTTATCTGCTGCTATAAGTACTCAGGTACTCTTATTTTTGTTAAAATACAATAATAAATTTAAAATTCAATAATTTATTTATAAAAAACAAAAACAATTTTATATTTTACAAGTATTACGCATTTCCGAACGTGTTTTTCATGTGGTGGAATTTCAAAATCGGAATGAACTTCGAAATGGCATATTTCTCACTCGCTGTTTTATAAGGGCGAGAAAGAGACAGAGTACAGTGCAGTTCGAATGTTTCGAATTGTATGGCTAAAAAAAAAAAAATATTTAAAAGTTACTTTGTCTCACGCAGTGAGCAAAATCGTGTTTTGCTCACTGTTTTCAAGCAGCAAAACCTACTTGTTTGAGCTGCTGTGGTGAAAAGATTTATGTAACTCATAAATGATTTAAAAGACTGTCCATGGAGTTTCTTGCACGTTATTCTCCATAGATGGAAAGTGCAATTTAGCTTCACTTTTTATTGACTGACCGAAATTTTGACAATATACCTGTGGTCTATTTGAAATAAAAGTTTCTAATTTATGACCTATTCTAAAACCTACCAAAAATAAACAAAACATAAAATTGGATAAACCGTTTTGAAAGAGTTCGATAACACGAGATGTTATATTATTAGAAGATAATTATTACAATGTTGACTTCATGCCTGCATAAAAGTTGTAAATTATTCCACATGACGATATTTTTTTACCGGGAGGTAAAAAGTACCATGCGTCTTTTTCCAGTACATATTCTTTACCCTTCGCAAGTAACACCCAAATCTGTTCAGCTATTAAGGCATAAAAGCCTGAGTAACAAACAAACTCATATTCGCATTTAAAGTAGGGATATTTAATTCAAACCAATTAAAGAAATGGAATTTAACAAAACAATCAATTTTCAACTTATCCTCTTTACAAACAGGGTAGTTTTTCCAATGGAACCACTCCCTCTGGACTTTGAAATAATTGACAGCGATAATCAAAATTAATTACATAATAATTATTTTTAGATTCCGTAAGTACCGAGACAGTGTGCAGTGAGGGTTCGAAACTAATCCATTAGTAGGTATCCTCAACTAAAAGCATTAGTAGGATTACAACTAATGCCATTAAAAGCCCATCTGTTCGTGAATTGTTCGTGTTCAAGTATCGCGGTAGTACAGCGTGTGCTTGCGCCGCATAGTACTTGTAACTTCGACCTACCTTTAGCTTCCTAGCTACCACTGTTTAGGAGGACTTGTTGTTGTGTTTTGTGAATTTGTTAGTAGAATAGAATAAACTTTATTGTGACCAAAAAAGTAACACAAGTTACAAACAAACTTAAACCTATATGTCACAATAATAATACTATAATAACCAATCCGCAGAACGGATGGCTGTTGAGGCCAAAGCGTTGGAGGGCCTCCTACAAGGTGACCGATGACCTGGTGAAGGTTGCAGAATCCGATGGATGAGAGACGCACCGTTCATTGTGGTGACATTTGGGGGAGGCCTATGTCCAGCAATGGACGTCTATCGGCTGAAATGATGATGATGATGATGAACCGTCAAATTGTTAGAAAGACCGTGATCCTGGAACGCAAAGAACGACTGAAGAAAAAGCAGGATACTCCCTCTCGTTCCACCCAGAGCCGAAAGAGTCATTTTGATGATTTCTTGCCAAAAAAATAAATAACATAAACGTGCCTACTGTCGTAGTTATTTATGATTAGTTCATATAAGTGTCTTACAGTATACACGTTATTTTAATAAAGCCAGTATTTACTCGTCATTCGCCTTGCTATCATTTCGCTCCAATTCACAACATCACATGGCGACCGTGACAGGACACAACAACCAACATCACAATACTATGATGAACCTATGCTATATACTAGTGCACCTTTTTACATCACAAGAAAATCTCATACGATTCTTGGAGATTCGTTTGAACACGCACAAACACGACGCCTACAGGTTTGGTTCGAGCTAAACCAACCGTTTCGACCGAATAGCTCTCAATGGGTAAGAAGGGTAAAACAATATCGTTTAAAACAGGATTACCTACTGTATTCCTTTTTTGTCTGACCGGATTTACGACTAGGACAAAATAGGTCGTGTCCATAGGAATATTAAATACATTGAGCTGTTTGCTCATAAAATTCTTTTATAGTTCAATAGTCAGCTGATATGACTAAGGGTTAAGCCAGGGTTTTTTACATAAATTATGATAAACTGTTTGTTTGTACCGAAGAGTTTTTATCATTGTTCAGACAAAAATCTAAACTGATAATGTAAACAAATAAAATGGACTAATTATTTATTTACAACAGAATTTACACCCCTATTTTTTAATTAGTACTAAAATGGGGCTCTGTCCGTACCCTTATAACAATTGCTACTAGAAAATAATACGCGTAGTGTTTTTGGATTAAATGATAGATTTGCGACTGGCAGCACGTGCAGCCAGCCTCGGAATCACTCCGGGCTGCGGATGCAGGCAACGGCTGCGTGTCATGCGTGTTCTACCTGCATTGGCAGCCTGTAGCCGAGGTTCGAGGGCTGACGTCGGTCCCAGAGGTCGTCGAAGGCTCCCCTATTGTTCCTGCCCTTCAAGTTGATTTCTGTATCAATACCCGATTCGACCTCGCCAAAGATCCCACCGGCGAAATACCTGGTAATGTGCGGTGACGGTGGAAGGGACGTGGGAGTCCCGTCACGACAATCCATGATGATTAAAGTAGTTATCACTAAGGACGAAGGCACATGACTGGGCCAAAAAAAAACGTAAAAAGAACTCGCACTGATCATAAAGATTTTTCACTGGTAGAAGTGGAGTGCTATTTGACCATTTTTATCTCAATACTAGCAGTTAGCAACGGCTTTACCCGCGTGAAAGTAAATAAAAACTGGGCAAGTGCGAGTCGGACTCGCACACTGAGGTTTCCGTACAAACAAACTTAATGTAAATAGTTAAATTCCCAAATTGAGTCTCGAAGATTTTGCCGAATAAAAAAAAAAGTTTTTTTTTTGTGAGATAACTACAAATTTTCAGTTTTCTGATTTATACTTGTGCTATAAGACTACTTTAATCTTTCAGGATTCTAGGTCAACGGGAAGTACCCTATAAATTTTGATTTTCTTGAGAGTGTCAAATTTACGTTTTTTGCTACAAAAACGGCCGTATCTTTTTTTTTCGGTAACTCAGAAGTTCAATTTTTTCACAACTTTAAGGGACTACATACTTGAGTATATGGTTTTAATTTGAACTCGATAGAGGTATCACGCGTTCTTGAGATAAAGGGTCTTGACAGGCAGACAGACAGACGAACAGACATCCGTTCCGTTTTTTCCTTCTGAGGGATGGAACCCTAAAAATGTCTCAAAGGAACATACACATGGGATAAAAAGTATTATATTTGCTATTCCGGGAAATAGTTTTTCATTTGCCCAATTTTCTTCAAATCCGAAGGTCCAATCCTTCTTCAAACTGAATCCAAGGTTCAGTTTGAAGAAGTAACAAACCATGGCCATGTACCGTTTCTATCTCTATATTAATAAAATAGCTTCTGCCAGCGGCTTTGCTCGGGTAAAAGTAGATTTCTTCATACAATCTTTGGACCCCCGTTTCACACCCTTAAAAGTGGAATTTCCAAAAAACCCTTCTTAGTGCTCGCCTACATCATAAAAAGAAGCCTTGTGCAAGATTTCACTTTCGTAGTCCAAGTAGTTTTGGCTGTGCGTTGATATGTCAGTCAGTCAGTTTCTCATTTTATATACATAATATATAGATTACTAAATAAGGGAACTGAAGGCGCCATCTATGACGTCACATAGGAACAAAAAATTTGCATCCTGCGGCGCGGCATTAAAATTCTCCTCGAGATTAGAACAGATACAACAATCTGAAATCAACTGTTGGGTGGTTGCTTAGACCAAACACAACACCCTGGTCGGAGGATCCTCCCTTTTCAATGGAGGCTTGTGAGACTTTACACCCTGTTCCACATACACCTAAGTAATACTCCGGTCCTCATTATTTTTTTTTTTTAAAACATTGGCTGTACTCCAGTTAATTTCGATTGATTAAATGGATTTATAATCAGCTCGTAAATCCATTTTCTAGAACGCAAAAAAAAAACTTAGCCCATAAAACACACAACGCCTGGTCTAAATGCTAGTACTTATAGGTTCTAGTAAAATCATAAAATATTTTATAGCTCTACTACCTATAGGGATTTTGTTTTATCGAAAACACTAAATGTTATCGCCGTTTGTACTGTGAAAGCTGATATAAAGCCAGATTGGAAGCCATCAAGTTCTTCCATCTTGAATGATTTATGATGGACCTCTATTTAAAAATGATTGGAAGTTTAGATGAACTGATTGAATTCAGTGTTTTGTGTACTTACCTTATTAGACTTGCTTCCTTATTTATTGATTTATTTATATATTTTACAAATAATGTACACACTTATATAATAAAAAAAGAAGACGAAAACAGAAAAATAGGTACGTATGTGATGCTTATTTCTACGGAAATCTCTTCTAGCATATCTGCGAAAGGAAAATTGGAAAAAAAAATGTGGACATCGTGTGTAAAAGTGAAAGAAAAGAAAAAGTACAAATGAAACAGTTATTAATAAAATATACAATATAAAAATATACTATCATAAATATATACTTGCACATAGTAGAATAAATATCGTAATAATACGTACTGAATCAAAAATACATACTTATAAGCAACTATGACGTAATAGAAAGATAGTGTTCTTTCACTCCTTTTTTCCTTTCCTTTTTTTAAGTTAGAAAATCACTCAATGAATTCTCGCGCTCTAGGGTAGGGCAGGAGGGCGCGTGAAGGCTTTTGCAAACTAAAACCCACTCCTATGTTCTTTCTTTGCCTTGCGGTCCAGGACCTCGGCTTTTCCTTTCGAAAGCCTAGCCATGGCCCCAATAGGTTTCGGCCCTGCTGGGACCCTAGAGTTTACTGACATCTTTTTGAGGCGCGCGTGAAGGCCTACGCTACTCCCTTTAGTTTTAAATTTTACCCTTGTAGCATTTGCTTTTTGATTGTCACAAGATATTGTAAGTTGATTTTAATAGTTATTTTAATCTTGATTCAATTTTTAAATTCAATTTTTAATTCATATTAATCTCAGTTTCAGTTTGCATTTTATTTTAGTTATAATTTTAATATTTGAATTGTGATTTCAATTTTAATTTTAGTTCCTAATGTTTTCTCTTGTTTTAGTTTTATTAATGTTATATTAAGTAGGTATTCGTAGCATAATTTTAACTTTTTTGGGGCATGTGGTGCTAACCTATAAGAAATTGTAACACTAACCTAGATTGTAAATATAATAAAATAAATATTTTTGTATGTTTCATTATAAACGATTGTAGGTTGGTCAATAAAATAAAATTATAAATAAAGTTGTTAATCAAGATACAGGATCGGTTTCTAGTTTGAAGGCCGGTGTTTTTCTTTTGGGTGTTGGGAAACCATTTAATGACTTCTCCTGCACTAGGGTGGGCGAGAGGGTGTCAGACTTTTACTGTCATAAATCCAGTTATGTTCCTTCAATAATTGCTCTTTCCGTTCTAGGCATGAAATTCTCCATGGCAATAAAGGTCATCGGTCCTACTGGGCACCTACGGTTTTGCTGACGTGTCTTTAAGGCGCGCGTGGAACGCCACACGCCGTCGATGACTGGGGTTAGGTTCTTACCAGAAGGCTGGACGACCAGCTATCCATTGACACAGGATATTTATTGTTCTTCTTGAAGATGCAGAATTGCTTCCTCGTTTGAAAAACAGTGGTCTTATTCATGAGGAAAAAACAATTCCCATTTTTTGAGTTTCATTTATGTAATGTCATTGATGTTATCGACTTAAATACTCTGGTCACTGAAATTCATATTTATTTCTCTACAGGTTTGTATTTTCAGAACCAGATATAATGTACGTTAGTAAGAAAGCTAAGAGGTGTGCACCTAGGCTTGAGCCTAGCAGCACGATCACATGAGCTACACCACAAAAATTGCCGATTTAAAATTTTCTTATATAAGTGCCTGAGGACGGACGGTGTTCTTGCGGCTAGTCCAGGAAGAGTATGCAAAGCAAATGAACCGCATATCACGGGGGTTGCCTCAAAGTGAAGTCAGTAAAAATGAAAAGGGCCGGTAGATGCCCTTGTGGTTTGAAAGAAGTTACCGAGGTTCTAGAACGTGAAGAGCTAAAGAAAGGAACGTAGGTGTGTTTTAGTCAATAAAAGTCTGACACGACTTCTAGCCACACCCTAGAACAGAAGTCATATTAAAAATAAAAACAACTGGTATAGTAGTCATATAGGCAATCGCTTCATGTAAACTACTGGTGATAACGGCCCTGACTTACGAGTTTTAGGTCGTGGGCTCAAATCCAGCTAGGCGCATAACTTTGTGTAATTTATTTCATCAGCACTGCTCTCAAAACGGAGAAGGAAACCATCGTGAGGAAACTGGAATATCCCAGAACTAAAAATTCAAAGACATATGCACTGGCTCGTTCCCTCTCCTCGAGAGGAGGCGTGTGTCCCTACAGTAGGAACGTTAAAAGGCTTATTATGGTTAATATGAAGCAGCATTGGGTAAAGCTAGGAACCCCTAAAAAAACCACTCAAACCGATTCGGTTTGAGTTGGCATTAGTGAAGAGTTTCGGGGAAGACGGGGATGGCTGGCCTGTTGGTCAGAAATATATAAGTATGTTTATTACTTGCCTAGTACTCATAATACAAGCTCTGCTTAAAAGGCATGGGACTAGACGTCGTAGTGTGATAGTTGAGAAAAAAAAACATATCTATCTTATTATTTCAAGATAATTGAATACGGGTGTTCTAAGAATTGTTTATCATTATCGTAATGACTAATAAATCTGTAGACTGACGGGCATCAGATAAAGTATCTCCCAAGAATATAATTACAACATTTTTGGACCGTCAAGTAGAATTTAATAAGATTGAGTTCAAACTAAATAGCTTTTTCAAATATACAGATTAATTAGCTAGAATTGAGAGAACTGTGAATGTGGAGAGCTGTAAAAAAGTGAAGGTTTCTCAGAAATAATGGGAACTATCTCTGATTATATACACAAAATAGAATTTTCAGTTTGGGATATAAAAGAGCTTGTGAACTTTGATCTTTAGGTTTATTTATAACTATCGGCATCTTCATTCGCTTCAGACTCGTAAAACAGCAAAATGCCATTTGGTTTTTTTTTTAATTCCTTATCTATCACACAACGCCATCTAGTCCCAAATCAAGCTTATGCTATGAGTACAAATGATAAACATACTTATATATTTCTAAATACATACATATTACAGACACTACCCAGACACAGAACAAATGATCGTGCTCATCACTCAAACATTTGTTTTGGGTGGGAACTAAACCCAACGACCTCCGGCATAGCAGTCTGAGCCGCTAACCACTAGAACAACAGGCCAGCCAAGCCAATTGCAAGTTCTTTTTTTTTTGCTCGGAACCCTTATTCTTTATCCTAAAATAAAAGTAGCCTGAGTAACTTATAACATCAGTTATCTACTTGTGAAAGATCTATTAAAATTGGTCCAATCATTTCGGTGATTGACCGGAACAAACAGACAACAGACAAACAAAAATGTTACAGGTATCAAATATAATTTCACATAGACATTTAATAAAAAATAAATAATTTTACAAAAAAAGAAAATTCAATTTCATTTATAATAATATGTGTATAGATTAGGCTGACCTTACGATAATGCATGCCAGAGCATAACCAGACGTATATTATTCTCACTGTTGGGACTCAGTCTTCTCTTTTGGATTTTTTTTCCAGTGGGAAAATCATCCAATGACATCTCCTGCTCTTGGATGGAGCGGGGGGGTGTGTCAGACAACTTTACTGACCAAAAACCCACTCCGTTTCCTTCGTTGCTTTTTATACCAGGGCCGAGTCTTCCTTTCAGAAGGCCCCTACGAGGCCTCTCTCTAGGATAGGAAATGAACCCTAATCTTTCATGTGGTCCTGATGGGAGTTGGTTGATGTCACATGTCTTCGAATTTTTGGTGCAAAGACTTACCGGTTTCCTCAAGATACTTTTCTTTAGCTGTTTTGAGAGAGTAGATGAGATAAATTACAAAAAGTAAAGCACCTGTTTGGGTTTGAACTCATGACGCACAACTCGTAAGGCGGGGCCGTTATTGGTGGACCACCACTGATCTAACAATAAACGAACGCTTGTAACAAATTGTCACTTATACCTAAATCAACCTTAAATACACGACGCTAAAGTCAATACTTGAATAGAGGGCTGTGGATTACATTACCTCGGATTTTATTATTTCAAGTATTACCTATTTAGTTCTTCTTGGAAAGTTGAGATAATTTATTTTTGTGTTTTTCACTATTAAGGAAAGGGCACCTTGTAAAGTGGGTGTTATAAAAGACGACTATAAAATAAAGATTATCCTTTGACGCTGTCATTTTGTTGGCCAAACTACATAATAATTGCCAATCGTTTATAATACATACTCACATTGTTTATTAACTGGCCTGTTGGTTTAGTGGTTAGTGGCCCTGACAGCTTGGCCGGAGGTCGTGGAGGTCGCCCAGGACTAATGTTTGTGTGATGAGCACGATCATTTGTTTTGTGTCTGTGTGTAATTTATCTATAATATTTATGTATTTAGAAATATATAAGTACGTATATCAGTTGTCTAGTACTCAGAAAACAAGCTCTGTTTGGCTTAGGACTAGACGGCGTTGTGTGACAGTTGTGGAATAAAAAAACGTCTTATTCCAAGATGTAGTCTACCCGTGTCACTATGTGCCAAGTTTTATTTAAATCCATACACGCATTAAGGAGGGAAGAGGTAAAGACCGATTAACTTATTCTTATTCTATATTGTACACAAAAACTTAAAAAAGAAACAATTTGAAACAAGACAGCTAATGAAGACAGGCGACCTTAACCCACAATCGAGGATTTGCTGGTAAAACCTAAGAAATACAAGCGGGAATACGCGTTGCCGATGCCAATTAGGCAAGCCCAGTCACTAGTTTCTTTTAAAAATTTAGTTAAAGATCATTTTCTTTCACAATAATTAATTCTGCTACTATCCAAATTCAGTTCTTTCCCTTCTTTTTCTTTCTAGTCCTTTCACCTTTTTTTACTTTTTGTTTTTTCTCTATTTCTCTCTTTGAAATTGTGTAACATATAATATATATATAATATTCATGAGTTTGTGTTTTGTCTTTTATATATAATAGCTATATAATATAATTTTATATCTATGTATAGTATTATATATATTTTTAATTTAATTAAATTTATTTTGCAGTACACCGCAGTCTACCCCCTTTTTTATGTCAAGTTCCTACAGTCCATCCTAAGGTTGTCTGGTAGATATCGCTGTTAGCGATAAGACCGCCATTGTACCCATAGACTAAGTTAGTTTGTAAGTTTTTGTTACTATTTTGGTGTACAATAAAGTTTTATTCTATTCTATTCTATTCTAAATACCAAAGATTTATAGTAAAAATTCGAAAAGTTATGTGATCTTCGTTTATGCGAGCATTTACCATTCACTTGGTAAATCTTAAGATTTACTTTAAATACACGGTAAATGTCGATAAACAAACTTGTCAGGTGGTTTAAAAAAATCACGAAGGCTACGGTGGGAACGGAGCCTTCTAAACGTTTTTGGGGGGAAATCATACAGTGAATTCTTGCGCTCTAGGTTGGTGCTCACAAACTAAGACTTACTTTTTATTAGATTTTTACTGACAAAAATCACACCTTTGTCCTTCAGTTACCCTGTGTGTGGTGGGACCGCGGGTTTCCTTGTTAGATATTCCCCACGGCTTAACCTTCTAATCTAACCTATTCGAGTCGGATTCCTCTGAACCGGGGTGTTAACCATAATGATGGTCGCTACGCTATAATCATGGCGGTTAGTCCCCTCTTTGAGGAGTGGCTGGAAAGGCGTCACAACATCCTCACCTTCCGCATGACGCATGTCCTCACCGGACATAGTAAGTTCAGGAGGTTCCTGCACCGGATTTGTGCGGAAGAGAAGCCGGGGTATCACCATCGTGTGGACCGCCTGGAGGATACAGTGGAGCATACGGTGGAGTGTGACACGATTGGGCGAAGCACCGGTGTCTTCGTGGGGGCAGTCGGCGGCGGCCCAATGCTATGCAATGACTGCCAATGGCAGGTAGCTCCTTCTGCAAAGCAATTATGCTATCGAAACAGGAGGCCGCACGTGTGAAGGAACGAAATTCCTGAATTCCCGGAATCCCAGCCACCAGAATCCCGACTGCGATTTCCAGCCACCATAGGCGTGGACTTGTAGACGACGAACAATAGGGTGGCTCGCCGTCCAACCGTCTGGGAATCGACGGCGCGAAGTGACCCACACGCGCTTCAAAGAGATGTCAGTAAAACCATAGATCGAAGCCTACTGGGGCCATGGAACACAACGAAAAGGGAACCCTAGGGTCCAGGAACGCAATGCAAAAAAGGAACATAGGAGTGTGGTTTTAGTCAGTAAAAGTCTGATACGCCCTCTCGCTCTGCCCTAGAGCGTGAGAAGTAATGTAATGATTTCCCACATAAAAAAAAAACATAATGATTCTTCCCAAAACCAAGATTTTCTAACGGCCTCTGGTAAAACCTAGCTGCTTGCTAGTTCGATTTTTTCCCCTACTTTTTGACACTTACATTTACCAACTCATATTGGTAAATCTTAAGATTTATTTGTATAACTTAGATTTACAATAAATAAAAACCATTTCATTTCATTTTTAAAAGTCATTTTCGCATTTGTAATGTAAGTATGGACGTATGTTTATATGTAACTTAGCCACCTACATAAAATATTAACTTTACAAAAATGTTCTCTACTTTTCACGTAGATTATTTCCTAGGATTTTAAAAGAAGCTCGGGGTAAAATGCAGGCAAATGCAACTTTGTTAAAATTCAGTCCGTGGGTTGTTCAGCCATGTTTATTCTTGGGTGTATTGCAATCTTTACTGATGTTGTTTTTGTTTATATACTGCCAATACACCGAGGTTCATTTGAGTATTCAATCTCTGGAAGTTTTAAATTTAATATGTTCAATATGAACCAACGTTCACAGTTTCATTGATTGAGAGTGACGCATAAAATCAAGATTTTCAATGTTACTGAAAACAGACGTCATTATATTAGGAGTAACAATCAAAGCATTTATTCCTAATAAACCATTTAAAGGCACTTTTGATTTTCACGAAGCCAGACAGAAAAATGATGCTAATTGCACATTTCAATCCGAAGATCTCTGTCGAGAAGCATTTGCAGGGAACTCCGTGGTTCTTATGATGGGAAAATCGTAAAAATTGCATGGAAAACTATACAGTTTGTTTTTTCGTTACCATTAAAAACCATTTCGATTTATCTGTAGATTGATAATCTAAGGTTTGGCTTGAACAATAATTAGTGCATTAATTTTTTAGTTGTATAAATACTTTATACGCTTCTGCAGCAATTCGTTTTTTATTTTAGTTTGCTTTGATTTGACTACAAAAGACGAGTTTGAGAAGTTCAGTCTTTTGACAGAACGACGTCTGTAGAGCCAGTTTTTTCATTATTATTATTAATAATAGGTGAAATAGTTTTCAAACGCAAGTCAGTTTGACCACTATCTCGCCTGATGATAAGCGATGATGTATGTATTTTTATCCAAAAGCAGAAATAAAAACAATTTTACCAAAAATAGCACGCACGAAATGCACGCGTGAAATTCACGTTCCATTATTTCGTGCCGACAGAAAATGCAAGTTTAAGCACACATAGAGGAAAGAATACTATTTTACGCTATTCTGTATTTCGCGGAATAACGCCACTATTTCCTAGGAACACAGTCGAACAAATGCAGTACACAATTGCCAAGTAATTTATATGTGTGCCTCGACGGGAATTCCTTCAATTAAAGAAACTGGTGCAGGTTTCGTTCGATTCTGTCTTCAGTTATTAAGTTCCCAACTTGGCGTGCAACTTCACATTGTTCAGTTGTATTTTGTAACTTCTTGCATTTCTTGTAACAAGTGCGAGCCGGACTCGCGCACTGAGGGTTCCGTACAAACTTACCTATGAAAACTGTTCAATTCCCGAATTCAGTTACAAAGATTTTTCAGAATCACAAAAAAAAGATATTTTTTTGGACGTAATAAAAATTTACAGTTTTCAGGTTTTTTCTTATATTTTTGTTATGAGACCTTGCTTCATGCCAAATTTCAGGATTCTAAGTCAACTGGAAGTACCCTATGAATTTTTATTCCTTTCAGATTTTCGAAAAATTGTTTCTTGCAACATAAACAGCCGTATCTTTTTTTTTCGTTAGCTCAGAAGTTTGATTTTTTCACAGTTTCAGAAGCTTCCAACGGAAAAAATAAAAAAACGTACAAAACTTAAGATTATTATCAGAGCTATCAACTTCTATGATTATCTATACATCCCCCATGTATGGCAGCTTGTCGTGTTCTCTATAAAAGGCATTACATCACCACCAGAGATTTTGTATTAACTCAAACTAAAAACAATAGAATTCTATTTCCAGCTTTAAATAAATTCTATTTTCACATTAATATTCATTGATTTAGATCTTTCCAGCGTTTTGCCATAAAAAGATAGGAACAGAAGGTTGACTTCTTAATAAGTACGAGGTGTAACATTACTTACTGAACTTTACGTTTACGTTAGAAGTAAGTGTGTGTTCTCGCTTCAAGCATTTTTATGAGATCATTGAATTGAGAATCATGCATAATGATCAGCCAAAATAATCAGCCTTTTAATGTTCCCACTGTTGGGACTCAGGCCTCCTCTCAAGCAGAGGGAATAGGCCGTAATCCACCACGCGGGCCCAGTGCGGGTTGGTAAATCTCACATGTTTTCGAATTTTTGGTTCTAGGACATGCCAGTTTCCTTACGATGTTTTCCTTCACCGTTTTGAGAGTAATGGTGATGAAATAAATTACATAAAGTAATGCGCCTGGCTGGGTTTGCACCCGCGAACTGCAACTTGTTAGTCGGCTAGCCTCTAAGAGCAGTGGTGGCCGAGTAGTAACGAATTGAGACAACTATAATGCATATCATCTCTTTCTTTATTGTGTTTTTATTCTTCTATCGATTTTATTTGAATTGACAAAAACATACGTTTGAGAATAATGTGCTACAAGGTTTTTAGCGACATTTTTTCAAGTGAAATTCCAGGGCTGTTTAAATGATGCAAAAATTGTTTCTAGTGGATATTGTGATATAGCATTTGTGTATATTTATATCTCAAATAGACAATATGTGGGATAATTAAAATAGGCGCGACTTGGTGCTGACAATTTTAGGCCAGTATTGACTACCTCAGCGAAACTTGCTGCAAATTTGCAAAAGCGTTACGATTAGTTACATTCGTATTTTAATAGTAACTAAACTGAATACTAAGTAAACTAAATAAACTTGAAAATGGCTTAGTGCACAAACTGCAAGGATATTTTCTCACTTAGCCAAAATTGAAACTTATGCCACCATTTTGTTTTTAGGGTTCCGTACCTTAAAAGAAAAAAACGGAACCCTTATGAGATGACTTCGTTGTCCGTCTGTCTGTCTGTCAAGACTGTTGTCTCAAGGGAATCAAAATTCATAGGGTACTTCCCGTTGACCTAGAATCCTCAAATTTTTGTATGAAGCAAGGTCTCATAGCACAAGTACAGGAAAAAATCTGAAAACTGTAAATTTGTAGTTACGTCACAAAAAACCTTTTTTTGTGATTCAGAAAAATCTTCATAACTCTATTCGGGAATTGAACTGTTTTCATAGTTGAGTTTGTACGGAACCCTCAGTGCGCGAGTCCGACTCGCACTTGTCCAGTTTTTTTCAATACAAATCTCTAAGACCTCTGTAATTTTTTTTAAAAACCACGGTAGTAGGTAATATTAATTATTCTGTCAGTGATATGTGCTTAGCCCCTGTTTTTGCTTGTTGTTCAGAGTCGGCCTTCTGCACTTATAAATTAAGTGACTTACCTTAGTTGGGGCTTTTTGTTTATTATTTCACCGTTGCCTCTCCGTTTTGGTCGGTACACGTTAAACTACGTACAAACTCGGTGTTGTTTTGCATAATTAGATAAACCGTCGGTTAGCGATGAACTCCGGGGCATCAATGTATACGAATAATTTTGGGCGAGGGCAGGAGTGACCCTGATTAACTGTAGCCTGAAATTGGAGAATTTTAATGAGTTGGTTATTGTTTTATGGCGTGTTTATTCAGAATTTAAATAAAGCGTTTTTTAACCAAGTTTCGATGTATAAATTCATCATCATTATCCCGACTTCTCCCACAGCTGAGCATTCGAACAACACAAGAAAAATGACTTTTCTTGAGTCATTCTCCTCGTTTCTAAGTCAGTCTTAGCCAGATTCTACTCACGATGGCCACAGTGTAGTCAGCCCAATTTGCTGTTGCCAAAGAAGACCAATATTCTGCTTCCAGTCTTCGGACGACGTACTCCACCCATCTCATCATGATCACTGTACCTGGTAAGGTACAGTGGTCCTACCTAGTTCCATTGGAGCTCCATGAATTACTTAGCATAATAATAATCAGCCTTTTAATGTATCCCTGGAGTTTGATTTTATAACGTTTAAATTAAAAAACGTAAAGATTTTTTTTGGAGAAATATTAAAAAAAACCGACGAAAAATTCTACCACAGGGGGTCCAGAATCATGTGCTGGATCCATGGTATTCGTTTGTGCGTCGATGTCAAAGACATAGATTAATAAAAGGAGAATGTAAGGATCGTAGCAGGTATATTCTCCAGTGGCAAAAAGCAATTTTATTTTTACCATATTCAACTCCGGTCCCCAAGATACAGGCACCGCCTAGTTTGGGGACCACCGTATACTACGCAACCGAAGCCCGCAATTAGTTACAGACCAATTAATACATTAAGATTATTTAATTTAAGGTACCATTTGTAACAATGATTCAATAAATTGATTATTATTTATTTATTATTATTGTCTTACTGTAGTTTCTGCTGTATGACAAAAGGTTTGACTATGTATGTTTTCACCAAGGTTACCGATACAGCCTAAAAAATCGGCAAAATTAAGTGGTACTGGGTTGGGCAAATTGCTCTCAGAACAGATGGTCGAAAGGGCCGAAAGATTAAAGAGTGGCGTCAGTACCTATACCGCGAGATGCTGTATTATAAGGCCTCCCTTAAGAAGGTCCTTTTCAAGTCGCCTATCGTCAACATCGGTTTAAGAGCTTGTTGCTTCTTCTAATGTAATCCAATGCAATGTTTGATGAAGAAGCAATCCAAAAGAGAGATAACGCTTGAAAACTTTGTTGGCATTCGATAATTCCGCAATTACTCGAATATTTCACAAAACTTGTTCCAGGAAATCATTCAATAATCATTCAGAATCTCGATTAAATGTAAAGGTTTTTATTGAAGTACCTTTTTGTGTTTTTAATATATGAATACATTATGGAGGTTCACGTAAAACAGCAGATTTTCAGAGGTCTTTACTGGATTAGTTGTACACAAATTTATGTTTTGATTTCTATAGCTATATATTGAAGCCTAGATAATATTCCTCAAGATACTGTGTACCCAAAATATCTAGAGAAAAATGTGTGATAACAACATAATCACGTAAGAGCGGTTGTATGAAAATATACCATGAAAAAGACGCTCTTAGGCAAGTAAGAAAGAAGTAGTTCATAATTTAATCATTTGTTTTGTAAGATTATTTGTCAATTTTAACTATGAGCCTTAGTTGCCTGAAAATAAAGGATTATTATTATTTTATTATTGTTATTATAAGACGGACCTACTATGACCCGGTGACACGTGACGCACAGGACTGGTCGTTGTGGTAACGCTAGGGCGAGGTAAATGTCCAGTAAAGCATGTTTTTCGGCTGAACTGATAATATATATATTTAGAAAGTAACTCTATTAAAATTATTTAGAATAATACTGCTTATTTTAAGTGGTAGAAGAAGATACATACGAGAAGAGAGAGAAGAGAGTCCATAAGAGAGCTCTACTATTAGTTTAAACATTCCAAAACTTTATGCTTCAACCAAACTGGAGCGAGAATTACATAACACTATGCACATCCTTACTTGCCCATCAAGAGCTCAGCACACAGATTATGTACACCTGTGAACGCAAGTTTTTACGTCAGCGGTTATCGCACTAGATGAAACGAATAAACATAATGCAACGCAGGTGCGGACTCAACATGTGTGGCGTGGTGTACGGCAATGTTGGAGTTGCGTTGCTTGAAATTCCACAATAATATTACAAAGTAGAGATTAGGTAAAGAAGGACCAATTTGTAGAATTAGAAATGCATACGTTTTTTACTTTTTATTATTATTTATAGTCTTTTTTTATTTTGCTTTATTGGGTATGAAAATCATCTTATGACAAATCCCGCTCTTGGGCGGAGCCAGAAATAGTGTCAGACTTTTACTGACTAAAAACCCACTCCTGTTCCTTCTTTGCCTTCGTCCCAGGGCCCCGGGTTTCACTTTCACACTACTCGTGGCCCCAGTAGGCTTCGACCCTTACGATTGCTGGGCCCCTACGATTTGCTGACATCTCCCTGAGGCGCGTGTATAACAGTACGCGCCGTCGACGACTTGGGCTCGGTCCGGACGGGTACCGGACGGTCGGACGGCGAGCCCCCCATAGTTCGCCGTCCGCAAGCCCGCGTCTACGGTGATTATTAATAGGCTTGCGTTTGACCACTACCTCAGTAAGTGATGATGTGGTCGACGATGGAGCACGCTTGGCTAAAAGTAACCTATTCACGTAGATTGTAGCTATCAGAAAACACAGACTCCAGCAGGCGATTCCACTTCTTAGCTAGCTTAATTATTTAGGTAGCTTAACAATTACTTGGAACTTTGATTGACACACATTGCTGATAGTAGCTTAAAACTTACTACCGTGAAAGAATAAAGAAACTAATTGCATCGAAAACTTTACTCAGTATTGGGAAAGTTGACACTTAAATTTTTAAACACATTTACTCTGAACGTTTTTAACGTCCCCTTTTTTCTACATCGTTCACACATAACTATCACTTTTAGGGCTCCGTACCTCAAAAGGAAAAACGGAACCCTTATAGGTTTACTTTGTAGTCTGTCCGCCTGTCTGTCTGTCACTCTGTTAATACCCTTTATCTCGAAAATGCGTGGATCTGCGGTCCCTTAAAAGCTGTGAATAAATCCAACTTCTAGGTTAACGAAAAAGAAAGATACGGCTGTTTATGTAGCAAAAAACGTATATTTCGTCACTCTCAAGGGAATCAAAATTCATAGGGTACTTCCCGTTGACCTAGAATCCTGAAATTTGGCATATAGCAGTCTTATAGCACAGTTAAAGGAATAAATCTAAAAACAGTTAATATTATGTTATTACATCTTAAAAAAATATATTCGAAAAAATCTTCAAGACTCCATTCGGTAATTGAACTATTTACATAAGAAAGTTTGTGCGGGACCCTCAGTGTGGGAGTCCGACTCGCACTTGCCCAGTTTTTTAAATATTTATTGATTTAACAGAATAACCATGAGTCTCTTGCACGCTATAATCCATAAATATTTCCGCCTGTGAACGTGCAAATACTTTTTCTTTTAGACTTTGTGGTCTTGACAATTCATAACTGCTTACAAATGACAGTAATAATTTCTTTTTTTTCTGTTTCAGTTTGAGACAAGTTTTGTGAAAAATTCACAATTTTTTTTACATAATTTGTTACTAATAATACAGACCGCAGTAAAATAAATGTATTTTGGTAAATCTTTGCGTCTTTCTATTTCGAAATCAAGTGTAGTAATCAAACCATCTAGAATTTGCTCCGAAGGTACAATGAAGCTGCGTTGAAAAGCATCATACGCTTTTGTTATGAGTCAGTTCTCGCTAGGAATTCGGAATTTCAGAGCATTTCAGGCTAATTTATTATAGAGGAAAATAAACTCCCCTGAAACTATTTAGCGGAATGGACGCAGCTTAAATGTGTCCTGTTTGATTCAAACGAAATGTTCGTGCAGCTTTCGTGTCATTGTTGTTTGATGAAAATTAAATGAAAATTATGAGTGGCACCAAACTGGGGTAAAGTATTAGAAGTTTTATCAAATCGGGCATTGTTTTCGTGCACTGTATGGTATACTAAATCATAACGACCCTATCAATTTAAAACAAAATATTTTTTTAACTGTCAAAAATACTTAAAAATTAAAAAAAATAGCACTATCTTTCCTCTATAGTGTGATAATTATATATTTATATACATTATGTATCTATGTTCAGTATAAGGTATATATAGGTATATAAGTATTTATTAGATTTCACATACCTACTCTTCTTTTATTACACACTTCTACACACACATTTCTTCCTGTCTCTCCTTTCGCAGGTTTCCTGGAATAGTTTCTTTTAGAAATAAACAGTACCTTTGTACAATTTTTATAATAATGTATCTTCTTTTGTAATTAAATAATATATATAATATATCTTCTTTTGTATTTATGTGTACATAAATTATAAAATAGATTCTATAAAAAAAAAAAAAAAAACATGTGCAGACTTAAAATTTTATCCGTTAGTTGCCAGTATGTTTGATAGAAGATCAATGACTCTACGACTTATTTTTAATATTTATAACGTGAAAAATACACCCATTAAAAATAGAGTATCTTCCAGTAAATTCCGCAATTCTCAAGCAAGATCCTCTCCCTGCCTCAACCCCGAGTTTGACTCCTCTCAACGTTCCACCATTACTCACTGTCTTTTACGCGTTTCCTGCACTTTGTCATTCCATATATTAACACGTACATAGACTCATTTGTTAACGTACATATCAAAGCGTGAAATAAAGAAATGTCGGAAATGTTTTGACTTTATTAGGCTACCCTCTTTTGTTTTCTGGGAATCGTAATTTTTGGGTTGAAAATGTTTTGATTATTATTTTTAGAGGTCAAATCTAACACGTGCTTTGGATTATAAAATAGTTTTTTTTTAATTTGGAAAATACTAGATTTCAAAGCAACTTACCAGTAATAATTAGTAATTATCGCTTCTTCAGCATCTATATTAGATCGCTTTTCACTAGAAATATTTTGTTTATTTCTAGTTCAGCCGTGCAAGCATGAATGATGCTTGCATTTTAAGGACGACAAATAGTATGGTTGCTTCTTAAGCACCTATTAGATAGAATAGAATAAACTTTATTTTACTCTAAAAATAGTAACGTTGTTCTACAACAACGTTACAACAACTTCGTGCGTTATGAACGTTTAAAGTTAGCAACTACTACTAGTTTTACAGAAAATTAAATGTATGGGTATAATGGCGGTCTTATCACTGGCAGTGATATCTTTCAGACAACCTTAGGATGGACCTTAACTACTTGAACTAAAAAAGGAGTAGTCTTCGGTGTACCTACTGCCAGTAAATATCAATCAATTAATTATTATTTTTCTCAAGAAATATTTGGCTTTATTCCAGCTCAGCTCAGCTTGAATCATGTTTGCAATATAATGACGACCAAATGTACCAATTCAAACGTCAAATATATGAAATATTAGCATCTTGAATAAGAATTATCATTTTATGAAAATGGATTTATAAAAATCAATCAACCTAGCATTTTCTCAAGTTTACAGTTGAATATCAGTATTTTTATAATAATAGTAATAAAATATGTATAAATGGCGTAACTGGCTATCTCTACAATCAGTAATTGGGTAACACTAGTGTGTAATGCCTTTGGTAAGACTAGTGCCCGTGAAAATTATCATAGAACTACACAAATGACGGGAACGGAACCAAGACACGTGCTTTCTAAGGCCTCGTAACGTGCTTTCTAAGGCACGGAAGACATGCTAAGATCCGAACTCAGCGAGCAATGCTTAAACATGGAAATGGATTCGTGAAAATTTTATTATTTTAGTCACGAGCTCTTCCATGATGAAAATGTGGACGATATAAAAAAGCTCAGCTTCCAACGAGAGTTCTTAAATTTTATAAAAAATCATAATGCAATCCTGTAAATTAGCTATGAACTTCGAAACTGGTTCATCGAAAATCACTTAAGGACTAATCCTCAAAAGACCCAAAACAAATCACCCTAATCCAACAATTTGTACTCGTTCATATTATTAACAGAATAATCCAGCAGAAATAAAAGACGCAGATGTTAAATATTAATAACGTCGAATGTGTTGCCCTTCTTATTTCACGTGAACATAGAAAACTGGACTGAGCGTTGCCGTCACAAAAATATTACTAATTTACAAAAACCCGCAAGAAAAAAAACAGTGCGAGTCGGACTCGTGTACGAAGAGTTTCGTACCGTTCGTAGAAAATACATCTTCAGTAAACATTTTAACTGTCTAGCTATCATGGTTCATGGGATACAGCCTGGTGACAGACAGATGACAGAGACCCGTTTTTAGCCTTTAGTTACGGAACCCTAACAATACAATTGACATAGCTAATGTGTGGCCGGTACTATTTTCTGTACAAAACAGTAAAGAATGCAGCACTGACAACCTGTGACGTAAATCAATCGATCTAATTTTTCTCTCACATCTTTACTGATGGTTATTGTTAAATAGCCTGACGGGAGAACGCTCAGTCCAGTTTTCTTCGTCTATGGTAAGTATTCCATCACGTATCGACATTCTATCCGTCATCTCTGACATGTGCCTCGAGTTTAATAAGATCAAAGGTTTATTGCGGAACTAATATAGGAATTGCTGATTACTGTGGGTTTTCCGAAAATTCCAGATTATATTTTCAGTTTTTTTTTTTGTGGATTTCTTTCCATGATATTTTTCCCTGAAAGTAATTTCAGGAAAAAACTCTACTTTTACTTTATTTTACTTTTTCCTTTTTCGTGAAAAGTATTGATGGATTAGAATCGAATTACGTCAGTTATTAATAATACTAGTTCGTCGCACTAATACTTCATGTTATTATTTGAAAAACAGTTTGTATGCATGTTGTTTTTACAAAAATCTCATTTCACCAACTTGGTTGAAACTTGGCATACGAGGTTTTTTTTTTTTTTTCGGGTGGGAAAATCATCTAATGACAACCCCCGCTCTTGGGCGGAGCGGGAGATAGTGTCAGACTTTTACTGACTAAAAACCCACTCCTGTTCCTTCTTTGCCATTTTTATTTTTCCAGGGCCCCGGGGGTCACTTTCGCATCACCCATGGCCCCAGTAGGCTTCGACCCTGTTGGGCCCCTACGGTTGCTGACATCTCCTTGAGGCGCGCGTGGAACACTACGCGCCGTCGACGACTTGGGCTCGGTCCGGATGGTTACCGGACGATCGGACGGCGAGCCACCCATTGCTCGCCGTCCGCAAGCCCGTGCCTGCGGTGGCCGGAAATCGGGATCGGAATCCCGGCGGCGGTTGGGGCGTGAGGACCGTTGCCGCTGCCTCACGCGATCGGCCGCCTCCTTTGCTAGCATTACTGCTTCGCAGAAGGGGCATACGAGGAGGTAGATGATGAATATAGGATATAACAATATTTATATAATTTTATTTAAATAGATTTTTTATCTCGGTAGTATATTCTTGTAAAAAAATTTCGAATTCCGCGCATGAAAGTCGCATTTTCTATTAGAAATGATTGCGTTAGTCGCGCTCGTGAACTGAATGGTTATATTACAAAGTATATTTAATGAGTTTTTTTTTAAGGTGGGAAAATCATCTAATGACAAATCTCGTTCTTGGGCGGAGCGGGAGATAGTATCAAACTTTTACTGACTAAAAACCTACTCCTGTTCCTTCGTTGCCTTTGTCCCAGGGCCCCGGGTTTCGTTTTCACACTACGTATGGCCCCAGTAGGCTTCGGCCCTGCTGGGCCCCTACGATTTATTGACATCTCCTTGAGGCGCGAGGCGAACAGTATGCGCCGTCGATGACTTGGGCTCGTTCCGACCGGTTACCGGAAGGTCGGACGGCGGCCTATACATTGCTCGCCGTCCGCAAGCCCGCGCCTACGGTGGCCGGAAATCGGGATCGGAATCCCGGCGGATATGTAATGGACTGCGGGATTGTTCGAAAGAGTTACAGCGGCTCTGAAACACAAAGGGCAACTGAAAGAACACAGTTGGATTTAAGTCAGTTAAAGTCTAACTCTTCCTTTCGCTCTATCCAGAGCGGGAGGAGTGATTTTATGATCTCCTACTTCAAGCATTAGAAACTTACGTAATATTTTTTTGTCTAATGACTATGGCATCGTACCTACTGAGTTTTTTACAATTTCGGCAATTTGCTTATACATCGCGCTGTTTGCATATCACCTATAATTGTTGATGGGAGCACATGAATTTACTTTATATTTGTCATAAAGGTACATGTCAGTGAGACCGGATACCTGTTTTTTTCGTGTAATTTTCTGAAATCAAGAAATAAACATTTTCCTTCAAAAAATTCTATCTAACTCAGAATATACCGTCTTTTGTCTTCTTGATATATCCCGTTTTTGTAGACTAGACATCGAACAAGCTGTCTGCAGCAAAGATTCTTCCATTTTTAACATGCACTTCCTTCACGTTGCAGCGTTCAAAAACGTTTGAACAGTTTTGTCTAGAACAAAAAATATATCAGCACTAGTTTTTGCGAGAGCGTTGCCTACCTAATTATTTAAAACTAGCCACATAAAAGTAGATAATATAAAACTTATGTCACTCAGTAATAAAGTAGCATTTTACTGGTGAAAGAATTATTGAAATCAGTCCAGTAGTTTACAATAATACATGAATCTTTTCTGTTTTATATTATTAGTATAGATTATTTGGGTTATTTCCTAAGTACCCCAAATCCCCGAGGAACCCGTCCCGAAGTACCCCGAATACGATAAATATGATTACATTTCTTTTTTCTATCGATTTTAACTTGTAGGGTCGACATAGCAAGTACGTAAACGCATGTGTTTGAAATACTCGCTGCAGTATTATCAACTATCGCAAAAATTAAAGAGGACTATGGAGCAGTACATGTATATTGCATTAATAATAATAATATGTACTTTATTTCGGATATAGAAAATCCATAATGTGTTAGTAACAGAAATACTTATACAACTATGTTAGTAACAAAATGAATTAAAACAAAATAAATTGACTTTAAAATATCATCCCCTCTCAATTCATATATTTTCCCTCAGCACCAGGCCCGCAGGCATGCCTGCGGGACCAGTGCATCAGGAAAGGACAGTCTAGTTTCTCAGCAATTACCTTCAGGATGCTATTGGAGCCTCCACGTATCCTACGCTCAAAGACACAGTCAAGCACCTTAGCTGCTATAGTGGCCAAAGAGATCGGTCTGTAGTTATCTTTATCTGACGTATCCTTAGTTTTACTTTTCACAATAGGCACAACTATCGTCCTCATCAGATCTATAGGCAGGTAGGAATGCCTCACGCAGAAGTTGTACAGCATCGATAGGACCCTAGGAAGATGTGGACCCGCACACTGAAAGTGTTCAATGCTTAGGCCATCATGTCCGGGAGATTTGCCTTTAGTCATAGATTTAATAACTTCCTTAACCTCTTTTGTCGAAATGTTTAATGGCTTTCCAGACATGATGCCCTCAGTGACATGCAATTGCTCTTCTGCCCGACGTGGATCCACCGCAAAACGTCTCCTAAACATATCAGCAATCTGCCCCGGTTTCTCAACTCCATCCACACTCACCGGAACCGTAGGTTTAGGATTTAACCTCTGTGTGGATTCCAAAAGTTGCGGAAACGGTTGCGCCCATGTTCAGTTGCTAGCTTGTTCTTATTATTATTCCCTTTATTTCACTTATAAACATATTCGTTACATTTTTAAATATTTCAAAAATAATAAATAAAACATTTAAAAATATAAAAAACAGCATCCCACCGGTATCGGGAACAGGGTCCAAGCTACCGGCGGTCAGGGCTCCAGAGAAAGGAACCTCCTAACAATGCGAGCCGTGTCCAGGAGTACCGCTTTCTGAATCAAGCCCTTGATCCAGGCGCCTAACGCGAGCCTCCTAAGGTGTTGGTCGAGGCTCTTGGCTATTAAGCCATTGCCCGACACGACTATCGGCACAATGATCGCAGAGTCCACATCCCACATGTCGACAACCTCGCGAGCCAAGTCAATATACTTGATTTGTTTATTTTTCTCGGCTTTCACGAGGTTCTCGTCATGCGGGACGGATATGTCAACAATCATTGCACGCCTCTCGCTTCGGTCCACCACCACTATATCAGGCTTATTGGCTACAATAGTCCTGTCAGTGATGATGGACCGATCCCAGTACAAACTGATATGACCATTATCAAGAACTGGGTCGGGCTCATACCTGTAGTACGGCACTTCCGATTCCACAAGAGAGTATTTCAAAGCAAGTTGCTGATGGATAATCCTGGCTACAAGGTTGTGTCTATGCAAGTACTCTCCGTTAGCTAGACGAGAACAACCAGAGATAATGTGACGAATTGATTCTCCCGGACGGTGGCATGCCCGACAGATGTCAACCGTGCCGTCCTTCACAATAAATCTCCGGTAGTTATTCGTCATGATAACTTCGTCCATAATTGCACAGACAAAACCTTCGGTTTCCCCAAAGAGGTCACCGGAACGCAGCCAGGCTACGGACGCCAATTGGTCTACATCGGGCCTGTGAAGGGCCCGGAAAAAGCGTCCGTGAAGTTCCTTGCTCTGCCATACTTCCCTGCGATCGTTAGTGTCAAGCACTACCGGTTTGCGCCAGTTCTCATTAGCCAGGGCGAGCGGGGTGAGTCCTTTGTCCACTGCCACTACATCTCGATGCATGCCCACGTCGGCAGCTAGGAAATATTCCCTGAGACTGCATACCTCGCGGTTGTGTAGGGTCTTAGCATTTAAAAAACCTCGACCCCCGCACTTCCGCGGGATATACAATCTCATCACCGACGATCGTGGGTGATGCATTCGGTATGCAGTCAGCAGTATGCGGACTCTCCTATCCAGGGCGTCAAGTTCCGTTTGAGTCCATTTGAGTACGCCAAAAGAGTACATCAATACCGGCTGTTTCCGCCTGAAAGAAGGCTATTGAATACCTTCTTCAGGCGTCCAAAGAAACGCTCCTTCAACGATTGCTTCATGTCAGTGATATTGATGCCTAGAGCTTCTGACATACCCAAATACTTATAGGTTTCGGTTGGAGAGAGGGATCTCAGGTTTATGGAATCCGTGAGTTGAGTGCCCACGGATTCCACAACCTCCCCTCGCTTTACATGCATGACCGCACATTTGTCCACACCAAACTCCATCCTGATGGCACTACTGAAGGTTTCAGTTACCTTCAGTAATTCCATCAGTTGCAGACTTTTGGGGGCAAAAAGTTTCAGGTCATCCATGTAAAGTAGGTGAGATATTACCTGACCACCTCTCTTCAACCGATAGCCTAGACCTGAATTCTCCAGCAGTGTGCTTAGAGGATTCAAGGCTAGGCAAAACCAAAGTGGACTCAAACTATCTCCCTGGAATATACCTCGCTCGATCTTTACAGGTTCGCTATTCCTCTGGGTATGTCGACATCCTGGATAGCGGAGGACTGTACTCCATTGCCTCATACACGACATCAGGAAGGTGCGTAGTGTTGTATCAATTTTATACAATTCCAGCACCCTCATGAGCCATGTATGAGGAACAGAGTCATAGGCCTTCTTATAATCTATCCAACATGTCGACAGATCCTTTCGGGAACGTCGAACCTGTTGGCTAATGGTCATATCAATGAGGAGCAGCTCCTTAGTACCGCGGGACCCGTTCCTACATCCATTCTGAGAAGGTGACATGATGAAATTTTTGTCAATATGACTATTAATTTTGCTTCTCAGTATGGATGTAAGAACTTTATAGACCGTCGGCAAACACGTGATCGGTCTATAATTTATAGGCTCCGCAGTACTACCTGACTTATGGAGCAGGTGGGTTATTCCTGTTGTTAGGAACTGGGGTAGCGACCCTGACTCTAAGGCAGACTGGAACTGATAAGCCAAGCGAGCGTGCGATCTTGTAAACCACTTAATCCAGAAATTGTGCAGCCCATCCGGCCCTGGAGATTTCCAGTTTGGCAACGGACGGACTGCACGAGCTACATCTTGGGGGCTGATGTCGATTGCCCCCATTTGTGGTATTGGATCGCACGCACGCTCGACCTCTCGAGTCCAGTCACCCTCGGTGTGACTGACAGGCACCGACCAGATGCTGCGCCAGAATGAACTCATGGCGTCATCATCCGGGAGGCACGCATCAGTCACACCTTGGTCCGGTCTCTCCCAAGCCCTATAAACCCACCTTTCATTACTCCGGAATGTGCGATTCTGGGTGTATCGCTCCACCCGCCGCTTATACCTGCGGATACGGTTTGCCCATGCATATACCTTCTGCTTCAGGAAGTCGATGCGCTCTGTGACACGGGACATATAGTCTCGGGGGCTGATGTCAGTCCCCGAGAACGCCCGCCTCACAAAGCGCATCACTCTTGGGCGAGTGTTGCCCTCCCCGAAGCAGATTAGTTTGCCGATGAGTGCTCTGGCCCCACCAATACGACGCTCGATCCTGCACTGCCAAGCCGGCACGACTGGTTTATTATTATTATTATACATGTGGAAGGATGGAGAGAGAGAGGGAGACCAAAGAAAAGATGGATGGGTTGTGTGAGAAGTGATATGATAGAAAAAGGAGTTAGTGATACCATGACGGGTGACAGAAGAAGAAAGAAAGAAAGAAAGAAAGAAAAACTGTTTATTCGCGCGAAATAACGCAATCTTATAACTAGCAAACAAACATTATTAATTAATAGGGAAGATATGCGTCACATCCGCGCAAAACGGCCGAACGCTCAGCATAAAGCTGTGGCCTCACGCATTATGCGATGAACTCACAGCGCTGGTTTTCAGCGTGGGCCGGTGGCGGTGTCGACATAAAGACGCCCGAACGGTGCAGTGAACAACAAGATTTGGATACAAAAAGGATATAAAAATACATATGAATTATAAATTATAAATTAAAAGAAAATAAAATTAAACTAAATAAATAAGAATAAAAAAATAATAATAAATAACGTGACAAATACATTAATATAAAGCGGCAACACCACGACGCGCCCGAGCAACTTGTTTTCGTAATCTGTGGCAATTTGCACACAGACGCTAATACGTGATTGGACGCGACCGCGATGCTGTTCACAAAGCACTTTGACAAAAGGATATGACCGAATGTGACGAAAGCTATGATGGTTTTGGAAATTCAAATGATTCTTGTAAAGTACTATGATGGTTAATGTTTGTGACAATGTTTAAAGTATTTGTGACGGGATTTGAAATTAGATGAACTCAAGAGAAGCGAACACGGGGACAGGTAAGGTTGATCAAATTGTTCACTCACATTCACATTTCTTTGTGGAAAATTCCAGGAATAGGTTATTATGAAACAAACGGGACGAAAGAATAAATATAATTAATTTATCTGTAAGTAGATCAATAATGGATTACCCAGTCAACAAATATGAATAGTAGTAAAATTAAAGTTATATATTAGGCATTGTAATAAATGTGATCTAATTGTAAAGAGTGTATTAAAGATAATTTTTAAAACGTATAATTAATATTTGTGTTCTTTGTAGGTTCTTAGCGTTATATTTAAAAATAATATGGCAACGCAAACCGACAGTAGCGCAACACACCACAGGGACAAGACAATGAATGCCAAGCCGCTGGAGATCCAAACCAAGTACTGCAGGTATGCATGACCCATGAGGTGACAAAAGTTTATTGTTGTGAAAGTTGTGCCAGCAAGAGTAACTTTTTATGGTTATATTTAAATGTTTGTATTGATTTCAGGCCTCGCATCGGTGGAGGAATGTTATTCCAGACCTTCGTCCCAGCGTACTTGAAGGAGCCCCTAAATGCTGCGGTTTTGTGTCGCGGCGCTGATAGTGGAGCAACCACAGAACGAAGACCATACTTGTAGTGTGTTTGTCGCCAAGTAAGTTTATCAAATAGATAGCGTGGCTTTTGGGTTGTTACAATGCCAAACAGCAAACTAGCCAAATGCAGCCTACGCCTAGCAGCCATTTTCAACATTTTCAGTTGATTTATGTATGGAGTCACATGACTCCTACGTGGGACATGTACACAAAAGCGAACACATGCATTCTGGATGCGCTGAATCAGTCTGTCTGTCCTAGCAAGCAAACATGGCCCATAAACCGTGTCACAGTAGTTGAGTTTTGATAAGATTAGGCTGTCAACAAGCAGCTTACGGAGTGGGGTGCTAAGGTATTTTCGTATCCCATACAAAACCTTTAGCCTGTAAAAACAATGTCTTAGTGCACTTTTTATATGGGCCTCAAAGCGCAGCTCTGGCTCCAGAATCAGCCCCAGGTTGCATGTCTGCTCTATACGCTCAATTTCCTCTCCCCCAATCATGACCTCAGGCTTGGCTAACAGTATTGCAGCAACTTGTTTCTTTGTGCCCAGCACCATGAATTTCGACTTAAGCGGATTCAGGACCAAAGAGTTCTCCTCAGACCAGGCCACAACCCGAGCCAAGTCCTCATTCACCCTCTGTACAGCCAATGACGTGTCTTCCCCTTTAAAGGATATGTACAACTGGATATCATCGGCATACATATGATACTTGCAGTTTATGAACGATCCAGTTACATCAGCGCTATAGAGGGTGTACAGAAGAGGACCCAAAATTGATCCCTGTGGGACTCCCCTCATCACAGGAAGCGGGGGGGAAGATATAGTTGATCCATCTTCCCTATGAATTTGCACAAACTGAGACCTATCAGTTAGGTAGCTATTAAACCAATCCACAGCGTCTCCGTTGAAACCATAGTATGCTAATTTTGACAACAGCAGATTGGTATTAATTGCGTCGAAAGCCCGTGAGAAATCCAATAGGACCAGGATCGAACCCTCCCCCGATCACGTGCCTCAAGGATATTGCCCACAACATCAGCCAGAGCCGTTGCAGTACCTCTGCCCTTCCGAAAACCGGACTGGAGGTCTGGAAGAATGTTATTTGTTTCCAGATACTCAATAACTTGTGAGTACACTACACGCTCCAGGATCTTCGAAAGGCAGGGCAGGATGCTAATTGGCCTAAGATCCTTCATGTTGGCTGGGTCATTGGTTTTCGGGATAGGGCGCACCATCGCACGTCTCCATAGCTTAGGGAAGGTGCGCGTCTCAATGAATCTGTTGATGATGTCAGTGATGGCTTGCAAGGTAGTTGGCAACGCGACGGCGACAGGACAGAGTGGAAGAAAAAAAACGTATTGAACCGACTCCAAATAAAACGTGATAAGGGCAGTTATCTGCTGACGGTACTGTTAACCTAAACTGACTTTTAAAACTAGTTTATCAAGACAAAAATAAAACGGGGTACTCTGGGACAGATGCTTCAGGGATCGGGGTACTCAGGGAATAACCCGATTATTTCACGAGTTTGTACCTACTACTACTATAATAAAATTATCACCTCTTTTCTGTGGGTGAAGAATTATAAAATAACAATATTCGGGGAATAAAGTTCACTAGTGGCTTTTAAAATTCCTACGTCATCATTATCTTGTTTTAAATTACATACTAGCTAATTCCAGCTACTTTGTCTGCGTGAATTATATTCAACGGGAAATCACCACTGGGGTAAAAGGGATCCTATCTCTTAATCTAGGCCACGATTTGCAAGCGTTCCATTTACCCAAACCCTTCAGATAAAGTTTATGATCAGCTGTTAGGGTGTGATTGATTTACAAACTTACATAATGTCATATTAGGAAGACAGCATATAACTGGCAGGTCTTTTTTTTTATGGAAAATCATAAAATATCTCCTCCCACCTTGACCCAACCTACCCTGGTTCGAGTTAATAAAAGTCTGATTCTCCCTCTTACTTCACTCTTTGACTTCCCGCTTGACTGTGATCCCAACTGATGCAGTGATGTAATAATGAAACGCATTAGTTTATTACGAGTAAGAGCCTAAATTTACTCTTGCCTTGAAGACACCTAAATTACAATCGGGCAAAAAAGGCCGACAAAATATTGTTTCTTGTATGGGAAACCCCTTTCTTTCTAAATTAATTTTATTATTTAGAAAGAAAGAAAAACAGTTTATTCACGCAAAATGACGCAATCTTAAAACTAGCTAACAAACATAATCAATTGATAGGGAAGATATCACATCACATCAGCGCAAAACGGCCGAACGCTCAGCGTAAAGCTGCGGCCTCACGCATAATGCGATGAGCTCACAGCGCTGGTTTTCAGCGTGGGCCGGTAGCGGTGTCGACATAAAGACGCCGGGAACGGTGCAGTGTACAAAAAGATTTGGATTGAAAAAGGAAATAAAAAAGAATTATAAATTTAAAAAAGGAAAATAAAATAAATAAACAAATAAGGTGACAAATACATTCATATAAAGTGGCAACACCACGACGCGCCCGTAGCACAATTTGAGCAAATCGTGCCATGTCTTTGTCATTTGTTGTAGTGGCAATAGAAATTGACATTCTATGTGAAAATATCTCAACTTTCTATCCCTTACGGATAGACGGGTAGACAGCGGAGGCTTAGTAATCCCCTTGGCATCCTTCCGGTACAGTTAGGCTCGCCATAATCATGGTGGTGAGTCCCTTCTTTAAGGAGTGACTGGAGAAGTGGCACGGTGTCCGCATGACGCAGGAGCTTAACGGACATGATAAGTTCAAGAGGTTCCTGCACTGAATCAGGTGGCAGAAATAACCAGGCGTCATCATTGTGTGGATAACCCGGAATACTGGGAACAGGAAGACTGCAGAAGGCAAATGGTTCAAGTATTGATGATTACCCTTCCGAAAATAAAAGTCTACCCCAGACTTTCAACAACATAAGTTGACTATCTGAAAAGGAAACCCATGGTCTTAGAACACAAAGGGCAACTTAAGGACACAGGTGTAGTTTTTGTCAATAAAAGTCTGGCACGCCCTCTCGCTCCACCCAGAGCGGGAGAAGTCATTGGATGATTTCCCACCTTAAAAAAACGCATACCTAAAACAGAGTCTACACAACATTTTCAGTACACTAGTAGGTACAATAATTTCTAAGCCGATGTCATTGCGTCAATTGTTAGTCGGTCTCCGATACGTCCAACGTCCGTCTGTCTGCATTTCGATGTCTGGTGACGTGAGGGCTGTCCAACCCCAATTTGATTTACTGTGACAGCAAGTGCTAGATTGTATCTTCAATGATGTATTGGAATGAATTTGTGAGTATAAAGGAGTGATTAATGTATGAGATTGGAGATAGGGAGGTTTGAAATACTTTTTTGGATAGATATTAAATATTGATGTGTGGAAATAGTTCCTTGTTTGAAAGTTGTCATGGTATGAAGCGAGGTTGAATAAAACAGCTTTGCAATAAATAGCCAGTCTTTAAAAAAAACCGGGCAAGTGCGATTCGGACTCGCGTACTGAGGGTTCCATACAAACTTATATACCTATGAAAACAGTTCAATTCCCGAATTGACTTACGAAGATTTTTCCTAAAGTTTTTTTGTGACACAACTATAAATTTACAAGAAGACTTAAGACCTTGCTTCATGCCAAATTTCAGGATTCTAGATTGACGGGAAGTACCCTATGAATTTTGATTACCTTGAGAGTGTTGAAGTATACGTTTCTTGCGACATAAACGGCTGTATCTTTTTTTTTCGTTAAGCCCGATTTACTTTTTGGGGTATGGAACCCTAAAAACAGAGAGATACTTGTTCTTTTCATGATACTTGTTCTATACCAAAATGCATCACATATTACGGAAGATTTTTCGTTACATTCAAAAGCTCCTTATAAGTTATAATTTGAAAATAGAAAATTTCTATCACATTTTTTTTATTGATATAAATCAGTGTTTGACACATGTAGAGTTTCAGTTGCATCTAGTAAAATTCACTCGATAAATAAATATAATAATAATAATTTTATTCAATAAGTAGTTTGTACAAGGTATACAGAGTAGTCTTAAACACTAGAGAAAAACAGTACACTCAGTATAAAGTGGGTCCTAGGACTCTCCCTTTCCTAAACTAGGCTGAAATTCTGTCTGTATCTTAGGAAAGAGTTTCCAATTATAAATTGTCAGAAAAGTACCATAAAATGGCTTAAATAATATTGAATTTTTTATTTGATAATATTAACGTTATTGTTTTATGTTTGTTATCAATTTCATTTGACGATTTACGGATTAACAAAATACAATTTCACTAGGTAGAAACTACTGAATGCTCTTGAATAGTATGGCGCTATTTTTCACCAGAACCATGGTTTATCGACTTTTTAGGTCGTGTGTATACATACGAAATCGATAAAATAGCGATTAAGTTTAATAAAAAATTATGACCTATTAAAACTGAAACCTCCGAAACAGGTAACTGTCATGAACAAAAGTCACACAAGACAAACTTTCTCAAAATGTCGCTTTACACATTCTACCCACCAACACACGACCCGGACCCTCCTCCAATACGGGCCATCATAACTTCTCAGTCCTTTAATTACATTAACATTCGACTTCTAAAGTAAACATAGCTTGTTAATTGCTAAGCGAATTTTCTTCAACTTGAATTCCCCTCACGTTGTCTATAAACTACCTCCAACGGTTAACAGGACGCGGTTCGTTTTATAAATAGAATCCTCTAGAAACAAATTTTAAGACGATACTGTATTGTTGGCTAATGGGATGGTCTTTTCAGGGTTATGTACCTCAAAAGCAAAAAAAAAACAGAACCCTTATAGGATCACTTTGTTGTCCGTCTGTCTGTCTGTCTGTCAAGACCCTTTATCTCGGGAACGCGTAAAGGTATCGAGTTGAATTTAAAAATCTCCTGCAGAGTCTCCTGCAGAACCTGGGAGGATATCCTCTTCCTCATGCTTTTTGCTACATTCATCGCTCGCAGTATCTACTGCTTCGTAGGTCTAGACTAGAGTAGAACGGGTTCGAGTGTGTGGAAATGTTAAAGCGGTAGGCATACACGGTGGTTGACGGCCCGTTATATACTAGAGAAGTGGCCTGATTCACCGCAGTAGAAATATTTTAAGGCTGATTATTCTACTCGGTTACTGACGTGCAATACTAAGATGAAATTCTGTTTAAATATGTCAAAATTCTGTTAAAATAAAATGAAATTCTGTTAAAATAATCAAAATAAAAAATATCTCCAATGCTATGGAAGAAATTTGAGCAAAAGATGGATGCCAGAGACAGATCTATGAAACAAAATGGCTCGCTGATACTCAAATAATGCTGATTAACAAAGTAAAGCACCTGCCTAGGTTCGAACCTACATCTTAGAATTCGCAAGTTGAGTCCTTTTACTACTGGGCTACCACTACTACCACTGCTCTCAATAGTTTTATTGAATAATCAATTTACGATTATGTGCGGTATTTAGATCTAGATATATTTAGATCAATAGTGAGAATCAGTCAATGTCTATGTTTTGAGTGACCAATAACTTTCTATTACATTCCTGAAAAATTTGGAAAAACAACTTAAATCTTTGCCTAAAATGTTATCTGGTCAACAGCGTCAATAACACAATGAATAATGTTTAAATTTGATACGCAATTACTTCACTGGACAGCTCTATCGTTTGTCCAATCATACATTGTATCGAAGGTAGGTACTAAATTGAGTCAACGGTTCAACGCTACACTCAAATTAAACTCCTAAGCGACCCCCATCTACCAGCCATTGACATGCTTTACGTTGACAGGTCTTGTGGTCGCCTGGATGCCGTTTGGTAACTCCGGCATTTGGTCGCAACCTCCTAACTCCTGCGGTCAGTCTGAAACAGGCCTTAGATTCGGCCGGTAGCGGTAACTCACTAATCGATTGCAAATGAAATGTAGACAATTTATTAGAAATTGTTTATTGAATAATCTGGAGTTGCATTTTGTCTGTAGGTATTGAGTTTTTCATTGCTTAGAGTTTTATAAGCGATTTAATTTTAATAAAAGAAAAAAGAAAGGAAGAAAAAACGTTTATTCATGCCTCACACCTATTCCACCAGCACCTAGCTCATGCTAATTTAAGATATTATATTTATAGTATAAATGAGAAAGTAACTGTCTTCTAGGTATTACTTTACGCCTCAACAGCAGAACGAATTTGGGTGGAACTTGGCACACGGGTAGACCACATAACATAGGATTTTTATTCCGCAAGTACCATATGTTCTTTTAGTATAATTTTCGATGTTCATGCGGTCAAAACCGCTGCAATAACCTAGTTTCAATATAGGGGGATTTTATTACTAGTTGTGTTGATATTACTTAATACTATTGTTTATTTATTATCAAACTCAATACGTCCAAGAGGTTCATATGTATTCCCGGAAAGGTTAAGGAATACAAATCTTCGTGAATGTAAGTTTATCTTTATTCAACCGGTTACGTTTTAAGAGTCAAACATCAAACGTGTTCTTATCAAAAAACCTTATTTGCAAGATTAAAGACTACGTTGAAGACAAGTTTTGTTTGATTTCTTTTACAGATGTGACTTCCTGTATAGCTATATTAACTACGTTATCGTATTAAAAGTGTTTTAAATGTTCCATCTTTGTTTTGATGTTTTTGTTTATTCATGACGTTGTTCTTGATATTGACGTTGCAACACTTGTAGATTATTTAGACCAGACACTAACTTCATTACAGAATATGATTTGAATAAAAATTAGTGTTACTATGTTATAATCAGGTCATAATTTTTTTAAAGGTTAATTTCTATAATTATAGCTTTTTTATAATGTGAAAGTAACAACATTGTAGACTATGCAACCTCAAAAGTTCTTTTCTATTTCGATCAACGTATTTTATTTTGTTTATTTGATTCAATGTTAACTGGTCCACACTCTCTCCGAATATCAATTAATATTGTAGTATGAAAATCATAAAAATAATAAAAAGCAAATAAAAGCATAACCGTGAAGTTTTCTGCCGGTTCTATTTTATGCGAAATTACTTATCGGAAAAATGCACTGGTTTTTGACTTTTTGTATGTACCTACCCATGTAAGCCGATGTGGAACTTTAAATTAAAAACATAAAAATATTTTGAATTGAATCGTAATAAGCTATAAAAAAACTGGGCAAGTGCGAGTCGGACTCACGCACTGAGGGTTCCGTATAAACTTACGTATGTAAATAGTTCAATTCTCGAATGGAGTCTCGAAGATTTTTCCAAATCTCAAAAAAGTTTTTTCTTTGTGATATCACAACAAATTTTCTGTTTTCAGATTTATTCCATATCGATACTATAAGGCCTTGCTTTATGCCAAATTTCAGGATTCTGAAGATACGGCCGTTTCTGTCGCAAAAAATAACGTATATACATTCTAAAAAAAAACAAAATTCATAGGGTATTTCTCGTTGACCCAGAATTCTGAAATTTGGCATAAAGCAAAGTCAGGTAAGCACAGATATAGGAATCTGAAAGCTTTAAAGTTGTTTAAAAAAATACTGTAGGATAAATCAAAAGACTAGTTCATTATACACTGGGTTTTATTGTTTCCAATATTAATAACAAGTTTTTAAAGAACAAATAACATTTCATAAGCAATACGTTACACATTCATTAATAATTATAGTTAATATTCTAATAGTTTTACTCACAATTATTAACATAGAAGCAACATATTATCAAACATCAAATACCCTCAATTTATTATTTAACTTACTTGCAAATCACAGGTTGTTAACTCCACAAACGTCGGACCGAAACTGAGAGCGCTATAATGGTGACATGCCCTTTGGTAGGTGTAGGGTTTTGCGATCTCGGCCGTTACAAACATTTTCTTTAAATTCAAATTATTTTAGTATTGTTTTGCAGCTACTATGTGTTATTTAATGGTAACTAATACCCAAATTAATAATTGATAACCAATGTACGACTTATTATAACATAAAAGAGGACTTTTAAAGGATTCGGAAAAAATTTCGAGTCTCCATTCGGGAATTGAACTATTTACATACGTAAGTTTGTTCGGAACCCTCAGTACGCGAATCCGACTCGCACTTGCCCAGTTTTTTTCTTTTCAAAGTTAACACATTACAGTTTTATTATCCTTGTCATGTCTCTTTATTGGACGCTATTTTGCACAAATAAGAAAATCAGATTCACAGTTGCAAGTCTTGCATTGCGCGTATATTTTAATTTATTTCCCCGGCAGGTGTGTTGTGGTACGAAATTGTGTGATTCGGAGACAAATAAGTAACTCTATTAAAATGTGGGTAGCGGAATACGAGGAGAATAGTCGGTAAAATTATTTTGAAAGTAGTTTTATTTTATGAGGTATACTGTCACGAAATGGGATTGTCGTCTTGGGATACCTACTGAAAATAGTGAAACAAAAGTTGGACCTGTATTATTGATATTGTGGCTGTTTTCCGGAATTAATAGTAGTTCAGTGAAACGCTTACTAAAATAAGCTGAGGTAGGTACTTGGAATAAGTTAGGTGAAAAATATCGTGGAAGAAAAATGTTTAATCGGCAATTTAACATCCTACTAAAATCTTTCAGAATCAGTAAGAGATTGTCCGTGTGAGTCTGACAAAGTCTGCGGTATTGTTTAATGGAGTAACCGCAGCCCTAAAGGGCAGACGGCAACTGACAGAACACAGGAGGGTTTTAGTCAGAAAAAATCTGAAACAACTTTTCGCATCTGGGGGGACCCAGAGTGAGAGAATTTAATTTGATGATTTAAAAATAATATATAATGCTCATTGAGTTATTTTTATTTGACATAAAATTTAAGTCTTACATCATTTTTTTCTAGTTATTCAATAAAACTATAACAATAAACTTAACTCAGATTGTCGCGGACACTAAGCGCCGTAGGTTTATGTTGCACCATAACATCTAGATTTCTTACCGCCTTGATCATGGCGTGCCCAGCTTAGCAGTAGTGGAAACGGGTTTAACTAAGCTATATTTTTATATGGATGCTTACTACGTATAGTGACAGCACTACCGCTCCCCGTGATTTCCGTACTGTCAATACGACACAAACCTCGAGCTGCGCATCTTCCTCGCAAAGCTACGTCGCGGTGGCGCATCTTCATAACTTAGCGTCACTGGAAACGGTCTCATAGAGTCGTAGACTAGCTTTCACATCCTTGCAGCATAACTGCATAGCACACATAAGGTGGAAAAGCAACCATAGCCTCCAACAAAAATGTTCCAAAACACAGATACCCTCTTATAAACTACGTATAATAAACCATGTGGTGCCAAACTAGGTTTTGCCGGCCAGCAAACAGTAAGAGTTGGCAATTCCAACAGTCAGACGGACAAATGCTTCGCAAGAATGGTCTACAAATTTATGGCAACAATTCGTTAACTCTACAAGGACGACGGACGTGAAGAATGCGTCTTTATGCGTCTTCGAGCTCAGCCATTACGGGACCTCTTCTTATTTTAATGTACGGTTTTGTGGGGAAATTGAAAAACTTTTGTTGTGTGGTCAAATGTTTTGTGGCACGTAAGAGGTAGGCATAGGTTTATATAATGTGAAATAAACAAGAAAATACCACAATAAAATAATATTATTGTTTTATGGTTTTAGACTGTCAATATTCTCAAAAAATAAAAATACTGAGAAAATACAATAAAAATATTGTATTTTGCTTCAGCTAAAATATAAATAAAGCCGTAGTGTAGAGTTGTAGCTGTAGCGGCGTAGTAGACTAATATAAAATATGACAAATTAGCAGAAATAGTGTTAACAAAACAAAATATGCGACATCGTATGTGCATCGTCACAGCAGCGAGTTAGTGTGCGTAATTGTATAGTTCTATATAGAAGAAAGTAAAATTAAAACAAATTCATCAATTTATTACATCACTAGTTTTTACCCGTGGCTTCACCCGCGTACATAAAATATAGCCTATGTCACTCAGGAATCAAGTAACTTTCTATCAGATATTACCTGCTACAAACAAAAAATAAACTGCCTCTTTATATTATTAGTGTAGATATAATATGATATAGAAGCTTGGCGTAAAAATTTCCTGTATATATAAGTAACAAACAATCTCACGAACATTTACGTTACAACATTTTTTTAGTTTTCGCTGAACATGTTTTCCTTTTGATTGATGCCCATGCGGTGTACAAAACTAGTACGTCACCTTTCACCGTCCGCCATATTGTAATTAGAATGATGTTACTTAATTAAACATGTATTGTCATTCAAACCGAACATATCTGCATAATTTTAGCTTGATCGGTCAGCTTTAATTGCTTCAAAATCCATTTGCAAGATTTGGCCGTAACAAACAAACATACATACAAATATAGCAAGTTAATTAAATAACAAAAGCTTATATAAAATTTTGAATCATCAGTATTAGCCTTTAGAAGTTGGCTGCTGGGATGGCCGCTCCTATTTGCTCATGAAAGTTGCTGAAATCGAGAAAAAAAATTTTTTTCTGCAACATCCATCCAGTTGTTGTCAGCCTCTCTGAGAAAATTGTCTCTCCACCTAACCAAATACGAGTACTATTGACTGACTGACCTGTTCACCTGACCACTGTGACCTGTTGACTGACTGTGCTGTTGTGTGTGTGCTGTGTTGTGTGAGTGGACCGGGTTGACTGGCCTGTTGGTCTAGTGGTTACTGACCCTGACTGCTATACCGGAGGTCGTGGGTTCGATTCCCACCCAGGACAAATGTTTGTGTGATGAGCACGATCATTTGTTCTGTGTCTGGGTGTAATTTATCTATATAGATAGATAGATAGATAGATATATTCTTTATTGTACACCAAAAATGCAAATTACATTAGGAACTTAATATTAATATAGTGTCACAATGGGCGGTCTTATCGCTAAAAGCGATTTTTTACAGACAACCTTAGGATGGATTTGATAGAGAAGGAGAAAAAAGATACGCAGGTAGTTCGTGGGGTACTATTTACATATATACAATACATAAACTAATAAATTTCATATAATACAAACACTATATAATATACATATATATATAAATATATATATATATATATATATAATTATAAAAAATCAAAGAAATGATGTACGTAATGACGACATTCAAGAGGAAAGGTAGTGATCCTTAACCATATCTTTAAAAGTCGTGAGTGTTTGAGCTTGCCTTACCGACACGGGCAAAGCATTCCACAGCCGCACTGCTTGAACTGTAAACGACTTGTCATAGAAATTGGTGGAATGGCTTGGCATCTCTAGCCTCAAGTTTTCCGATGACCTAAGATATCTAGTATGTGTGTCATGAAGGAACTTGAAACGTTCTTTAAGATATGCAGGGGTTTTAGGATTGAACAGAACACTGTAGAGCATAGACAAGATGTGTAAGTTCCGGCGAAGACGTATTGGAAGCCACTTGAGTTTCGTACGAAAATCGGATATGTGATCATACTTGCGCAAGCCAAATATAAATCGTATGCAAACATTTTGAAGCCGCTCAAGTTTATCAAGTTGTGCCTCAGTGAGATCGAGATAACTGACATCAGCGTAATCAAGGATAGGGAGTAAGAGTGACTGAGCAAGTGCAATTTTAGTGGCAGTTGGCAAAAAGTTACGCAACCTTCTCAGGGACTTGGCAGAAGCAAATATTTTGCGACTTACCTCTTGTAATTGGGGACCCCAAGAAAGATGCTTGTCTATCCAAATGCCCAAGTTCTTAACCTTCTCGCTTATTGGAATAGCAGTACCGTTGAATAGAACCTGTGGCAGCTGGGACCAGTTTACCTTGGGCATCAACCTAGAGCTGCCAACAACAATGACTTGAGTCTTCGATGGATTAACCTTCAGACCGTGTGCCTCACTCCACTCACAAATTGAAGCCAAGTCCTGGTTAATGATGTTGATAGCGGCATCCAAATCCGTATGGGGAGTTTGTCTATAAACTTGCAAATCATCAGCATAGAGGTGGTAGAAGGAAAGAAGTTTTTTGGAAATAGAATTTATGAAAATTGCGAAGAGTAAAGGAGATAAGACGCCACCCTGAGGAACACCGGCAGAAGTATAACACCAAGAAGAACAGGACTCATCTATGGAAATACGTTGCCGGCGGCCATACAGGTAACTACGAAACCAGTCAATCACCGTTGGAGATATGTTAAGAGAGCGAAGTATGGCGAGTAGGATATCGAAATCGACGGTATTGAAGGCGTTGCTAAAATCTAGTAAGCAGAGAACCGTCATATTTCCTTTATCCATACCTAGACGTATGTCATCAGAAACGTTAACCAGGGCTGTGGTGGTGCTATGACCAGGACGAAATCCGGATTGGAATGGATTCAGCAGACTATTCTTGCAAAGAAAAGCACTGAGCTGATTGTGGACCAGGCGTTCAAGGACTTTAGAGAGGAAAGGCAGTATGGAGATTGGTCGATATTCTGAAAAGGAAGTAGGATTTGATTTTTTGGGCAAAGGAGTAATTTTGGCCTCTTTCCATATTGATGGAAAGACACCTTTGGAAATGGAATAATTAAGGATATAACACAGGATAGGAAGGATTTCATCAAGGACAGGGAGTATCATTTTCCGACTGACACAATCGCTGCCAACTGCGTTAGACGTGATTGAAACTATGCTCTTCTTAACATCACAATCAGAGAAATGACTAAAATTAAATGGCGAATGATCCGGGGTTGGAAGGTTAGAAAGATGGTTTAACGTAGATGCCTTCGAGGTCCCATTATAGTAGGACGAAGATGAGAAATGTTGATTAAGAAGATCTATGTCTAAGTCTTTAGGAATCGGTTCTTGGCGTGATTTTCCAACTCCCATAGATTTAAGAAATTTCCAAACTTTAGCTGGATCACCGTTTTCAACAGATTCATGAACATGGTGGCGTAGTGCATCCCTACACACCCTATTGCTGCGATTGCGTGCTTTAAGATAAAGGTCACGGTTAGATGATGTGGGCCGGCATTTAAACTTGGTTTTACATACTGCCTTCTTGTGCATGAAAGAAATAAGAAATAAGAAATATTATAAGTATGTTTATCAGTTGTCCAGTACCCATAACACAAGCTCTGCTTAGCTCGGAACTAGACGGCGTTGTGTGATAGTTGTGGAATATTATTCATTTATCGAAAGTTTTCCAAAATTTTTCAAAAAATAAACTTCTCCCACTCAGTTTTTTTTTTTTTTTTTTTTTTCGGTGGGAAAATCATCTTATGACATCCCCCGCCCTTGGGCGGGGCGGGAGATAGTGTCAGACTTTTACTGACTAAAAACCCACTCCTGTTCCTTCGTTGCCTTTCGTACCAGGGCCGAGTCTTCCTTTCAGAATCAGACCCTTGGCCCCAGTAGGCTTCGACCCTGCTAGGCCCCTACAGTTGCTGACATCTCCTTGAGGCGCGCGTGGAACAGCACGCGCCGTCGACGACTTGGGCTCGGTCTGGACGGTTACCGGACGGTCGGACGGCGAGCCACCCATTGCTCGCGTCCGCAAGCCTGCGCCTACGATGGCCGGAAATCGGGATCGGAATCCCGGCGGCGATTGGGGCGTGAGGACCGTTGCCTCACGCGATCGGCCGCCTCCTTTACTAGCATTAATGCTTCGCAGAAGGAGGCGACCGCCTGCCACTCCTCCTCACTCCGGACCATGGCTTGTACCAAGGCCCGGCGCGAGAGATCGCCGCCGCTCCCACTCTGGTTGGAGCGAGAAGTAGTGCCAGACTTTAACTATCTAAAACCCACCCGTGTTCTTTTCGCCGTCCGGATCCCGATCCCGATTTCCGGCCACCGTAGATGCGAACTTGCGGACGGCGTGCAATGTAGCTGGAGATGTCAGCAAACCTTAAGGGCCCAGCAGGGTCGAAGCTTACTGGGGCCATGAAAACCCAGGTCTGGAATGCAAAGCAACGAAGGAACATAGAAATGGGTATAGTCAGTAAAAGTCTGAAACGCCCTCGCACTCCGCCCAAGATATCATTGAATGATTTCCTTCCTTCAAAAAAAAAAAAACCGTGTTCCTTTAGTGTTCCGTGTTCCGTGAGGCACACAACTACATTTTTTGTTACTTCTTTTTTATTTTTTTTTGTTTCCTGTTTATCCTATATTGTGTTTGTGCCTTGTGCTGTACCAAATAAATTCTTTTTCTTTCTTTCTTTCTTCTTTAATTGACCCTTGCGTTCGACGTAACTCTTTCGAACTATCCCCCCAGTCTTGCAGGTCTTAAACTTACCTAGAACATACAGTGAGCTGTTTGTGATTCAAAATAAACTTGAAAGTGTCATTTTTCCTTTACATCAAGCTGAAGCCATCATCATTTCAGCTGAAAGACGTCCATTGTTGGACATAGGCCTCCCCGAACTGTCACCACAATGAACGGTCCTGTGCGTCTCGCATCCATCCGATTCCCGAAACTCTTACTAGGTCATCGGTCCACTTTGTAGGAGGCCTTCCAACGCTACTTCTTCCGGTACGTGGTCGCTATTCCAGAATCTTTCGGCCCCAACGGCCATCTGTTCTTCGGGCAATGTACCCTGCCCATTGCCACTTAGGTTTGACAATTCTTCGTGATATATTGGCAACCTTAGTTCTCCTGCGGATATCTTCATTCCTGATTCGACCCTGCAAGGAAACTCCAAGGATAGCCCTCTCCATTGCCCTTTGGGTGACTTAAGGGCTTCTGATGAGGCCCATTGTGCCATATGCCATCACTGGCATCACGCACTGGTCATAGACAAGCTAAAGTTATTTGTAGTCAAATCAATAAACTCGTCTGGAATTCAGGTAGGGCTCGAAACAACGGTCACAAATAAAACTAAATTATGAACCGTCAGATTGGCCGTTCAGCGCCCAGGCAAGTACTATAGCAATCCTTACTTTCAGCCTACTTTTACGACCAACCAGACATAATAAACGGACAATAAATTTTTTGTATATCTTTTACAGCCAAACCTGCCGAAAAAACTGAAATAACATACCAGTGAAACGAAAAGGTATGTAATAAGACAGTGACGTAAATGTAGGTGCCTACCTGTAGTTGATTCTATAAAAAACTAGGATAGACAATTCTATTTTTAGAGGGGATCTTCAAAGAGAATCTTGGATTGCTTGTTCTTTACGCTACCTATATCAACACTGAGGATACGCTCACAAAGAACTCGCCGTGTTTACAACCTCTTAATAAAATATAGACACTAAAAATGTATACCTGATTCTGTAGACTTCTTTCATAAAAACTGATAAAAATAGTTCCTACCAAGATTTTCTTTAGGTACTTTTCTCTTTTATCCTTACTTATTATATTTATACATATTATAAAACAAGTCCTCATCGCGTCTATTGGTTTGTCTATTCGCTAAAAACTCAATCAAAAACTGCTGAATGGATTTTGTTGTGGTTTTCACCATGCATATTCTATTAGAACATCATTAAAATCACGAATTTTAAAAATTTCTAACGCACGTGCGATGCTCACATTTCTTTAGTAGATATAACAATTGGAGAAGATAACCAGAATCAGTATTTTGTTCCTGTGTGATGTAACAATGTCTTATATATATTTTATCTGAATAAAGCAATCAAGAGTTAAAATTGTTTTAGTTCATATCTGATTTATCTTTGTCTTATTGATGATCCTAAAATTAAATGTCTTCTAAACAAAATTCAGGCTTTCAAGAAGCTGGTATTGGCACGCAGTGAGTACGACAAGAGGCGAATCATTGTTTTGGATGTAGCCTTCCAATCGCACTGTAGCTTTTTGGAGTATCTCCCACAGTCCGACTTAGTTGCGCCTGCAGTGGCCCACGTGGTAATCGCTGTGGTAAATCCCTCGTTTGAGGAGTGGTTACAGAGGTGGTACGGCGTCCTCACTTTCTACCTGATGAAGGTCCTCACCGGACGTGGGTCTCTCGGGAGGACACGGTGAACCACACGGTGAAACTCTGAAGGAGCACAGCCGTGTCCTTGTGAAAACGGTCGGTAGTGGAGACCTGTCGCGTCGGCCTTGGTTTGGGCCATGGAACGGAGCAAGGTATGTAGGATTTTAAGTGAAAAAGGTGGTGGAAAACGTTAGAGAGGGGACACCTTCACCCTCAGATGCTAGGAGATGCTCTGGGCAATGAGATTGTAGGGAGATTCCCAGCTACCGTAGGTCGGGGCTTTTAGACAGCGAACAACGGGTAGCTCGCCGTTTGGCCGTCCGATAAAAAGCAAGCCCAATATCAGCAAAATGAATGGGTCTGGCTGCGGAATTGTTCAAAAGAGTTACAATGGCCCTGCAAAGGGCAACTAAAGAAACAAGTGAAAGTCTGACACTCTCCCTTACTTCGCTCAAGCAGGCGAAGTTTTTTAATGATTTTTCTACTCAAAACTCGACCCACCTGGCTACCTAGTATTTTCATTTCCGGGTGGGTCATATCTGAATTATTTCTATTGATTACGAAAATTTATTTACAGACAAAAAAGTACATTATTACTGTGTCATTGTCTTATTATGCCAGAAAATGCTTGGTTCCAATTAAATAAGCTACGTAAACGTAGCCGTAGGAATTTCCTTAAACACAATAAGCTGCCCTGTGTGCCGAATTAATTAAAGTTCTCTTTAGTTTGTAAAACCTGTACACTGGTTTATTTTTAGGGTTCCGTACCTCAAAAGGAAAAACGGAACCCTTATAGGTTCACCTTGTTGTCCGTCCGTCTGTCTGTCTGTTAAGACCCTTTATCTCGGGAACGCGTGGTGGCATCGAGTTAAAATTAAAACCATACACTCAAGTTTGCGGCCCTTAAAAGCTGTGAAAAAATCAAACATTCGAGTTAACGAAAAAAAAGATACGGCCGTTTATGTCGCAAAAAACATGTATCATGATTTCGATGAGATCAAAATTCATAGGGTACTTCCCGTTGACCTAGAATCTTTTGAAATTTGACATAAAGCAAGATCATATAGCACAAATATGGGAAAAAATCTGAAAACTGTAAATAAGTAATTACATCACAAAAAAAAAACTTTTTATGCGCTTCGGTAAAATTTTTGTAATTCAATTCGGGAATTGATGTTTTCTCTGTTTTCATAGATAAGTTTGTACTGAACCCTCAGTGCGCGAGTCCGACTCGCACTTAACCAGTTTTTTTTTTCTGCTTGAAGCGTATCAAAGTAAACTCAATTAAGTAGTCTAGGCCCAATGTGGATCGATAGGAACCTAATTGTTCTGTCTAGCTCATCCCACGAACGTGAGGAACCTACAGGCCGTAGGTTCCTCACAAGTTAAAACAAAAGCTTAGAAAATATTTTCATCACACCATTTGTTACAAAAGATTATAATCAGGGACGTCCTATCAGAATTGCCCATCTCAATCTTATTGAAACTTTTTCCTTCTTCCATACGAGCCTAATTAATTCCTGAAATGGTTCACATAAACATCGAAGAAAAAAAAAGTTTTCAGAGAATCTTATCAAGTTCAGCAGTAAAATCTTCGTACAAAGCAAGGAGCGTTCGGAATTCCGAAGTATTAAAGCATGAAAGGAAACTGTCCGGAACTTATTGAAGCAATCAGATTGTGCAGATTCCGTTTAACATTAGCGAAATTCTTGCCGGAACCCAATCGCATTAAGAGCCCATTTAAACTTTTTGCCACGAAAGGATTCTGTAATTCCTTCGTTCCTGAAAAATAAATAGGCTTAGCAATTTAGAATTCGCATCTTCTTGGATTGTATTCTTTTTATACACCATTTTGGACGTAAGTGTAATGAAAAAAGTTTTTTTCTTTGGTCTGATGTTAATGTTGTAGTTTCTGAAGACGGAAACTGAACTGATTATCTCTCTCACGTTAATGTGGGCCTTGAATTTTCTCTCTTTTCAGTATTTATTTGTCTTTGCGTGATCCAAGTTGAATCAGAAAACTTCTTTGGTTTGTATCTCTTTAGACTGTTTGTTTTAGGGCTAATATTTTATTAACAGGTGTTCAGGCGTGGGTGGTGAGGTGGAATGTGCCCATTTCCCAGTCGATGGAAAAAGGAAGACTGACAAATTATTCATTTACCATAGCAAATATTATCTATATATATAAAAGGAAAAACTGACTGCCTGGCATATCAACGCACAGCCGAAAATACAAGGCCTATGGCGCTTGAAATTTTGGACAAGGTTTCCTTTTATGACGTAGGCGAGCACTAAGAGAGGATTTTTCAAAATTCCCCTTTAAAGGGGATGAAACGTCTGTATAGAGAAACGTACGACTTTTTGTGTGTATATTTAGTAGATCTGAGAATGGGTTGTAGGTTATTTTTTAATCTCCTATCCTCACCGCTTGGCCACCTCTTCGAGCAGCATGATAGTATGCTGACGGAGAGTCCACAGGGCGCCCCGGCTTCCCGGTGAAGACCAGTTTCCCTGTCTTTCAACGAAGTGGGTATTGTCCCCTCTCCATACATGTGCTGAAGAGCCCTTTGATAATTTATATGGCAGAACAACATTCGCTGGATCAGCATTCTGGATCAGCGTCCGCGTAAAGGAAGATGCAGCTTTGGAAGGTCACCCACAAGATGAACTGATGATCTTGTGAAGGGCGCGAAATTTCATTACAGTTGAAGATGTCAAATTGTTATTAAAAAACGATGATAAGAGGAGTTTGAAGAGTTTGAGAGTGAAGTTCAGTGGCTGTTTTAATTATTCGCAAATTGATTCCTAGTAAATATGTGGAACCATTATTTCATAGCTGAAAATTTTATTATAGTACTAGCTTTTGCCAGCGGCTTTGCCAACGCAAATAGGTTTCTCCATAAAAACTTTGGACCCCCGTTTTATCCCTTTAAAGGATGAATTTTGGAAAATCCTCTCTTAATATTCGCCTACGTCATGAAAGGAAACCATGTACAAAATTTCACCCTCCTAATCCCAGTAGTTTCGGCTGTGTGTTGATATGTCAGTCAGTCAGATTCTCCTTTTATATATATAGACGAGTATTTGCATTGTACCAAGCTTTTAAGCGAGTTCAACCATTTTTGGAATAAATGTGATTGAGTTTTCAAACATGTGTAAAATTAAAATGTTATTTAAAATTTTTTTAAAGTATTAACGACTATTGATATCAACTTCAAAGCAAATCACTCCCAAAATAACTTTCTGCCCCTTTGTAACCCCGTTAAGGGATGAATTTCTCTCGTCTTCCGTTAATTCTGTTAAAGAATGTTCATGCAAAATTTGAAGTAGATTGGACCAAGGAATCACGTTGTCCCATACAAACTTCGCCCCCCTTTCTCACCCCCTTAGGAGTAGAATTTCGAAAAATCCTTTCTTATTAGATGCTTTCGTCATACAAAGAACATACCCTCTAAGTTTCAGGTCTTTACAATCAGCGGTTTAGGCTGTGCGTTGATCCGTCAGTCATTCAGGACAAAGCATTTTATATATATACTCTTAGATTAACCACCTCAGCGTAGATTGCCGAGAAGGCTGACTAGAAATATTGGATGCCAAATACTGTAAAAACATTAGATCGTGTTGCGTGATAGGAATACGAATATTCCTATATTTACAAATTACGTACACACATTTGCAAGGTAAAGATAAATTCGTAGAAATATTTAAAAAATGTATATTTTTTTCCTTTTATTTGAAGAAAAATGTACACTTATAAATCTTGACAAATCTCAACGTAAAGTGACGGGGCTTACAAAACGTGTTTTCCTTTTAAGTAAATTGTCGCCATATCATTCATGTCCGCTCATATAAACGCCTCGCGCTATTTATTTTCTCGGTTCGCGAAAATTATTCTTTTTAATTTTTTTAGGGTTCGCTAGGTTTATAACACATTCGTGTCACGTCGACCCTTTTCATAAATTCTTTTCTTAAAATATTGTGGTACGTCAACACGGTAGAATGAATAAAAACGACACCGCTTGCGATTTCCTTATGAATCGTATAATTTTGTTATTCTTGAATGTTCTCTCGGATCCAACCGGGTTGTAACAACTAGAATGTTTTTACAACCTCATTAAATATGTTAACTGGCGTTTTATGTTTGAAAGGATTCTTTGCTTCGGGCTTAAAGCAGAATACTCGTTAACAGCTACTTTAGGCTGGTTATCAAATTTTTAATGCGGAGTCTGCTGTGCTTTCACTTGCGTTGGTCAACAAAGTTTTTTTATGGTGTACTTTCGTTTACTCTTCATTGCTTCTATAAACGGAGATCTAATTTATCTACTTAATTCTGCTGAGATATTTAGTATTTTTATTTTAGTTTAACGCGTAGCAATTACTTCACTAATCAATGTCGTCATCATCATTATTGTATGAGTTGGTATACAAATTATTTTTATTATAGCTAGCCCGTATTATCCCACTGCTGGGAAAAGACTTCTCTTCATTCTTTCCTCACTTTTTTCTTCCAATTCTCAAGGAAGACATCCAAGTCGTCCCATCATGTCCTTCATGGTCTGCTACGGCCCCGCGTCTCTGTGTCCAGGCATCAATTTGTGTTTTATTTATTTATTCAAACTTTATGCACTAGCAATAAACACCGTACAAAGGAGGACTTAATGCCTTAGGCATTTTCTACCAGTCGACCTTAGGGTGGTGCAGAAACATAACATGGTAGGTACAGCTTAATGATTAAGAAATACAATAATAAATATATACTTAGATACATACATAACAATGTGATTATGAGAAACTAATCCAACAAGTCAACGCTGTGATACGGGCCCACAGTTCTTAAGACATGAAACAGACATATCCTACACAGTCCCATTTAAGTTGTTAAAATTATTTAAATATTTGCATACCAATCTAAGACGAAATGAGTCTCTACGCCTAAATTGCAAATGAAGAACTTTGAGTTTAACTTTAGATCATCATCGTTTCAACGGCTTCCAAAACCTAAATAAAAATAATCATCATTATCATAATTTCAGCCGAAAGATATAGACCATCCCCAAGTGTCATCATAATGACCGGTCCTGTGTGTGTTGCATCTATCGGATTCCCGCAAGCCTCACTAGGTCATCGGTCTATCTCGTAGGAGGCCTTCCAATGTTTTCCAGTACGCGATCACCACTCCAGAACCTAATAAAAATAAAGAAACTGAAAAAGGTTTAACTCTCAGTCCAAAAACTAAATAAAAACAAATCGTGACCGATTTAAAACAAAACTAAACGGTACCAAAGATCAACTTTTATCAAATCACAACCATTTTATTATCGTTTACACTGAAATTGCCGCGTCCACGAATTCGAATCGGAACACAAAACCGTGAATAAATGTGAAACACAGTTGTAACGCGCAACTGAATAAATTGAATACAGATCGTAACTTGAGGAATTTTAATGGAAATAAGCGAAAAACTGCAAAGTAAATTCGAATTCCGAAAGGTATTGGAAGAACAGTTTGAGCAATATTTCCAAAGGCCCATTGGGTAAATCCGAGGGTTAGGCCAGAGTAAGGAGCTTGCGCGGGTGCTAAGACAAGCGAAAAGTATCAAATTTACGAAACCGCTGTTGTGAATATCCGTACCGAAGTGACTATGGCGGGTGCCTAACGCTACGTGACACGCCCTTACGTATATTCATCACTAGCTGTACCCCGTGGTTTTATCCGCGTCTTTGGGTACTGCGTCGCCCACGTAAGTCGTAGTATGATACACTGTGGCGCATACGGTAGAGATGTGCCCCGCCTGCTCTGAGCACCGCCGTGTCCTGGGTGCGATCGGTGGCAGTGATCTCTCGCGCCAGGCATTGGTACAGGCCATAGTCCGGAGCGAGGAAGAGTGGCAGGCCGTCACCTCTTGCTGCGAAGCAGTAATGCTAGCAAAGGAGGCGGAAGATCGCGTGAGGCAACGGTCCTCACGCCCCAACCACCGCCGGGATTCTGATCCCGATTTCCAATGGATAGCTTGTAGTATGATATTATATTATTATAGCCTGTATATATAACCTTTGTCGATAAATGGGCTATCCAATATTATTTTTCACTATTATTCAAAATTAAAATATTTTTTAATTCGTACCAGTAGTTCCTGAGATTAGCGTGTTCAAATTAACAAACAAACTCTTCAGTTTTATAATACTAGGACAGATTAGATCGCAACGAACTCTAAATCGACTCTAGCTTTGTGTATTTTATGTTGATTTTTAAGTGATTATTTGAATCAAAAATGGCTTTAAATAAGTATCGGTATATGTTGCTGTGGAATTTGAACTTTTTTGTGTAAAGAGTAAGTTGATTCATTTGATAAAAATTTCATTTTCTGAATTCAAATGTAAAAACCGAATGATCGTCTATTGTTTTATCGTGAACAAACACGTCTTGCCTCTACTGCTAGCTCCAAAATCTCGCAGTGACCTTATCGCCCCCGCTACCGCGCCTGCACGCTGGTCATCGCGCTTTTTCGCTATGGACCAGGTTCGAAACTCATAAAGAAGGACAAAATGTAGAAATTCCTGAAACGTAACTCAGGTCTGGTCATAAAAGTTTTGTCAAATTCTTTTGAGAGTTAAGATTTTGAAGAAAGAATTTTAGTTTGGTTTTTAGATTTTAGGGAAAGATTGTGATCGGAGAATTTTGGGTTATCCGCATTGGCACGGGCGAAAATACTAATATTACAGATAAACAGATAAACATATTTATTGGTAAAAATTACATTTACAAGTCACAATATATTTTAATTAAATGAAGTACTTTGTTGCGTAAATTATTGATACTTTTAATTCATCAAATAAATAAAACAATTAATAACATAAAATTAAAACCATTGATTCATCATTTCATTAGTAAGTTTGCTTTTATTTTTATTGAAAATTTGAAAATTGTGGTTCCGGATTATATAACAGATAAAATTTAAAGATGCGTAATTATAAACTTTTTATCCATTTAGGAAAAAAATACTAAGACGGCAAATTAATTTTAGTTTAAAAACCGGGCAAGTGCGAGTTGGACTCGCACACTGAGGGTTTCGTACAAACCTACTTATGAAAACAGTTCATTTTCCGAATAGAGTCTCAAAGATTTTTACGAATGGCAAAAAAGTTTTTTTTTTTGTGGCGTAACTACAAATTTAAAATTTTCAGATCTTTTTCCTATACAAATGATATGAAGTCTTGCTTCATAACAAATTTCAGAATTCTAGGACAACGAGAAATATCCTAGGAATTTTGATTCCCTTGAGAGGGTCGAAATACACATTTTTTGCAACTTAAACGGTATCTTTTTATTTCGTTACCTTACAAGTTTGATTTTTTCACAGCTTCAAAGGACCGCAGACATGAGTATATGTTTTAAACTACAATTCGATACCTCCACGCATTCCCGAGATAATGGGTCGCGACAGACAGACAAATAGACGGATAACATAGTGATCCTGTAAGAGTTCTGTTTTTTCTTTTGAGGTACGAAACCCTAAAAATAATAGAAAATTAACTCAAAAAACATTTAGGTTATTTAAAGAAACAAAAAAATTACAGACTAATTTTCAATTTCAGTAAAGGTTTTTCAATTGTCGATTAAACTTAGTATCCAGCCTTAAGTTTTATTTACGAAATCTTTAAAGTTATTTAAAATACATTCTAATGCTTTTAAAATACTTGACGGCTACTATTTTAAGTCCACTTGAAATATATATTCTGTATAAATCAGGAACTTTCTATTTGTGTAGGCAACTCAGATGTATAGTGCTGAAAATGAAGATTATCCAGAGTTTGCAATTTTTTGTGGAAACCACACCTATTAAATCTTTAGCGAAACCCGGGGCCCTGGGACGAAGGCAAAGAAGGAACAGGAGTGGGTTTTTAGTCAGTAAAAGTCTGACACTATCTCTCGCCCCGCCCAAGAGCGAGATTTGTCATAAGATGATTTTCCCACCTAAAAAAAAAAAAAAACCTATTAAATCTTTATCTGTTTTCTGGTAAAGATTTAATAGGTAAACCCTAAAAACACCTTTATTGTTCCGTATCTCAAAGGGAACGGAAACCTTATAGGATCACTTTATTGTCCGTCCGTCTGTCTGTCTGTCTTTCTGTCAAGACCCTTTATTTCAGGAACGCGTGGAGGTATCGAGCTGAAATTAAAACCATATACTCAAGTCTACGGTCGCTTGAAGCTGTGAAAAAATCAAACTACTAAGTTAACGGAAAAAAAGATACCGCTGTGTATGTTGCAACAGACGTATGACCCAAAATCCTGTATGTGTGTTCGTTATAATAATAATATTTATTTATTTAAGACAACTTTTGGTCCACATAATATGTTAGTACCTACTTATTTTTATGTTAGTTCATACATTTTTCATTTAGCACAAGTATAAGAATTACTAGTTTAGTAAATTAGTTTTTATGTAATTCTTTTTTCTATTTAGAAAAATCTTCGAGAATATTAAAATATTTACATAGGTAAGTTTTTACGGAACCTTGAACCCTGAGCGAGTCCGTCTCGCACTTGTCCAGTTTTTTACTTCTACTTTACAGTTTGTTACGTCTTCATCGACATGTCCTAGAATAGCACCTAGGCTACTTCTTATAACGGGATTTTTTTTTTATTTTCACACTAGTGATGCCGTTGTCAGTAACTAGCAAATAAACTTTCTATTTTTTTCGATTTCACAACTACTTACAATGCCAAACAAAAGAAACCAATAAAAAAAAACAGTTGGCATTTAGAAACATCTCAGAATCCTTTTATAAAGAACAGTGTCTTACAGAAACGTTAGTACGCATTTCCCATGATCCATACAAGTCTCACATCTTTTTCAACGCCTGTAGCATACTTCAAAGTGCCTTCAAGTGCTAGACGCCTCTTGAAAGGTCGACAGTCAGTGACGCGCCGTTTTTACTTTTTTCTTACCTTTTTTTTCGTTCTACACCTTTTGTTTTAGATTTAACGTTCACAAAACTGTTTTTCTATGCAAATAGCGAAAGAGTTTGTAAAAAATGTATGGGATTAGAATTTTAAATCGATTTGTAAATGGAATATTCGATTTTTTATCGTGTTTGTTTAATAAAGATCGGATTTTAACAGTTTATTCTTTTTTATGAAAATGGATTGGATTTTTAAAACGAGAATAAATACAGAAAGATTTCTTCAAATAGTTTTTTAAATGATGAATATGTTTATTATTATTATTAACCTATTCTGTGTCCGATGTGTGTGTGCGATGCAGGGCCGCGACAGGCCATTAGGGAGATGGCACGAGAGAGATGTCTTCCTTAAGAATTAGAAACAGAAAGTGAGGAAATGTGATCGTTGGAAAAAATGGAGGGACACCTTTACCAAGAAGTGGGGCAATACGGGCTAGCTGTAATAGTAAAATAATTCTGTATCCAACCATGGGAAAAGGCCTCCCCTTTCTCTTTACCAACCTCTCTCTCTAGGGCGATTTCTTTCCAAGTTTGCCCCGTAAACTTGATCAGATCGTCACACCACCTTCACCGTGGTTTACCTCGAAGGCGTCGACCTCCTTCAGGCGTCCAGTAAGTGACAACGTATTTATAAAAATATATTTTATATTACATAAAACGAAGTTGTATTTGATGATGTAGAAGTTTCTTGCTTTTTATAAAAAGACAAAAGAATAGAACGACAGCTCGACAAAAATCCTCAAAGAAATATTCTGGACTTCATAACAAAAAATAATAAATTCATTTTCATTTTTCGTCAAGAAACGTTAATGATGTACCGTGTTTTAAGAGTGAAATAACTAAGGAACACCCACTCCTAAACAAGTTTACGATTTTATGTCAGGTCGAATAAAAACGGAATTATGTTAAACCCTGATTTACTACGTTTCCCGTAATGGCCGCCTCTGACACCGTAATGTAATAAAGTAACAGTTTAACCGCAGTAAAAACTTTTTACTGGGGACATTAAACTTTTTAAGACAGTCTCTTTCTATTAATTTTAAATGGGTCAACTTTGTATAAAATCAAAAATATAATTAAAGTATTCTTCTTAACTTTAACATTATTTTTTTCAAAGTACGTGATGAAGAGAAGATTTTTAAAGTTCTATTGTTTATTTTCATCAATGAGAATGAACAGCCAAATTTGTGTTGCGAGCAGCTGATGGCAAATCTATCACTGTATTAGGACCGATGTTCGACGGGGACGAAAGGTTCTAGAGTGACAACCACGTACCAGAAGACGCAGCGTTGGAAGGCCTCCCACTAGGTAGACCAGTGAGCTGGTGAAGGTTTCGGGAGCCCGAAGGATGCGAAACGCACAAGAACGTTTGTTATGGTAACGCTTGGAGGAAGCTTATGTTCAACAGTGGACGTCTTTCGGCTGAAATGATGATAATGATGATGATTAGAACTAGTGATGCAACGGAAACAGATGTCAAAAGTATATCTTAGCGGAAGCGGAAGTATTAATACTATGAAGAAAAAATACAAATTTATTTAATTAAATTTGTGTTTTGTTGATTGTAACTGGTGAGTACCTGGCAGATCCTTAAATCAGCCATCGGAATTTTCCATAAACTGTGGTTTAAAAGATACCTAACAGTTGTTGAACAATTGTTTATACTGTGTAAGATGTATATGCATAAAAAAAAAATGCGAGTCCACATGTCAAAGTAGTTCAAGATAAAATATTGTTTTATTATATCATGACCTGTTTTTTTTTTAAGTTTCAGGCTGCCACTTGGTGGCTGTGAGATAGTATAAAACATTACGGTGACAACTGCAAGAGCAAATTATGGAACACTCCCTCTCACTCTGTCGGTAGATTGATATACTTAGTACTAAGTAACATTTAGGATATAAGTGCATGATGAGGGTACATGAATATAACTTGAGAAAAGAACCAATAAAGCAGTCTTGATCTGAACGCCTCGTTTGATTGTCGAATCCTATGTACCCGCTCAACACACTCCACCTTTCAGTAACTATTAAAGAATAAAGAAAGAAATAAAATAGCAACACCACATCTAAATTGTATAATCGGACAGGAAAACCGCAGCAGGCAAATTATTCCAGTAGCAATAGTCTACACAACTAACTACTTCATTTAAATAAAAGGTATTGTAAGTTGTAAAAGTAATTTTTATCAAAAAAAAATAATCAAATATATATATTTATTTATTTTAATATGTTTTTAATTTTATCTGTACGTGGTATAAACGACGGGGCGACACGCTTAGTCTTTATCGTGGGCGTGTCGACGGCACGTAGTGTTCCACGCGCGCCTCAAGGAGATGTCAGCAAACCCGTAGGGGCCCAGCAGGGTCGAAGTCTACTGGGGCCATGGGTGATGCGAAAGAGAACCCCGGGGCCCTGGAACGAAGGCAAAGAAGGAACGGGAGTAGGTTTAAGTCAGTAAAAGTCTGACACGACCTCCCGCCCCACCCAAGGGCGCGAGATGACATTTGAATATTTCCCACCTAAAAAAAGACCGTGGTGGTTTCATGCGAATATGCTGGCAATCTAAAAGTCAAAGCAAATCTTTACGCTACGGTGTAATAACATCCTGCTAACACCTCCCTCGGCCAAGCATCACAGCGCTCCATCATCATGTTAATGGCAAAAGAAGACCAATTTGCGTCGAGCGCAATCTCATTGTTTTTGATTAAAATTATTATTGTTCTCTTTTATTCGCTATCCCTCTCCTCAGTGGCGTTGAGACATGAACCTAGAACGCTTTCCAAGCGACTAATATACGTAAATTTTATTAAATGGAGCACAGCCGGTAATGAAATGAAAATTAAATTAATTTTATTGTTTGGAAACTGGAGTCTTTTTTTTGTGTTTTACTGCTGTGTCAGTTTGTTTTAGAAGTTAATAGGGTAGGATTAATCTTATATATATAATAAAAGTAGAAACTGACTGAGAGATGTTAATATATCTGTCAGTCCCAGTAATTAATAATCCCAGTAGTTTTGGCGTTGTGCGTTAATACGCACGACGCCAAAACTACTGGGATTAGGAGTGTGAAAGGAGAAGGGAATGACTACATAGATGCCTGGGCCCAGGTGTTAACTGAATCAAACTTGCTTTATTTTTTAAGAAGATATAACAACAAGGTCTCACTGAAAATTTGGTGAAATTTGGCTATCCAGGAACGAAGTTGTATGAATTATAGTAAAAGTGAGGTTATATTATAACATTGTATTGTTTTATGTTATTTACGAAATACTTTGTTTTTTTTTAGAGTAGCAAGATCCGTCAAATAGTCCGTTTTAATTTGCTAAGCCGAGGTCGTGGAGTTAAACAATAAAACTAAGAAAATACGTGCGCACATAAAACGAAAGAAAACGAACGAGTGCATCTGTCAGTCAGTGACTGACGGCTGTCAGGCACAAGTGTTGACAGAAGAAAAAAAATCACTATGAATCTATTCAATCGATTCCACAAAAGCTTGATGCAGTTGTTACTCGATTTTCATACATATTCTCTTATTTTACCGATTTATTCATAACCGATTAGTAGTCATTCAGGAATTCTTTAATCGATTATTTACTTTCATTAACTTAATTAAAGTTTTCTCGCTTTCTAGGTAGAAACATGGTACCATACTTTAAGATTTCCTTTAAAAAAATATAACGGTTTTTTTAATACACATTTCAACTACTTAACTGCTGGGCCCAGAAGTCCCCTTCTCCTTTTGCTTAAGATTTCCTTTTATGACGTACGCGAGCATTCATACTGCTCTTATATTTTACTAATATAAACTAGTGCTTGACAGCGACCCTATCTGATGATGACGCAATCGTTGATGGTGATGCGCACTAGTTTATTAAATTTACTCTAGCCTTAAAGACACATTAATTAGTCTTAATATTTCTAAAATAAGATGTTATGAATATGGCCCTCGATTGCTGAAAATAATTATAATTACTTTGATTACTATGAGACTTAGCTTTGTATCAGTAGTCAGATAAAATCTGGTAATTTTAAACAGTTTATTTACGCGAAATGACGCAATCTTAAAACTAGCTAATAAACATAATCAATAGATAGGGAAGATATGCGTCACATCCGCGCAAAACTGCTGAACGCTCAGCATAAAGCTGCGGCCTCACGCATAAGCATAATGCGATAAGCTCACAGCGCTGGTTTTCATCAGGACAAATCTACTTATTAACACCATAGACTAATCTACTTATTTAAAAATTATTCCATTGAAAAAAAGCAGTGGCTAAGCGATTGACTGCAGCGACGCGTGTTGTGTGTTGAATTCCCGCTTGGAATAAATATTTATTTATTTATTTAACGTTTTTTTTTTATATGGCCTACATATAGTTACTCCGAGTGTGGATGTCTTGTGTTTCTGAGTTTACATACTTGTGAACCTACCTACGGTACAGGAGTTGCTCCAGCGTGAGGCAATGTTATTTTTTTTTCATCATCATCATTATTTCAGTCGAAAGATTTCCGCTGTTGGGCATAAGCCTAATAATAATTGAGTGAATGAAACCAAGTCAAATTATTTTTGTGCAACTATAAAAATCTGATGTTTTTATTCTTGCATAAAAATCATTTGGAGTTATTTTTAGGTTCTTTAACCGTTTCCAATCTTCTGCTAAAATAAGCAACCACAAAGTTCAACTCACAAACAAAATACATCACCTCATTCCCACTCATGCTACACTACCTTGTCCAAACGATCTAATCAACGTCCACAGTTAAATATGACGTTCGCAGATTCCAAACCAATTTATACTACTATACATCTACATAAGTCAGGGGTTCCCAACTACTGGCAGACCAGTAGTGGTTCGCAAGAGCTAAATACGATCCGCAAAATGTCTAAATTTCAAATTTACTAACACTTACAAGCTACATTGATGCAAACTGATTTCAAGTTTAATAATGTTGGGGCTACAATGAAACTTTAATGAAATTCACGTATCAAGGTATGTTAATATATTTGGTTTATACTGATTTTTACAATTTTATAAGCGGAGCGCGAGATAGTTGCAAGGATGACAAAATTTTGACATCCTTCCAATCATATCCTTTCGTCAAAGTACTCTGTGAACAGCATCGCAGTCGCATCAAATCACGTATAGCCTCTATGGTCTATACAAATTGCCACAGACTATAAAAACGAGTTGCTCTGTGGCCATTTTGCGCGGATGTGACGCATATCTTCCCTATCAATTGATTATGTTTGTTAGCTAGTTTTAAGATTGCGTCATTTCGCGTGAATAAACTGTTTTTCTTTCTTTCTTTCTTTCTTTCATCTCGCGCTTCGCAAAAAATTGTAAAACCGGAGTAAATCCAAATATATTACCATATCTCGATACGGGATTTTCATTAAAGCTCCAATGAAACCCCAACAAATAATAAATTTAATATTGTGTTTACTTTGTTAATGCTCATAGTTTTAGATTTGACCCAGCCCAGTTTTGCACGACTGTATAAATCTTTGATTTCTCAGCTTTTCTTAACTGTATTATACACATATTAAACCTTTTTCATAAATTATTCTTTCTATTGGTGAAAACCGTATAAAAATCCATTCAGTAGTTTTTGAGTTTATTGCACAGACCCTAAAGTCAATTGGTAGAAAATGCTAAAGCAATAACCAGACTGACAGACGCGGACTTTATTTTATAATATGTCAGGAAAGTATAGTATAGTTATATGTATGTATAAAGATAGTTTAATTTTCTTCTGAAGTTTTACTCGTTGCTAACAACAAAAAATCTAAAGCAGTCCCAGGTCAAAAACGTTTGGGAACCACTGACATAGATATTACAACGTCTAGAGGAGTGCAGGCCAATATTTGTGGAAATGGACTCCCCCGGGCATTCTCTCTTGGTACGTGGTCTAAATTCTGAACGCAAACGCATCTAGCCTTTTGTGGACGCTGCTTCTGAATATCAAGTACTTGGTCACGTACCAATTCTAATTTCTTCATAAATCTATGTACCCGTACATATGTACAGCAAAGGAAATCAAATCGTATTGAGATTCAGTAGATTCAATGTTCAGTAGAGTTTCTATTTGAGATTTTTCTTCTTATTATATTTTATTTCCGGATCGGTTTCGTTTTCTATTGGTTATTGTTAAAAAAAAATTATTTGATATATTTAGTTCTTTTGTAATGTTTGCTTATTGTTGCAAGTTTTTTTTAGAGTTCTGTACCTCAAAAGAAAAAAGCGGAACCCTTATAGGATCACCTTGTCGTCCGTCCGTCTGTCTGTCTGTCAAGATCCTTTATCTCAGTAACGCATAGAGGCATTGAGTTGAAATTAAAACCTTATACTCAAGTTTGAGGTCCCTTGAAGTTGTGAAAAAATCAAACTTCTAGGTTAACGAAAAAAAAGATACGGCCGTTGTGTCGGAAAAAGAACGTGTATTTCGACACTCCCAAGGGAATCAAAATTCATAGGGTACTTCCAGTTGACCTAGAAACCTGAAATTTGGCATAAATCAAGGTCTTATAACACAAATATAGGAAAAAATCTGAAAACTGTAAATTTGTAGTTACATCACAAAAAAAAAACTTTTTTGCGATTCGGAAAAGTATTCGTAATAACTCAATTCGGGAATTGAACTGTTTTCATGGGTAAGTTTGTACGGAACCCTCAGTGCGCGAGTACGACTCGCACTTATCCAGTTTTTTTTTAGTACTTATATATTATGGAAGTTTTATTAAGACATTCCATTTTATTGAATATTAATAATTCACCAAAAATACCTAAACTAAAATTCAATAACTACGGAACTCCAAATACTTACTATTTATTTAGAGTTACCACGGACGGATTCAGCATTCAATTTAATGTAACTTTATGGGTATAAAACCTACACTAATCCGCAAATAAACCTCTATTTTTATTATATCCAATCCCTACAATACCTACTGCGATAAATATTCAGGCCGATATCTCTTTAGATATCAATTAACTGATTTGTACTAATTGCAAACCAATCAGCACTTTTTAATAGGCGCTATGCATATTGTAATAACATTTCCATACAAATGTGTTTCTTGTTAGCTTCTGTTATTGCCATAACAAATCTAGAATAAAATCAATTAAGTTTTTCAAACGGATTTTCTCTCCATCCTTCGTAACATATTATAAAATTAAATTCTCCACCTCACCGTATCTGTCTTTTTTTTCTCCCAACTATCACTTTAACGTCGTCTAATCCCAAGCTAAGCAGAGCTTGTGTTATGAGTACTAGACAACTGATAAACATACTTATATATTTCTAAATACATACATATTACAGATAAATTACACCCAGACACAGAACAAATGATCGTGCTCATCACACAAACATTTGTCCTGGATGGCAATCGAACTTACGACCTCCGGCATAGCAGTCAGGGCCACTAACCACTAGACCAACAGGCCAGTTTATCTGTACGTCTATCTGTATGAAAGCAATAAAATTAAAAAAACTACTGAATGAGTATTCATGCTGTTTGCACCAATAGACAGAATGATTAATTTGAAAGGTTTGAATGCACGCATATCATCTATATATATAAAAGGAGAAACTGACTGACTGACATATCAACGTACAGATGAAACTACTAGGACTAGAAGTTTTGCACAAGGCTTTCTTTTGTGACGTAGGCGAGCACTAAGAGAGGATTTTCCAAAATTCACACCCAAAGGGGATGAAACGGGGGCCCAAAGTTTGTATGGAGAAACTAGTCTATATATATAAAAGGAGAAATTGACTGACTGACATATCAACGTACAGATGAAACTACTTAGACTAGGAGCGTGAAACTTTGCACAAGGCTTCCTTTTGTGACGTAGGCGAGCACTAAGAGAGGATTTTTCAAAATTCACCCCCAAAGGGGATGAAACGAGGGGCCAAGTTTGAATAGTAAAACGTATTTTCACGCGGGCGAAGCCGCTGGCACAAGCTAGTAGTAGATAAAAGCTGATAATTTGACAGCATGATTGGCACAGTGGTTGAGCAATTGACTGATGCGCTGCGTGTCGGCGTTCGATTCCCGTACGGAACAATGATAATATTTCTATGACCAGATAGTTGTTCCAAGTCTGGATGTCTTGTGTATGTAAGTTTACATGTCTGTAAGTACACGCACGATACAGGAGTAATTCCTAGTATGGGGTCGTGTAAAAAAAAATCAAAGGTTTCTAGAAACTGGAGCAGGTCACTAATACATACTAAATAATAACTACCTACCAACCAAAAACGTCCAAACAAATTAATTTTAATGAAATCCATACAAAAAATATAATTCGTCAACTTATACAGCAAACCTTATCTCTAGTCCCAGCAATCCCACTCGACATAAGTACGTCCACAACTCCTTAGAGGTCGTGACTTTGTCACTAAGAATGAAAAACGCGTCAGCAGCGCGTCGACAAAACGTCTCAAAGAACTTCACTAACCCTTTCAGATTTCTTTCAGTTTAACTTAGGGTGGGGACACATTTAGTTGTTTGAACGCGGGATTTGTTACTACTTTTTTTTTGTTGGAAGTCCCATTAAAAAGCTACCAAACCCAAACCATTATGACTTCAAAATGAAATCATCATCTTTCTGCCCTTGTCCCGTGTTATTTGGGGTCGGCGCAACATGTTTTTCTTCCATTCTGCCCTGTCATTCGTCATGCTATCACTATCTTCCTTTTCTTTCATATCACTCTTCACACAATCCATCCATCTTTTTTTTGGTCTCCCTCTCCCTCTCCATCCATCCACATGTAAACTCATAACTCTTTTAGTAACATGCGCTTCATCCCTCCTCTTCACATGACCATACCAAGACAAACGATTCCCTTTCAATTTTTCAGTCACTGGTGCCACTTTCAAACTTCCCCTAATATACTCATTTCTCACTTTATCCATTCTCGTCACACCACACTTCAAAATGAAATATTTGTAGTAAATAAAAATAAGAGTTTGTTTAAGGCTAAAATATCGAGTATTTTTTTATTAGTTCACAAGTAAAAGTAGCAAAAAACTTTGTGGTGGCTAAATTGTTGATCCAACTTGTAAAACTGTATGTTTATGAAAGGCAAAGTCCTGACATTCTCACCGACTCATCAACGCCTAGTCCAAACCTTTGGACCTAGAACGCTGAAATTTTACACAAAGGTTTTTTTATGCTAGGTATATACAAAGAAAAAAAAAGTTCATAACTAATATTAGCTAAACAAAATTTACCAGATAAACATAACCCATGACCAATCATTAAAATATAAGACCCAGTGAACCCTCAATAACATATTATTATAATTCTACTAATCTAATAATTCTTTAAAAAAAAACCTGAAAAAAAAAAATCCCTTGAGGGGATAAAACTGAGATCCACTGTTTATATCGAGAAACCTACTTTCACGTTGGCAAAGCCGCTGACCCTAGCTAGTGCTTGTGCTTCAGGCGCTGCCCACTTTGACAGGCCTTTTGGTCTAGTAGTCAGCGGCCCTGACTGCTACACCGGGGGTTGTGGGTTTGATTCCCACCCAGGACAAATGTCTGTGTGACGAGCACGATTATTTGTTCTGTGTCTGTATGTAATTTATATAATTATAATATGTATGTATTTAGAAATATATAAGTATGTTTAAATGTGGTCTAGTACTCATAGCACAAGTTCAGCTTAGTTTGGGACTAGACGGCGTTGTGTGATGGTTGTGGAATCATCATCATCTTCCTGCCTTTGTCCCGTGTTATTTGGGGTCGGCGCAACATGTTTATTTCTTCCATTCTGCCCTGTCATTCGTCATTATTTTTATTATTATTTGCAGATTAGGTTTCCGACAGTGTTTGGTGTTCGTCAGAGCAAGCTCTGAGACACTGAAAGCTCGAATGCAACTAACACAGAACTATGTTATTAGCCCATACCTAAAAAAAATCGGACGCTGGGAATCGCAGAGTGATATCTAGGCACAGCTTGCGGACAACAAGCAATGGGTAGCTCGCCGTCCGGTCGTCCTATAAGGACCGAGCAAACCGTAGGGACGCAGCAAGGACAATACCTGTTAGGGCATCATATGGGGAAAGTATGAAAGGGGTACTCGTGATCATAAAGAAGGAAGGAAGGAACATAGATGCTGTTTTAGTTAATAAAAGTCGGACACGCCCTCTCTAGAGTGGAAGAATTTTTTTTTTTATTCATGGTAGGTTCGCGCTTGACCGCTATCTCACCTGATGGAAAACGACTATGCAGTCGACGATGGAGCGTGCTTACCTAGAAGTAACCTATTCACTCTTGACTTAAAGATGCCCGGGTTGTAGCCATCAGGAAGTTATTAGATGGTCTCCCACATAAAAAACAAACCTAAAACAAATGTATACAATTTTTAACTTAATCCTGAGGGGATGCTGAAATAATATATGGATAGCACCTTACAGTGGACCGTCAAATAATGTATGTGTATATGTTTGTTACTCGTTTACGCTGAAACAGCTGAATGTAGGTATTTTGTGTAATTTTTCTCACAGGTAACCCATTTTATGAAACAAGGCATTTAAATGTGATTGTTTTATCCTTGGAGTATGTTACGCTGGAACAAGTTCTTACTTTTACGCCAATAACATTGCTGGCCATACCCACGGGTCACAGGTAGTGTGAAACTCAAGTCTGACACTCCCTTGCGCTCCGCCCAAAAGCGCGCGAGATGTCATTGGATGATTTTCCTACTAAAAAAATTATTTACCCTGTATGACATAAATGCACGCTCCGTGAAAACGCTGTATCTGTCCCACGCCTTACCAACAAGGTTTTTTGCCAAAGGACAGAGTTCCTTTCTAACTCCAACGTAGGTACCTACAATAAAAGGATGAAGTTAAATAATTTTCTGTGTAAAGGTGAAAGAAGAAAGTGATAAATATTACAATATGACATTCATTAACAGAATATATTTTATACAGAGTGATTTTCAAGCGAAATTATGTTAGAATAGCTGCTGCCAGTAGCTTCGCTCCCGCAACAGTTGAAAATTGTCCCAAGGAAATATACTTCCGGAATAAAAAATATTTTTATGGGCTATTCTAGGACGTGGCCTACCCGTATTCCAAATTTCATCCAAATCCGTTGGGCCACTCAAGAAGGAAAGAAAGAACATGAATTTATTTTACATTACAAAAGGCACACACAATACTTAGGTAAACAAGAAAAAAAAAAACGAAAGTACAATTGTGTAGCTCACGGCTTCACCAACAAACGTTCACACATACACACTCACAAACTTTCACTTTTATAATAATAACATATAAGTGTGACATATTATTATTATCGAACAGTGGTGGCAGGCGCATTACTTTGTGCAATTTATTTGATCAACCCTGCTCTCAAAACGGTGAAGGAAAACATCCTCGGGAAACCGGCATGTCCTAGAACCAAAAATTCGAAGACATGTGACATTCACCACCCGGACACGGACCCGCACTGTGAATTACGGCCCATCCCTCTCCTAGAGTGGAGGTCTTCCTCCATTCTTCCTAACGATCACTATCGCTTTCTCTTTCCAATTCTTAAGGAAGATATCCTGATTGTCCCGCTATCTCCTCGTGGTCTACCGTGGCCCCGTGTCGCTGTGTCTGGGCACCAATCCTAAATTTTTACAATTTTTTATGTGTGACATATAGTTAATTTTAATTTTAACTTAAAGTAAAAACGATAATTACATAAAAAATATTTATTCATCAAATACACTATCTTAATCTATATACTACCCATATATAAAAGGAGAAACTGACTGACTGACATTTCAACGCTCTTTCAATTTATGACGTAAGCGCACGAGCGAGCGAGAGGACCAAAATTCACCCCCTAAGGGTATGAAACGGCGGTTCCAAAATTTGTATGGAGAAACCTAATTTTGCGCGAGCGAAGCCGCTGGAAGAAGCTAGTTAAATATAATTGGAATAATAAGTTTAAATGACATTATTATTTCGTTAGTAACTCATTATGTTAAACCAAATTTCCTATAAATTTGTTTTTTATTTTGAATTATAAAGTCACTTTTATTAAAAATCAGATAACTTTGATATTTTACTGAACAGAATTTCATTTACGCTAATTAGCATAATAATTTTATTCAAAATTGCCATTGCATGACCGCAATAATAATTTCTTAATTAAATGTTTAGGGAATAAAACACAATACTACTCATTTAAATGGAAATATAAAGAGGCTAATTAGTAGTTTTTAAAATTAAAGTTCATTATTTATAATTTTGATTAGGTTTTCTTGTAACTAAATATGATAATAATAAATAAAAACATAATAATGTTATATAATTTTAATCTAATATTTACTTTATTAATTTGCAGTACACCACAGACTACCCCCTTTTTCTAATTTAAGTTCTTACAGTCCATCCTAAGGTTGTCTGGTAGATATTGCTGTCAGCGATAAGACCGCCTTTGTACCTTTAGGTTAACTAGTGTAAAAGCTTTGTTACTATTTTGGTGTACAATAAAGTTTTTCTATTCTATTCTATGATTTAAATAGTAGTTTGAGAAATAATGAAATGTGTAAAATAAAGATTTGTGAGTCAAAGTATTTACTTGTACTGGTTTGTATTGGCATTTTACATTATAAAACTTTGTAAAACTTAGATAATTATTCACCGGTTTTCAAATTTGGAATCTAAATTAAAAACACGCTAAACTTCAGTTTATAATGGAAGGAATTCTCATCATCGAGTTCTTATTTAAAAACATAACCCTCCTTCTAACGCAGTCGGTTAAAAACAAGGGGTTAATTAATGTGTCAAGTTTTATTTAAATCCAACGTACTTTAATTAAGACTGCACTATAATAATGCACAATAAAAACGACTGACTCATATCGAAAGCTCTAGGATTTAACGATACGGAAGCATTATTCATTGAAATAAAAATGAAATTACAAACGGGTTATTGTTTCAATATTATTTCCCGTTCCGCCGTACACTATCGTTAACTTAGTTTTAATCCTCATATTATGTTCAATGCATGCATGCATTTGAAATGAAAAACGCAAACTCCATTTTAATGTAACTTTCCATTAATTCAAGATTTTATTGCTCAATAAATTATTAAAGTTTCCACCCATTCGAACGTAAAAATAACGTCGAGTTTTTTTTTGTCAAGTTTTCTCCCTTTATATTTTTTATTCCCTTCGCTCATGAGACTGTATTTTTTGTAATTAGAAAAGTATGAGCAATTAAAACTTTTATAATTGTCGGGATGGGGGGAATTGTAAAATTTACTTCGTCGTGAACAATGGGCAGCCGGCATGGACAATAAAAAAGGCGAGGATATTAAAAACTTTACTAATTAGGAGTGAAAATAGAGTGATGTAAGTTCAATGCATCGGAGGACAAGCCCTTGATGTATGGGTCAATTTGGAGGAGTTATAGCGATTTCTCGAAAGCAACTTAGTTGATAAGTTTTTGTGATTATTCTTAAGGATAGTTTTTGAGTGCGAGGACACGATTTTAAGTCAACAAGAGAAAGTCTTAATTAAAAGGGCTGCTGTTATTTTGATCTTTTTTTAGGGTTGCGCACCTCAAAAAGAAAAAAAAACGGAACCTTTATAAGATCACTTTGTGGTCCGTCTGTCTGTCTGTCTATCTGTCAAAACCTTTATCTCGAGAACGTGTAGAGGTATCGAGTTGAAATTAAAACCATGTACTCATGTCTGGGGTTCCTTGAAGCTGTGAAATGATCAAACTTCTATGTTAACGAATAAAAAATATACGGCCATTCATGTCGTAAAAAAATGTATTTTTCGACACTCTCAAGGAAATAAAAAATCATTGGGTACTTCCCGTTGATCTGGAATCCTGAAATTTGGCATGAAGCAAAGTCTTATATCACAAGTATAGAAAAAATCTTAAAACTGTAAATTTTCTAGTTACGTCACAAAGAAAAAACTGTTTTTTGCGATTCGTAAAAATCTTTTTCTTTTTAGTGTGGGAAATCATCTAATGACTTCTTCTTCTTCTCTAGGGAGAGTGGATCAGATTTTACTGACTAAAATCACACATGTGTTTCTTCAGTTGCTTTGCGTCTCAGGACCACGAGTAACCCTTTCAGAAGTCGACGATGGCACTAATAGGCTTCGGCCCTACTGGGCCCCTACGGTTTTGTTGACATTTCTTTGAGGCGCGCATGGAACACTACGCACCGTCAATGACACGGGATCGGTCCTGACGGCTACCGGATAGCGAGCTACTCATTGCTCGTCTTTTGCAAGCCCATGCTTACGATGGCCGGTAGTCAGAATCAGGACCTCGGTGGCTGATGCCTAAAGATGACCGTTCCCTCACGTGTGTGGCGGCCTCCTTCGCTAGCATAACTGTGAAGCTCCACCCAAGCGAGACCTACCTCCACCGTATACTATATACAATGGTAACTCCCGCGCGTTTTATCTGCCTGAATCGGGTGCACCGGTGAGGACCTATGTCATGTGGAAGGTGATGTCTCTACAGCCACTCCTCAAATAGGGGACTTACCGCCTTACTTGCAAACCAACGTCCCAACCAAGGTGACCTTGCCAGTTTCAATCCGTGAAGACAGCAGTTGTAAACCATGATCTTCAACGCCCTTGGTTGGGAGGCGCGTTTTCCCAACCACCGAACGTGTTGGCTCATGGTTTACATCCCCGGGTGACCAGACGGTTGCAAACTAGCGTTCCAACCCAGGTGACCTTGGTTTATGTGTTTGGTTTGTGTTGCGGCTACATGTTGCGGGATGTCAACCAAGCGCCAACACGTTCGGTGGTTCGGAAAACGTGGCTCCCAACCAAGGGCGTTAAAGGTCATGGTTTACAACTGTTTTCTACACGAAGTAAAACTAGCAAGGTCAGCTTGGTTGGAACGTTGGTTTGCAACCATCAGGTCAACCCTATGATCAATGGTTAAATATTTCAAGTCTGATATTTTTTTATTTAATAATTGCACTTTTTTGGTATATACCTACATAAATTTTATGTTTAATATTACTGACATTTTTTTTTAGTCTGTGGTTCGTTAGTGGTTAGCTCAATATCAAAATACCAGCGCTGCGTTTTTTTTTAATATCCCAGTATAATTATGCTGAGATAAACCTTTTTTGGCATCGCATAGGTTTTTTTATGCTATTAACATGTTACCTATTATTATGGTTAAATATATCATCATCATCATCATTACAGCCGAAAGATGTCCACTGTTGGACATAGGCCTCCCCCAAGTATCGCCACACTGTACGGTCCTATGCCTCTCGCATCCATCGGATTCCCGCAATCCTTACCAGGTCATCGGCCCGCTTTGTAGGAGGCCATAATATAATATAATAAGAGATAATTCAGTAATATTTATTCTGTTGTTTATCCTGTATGAATCACAAATAAACATTTTTATTTCTTTCGTTAAGTAGGTACTAAAGCAAAGGTACTCAGCAACTAGATAGAGCTAGATATCAAATAAAAACGAAGGAAACGTTGTAGGTTCGTAGAAAAATATGCTTTCAAGGTATATCATCACATTATGACGTTGTTAGAGCAAAGTTGAGATTATTAGACTTTTCCCTACTACGTGTATGAAATCTTTTAAAAGGAAAAAATGCGCATGTTAGCAGTTCAAAGTCTAAGTTGTATAGACTGGGTTACAGGATTATTTAAAAGAGTCACCATGCCTTTGGAAGGCAAAGGGCTACTGAAAAAAACAGGGCAAATGCGAGTTGAACTCACGCACTGAGGGTTCCGTACAAACTTACCGATGAAAACAGTTCAATTCCCGAATCGAGTTACGAAGATTTTTCCGAATCGATAAAAAGTTTTTTCCGAATCGATAAAAAGTTTTTTCCGAATCGATAAAAAGTTTTTTTTGTAACGTTACTACAAATTTATAGTTTTTAGATTTTTCCCTATACTTGTGCCTAGACCTTGCTTCATGCCAAATTTCAGGATTTTAGGCCAACGGGAAGTACCCTGTGAATTTTAATATCCTTGAGATTGACGAAATTTACGTTTTTTGCGGCATAAACTGCTGTACCTTTTTTTTTGTCGTTAACTCAGAAGTTTGATTTTTTCACAGCTTTTTCCTTTTGAGGTACGGAGCTCTAAAAATACAGGTACAGGGTCTTAGTCAGTAAAATTCTGACACTCTTTCTTGCTGACAGCGGGAGAAATAATTTGATGATTTCTCACCTAAAACAAAAACTGACTTTGGTAGTGTGACGTAATTTAATGATATAATTAGAATTTAGTTTTTGTTCTAAATTCGTAATAGTATGATTTCACCAGAGTACTCTGCCCGTGACTTCGTTATCGAGAATATTTTCTTAAAAACTCTAACACCCTAGTAGGCTACCTACAGTTGAAAAACAAATAATGGCACCCTTTATTATTACTTTAAGTTACGGGTGGAAATCATCCAATGACTTCTTGCACTCTGGGTGGAGCGGGAGGGCGTATCAGACTTTTACTAACTAAAACCACACCTGTGTCTTTCAATTACCCTTTGCCGTCTAGGACTACGGGTTTCTTTTTCAGAAATTTCCCGTGGTCCTAGCTAGCGGGCATCGGCCCTGCTCGGCCCCTACGGCCATATTAATTACGACACATTATTTTTTTTATGCTTTATTATTTATTTAAAAGTTACTATTTATGCTAAGTATCAAGTATATACCCACGGAATAAAATTTTGAATATAAATTAAATTCCCCTTTTTGACCCCTTAAGGGTTGAATTTCCTAAAATCCCCCCTGAATGCTCGCCTATGTCACAATAGAAAACCTTGAGCAAAATTTAACTTTGGTCCCTGTAGTTTTGACTGTGCGTTGACTTTCTATTAGCTTACTTACGTCATTCTGTCAAAATACACACTAACTGTCAAAGTCAATCGTTATATAGTAAAAAAAAAAGTTTCAAATCTGCGGATTAAAGTAGTTTTTGGTTAAGATTAACAGCTAACTTTAATGTATACAGCATAGAATAGGTTGAATGTAATAAAGCATCGTTATCTTACGGTTTTCAGTGCAATATTTCTCATTTTTTCTTCCTTCTTCAAGAAAATAGGTCAGTCATACTCATGTTTAGAGCTTAGTAACACATTTGTAGGGTTTCGTACCTTAAAACTAAAAAAACGGTATCCTTATAGGATCACTTTGTTGTCCGTCTGTCCATCTGCCTGTCAAGACCTTTTGTCTCCGAAACGCGTGGAGGTATCGAGTTGAAATTAAAACCATATCGACGGTTGAAAGGCTAATTGACGTAAGCGACATTTTTTCAAAAATAATTGAAACTCGACTCAAGCGACGGAGAAAAATTTGCTGATTCTGAATATGTATATAACTCAATATTGGAAAAAATGTCGTTTAGATCAATTAGCCTTTCAACCGTCAATATATATACTAATGTCTGCGGTCTCTTGAAGACGTAAAAAAAAGTAAACGAAAAAAATGATACGGCCTAAGAATGATATGTTGCAAAAAACATACATTTCGACACTTTCATAGGAACCAAAATTCTAAGGGTACTTTCCCATTAACCCAGAATCCTGAAATTTGGCATAAAGAAAGGTCTTATAGTATAGATATAGGAATAAATCTTAAAACAGAAAAATTGTTGTTACGTCACCAAAAAAAAAAACACTTTTTTGCGATTCCAAAAGATCTAGAAACCTCTGTGCGCGAGTCTGACGTATTTGTCCAGTTTTTATTTTACAAAGTTCCCACTGCTGGGACAAAACCCTCACTATTAGAGGGAGTGCACTGAAAGCCTTTAATCCACAACGTAAACCCAGTGAGCATTTGTATAATAGGCGTCACAATATGTCTTTGAATTTTTATCCTAGAATATGTCGGCTTTCTTACGATTATTCATTACTAATGCTCTCAAAACGATGAAGGAAACTCATCGTTTTGAGAGCATTAGTAATGAATAATCTGGCTTGAATCGAACTTTCAAACCCACAACTTTTCAGCGAATAGAGAACAACCTCGACTTTCGAGGTGATTTCTTAAGAAAAAAAATCTACTGCCGCTTGTACCGTTTTCTTTTCTAAATAAAAAACAACTCTCCGTCCAAAACAGCAAAGAAGATCCCAATAAAACATATCATATTTAACGTAAATTTGAATAAAGGTCTTAAAAAACATGGCGTCATTATTTCTACTCTCCATACGTATCAAATACCTTCATTAACTTTTTCCTTAGCGTTTGCGTTCCTATCCACATTTTTCCACCTTAATCTCAATGCAAAAACGTTCCTCGGAAATCGTAAAATTGAGTGATATCACGAATAAATCAAACAAGCAAATGAGAAGAAAGGTACAAAATCAGCTATTAAGCCAGTCGAATGGAAGATCAAGACAGTGTGTTGATTCATGGAGCTCATTTATTTTTTTCCTGCTGTCTTTAGTTTTGCATTACGGAAGAAAATAAGGAAAGAACAAAGAAATTATTATTTATTTTTAACCGACTTCAAAAAGGAGGAGGTTCTATTTTCGGTTGAATTTTTTTTTTATCTAAGTTCTCCGATTTCTCGGTCAATTGTGGACCGATTTTGAAAATATATATATTTTTTTAATTGAACGGTTATGCTTCCGAGTTAGTCCCATAGAAATATTGTTATGATCTAATCATGAACTTCGAAGATATGGAACAGAACTCCTCATAGGATCACAGTAGAACCGTCGTAACAAGTAAAATTGCTTTTTTTATACGTGTAGTCGATGACTGACTGAAAGTAAAGGGGGAACTATATCGAACTGATCTGACGATGAAGCCTAAATTTACGCACGGAACCTCTGTAATAAATTAATGTAATCTAACCGTCTTTGCGATTATTAGAATTGTCATGAGATGCACTCTGGCTATAAGGTATTTAAGTTTGGCTGAGGGGTACTTTTTAGTGGTGGTACCATAACTAAAAAGCTAAATTTATTTTGCACTTTTCAGTGTTTTTTTTTTACTTTAAAGTCGGCTGTATTTTTTTTTGTAAAGTTGTAAAGAGAGTTCTAGTTCTCTTCATCGACCGGCCCACAGGACCGAAGTGACGGAGCTTCATAAGCTAAAGTAAATGGAACTCATACAAATTTTAATGTTGTCGGTATTTCATTCTTGTGTATGAAGGTTTAAATGTTTTTGAACGTATTCACAACACAGGAGTTATGTAGTTGTTATTTTCCTCCGTAACGATAAAAAAAATTGCTCTTCAACTTTTAATAGCAACAAAACTAATTAATCTAAGCCTATAGAATAAAAAAAGGGAAAATTGCAAAGGTTGATGAATAAAAAAAGATGTGGAATATTCAAAATGTTTTGAATAATCCTTCGACCTGCATATAAATTAGCTGGTTAAAAAACTTTCTATAGGGTGAACTGATGGCCTGGTGAAGATCGCTGGAATTCGCAAAAGATGTCTGGCAACATAACTACAGTCCAAATGATAGTAATATAATAGTCACAGTATAAGTCTTTTTTTGATTCTCGGTTTTAAGGATTCCATACCTCAAAAGGAAAAAAAACGATAGGTTCACTTTGATTTCCATTTATCTGTCTGTCTGTTGGTCAAAACCCTTCATCTCGGGTATGCGTAGAGATATAGAGTTGAAACTAAAACCATATACTTAGGTCTGCAATCCCTTGAAGCTATGAAAAAATAAATTTTCTGAGTTAGCGAAAAAAATAAGTTAAAAAACGTATATTTCGACACTCAAGGAAATCAAAATTCATAGGGTACTTTCCTGTTGACCTAGAATCCTGAAATTTGGCGTGAAGCAGGTCTCTTAGCACAAGTATGGAAAAAAATCTAATCATGGTCTACCCGTGTCCTAAGTTTAATCGAAATCCGTTTGAGCGTGATGAAGTAACAAATATACACACACTCACTAACATTCACCTGTATTATATTACTGTTATACTAGTGTCATTATCATCAACATCATTTCAGATAGAGGACAACCACTGTTGAACATAGGCCTCCCCGAAGTGTCGCCCTGTACTGCGATATTACACAAAATACAAAACACAAAGACACCAATATACCTTATTTCAAAAAAAGAATAACGAATCTTTAATATAAAATATATTTCGACGGTTGAAAGGCTAATTGATCTAAGCGACATAAAAAAAAAAATTCAAACCTGACTTAAAAGACGGAGAAAAATTTGCTGATTTCGAAATTATGTATATAATTCAATATTGGAAAAAAATCGTTTAGATCAATTAGCCTTTCAACCGTCGATTTAAACTTATAATTCCAAGTCAATCCAAAGATATAACACTTCATAGCAACCCGTTTTAAAAAACCGAAATATCATAATAGGTAAAGACTATTATTCAATGTCAATCAGCAGCCTTTCGTCTGCTAGAATTTTTGTCCTGATAGGTTTCCAAGTCAAGTGGTTGTTTTTTTTTTTATAGCAACTAGTTTCCTTTAGCAGATCGACTATCCTATTTTACGATGCGTCGCATTTCTAAGACTTTTCTTGTTTTACTACACCTACCTATATTTATTCCAAAATAACATGTGTAGGTGTTATTATCTAGTTATATAATATACTAGCTTCTGCCAGCGTTTTACCCCCTTAGGGGTAGAGTGTCGTAAAATCCGTTCTTGGTAACCTACCTGGCAAATTTTAAGTTTGTAGGTGTTACAGTTTCTGAGATTTCGTGATTATTCAGTGAGTGGTATTTCACATTTATATATATAGATTTGTATGGGTATATATATTTAGGTACGTCTGCCTCGTCGTCTACCTTTTTATGGGTGGAGCGAGAGAGTGTCAAACTTTTACTGACAAAAACCAACCCGTGTTTCTTCAGTTACCTTTTGCATTCTAGGACTGTGATGTCTCTTTTGAACAATCTCCCGTAACCCTGGCAGGCACCTCTGTCTAACTCTTACCTACCTTTTTACACCCCATAATATAAGCGTCATGTTATATTATAACAAAGAGGTAAGTTTGTTTTTTTTTTTGTTTTTATGTTTTTTGTTTGTAGGAGGTAATCTCTGAAAGTCCGATTGCTAAAATTTTTTCACAGATAGAAAGCTGCTTTATTTTTGAGTGATATAGTCTATATCTTAGGCACCTACGTAGGCGAAGCTGTGGGCAAAAGCTAGTAGTTTATTCGATTATTTTTTGCCCTCCTCCTCCCCTTATTGAGGGTAAAAAATAAATCAATAACTTCTCCTGCCCTGGGTGGGGCGAAATGGAGCGTCAGAAATACTAAATAAAACCCAACCGTGTTCCTTTAGGTGACCTATGTCTTCCACAATCACGATAATAATGTTTTCAAATAATTCTTTAGCCCCGATAGATAATATTAAGACGAACCAAATGGATCCAATAAATTGGTCATTGCGAGTAACCTTTTTGATTTTAATTTAACATTTCAGAGTGCAGCAATAAATCATTCTTCCATTATTCTGACAAAGAGAATACATTAAAATGATAATTAGTTTATTACTCTCAAAGAGCTGTGTATGGAAGTATTTACAAAGTTTTATGTCGAAAATGATACGTTTGTAGTTATCCAAAATAAAGATTCAAAGCTTGTTGAAAGTGTATAAAAGTGAGAAAATATATTATTCTTTTTGTTGGTAGCCGCCATAGAAAATTCTGGTACGTTTGTCACGATGACAAAACGTTATTGTACAAACAGTTTTTTAGTGGTTTCGTTTCGCCCGTCAATAATTTTTTTTTAAATATTCTGGTCACTGATAGACCATGACGCCTTAAAATAATCATAATTCCAGTGTGAAGAGCTTCAGGTACGGTACGCCACAATCTCCTCCACCACAGTCTTCTCTTTGAGGAGTAGCTAAAAGGATACCAGCGCGCCCCTCCGGAGTTCGGAAGATTCCTGAGCGGAAGAAACGCTCGGCTGTCACCATTGAGCAGATCGCCCAGAGGATACGGTGGAGCTGGCGGTGGAAGTCTACCCCGTTTGAGCGGAGTACCTCTGTGTCCTTGTGGAAGCGATCTCTCGCAATTTGCATTGGTATAGGCCATGGTCTGGAACGAGAGGGAACGGGATATGATCGTCCACATCACTTTGCACTCATTTTGCTCGCAATAACGAGCAAAGGCTGGAACTGTAAAGGAACAGACATCCTCACACTTTAGTGGCAGGACACGCCGCGGGCGTTAAGAGTCACATCTTCGAAAGGCGATTTATTATCTGGTCATCGTAGGCTTGCGGATGATGAGCATTAGGTAGCTTGCCATCCGGCTTTCTGGTAAGGACCAAACCCGAGTCGACGGCGCATAGTGTTTAGAGATGACAGCTTAACTGAAGGGACCTAATAAGGCCGATGTCTGCTAGGGCGGCAGTAAATGGGAAATAAAGGAACATAGTGCGTTTTAGTCAGTAAAAATCTGACACGTCCTTTTATTTCACTTTAGAGTGGGCAAAGCAATTTGATGATTCTCACTTTAAAAATGGTAGGGTTCTGTACCTTTATTTAAATTATATAAACTAGTTAGCACAGCGTATCAGGATCACAATCGGGTGATCCAACTTGCTGGTAAGTGATGCAATCGTTGATGGTGAAGCGCACTAGTTTAATATTCATTCTATCCTAGAAAGACACCAATATTATAATTGGGCGAGGAGATCGCAAAAAGCATATTTTTCCAGTCCTTTGATGTACGTAATAAAAACGACAAGGCAAAACGCTTAATCCAGACCACAGAGGTACAACAATGTAAAGGTGGACCCGCGCCGTAGGTACATCGAGTCACTGATGATAGAAAGGTGATGGCGGAATCAAGTTGTTTAAGCGTAATCAAGTTATGTAATTCCTGCGCACACTCTCCAAAATGCATCCTATAGAATACAGAATATCATCATCATCTTCCTGCCCTTGTCCCGTTTTATTTGGGGTCGGCGCAACACGTTTTTTCTTTCATTCTGTCCTGTCACTCGTCACGCTATCACTAACTCCCTTTTCTTTCATATCACTTCTCACACAATCCATCCATCTTTTCTTTGGTCTCCCTCTCCATCCGTACATACATATAAACTCATAACTCTTTTAGTAACATGCATTTCATCCCTCCTCATTCACATGACCATACCCAGACAAACGATTCCCTTTCAACTTGTAGAATGTATTATTATTATTTATTATAGAATATATATGACCGTCATTTGTCTAAGATGAAACTGCAACGATAATTACAAGTCACTTACATTTTATTAAAGGGTACCTAAATGTGGTTAGCAACGATCTTTACAGTGTAACAAATTAATTTCATGGGAAAGCCGAGGGGAATTACTTATTAAATCTCAAAAAATAAGCCCTTAAGATCCCGACATCTTTTACATTTCGTATCCGGCACTTACGGTGCCCTTTAGATAATGTAAACCTTCTTCAACATTTTCCTTAGCTTGAATTTACATAATTGTTTAAATAACACATTTAATTACATTATACTGAGGACGACAAATACTTGAGTTTACCTGTTTTAAACGTAAATACTAAATTAGATGGATTGTTGGCGGGAAATTCATCGTTTTGAGCGGATTTGTTAAATTTGAATGGAAAGGAATTTAATGTTCGCTTTGGTTGAGTTTGTTGGTAATGTGTCAATATACTTTTGGTTAGACCCTTTTTCCAAGGTTGGGGACGTGGTTTTTCTTATTTTACAGGGTACACGTGCTTAATAACTCTCAGTACCATGAGGTGTTAACGTGTCAGTCGTGCGAGTGGGAAAGAGAGATGGTGCTATTACACCATATATAGCTCTATGCCTTTAACATTTAAGTTTAGTTTGCTAAATATGTCGCGTGGTAGGGCCTCAGTTCACGATTTTGTATTTGATTTTGGAATATAAATAGTTTGTTGAATTTCTGTCAGAATATATCAGTGGTTGAAAGAGACGCCATTAACACGTGTAAGGATTTAAAGTAGTTAGTAACTAATGACGCTCAAGTTGAAGGGTAAAATCTACAAGTCCGTGATAAGACCTGTCATACTGTATGTTGGGCTGTGAAAAAGACGGATGAAAAAAGATTGCACGTAGCGGAGATGAGAATGTTAAGATGGATGTGTGGTGTGACGAGAATGGATAAAGTGAGAAATGAGTATATTAGGGGCAGTTTGAAAGTGGCGCCAGTGACTAAAAAATTTAAAGGGATCGTTTGTCTTGGTATGGTCATGTGAAGAGGAGGGATGAAGCGCATGTTACTAAAAGATTTATGAGTTTACATGTGGATGGATGGAGAGGGAGAGGAAGACCAAAGAAAAGATGGATGGATTGTGTGAAGAGTGATATGAAAGAAAAGGAAGTTAGTGATAGCATGACGAGTGACAGGGCAGAATGGAAGAAAAAAACATGTTGTGCTGACCCCAAATAACATGGGACAAGGGCAGGAAGATGATGAGTAACTAATGACGCTCTATTTACCTCTGACCACCTTTTTCCTTAATGTAAAAACACTTGGAAAAAAAGTCACATATTTCTTAAAAATCTTAATATCTTATAATCTTCATAAATCTTTCAACTGTAAAAAAATTTGTTAAAATGTACAGTCAGGGGTCAAAAGTGCAGTTGCACTCTACCAATGCTAAAGTGTCTAAAATTTATTTGTAGTAGCATATAGCATAGCATAATCAGCCTTTTAATGTTCCCACTGCTGGGACTCAGGCCTCCTCTCTAGGAGAGGGAGTGGGCCGTAATCCACCACGCGGGCCCAGTGCGGATTGGTAAATGTCACATGTCTTTGAATTTTTGATTCTAGGACATGCCGGTTTCCTCACGATGTTTTCCTTCACCGTTTTGAGAGCAGTGGTGATGAAATAACCACCCCCAAGTGTCGCCATAACGACTGGTCCTGTGCGTCTCGCATCCATCGGATACCCGCGACCCTCACCAGATCATCGGCCCTCCTTGTTGGAGGCCATCCAACGCCTTCCGCAGTGGGTACATAAGACATAAAAAGACTATAGGTACAGCAATTACGTCCGGCATTGAATGAGCGTTATGTAAAAACAAAACAAAATGCACTGCAATTACTACCAGCAATAAAGCCTACTAGGGCAGCAGAAACATCGTTCATCTCGTTTCTTTTCAACTGAAAAAAAAACCTAGAAAAAAAAACCAACTGCTTACGGACGACCCTAAAACAAAGAGTTTCTTTCATTTACAGCACTTCTTACACGGTAGGACAATGCCTCTTTGTTCTGGAAAGATTATTAACATGAAAATACTATGATTCTGTACTTGGTTCCGCTTGTGTGGTTTATTAATGTTATTCATTTGTTTTTCGCCTGTATTTTTCTTGGTTTTCGTAGTTTTTGACATGGGCTGCAGTATTACGGGATGAATTGTGTATCCTAATTGTAAGTGTTGCGGATAATAGGTTGGAACAAGGATCTAAATAAGAACAAAAATTCCACAAAATGGGTGCATGAGAATGGACGACACCACCGAGGTTGATCTGGGAAGAGGCGTGATGACCTAGGCGCCTACTACAAGGGATGGTTGAAGGTGGCTCAAAAAAAGAATATCTGGAAGAAAAGTTAGGGAAGGCCTTTTTTCAGCAGTGGGAGTATAAAAAATTACAGCAAAAAAAAAATCGAAGATATTATAATAATGATGTTGCATGATCTCTGAAATAGGTGGTCACCAAATGTATGCAAACAATATTGAATATTCAGGTTTGAGGTAATAGGTCTGTGACAAAGAAGCTTCTGTTGAAATAAGCAGTACTGACTGATTGGTTGACTGGTAGAGAATGCCTTGTTGCATTAAGTCCGCCTATGTATCACTACTGTACATGAAGTTTAAATAAATAAATAGTAAATAAATAAATTAAAGCAAATTTTGTTCTCTTTCCCTTTTTTTTGAGGTAGGAAATCATCGGATGACATCTCTCGCTCGAGGGTTGAGTGAAAAGGCATGTCAGGCTTTTACCGGCTACAGCCACGCGTGTGTCCTTCCGTTGCCCTTTGCGTTATAAGACCACGGTTTCCCTTTCAGAAATTCTCAGTGACCCTAGCGAACATCGGCCCTCCTGGGCCCCTACGGTTTGCTGACATCTCTTTGAGCCGCGTATGGAACACTACACACGGTCGACAAATCGGCCTCGGTCCTTACCAGACGGCCGGATGGCGAGTTCTGTTCTCTATATGTCTATTTTTTTGTAATTAAGTGTTTTGTGTTCACAACAGTGTGCGCACACACCTAATGACGCCGCAACTAAAAATAAAAAATAAAATTCTCCTGGTATTGCAAAATACACATTAAGTCTAGAAAATGCAGCATATTGAAGCTATAGATAGACTAACTTCAGATGAGTATATGCTTTTAAATTCATCATAGCGTCCTTCTCATAATGAATTAACTACAATTTGTGCTTAAATCTTTTCTTTAATTAAATTTTAACAACTACAACAATATTATACAATGTCAAAAACATAATGAAAGAAACACTTAAATAATAATATAACCCACAGTGTCGTTCACAGACAACCATTAGGCGAATGACTATAAAGTTATCACTCCTTTTTTTAGTGACCATATTCCCCTCGGTATGGAAGTTATCACATAACTTCTCGGACTATGGCTGGTCCTTTCCATTCCAGGACTGCAATGACTCTTTCTAACAATTGCGCAGCCCAAGTTATCACTCCTTAACACTTCTTCCAAAAGTGCACAAATAAACACAATGATAACAAAATATCTACCCAGATTCTCTCCTATGTTTTGACAATAATTATTTCAGCAGGAGTTCTATCAAGAAGGTAAGAAAGACAAACAAACCGACCCTTTACTTATATTTAGATAAGCTTCCTTGTGATTTACTCGTAAGAATTATTATTGTTTGAAACAATGTATTGCGCTTGGCGACTCTCCATTCAGCTGAAACACGGATAAGGCCGCTATATTCAGCTTTAAAGAAATATAAATCATTCTTGCCATGTTAAGTTTTAATTAATGAAAACTAAGTATCCCATTTAAATGATTTGTAAATATGAAATATTTTTTTAGCTAGGAAATAATCCAATGAGTCCTCGAGCGAGAGAGCGTATCAGAATTTTACTTTGCCCTGCGTTCCAGGACCCCGGGGTTCCCTTTTGGGAGCCAACCCAGAGCCCCAGTAGGCTTTAGCCCTGCTGGGCCCCTACGGCTTTGCAGACATCTCTATGAGGCGCGCGTGGAGCATTACGCGCCGTCGACAACTCAGGCTCGGTCTGGACGGTTACTGGACGGCAAGTATCAAAGTCTGTATCGGAAGACGTAGGGCGATTCCTTACCAATGTGTAGCTCGCAGTCCGATAAGGACCAGGCCCGGGTCAACAGCGCATTCTGGTCCAGGTGAAGCAGGTCTCAAAAGATGTTAGTATAAGTGACGGACCCGTTAGTACCAATGCGTGCCAAGGTAGTGGGTTAGTTTGAAAAAGCCTCTGCGGCCCTGAAATGTAAAGAAGAAAAGGAAGGAAAACGAATAAGTGTTCACAGTAATATTATAAAAGCGAAAGTTTGAGAGTATGCGAATGTGTGTATTAGTTCTTCACGCTCGAACAGCTAAACGGATTTTAAGGAAAGGCACACGAGTAGACTATTTTCTAGAATAGCACACTTTTCATCCTGGAAGTATGTTCTATTGGGATAAACTACTTTATAGAAGCTAGGATTCAATAAAAATCTGATACTCCCTCTCGCAACCCAGAGTGAGAGAGGTTATAGATTTCCAACGCCAAAAATAAACAAAGTATCAGCAGTCTTAATATCTGGATGTTTGTAAATCAATCACGTTTTACCGAGTTTTATTTTTAATTTCCAAACCAGTGCTTGACTGAGATCCCACCTGATGGTAAGCAGTGATGCAATCATTGATGGTGAAGCGCACTAGTTTATTAAGAGCCTATTGACTCGATTAAACTGATTTGGATGAAATTCAGCATAATCTAAGAGTAGACAGTGTAGATACTTTTTGTCCCGCCAGTACGTACTCGCACCTATGGGTTAATATTCGACTTTCGCGCCGGTGAAGCTGCTAGCAGGAGCAAGTAGAAAGTTAAACTTATAAGGCTGTCTCATTAGTTCAACAACTGCGAATGCCTTATAGTGGATGGTTTAAGGATAACTAGTTGTAAAGATTTTTTAGCTATATGTAGGTAGGTTCCTCTTCCTTCAAAGTTTTGCTGGAGGCTTATCATTTCACCTTGTTTTGTCATTATAAAACAGTGGGGCTGTTTTCAATCACAAACACACATACGCACACAGTTTCATTATGCGTTCAACTAAGGAATCAAATAATTCTTTAAGTCAAGAATGAACAGCTTACTTCAAGGCAAGCGTGTTCTATCGTTGACTTCATTATCGCTTACCTTCAGGTGAGATAGTAGTCAAACGCAAGCCTATAAAAATAAAATTTAAAAAAAATACAATCAAAATAAAATCACAGTTCTTGAAATCCGTAAGCGAAACTATGGTATCCGACAAGTTTTCGGTTCCTAAAAAAAATGAACCCAATAAAAATATATTTATTCCAATTTTTTTTTTTATTTGGTATAGACTAGTGCTTGACTGCGATCCCACCTGATGGTAAGCAGTGATGAAATCGTTGTTGGTGAGGTGCACTAGTTTATTAAGAGCCTATTCACTCCTATGCCTTGAAGACACCCAAATTATAAGCGGTCGGGAAGACCGCAGCAGGCAAATTGTTCCAGTCCTTTGACGTACGCGGTATAAACGACGAGGCAAAACGCTTAGTCCGGACCGTAGAGGTTTTAACAACGTAAGGGTCACCGTACGTCAGGTTGAAATAGGTCTATTCTATACTACCTTTGATCAACAATGTACGAAGCATATTACATTACAATGCTCACAAAAAAATCTACGCTACCGAGTATAACGCACAGCGGTCAAAATTTTAAATGTTATTTTACATTAAATTATCATCATTATCATCATTTCAGCGGAAAGATGTCCATTACAGGACATAGGTCTCCCCAAGTGTCGCCATTACTTTACCATTAGCTCACTAGGTCATTGATCCTCCTTGTCTTTTCGAACGCTGCGTCTTCCGGTACATGGTCACTACTCCAGAACATTAAATTTAACACAAATCTTTTAAACTAAAGGCACTGTTATTCAAAAATAATCAACGAACAGAAAATGTATCGATTCATTACCAAACGATAAACAACTATGTAAAACCGCGGATCGCTTCCTCCCACCATCAATATTAAAACGGATTGGACGGAAATCAGTACATTTGACACAGATTAGACTTCAAATGGAATATTAAGTAGGTATAAAGCTCATAGCATAGCATAGCATAGTCAGCCTTATAATGTTCCCACTGTGTGGACTTAGGCCTCCTCTCTAGGAGAGGGAATGGGCCATAATCCACCAAGCGGACCCAGTGCGTGTTGATGGATGTTACTTGTCTTCGAATTTTTGGTTCTAGGACATGCCGGTTTCCTTACGATGTTTTCCTTCACCATTTTGAAAGCAGTGGTGATGAAATAAATTAGACAAAGTAATGCGCCTGAATGGGTTTTGAACCTGCGACCTACAGCTCGTAAGTCGGGCCGCAACCACTCGGCCACTATTGCTCCCAAAGCTCTATCGAACCAAAAATATGTAGTACACACTAAGTAATTCATAATTCTTTATTATACATTGAAACAAGTTATAATATTTGACCGCATTGCACTACATGACAGTAATATATTTTCTCTTGTTTATTTACAAATCCTTTATATTTACGAACTTTCATCCTATTATTCGATCACGAACTTATCTGCTTTTCATAATTCCAAGATAGGACTCATTTCAAAAAACACTAGATTTCATTTAAAAATTACCTGAAGATTTTTAGAAATTAAGATTGGCAACCTAAAGCCTTGGATTCCTAAAAGTTTTTAGTCCGAGGCGGTAGTCCAGTATAAAAACTTTTCTAATGACTGAAGACAATACCAGTAAGTACACTTTTACTAAGACAGTTTACAATGTTATCAAAGAATAAAAAGTGCCCTCCTATTTTTACAGATGCAAGTATATGTACTCGTATATAAGTCTTCATTTGTTCCCTACTCCGTGGCTCTGTAATAATACCAAACACAGCGATCATACGTTGCTTTCCGCACTTTGAATAGTACTCGAAATTACTACGAATCAACCGTAATGGTTCAACAAGTTCTCTTTGTCCATGTATCGTTGAATGATGTACCTATTTGTTACGGATTCTATGTAAGTGTCCCAATATGAGCTGTTTATACGATTTGGAGTTGGTAAAACGAAACACATATAGAACCGTTTTGGTCTATAACAAACACAGTGTGTCCCACGAATATTGACTGAAAATTAGTATCATATTAATTAGGTACTATGTTTCACAAAGGGTTTATGCCTTTGTGTTTTAACACGAACCTGATGACAATTTGTCACCGATAAGGCTCAGAACGCATATTTTAAATATCGGCTCATGATACCGATATGATCAGAGTGAGAATTTCCTCCAGGGAATATATTATTGTGTGGGTGATGAGTGGGTTAGGAGCAATAATCAAACTACAACAACAACTTCACAAGCACAAGTATTCCAGATCATGTACCTGATTTATTATGATGTAGGCTTTAAGTATTTATCTCATAACGAGCGACTGTGTGCTGTCTATACGAAGATCAAGAAGGCTATTTAGGTCTTGATCACCTTTTTTATTCCCGAACATACTGCGAACATAATGCCAGACTCTATCAAACCATATAGGTGCCACTCAGCGCTTTGTCTTGTTATCAAACTGGTTTCCATACTTTATCGACACATTATTTTAGACACATATTGACTTTACCGACACATTACACAAAATTCTAAAAAAGTACTTCGAAATTTTTGCTCATTTACCCCAATAGAAATAAAACATCTAGTAGTTTTCCTCACATATTTGAACCGAATCACAACGCAGGCACAGACTTCATAAGATGAATCAGCGAGCAACCATGATCCAGCAACATACCGCCAAAATGAGCAATCCAAAAGGATTTACAAATTGCCGAACATCGAATTTTTAATCGGCCTACCCATACAATTCACTTGAAAAGGGGACTGTTTAATCATGAAAAAATGATTTCGTAAAAGAGCGGCGGGATCACCCACACAATAAGTGCTTAATGGAAGAGGATTAAAGGCTTTCATCACGTTATTTCACAAAAACGTCACTTGAATAATATACGGGCGTTGCCCGGATACGTCCATTTAGATTGTGGTTTGATAAAATGGACTGAACAGTCCAGCATGCGACTGATGCAATGGGATTATTACTTGATTGGAGTTTCTTTTTTGTGGTAATGTTGGTTCTGGGTGAATTAAGTGTGATTTATTGCTTTTCCTGGTCATTGCCAAATTACCAGCGTTGCCAAATTAATATGAATTCACCATTATAATCGACTCAGGTTACCTTTTTATTTTTATCTTAAAGAAACGGTGCCCACGCTATTACTCCTGTATCAATGGTGTGTTCACACAAGAGACACAGACCCGGAGCAACTATTTGCAGGTTTTACAAGTATTTGTTGAACCCGTGACAGCAGCCAATTGCTCAACCACTGCGCCAACAGTAAAGTTAATTCTGATTCAGAAGAAATTTCCTTGAAATTATCAAACAATACATACAAACAAAGAGTTCCATCTTATAAAGGTGGGTTGAGTTGGTCTTAAATGTGTTTAGGTGCACGTAAAACTCAGTGTCTTAAAAACTATACGGCATCTATCTACATCACAAACATTCTAAACGAATAGCTTTCGTGACAGAAAATCTGCGTTCAAAGTGACTGACTTTTTCCCATGGCTTTGCTCTCGTGGCCAATACCACGGAAATTGTGCACTTTTCCGGAATAGTAGCTTTTAGACTTCCGAAATTAAAGTTATTTTGCACTTTTCAGTGTTCTTTTTTTTACATTGAAGTCGGTTGTAAGTTTTTTTTTTTTTGTAAAAAGTTTTGTATTTGTTTTATATATCAATTGGAGGTTTGCTGTAAGAAGAGTCTCAAATACTGGGTCATGCTTACCTTTGTGCATAAACAATTTTGAACCTTTTGTATTTTTTTGATTATAATAAAAGAAGGAAGAAAGAAAAACAGTTTGTTTACAAGAAATGATGCAATCTTAAAACTAGTTAAGAAACATAATCATTTTACAGGAAAGAAATGTGTTACATCCGCGCAAAAGAAAAACTTGCAAATATCATTTAGTATATATAAACAAGCAAATTTCCCGTTCTCATAATTTTAATGTCCGATAAATAAAATGGCGATCATGAAAGGGTAACTCGTCTCACAGACTTCATCAATCAATACTTGAATCGTATTACAAATTAGTGAGCTCCAGCTCAGTACCCTGAACAAGGGAACTGGCTACATTATACTTTTTGCTGACAGATCTAATTTGCAATTCAATGGAATAAAGGCTGTGTGTCGTATTTATTGGATCCGATAGATATTTTTTGTTCTATTAACCTGGTATTTCTGAGGAACAGTGTGCACGTTCATGGAAAAACTATGTGTTGAGTACTAATTTTGAAAGACTCTAAGCATAGTTCTTGCGTGTTTGTACTAAAACAGTGTGTTTTTCTTATACTTAATTAGGTTCTATTTAAAAAGTAGTTCTTGGGCGGAGCGAGAGATAGTCTCAGACTTTTACGACAAAAAACCCACTCCTGTTCCTTCGTTGCCTTCGTCGTTGTCTTCTTCGTCCTTTATTTATAAGGTAGTAAGTAATGAGAAGACGTAGCGTTGGAAGGCCTCCTACAAGGTGGACCGATGACTTGGTAACGGTTGCGGGAGTCCGATGGATGCGAGACGCACAGGACCATTCACTGTGGCGACACTTGGGGGAGGCCTATATCCAGCAGTGGACGTCTTTCAGCTGAAATGATGATGATGAAGTAATGAGAAGGAATTGTTATTCTTGTATTGTATATAATATGTGACTTTCTGTATCCATCCATCCATCCATCGGACCATGAAGCAGTCTATACATATTATAAGATACTAGCTCTTGCCAGCGGCTTCGCCCGCGTGACTGTTGCTCTCTCTATACAAACTTTGGACCCCCGTTTCATCCCTTTAGGGGGCGAATTTTGGAAAATCCTCTCTTAGTGCTCACCTAGGTCATAAAAGGAAACCTTGTGCAAAATTTCACTCTCTTATTCCCAGTAGTTTCGGCTGTGCGTTGATATGTCAGTCAGTCAGTTTCTCCTTTTATATGTATAGATTACAGAAAATACGAAACATAAAGAAACCAATTTATACCTGATTTCAAAAAAAGAATAACATGTCTTTAATATAAAGTTTATTTGAACTTATAATTCCATAACACTTCAAAGCAACCCGTTTAAAAAAATGGCAATATCATAGCAAAGACCAACTTCATGACTGCATAACAAAACAAAATACGATGTACGTGTGAATATATTGACGTGTTAATGGAAAATTTTCTAAGAAAATAGACTGTCTCGAATTTCTGATTCATTGAGTTTAGAATAAAGGTGTAACTTACCTTATCAAGAACAGCAGTTTCCTGGAACATCTAAACTATTAAGGCTATACTTTGGATTATAACTTGCAATGTTGTAAAGTGATGCGTCTTGCAAACTATAACAACGTTGCAAGTAAAGCTGGTTCGCGATTACGTACAAATTACTTAGTAAGCCATCTTTCAGTAGTTAGTTTATGCATCGTTTATAACAGTATCAATTCGTGAAAGGTGGTTATTAGTGAGTGGACTAAAACATTTTTCTTCCCTTGATATTTTAATCACTACATTTTCTCAGCACTACGTGTAGGTACAATGAATCTTCCACAACTTGAAGTTTACTTTAGTTATTTTATGAATTACCAAAAATATCAGATTTAAAAACATGGGCAACAAATTACAGTTAGCGCCTGATTTTTTGCACTATTTACATGTGATCCGTCATGTGTACCATATTTTGTACATTTACCATGTATACCATATTTGTATACGTTTTTTTTTTGTAATTTAATCAGAGAATTATGTATACTTCATAAAAAAAAAAACTTTTTTTACTTTTCCTAGCCACTTTTATCTCACTGCTGGGCAAACACCTCCCCCAAGTCCCTCCAGCCTGAGAGAAATTTTAAACAAATTGCTCATTGCAATTTCTTACAATGTTTGATATTAAAATATTAACTTATCTCTGCATCATTCAAAGATTGATTAGTGACGGCCGCCTTTGTACTTTAGTATGTGAATTGATATCAATTTGAAATCACTTTTATTGGTGTGGCTACTAGCCACACCAATAATAATGACCTACATAATTATACAGACGATTTATTAATTTTATCCATTTAGAATACTAAAGTACAGAGGTGGCCGTCACCAGTCACAGTCAGTCAGTGAGTATGGTGCAGAGATTTATTTATTTATTTAAACTTCATGTACAGTGGTGGTACTTACATAGGCGGACTTAATGCCGCAAGGCATTTTCTACCAGTCAACCATTGTGTTAAAATAGACAACACTGTGGTAGGTGTGCACAATACATAAATAACAAAATAATATTTAAATATCACTACATATGTTGTATATATAAATAACCACTGATTATACACATTGCAATGGTTATTTAAATATTCTATCAAGTAGATACTTACATAATTATAATAATATACTATAATATTCCACAACTATTACACAACGCCGTCTAGTCCCAAGCTAAGCAGAGCTCGTGTTACGGGTACTAGACAACTGATAAACATACTTATATATTTCTAAATACATACATATATAGATAAATTACACCCAGTTACAGAGCAAATGATCGTGCTCATCACACAAACATTTGTCCTCGGTGGGAATCGAACCCACGACCTCCGGCATAGCAGTCAAGGCCACTAACCACTAGACCAACAGGTCAGTCATATAATATGACAATAGCCTTTGAAGCACCCGCTGATATACATACATTTTCCTCCTCTATGTCTATTGGCCACGGAGGAAATTTTTATGTAAAAATCGACTTAGGTTATTCTTTCTGGGGTAGTCGGGTAAAAAAACTACGATCCAAAACATATACCAATGAAGCTATTATAAGTATGGATATATTTTCTCCGCACCCGGTGACTACAGGTAATAAAAGAAAATACTACGATGACACCCGCCATTTTCCTCAATTCAAATAAGAAAAATTACTAAGGTAAAGTGCCCCAGCGAAATCGTAAAAGTGTTCCAGCTATAGTTAATTTGTACCATCGAAGTAACAATTCGAGATACCTTCGTTTTGTTGGTAAACGTGTGGCCCAAGTTAATAGTGGGAAGCGAGTTATGAAAATAGTTTTCTTTATTTGGTGTTTGCAAATGAGTTTGCAAATATCAAGTAAGAGTACAATAAAAAAAAAAAAACTAAAACTTGATGTGAAAGCTATGGGCCCGAGCGCTGCCATATTCTTGCTAGATGACGCCGAAGTTAACATTTTAAATTTAATCATAATATTCCACAACTATCACACAACGCCATTTAGTCCCAAACTAAGCAGATCTTGTGCTACTAAGTACTAGACATACTAATATATTTCTAAATATTTACATACATGTTATTGATAGATTACACCCAGACATAAAACAAATGATCATGTTCATCACACAAATATTTATCTTAGTTTGGAATCGAACCCACGACCTCGAGCATTGCAATCAGGGCTATTGACCACTAAACCAACAGGTCAATAAAATTTATTTTGTTTTCTGTCTCAACCCGTAGTGACTGATAACATTTTTAAGGTTAAAATCTTTAAAAAAATTACTATTTAAATGACACTAAAATTGGAAGAGCGAATATTTTGTGTATACTTTTTCTGAACCTTCGAACGGCTGAGTGGATTTCGATGAAACTTAGTTCACGGGTAGACCATATTCTGAATAGGATATTTACCCGGGAGTAAACGGTGAGTAAAGCCGTTAGTAGAAGCTAGTCTTCAATATATTTCAGACATCCATTGCATATAAAAAAATAGACGTTACTGTATAGATAAACATACCTGCTTACCACTATTGACTTATACCAACCCCCTCAAGGAGGAGGAAAACAAGCGTCACTCCCGTTTCCTAGCCCGAAACGAGATGACACCTTGAGTAATAGTCCCAGTATTCGTGTCACATCAGACCTTCATATAATTTTTCTTTTTAAAAAATATAGCTTGTGTGGACAAGATCTTCTCTATTTCATACGAATTGTATTTTTTGTTGTTCTACTCCTATTATAATTAGTAGTTTGCTGTTTGATTCTGTTTTTTTACGCATAATGTGAATTTACTTTGAAATTACGTGACTTATCAACAGTAAGGTTTTTTTTTTTTTTAATTGGATACCTTATGGCAAATTGTGTCAGTTTATCCGGTCCGGTTGTGCCTTCTAACAAGAGTTTCAAAAGACAAAACTTACTTGAAGATCCGCAATGCGTATTTTGAGAAAGTGAATTGGTTTAGTTGGTAAGAACCCAGACTTGGAAAAATAGAAAAAAATCGTCGTCTTAGTGAAAATCACACAGTATATAAAATTATTAACATAATTATTACAATTTCCCGTTCGACTATAATTTCAGTGTCTTCAAGACTAGAGTGAATAGACTCTTAATAAACGAATGATGTTCACCATCATCGATTGCACCACTGCTTACCATCAGGTAGGACCGCAGTCAAGTACTAGTTTAAATCAGTTTAAAAATATATGTTTGCGCGAATGCGAACGAAATAAACATACAAACTTTTGTAAGTTAAGGAAATGGACCTTTCAATCTTATGATATATATCGGCGAAATTACAAATAGTTAGATTGAAATAATTAAGATTTATAATTAAATTGGCCTAAAAATTAGTAGAATGATTACTTCAAGTTTATTTCGATGTAAAATTAACGTTGGTCAGCGAATCGCTATTTTTGTTATTGTAATTTAAATGTTTCAATACTTAACCTTAAAACACGTGCACGCCAGTGGGGCGAACATTATAAATACGGCCGCACTGTCGGTGCCGGGGCATTGGTGGTGTTCGCTGTGAAGATAACAAGCTAGTTCCGCTGCACTCCGTGTCGCGCGCCACTGTGTTCTTCTACCCGCGAACTACCGCACGGACCCATATATTTAAATCGGACCAACCGTTTGTGTTGTCGACGGTGCAAATCTTGGTTTGTACCGGCGACAGCACGAAGGGGAGGTCTGCCCCGCGCTATCCTCGGTGTGGCAACGCACCGAAGTGGTCGCGGAGGCTACTTCGGAAGGAAGATGAAGCCCATGAAGCCAGGCGCCCGCAACCCCTCGGACAGCGGAGGCGCCGGTGGAGCGGAAGATGGAGAGGAAGGAGAGGCCGATCGACCGACGCTGGGCCGTACGCTCTCGCTCCCGAACGTCCGGGCCGCGCTGCGAGGTCCAACAACAGAGAAAACCCAGGCTAACGTCCCGTCTGCGGCCGTGAAAAAGTCTGCGAGGAAACCAACAAATGAGGGTAGATGCAGAAACACCATCTACAAAGAAGAGGACCCCAGGAGGCAGGTGTCTGCGAGCGCTGCACAGCCGTCGATGCCTGACCTCAATCCCCCGAAGTCTCCAACGAAGAAGCCAACTTCATACGCGCAAGTTGCTGCCCCCGTGACGTCAGTCGCCACCGTGACGTCAGTCGCCCCCAGTGGCGCTAACATTCCGGCGGTAACTCCGCGTATGCCCGCTACACGCACTGTGGCGCCACCGTCTTCGCGAGCGGCGCCACCATCTACGCGAATGACAGCCGCCGCCGCATTCGCCCCTAGTCGGACAGCGACGACACCGACCCCTCACGCTCCTGCTCCCCGTCCGTCGACGTCGGTTGGAGCGAGCAATACTCGCGATCCGAGGCTGCGCACGGTGACCGTGCGCCCCGCGTCGCCGCCCGTTCCTGTTTCGCCCGCGCCGCCGCGCTCCTCGGCTTACGACTCGCCCGCCGTACGTTCGGCTTGCTCGTCACGAGCGGGCTCGAGTCTGTCGCTCGCGTCAGTGGCCAGTGAAGTGCGTTCCAGGAACGAATACGAAGACACGGAGACGCCGATGTCCCCGACCCCGTCGATGGAGGAGCTGGAGGTCATGTTGAGACCCCAGAGACGGAGAAAGAGCTCTGACGACGCCGACGGTGAAGCGAAGCGCTACTGCAGCGCGCGCTCGCCCCGCGACACACAGCCCAGAGAGGGAGGGGTAAGTGGTCATGACCAACTTTTATTACCCAAGTGTGCAAACAGTGCAGCCCCCACGCCCGCCCCCGCCGATTCGAACTCGGCCACGGCAACAAAGGGCCCTAAAAAGATTCGCTACCCCCCGCTGGTAGTGGAAAAACTTCCGAATTGGGCGCATCACTTCCGCAAAATAGCGACCCAACTGGGCCGCCCACCTAATGCTCGCCCGTACGGCACTGGCGTCCGCTTTACGCCGGAGACCGAAGGCAAGTATAGGTACGTTCAACGCTACCTCACGACCCTAGAGAGGGAGAGCGGCGTCAGTTGGTTCGCCTACTCCCTGCCAGCGGAGAGGAGCATGAAGGTAGCCATCCGGGGGCTGCCAGCCGACACAGAGCCCCAGGAGATAGAGGAGGAGCTCCGCGTACTAGGGTACGAGCCGGAGTACGTGCGCCACATTAGGGGGCGCCAAGGAAAACCCGGCTGCGTGTTCCACGTCGTGCTGCGGCGCACAGAGGACGTGCGTCGCATCTATGACACCAGCGTGTTCATGAACATGCGGGGTGTCAAGATTGAAGCATGGCGTGGCAAGCGTGGGCCCGCACAGTGCCACCGGTGCCAAAAGTTCAGGCACTCGTCGCACCAGTGCCACCGCCCGCTCGCCTGTGTTCGATGCGGAGAGGGGCACACAGCTAGAGATTGCCCACGTCCGCGAGAGGAGCCAGCCACCTGTGCAAACTGCGGTGGCTCGCATCCGGCGTGCCACATCAAGTGCCCCGTATTCCAGAGGGAATTACGAAACAGGCGCGCGGGTACTGTCGCCATCACGTCGACAACGACGCGCCGACAACAACAACAACCCACTGTGCCTCAGGTACACATGCAAGAACGCAACCAGGGCGCGTCGCTGATGGCGGCAGCAAACGGGCCCACCGTACGCGGAGAGGCCACCTCCTCCCGGCGGAGGAAGAGGAATCGGGGGGGAAAGGGAGAGAAACCCAAGCCCCCAGCGACCCACCAGGAGAAAGAGGTCCCCAAAACTGCCCCTCCCCCGAGGGGGACGCAGGTCGTGAAGGGGAAGAGGGACGCGCCCAAAGGCGCCGATGCAACGCGCACAAAGCGCACCCCACCAACTACGACTACCCCCAACACTAGCACCACTAACGCAAGCAACGCCCCCAAGGGGGCCCCAAATTCAGAGATCACGACCTGCGCCATCCAACTGCTGATGGACCTAATTAAGGCCATCAGGCAGGGGCAGAGCCCGGAGCAGGTCATCCTTGACGGTCTGGCCAAGCTACTTACCTTGTGTCATGGCTAGACCGTTAAGGGTGCTCCATTGGAATGCCCGCGGCTTACGGGACAAGGTCGCCCCACTCCGCCACCTCCTGAGGGACCAAAACATCGACGTGGCGCTGATAAGCGAGACGCACCTGGGGCCTGAAGATAGGGCTAGGTTCCCGGGTTTCCTCGTTTACAGGAAGGATGAAAGGTCGGCTAATAACACGAGGTACCGTGGTCTGGCGGTGCTAGTAAAAAGGAGAGTCGTCCATCAGGAAGTCCCCTCGCCATCGTTCAACACGCTCTACGTGCTGGGAGTCCAGCTGCATGTGGCTGGCGAGGACTTGCGCCTATACGCTTGTTACAAGCCGCCCTCAACTCGTCTAGACCTGAGCGAGTTGAGGGCCACTCTAGCTGACGCCAACTCACCAGCAATCCTCGCCGGCGACATGAATTGCAAGCACCCGGCATGGAACGCCTTACAAACCAACAACGAGGGGAGACGGCTCTTCGACGATGCGGAGGCCCATGGATACACAGTGTCCGGCCCTGAGACGCCAACTCACTACCCGGATAATCCGCTGCACATGCCCGACGTGCTGGACATTGTGGTCCATACAGGGCTGCACTGCCAGATCACGCAGCAGGTCATCGACGACGAGTTACAGTCCGACCACCATCCTGTACTCGTCGTCCTATCGGGGATGCCGACCCGACTGAAGCCACCTGCGCCACGTCGATCAACGGACTGGACGCTCTACGCTGAAAAGCTTGCGACCACTACACCAACTCGGCCCATCGATACCGCCGCGGACGTCGACGCTCTAGCAAACGACGTCACTGCTTGCGTACAACGCGCCTTAGAGGAGGCGACGGTAGAGTCGCAGCCGCAGGGGAGAGGGCTGCAGCCGCCCCTACCGCCTAGAATCCAACGCCTGGTCGCCCAGAAGAGGCGCCTGCGCAAGCAGTGGCAGCAACTGCGCTGCCCCACCCTCAAGCTGCAGCTAAACCGACTAGCGGAGAAGGTAAAGGCCGAGTTGGAGGCTCTGGCCGCCGAGAGCTGGGAGGAACAAATTGACGCCGCAGCATGTGACTGGCAGGCGACACACAGACTGTGCCGCCAGCTCACGAATACCCCAGCTCCGGTGCGCCCCCTACAAGCAGCCGACGGGGCCCTCAGGTACGTAGCTGAGGACCGGTCGGAAATCTTTGCTGAGCACCTGGAGCGTCAGTTTAGCCCGAACCCGACTACTGAGCACGATCACGTCGCAGCAGTCGAGCAACACCTTAGGGACTACTTCGCGTCACCGATAGCTCCCGATGAAGACCCCATATTTTTCTCGCCTGGCGCAGTGAGACGCGCCATCCTGCGCACGAAGCCTCGCAAGGCCCCCGGTGCTGACGGTATCACCAATACAGCGCTGCGCCACCTGCCGTACCGCACTGTTGCGGCCCTGGCGCGCCTGTTTACGGGGATACTGCGCACGGGGGTCTTCCCCACATCCTGGAAGGAAGGGCGCGTCATAATGCTGCCCAAGGCGGGGAAAAACCCGCTGAAGCCGGAGAGCTATCGGCCAATCACATTGCTGCCTTCAATCTCTAAGGTGTTCGAACAACTCCTGCTGCGACACCTCACCCCGCACATCCCTCCGCGACCGGAACAATTCGGGTTTCGGGCGAAGCACAGCACGACGCTCCAGTTGTCGAGGGTACTGCACCTCCTGTCATCAGCGATGAACAAGAAGGAGTACGGAGTGGCAGTATTCCTCGACATGGAAAAAGCTTTCGACCGTGTGTGGCACGAGGGGCTTGTTTACAAACTCGCCACCTCGCCCACGCCCCGTAGAGTCGTGAAAGTGGTCCAAGCTTTCCTGTCCAACAGGTGTTTCAGAGTGGTGGTCGACGGGCCGCTCCCCGGCCCATCCATGCGGGCGTACCGCAGGGTAGCTGCGTTTCGCCTGCGTGTTACTCGCGTTACACCGACGACATCCCGACCACAGAGGACGCCACGCTCGCGCTGTATGCCGACGACGCCGCGTACATTACCACCTCCATGAACGCGAAGTACGCGGCGGTGAAGATGCAGCGCGCGCTCGACTTGATTCCGGAGTGGCTCGCCAAATGGCGACTGTCGGTCAACGTGGGTAAGACGCAGGCCTTAATCACGGGATCATCGCCCCTCCCACCACGTCTGAAACTCAGCGGAGCCGAAGTCGATTGGACGCCCCGGGCCAAGTACCTGGGAGTGACCATCGACCGACGGCTCACCATGGGACCGCACGCTAGCAATGTCGTCGCGCAGGGTAGAGTCGTCCGCCACCGACTCAAGCCAGTGCTCTCGTCCCGCCTCCCGGCGCGCGTCAAACTGGGCATATACAAAGCGTATATTCGCCCAGTGTTGACGTACGCCGCCCCAGCTTGGTTCGCCCTCACTAGTGAGTCGAGCCGAGACAGACTCCGCGCGCAACAACATCTTGCGTTGCGTAGAGTCGTCGACGCTCCTCGCTATGTGAGGAATGACATCATCGAACGCGACCTCGGGATTGAGAGCCTGGATGAGTTTGTGCGACGCCTCGCGAAGGGGATGTTCGCGCGTGCCGACGCCTCAGCTTGGCCCCACGTCAAGCACCTGGCGCCATGGCATGCGCGCCCCCCTGACGCGAGACGACTCCCCCGTGACCTGATTGCGGGCAGCGAGTCCCCCCCCCCCCCACCCCCGAATTGACGCCTGAATAGGCCGCTCCAGTCTACACGCGGCCTATTCAAACAATAAGACTACATTCCTACTCGCACCCCGACAAACGTCGTGTGCTAAGTTAATATAGGCACGACGCGAGTCGACCACACACTCGCCACTATACACGCGCTGGACTCACGCACCGAATGAATAGCGCAAGCTAGCTATTCGGTGCACGTGCACTGAGCGATGTAACACAGTACAATGCCGCTCACACACACACATAAATCGTCCCTGCGGTCTGAACCGTAACCGGCTCGCTCTGGAAGCGGGTTAGACGGGGGTCACACTTCCTACTGTAGGTTCGTAACAAGCCGGCATACTCGTCGCAGGTCGTCTCCCGCCGGGCTTCCCCTAGGGGTCTCACCTGGCGGGGATTGACCGCCGGTATGTCGTGAAGAGTCGGCGCTGTGTGCAGCAGCGTCGTGACGCGCCTACAGTATACACATACAAACACATACACATAGAGCACACAGCTCTACAACCGCCGAGCCTAGTTAGGCACCAGAAGGACGGGTCCGTTGTCACGGGCCCCGGCTGGACCCTGCGGTCAGAGGGCGAAGCCCTGACACCGCCTGCCACGCCCCCCGACGGGGACGTAGCGAAAGCCACAGCGTGCCGGGGCATTCTCGCTTGAGCCACCGGACAGTACGGACCTCTCTGCGATGCCGTTACGCTGTTCGTGGAATAAACGAAGTTTTGGAACAACTTGTGAAGTTTTCTTTGAAGATCCAAAAATGAGTGACCATCATGAAGATAACATTGTGACACACACACACACACAGGTGACGTCAGCATAGCTGACGTCACCTGTTTCCATTCGATCCTGCATCACGAACCCTGCTACCTGTTCACGTAAGGACCTAATGACAGCATCAGCCGACGGCACTGCCGTGGCCAAATACTGGGCCAGGCAAGGAATTTAACTAGTTTTGCCATGGATACGCTAAGAAGAAGTAGTGCAGTTTATTTGGAATTGCAAAAGCAATTTTTTACAAAAATAATAATTTTAAAGGTATAATTTCCTAAAACTAAAAGAAAAAAGAACAACCTTCACCAACTTCTTGTCAGGTCACGACTTTAAGTTCCAGACCTAATTTAAAATTATTGGAAATTCAAAAAGCCAAAGAAGTTTACATCTCATAGTGTTCCTACAAAGGAGCATTTACACCAAGTGTTCTAAACGCGCGTTTGTTCTGATTAGTTCTAACTTGTTTTTAATCCACCTAACTCTTGGTTAGAGCATACTTACAGCTTCGTGCTTGACAAAAATATTCTAAGTTCTAGAAAATATTCAGCGAATCTGTTTAGATAGCATTTTTTTTCTGAACATAACGACAAAATAGGAGAAAAGCATTCATAAAAACTGCAAAAGAATATGTTCATATTATTCACTAGCTTCTACCAGCGGCTTCGCCCATGCGAATGTCAGAAATTTTCACAAGACAATGATCATCTAGAACAAAACTGTGCTTCTCCAATGCTCAAAATGGTGTTAAAGCAATTTTGTAGCCTCAAAAGACCTACCTCTGCTGTGTCCTGATTTTTGTTTATTTTTCAGTCGTCTAGTACTCATAGCACAAGCTCTGCTTAGTTCGGGATATAAAAAAAATCGGGCAAGTGCGAGTCGGACTCGTGCACTGAGGGTTCTGTACAACCTTACCTACGAAAACGGTTCACTACCCGAATTGAGTTACGAAGATTTTTCCGAATCACAAAAAGAGTTTTTTTGTGACTTAACTACAAATGTACAGTTTTCAGATTTTCCCCTATACTTATGCTATGAGACCTTGCTTCGTGTAAAATTTTAGGATTCTAGGTCAACGGAAGTACCCTAGACAGTGTCGAAATATAAATTTTTTGCGACGTAAACGCCCGTATCTTATTTTTTTCTTTAACTTGAAAGTTCGATTTTTTGACAGTTTCAAGGGACACAGACTTACAGACATACAGACTTGAGTAATTGGTTTTAATTTCAACTTGATAACTACACGTGTTTCAGAGATAAAGGGTCTTGACAGACAGATAGACGGATGGACAACAAAGTGATCTTATAAGGGTTCCATTTTTTCCTTTTGATGTCGGAACCCTAAAAATACTGTGGAGGGAAATGATGGGCGAGCGACCGTGTCAGAATTTTACTAACTATAGCCCACATGTGTCCCTCAGTTGCCTTTTCATTCCAGGACCAAATAAACTATTTCGAACGTTCCCGCAGTAATCTATACTGTACCATAGATCAGCCCCCCTAGCCAAGTTACAACCGTTTCGTTTTGATTCTCTTTTTGTTGATCGCCTCGAGTCGGCCATGCGTCCTAATCCTTTGTTCTGACCACATGACTGAGCATTGAGATAACGTCAGAATAAAGGAATCGGAGGCGAGGCATACTCGAGGCGATCGACGAAAAGAGAATCGAAACAAAACAGTTGTGGGGGGCTGTAGTCTAGTTTTTCCTAGCGAAAAACCACCACGTGAGAAAGCATCTTAAGAAAACTCAGAACTAATTTTACGGTCCACTGGTGCTATTTGCGCGCATCTAACTTCATTGCAAAGTGATTTTCCTGTTTTCCTACACACGATGGCACAGGTTGCGAAAACGTGACGACACGGCGTTCGAAAATTAAAAACTTATTGTTTTGTCGTTATAAATTGGTACGTGAGAGCACTGTGTGAAGTAGTTGGAAAATGCAATTGTGTTCAGAAAGAGCTATATTTGATGTCGAGATTGAAAATTACAGGAGTGCACGTTTTGTATTTGTCCCTTGATATTTTGTGCTGTATCTTCTAATAAAAGTAAAGTTGTTATAAAACTGAAGACATCTTATAATTATCAGTAACTAAAGTAGCCTTTGGTACATAAATTATATCGCAAAGTATAATATTATTTAGTAATTTTGGTGGTTGGTATGGTATTAAAAAAAACTATATTCTCCCATTTAATTATGCAAATGATATAATTATTGAAAAAGTATGTGTTACTGCCATCTATCGACACATGTGAGAACTATAAATTATTTGTTTAGCTTTTTAATAAATAGTTAATAATAGGCTAACAATAAAAAGGCCAAGTTCAAGATAGTGACGTTGACTTCCAGTCTTATTTTATGCTGAATACTAGTATTTTGGCATCTAAAGCGATAAAACGGGAGTCCTAATTAATAATTAAAAAAAAAAACCGGCCAAGTGCGAGTGGAACTTACGCATGCAGAGTTCCGTACAGTCCGTAGCAAAAAACAATTCAAAAATCATGTTTGTTGTATGGGAGCCCCCTTAAATACTTATTTTATTCTGTTTTTTGGTACTTGTTTTAGCAGCAACAGAAATACATCATCTGTGAAAATTTCAACTGTCTAACTATCACGGTTCATGAGATACAGCCTGGTGATAGACGGACAGACAGACAGACAGACGAACAGTAAAGTCTTAGCAATAGGATCCCGTTTTTCCCTTCAGTTACAGAACCCTAAAAACTAATCTTCTCATAAAACGAGTGAGATAAGAAAATCAAGAGACACAGTGACAACTAAATTATGAAAGAAAATCAGCGAAGAAAACATAAATTTACTTTATCTTGCAGTGCAGTCGTAAACGTGGACTAAAAGAAATAATCTACATATATTATGGGACAAGCACCTGTCACGGTGCAGAGCGGAGATTGCAACGTTGAGATTTTATTATTCTAGCTTTTGGTGTCCACTACTTAAAAATATTAGTTTTGTTGCAACTGTTCATACCAATATTACCCGGCCTCTGGGTTGTGGACGTTAGGTAGATAGTCGTTCCTTGTTGAATATTCCTACATATGTACAGTCAGGGATCAAAAGTGCAGTTGCACTCTACCAATGCTAAAGTGTCTAAAATTTCTTTGTTGTAGAAGTTCAATAGTCCACAACTAGTTTATTCAAATACTTTAGATTCTATGCTACCAATTAAATCAGTCATGAACCATTGACCCTCTTTTACAAAGGTATTATAGACATTTTAGCATTGGTAAGGTGGAACTGCACTTTTGACCCCTGACTGTACCTTCATACATGTGTTGATTATTGGAGTAAGATCAGATCAAAAACTTATTTAGTTATTCACTCAGTAAAGGTGATGCAAAAACGGCCAAAACGGGTACACACTCACCCAACGCTGTCTAGTGCCAAGCTAAGCAGAGCTTGTGTTATGTCCTACACAACTGATAAACATACTATATTTCTAAATACATACATATTACAGATAAATTACACCCAGACACAGAACAAATGATCATGCTCATCACACAAACATCCTGGGTGGGAATCAAACCCACGATCTCCGGCATAGCAGTCAGCGCTACTAACCACTGACCAACAGGCCAGTCAAATCTCTGTATACTTTTTCCTTTATAACACACAATTTCAATATCGTCAATCAATATCAGATGTAGTTAACAAATGTTTATTTATAGTCTAACATAGTAGCACTTCTATGAGACGTTGCTTTCTTCAGTAACTCAAATGGAATGCCTCGGACAGCGCAGCGCAAAACGTCCGTGGCACCGCGCTTTTATGTCGCAATTCATTGTAGTTGGCAGTGTAAAAAATACATTTTGATGTTGCTAATACAGAAAATAATCATAGTCTAAGTAACTAATTATAAAAATTGCTAACACATGATAACTGCGTCCAGTGGCGCAGGCTTTCAGAAAACCTCATGGGTGCTCATGCTCATTTGATGGACTCGAAAAAGTGGCGTGAAGTATGAGAAGAGAAATTAATGCACACTGATCGACCGACAAATAAATAAATGTCCTACTTACATACTGCGTAATAATTATGTTTCATAAAAATATAAAATGAAACCATTATATAAAAATTGAACTAGTTTTTATTATCAAGAAATATTATAATTTGTACTTAACCTAAAAGGCGATTACTGATCTGTCCCTTGATGTCTATTCTCAGGGGTGCTCGGCCCCTACTGTGGGTGCTCGAGTCCCCGAGCACCCACGGAGTTGGCGACCTGCAACTGCGTCTGTATAGACTGGAACATGAACGTTGAATGGTTGAAAAAACTACACTATACGTAATTCTGAATTTTTTCAGTCAAATCGTCAAGTAACCTCCTCCGCTTTGGATCCAGTGAGAGGGATTGTCAAACTTTTACTATCTAAAACCCACCTGTGTTCTTTCAGTTGCATTAGAATTGCAAATCACAGCCATGAGGTTATTTAAACGGAGTCACAGATATTCATACACAACTAGATTTTCCAGTAATTTACGAAATCAGAAAATAAACAGTTTGGGCTAACGAGAAATTATAGCTCGGGTAGAAGTTTAAACTATAATTATGGGCGCCTATTCAGAATTTTGAAATGGCCAATTTACCGCTGTTTGGAACGTCATAATAGCAGAAAATGTTTCCATAAAACGCCATAGTTGGGCATTGTTTGTGTTTGTTAACTAGTGTTTTGTTGATGAGGGACTAGTTTTTAGGTCCACAAAGTTCTGTTGAATCAAAGTAATTGTTGTAAAGCAACTATTACCCATTATACGGCGTATCTATATTATTGCATGTTTTTTTTTTTTAGTATTAGCTTCTAGAAAATTATCCCAAGGATGAAAGGTATCCTAAGTAGCAATGTTAGTTGTGTGTTCCAGGACATAATTTAGACGTGTGCCTTTTATCCAAATCGATTTAGTCAATAGAGTGCGAAGAAGTAACAAATATGATCCCGATTTCCGGCCACCATAGACGTGGGCTTGCGGAGAGTGAACAATGAGTAGCTCGCCTTCCGACCGTCCGGTAACCGTCCGGACCGAACCCAAGTCGTCGACGGCGCGTACCGTTCCACGCGCGCCTCAGGGAGATGTCAACAAACCGTAGGGGCCCAGTAGGATCGAAGCCTACTGAGACCAAGGGTCTGATTCTGAAAAGAAGACTCGGCCCTGGTACGAAAGGCAACGAAGGAACAGGAGTGGGTTTTTAGTCAGTAAAAGTCTGACACTATATCTCGCTCCGCCCAAGAGCGGGGGATGTCAATATGACATTGACATCCCCCGCTCTTGGGCGATATTCCCACCCCAAACTCCCACAAGATGATATTCCTGACCTTCTGGCATGAAGTTCAGTTATAGTGTATTATCATCATCATCATCATATCATCATTATAATTTCAGTCAAAAGACATCCACTGTTGGACATAGGCCTGGTGATCCTATACGTTTTGCATCCATCGGACTCCCGCGATCCTTACCAGGTCATCGGTACACCATGTTAGAGTTTACTGTATGAAAATTGTTAATTACAACAACAATCTTAAAACTAGTTTTACAGCTGTGAGATTCTGTTTTTAAGGTTCTGGTAGACTACGTTTATGTGGTGATCGATGTCCACAAATAAACAGCATCAATCATCGTCAATCATATACGATCATAGTGTTTCGAAATTTAAAAAAATATAAATAAAAGACAAAAAATAATACTGGTTGTTTTTTTCTGTAGCCAGACAACAAAATAATAATTACGTAATATAAAAATGGCCAGGAAAATAATTAAAAACGCCTGCTTTATATTCCAGCCGCGTAGAGCGCTTTTTGTCCACAAATTGCAAAGATCTCTCGGTTTATTCAGAATGTGCCATGCGCTCACTGGCCTCATTCGCCAGTCTAATTTATAATTTCCGCGATTAGACCAAAGTTTTTTTTTATTAATTTTTCGCTTTTACATGACACCATTTTTAATAAGTCGAGCCACAAAAGAAAACGTTTTTATTAAATCTCGATATTTTCAATTTAACGAGTTTCTCATATTGCTTTTTATTTCTTAATTGCTCGAGTTCTTTTTTTTGTAAAATTACGATGAAACGTATTTTTTATCTGAGTGGGATCTTTATTTGATTTTGATAATTGAAAAATAAATTATATGTCTACGTTTTTTGAAATGTTGAGATTATAATTTATTGTTGTTAGAATTTGAAATATAAAAAAATCAAATTAAAGATTTTACCACTTATGAAAGTTGTCACGTAAACTCAGGATTATTAAATGAAGAACCTACAATACTTGGAAAGGAAACAAATAATATTTTCGCGCATAGCAGAAACAAGAAGATAATTAGTAAATTCAAATGAGTACTCCTGAAATTAACTACATACCTTGTGGTAAAGAACAAAAACAAACAATTCTTAAGCCCGTCACACACAACATTTATCCATTTCATCCCGGAAAACCCAAAACTCGGAAACCTCAAGAAACTTTGATGTTCCTCAAATCAAAAGGCTGAAACTAAATTGGTTTGCTGATGAGTCCTTTGGCTCACGTCTTTGTTAAAGCTTTTCTGACTGTTGACACACATTCTCCTCATAGTAATCGCTTGCCTGTCTCAAATCTCAGTTTCTAAAGCTGAGGTCACATTTTGTGAACTGTTGAGTGGAAGAATAAGAGGAACGAAAGAAAGGTGGTGTGAAGGACTCCGTTGTTTTGTACTTACATACACGCTAATGCAATACATGGCGGCGAGGATTTTACTTTGAAACCCAAAATGTTAAGTATGCAAGTCGTGGCTGAAAGCGAAATTTTTCATGTATGTTTTTTAAGAGTTAAGTTTTGCTGTGAAGGATGTTTAGGGTAGCGCCATCTATGTCGCCACAAAGGAACAAAAACTTTAAAATTCTGCACCGCGGACTTAGAATTTTCAGCGAGATTAGAATATTTACAACAATCCTAAATCAACTGCAGGACCGTTACACGGACCAGATCAACATCAGCCTGATCGGAGGATCCTTCCTTTTCACTGAAGATTTGCGGGACACTCTATCTGGCATACCTTTAAAGTAAAAGATGAGAGTGATGAGACGCTAGAGAATCGAAACAGCGTACAATAGTAAAGGCCTAACAATTTTGAGCAGTGAACTGGACCCATAGCCAAGTTGATAATCTGCAATCGTTAACGCTAGACGAAATTTATGGCAATGACATCATTTCAACGTCAAGTCATGTGGTCAGAACAAACGAATAGAAAATTCGTAGCCAAGTTCATGAATTGTTTTCGTTTCTACAATGTTCAACGCTACGTCCTTTGTTATTGTAGAACGACATTGTAGGACGAGCAGCCGACTTAGGCGCGTCAACATGGCTACCAACTCTTCGTTTTCTACAATTGCTGACACCGAGGCGTTACCGATTGAAGCACGGAATTCGACACATAACAGTTGTAACTTAGAGGGGGGTTGATGTTCTACTCTGATTATGTAGATGATAAGTTTTATTCTTGGAATGATATTTTTTTGAGGGAAATTCAGATTTTCCTTTAATACTGGAAAATACATATTATAGCAACGTTCTCAGTCATCTAAGATAGATTTTCAGGCTTCATTCTTAAATCTTAAAAAAAATATTCGTCTCATCTTCCATACTAAAAAATAATTATTAAGAAAAACTATTCCACCTTCTACATCATTCATGTGAACGTACCTTTAAAGGAAATTGACCCGAGTCCTCGTCGCTGCTCCGTGACACTACGTGCTCGCCATTTTGATATAACAAGAATAGATCCGCGTATATAATGGTCGCGTCGAATAATTTGCGCTGTGATTGACTCGGCAGATGAAAACCGAAGTATTGTTAGAGTTCTGTTTTGGGAAGCCAGCGTAAATGGACGATAGTTGTTGGTGTAAATATTTAATTATATTATTTTGAGATGCAAAAGTGGTAAGCGGTGTACCTTCACAACGCTTACGTGGACTCATGTTAGGTCATCATAATCATGTCATAGCATAGTAAAATCAGCCTCATAATGTCCCTACTGCTGGGACTTAGGTGTTTACTCTAGGAGAAGTAATGGGCTGTAATCCGCTACGCGGACCCAGTGCGGATTGGTGGATGTCACATATCATCGAATTGTTAGTTCTAGGACATGCCGGTTTTCTCACTATATTTTCAATCACCGTATTGTAAGCAATGGAGTTGAGGCCGTTGCTATTGGAGAACATTTTGATAATCATAATCATTTATTTATTGTCAAAACATGGTAGGTGTGTGGACATTACATGGTATTAAACAAATAATCTCATCATATTCTACCATATCGGCGTACAAATAAAAGGTAAATAAATGAGTGGATAATTATAAGTAATAAAATCAAAATCTCAGAAATAAAAAACTGGGCAAGTGTGAGTCAGACTCGCGCACTGAGGGTTCCGTACAAACTTACCTATAAATATGTAAACAGTTCAATTCTTGAATGAAGTCTCGAAGGTTTTGACCTTTTGGTTAGGACCTTGCTTTATGCCAAATTTCAATATTCTATGTCAACGGGAAGTACTTTAGTAGTAAATAGACTTCCTTGAGTGCCTAAGGCATTAAGTCCGCCTTTGTAGAGTGTTTCTTACTAGTGCATAAAGTTTTAATAAATAATACGTTTTTTGCGACATAAACTACCGTTTATTTTTTTTCGTTAACTTAGAAGTTTGATTTTCTCAATGTTTTAAGGGACTGCAGATTTGAGCATATGGTTTTAATTTCAACTCGATACCTCCACGCGTTCCCGAGATAAAGTTATCCTATAAGGGTTACGTTTTTTTCCTTTTGAGGTGCGGAACCCTAATAATTCATAAAAATAAATATAATAATATATTAGTTTCTGCCAGCAACTTCGTTCGCGTGAATTTCGGAAGATTGAAGTCAAAATCAGATGTTAAAATTTCATCAAAATATCTTTAGTAGTTTTACTTTGAAAGCGTAACAGACAGACAGAGTTATTTTTACAACTATAATATTAAGTATGAATGTTTTCGTTTCACATATTTTTATACTATTTAATTTCCAAGATCAAACCAATTACCTGAAGGACAGGTCTATCATCTACCCTGGTCACGAGGGAGAGTGGAGACGGCGAGAGATGTCGTGCGGTGTTCCGCAGGGATCGGTACTAGGATCGCCCTTGTGGAACATCGGGTACGACTACGTGTTGCGCGGTGACCTCCCCGACGGGGTCAGCGTGGTCTGTTACGCAGACGACACGCTGGTCCTGGCGCGGGGGGAGTCACACCAGGCGGCGGTCGAACTAGCGACACGTGGGGTTGCGACAGTCGCGGATAGGATCCAAGAATTGGGACTCGAAGTGGCACTGCACAAGTCCGAGGCCATGTGTTTTCATGGTCCTCGGAACGCGCCACCACCGGGTTCCCAAATAACGGTAGGAGGGGTTCGCATCGACGTCGGGTCGACGATGAAGTACCTGGGACTTGTCCTCGACAGTCGGTGGAACTTTGTGGAGCACTTTCGACGTCTGACTCCCAAACTAGAACGGACCGGGGCTGCCCTAAAGCGGCTCCTACCCAACCTTGGGGGTCCAGACGCCTCCTACCGTAGGCTCTACGCGGGAATTGTTCGGTCCATGGCCCTTTACGGGGCGCCGGTGTGGGCGCCGTCACTGCAAAGGCGACCGGCGGCCATACTGAACGCTTGCCAGAGGGTCATGGCCATTCGGATGATACGGGGATACCGCACGATTTCCCGCGAGGCGGCGAGCCTTCTTGCTGGCCTGCCACCATTGGATTTGGAGGCAACAGTCCTTGCACGCATGCACGATTTGCGCGTGGAGATGCAACGCCGGGGCGAAACTCCGCTGCCGCGCCAAGTCGCGGCATGGCGGACCGAGTTCCGGCGGGATCTCATGGTGGAATGGCGACGGCGACTGTCGCAACCCAGTGCTGGGCACGCTACAATAATGGCGGTTAGTCACCTCTTTGAGGAGTGGCTGGAGCGGCAACACGGCATCCTCACCTACCGCATGACGCAGGTCCTCACCGGACATGGCAAGTTCGGGAGGTTCCTGCATCGGATTCAGGCGGAAGCAACGCCCGGGTGTCATCATTGTGTGGACCACCCAGAGGACACGGTGGAGCATACGGTGGAGGTGTGCCCCGCTTGGGCGGAGCACCGCCGTGTCCTCGTGGAGGCAATTGGCGGCAGCGACCTTTCACGTCGGGCCTTGGTTCAGGCTATGGTCCGGAGCGAGGAGGAATGGCAGGCGGTCGCCTCCTCCAACAGCGCGTAGTGATCCTCGCGCTCCTCAAAGAGATGTCAGCAAACCGTAGGGGCCCAGTGGGGCCGATGCCCGCTAGCTAGGACCGCGGAGAATTTCCGAAAGGGCAACCCGTAGTCCTAGTACGCAAAGGGTAATTGAAGGATACAGGTGTGGTTTTAGTCAGTAAAAGTCTGACACGCCCTCGCGCTCCGCGCGAGAAGTCATTTGGATGATTTCCCACCTTAAAAAAAAAAAAAAAAGATCAAACCAATTGGGAGTGATTTATAGCATACTTGTTTATTTTATTTATTTAACAATTTATTACACACATATAATAAAAGACAAAATGAAGTAAACCGAAAAATAGACACAAAGGGTATGTTATTTCTATAGAAACCTCTTCCAGCATAGTTTTTTTTTTTATGAGGGAAAATTCATTAGATGAATGATGAATCTCGCTCTTGGGCGGAGCAGGAGATATTGTCAGACTTTTACTGACTAAAAACCCACTCCTGTTTCTTCTTTGCCGTCATCCTGCGGCCCCGGATATAGCTTTTTTTATATTTAAGCAGCTGAGGAGTGAAACCATGTCGAATGTAATTAATTATTTATTTTTATTTTTTCATTATTGATAGGCTCGGGTTTGACCACTATCTCACCTGATGGTAAGCTATGATGTGGCCGACGATATAAGTCAAGAGTAAATATTATGTTACTTCTATACAAGCATGCCCTAATGTCGATTACAATCAGTTGAGATAGTGTTCAAACGAGAGCCTATAAAAAATCAAAATAAATCTATTTCTAGAACTAAATGTCTAGTGATAACACAAGGAAGGACACACGTGTACACGTGTCCTCGAAACATGTACTAGAATCGCTGTAGGTAGATATGATATCAAGCAATTGATTGTGACCTACACGTGGTAAAGCGCACGTGTAAGGGTTATATAAGCTATACGCTAGTACCACAAGGAACTGATATTAGATAGGTACCTATCGCTACTGAAACTCGTATACCTAGGAGTTTTCCTCTTTTTACTGTTCCTTGGATCTTACAAGAAACCTTTACAGTTTTGTGGCTTAGCTTTTTGTCTAACTTACCGTCTCGCTCCGCCATAGAGCTGGAAAAGTCATAAGATGCTGGTATGCTAGATTTCTTTAGAAATAAGCATCACTGCACACTGAGAGAGAAGCATACTGTCAAATACTATACGGATCGAAAAACACCAGTGTATGCTTGTTTCCTGGACCTTTCCAAAACTTTCGACCTAGTTTCTTATAAAGTACTATGGTAGAACCTTCGGGAGGCGGGAGTTCCTGCTGTACTCTACTGTTTCCTTCTTCTTTTCTTTTATTTGTGTACATAAATTGATAAATAAATAAATAAGATGATTATGCATTAAAAAAGCATGTTATAAATAACCACTACAGAATCGTATCCTGACAAGATGTGCACCTGGTTGATTTTTTTTTTAAAGACATTAGTTTATCTCATTTTTTCATATTGTAAGTTTTGGTAGGGCCATTTTATTGAATATTATTAATTAGTAAGCATAAGATATGACATTTTTGTACCTATAAGAAAAACATAACCTCTACATAAAATTCATGTATCTTCCGTTTTTTTTTGGGTTTTCAATGAATGCTGAATTAAGCATTATTTTAATGTGGCACTTATTATAGTGGCCAAAATATGCTTACATAATATGTACTCTGACGGACTTAAAAACACCATTGACACCGCTCTAAACGTGGCAACTTACTGGGCTCATAAACTTTTAGGGAAAATAAAACTATCGATTTGAGAAGAAAAAGAAAAATCATTAATAATAATAATAATATTCCACAACTATCACACAACGCCGTCTAGTCCCAAGCTAAGCAGAGCTTGTATTATGGGTACTAGACAACTGATAAACATACTTATATATTTCTAAATACATATTATAGATAAATTACACCCAGACACAGAACAAACGATCGTGCTCATCACACAAACATTTGTCCTGGGTGGGAATCGAACCCACGACCTCCGGCATAGCAGTCAGGGTCACTAACCACTAGACCAGTAGGCCATTACTCTGTAAGATCTAGTAATTTCGTTGCAAAACACATATACCTAGTGTTGAATTCTCCAAAACAATGCTAAGCAGTACCTTACAATAAAAATAAAACTTCCTAAAAACACCATTAGAAACCAAAACGAAAGTACAACTATACCAAAAAAGTCTACTTCAAAAGAAAAGAATACGGAGACGAAAGATATACTTTCCCTTACTAAGTTACATTGGAAGAAACTCGAAAACTTATAAAATATGGGTGAAGTTGATGTTACGACGGCTGAAGGTGTAATGTATTGCGGAAACCAGAAATGGCAAAGAAAGTGGAATATATTATAAACTGTTGGGATGTGTACCCGTGTTTGGAAGCTCTAAGAGGTTGTTGATAAGATTTCTTTACAAAAAGCAGCTTTTATTCAATATGTGCGGCGAGTATCCACCCTTATGTTGTTGAAACTTCAACGGTCCGGACTAAGCGTTTCTCTTCGTCGTTTATACCGCGTACATCGAAGGACTGAAACAATTTGCCTGCTGCGGTCTTCCCGTCCAACTATAAATTAGGTGTCTTCAAGGCTAGAGTGAATAGGCTCTTAATAAACTAGTGCGCCTCACCATCAATGTTTGCATCACTGCTTACCATCAGGTGAAATCGCAGTCAAGCACTGGTTTATATCAATTAAAAAAAAAATGTGCGATCAGCTAATGAGTGGAATTCCTTGCCGGAGTCTGTGTTTCTTGATAGCTACAACTTAGGGGTCTTTAAGTCAAGATTGAATAGTTTACTTCTAGGCAAGCATGTTCCATCGTCAGCCACATCCTTACCATTAGCTGAGCTATTGGTCAAACGCAAGCCTATCAATAATAAAAAATGTATTATCTTGTGCCAGTCACTTCCACCGCATGGAGTTAGTGCTTCTCCTCATTTTATATTACAGCCCATGTTATTTAAAACATTAAGAATAAAATCATTTATTTCAAATAAACTATTTACAAGCGCTTTTAGATCGTCAAGAAGGTAGTCAGGCAGAATGATACTAATTGCACATACCAAATTTCTAAAAATCTCTTTGGAGTAGAATGGGCAAGAAACTTTAGAGACCCTCTTTTAAATGATGTTAGATTTAAATAACAAATACCTAGGTTGTAACATATTTCTTATCATTTCTATTATGATTGTTAGATTAATATAGAATCGGTATAAGCTTTATTGTTAATTTTCATCTAAGGACTTTTCTTAGGTTGTAATAATGTTAATGATTGACAGTAATCAAGTAACAAAAAAAAAAACAATCGTTTGGTGCGAGAAAAACTATTTTTATACTAAAAAGAATTAAACTGGAATAATTTGCCTGCTGCGGTTTTCCCGTCCGATTATAATTTGAGTCTCTTCAAGGCTAGAGTAAATAGGCTCTCAATAAATTAGTGGGCCTCACCATCAACGATTGCATTACTACTTACCATCAGGTGTGATCGAAGTCAAGCACAAGTTTATATCAATTAAAAAAAAAAAATACTGAAATAATAATACGAACAATTGAAATGTCATTACTTCAGCCAAACTATTTCGCTTATTAAGCTAAAATTTACGGTCCGTTTAATCATAACAGATCTTATTTCTTCCTAATAATTGTAGCATCAGCATTTCTGCCTTTATTAACCGGTTCCGCTGAGTAAACATTTTCCGTACTTACCTTAAAAGAACAAAGGAAATACCATGTGATATGGTCCATTTGTGTTTCGGCTATCTTCGTCACAGATCGGCAATTGTCCCAAAAGTCTCCGGGGACTGGTTGGCTGAATCGTGGCAAATGCAAGAATTGTTCCGATAATGGGCCCAATAAATTGTGACCTCTATCAGTGGTGTTTTGTTCAATGTCATTTTTAGAATGTTTAACATATGGTTGTAATCAGTTAGGTGTAATAGAATAGAAAATAATGGTAAAAAACGAATGAATTTATACATTTATTGTGGCACAGTTATGACAATTTTCCATTATGGGACATAGCATAGGTTATAAAATCATCATCAAAAGGTTTAAAGTAACGTGGAGGGTGATGGAGAGGATTATGTTTGAAATTTCCTTGCGTGATCAAATCAGAATTGAAGATATCCATAGGAAAACCCAGATTGCCGACATGGCTTGAAGCATCAAATCAAAATTAAGTGACTGCGGACAGGGCACATTGCTCGCAGAGTATGATGTACTTATCGCGTCAAAACTCCAAAACCTTGAGCATCGACGCCGAGTTGCTGGCCTGTTGGTTTTCTATCGATTAAATTTCGGGGAGTGTGCGTTGGAATTGCACAATTTAATTCTATCAAGTCCGTTCCATCATCGGACCACTAGACTTAAGGCGTTGCACCATCGGTACATGGTGGACATCCCACCCATACGTACAAAGCGTTTTGGGAACACATTCATAATACATACAGCTAAGGAGTGGAATTCCCTGACGGAGTCTGTGTATCTTGATAGCTACAACCTAGGGGTCTTTAAGTCAAGAGTGAATAGATTATTTCTAGGCAAGCGTGCTCCATCGTCGGCCACAGCATCGCTTACCATCAGGTGAGATATTGGTCAAACGCGAGCCTATGAAGAATAAAAAAAAGAGTAGATGATCGATAAGATCGATAGATTCTAGAGTAGCAAACAACAAGACACTTGGCCTATGTCTAACAGTTAACGTGTTCTAGCTAAAATTATGATAATAACTTACAAAAAAATGAATATATTGTTTTCTACTTGCTGCTAGCTAAAATATTTATCTTTGCTTATTTTCTACACACTACAGTCTACATCTCTTCTAATCTCTCCTTTCGCAGGTCTGCTGGAAGAAATTTCTTTTTGAAATAAGCAGTACCTTTGTACAAACTTTATATTAAGATACCTATCTTCTTCTTTGTATTTGTGTGTACATAAATTATAAAATAAATAAATAAATAAATAAATAAATACATAAAAGGCACTAGAAGCAAATCTATAAAGCACAATAGTTCGTAGTAAGGCTCACCTAAATAGATAAGAGGTTCAAATCACAGGATGCAGGCAGGCCAAGGCGGCCCTGCCACATCTCAATAAAGCCCTCACCAAAAAACTCATAAGACTGGACAGAGGCGGCCTACGCCTGGTGACGGGGACCATCACCGGACACTGCACCTTGAATAAGCACCTCCACACAATAGGCATCACAGGCAGTCCCCTGTGCAGAGCATGTTTGGAGGGGGAGGAGACAATCGCACATGTGCTCCTAGACTGCACAGGTGTCACTGAAATACGCACACGAACCTTAGGATTCCCGAACTCCCTTATAGATGTCCTGAAAAACCTGAGTGGTCTTATCTGTTTTTGGAGAGAGGTGGGCTGCTTGGAATAAGCCCACCTAAGATTATGGCCGCCATGGCCCACGTACAATGGTCCACATAGGACTAAGTAAGTGCGGAAACCACAGAAATAGATAGAATAGATAGATCATATAAAGACGGCAAACCTTATCTGCTATTATTTTCGAGGACAGATATTTAAATCTAGCAGCTATTTTAAAGATTCTAGGATCTGAGATTATCCTCGGTCCAAGAACACTCTTGAAGCAGGTTTTCTGTATCGTAGGTTGAATGAAATAATCTAACCTTTGTGTAGGGATAATCTAGCTTGTGACTACAGAGAAAATGCGTCTTACGATACAGAAAATGCACAACCTTATACAAACATTTACCAAACCAGCTCTTACCTGCGGTTTCGCCTACGTAAAAGTAGGTAATTGTCCTAAGGGAACATGTTCCTGAGATAGAACCTACCCTATCTGTTATTCTAGGACATGATCTACCCAAGTGCTATGCTTCACCGAAATCCCGTTCAGCCGTTTAGGAGTGAAGAAGTAACAAACATACTCACACTTAAATACAAATTTTCGCTTTTCAATATTAGTGATAAGTGTAATGTGTAAAGTGTGACAAGATTGAGCATGAAACATGATACGTCCTCACGACGTTTTTCTTCAACGGCATTGATGTCTATGAGAAACTGTTCAAGTTTGTTAATAAGCAGGTATACAGCTAGGAAATAACGGAAAGGTTTGCTTATTTTCAAAATCCAGGACATGTCTTGAAATAACAGATAAAGTAGACTAAAAGGGCACATAGGAACTAGGCACTTTCTATCCCAGGTATGTGATCCCTTGGGATCATTTTCTACTATGAAGCGGGTTAAGCTGCTCGCACCAACTGGTATAGTAATATTTCAGTAGTTTTATCCTACATTATTATCGCAAAATTCCCGAAATGGCATGAAAGGATGAGTACGTAGGTCAAAATAAGTATAATTACTTGCGAAGAAGCCTGGCAGATGGTGCCCAAAGTTTCTCATGCAGCTCGTGGCTTCTAAAGGAAAAAGTTTGGTGTTCGGATGAGACATGGTATAATGAGTTCAACTATTTTTGAACGACCAACTTTTTGACTAAAAATGTTATTGTAAGTTCGATTTTGAAATGATTTAGGATATTAATTTATTTATTTATTAAACACTTTTTGCACAAAAGTACAGTGGCGAACTTAATGCTTTAGGCATTTTCTACCTGTTAACCTTAGGGTGATGCAGAGATAAATAGTGGTAGGTGCAATAAAACAGATAGAAAAGGCGAATGTACAAGAATTGATATATTAATAAACCCTTAATATCATAAAATTATATAATATACAAATATATATACACTAATAAAGTCAAACAGGTTGTTCAAATCGAAAATTGGAAAATATTAAAGCTGCGATGACACTATTGCCAACTTCTTACCTACGTCTCAATTTAAGTCCCTAGGGACCGAATGATTTGCTTTAGGTGATGGTTATGTAACACATAAAAGGGCATTATCGAGCAGATGGAGTAAAAAAAAAATAAAAAAACATGTTAAGCCTATATTATTGGTTTTCATTAAAAAACTGTCGATTCGTCTATTCACTGTTCATAATGAAGCCATGTCAGGTGGTGTGACTATGGCTGGCTTTTGTTTTTAAATGGAGCGGTGACAAGTCAGGAAATCGCACGAATGCAACGCGTGGTGGTAGATAGTTTGTACCTTTTTTTATTATTTTTGATTGTGGATTTAACTGAGCGTTTGTTATGTAGACTGTCTTTTTAGACTGTTATGTACAATATTGAAGGGTGAACTTTGTATGTTTATTTTTTATTGTATTTGATGTACAATATCTCAAAGATTTATTATGCTTTTAATATCGGAAGAATTTAAGATAATTATGATACAAGGGCGCTGTGAAAAAAAAAGAAGTTCAATGTTTTAAGCTAATGTTTGCTTCTCTTAATAGTCAATACAGAAAATGTATTTTGATTTATTTTATCTCCCTGTGGGGAGATACAAAATCGCATTTTATCATTTACTTTATTTACTTACTTTACTTTACTTATCTTTTCTATAATTATGCTTTTTATACACAAAACTTGACTGACTTAGCGTCATAGGAAAAATTAAATAAAAAAATAAATTCTTTATTTGTTTTAAACCAGTGTTTGAAAGACAGTCGTTACAGAAAATGTATTTTGTTTATTTATTCTTAACTATGTTTAAAGCATTATAAGATGGTTGGCAAAATGCTCTCATTTTCGTTCTAGTTAATGATAGTTCGAAGTGACAGATAAAGATATAAGCATAGAAAAGTGCGATTTGGTGCTAACAGTAACTTAACCCTTACCTTTGGTCTTTTAAAAAAAAAAACTCAGTAAATGCGAGTTGGACTCGCGCACTGAAGGTTGCGTACAAACTTACCTATATAAATGGTTCAGTGCCCAAAGTCTCAAAGTATTTTCCGAATCGCAAAATAAGTTTTTTTTTTGTGACATGACAACAAATTTACTGTTTCCAGATTTATTTCTATTTTTGTGCTATAACACCATGCTTCATGCCAAATTTCGGGATTCTGGATTAACGGGAAGTACTCTATGATTTGAAATATAATTGTAGTGTTTTGTAGCAACATCTATGATGACACACGGGAACTAAAATTAAACATTCTTCACGGTATTAGGGCCATGTTTCACGGGGACACCATGGCGGCAAGACCAGTTGCGCCGCCATAGTGTCCGTTAGCTACCAAACTAGACACTATACAGACACCAGAGTCGCAACGCCACACTGAGACAGTATCAAAATGGAACTTAAGTGCACGCGTGCTAGTCGCGCCGCCAAATTGGTTGCGCAACCACACGGACACCAGGTGAGTAACTCTCTATAGAGCTGTATACATTTTGTTGCTAGCGGCGACTGATCGTGCTGCCATGGTGTCCCGATGAAACATAGCCCTAATACCGCGAAGAATGTTTAATTTTAGTTCCTGTGTGTCATCATAGATGTTGCTACAAAACACTAAAATTATATTTCTATCAAATTTAAATCCTATTTCAAGTTTATACAACCCTTTAATATTCTAGCTGCTGCCAGTGGTTTAGCCCACGTGAAATAAAAAAATTGTTTCAATGGAGCATATTTCAGAGATAAAAAGTATCCTGCGTGCTATTATAGGATATGGTTTATTCGCGTACCAAGTTTCATCGACATCCATTTAGCCGTTCCAGCGTGAAGATGTGACAAACATACACTCATATTTTGATTCATATCATAGTTTGATTTGTATAATCAGCCCACACAAGGAATGTTTCTCAAATGATCTCCTACGATATCACAGTACCTATTTCCTTACCAACTCAATTTCTACATTACCGTATTTTCTTATTCAAGAATAAAATTTTATTCACCAACCTTCATAACCGAGTATTACATTATTATACAATGCCATTGAGTCGGAAATACTAGAACATTACCAGGTTACATGAAACAAGGTTTTATTCAAAATGGCTTCATTACCACGCCACGGGGATTATAAGCTTCCAAAACTAAGCATTAAGACCACAATCGGTATGCGAACTAAGTGATCCACTGCCGAAATGGAAAGTCACAGAACTGAACTTTTGGCATCATACATTGTAGGATTTTTGTTACAGTTTTTAAATACTGGCCATTAAAAATACGCAATGGAACGAAAAATTTAATTTTAAATTTCGATTGTCCGTCTTGGGGTAAGGGCTCAGGCATTTGTTTCTAGATTGTTTATTTTTAAGCCGTTACATAAGATTTATATCCAGTAGCACCATTATCTTTGGCGAAACAACGAAGTTCTTTCATTTAAAAGGGTTTTACAATAGCACTGGCTATTTGTACGACGACATCCTTGCCACTAATACTGCTTGAATGTTGACTGGAATATTTACGTGTAGATAATAAAAGTTCTAAGTTTAAAGTTCTGCTTCGAGCTAGATGTTGACTTTTATAAACTATCTACTAGTTGTTACCCACGACTTCGTCCGCGTCAAATTCGTAAAACCACAAATATAGATAACTAATAAATCTGTGTTTACCTCCCCCGAGAATTAAGTCCCGTCCCCGCAATAATATAAAAAGTAAATTAAGTTTCTTCTTGTAACATCAGATATCCTTCAGTGAAAGTCCCGGTAAAATTGGTTCAGCTCTTTCGGAGATACCTTTTCCAGGAACAATTTTTTTTAAAATATTTATATTAGATTTTGTGTTTGATGTATTTTTGGTAAAACGGGGATATGTAGAAATACCCATCGTATTCTACATTGGTGACCCCGACGTGATTGATGTAGTGACCTACATATTATTAAAATTAGGTAAAATTATATCAAAATAAAATAATTTATTTACATACGTACAGACACTAACCACTAGTATTATATATAGAATGATCTTTCTAGTTGCTAGGTAACTTGTCTTGTTTGTGTCAATCATTGCAAAATACGGCTAAACTGTACTATACCGGACAACGAGTTTTACGCTCATAATTTTATATTGGAAAGGTTTATGTCTAAAAAGTAATTACGCAAAGTCTCAATGTTAGGAAACATATAGTTTTTGAGAAAAAAAAAATGAAAATCGATAATTTTTCGTAATAATTGACGCCATTTTGACAGATTTCGTTCACTCTTTACTTTGTTTGTAATATTATGACAAAGGTATTCACACAAGGTTCATACAGCCACAATGAATATTTAACAAAACGCAAATTTTCTTTTATTTACATTAAAAATGACGAATAATATAGCCAAATGACGAGTAATATAGCCAAATGACATATTATACATCATATAAGTGAATTTAGCTTGTCCAATGCTAAATTAATAATATTTGAAAAAAGTAAAATTTATGTAACTACTTAATAAATAGTTTATTATAATTTTTTAATTTATCAAGCTCTTATTACTTAGTTTACATGAAAATATACAATTGCTACAGTGGGTGGTTAGGTTAGGGTTATTTTTTTTTTAAAACCACCCAGAAATCTTTTTTTTCCCAATCTAAATACATGAAAGTATACAATGGCTACAGTGGGAGGTTAGGTTAGATTTTTTTTTTAAACCACCCATAAAACTTTTTTTTTTCATCTAAATACATGAAAGTATACAATTGCTACAGTGGGAGGTTAGGTTAGGGTTATTTTTTTTTAAACCACCCAGAAAACTTTATTCATCTAGTTACATGAAAGTATACAATCAATTGCTACAGTGGGAGGTTAGGTTAGGGTTATTTTTTTTTTAAACCACCCAGAAAACTATTTTTCAGTGCACAAATATTTTTATACAATGGTAGAGCGCTCTCCGACACAACAAAAATGATTTTTTTTTCATCTAAATACATGAAAGTATACAATTGCTACAGTGGGAGGTTAGGTTAGGGTTTTTTTTTTTAAACCACCCAGAAAACTATTTCAGTGCACAAATATTTGTAGACAATGGTAGAGCGCTCCCCGAAACAAAATTTATTTTTTTCATTTTTAAATAGATGAAAGTATACAAATGCTTCTGTGGAGATATAGTCCAAGGGGTTTAGGGTGATTCTCCTCCCTAAAACCCCTAAATCTGCCCCAAAAATGCGTAAAATGTACGATTTTGTGATTCCTAACCTCAAAATTTGAATCATCAATATCTCCAAAAGTATGCGTTTCCTAGATTCGGGAGGGGGTTTGGGGGGGTGCGGACACAAACACCCCAAAAAACCCAATATTTTGTTGTCCGGTATAGTAAAGTTTTACCAAAAATACATCAAACACAAAATCTATTATAAATATTTAAAAAAAAAATTGTTCCTGGAAAAGGTATCTCCGAAAGAGCTGAACCAATTTTACCGGGACTTTCACTGAAGGATATCTGATGTTACAAGAAGAAACTTAATTTACTTTTTATTTACTTTTAAATTAATAGAAATGATCCTTCTTAAAATGATGTATTTTTCAATGACACAAACAAGACAAGTTACCTAGCAACTAGACAGATCATCTACTATATAAAAATAAGTCGGGTTTTCCTTCCTGACGCTATAACTCCATAACGCACGAACCGATTTCCACGGTTTTGCATTCGTTGGAAAGGTCTCGGGCTCCGTGTGGTTTATAGCAAAGAAAAGAGTAGGGTAGAGTAGGGTAGAGTAGGGTAGAGTAGGGTAGAGTAGGGTAGAGTAGGGTAGAGTAGGGTAGAGTAGGGTAGAGTAGGGTAGAGTAGGGTAGAGTAGGGTAATTTTTTGTTTTTACTAAATCCCGCTTTTGGGCAGAACAACGTCTGCCGGGACCGCTAGTTCTACATATAATACTAGTGGTTAGTGTCTGTACGTATGTAAATAAATTATTTTATTTTGATATGATTTTACCTAATTTTAATAATATGTAGGTCACTACAGCGCTAAGTCCTCTCCTAGAGGAGTGGCTGGAAAGACAACACGGCGTCCTCATCTTTCTCATGACGCAGGTTTTCATTGGACATGATAAGTTCGGGAGGTTCCTGCACCGGATTTGTGAAGAAAGAAGAATCGCCCGGTTGTCACCATTGTGTGGACCGCCTGGAAGACACGGTGGAGCATACGGTAGAGGTGTGCCCCACTTGCAGCACCACGGTGTCTTCGTGGGGGCGGTCGGCAGCAACAATCTCTCGCGCTAGGCTTTGGTACAGGCCATAGTCCGGAGCGAGGAGGACTAGCAGGCGGTCGCCATCTTCTGCGAAGCAGAAATGCTAGCTAAAACTGTAGGCGCGGGATTGCGGACAGCGAGCAATGGGTAGCTCGCCGTCCCTTCGTCTGGTAACCGGCCGGACCAAAAAATGTTTGTTTCAATTACAATAGGCATTTAGATACATATTTTTGGAGATCTCCTTTTAAGCAAGGAATTGCTTGTATTAGGAGTCTCCGCACTTCCAGTTATCGTTTATTACTATGCAATTGAAATTGAAGCGTAGACAAAGTAAACAAATTAATCATGCAACATTAAAAATAAAATAAAAACAGAAATAAAAAAATAAAAATAAAAGAAAATAAAAATAAAATATAAATAAAAGCCGTAAATTAAAGGACCAAGACGGACCAAGCCTAAGTTGTCGACGGCGCGTAGTGTTCCACGCGTGCCTCAAGGAGATGTCAGTAAAACCGTAGGGGCCCAGTCGGTTAGTCCCCTCTTTGAGGCGTGGTTGGAAAGACCTCACGGCGTCCTCACCTACCGTATGACGCAGGTTCTCACCGAACACGGTAAGTTCGGGAAGTTCCTGCACCGGATTCGTGCGGAAGCGACGCCCGGGTGTCGCCACTGTGTGGACCGCCCGGAGGACACGGTGGAGCATACGGTGGAGGTGTGCCCTGCTTGGGCAGAGCAACGCCGTGTCCTCGTGGGGGCGATCGGCGGAAGCGATCTCTCACGTCGGGCCTTGGTACAGGCCATGGTCCGTAGCGAGGAGGAGTGGCAGGCGGTCGCTTCCTTCTGCGTAGCAGTAATGCTAGCAAAGGAGGCGGCCGATCGCGTGAGGCAACGGTCCTCACGCCCAAATCGCCGCCGGGATTCCGATCCCGATTTCCGGCCACCGTAGGCGCGGGCTTGCGGTCGGCGAGCGAAAAAAAAAAAAAGAGTTGCCATTACATGATTTTCCACCTAAAAAACATGTTCTTTAACAGTGTCATTTTTGCAAGTTTACAAAAGAAAATACAAAAGTAACATTGTGTGGCGGATAAAATTGTATTTATCATCCATGATGCAGTATGAACAGGATGTACTTAAAAATTTATTAATCAATAAAATAATAATTATGTAACTACTTCTAAACATCTAAACTAAAAATATTAAGTAGCTTAATAGTAACTGAACTTATTGTAGTAACTGAAAATAATATTATATACAAACGGATAGAAAAAGAACTCATTGGGTAAGTATTAAGAAATTCATCCACATCGATGTTAATGGGAAAAGTGCCCAGAAGGCAGGCAGCATTGCCACGTAGGATAGCAATGCTGATTTGTTGACCGAAACAAAGCCCAGCCCTCTGGTCACGCCAAAAGTACTTAAAATATATTTTATCACTTCAATTTTCAAACCCGTCTCTACGAATCGAATCAACAAAGCGCGCTGTAAAATACCATTACAAACTAGTATTCACAGAAGAAGAAAACATCGTTCAGCCAACACACATTCAATTGAACCTTCCTGAACCAGGCATTAACGAAACAGAGTGTCCTGATGTACAGTTGAACAAAGGATTTAATTTTCAACCCTCTTTCCTAGGTACACTGTCTAATTACGAGACTGTCGCCCACACTCGGCTTTTAACCTAAACTTTTGCTTTTGTGCTAATACCCAGCCCAGCTGTGGTGCTGTGCCGAGTAAATTTACTTGAATTTCAACGCAAAAGGATACACCTCTCTCACTCTTTTGCATACAGGTAGAAAGAGATAGGTGGTGCGGTAAGAATCGGTTAGGAGAGCAGGGAAACAGTTTAAATTGAAAATGCTACCCGGTGCAGCAGTGGACATGATTGGTTTGTTACGCAAATCGTTTTTGTTTATACGTTACCAAATAATTTGTGTGAATGTACCAGCTTCTATTTTCTTGTGTCTTTGAAAGTTTTACTGAGTATTTTCTTGATAATTTCAATATTTTAAAATGTTTCAAAATTTTTACTTTTAGGGACAAAACACATAACATATGAGACCTTGCTTCATGCCAAATTTCAGGATTCTAGGCCAACGGAAAGTACCCTATGAATTTTGATTCCCTTGAGAGTGTTGAAATATACGTTTTTCGCGACATAAACGGCCGTTTCTTTTTTTTCGTTATCTCAGAAGTTTGATTTTTTACAGCTTCAAGAAACCGCAGACTTGAGTATATAGTTTTAATTTCAACTCGATACATTCTCGCGTTCCTGATATAAAGGGTTTTGTCTGTTTGCTCGTTTGTCGCAGCTAATTTACTCTGAAAATACTAGACCAGTAAAAAACGTGTCTCAGTCTTTTCGACCGACTACTAGGGTTATGCGTGCCAGGTAATTTTTTTAAAGAGTTACTGTGGCCCTGGGACACAAAGGAGAACACATAAAAGCACGCTTTAGGGCGGGATGAGTCATTGGATGATTTTCCATCTTAATAAAGAACCATTTTGGCCGTTATCAGATTCAAAACTTGGTCTCTCTCGGTGATGCTCTATAATATACCTATTTTCTGTTTATTACTAAAATTTAACCCTAAAAGTGTGAAAAGTGCAATGTAAAAGACTGAAAGTTTTTGTTTAATCACGCCTCAACTATCGATCTGTATTGCTTATAACCTGGTATACCTACGATAGGACATGACCTGGATACCATTTTTATACCATCGTTATACGACTCTAATCTGACTTTAGGCGCTTACTGTTCGGGCCCCGTCGGCTACCTTCGGCACTCGACAGGCTACATCGTCGACGTTGCGCTAGACATGTGCATAGATATTGAAACCCAACAAAAAATTAGTAGATAGATATAACTCTGGAATGTGCTTCCCCTTGACATCAAAAAAGCTGAAAGTAAATTTTCCTTCAAGCGTAAAATTCGGAACTACTACTTGAAGTCCTCTCAACTTTAGTTTGGTCTTCGTCAGAATTATTATTGAGTTTTCTTAATGATTTGATATTTTTCATAGTATTTATTAGTTTATAATTTTAGCATATATATGTATTTTATTATTATAAATAACTTATTTTTTATTTTATTTGTTCTGTTTGAAATATCTGTTATTTATTTATTGTGCAAACCTACCACATTATTGTCTTTTTAACCCAAAGGTTGACTGGTAGAGAATGCCTTGTTGCATTAAGTCCGCCTATGTACCACTGCTGTACATGAAGTTTAAATTAATAAATATTTTTTCATAACGCTATTTTCTTACCATTTATAACCTTTTTAACGTCAAACTTAAAACAAACTCGCCATAAATTTTATAATACAAGCCCACTTTCGAGTCAGCGCTTGAAAAAGCACTGTACAGTAATTTTAACTATACATAAGTGAAAAAGGTGCAACTTGTTAACATTGGAGAGAAGTTCCATACATGTTGGCTACCCGTACTAATTAGCAAACTTACTATCTAGGTCAGAGTGGACAAAGCAAATGAGTTTTAAGGAGTAACTTTTTAATGTATTTTTTTTCGTTTCACTAGTGACGGAACTTTGTAACAGAATGGCATATTCGCATTATGAATAATTATTATGGTGCATGGAACATCACTGTAGAAGTTTTTTCTATAGTGACGTTTCATGTGACTTAATTTTTAGGGTTTCGTACCCAAAATTTAAAACGGGACCCTATTAATAAGATTCCACTGTCCGTCCGTCGGTCTGTTCTTCTGTCACCAGGCTGTATCATGAACCGTGATAGTTAGACAGTTGTTCGCAGATGATGTATTTCTGTTGCCGCTATAACAACAAATAGGTACAAAAAATAGAATAAAATAAAAAACAAACGTGATTGTTTTTTTGCTCGTTTTTGCTGTGCTCGGAACCCTTCGTGCGAGAGTTTCACTCGCACTTGTTTTTATTAAGCCATCTTTTTTAGTTCCATAAAAATATGGTGTAATAGCAAAAGTATTCCAGATGCTTTCCGAGGAGCATAATATGAAATGTGACCTTTTGAAAACCTTAGGGAAATCAACCTCACGATGTATAATGCTACCTCGACGTTGACATCTGACATTCTTGATGAAGAGTCAGTAAGTTCACTGCTCGATGGACATTAGCGAAAGATTTTTGAAACAAAATAATTCTTTTCAGTTTTTATTGTAAAGTATTTGTGTTTCTAGTCCCAGTTTGGGTAAGTAGCGAAAACTAAAGATTTATGAGAACAAAATGTTTACGCTTTTTTTTGTCGGTGGGAAAATCATCTTATGGCATCCCCCGCTCTTGGGCGGAGCGAGAGATAGTGTCAGACTTTTGCTGATTAAAAGCCCACTCCTGTTCCTTCGTTGCCTTTCGTACCAGGACCGAGTCTTCCTTTCAGAATCAGACCGTTGGCCCCAGTAGGCTTCGACCCTGCTGAGCCCCTAATTATTACGTATTAATGATTACGTATTGGATGCTTTATTATGTTATAATTTTACCTAATTCATTGGTCATGCTATGTTTATTTTAGGTGCGAATAACCCCAGTTTTTGAGGTGGGAAATCATCAAATGACCAGTATCCTTTCGGTGTTCTTTGAATTTCATTCAGGGCCAAAAAAAAATATTAATATTTTTTTTTATTTTTAATCTTGATCAAGTCTCGAATCAATCAAACATAGTTATAGCTCTAACGTGATTATATCACCGAAATATCAAAAGGATCCAGGTTGATATAGGTGCATTTGCTATTTATTTTATTTTACTGGTGCAGGCATATGGTACTTTCCTTTTATAATAATATAATGGACAAATTCTCTACAAGTTTCTCACTCATAATAAAAGGATGATACGGCGAATACGTACGATACCACCCTTAGGTTGTTGAAACTTCAACGGTCCGGACTAAGCGTTTCGCTTCGTCGTTTATACCGCGTAAATCGAAGGACTGGAACAATTTGCCCGCTGCTGTCTTCCCATCCAACTATAATTTAGGTGTATTCAAAACTAAGAAATCAGAAATCAGAAACGTTTATTTCAAATAGACCAATTACAGGCACTTTTGAATTGTCAGAATGTCGGTCAGTCAAAAAAAAAAATACAAGTGAAGCTAGATTGCACGTTCCAAAGCGTAGATCTCTATGGAGAAGAACGTGCAAGAAACTCCATGGACACTCTTTTAAATCATATTATGAGTTACATAAATCTTGGTTACATATTTCTTGTCGCTTCTTATATGTGAGCACAATGTAGATAAGTAATAATAATTAAAATAAAAAAAACTCATTAAAAAAAATTGAAATTGAATTAAGTCACTGGCAGCTAAGAGATGACCAGTCTCAACTGACGGCACCCGTTCACGAGCATGACGCGTGCAATAACACGTGCCACCATCAGCGAGACATTTGAGTGAGCATGACAAACTCTCAACTGCCAAGCTCGTAATGTCAAACAAGTTGTAACCTAGTAAAAATGCTCCATGGTACTTCACATCCACAAAACTTGAAAAACAAAGTGCTTCTACATTATTCAATGCTATTGTTTCCAAATACAAAAGGTAATAAATTATCATAAGCTCTATTGAAACAAACAAATAAAATAAAAAATATTTCGAAAACAACAATCCAAAAAGGGGAATTAGGAAAGGAGTATCTCTTCCAATATTTATATATATATCTAATATATTTAAAAAAAAAAAACTAATTTGAAGGTAAAAGTGGCTGTGGCTGCGGAGCAGGACCGGCATTTAGCCAAACGTTTTTATCAAGGATATAATCTTCCAGTTTATAATACGCTTGTCTACATAGTGTGCGTTTAATGCATGCTTTAAATTTGGACTTATTCAGTTGTAGAATCTCAACTGGTATTTTATTATAGAATTTTACACAGTACCCCATGAAAGAACTATGTACTTTAACCAATCTGAACCGAGGTTGATTTAATTTATTCTTGTTCCTAGTATTAAAATTGTGCCTGTCACTTATCTTAGTAAAAAGATGAATATTTTTCCGAACATACATAATGTTTTCATAAATGTATTGACAAGGGACCGTCAGGATGTTTATTTCCTTAAATAGTTCCCTAAGAGAATCGCGTCTGCGAAGATTATATATGGCAATAGTGACTAGTGTTAATAGGCTTTTAATAAACTAGTGCGCTTCACCATCGATGATTGTATCACTCCCTACCATTAGGTGGAACGCAGTCAAGCACTGGTTTATATCAATTAAAAAAAATAATCTAGACCCCACCACTCATCATGTCAGACGTCCACTGTTGGACATAGGCCTCCCCCAAGTGTCCATAATGATCCTGTGCGTCTCACATCCACTGGATTCCCGCGACACCCACCAGGTCATCGGTCCACCTTGTGGGAGGCTTTCCAAAGTTGCATTTTCCGGTACGTGGTTACCACTCCAGAACCTTTCAGTCCCAACGTCCGTCTGTTCTGCAAGCAATGTGCCCTGCTCACTCATTGATAAATGATGTGACAGATCACGTTTATTTTGCATTATGTATATCATAATTGAGGTGTTTGTAATTTAAAGTTATTTTTGTAATTTCTATCAAAGTTATTATATCCTTTGTTTTAATAATATCATTCTATAAATCACTTTTACTAACACTAGAACTAAGTTGTTTGTAATACTAACAAAATATGGACACAAAATAGATAAGTATTTAATTTAATTAAACTGACTAGATATTCCTTCCAAATAGCCCGACGGTCGTTGGGACGTTCTATTTTTGGGTAGTTATAAAAAAGGATGTCCACGTCTTGGGTGTCCTGAATTCGCCCATTCAGTATTTTTGATCGTCCGCTTTAGCATTTTATTCGGTCACTTAAAATATCAATTGTTAGTTTAAATTAATTATTTCCCACTTTTAGAAGCTCATTTTACTTGTTTATAGGTTCGCACTTGACCGCTATCTCACTTGATGGAAAGCGACGATTTGATCGACGATAGAGCGCTCTTACCTAGAAGTAACATATTCACTCTTGACTTAAAGACTCCCGGGTTGTAGCCATCAGAAAACACAAAGTCCGGCAAGAAATGTCTTAGCTGTACGCACAATGAATGTGTTCCCAAAACGTTTTGTGCATGTAGGTAGAATGTCAACCAATATTTTTTGTGTTAAATTTATAATAATAATTCTTTATTTCAGATAACTAAGATCCAGTGTTAGTAATTACAATAATGACTTAAGATTATTGTTAGTAAAGTGACACAATATTGGTGATTCTTATTTATTGATCACCGTCCTTACCATTTTCTTAAAAACTGGAGAGGTAATATCCTCCCCTATTATTTTGAGTTTTCGCAAACATAATTTAAAGCCACTCCCTTTAGCATTAAAATATTAACAGTTGCAAATTATATTTTTATAAGTAATATTCCAGTTTAAACTAGATACGGGCAATGTTTTCTAGCGGACTACCCTGAGAAGATACACCGGACCAAACTCAGAGAGGTCGAGTCTATTTTAATAATAAGTATGAATATGAATTTGGAGAATAATTTCATAATGATGATAAATGGATATGTAAAATAGATGAATAATTGTATCAGCTATTTTAAGGCCTAATTTATTCACTGTTCTATAACAAAAACATCTTGCCAGTGTCCCTCTTTAAACAGTCCACTTAAACGCTGTTAGCACTAATTGTTTTATTTGCGTTTGTCTCAGATTCGTTCTGAAAGTAGTACAAATAGTTCCTGCTGCCGAAACAAAGGTAACTAACTCAGTGGAGCACGGAAGTTTGTCAAGTAAATGAAAAAGTACGACTGAGATGTTGAAAACTGTATGTATCTTGTGAAGAGGACACGAAACTAGTGTTTTGTGTTGTTTTCTAAACGTAATTTCATTGAATTTTGTTATAGACAGATTTTCTGCATTTTGAATATCCGGAACAATAGCCTAAAATCTTTTAATGACATCCGGGAAGCTATAGTTCTCTCATCACAAGAGATGTCAATGAAAATCGTAAGGCCCCAGTTATAGTAGGGCCGATGCCCGCTAGGACCACGAAGAGTTTCTAAAAGGGATACCTTGTTCTTGGAACGCAGAGCAACTGAAGGATACAGGTGGGTTTTGGTCAGTAAAAGTCTGACACACCGTCTCGCCTCCAGTCTAGAACGGGAGAAGTTGACAGAGTGGCTTTACGGGGCACCGGTGTGGGCGCCGTCGCTGAAAAAGCGACCGGCGGCCATGCTGAACGCTTGCCAGAGGGTCATGGCCATCCGGATGATACGGGGATACCGCACGATTTCCCGCGAAGTGGCGAGCCTCCTTGCTGGCCTGCCACCATGGGATTTGGAGGCAACAGTCCTTGCATGCATGCACGTTTTGCGCGTGGAGATGCAACGCCGGGGCGAAACTCCGCTGCCGCGCCAAGTCTCGGCATGGCGGACAGAGTTCCGGCGGGATCTCATGGTGGAATGGCAACGGCGACTGTCGCAACCCAGTGCTGGTCACGCTACAATTATGGCGGTAAGTCCCCTCTTTGAGGAGTGGCTGGAGCGTCAAGACGGCGTCCTCACCTTCCGCATGACGCAGGTCCTCACCGGACATAGCAAGTTCGGGAGGTTCTTGCATCGGATTCAGGCGGAAGCAACGCCCGGGTGCCATCATTGTGCGGACCACCCAGAGGACACGGTGGAGCATACAGTGGAGGTGTGCCCCGCTTGGGCGGAGCACCGCCGTGTCCTCGTGGAGGCAATAGGCGGCAGCGACCTTTCGCGACGGGCCCTGGTTCAGGCTATGATCCGGAGCGAGGAGGAATGGCAGGCGGTCGCCTCCTTCTGCGAAGCAGTAATGCTAGCGAAGGAGGAGGCTGCACGCGTGAGGGAACGAAGGTCCTCACGCCCTAGCCGCCGTAATTCCGACCCCGACTACCAGCCACGGTAGACGCGGGCTTGCCGGCGTTGAGCACTGGGTAGCTCGCCGTCCGGCAGTTCAGTAATTAACCGGACCGAGCCCACTCGTCAATAGCGCGTTGAGATCCTCGCGCTCCTCAAAGAGATGTCAGCAAACCGTAGGGGCCCAGCAAGGCCGATGCCCGCTAACTAGGACCGCGGAGAATTTCTGAAAGGGAAACCCGTAGTCCTAGGACGCAAAGGGATAATTGAAGGATACAGGTGTGGTTTTAGCCAGTAAAAGTCTGACACACCCTCGCGCTCCACCCAGAGCGCGAGAAGTCATTTGGATGATTTCCCACCTTAAAAAAAAAAAAAAAACCTATAGTAGAGCATTGGATGATTTCCAACTTAAAAAGAACCATATAACCGTACAACTAATTCAATCTTTAATAATAAATTGACAGAACAGCAATAAGTATGCTAAAATGCTTCTTTTTTTAACGGTTCCGTAACTCAATAGGAAAAAACGCAACCCTTAAAGGATCCACAGGTAGTGTGAAAGTGAAACCCGGGGCCCTGGGACGAAGGCAAAGAAGTAACAGGAGTGGGTTTTTAGTCAGTAAAAGTCTGACACTATTTCTCGCTCCGCCCAAGAGCGAGCTTTGTCATAAGATGATTTTCCCAGCTAAAAAAAACCTTAAAGTATCACTTTGTTGTCCGTCTGTCTGTCTGTCGGTCTGTGTGTCTGTCAAGACCCTTTATCTCGGGAACGCATGGAGGTATCGAGTTAAAATTAAAACCATGTACTCAAATCTGCGGTTTCTTGAAGTTGAGAGAAAATCAATCTTCTAAGTTAACTAAAATAAAGTAATGGCCGTTTATGTCGCAAAAAACGTGTATTTTGACACTTTAGAAGAATCAAAATTCATAGGGTACTTCCCGTTGATCCAGAATCCTGAAATTAGGCATAAAGCAAGGAACAACACTAACACACACTGTAACACAACACGGTTTTTTGGTAACACAGGTACAGTAATAAATCCGAAAACTAAATTTACATAAATTTGTTGTTACATCACGAAAAAAAAACTTTTTTTGCGATTCGTTAAAATCTTCGAGAGTCCATTCGGGAATTGAACTACCTATTTACATAGGTAAGTTTGTACGGAACCCTCAGTGCTTGTGTCCGACTCACACTTGCCCTGTTTTTTTTTTTCTTTTCTATTCAGGACACAGCGATGGAACTTACATTATGACCGTAAAACCACTTCGTAAGGTAAACCAATGAAAGAGTATTTTAAATTCGTCTTTTCTGAGTCATAAAAGTAAATCATGGCCGGCTTTAAGTGCTGGTCCTAAAACTGTGCATTTTATATGTTTTACTTTATTTTATGAGCACAACGGGATTTTTCTGTCTGTGCACACATAAAAACCAAGGAGTTAACCTCTTGAGGTGATGTCGAAAAAGACGAATTTTCGTTCTGAATCAATGATTACTTTTCTTCGTCTTTTTTACAGAAATGTTCAAAAAAAAAACATTAGTAAACTCATCATCATCATCATCATCATTTCAGTCGAAAGACGTCCACTGTTGGACATAGGCCTCCCCAAAGCGTCTCCACAACGACCGATCCTGTGCGTCTCGCATCCACCGCATTTCCGCGACTCTCACCAGGTCGTCGGTCCGCCTTGTTGGAGCACCTTCCAACGCCGCGTTTTTCGGTGCGGTATACTCGATCATGGTAATAAAAACTCCTAAGTAGTTTCAATAGACTGCACGAAAATCTACAAATACCTTATTCAAAAAACTTTGACGAACAGCTAAAAATCTTGATGCAATCTAAACAAAAGCAACGCATACAGTCATATTTTTTGCTATGGCATAGTACAATATTGCTTATTCTGTGATCCTTGGTATCTAAGGTAGACAGTGAATCATAGAGCTACTCAACACTCAAATCAAATCACTACTATATAGCTACTCAATACTCACAGAATGTGTAAATGACAACACAGCGATAAATAAAAACACTGGCAACCGACTTATGAACAACTTTTACTATGGGCAAAACTGAAATCGCGAAAAAAAAATCTTCTGCCCCATTTTTTTAGCCAGAATATCTTGAAATAAAGGAGTTATCAAACTCTACCTGCTCTTACGAAAAATCACGTTGTCAACGTGGCCCTGGAACGCATAGGGAAACTGAAGGAAGTCTTCTTTCTAGTTTGAGTACATATAGACATACTACGTATATTGTATTTATAGTATTTAAGCATATATTTGTATAAAATATAATATGTTATAAAGAATATGTAATGCTTAGTATTGCACCTACCATAATTTGTCTCTGCATCACCCAAAGGTTGACTGGTAGAAAATGCCTTAAGGCATTAAGTCCGCCTCTGTACTTTTCTGAGCATAAAGAATAAATAAATAAGGAACCTTGGTTAATTTTTAAAAGTCTGACACTCCGACTCGCTCTTCCCCTAGCAGATTTCCCATCTTCCAAATAGAAAAACAGAGATAACCGATAAATAGAACACTGATACAAAACTAACAACAAGAAAAATCATGTCAACCATTTCTCAGAACCAAATTCTAAGCTCATACTTGCCTAATCTATAATATTATAATAAAATCTAAAACCAATCACATGTACAACTCAATTCATTACTAAAATGTATTAGAATATTCAATAGACCTCACAATGGCACCGTTCCAATGCTACTGATAACTCAGTTGTTCCTAATCTGTAAACCAGAACACGATTTTCTCATCACAACCTATAGATAAACCTTGGGATAGAATAATCTGGTTGTGGTGGCAGCTTATAGTTAGTTCCTGTTTGAATGGTGTGTTCCGATTGGATCTGAGATAGTTTATTGTGAATGGATTTAATTTTCTCTCGTTTTGCTGTAGTAATACTGCTTAAAGGATATTTTTAGGGTTCCGTGCCGCGGTCGGCAAAAATAGAATTCTTATAGGATCACTTTGTTGTCTTTCTGTTCGCCTGTCAAGAACATCACGAACCTTTTTCTCAGGAATCCGTAGAGTTATCAAGCTCAAATTAATACTCAGATCGGTTAATAATTCCAGAAGGCGACGAAAACAAAAGAAAAAAAAACACTAAAATTTGTTAACTATTCTCTAAATTTTACGCACACAATTGACTCCCAAAATTGTAATCAAAATACAAAAGCAAGTCTTGTATACCTTATAAGATTTCCAGAATCACAGAATTATATTTTGCTCTTACATAAAAACACGATGATTAATGTTACATAGCATACAGTTCAACATGTTTTAAAAAGGTTAGAAAACGTGGGTATATGAAAGTGTTAGGACCCTTTGGGATTCTTAGTTTAAAAGGAAAAAAACAGTGCCTTACGGAGCTATTATTCTTACAGTCTGTCAGTCGCTTTTCGTTTTATATACCCGAAGGTAAGAAGCTAAAGTTTTCAAATAAAAAAAATCGGTCAAGTTCGAGTCAGACTTGCTTCTCAAGGATTCCGTACCAGGTGTCACTATTGTGCGGACCGCCCGGAGAACACGGTGGAACATACGGTAGAGGTGTGCCCCGCTTGGGCAGAGCACCGCTGCGCCGTGTCCTCGTGTTGGCGATCGGCGGCAACGATCTCTTGCGCCGGGCCTTGGTAGAAGCAATGGTCCGGAGCGAGGAGTGGCATGGATGATTTTCCACGTAAAAAAAGGTCTTCGTACAAACTTACCTACATAATATAGTTCAGTTCCCTAATTGAGTCTCGAATTTTTTTCCGATTCACAAAAAAATAATAATCATGAGGCGTAACTACAAAATTACAGTTTTTAGACTAGTGCTATGACACCTTGTTTCATGCCAAATTTCAGAATTCTACGTCAACAGGAAGTATCCTGCAGGTTTTGATTCCCTATCGAGTGTCAATATAAACGCCTAAACGGAGCACAAACGCTCTTATCTTTAGATTGCGTTGACTTATAAGTTCAATTTTCTTGCTCCATTGAGGGCTAGCAGACTCAAGTATTTGATACTAATTTCTGCTTCATAACTCCACGCGATCTTAAGAAAAAGAGTCTTGGCAGACGGACAGTTTGATGGACAGACGGACAACAAAGAAATCCGATAAGGGTTACGTTTTTGTCGACTTAGATACGGAAACCTAACAACGTAGTACCTACAAGGTAGAAAACGTAAAGACTGCTTGTGTTCTTAAGAACTTAACGGTTCTTTTTACCCAACTTTGCCAGTAGAAAGGTTATGTTTTTCCAGTGTATGATGTATGGTTTCTTAGACACGTCCTAGAGTCGCTTTAAGTACTTAGTCTGATGCAGTTGATGGCGTCAAACTAAACTAAAATGAAACTCAATTGAACTAAAATGAATTTCACCATCTGCTAGACTGCTTAAAACGATTTGTTTGGATATTTTTAGCCGTTTTTTTGCGGTCGGGTATTTGACCATATCAAATTTTTAGGGTTCCGTACCTTTCAAAAGGGAAAAACGGATCCCTTATAGGATCACTTTGTTTTCCGTCCGTCTGTCTGTTTGTCTGCCAATACCCTTTATCTCGAGAATGCGTGGAGGTATCAAGTGGAAATTAAAACTCAAGTCTGCGGTCCCTTGAAACTGAAAAAATCAAACTTTCAACTTAACGAAAAAACAAAGATACGGCCGTTTATATCGCAAAAAAAAAACACGTATATTTCGATACTTTTAAGAGAATCAAAATTCATAGGGTACTTCCCGTTGACCTAGAATCCTTGAATTCGGCATGAAGCAAGGACTCATAGCACAAGTATAGGAAAAAATCTGAAAACAATAAATATGTAGTTACAACACAAAAAAAAAACTTATTTTTTACGATACGTAAAAATCTTTGATTCGGATACTGAACTGTTTTCACAGGTAAGTTGTACGGAAACCTCAGTGCGCGAGTCCGACACGCACTCGCCCGGTTTTTTCATTATTGTTTGACCCTCACTGTCTCACCTGATGGTAAGCAATGATGTAGTCAGCGTTGGAGCACGCTTGCTTGTGACTTAAATACCTCCAGGCTATAACCAGCTGGAAACAGAATCCGGCTGGGAATTCCACTCCTTAGCAGCATAATAAACGTGTTTTTAAAACTTATCATGCATACGAATGAGATGATTATCATTTAAACTAAACAAGCTTTAACTGCTTAGTACGAAGATACTGGTAAGAGTTATTAGCATTTAGTTAAAACTACATTAATATACTATATACCGTCCATGGCTTTGTCTGCATCTAGGATATATTATATACAATATCTTCCTTAAGGATATACACCATAGAAGATTATACACCAATAATTTTTAATTAGTACAAATACTTAAAGGGCTTATTAGAAACGGCAAGACCGTTTCTACTATTTAAGTAAAGTCTCAATAAATAACATTTATAAACAACAAAGTTATTAGCGTTTGTTTATATCCCAAAATGTCACTCAATTTATGCAAATATTGTACAGGCTATTGATTTATGAATGCATAAATGACGATTAAAATGGAAAAACACTGCGCCTAGTATTTTCTAGTAGCAATTGCTATGAATGATTGATTCTATCATGAATTTTCCAAATATGACAAATTTTCGTAGACAATTTAAGGATTTCGTTTTTTACTTTTGACTACAAAAATATGAACAGTAACGGATAGAGCCCTGTTGTTTTTTGTACCTACTAATTAAAAAATAGGATGTTTGGTTTTTTTTTTAGAAATTCTAAAGTCATTAAGACTCCTTATGGAGTTTCTTGCCGGTTCTTCTCCATAGGAAACGACCAATTTGGAACCGTGCACTAGCTTCTGACGTTTTATAAGTGCCCATGTAGGCCTATGTGAAATAAATTTTTTTTGACTTTTTGACTTGATGATTCACAGCTAGAGACACCATACTTATACTTAAACTCAAACCATTTGTTTCAATCACATCATTTACAGAGTACTTTGAATTTTCAGGGTGTATCCTGTGGTGATTGCGCCACGAATGCGCTGCTTGCGGACAGTGCTGCAGTTGTTTGGTGCACCTCTAGCGCTTTTTGGGCAAGGTTATCTACGCTTTCTACGCATAGCTCGCGTACAATCAGTTTTGTTTGCTTTCATATTGTATATCTGCAGGCGATAAAAAGTATGTATGTGCATGTGCAGCGCACGGGGTGCTCTGCGGGCGGCGCAGGAATGGTGAAAATTCGCACGGTGTTCGAGAACTGTTCGCAAACGGTGTATTCGTGGCGCATTCGCCAAATGTGGATACACCCTGAAAGCCGGTCAGTCATAAAAAAAGATGCAAGTTATTTATAAATAAAATACCTAGATTTATCAAAACCAAAACACAATTATATCAAAAACAGAACAGCAAATATCGAGTGGTTCAAATTGGAATATACCACCTGAATTCGTATCGCAAGTAAGCAGTTTGACAGTTGAACATAAATGTTGAACAGTTGGTAACTGTTCAGTTCTGAACAAAAACCTAACGCCTTAGTTAAGGAAATTGTTAACAACTGACTGTAACTGAGTTTAATTAATGGACAAGTGAAATAGTGTTGCAGTGTGTAGTGTAGTGAATTTTTAAATACAACATGTAACTGCAATAATGCACACACTTTCACATCCCAATTAGAAAAATACCTTACCATCATAATTTAAGCTCTTAAATTTACATACATGCACTTAGGTAGTGTTTTTGTAAGAAATTAGTTATCTTTAATGTAAGCAAATATGGCATCGACGCACTGCATTGGTAGCGCGTCGCGCATTAGTGTCTACGCAGGCACACACAAACACTCTATAGTGATGCAATCAAGATTTATCAAATACTAGCTGACCCGGTAAGCTACGTACCGCCTAATAATAAGGATAACGCCATCTACTGGCATTACCAGAACGGCATAATTTATTTTATAATTACATTTTTATTAGAGATGGCGTTAGAGTTGGATTTTTTTTTCTCACCGTTTAAACCTTCCCTGAACTATCACGAATATTTCAAGACCAAAATTAACCAAATCGGTCCAGCCGTTTTCGAGTTTTAGCGAGACTAATGAACAGCTATTCATTTATATATTATATATTTATAGATGTATTATCCTACATTAATCAATAATTATTTTAGGAAAAAAAAAGTTAAGTTTTTAAAAAATTGTGAAAATGATTCAGTAGTCGATTCCAAACAAACTTCTTTCAAGATGTCTGTTTATTATGTTACATGTTGGCTAAGTGAGTATGTTTATTATTACTCCTCGCTTAAATGGCTTAAAGAATTTGGATGTGGTACACGGGTCGATCATGTTCTGGAATCACACATAGGATACTTTTATCCCGAGAGATGTTTCTTTAAGATAATTTTCTACTTTAAAGCGAAATCAGAAATGTGAATCAGGCACTTTTGAATTGTTAGTGTCAGTCAGTCAAAAAAAGTGAAGCTAAATTTCACGTTCCAAAGCGTAGATCTCTATGGACAAGAGTCATGTCAAAGTCAAAGTCAAAAGTTTTTATTTCACATAGGCCTAGGGTTCCAAATTGGTCGTTTCCTATGGAGAAGAACTGGCAAGAAACTCCATGGTTACTCTTTTAAAAAAGTGGTTGTTTACAATATTTTCATATTACAGTATTAATAGAAATTATGTAAGAACAGTGTAGACTAGTCGATATTGTACCCAAAAGCACATAAAAATAATCATATTAAAAAAAGGGAGTCGTAATAGGAAGTAAACTAAGAATTCGCGAAGTCTACAGTATTCTCACATTCACATTATAAAAAAGAGGCAATATAAAAAAAATACACACAATTATCAATAAATTACATGTCAAGAAAAGAAAATTACTAACGAATTAAACGCACAATGTAGATAAGTACTGAAGTCATTGGCAGTAGTCATAAAAGAATCGTTGGGAAACTTAATCTTCTAAAGTGATTAAAAAAACGATACAACTTTGTATCGGAGAGTGCATAATTTTTGCCGATGACAAATTTCATCGAGCACATGGTTGGCAAACCAAAAATTTATGCTATTAGCATTAAAACCACTAAGAAGAAGTTTTCTTATTACGTAGAGTTTTGTTTTTTTGGGAGGTGTGATATCATCTAATATTTTTTTTTTTATTGATATAAACTAGTGCTTAACTGCAATCCCACCTGATGGTAAGTAGTAATGCAAAATTAAAAAAAAAATAGCAGCATTTTGGCGCTAAGTTATAATTATGTTTTCAGCCATTTTTTTCGTGGTAATTATAGTCATGTGAGGTATTAAAATAAAGGGTTAGAAGGCCATTTCAAAAGTATTCTTACTCAAACGAAGCAACTACAAACAAGTTCAAAACAATTCACTTTAAAATTTTAGAAAAATTAATCCTCTTAAGTATTTAAATAGATGATGCAACTTTGTATAGCAGAGTGCATAACTTTTTGTTTCTTTTTTAGTTTTGTTTTGTTTTTGTTTTTCAGTATTTCTTTTTTCTGCAACTTTGTATGGTAGAGTGCATAATTTTTACCGATGACCAATTCCATTGGGTACATGACTTGCAGGCCAATAACTTATACTATTAGCATTAAAACCACTTCGTAGAAGTTTTGTTACTGGTCGTGCACATTTCCTACTCAGTTGTTAGCTACCTAATGCAATTCAAACGACCCCTTTTAAATTCTTATTACCTACAATATGTACTGTTTTACTCTGAGCAATAAAGCTGTTCAACGTGCTATATTGTGCAGACGTAAACACCTTGCTAGCCAGGAAATGTGATGTCTTGTTGTGTGATTCTGCAGTTGCACTGTGTAAAAGAGTTACAATTTCAATTTGGATAACCATTTAGAGGTATGCAGAACAGTGTAGTCCTACATACCTCAGTTGAAAAGGGAGGATCTATAGACCAGACAGGCAGTGTGGATAGGGCACATTGCTCGCAGAACAGATGGTCGATGAGGACGAAAGGTTCTGGAATGGCGACCCCGTACCGGAAGACGCAGCGTTGGAAGGCCTCCCACAAGGTAGACCGATGACCTAGTGAGGGTCGCGGAAATCCGATGGATGCAAGACGCACAGGACCGGTCATTATGGCGACATTTAGGGGGGGGGGGGGGGGCTATGTCCAATAGCGGACGTCTTTCGGCTGAAATGATGATGATGATGATAGACCACACGGGTGTTATGTCTCAGGACCGATGCGCCCTCGCGCATGCACGTGCGGCCTCCTCCTTTGCTAATGAGCATGCTTGTACTTATACAAGAGTATTCATCATCATTTCAGCCAAACGACGTCCGCTGTTGGACAAACCCCCCAAGTGTTGGCATAACGATCGGTCCTGTGCATCTGGCGACCATCGGTTCCCGTGACCCTTACCAGGTCATCGGTCCATCTTGTGGGAGGTCTACTATATTAAGTGTTTTAGCTGTTAATCTTCATTCTTTTGCAAGTTTTTAGGGGTATGTGGAATAGAGTGTAAAGTCTCACATACCTGTCTTTAAAAGAAAAGATCCTGCGGCCAGACGGGTGTTGTGTCTGGTCGGGCAACCACCCGCTGATTTTGGGCTGTTGTATAATTATGTTCGTATCGTGCGAAGAACTCTAATATCACAATGCCAGATTTTAAATTTTAGTTCCTATGTAGTGATATAGATGTCGCCACAGGTTTACGGTTTATTATCAAATTAACCTGGGGACTGGAACAACTTGCCTGCGGCAGTATTTCCGTCCGATTATAACTTAGGTGTCTTCAAGGCTAGAGTGAATACGCTCTTAATAAACTAGTACGGCTCACCATCACAGATTGCATCACTAATTACCATCAGGTAGGATCGCAATCAAGCACTAGTTTATAACAAAAAAAAAACATCAACCGTATTACTTTATAACGTTCCGGAAGATGTAGCACATTACTTGTCAATTTGTCATCCTCAACTCGTACCAGCCTTATTTTGCGGTCTTTCTTTAAGGTGGGAAGTCATCTAATGACTTTTCTCACTCTAGTGTGGATCGAAAGGGCATGCTAGACTTTTACTTACTAAAACCACACATAAGTTCCTTCTTTGCCTTTTACGTTCCAGGACCTTTGCTTCGGCCCTACTGAGCCCCTACGGTTTTGCTGACATCTCTTTGAGGCACGCGTGGAACAGTAGGCGCAGTCGACGCCTCGGGTTCGGTCCGGACATTTATCGGGCGACCGCCTGGTCAAGTATGCGAAAGGTGAGGATGCCGTAATGTCTTTCCAGCCACTCCTCAAAGAGGGGACTTCTCGCTATAATTATAGCATGCCCAGCACTAAGTTGCGACAGTCGCTATCGCCATGAGATCCCACCGGAACTCAGCCTTGTTTTGCGGTCTACAAAGCACTTCAAACACAAACAACCTACTTAAAGCAGTATTTATTTAAAGGCACGTAACTCAGACAACATTGTATATTGAAGTCACATACTTAACAACAGTAGTTAGTGAGGCTTAAACCGAGATTAGCAGTTCCTCGGATTGCCAACAAACTGCGTTGCAGTTCTGGAGTTTAATTTACAACTTCATACATGTGTTGTTTAGTACAGAGTTCCTTGTTTGTGTGTATTAATGGGGCAATGTAAATGTTTACTTGCAATAATTACGTCACCGGAGTAAATAATTTTACTGTTTATTTTTTTGGTAATTACGTTTTGTAACGATTGTAGTTTGTTCGTTTGATTGAATTATAATTGTTATTTTTATCTGGATTTGACTTTTTATTTAACCTTAAGGGCGGAATTCATCAATTAAACTAATCGCGTTTTAACATATGGCTCGCATAATCGCGTTTAGCCGCTGTCACTAGTGTCACTTGTCTGTATTTTTCTTTTATTGTATTTTTACAAGTGACACTAGTGACAGCGGCTAAACGCGATTATGCGGACCAAACATTAAAACGCGATTAGTTTTACTGGTGAATTCCGCCCTAAGTAGGTAAAATACTCGTTGGTTACTAGGAAACATGGCACAAATGTAGTATTTATCTTTTTCGTAATAAATTATCAATGACTTTTATACGCCACCAAAAAAAACAAACATATTTTTGAAAAAATAAAACATTTATTTACCTCCTGTACGTATCAATTTTATTGCTGGTTAATAAACAAATACGTTTGCGCTGTTTCCATAATAGTATCAACTAACTGAATGGAAACCTAAGATACGTCGAGCGTATATTTGCCAATGTCGGGCTTCTGTGCCTCTTATGTCTTGTTTACTAACAAAACATTATTCAGTTTTCCGTCAACACAAACACCACTTAAATATTTCAAGACACAGAAAATACAGTGCAAGAGTGAGTAAGATAGAAAACGTAGCTTATAAAAAAAAACAAGGAGAAAGAAAGGGACAGCTATAATCTTATGACTACCGTGATTGATGCTATCATTTTTACGAAGCACATAAAATGTATCAGGTGCTTCAATAGGGTTTGTATTGGGTTGTTCAAAGATACGTGAGGTCGGAAACGCATCAAAAACTGCTTACCGGGCCAATGTTATAGATCTTCTGCCCTTTTTAAATATAAACTAGTGCGTGTTTCTGTTTACCTTGAAACTTGAGGTTTTTAAATAAAAATAAACTGCTGGATATTATTTTACAACATGCAGACAATGGTGTAAATAAATCAAAACTCAAGGAATGTAAACGTGCCAGCTTGCTCCATTGCCAACCAAACCATTGCTTATCAGGTTTTTTTTTTCGTTTGGAATATCATCTTAGGACATCCCCCGCCCTTGGGCGGGGCGGGCGATAGTATCAGACTTTTACTGACTAAAAACCCACTCCTGTTCCTTCGTTGCCTTCGTCTCAGGGCCCTGGGTTTCGTTTTCACACTACCCATGGCCCCAGTAGGCTTCGACCCCGTTGGGCCTCTACGATTTGCTGACAATTCCCTGAGGCGCGCGTGGAACAATACGCGCCGTCGACGACTTGGGCTCTATAGTAGACAAAGGCGATAGTGTACAAAGGCGAGCCAATTATGAATAAAAAAGTGATCATTCTAGACAGTAAAAGTCTGACACTACCACCTGCTCACAGAGCTGGAGAAGTTATTGATATCCCACATACAAAAAAGTCAAAATTTTATGACAGACAGCTTCCTTACCGCCTAGCATAGGTCAATGCGTTGATTATGTACATTTCAGCCTTACTGACTTGCTTACTCTGTATTCCGAGTCATGTCCACCTAACAGATATAGCTGTTTATTTATTGTCATTAATAAATTGAGGGCCTTTATTTTCTTTAAATTGACTTGGAATATGGCCTATATTCCAAGTCAATTTAAGGCCTCGGTTGGGCAGCGTTCAGGAAGAAGCGCAATGTCTTTTGGTCCGACTTACCACAGTGTCTAAAGAAAAAAGTTTAAGTGCGTGTTGTTGGTGATGATATACAGCTTTGAAACGTGGTCGTTCACAATGGACCTCATCAGAAGGCTTAAAGTCACCCAATAGGTGATTGAAGAGGGCTATGCTCGGAGTTTCCTTGTGTGATCGGATCGAAAATGAAGATAAAGAGAACCAAGGTTACGGATATAACCAGAAGAATCTCGATACTTAAGTGGCAATGGGGACATTGCTTACAGAACCAATGGTCCATCGACCATAATGGTGTTCTATGGTGTTTGACCCCACCGGGTCGAAAGGTTCTGGAGTGGCGACCATGTACCGGAAGACGCAGCGCTGAAAGGCCTCCCCTCTAGGTAGACCGTTAACTTGGTGAGGGTCGAGAGAATCCGATGGATGCGAGACACACTGGACCGTTCGTTGTGGTGACACTTGGAGAAGCTTATAATAATAATAATAAACCATTTATTTCCGGGAAAAACGGTGGTACAGATCTTAAAATACAATAGGTACACGATTCTTCATGTTCCACCTTATGTTCAGCATACAAATTTTTATAACCTAAAACCAAATCAAATTGTCACAGAACAGTAAAGGCATTTCTCAAAACCCTGAACTATCAGGACACTGAAAATCTTTTAACAGTTCTTAAATAAGCTTTCATTCCTTCATTCCTTTCCTCCACGGCTGATTTAAAACTCATACTCGCTCCCAAACACTATGACACTCACATACACATCCCCAAGACACTTTCAATAACCTGCTCTGCATAAACAGTAATTTTCTGTTACGTTTTAGTTTTTATTTATTTTTACCTTGGTTTTATATAATAATTTTTTTTTTTTTTGTTTATTTTCTTTTTTCTTCTTGTTATGGTCTGATGTTCTGTAACCATAAATAGTATTACTGACACTCAAGGTCGTCTAACAATGTACTTTAACTTTTTTTTTGCTGTGGGGGGGCCCTGGTGACCTGAACCACAGGTTTTTTTTTCAAAAACCTATTTCAGGCACCAGACTCTTACAATAGTGGAAGTATAGTCTGTAAGTCCCAGTGTTACTGTCAATAAATCTATTGTGAAGAGAGAATAAATAAATGAATTGAATTGAATTTTATTCAGATTCAATCTCTTCTCTGTTCCACGCCTTGTGCGAAAACTAGAAGATCTTGGTATCAGAGGTGTTCCACTGGCGTTACTATCTGATTACTTAAATAACAGAACGCAATCAGTAAAAGTTGGAGAACACATTAGTGATGAACTTCCGGTTGATTTTGGTGTGCCACAGGGTAGTATATTGGGTCCTACTCTTTTTCTCTGCTATATAAATGAGCTATGTTCCCTTAAGATAAAAAATTGTCGCATCTCCGCATATGCTGATGACACTGCCTTAACTTTTTTCGCAGACTCGTGGGATGAACTTTTCTATCTCGCCCAGGAAGGTTTTAACACAGTGTGTCACTGGCTATCTTCAAATTCTCTCACTTTGAATGACGATAAAACAAAATACATTTTATTTTCTATTCGGAATCATAGGGAAATCACTAACCTCGCTAATTATAATATCCATGCGCATAAATGTAACTTTCCTCCAACTCCAAATTGTAACTGTCCCAGTATTGATCCCATTAAATGTATCAAGTATCTTGGAATTCAAATTGACGCAAATTTAACGTTTGGGAACCACATTGATTTTCTGTCAAAAAGAATACGAAAGCTCGCATACATTTTTAAAGAACTTCGTGGTGTAGCAGAGACACAAACGATGAGGATGGTATACGAAACCCTGGTACAATCAATTATCACCTACTGCATCAACACATGGGGTGGAGTATGTAAGTCCAAACTGGTGATTGTTGAAAGAGCTCAAAGGATGATATTGAAAGTCAGCTTATACAAACCGCGTCTTTTCTCCACCGCAACTCTTTACGAAGAAGCACAAGTGCTAACTGTTCGTCAACTTTACATATTGCTTACTGTACTTCTTCAACACTCCAACTTACCTGAAGAACGGAAAAAACGCATAGCACACTCCAGAAGATATTATGCAGTATGTAGGACGACTGCGGTTAATACTTCATTCGCGCAAAAATATTTCCCATTTCGTGGAGGCGAATTGTACAATAAATTAAATAAAAATGAATGTAAAAGTAAATTGATTAAATTATTACTGTCTTTAAATTATAAGGAAACGGAAAAATTACTTGACGTAGCAAAATAGTAACTGGGATTATCTGTATGTATCTATTTACTGTATACTTTCTTATTTTAAAATATTTTAATATATACAAATATACATATATATATATATACATATATATATATATATATTATAACCTATCTATTTACACATTATATTTACATGTATACACACTCATGCAACACACACGCACGTTGACTATTGCAATTTGTGATGTAATGGGGGGGCCTGGAGCTCTAAAATACAGGCCTTTGCTTAGTTTGGACTCCAGATCTCCCACAAATTACCTTCTTTCTCTTGTCAAACTACTTGTCAACTAAAACTGTGTTGTAATTTGTTGGAGATAAATAAACGTTTTTATTATTATATTATTATTAAATATATTTTCTTAAAACAATCATTATATATTTATGTCCAACAGTGGACGCCTTTCGCTGAAATGATGATGAGATCAGCCTTATTTAGTACTACCTGCTTTTACACGGAGCTTAAAAGAGCAGTCTAAAACTCTTTCCCTATAGGCGAATTGAATAAAAACAAAAGAATATAGAATGAATTAAACATATTCATCGACCATTTGTTATTTAGTCGTTTTTGTCTTTACCACCATTTTCCTGTCATCCATATTGTACAGACCGTGATCATAACCATGTAAATTTCTGTGTTTGTTTTCCTTTACGCTTACAACGAGTATTATAGCCAATCATGGCCTACATGAGTGTTAGGTACCGCATTATACATTTGTTTAAGCGACGCTTTTTGTAAGTCCTTTTGAGGTGATTGCGTGTAAGTACAATGTATTTTATTGTCAACACCAATAATTGTGAGGTTTTTTTACATGCTAAATCATCATAATTATGACTTTACGCGCTCTAGGTGGAGCAGGAAGAAGTATTAGACTTTTACTGACTAAAACCCACAGTGCCCCTTTAGTTGCCTTATTGCAAGGACCGCGGCAACTCCTTCGTATGATACGCAGCCCTGGTAACCATCGACCCTTGGGCTCCGTGGCCCCGTTTTTCTTACTGACACTTTTTTAGGCACACGTGGACTCAGTTTGTCGTCAACCCAGGCTTGATCTTTACCAGATGGCCGGACGGCGAGCTACCCATTACTTGCAATACGCAAGCTGGTAATTGTGAGGTACGTGAGTGTTTTATGCCATTTCTTCGTTCTTTCTCGTGTCTACAGTTTCTTAATTAGGAATTTTCCTCATGTCGCGGTAAAAAGCTTAAGTAATCAGCCAGAATAGGTACTATTTACGACTGTTAAATACATATGAGTACCTACGTTTCCTTGTGTAAGCATACACCTCTTTATAATGTTCTCACTGCAGGGACTCAAGCTTCCTCTCTATGAGAAAGAATAGGTCGTAATCGACCTTGCGAGACCAGTGCGGATTGGTAATGTCATATGTTATTACTTATTGAAACTTTGGTTCTACATAGAACATGTAGTTTTATGTAGAACCAAAGTTTCAATAAGTTTCCTTAAACCGCGACGTTTGCCTTTACTATTTTGAGAGTAGTCGTGCTGAAATAAATTACACAAAGTAAAGCACCTAGCTTTACTTTGTGTAATTTAAAACCGCAGCGTGATGTATGGCTATTTCATGAAAAAGTCATTCTATAGGGTTAGCTAAACTAAGAGAGTGGTATTGATGATTACAATTCCACAATAAACTTCAGAAAAATTTAGTGTCGCGGGCCTTAAGGCGATCGACACGCTTATGTCGTACGGCGCTCCGATTGGCCTGTTCCAAGCTTTTAACCAACCAGCCCCCCCCAAGACAAGTTACGATCGTTTCGTTTGCGTCGAACGCCTTGATTAGGCCACGCCTCCGATTCTTTTGTTCTGACTACGTGACTGAGCGTTGAGATGACGTCAGAACAAAGGAATCGGAGGCGTGGCCTACTCGAAGCGTTCGACGCAATCGTAACGATCGTAACTTGGCTAGGGGGGCAGAAAGCCAAACGCGGTAAACGTTTCGACCATGCTAAAGTAAAAGCAACTCGCACTAAGGCCTTAGACGTTATTATATAAACGTGTCCTCAATATAATTTCGTCAAAGACCTACAATAAGAATACAGACCTTTGTGACAGAACCTATTTTATTTATATTGCTTGAAATGATCTCTATTATAAAGGAAAACTATTTTCTTTATGATCGTTTGCGTTTTATTGAGTTTAGATGACTCGCCTTTTGTGGAGTTTTGCGCAGTTTCTTTACCTTTGAATTTATGGATGGGATGTATTCATTGAAGTGGAAGATACTGATGATGAGTCGTTTTGGATCCAATTAAATCTAGTTTTTAAGAGTTTTTCTACAAGACATCTAAAATTAGGAATCATTGTTTTTTTTTGGTGAGATGTAATCAAATGACTTCTCGATCGAGGTAGGAGCAAGAGGGCGGGTCAGAGGGCACGCGTGGACATTACTCACCATCGACTCGGACTCGGTCCTTACCGGACAGCTGAACGGCAAGCTACCTATTGTTCATCGTCCGCAAGTCAGCTCCTGCGGTGACCAAGAATTGCCCTGCGACTCCTGATGCCCGTGGCGTTCTGTAGCGGCAGCTAAAGCGTAAGGATTTCCGTTCTCTCATAATTGCAGCTATCTGTTTCGCTCGCATTACTGTTTCGCAGAAAGTGACCGGTTCTAATACTATTCTTCGTCCGGGTCAGCGCTGGATGTGAGCGGTCGCCACTGACGATTGCCTCCACGAAGATAGTGCGACGCTCCGCCCAAGCGACTTACACCATATAATTCATTCAACGTGTCCTCCATTACCACGCCACTTGCGATTTAAACTTACAAGAAAGAAAAAGTTTTTAATAGTATGTCCAATTTTGTTAGTATAACTGCAGAAAATACTCAGGATACACTAAAAAAGCTTGTTTTAAAAACATAATTGAAACATAGATTTTCCAGTGCGCCTCACCATCAATGATTGCATCACTGCTTACCATCAGGTGGGATCGCAGTCAAGCACTGGTTTATATCAAATAAAAAATATTGTATTAAATTTTATCCAAAATGAAAATCTTTAAAATAATTACGGATAGGGAGGGAAAGGAAGGCCAAAGAAAAGATGGATTGTATGAGAAGTGATATGAAAGAAAAGGGAGTCAGTGATATCGTGACGGTAGACAGGACAGCATGGAAGAAAAAAAAACGTTTTGCGCAGACCCCAAATAAATTCATATTCAAACGTTTTTATTTCACATAGGCCTAAATGGGCACTTATAAAACGTCAGAAGCTAGTGTACGGTTCCAAATTGGCTGTTTCCTATGGAGAAGAACTGGCAAGAAACTCTTTTAAAAAAATTGTTGTTCTTACAATATTTCCATATTACAGTATATTTTAGTAGATATTATGTAAGGATAATGTAGACCAGTCAATATTGTACTCAAAGGTACAATAAAAATAATCATAGTAAAAAGTGAGTCGTAATAAAAAGTAATCTAAGAATTCGCGGAGTCTATAGTGTTCTCACATTCACATTTTTGTTAAAGAGGTTATAAAAAAAAGCAAAAATAAATGAGACGTAAGCAAAATAATTTACTAACGAATTCACGGTAGTTGGGGTCTAAAAATATAAAAATATATTGCAAAAGCAATATGTAATAAAATGAGACAAAGGCAGGTGCTTCATTAGTAACTTAAATATCTATAAATGAAATACACACAGAAACACACAGCAATTAACCCACTCTTGATAAGGTTGCGAAACCAACCCTCAAAGGGGAGTCGGAACAGAAATGCCACAAGATAATATTTAGCAACGCAATCAAATAAGCTGCGACGTCGTTAGTCGACTGATCTCTAATTACTTGGAATATGTATACGTGTATACTAGTGACGGAAATATATATGTATAGTGTTATACACACTGTAACAGAAATAAGTGGTCAAATTTGAAATATATATATTTTTTTTAAAGTGGGAAAATCTCGCTCTTGGGTGGAGCGCGAGATAGTGTCAGACTTTTACTGACTAAAAACCCACTCCTGTTTCTTCGTTGCCGTCGTCCCAGGGCCCCGGGTTTCGTTTTTACACTACCCATGAACCCAGTAGGCTTCGACCCTGCTAGGCCCCTACGAATTGCTGAGGCGCGCGTGGTGGATTACGGCCCATTCCCTCTCCTAGAGAGGAGGCCTGAGTCCCAACAGTGGGAACATTAAAAAAGGCCGACTATGCTATGCTATGCTATGCGTGGAACAATACGCGCCGTCGACGACTTGGGCCCGGTCCGGACGGCCCATTGCAATTAAGAATTTTCATAAATTTTTATTTTATTTAAATAATAATAATTTCATAAACAATAATATTAACAACTTTTATAAATAACTAGCTTCTGCCAGCGGCTTCGCCCGCGTGAAATTTTGTTTCTCCATACAAACTTTGGATCCTCGTTTTACCCCTTAGGGGTGAAAGTTCGTAAAATTTGTTCTTAGCGGATGTCTACACCCTATATGGAACCTCATCATTCAGCCGATAGACATCCATTGCTGGACATAGGCCTCCTCCAAATGTCGCCACAATGAACGGTCCTGTGCGTCTCGCATCCATCATCGCATCTTCACCAGGTCGACGGTTCACCTTGTAGGGGGCCTTCTAACGCTGCGTCTTCTGGTACGTGATCGCCACTCCAGAACCTACCTATATGGAACCTACCTGTAAGTTATTAGGTGTTATAGTTTCTGAGATTTCGTGATTAATCAATTAATATATAGATTTTTTATACAAAGCGTAACAACGTCTTATCTGTATACCTACATTATTAGGAAATAAAATGATTATTATATCCTATACTAATTTTGATCACCTGATGAGAACTTTGCACTCTTGTGAAGTGCTTGTTGTTGGGAATTGACAATAATTTCTAATTGTATATAGTCACATTACAGAATAACAAAAAAAAAAAAAATAAGTTCTTAAAAGAAATTTTTTAAACAATTCCATGGGTTAGTCATTAAAAGACCGACACAGAGAGGGGATCATTGGATGATTTCCCATCCAAAAAGATAAAAACCGGGCAAGTGCGAGTCGGACTCGCGCTTCCCAGGTCAATAACTCTAAAATCTTAATAAAAATAAACCAGAGATCCATGGGCCACCCCTATCAAAAAGTTTCTTCCTAGATCCGCTATAGAAATGAATAATATAGGTCCTCAACAGCTGAAGTGACATAATCATACCAGCGTGTCTCTGAGGGGACGAATTGCTTCAGAGACAGACAACGTACATATACGACCTGTCAATTCTCTATAGCGTTCTGACAGGTGTTAATTATTGCCATATGTTGAACGGCAGGCACCGGCTCCAATATAATTTGATACGGAGTCACGTGATTCATCTTGTAAAGTAAACATTGAACCTTTGTCAATGAATGTGGGCGTTGGTGTTGATAATGAATTGAAAACTTATATTTAAATTAATAAACAAAAATGAGAGCAGTGGTGACCCAATTATATCGGACCCGACTTACAAGTTGTAGGTCGCGGTTTTAAATCGAGCTAGGTGCATTACTTTGTGTAATTTATTACATCACTACTAGTCTCAAAACGGTGAAGAAAAACATCGTGAGGAAACTAATGTTCTAGAACTGAAAATTCAAAGACATGTGATATCCACCAACCCGCAGTGGACCTGCGTGGTGGATTACAACCCATTCCCTCTCTTGGAGAGGAGGCCTGAGTCCCAGCAGTGGGAACATAGGCAGCTCACAAAAAATGGAGAAAGAATAGATTTTCTTTCTTTGCTTTTCGTGTCATGATCTTCATCCTTTTATCAATGTCCCGAGTGTGCTTACCAATATGGTCCGCGGGCAGAAAAAATGATTTTTCTGTTCCATAATCTCAACCGTTCTCACATATTATTGGTAGGTTGGCCAGTCGTCTGTCATTCGTCAACAAAGTAGAATACATTCATTACACATTGATCACATAAGTTCAGGTACCACGCTCCTATAAATGCACGTGAAGGGGTTGTCAAATACGAAACATAGAGAGAATCCTACCAATAGAAATCAGGAAATACCAGCATGTAATTACATGAACCCTCATTATACACAATTAGACGACCTAATCATGGACTTTGATAAATTACCAAAAAATAATTTGGACGTTAATTTCACACCTACGTCACGCATCCATCTCAATTTCGTATCCCTCGTAACGCGACATGAATACAACATAATTATATGAACAAAACGGGGTTATCTTTACTAGCTAGAGGCCCAGGATATGGCTGGGTGAGCAATTTTGCTTTGGGTTGAGCCGACCCAAATTTGAATATGCTTGAAAAAAGGTACTGTTGTGGTCGGTATATACGATCAGGGCGTGTGATTTTAGAGTGTAGCATTTGCTTAGATTGTAATCAAATTCTGAAATAATACGAACTTTTCAGTGATTACAGTTGTAATGTTATTGATTTAAGAGCCTCCTTTTCCACTCGCCTATCGTCAACATCGAGCATGGTTTAAAAGCTTGTTGCTTCATCTAACGCAATCCAACGCGATGTTTGATGAAGAGGCAATGCCAAAAATAGAGAGATAACGCCTGAAAATTCTGTTGGCATTCGCTAATTTTGTGATTTATTCGAATATTTCACAAAACTTGTTCCAGGAAATACGTGTTTTTTTTAAACCCTTAAAAGTTTTTGAAAAAAAATTCGTCATTCAGAATCTTGATTAAAATTGCAAGGCTTCTGTTATTATACTTTATGACTTTTTTCATTTTTGAAGCGTCAAAGTTCATGCGAAAAAGCAGATTTTCAGAAGTCTTTACTATGCCATCGCTTGAAGTTCTCCACAGACGTCACAATAGTGCTAGCACAGCACGACGAGCTTGGAGGATGGGATGGCGCAAAAGCTCTGCTTATATTAAAAATGTTCTTTCTTTCAGTAGATGTTGTTTCTCTGAAATGATGATCATTATCATCATCATCATTTAAGCTGAAAGACGTCCACTGTTAGACATAGGCCTCCCCTAAGTGTCGCCACAACGAATAATTATTTGTGCATCCTTCGGATTCCCGCAACCTTCACCAGGTCATCGGTCCGCCTTGTAGGAGACTTTCCATTGCTGTTTCTCCGCGTACGCTGTCACCACTCCAGAACCTTTCGGCCCCATCGACCATTTGTTCAGCGAGCAATGTACCGCGCCCACTGGTACTTAAAATTGGCGACTCATCAGGCTATGTCGGTAACCTTAGTTCTTCTTCGGATATCTATATTCCTGATGCGATCATACAAAGAAATTCCGAACTTAGTTTTTTCCATTGCCCTTTGTGTGACTTTGAGCCTCTTGACAAAGCCCATTCTGAGCTGAAATGATGATATTGATTTGTTACACTACAATTGTGTACCAAAATAAGGCAACGTACAGACAGGCCCACATATTAACAATATGCAAAGGTTAATTTATCCCGGGGCATCCCTTCATCGTGGCCCGGACGTTAATTTTAATATATACGTCTTGTACGAAGCTACCGTTTCCGTCATTATATAGTTATTGCGCGATAAATTTTGAATGTAGTAATTGCCCTTGTGAAATATGCTTTAGGGCATAACATGTTTTCGTTAGGATGTGAGCGAAATTATTGGGTACGTAACGTGTTCAACGTTACCTTCGTGAAACAGGTTTCAATGTAAATTTTTAAGCTGCTATGTTTTTGATGGTAAGATTCAATAAAATCACTTAACTAATTAAAACTATATATACACTAGAGGCAAAAACTACTAGCTAAAATATGGCATAATAAAATTTCATGCATGCAGGCATGTGTTTTTCCTCACGATGTTTTCCTTCACCGTTTTGAGAGCAGTGGTGTTGAAATAAATTACAGAAAGTAATGTCCCTGGCTGGGTTTGTACCCGCGACCTACAACTCGTAAGTCGAGGCCGTTACCACTTGGCCATCACTGCTTTCAAAAATATGATAAGTAGATATGTCCATGTTGAAGAACCTTTTTTTTAATAAGGTGGAAAGTCGTCTATCTTTTCTATCCACGAAACGTAGCATCAGGCTTTTACAGACTTCAGGTGCCGTTTGTGTTCTACTTGTGACCCACGGATGCCCCTCAAGTTGAGGGGTAAAATCTACAAGTCCGTGATAAAGCCTGTCATACTGTATGGATCAGAATGTTGGGCTGTGAAAAAGACGGTTGACAAATGATTACATGTAGCGGAGGTGAGAATGTTGAGATGGATGTGTGATGTGACGAGAATGTCAAAATGAGTATATTAGGGGAAGTTTGAAAGTTAAGTCGGTGTATGAAAAGTTGAAAAAATCGTTTGTCTTAGTATGGTCATGTAAAGAGGAGGAATGAAACGCATGTTACAAGAAAAGACTCATAACTCTTCTACACATGTGGATGGATGGAGATGGAGAGGGAGGCCAATGAAAAGATGGATGGATTGTGTGAGATGTGATATAAAATAAAAGGGAGTTAGTGATGACGGGTGACAGGACAGAATGGAAGAAAAAAACGTGTTGCGCCGACCCCAAATAAAACGGGACAAAGGTAGGAAGATGATGATAAGTTAGGGCCGTAGTAATTCTATTGAACAATCCTACAGCTTTCGCTAGCATCGGTCCGGGTGGGTCCCATCATTTTTTCTGGCAGCTCTTTGAAAAGTACTTGGAAAACGAAATGCAGTTGATACAGGCTTGGTCATTATCGGACAGGAAGCCACCCATTGATCCTGACTTCACCAATCAGAGTTTATTACCGTGTAATCAATTTATAAAAATATTTTGTGATAATTTTTGTTACGGCCCAGTTGTGGACTGGGCCTTATCACAAATTATATCACACTTTACGCTAATATTATAAAAGCAAAAGTTTGTGAGTTTATGCCAGTTTATTTATTTATTTAAACTTCATGTACAGTAGTAGTACATAGGCGGACTTAATGCAACAAGCTATACTCTACCAGTTAACCTTTGGGTTAAAAAAAACAACACTGTTGTAGGTGTGCATAATAAATAAATAACAGATATATCAAGTAGAATGTAGAATCATTAAATTGAGTTACTTACAATAACAAAATACTTAAATATGCTAATATTATAAACTAATAAATAAATACATTATAACTCGAAGAACTTAAAAATAACAATTATAACGAAGACCGAACTAAGGTTGAGAGGACTGCAAGTAGTAGTTCCGAATTTTACACTTGAAGGAAAATTTACTTCATAATACAATATTTTTTTTTTAATTTACTTTTTTAGTTCATTTTTGTTACTTTATCACGCTCGAACAGCTGACCGGATTTGGATGAAATTTAGCAGACGGGTCAGATCATGTCTTGAAATAGCACATTGGATACGTTTTATCAGGAGAGCATGTTCACCTGGAACAATATTTTACTTTCACGCGACTTAAGCCTTTGGCTGCAGTTAGTTGGTAGATAGAGTTTACTCTACTATTTTGCGGTCCACCTACGGTAGATATGCTATCTGCGTTTATAGCATCATAAGATTTGAAGTTCATAAGTAGTCCTTTAGTAAACAGGAGGCCAGAAATAGCTTTAGAAGTGCTAATTTTATCTTCAACAACATCGAATTTATGCCTGTTCAAATCAGTATCAGAATAAGAATGTTTATTTGTGAAACGGGTAAGGGTCTTAGTTTTATTATACATGAGTGGTATGTTTTGCCGTGACGGCGTACAAAAATTGATAATAAAATCATTAAAGAAAATAATAAATACAGAACTAACAGAGAAAAAAAAATTAAAACTCTCACAAATCTATTGTTAACGTTTGTTAATCTCCAAATACTACACTAATGTTATAAAAAAGTACGTTTGTGTGAATGTTTGTTATATATTTTCGCTTAAACAGCTGAACAGATTTCGATGAAACTTGGTACATAGGTAGGACTGTGTCCCGGAATAGCTCACAAAATACTTTTTACCCAAAGAGTATGTTCATTAGGAATATTTTACTTCTATCACACGGGCAAAGCCACTGGGCAAACGTAAGATGCATAAAAAAGGTTGGATGAGTCTTTAATATTTAAAATAAAAACCTCGTTAATACCTCGTGAAATCGAAAAACATAATCTTCTACTAAAAATAGTGCTAGCAACAAATCCAAAAGCAGTAACTAGCACTAATCCGGAATATTTCATATGTGCCGTTATATGAAATATTCCGGAAAAACAAAACATTTTAAATACATATGCAAATATAAGTTACATGCACTCAAAAACAGATTTGCGAGTTCTCGACTAATAAAACATTCATAGTCTGCGCTCGGGTTTATGGACCTTAATATATTTTTTATTTTATCTTCTTTTTATTCATCGTTTTCAAGTCAAGTTTGCTATAACCGCGGGCTTCAGTTTTGGCTTGAAAATTTTCCGTTATCTACTTGTTCTTTAATACTTAATTACCGATTCATACGAGTTGTTTTATTAGATGCTGGGTGCAAGTATTTGTTTTATTTAGGTATTAGGTTTTTAGCTTCCCGAATGCTAAGCTTAACTTTGTATTCGTATTCTTGATTGCTGATGGTCGTGCCCAACCTGAGTAGGTTTGGGTTAGGTTTGGGTTGGATTTGTTAGATGAGACAGTGAATGAGTCAGGACTTTTCCTTCTATATATAGGTACTTATAACGTCAAAACGTCATAAAGAGTGTCGTCAATATAATTATGAATATCTGATACTTTACACTGGACTCAGTTTCCAACATTTGCCAATCTTATTAAATAAAAGATAAAATATCTGGTGACAACAAAGCTTATAAAGAAACTAAGTACTGCCAGCGACTTTGCCTGCATACTAGCTGGTTTCTCCATACAAACTTTGGCCCCCGTTTCATCCCTTTTCATCCCATTTCCCCTTCAGGGGGAGAATTTTGAAAAATCCTCTCTTATTGCTGGCTTGTCTCATAAAAAGAAACTTTTTTAAAATTGTTAATAGGTTCGCGCTTAACCGCTATCTCACCTGATGGGAGGCGGCGATGTGGAGCGCGCTTACCTAGAAGTAACTTATTCACTCTTGACTTAAAGATCCCCAGGTGCAAAAAATATATTATATTAATAATATTCACACAACTATCACACAACGCCGTCTAGTCCCAAACAAAGCAGAGCTAGAGCTAGTATGAGTTCTAGACAACTGATAACCATACTTAAATATTTCTAAATACATACATATTATAGATAAATTACACCCAGACACAACAAATGATCGTGCTCATCACACAAACATTTGTCCTGGGTGGGAATCGAACCCACAACCTCCGGCATAACAGTGAGAGCCACTAACCACTAGACAAACCAGTCTATTTCACGCTCTTATAATTTCGGCTGTGCGTGTATATGTCAGTCAGTCAGTTTCTCCTTTTATATATAATCAAACATATTGACACCTTTCATATATAAAAAAGACAATTCAACAAAGGAGTTCTCACTTCGGCAAATCCACCCATTCACCCAGTAAACAATCCCCTTATATCTCCTCCAATACAAGTGACATTCTCACTTTGTCGTACAATCGAGACATTAATCATTTTCTTCACTGACAAGTCTTTTAAAAACTTCTACGGAACACGTTTACCTATCTGTCAACGATTTTCCCTTCAATCATGCAACTCAAGCCTATGATTGATACACTTCGGGAAGTTTCTGAGAGAATAAATTGATTGAACATTGGATGTGCTTTGTATTCGATATAAAAGTGAGGCTGGAGGAAATTATGATTGATATTGTACTTGGGTGATGTGTTGATTGAAGAAACATTGATTTATCGGGTCTTAACAAAAACTTCCGATGACTAGTTAAAAATAAAATAATGATGACCAGATGACCTAGTGAAAGTCGTAGGAATTCAATGGATGCAAGACGCACAGGACCGTTCGTTGTGGCAACGCTTGGGGAAGGCCTATGTCCAACACTGGACTTCTTTTGGCTGAAATGATCATGATGCTGATGAAGTAACGTTAGATCAATTCATTGTAACCTGAAGTGTTTGGACATGACACTTGCAATCTAGTCGACGTTTAAGCCCCATCGACGGGGGTAAAGTAAAAAGAGTTTTAATACAAAACAGTACCTTTCAGAAGAGCGCATCACCTCTCCCTCCTGCCCTCCACAACGGCCAATCTGGAAATCTTTTAATCGACTGTGTACCTGGGTTGGCTGCTGTAAAAACAATCTGACCAAATGGGGTTCTTCGAGCCTTCTCAAACACAGTAACAGTGTGCTGTCGCTTCACAGGACATGCGTCATCTGCTATGCTGCCCGTCCTGCACAACCACCTGCATTTTTCATGATTTTGAATACGAGGCTAATAACAGAGCTGTACAGGTTGCTAAAAACTGGTCAGAAAAAAAAAATAAGTTGAGCTCATCGACAATAAAAAAAGAAAAACTGCTCCCATTTCATTAAATTTTTTTAGTTAATTTTCTCATGTTCATCAGAAAATCTTAAAATTGCTGATAACTTTTCACTTAGCACCCGTCGCCATATAATAAAAGAAAAATAAAATACAGTTCTAATTACAAATTCAAAAACGTTTTATTTTGCGTCACTGGAACTGTTTCCAATATTTCTTATGGAGAAGAATGAGCAAGAAATTACCCTAATTTAAATATCCCGCACTAAAATTAGCCGTTCTATTGACTTTCTATTTTTATTATAACTAAAAGATTGCAAAAGTTTCTAAAGTTATCCAAAGTAACTGATGGAGAAAGAAAGATTTTAAAAAGAATACAAAAACCTCGCTCAATACGAACAAAAGTACTAAAAATAAACCGAAAGAAAAATTGAACAAAGTGTTCAAAAAAATCGGAGTGATGGATACAAAAATAATTCATGAAATTAAGCAGTTACTTATACTGCTTAAAATTCATTTGTACCCAAAAAAGTTGGGTTGAATTCAGTACGAGTTACGGGTAGCAGAAAAGAAATACAAGTTCAGAAAGAAAGCGAACTCGAAACGAAACGCTTATAACAAATTTAATAAGACGGCTCTTAAAGAGGATTTCTTTAAATATTTCAGTCAAATATGCAAATGACTAAAAGGAAGTTATAATCTTTTCTTGAATAATGAAATTTTAATTAATTCTCCGTTCAATAAGGGTGGAAAAATGTGGTTGGTGGCTGCATTACGCTACCTTAACAAATTGGTTTCTGGTCCTTCCTCGGGATGCCTTTTATAAATAAATTGATTTACTTCATCGGCTTATTTTTACCGTGTCTTAAGTTCACAATATTTTTATATAATAAGTCATTTTCATCGGAAGGAGGCGGCTGCTCGCGTGAGGAAACAAATGTCGTCTTGCCACCGAGATTCCGAACCCGATTACCAGCCACGGTAGATGCGGGCTTGCGGATGTCAAGCATTGGGTAGCTCGCCGTCCAGCCGTCCGGTAATTGACTAGACCGAGTCCAGTCGTCAACAGTGCGTAGTGATCCAGGCGCTCCTCAAAGAGGTGTCAGCAAACCGTAGGGGCCCAGCAGGGCCGATTCATTTTTATATTATATTACATTTTCGTTTTTATACAAAATTATATGAATTTATGAAACCCTATCGACGAAGCTGCAACGACACGATGGCACGAAGCTGCTACTTAGTCGACAGACTTTGTTAGTTTTGTGTGTAAGCTTCACGCAGGCGTACACCTAGCGTACAATGACAAATACGCGTCTATGAAGCTACGCGTCCGTGGACAGTAGCCTATAGTTTTGTGTGTAAGCTTCACGCAGGCGTACATCTAGCGTACAATGACAAATACGCGTCTATGAAGGTACGCGTCCGTGGACAGTAGCCTATAGTTTTGTATGTAAGCTTCACGCAGGCGTACACTAAGCGTACAATGACAAATGCGCGTCTATGAAGGTACGCGTCCGTGGACAGTAGCCTTTAGTTTTGTATGTAAGCTTCACGCAGGCGTACACCTAGCGTACAATGACAAATGCGCGTCTATGAAGCTACGCGTCCGTGGACAGTAGCCTTTAGTTTTGTATGTAAGCTTCACGCAGGCGTACACCTAGCATACAATGACAAATACGCGTCTATGAAGGTACGCATCCGTGGAAAGTAGGCCATAGTTTTGTATGTACGCTTCACGCAGGCCTACATCTAGCGTACAATGACAAATGCACGTCTATGAAGTGACAGTAAGCCTTACTCAACAGTGATGCATACAAAAATGAGAAATCTTTTTTTGGGTACAACCCTAATTAGCGGAACTTACACCAACCTTGCCATTTTAAGGTTCTCCTCTTTCATAACAGGTCTTGGTTTCTTCACAATCAAGTCTAAGAATGTGTGTATCAACCCACATGCCTTCTTCATTACCTACGTTTGCTTGTCATAAAATCCCTTGATTTAGTAACACAGTCTACAGCGTAGCTCATATCGCAAAAAGTAAGGGTGTATTAAAATTATGAAAGCCTCATAAACTGGTAAACGTAGTGTTGGAACGAGTTAAAGTGCAAGGAAAATGAAATATGTAGGTTTAAGTAAGTTATAACTGTATTGCAGGTCATAAAACGTGGCAAAGAATTCAATAAAATTTAATAAATTCAGACTTCGTGGAAGTATGTAGAATATAATTTAAAATGCTATTATTTGAACCGGGATACTCTTTATGAGATTAATACGAACACAACTATTATTTTTTATGTCAAAATTATTATTGACTTCTCGCGTTCTGGGTGGCGCGAGAAACAGTGTCAGACTTTTACTGACTAAAACCTAACTGTATTTTTATAGCGTTTAGCGTTCCACCACTGTGGTAACTTTTGTTTTTAAACGTTGCCGCGCACTGGTAAATATTCCTATAAACTGGGTTTTTTTTTTGTTGGGAAAATCATCTAATGACAATTCCCGCTCTTAGGCGGAACGAGAGATAGTGTCAGACTTTTACTGACTAAAAACCCACTCTTATTCCTTCTTTGCCTTCGTCCCAGAGCCCCGGTTTTCACTTTCATACTACCCGTGACCCCAGTAGGCTTCGACCCTGTTGGGCCCCTACTATTTGCTGACATCTCCCTGAGGTGCGCGTGGGACAATAATAATATACAATAAAATAATACACGAATAAAACAAAAATGTAACAAGTGAGAGAAAAAAAACGGTAGAATAAAGATACAAAATGTGGGTAGATGGTAGATAAATCTCGAACGAGTCAGGATGCAAACGGTGTATAATTTACTCATTCCCCCCACACCAGTGCGTTGCATGCACACGCGCGACGAAGCGATTATGAACGAGGTTTCACAATTGATTTCTTCTTGTTGCGAGTTGCATTGAAGGTGCATCAAAAATATATAGTCAATAGAAAAGTTGAATGCAGAGTTGTGCCTAAAGTATTTTATAGATAAAAGAGGACTACAAGTACGGAAGGTAAGCGCAAATTTAATAATTGATGTAATCATAATAATTCAATATAATATATGGAAATAATAATAATATAAGATGTCATTTAAATCTGTGGTGTATTATCTAAATGTCTATTTGATTTTTCAGTAATGTTTCAATATTGAGATGTACTTTCGGACTAACCACCTTGATACTTCAACATTGCCAGGCTCCCTGTGGAAGGCGAATGGGAATGAAAGGCGCCATCTAGACTACGTGCGCCTATCGCAAGCAAGTAGGCCAAAAACAGTGGGTACGTTGAAAAGGCAATGTTTTAAATATTATAGAGTTAAAAAATAGTGTAAGTAATGTGCTGCTTTGTACTTTACAGGTCTTACACCCGCGACAGGACGCCACGCTGCCGTAGAAAAGCCCCCTCCTGGCCGAAAGGCAGGGAACCCGAGCAGACCTAGTGTGAGCAACTCCCACCATTATGTAAAAGCACCTAATTAATTGTCCCCACTTGAAACACTAAATGATGTGAACACCAAGCACTAAAAAGTATTATCAATCAAAGGCACTTTATATAATTGAGATATTTTGTGCCACCATATCCAGCTTTCGTTGTGCATCGATCAGATACTGTCGCAAGCGTCTTCTAAACGTCCCATCGTGTTAGTCACTCTAATAGGTGGCGGACGTTATTCCACACTTTGGAAGCTGCATAACGAAAGCTGCCCCTAAAAGCAGCTGTACCATAGGACTTGGTCGATAGTTGCTGTGAGCATTGCCTTCTTTCGCATTCTCAAAGTGAAGCGGATGCGATCAGTTGATTTAATATTTTCGCGCGACCTCTTGCTGTGCGGTGACTTGTTTTATATAAATGGTGGCTGAAGTGGTGGCTTCACGCGCATGTAGGATATATTATACCGCCGCATCGCACGGTATTTGCCATACCTGCATTAAATTGCCCAAGTACTTACGCGAATCTTTTTTATCTGTTATTTGTTTATTGTGCAAACTTACCACAGTGTTGTCTTATTTAACCCACAAATTTACTGGAAGAGAATGCCTTGTTGCATTAAGTCCGCCTATATACCACTACTGAAAATGAAGTTTGAATAATAAATAAATAAATAAATCTATGTATATTCCTCACTCTAAAACCTATTCACTTAGCATAATCTCCGTACGAACATCTTAACTATTCAGTAGGCTTCTTATTTGTCGTTAATTATAAAAGGGACTACCGCCAGATTATCCCAAGGAGCGCCACCAGCCTGAAGATAAGGGGAATTATTAAAATTAACAGCTGTTTCTCCGCCGCTTATTAAAACCTTCGAATATTGTTTCTCGAGTCTCTGCAAGAATAATGTTTTGGGATAAAGTTTGTAATTTGTGTGGGTCTTGTAAATACTTATAATTTTTTGGTTAATTTTTTTTTTTTAACGAAATAGTCATGATTTTTTTTTAATGTTGTTAGGATCGCGTTTAACCACTTCGACTACGCCATCCTTCGTGACAATTTTTTTTTTTATTATGGATAGGCTCGCGTTTGACTAATATATCACCTGATGGTAAGCAATGATGCAGCCGACGATGGAGCTCGCTTGCCTAGAAATAACCTATTCACTAGGTTGTATAGCTACAACCGCCGCTATAGCCATATCTATAGTAGGAGACTCCCGACTACGGCAGGAAATTCCACTCCTAGGTCAACATGGCGAAAATAGTCCTCAAAAAGTTATTCGTCGAGATCACAACCCTCAGCATTGAAGATAAACGATGCTAGGTAGAGGATCGCGTTGGACCACAATCTCACCTGATAGTAAGCGATGCGGTCGACGATGATGCACACTTGCCTAGAATGCACCTATTCCATACAACCTTTTCTATGAAACCTCACATCACTCTTATTTTAAAGACTCCAGCAAATTTCACACTTTAGCTGTACCTACACAATTTGAATGTGTTTACAAAATGTTCTCTAGGTGTGGTTACTTTTCAAAATAACACAATATCAATAACAATAATACAGTTTGGTCATAATATTCATCATTCTTTAAATAGTATTAAAACAAAGGTACTATTTGTATTTGCCCGTTTATCCGGTAACTCCAAAACAAAGCAACAGATTTTGATACAGTTATCACTAATAGAAAATGCCGTCACAACAACTGGTGCTGTGTGTCTTGCATCTATCAAACTGCCATACTCACCAAGTCATAGGTCCACCTTGTATGAGGCTTAAGAAACACTCCGTCATCCAGTACGCGGTAGCTACTCCAGAACTTTTCGGCCCCATCAACCTTTCGTAATCGAATCAAGAATGAAGATACCAGCAGCAGGTGGAGAAACAAATAGTTACTGGCATAGCCCAAAAAATCGCCAAACCTAAGTGGCATTGGACAAGGCACATCGCTCACCGAAACTAGTAATATAAGAAAAATAGCAACACTAAAAAAAGTAGGTACTATAAATAATAGAATGTATTCCTGGAGTACCGCCTTAAGCTCTTAGGAGTTGAAATTTCCTCAGACCATAATTTTGGGCGATTCATTGAGTCCAAAGCCAAGGTAGCTAAGTAACTAGGCGTTCTTGTAAAGGTCCGACGGTACTTCACACCGGGACAGCTTCTAATGTTATACAAAGCACACGTCCGATTGTGTATGGAGTACTGCAGTCACATATGGGCTGGTGCTGCAAAATGCCATCATTGACTTAAGGCGTACGAAGAAGCGTGCTAATTGGGGATCCAGATTTGATTAAGTCCAATCTACAAAGCCTCGAGCACAGCCGCAGGGTAGCCAGCCTATCGGTATTTTACAGGCTGCATTTTGGAATTGCATGACTTGATTCCGCCATCTCCTTTCTACCATCAGACAACCCGACGTACGTTGGGTATCCACCCTTACGTTGTGGAAACTTCAACGGTCCGGACTAAGCGTTTCACTTCGTCGTTTATACCGCGTACATCGAAGGACTGGAACAATTTACCTGGTGCGGTTTTCCCGTCCAACTAAAACTTAGGTGTATTAAGGGGGGGTGAATAGGGTCTTAATAAACTAGTGCGCCTCACCATCAATGATCATCACTGCTTACCATCAGGTGGGATCGCAGTCAAGCACTGGTTTATATCAATATATAAAAAAATAAAGAGACAGAATAATCCTTAGAACCAGTTCACGCAATCTAGCTTCAAGCTCAGCCAAGAACCTACTTAGCACCCCTATATTGTTCCTGTGAAGCGAAATGAAAGTGAAGTTAAGTAAATAAGCCGCACTTACTTACTTAGGTACTTGCTCCTACTCGTACCATGCAATTAGTTACTATTACTGAGGTTGCCAGCGCTTCTGTTTAGTAGTGACTTGAGAGGTTTAAGTTATGATTACAGTCTCGTTTAAAACGTTATTTATGTTCGATTTTTACGCCTAACTGACTTAAAGTCACCCAAATGGCAACGGGAAGGGCAATGCTCGGAGTTTCCTTGCGTGATTGAATCAGGAATGAGGATATCCGCAGGAGAACCAAGGTTACCGCAGAACGGATGGCCGTTGGAGTCGAAAGGTTCTGGAATGGCGACCACGTACCGGAAGACGTAGCGTTGGAAGGCCTCCTACAAGGTGAACTGATGACCTGGTAAGGGGTGCGGAAATCCGATGTTCATTGTGGTGACACTTGGGGAGGCCTATGTCCGACAGTCCGGCTGAAATGATGAAGATGATGACTAGCTGACTTAGCAAATGTTTTTTTTGCCGTATAAATAATCAAAAAAAAAAAATAGAGGCGGAGGCGAAAGAGAGAAAAAAATAGCCAACAAAGTATTCTCAGACCTACCAAATATAGGTACATAAAAATCGCTTATGCCGTTTTGGAGGAGTTTGTTAACAAACACGAGAAAGAAAGAAAGAAAAACTGTTTATTCGTGCGAAATGACGCAATCGCAATGAGAATTTAATAATTATTAGATGTGCGTAGTTAGGTTATAAATACTCTTAGTTAATATTTAAATAAGTCATCAAAATTCTTACATGGCTCTATTACAATATTATTATTTACAATTATTTTTGTGTACGATTTCGATCTTATAATTACTAGGCAGCCTTTAGATCACTGCATTTTCACTTTCCACCTGACGCAGGTCCTTACCTGACACGATTGGTTTGGGGGTTCCTGTGTTGGATGCAGCAGGAACATAAACCCGTGTGTCACCATTGTGCAGGTCGCCCATTGGACAAGGTAGACCATTCGGTAAAGGCTTATACTGTCCTTGTGTAGGCGATCAGTGGTGGGAACCAGGTCACAGTACGGAGGGAGAGGGAATAAAAAGCGGTCACCCAAGTAAAGGAGGCTACCGAAACCGTGAGGTAGACTCAAAAGCCTTACGCCCCGACCCCCGCCGGAGATGCCCCGGGCATTGGCAGTCGGAGACACAATTTCCGACCATCGTAAACGCGGGCTTGCGGACAGCAAGCCATGGATACCTAGCTGTCCGGCATTCGGTTAAAGACCAAGCTCGGGTCAACGGTGGCGGAGCGTAGTATTCCACGCGCGCCTCAAAGAGATGTCAGCAAGATTGATGGGGCCAGTTAGGGCCAACGCCTGCTGGGGTTGCGGGAATTGAAAGAGTTACCGTAGCCTTGAAATTCAAAGAGCAACTGAAGAAACACAAATTGGTTTTAGTCGGTAAAAGTCTGACGCTTCCTGTCCCTTCACTCAGAGCGGGAGAAGTTATTTGATGATTTTCCACCTCAAAAAAACACACGCTGCTTATCGCTTGTCAATACGTCAACCTGACTCGTTTGGAATCTATATTCTCAAAGCCAGTTGCTTCTCTATTAAAATCGTTTGGTATAAAAACACCATGAAACCATTATAACTCTCTTCACCACCAAATCCGTATACCCATTATATTTTGAATTTAAATATAAAGCTCAAAAAGTATCCCCGTCCCGGTGACGGGAGCTAGCGCGTAGAACTCCAACTGTACGTCGAACCGATTCAATTATGCAGCAGATCAAAGGCAGAACTTAATTGGAGGCGGTCTGTGGTCTCGTTAAATCTTCATTAATAGCTGGAATCCGACGGTCGTCGCCGGCAAAGATACGGGCGACGGAGACTGTTTTATTTTGTGAAGTTCTGTTTGATCGTAGGGTTAGATTTTTAGTTATAGAATTAAAAAAGCATCGAGCGGGTGTTAGAAATCTTTTGAAATTTTCGCCTTTTTTGTTACTAAAATATGCATGAGTCATTCAAACCTTTCTCGTGGGCTTACAGACGACAAGCAATGAGTAGTTCGCCATCCGGCTGTATGGTAACTGTGCGGTCCGAGCCCGAGTCGTCAACGGTACGTAGTGCACCACCACCACGCGCGCCTAAAAGAGATGTCACTAAAAACGTAAGGACCCATCAGGGCGGAAGTCGACTGGGGCCAAGAGTTGACTTCTAAAAGGAAAACCCAGGGTCCTCGAAAGCAAATGGCAAAACAGGAACATAGGTGTGATTTTAGTCAGTAAAAGTCTGACACACCTTCCCTCTCCACCCTAGCTGGCTTTCCTACAAATCATTCTGTCTATTGGCGAAAATCGCATGATAATTGGTTCAGTAGTTTTTGAGTTATCGTGAAAAGACAGACAGATATACACGGTGGGGGAAAGGAGAAGGATGTGAAATTGTAATAGTATTAACAACATGACGAGGTTTTCGCATCAGTACTAATGGTAGAACAGAAATGCTACAGTGCGCTCATGATATGCATTGTATGTTTTCGCAGACAGACGTGTTTCGAAAATTTGACTAAGATTGGCTACGGGTTTTTACAACTATTTCTCTACACAAAATATAGCAATATAAAATCACACTAGTTTGTATTTATATCTATTCGTTACTCATTCACACTCAATCCGCTGAATTGATTTTAATGAAACTTTAGGCATTCATTTACAGTGGAGGAAAGTACTAATTCCACTTGGGCAAAGCTGCTAATAGCAGCTAATTGTATGCCTATATAGATTAGAATAATAAGCTTTATAACTGCTACTACATACTGCTAGGAATCAGGTCTCCTCTCTTGGAGATGAATGAGAGGTGGATACCACATATCTTCGAACTTTTGGTCCTAAGGCATTCCAGTTTCCTCACATTGTTATCCGTCAACGTTTTGAGAGTAAGGGTGATGAAATAAATTACAAAAAAATAAAATGTCTGCCTGGGTTTGAACCCATGTCAAAGAACCCGTTAGTTAGACCCGCTATTGATGGATCATCGGGCAGTGATGATCCATCAATAGCCTGCTGTATCTTTATATTATATACTTTCTGTAACGGCTTGACCGATTTGGATTACATTTTTGTGTCTAGGGTATATTTGAGTAGGTCTCTGGATGGTTCGAAAATACAATTGATCATTGTGGCGCTGCTATCGGTATTTTTTTTTTTTACAAAAATCCTTTTTCGGGCAGGACAACGTCTGCCGGCCTAGTATAATATAATAGTTTACGAATTAACCCCAACAAAAAAGGTCATAATGATAAGTATGAAGTTCAAAAAAAAAATCGGGAACTAGCGCATAGAACTCTAGCTGTACGTCGATCCGTTTCAATTACGCTGAAGACTAAAAAGAGAGACACAATTGTTGGTGGTCTGTTGTCTCGTTGAATCTTCATTAATAGCTGGAATCCGTCAATTGTCGCTGGTAAGAATACGAGTGACGGAGGTGGTTCAATCTTAGTAATTTTGTTTGTTTTAGGGTTAGAATGTATAAGCTTTCATGAAATCGTAAGTAGTATATAGCCTGTAAAAAATGGAAATCTAGATCAAGACTAAGCAAGATTTCTTTTAAGTATTATAATTCATCATCATCATTTCAGCCAAAAGACGTCCACTGTTGGACATAGGCCTCCCCCAAATGTTGCCATAATGAACGGTCCTGTTCGTCTCGCATCCATCCGACCCTCACCAGGTCATCGGTCTACCTTGTGGGAGGCCTTCCAACGCTTCGTATACGTGATCGCCATTCCAGAACCTTTCGTCCCCATCGACCATCTGTTCTGCGAGCAATGTGCCCTGCCCACTGTCACTTAAGTTTGGCGATTCTTCTGGCTATGTCTGTATGGTTCTCCTTGGTTAATTTTTTAATAGCTTGTAAGCTTACAAAATAAAATACGACTAGATCAGTTAACCCAAAAACGCACTGAAGTCCGGCTTGATTGGGGCCTGAAGTTTTTACATTTTTTTTTTTGATTACGGACACTCTTAACAATTCCTCAGCTTAGGGCCTAGAGTCTTGCGAGTAGCGAATTGAAAATATTGTTCTGAAATATTCGTAACTGGATGCATTAATACACGCTAGGTGACTCGCCTAGGCGCCAGAGACTTAGTGTGGCCGGTCGCAAACATTTTAGAACGGTTGGTTCCATTTGCTTCTCGTCAATTGCGCGCTATTTTTCATGCGCTGAGCATCCCGCTTGTCAATGCGTCACAATCGTCCTTGAAGTACCATTGACTAAAAAAAAATTTATTCAAGTAGCATTTTTATCAGAAAATAGATACTTATAGATATATCGGAAGGTATAAACAGTACTCAGTACATAAATTCTAATACAATTAATACCATTTTGTCAGATACAAATCTAAACACGGAAACCATTTCGTAAAATGATTTCCTGGTACGTACGAGTATTAGATTGATTTTGATTTATTGATGGTGACTTATCATAATTTAATATGCATGAAAAAATAATTGGAATCCAATAGAAGCTTAAATCAATAATGGACATGATTGAAAAGGCGTACAAGAAATCATTTTGTCAAATCAGATCATAAGTTACGCATCAAATTATATGACAGTTACTAAGAATTCATACTAATATTATAAATGTTCAAGTAACTCTATTTGTCTGTTTGTATGTTAAAATTCCACGGTTAAACTACTGAACCGATTTTGATGCAATTTGGTACGGAGCCAGCTTGAGCTTCAAGGATGGACATAGGCTACTTTTTATGTCTTCGACTTCGACTTTACGTCCTCAATAGCCGCTGGCAGAAGCTATAAGTAGTCTATAACTCCATAACGTTAAAAGCTTATTTAAAATTTTATTTACTCATAAAATACGACCCTTTTCTTTTAAAATATCAGCTTAAAAATACTACAGAAAGAGTTACTCAATATTATTCTAAAGTTGCAAGTTCGCTACGAAAACACGATTCCGACGTTTTCGAAACGCAAATGTTAGCAAAATAAGCGAGGCTGAAGACATATTGTTTTTATTCAATACAGTATTCTCTTGTACAAGTTATTAAAGCTCAAATATATTATTTGTTGAGGCAAGACTTTCTGTTATTTTGGAATAATGTTTATGATATTAAATTCTGTCCCCGGGGAGAGAAGGCAATTCGCCCCAACACGGGCTTACCCTCTCTTTGTCTAACTTATGATGGTTTGCATAAGTTTGTTTCGTTCTCACGTGTTTGTCGGAAGTGATTTCATGGACCACGAAGAACAATTTATTAAAGGCGTATCTTAGTATCTACTTCAATACTACTATTGAAGTAAAAAAAGATTTTGTTGGGAACCTAACAGTTTTAGTAAGTAAACTTCATGATTATGCATTTTTTTTTCTATCTAGCCAAAAATGTGATTCCAATGAGCTGTTGTCTAATCAATATACTATTTGGGAATTAACATAATATAATTATTATGTTAATCCCTAAAAATATATGAATAATATGAGAACCACGCTGCTAACTGTAAATAAGCAGTGCAATTCCCTGTCGGAGTCTATGTTTCCTGATAGCTATAAATGACTAAATAAGGGTCTTTGAGTTCTAGGCAAGCGTGTAAGCGCCATCGTACACCATATCGGTGCTTACCATCAGGTGAGATAGGTAGTGGTCAAACGCGAGCCTATCATCATCATCATCTTCCTGCCCTTGTCCCGTGTTATTTGGGGTCGGCGCAACATGTTTTTTTCTTCCATTCTGCCCTGTCACTCGTCATGCTATCATTAACTTCCTTTTCTTTCATATAGAAAGAAAGAAAGAAAGAAAGAAAAAACGTTTATTCGTACCTCACACATACAGTAAAATTAAAAAACAGTAGAATACATTGGGAGTAAAATAAAATAAAAAATAAATATATAAAATAAAAATTATTGTCTGATCTGTGCAAGGTCAAAAAGGCGCCTAACTCAGCATATGCTGCGATATTTAAAACGAATATATATCACTCTTCACACAATCCATCCATCTTTTCTTTGGTCTCCCTCTCCCTCTCCATCCATCCACATGTAAACTCATAACTCTTTTAGTAACATGCGCTTCATCCCTCCTCTTCACATGACCATACCAAGACAAACGATTCCCTTTCAATTTTTCAGTCACTGGCGCCACTTTCAAACTTCCCCTAATATACTCATTTCTCACTTTATCCATTCTCGTCACACCACACATCCATCTTAACATTCTCATCTCCGCTACGTGCAATCTTTTTTCATCCGTCTTTTTCACAGCCCAACATTCTGATCCATACAGTATGACAGGTCTTATCACGGACTTGTAGATTTTACCCTTCAACTTGAGGGGCATCCGTGGGTCACAAGTTGTGCCCGTGACCTGTCGCCATTTCATCCATCCTGCGTTGATCCGATGTGTTACGTCCCGGTCTACCTCACCATCCCCTTGGACGAGTGACCCGAGGTACCGAAAGTCGGAGCAGATCGGTATGGGCGTTCCAGCGAGAGCTAAAGACACTGGATTGGAGAGACCGCCGAAATCGCAGAACAAGTATTCCGTTTTGGTTCTACTCAATTTCAGGCTAACACTCTCCAGTCTGTGCCATCACACCTCCAATCTGTTCTGAACCTCTAGGCCACTCTCGGCAACCAACACAATGTCATCGGCAAACAGCATACACCAGGGAGCCTCTTCCTGAATGTCCGACGTCAGAGCGTCCATTATCATCAGGAAGAGGTAAGGGCTGAGCGCCGACCCTTGATGTAACCCGACAGCCACATTGAAGCTGCCAGTGGTGCCCACTGTAGACCGGACTTGGGTACTTCATCGACTGTACATCGCTCGGATCAACTGTACATACTTCCCAGGCCCACCACAGAACCTCACGAGGTACCCGGTCATATGCCTTTTCAAGGTCAACGAATACCATGTGCAAGTTTTTATGCGCACCGCTATATTTCTCGCACAGCTGGCGTATAGCAAAAATGGCATCCGCTGTACCCCGACCAGGCATAAAACCGAATTGGTTCTGTGAAATTTCACTCTCTTCTCTTATCCTCCTTTCAATAACTTTCTCCCAGGCTTTCATAGTATGTGACATTAGCTTTATTCCTCTATAATTGTTGCATTCAAGCACATCACCCTTGTTTTTAAAGATGGGCACCAGGGAACTGTTGCACCACTCATCAGGTATGGCTTCTTCCCGCAACAACTTATTGAAGAACAAAGCTAACCACATCCATCCATCCACTCGCAGCAACTTCCACACTTCAACTGGTATTCCGTCTGGACCAATTGCCTTACCATTCTTCATTCCATTTACAGCTATTCTGATTTCATCCATACTAATCATTCTCACTAAACCCACATTCACTGGTTTGCTCTCTAAAATCCCATTCCAGTTGTTTTCCTCATTCATCAGTCCTTCAAAATAGTCCTTCCACCTCTCTTTGATTTTATTATCTTCTGATAAAATTATTCCAGTTTCATCCCTTACACACCTTATCTGACAAACATCTCTCGCTTTCCTCTCTCTTGCTCTGGCAAGCCGGTATAGATCTTTCTGGCCTGCCGGACTATCTAGAGTGTCGTATAGTTTGTCCTGTACTGTTGCGTAAACTGCTGCGAAAGCTCTTGCCACGGCTTTCTTGGCTATTTTCTTTAAAGCATAATATTCACTTTTTTTCGCAGACTTTAAGCTAGTGTTTTCCGGATCTATACGCTGCCATTCCTTGAATTTCCTCTTTTTTTCTTTCAACACATTTTGTATATCTATCGACCACCACCATGTATCCCTATCTATTGTACCCTTTCCTCTCGTCTCTCCCAAAATATCTTTCGCTGCATGTCTAATACACTCAGCAATCTCATTCCAGCTTCCATTTATACTTCGATCATTCATGTCTCCCATTTCTATCATTTTGTCTACCACTCGCTCTCTCAATTTCTTCGCGCAGTCACTCTTCTCTAGCATATGCCATTTTATTTTAGGAGGAGGACGCTCTTTGCTTTTTTTGTTATGTGTCTTGACTACTGACACCATAACCAGGAGCCTGTGCTGTGAGACTAGGTCTTCTCCTGGCAGCACTTTGCAATCTTTGACGTGCTTTAGCTGGTTACGCCTAACCAGGAAGTAATCTATTTGCGTCTTGTGGTTACCGCTTTTGTACGTGACCAGGTGTTCGTCTCCTTTCTGAAACCAAGTATTGGCTACTGCCAGGTCAAATGCAGTAGCGGATTGCAGCAGCGTCTCCCCTTCACTATTCGGACTACCAAAACCCCATCCCCCATGTACTCTTTCATAAACACCTCTCATTCTTCCCACATGTCCATTAAAGTCACCACCAACAATCAATTCCTCATGTACAGGGATGGCCATTAAAGCTCTATCAAAATCCTCCCAAAACTTCTCTTTCACTGTTTCATCGCATCCTACTTGTGGTGCATACACACTAACTACATTCAATATTACATTCTCTAACATAATTTTCACAACTATGAGCCTATCATTAATCCTTTGTACTTCCATCACGCATTCTTTCAATTTGCTGTCTAACACTATTCCTACACCATTTCTTTTACCATCACTTCCACAGTAATAAAACTTATATCCCTCACCAATTTCTCTCGCTTTTGTTCCTCTCCATTTAGTTTCTTGTAAGCACGCCACGTTTATTCGTCTTCTTTTTAATACATCCGCTAACTCTCTGGCCCTTCCAGTCATTGTCCCTACATTCCAACTTGCATACCTCAATCTCATTTCCCGAGCTAGCTTCTTACGTTGCCCCCGCCCGGGATGGTGCAACAACCCTAGTCCATTTCCCACAGGAGCCGGGTGCTGCCCCTGCGCGTCGCCTGTGGGGTACGCCCTAACCCTATCACGCATTCCATTTATACTCATCATGTTGCAAGAGATATGGCTACTGTTTTACAGTCGGCCGCCTGCCTGACACTAACCCTCCTTGGGAATGCTGTTGCTGGTAGTTTACCCGCCACCACGCGGTGACCTGAGGTGCTTATCAGTCTCAGAAATGTCCCTTAGTCGCCTCTTACGACACCCATGGGAAGAAATGGGATGGTGCTATTCTTTACGTCCGACACCATACAGTACAACTTATGTCTCTCTAGAAATGTAGAAATAACTACAATAATAGTTAATATTTAAGTCTGTTATGTACATATATTTTGTTATTTTTTGGTAAACAAGTTACTACAAAAATAACATCACACATCTCTGCCAAAAAAACATAGTCTGAGTTTCTTTTGTTGATTTTCCTCAGAATTGTTTGATAGGATACAACGATCTCCAATAGTTCTTTTTTTTATTCGACGTCTAAGATTAGCTAGTATTTTATTTAAACTAATTTACAGAAATAAATATCTATCAGAAATAATATATCTCATTATCAGATATTGAGTTTTTTTTTAATTGAAAATCATCAAATAACTTCCGTCCCGAGTGCAGCGAGAGGAAGCAGCAAACTTTTACTAATTAAAACCTATTTATGTTCCTTCAGTTGTCCTTTGCATTTCGGGGCCACTATCCTGCAGCAATAAAGGCCCGTCATTCATGCTGACATCTCTATGAGGTGCACGTGGATAACAACTTGCCGTCGATTTGGGCCTGGTTATTTAAATATAAAACTTTCAATCAATCAGTTTTAGTTAAAAAGGTCATCAACGTGAGCAAGATATAAAAGTACGTTGTTTCATCCAACGTATATGATAAAGAGGCAATGCGAAAAAAAGAGTTAAGGTAACGCCTGAAGGCTCTGTTGACATTCTGTAATTCCTTCACTCACTCTTATATTTCACAAAACTGTTCCAAGAAATACGTGCATTTTTAAAAACCTTAAAAGATTTCCAAATATTCCAAGAAAGATGTGTAATTATGTCATAATCACGTAAGGTTAGGTTATATGGAAATGTGTCTCGGGTTGGCCGCTCTTAAGCATATATCTCCACTAACGTATTGACATGTCTCGAGCTGAGTAGCAGCCGACACGCATCACATTAGGCAAAGCAATCATTATCGATAATTTACCTATGCACTCCGGTCGAATATGTTTACACTGTACAATCCACTGTCGTTGCATCAATACGCTAGTGAATCCGATCTCTGTCAAGAGACTTGAATTTGTAATTGAATGAGATTCAATTCGATCTCGTTAATAAACACAATACACCTTATCTGAAGCCTTAAAGTCACCCTATGGAGAGGGCTATGTTTGAAGTTTCCTTGCGTGATAGTATAGGATTTGAAGATGTCAGTACGAGAACGTAGGTTACTAACAAAGTCCAAGGAATTACCAAATTTAAATGGCAGTGGGCAGGGCACATTGCTCGCAGAACAGATGGTTAATAAGGCTGAAGTTAGAAGAAGTGCTGGTAGATGGAGTGTTGGGCGGTCTCCCACAAGATAGACTGATTGATGATCTGGTGAGGGTTGCGGAAATTCCATGAATGCGAGATGTACAAGACCGGTCGTTGTGGGGAAACTTAGGGAGACCTATGTCCAGTCGTGGATGTATTTCGGCAGAAATTATGATGATTATGAACTGTGAAGGTGAACTTACAACAGTAGAAAACTTAAACTGTTTTCCAAGAGAGAATAGAGACCTTGTAATAAATCGGCAGTCGGGTATTATAGAAGCCATAAGTCATAAGGATACCAGTGCCAATACTAAGGTACCAGTTAGAGATTTATTTAGCCTCACCAAGGCATCGCCTTCTATCGCTGCGCCTTTCACCACCGCACTAAACTTTTCGGCCCCATCGACCATAATATATGTTCTGCGAGCAATGTGCCCTGCCCACTGCGACTTAAATATGACGATTCTTTGGGCTTGGTCCATAACCTTGGTTCTCCTGCAGATATTTTCATTTATAACCCGATCACGCAAGGTTCACTGTAAAATACGTTATATTGCCCCCATCTGAAGTTAGAGTAAGCAGTACGAAAGAAACGTTTTCTCGTGGATTCCTGTCCAAAGTCAGGCTTTAACGTTTATATAACCGTACTTAACACTTACCGACGCACCATTAGGTATTCCCTTCTTTCTCAGTCCACCATCTTGTATCCAGCAATAATGATTACCAAAGCGGTAACGTTTGCTAAACTTTCCATTTTTGTTTGGAAATTTCAAGAGCATGTTTCCTTCTGTAATAGGTTTCTTTTTTCTTTTCGAGCGCTTGCCTTTAAAAGTATTATTGTCAACAACTGACTTCGCGTTCTACATTCTCGAGTTTCTAAAACGATGTTGAAGATAAAAATATCGTAGATTTTTTTTCCTTTTTACAAGTTAAGTTTGCTCGAACGAGTTTGGCCTTAAACATTAAGTTTTAAGAATATTTTAGCTAGATTTTTTGCAAGTTTTTTAATTGTAAATTGGATAAAACTCTTTTTTGGTTTTTTATCTTTAGTTAGAATGGAGATGACATTGACACAGTTTCGAATGAGATAAAGTGTATAATCTTAAAATATTTTTTGTGATCTGGAATGCTGTGAATCTTGCAAGTAACCTTCTTAATTCGAGTTTTAAAATAATTAATGAATGGAGTTGTTTTATTTATTCAACCATTTTTTATCGTGACACACATGTGCATTTTTTGAATAAAAAGTGGTATAATTATAGCTTTTATCCGTAAAATAAATCCAGTTTCCTTCGATTTACTTTTACAAATATAATATATAAATATAAATAAAAAATATACATGATAGAATTAACAAAATAAACGTTATACCACAAACAATTAAATTAGAATGTTTAATGATGGCAAGGTCGGCGTAGTGCTAGAGCGATTCGCTAGTGCGTTGTGTATCATCAGTTCAATTCCTACTCGGAAAAAAATATTATATGGCCTACTGATCATCGCTCATCATCATTTCAGCTGAAAGACGTCTACTGTTGGACATAGGCCTCCCCCAAGTGTCGCCACAATGAACGATCCTGTGCGTCTCGCATCCACCGGATACCCGCTACCCTTACCAGTTCATCAGTCCACCTTGTAGGAGGCATTCTAACGCTATGTCTTCCGGTACGTGGTCGCCATTCCAGAACCTTTCGGCCCCAACGGCCATCCGTTCTGCGAGCAATGTGACACTTAAGTTTGGCGATTCTTCGTGCATTCTCGGTAACCTTGGTTCTCCTGCGGATATCCTCATTCCTGATTCGATCACGCAAGGAAACTCCGAGCCCTTTCCATTGCCCTTTGGGTGACTTTAAGTCTTCTGATGAGGCTTTGTAAGCGACCACGTTTTAGAGCCATATGTCATCACTGGCAACACGCACTGGTCATAGACTTTCGTCTTGAGACAGTGTTGTATATTGGACGAGAAGATATCGCGCAGCTTCCCGAACTCTGCCCAGCCGAGTCGATTTCGACGATTGATCTCTTTCTCGAAGTTAGACCTACCCAACTGGACCGTCTGTCCCAGGTAAACGTAGTCGTTCACAACTTTGATACTACTATCTACGGCTACTGTTACTACTACGCCAACTGATTTTTAAATAAGAATACAATAATAAATATAATTTTCCTCAACTATCACACAACGCCGTCTAGTCCCAAGCTAAGCAGAGCTTGTGTTATGGGTACTAGAAAACTGATAAACATAGGATAACACAGGGCCACTAACCACTAGACCTGTTGGTTTAGTGGTTAGTGACCAGTAAATTGTTCCGAGTCTGGATGCTTTCCGTATGTGAGTTTACATGTTTCTAATAGAATCTACGATACAGGAGAAATTCTGGGGTATGGTTTTAAAATAAATAATAATGCAAGTGCCTCTGGCCACGACCTATAGTCGTATCCTCGTAGACTGGTGCTAGCGGTGCCCTGGCACACGGCGAACACCATAAAGGGCACAGAAATTTTTAAACCAGGGGCAAGTTTTGTATCATGCTTGGTAATTAGTAGCATACATACAATGTCTATGATTTATCGTGCACCTAATAAGGATATAGATGTATCCTACAAGAAGCGTTGAGTCCGTATTTGGGGGCCCCAGCATCCAGAAGGGTAAAATTATGAGTACCCACGACTAAAGGTATTTTCTTAGGACAAGCATTACTACGAATATTTTTCTCTAGCCTGCCGCATATAACTTAATATCTAGTACAATTTTTTTTAACCTATCCTAGGTGAGGTAGGCAGAGTAGGTTGTGTATAGTATTTTTTATAACCAGTCCTTTTTATTTATATTGTCCGAGCTGGGTAGACTAAAACTTGCGCCTGCGCAAAAGCCTTTGGGATGTAAAAAACGCTAGTTATGATACTTCTGGCAGTCATGGTTTCTAACACAATACCTATTGATAAGACTCGTTATCTAACTTTCAGGCTTTTGATTACCCATAACTACTGTTAAAGATCTCCGAATGTACTCTTCAGGGCATGAAAATTAGCCATATTCATGCCCCGAAGAGTCATACGCATAGTAGCCGATATCTTAAGTAAACTGATTGTTGGTTTGCCGTCCGATAAGAACCAGGCCTAAAGGCCAACATTGCGTTAGGCGGGCGCCCGGGTTGGCAACCGCGCGGGTACCCGTCCCGCTCGTTATCTGCGCAGTGTCACCATTTCAACTTTAACGGTGTGCATTTAGACGTCTCGATGGAGAACTTTAATGTATTATTACGTAGCAAAACGGGCGCGGGACGCGACGGAGTACTTTTGTATGGGACCGCGTGGGCGCCCGCTTAACGCAGCGTCGGCCCTAAGTCAACGGTGCGATGTGTTCGGTCACCTCAAAGAGATAGCAGCATAACTGATGGTGTCCACTGTGGCAGATGACGGTGGCTGACGTGGCGTTGGCCCGGACCACAAAGGGCAACTGAAGGAACATAGGTAGGCTTTTGCAAAGAATCTGCTCTCTTCTATGCTCTACTGCTCTGTCCTTCTCATACTTCTGATTTTGTCCAGTCTTCCTTCTATATACAGTCCATCCTTATGTACAATGCGCTTCCTCTCGATATCAAGACGGTCGAAAGTCGATATGCATTTAAGCGGTAGTTGCTGAATTATTTTCTCCACCAATAGCAGAATCGTCTTAAAAACTTATTTTCTTACTTTATAGTAATACCTATATATGTATATATTATATTTAATATGTTTATATGCATTTTAACTATATGTATACTTTTTTATTCTTGTTTTCTAAATAACATTTTCTTTTTATGCACCTACCATATTGTCTCTCCACCACCCTAGGTTGATTGGTAGAGAATGGTTAAGGCAATAAGTACAAGTCCGCCTTTGTACTGTAAGTTGCATGAAGATTAAATAAATAAATAAAAAATGGCCGACGGCGCATTGAGTTCTACGCTCTTCTCAAAGAGATGACAGCAAACTGAGGCCAATTTCAATGTCTACCAAGGTTAACAGGATTGCATGAACCATGAGAGTGTCACTACAACCCTGTAATACAATGGTCAATTAACACTGTAGGTTTTAGCCAGTAAAAATCTGACTTTCAGGCTCAACCCAGAGCGAGAGAAATAATTCGATAATTTTCCACACTCAAAAACAGGCAAACCGATTATACAATACTTCATTTTGTTATGGAACTTCACAAAGGATTCAAGCGTACACCTTAAGCCTTTAAGCCTAGCCAGATACAATGCCAATGTCCAGATAGGGACGAGCCATTAGCCAATCTCCAACAAGTGCTGGATAACCTTTACGCTCTACCGAACTTAACGATACGCTCGTGTGGGGTAAGACGTTGATATATTCTGTATAAAGAAAAGAAGATGGATTTACATTTAATAATAGCTAGGTACTACATATTTAGGATTTCGTACGAAAGGGTAAAAGCGGGACCCTATAGCTATCACTCCGCTGTCCGTCTGTCTGTCATCAGGCCATATCTCATGAACCGTGATAGCTAAATAGTTGAAATTTTCGCAGATGTTGTATTTCTATTGCCGCTATGAAAAAAATATACTAAAAACAGAATAAAATAAATATTTAAGCTCTCTAAATATTTAAGACTTCTATAAACAAACATGATTTAATGCCGTTTTTGGCTACGGATAATACGGAACCCTTCATTGGCGAGTCCGAATTGCACTTGACCGGTTTTTTTTTTAAATTGAACTGTTTGTGAAATCAATTAAATAGGAACAACTTAGCAATTATTGTTACGTGGATTTGCTTTTACTCATAAGCTATTCTTAGCTCATATAAGCTATTCTTAATAAGTACGAACACACGACCCTTTGCAAAGCCTGTGAAATCTCAAGGAAGTTTCAGTGCTTATAGATAGGTTGGGTATCTTAGTCAGAACCCTCATGCATAGTTGAACTCGTAGATAACTAAGTGTAGATCATGAATTTCATCTACAATACAATATTAGGTAGATACGAGAGTAGTCTCCTTCAGGGTGAATCTTGCTTTTTGCAAGAGCAAACGTGCTCAGAAGAAAGATGTATAATCTAGTAAGATGCTGGTAAGGAACTTGACCGTACTTATGGGATAGTCCAGCCAGCACTACTCTTAGCAGTAGATCTCATCTATATAAATTAATGACTGTTCGTTAGTCTCGCTAAAACTCGAGAACAGCTGGACCAATTTGGCTAATTTTAGTCTTGAAATATTCGTGATAGTCCAGAGAAGGTTTAAACGGTGAGAAAAAAATGAAAAAAATCAAGAAAAATACTGGATACAACGCCATCTCTAATTAAAATGTCGTTATAAAATTAATTATGCTGTTCTAGTAATGCCAGTAGATGGCGTTATCCTTACTATTAGGCGGTACGATGTTCGCCGGGTCAGCTAGTAGTTAATAAATATTTATTTGGGTAGAAAGCACCAAAAGTAGAAAAACAAATTATTACTTAACAACAACTAGTTAAAATTTACGTTTAAAATCTTACTATTAAACAATGAATATAATTCTTAAGCGCTGCAAAACTTTCGAGAAACAGATTTCACTCAAATAGCCACCGAAACCTATTTTGAATCGTTCGTGGGTACCGAAACTTGGGACCGTTTTAAAGTTTGATGCAGTAGCTTCGCATTTAGCGGCAAAGCTCTAATTGTTTTTGGGAGCTGATTTTACTGTACAACTTCCATCTAGAAGTTTATCCTGGGATATTATATAATAGCTAATTGTTTGGGTATAACTAGAACTGTATTTTGACCCTTAGTACTAAATGATTAGGTACTTATGGGACCGATAACATAGAAGTCTTATTCCAGTCCAGAATTGTTTTAATGTCATTAAATGACTTCTTGCGCTCAAGGATGGAGCGAGAGGGTGTGTCAAACTAAAACCGCACCTATGTGTCTTCTTTGCCTAGCGTTTTAGGATCCGGGTTTCCCTTTCGGAATTCAACCCATGGCCAAAGCAGGCTTCGGCCCTACTGAGCCCCTACGGTTTTGCTCTATCTCTTTGAGACGGTTATAGGACGGCCGGACGGTGAGCTACCCATTGTTTGTCGTCATCAAGCCCACGGCTGCGGTGAGTCCAGAGTTTAGTGTGTAATTATTTGAAATGTTTTTGTAACTGGAGTGATATTATCACTAAGTGATTAAACTTTTTATCTACACTTCTACAGTAATATTATAAAGAGGTAAAGTTTTTTTTTGTCTCAGAAAGTATTGGTCCGATTGCAAAATTTTTTTCACCGATAAAAAAGCTGCTTTATTTCTGAGTGATATAGGCTATATTTTATGTACGCGGGCGAAGCTGCGGGTAAAAGATAGTAATTAATAAAAAAACTTTTTGGAGCTCTGAGGTTACCCTGTGTGTTATATTATATGTTTAGTATTCGTATTTCGTACGAACTTACTAATAATAATCACTATTATCACTTATGATAATCGTCACATAAAAAGTCAAAAGTCAAAAAGTCTAAAGTTTTTTTTATTTCACCTATGCCTACGTGGGCACTTATAAAACGTTTGAAGCTAGTGCAGTGTAGTCATTATCGAAAAAAATCGAAAAAACCGAATGAACTTAAATTTAAATTAAATTACTAAAACTAACTCTACAAATGAACTTTAATAAATAATTAATTCAATTTAACTGTAAAAAAAACTTATCCTACAAATTAAAACTAAGAATCATTCCACGTCGAAGTAGGAATATATAATAATTCTTTTACAAATAAAATCATTACTATTTATAGCATGAGTGAGATCTTGCTTGTATAATATAATACTTTATTTTTACATTGAACGTTATATTATTTCACAGTAATTGGTTTTTTTGTACTTACTTTTTTTATTATTCTTACACAGCGTCTATATCTCATTTATTCAAATTTCCTTTTGTTGATATTATTATGCTGGAAGAGATTTCTTTAGAAATAAGCATTACCTGTCAGAGAGCAGTGGTGGCCGAGTGGTAACGGTCCCGATTTACGAGTTGTAGGTCGCGGGTTCAAACCCAGCCAAGCGTATTACTTTGCGTAATTATTTCATCACCATTGCTCTCAAAACGGTGAAGGAAAACATCGTAAGGAAACCGGCATGTCCTAGAACCAAAAATTCGAAGACATGTGACATCCACCAACCCACACTGGGCCCGCGTGGTGGATTACGGCCCATTCCCTTTCCTAGAGAGAAGGCCTGAGTCCCAACAGTGGGAACGTTATAAGACCGATTATGCTAAACTAATACTAAGCATTACCTTGTATAAATATTTCTTGGTGTGTTTAAACATAAACAATAAATTTACTTGACAAAAAATAATTTTCTCAGTACGAGTAAATATAGTCCACACGCGTAAATCTACAAAATGTTCAATGTTTTACCTTATCTGTAAAATAGTTGACCCATACATCAACAGGAAAAATAAATCTATTTGGTTGGGTCAACTCGCAAATTGGAGGTGAAAAAAATTAGTTTGACAAAAATACCAGAAATGCCGAGATGAGTATTGAAAACGTCATTCCTTTTTTTACACGATAATTTTTTTTTTAGGGGTTCCGTGTTTTAGGTGCATACAACACCGTATTAATAATAATCAGACTTATAACGTATGGACCGTAACCACGCCCGATATATTGGTGAAAAATTTTTAGCAATCAGACCAGTACTTTCAGAGATTACCTTCTACAAACAAAAACACATAAAAAAACAAACTTTACTTCTTTATTAGTGCAGATTTGTTGAAGGTTATCTATAGGCTATATATCACTGGGACACCATTGCGGCGACCAGTTGCGCCACCACGGTGTACGTAAGCTATCAAACTAGACACCTTAAGGACACCAGAGTCGCTACACCACACTGAGATAGTGCCAAAATGAACCTAAAGTGCATGCATTCGAGTTGGTCGCTCCACCAAATTGGTTGCGCAACCAAATTGACACTAGGTGAGCAATTCTCTCTATAGTCTACTAATCTGATCTCGAAAACTATGACAGCAACAATGTCACGAACTTTCTTAGTTTTTATATCATTAATAATTAAATTATCTCCCTAGCCTGTTCTTTAGCTTGAGGCTGGCTTCCAGTCTTATCGGATGCGGCTGAGTACCCATGTTTTACATGGATCGACTGCCTATCAGACTTCCACAACCCAGTTACTGAGCAACATAATACTCTCTAGAAAACTTAGAACAGAAAAGTACCTACATATGAATTAAAAAAATCACAAAGGTACTTATCCGTTTTCGAACCCACAAATTTAAGAGGGTCCCTTTTCAGTCGCCTATCGTCAACATCGAGCATGGTTTAGAAGCGTGTTACTTCAACTAACGCAATCCAACGCGATGTTTGACGAAAAGGCAACGCGAAAAAAGAGAGATAACGCATTAAAACTCTGTTAGTATTCGGTAATTCCATGATTTAGTCGAATATTTTACAAAAAACATTTATTTATTTATGTACACACAAACACTTAAAAATTAAAATAACAAAACCAGACAGAAGAGCACAATGGTATTGCCTATTTCAAATGAAATTTCTTCTAGCAGACCTGCGACAGGAGAGTTGGATGAGAGATGTAGACACAGTGTTTACAAATAAGTAAAAAAATTAAAATTAAGCTACATTTTCTAAATTAAATCATATAATACATAATTATACATAACAATAACCGTATGTAAAATACATAAATAAATATAATACATAAACTAAATTATAAAAATATATATCTACAAAATATAATTTTACGAGATAGTAGAGAGGTAATGTTCTTTGACTAGCTTCTTGAAGATAGACTATAAACTTTTAGCGTCACGGATCTTAGCTGGACGTGAGTTCCACAGTCGTACCTCATGAAAAGAGAAGGAGTTGGAATAGAAATGGGTATTATAGGATGGGAAATTAAGATGGAATTTAAGGTGGGATCTGCATGGGGCATCGGCAGGGCGAGTGAACGAAAAACGATCACGCAAGTAGCCAGGGTAAGCAGGGTGGAAAAGAAGGTTGCATAAGAGACATAATACCTGAGTGTTCCTACAAAGACAGATAGGGAGCCACTTGAGATCCTAGCAGAATTGAGGATTAAACTTGTTCCAGGAAATACGTGTTTTTTTAACCATTAAAAGTTTTTGAAAAAAATTGTCGTCATTTAGAATCTTAATTAAATTTGCAAGGCTACTATTGTAAGCCTTTTTTGACTTTTTAAATTTTTGAATAAATTATGAAGTGTCAAAGTTCATGCAACATAGCATACATATATAATAGAACATAATAGCAGATTTTCAGAGGCCTTTACTGGAGTAGTTTTACACAAATTTATAAATTGATTTCAATAGCAGCCTAGATAATATCCACAAGATACTGTGTTTCCAAAATATCTAATGAAAAATGTATAATAACGTCAAAATCGCGTAAGAGCGGTTGTACGAAAAACAGTGAAAATGTATGTCTAGTTGCATCCCCTTCAACATGAGAAGCGGGTGCCTTAATCACTGGGCTATCACGATATTAACATGACATTAGAAAAACTTCCCTATAAGACAAAAAGATTTGTTCTTAATTGAGATTAACCCAGGAATCTTTAAGTCAAGAGTGAATAGGTTACTTCTAGGTAGGCGCGCTCCATCGTCGACCGCATCGTTGCTTTCCATCAGGTGAGATAGCGGTCAAGCGCAAACCTATAAACAATAATAAAACAGATTCAGATTAGGTATTCAATGCCAAGGTTGCATGGTTGTTCGAAAAAGCGATTACTCTTTACGCCTTAGAATGCAAAAGGCAACTGAAGAAACGTGATAATAATAATAGCTTTATTTATTCCCTACACAGATTTTACATTTCTATCAATTATTGTTAGTACTTATTTTGCGCATCCTAATTTGTTAGTTTTGTCATCTGTTCTTAGGACCGCTCTGGTGGTGAAAGCCTCCTCCATTTCTTTCCATTTGTCTCTATCCCTTGCCAGTCTATTCCATGCAATTCCAGCCGTGGTTTCTATGTCATCACTCCATCATTTGACCGGCCTGCCCTTTCGCTTTTTTTTGTGTATAGGGTAACAATTTGTATAAATTTTTGACTATTTGTTCCCTGGTGATCTTGGACATGCCCGGCCCATTTCCATTATTTTTGATTTATTATTATTTTTGTTTTCCTATTAATTGGTGATTTTTCTGATATTCGTCTTTATCATTCAGCTTTCGTCCAAAAGGCCTCTTTCCATGAAGGAACATAGTGGATTTTATTCAGCAAAAGTCTGGCAATCCGTCTCTAAGTCCCTCTTACTCCACCCAAAGAGGAAGAAGTAATTTGATGGTTTCCTACCTAAAAAGATAAAAAGGCTAGTTCTAATATGGTCCTTGGCGGTTGTTATATCATCTACCGTCGGCAAGTGTTACAGATCTACAGAGCAATGTCGAAAGGAAACACAACAGTGTCTTACTCCATGTTACAATTTCACATTCAATTTAACTTATGCGCATCAAGTCATTACTAAATCCTCACTTAAATTGCTTTCCACGTCTTAGATCTTTCACGCATATTTAATAACGAAACTATTTAATCAATTAGGTCATTCACCTATTATGCCTTGATTATAAAAACTCTGAATGAATGAAAATCAAAGAGTTTCACAAAAAACTCTGAACAAAAAATATATCGAGCAATAAGTGCCAATTTTATTTTACTTGTCATCAAAAATAATAACCTCTCAAAAGCCTCAATAGCCAATTAACACTCATTCAATTACAAACAAAAAAAAAATATATTAGAATAAAATAAAGCGTTCATCGTTCACATTTTAAAAGCAAAACTTCTCAACGTTATGTTTACTGAAGCCTAATAAAATAAAGGCACAAAAGAATTTGTTCAAAATTACTATACTATTTTATCTAAAGCTATTGATTGTAGAATCTGTGCTACGAGCAATAATCCAAACTGTAACTCGAGGATTGTAGCGCGCCCGCGTAGCCCCGCGTAGCCAGTGCCGCCGCGACTTCGTAGACCGTCGGACGTGTAGCGCTACGCTGCTACGCGCTCTACTACGACTCGAACCCAACCGTAGACTCGGAACCAAGTGACTCGAACCCACTTAGTGTAGTGACTAAACTGTGACCGTGTTTGTGTTTTAGTCTCGTGTCCTAAAATTAGTACGTTTTACAGGTAAAAATATATACTCACCAATAAAATAGGTTTAAGTTCTACCACTTTTGGTACTAGGTTTTATTTCAGACGGGGAACGTTAAACGTTAAGCGCCGGTAACTAATGGACCGTTGAGATAAGAAGGCTTTGTGAAAGTACAGTTATTAGCCGGTTTAAAGAGCCGGTCATTGATAACAGTTGTAAGGGAAAGCCTTTAACCGTTACTTAGTATCTCGAAAATGGTAATCTTTAGTATTAAAATGATGTTCAGCTTTAACAAAAATGAATATTAGTATAAGCCGTTACATTTTTTTTACGTTAAAATAAGCCTGGTTAAAATAGAAGGACAGTTTGTTTAATAGCTTTTGTAAATACTCCAACATTTTTTGGCAAACAAATGAAAGCGATAAAACCATTTAGGAAATAGAATTTTTATTTGTATTTACTTTTTATTACCAGTTCTCTGTTAACTATGTTTTCAGTGCTAGAGCGTATTCCTTTTTATAGACGCTGTTAGTGATTTTTGTTTAAATGTATATTAGATTACTTCTTGCAATAGTAGTAAAAGACCGTATGTATTATACGTTTTATTTCATCTTCTATTCGGTTGCTGACTACTCTTTGGTACTGACATAAAACTATGTCTTTTTCTGGTAAAAAAAAATTCTTCGGATCAAATTACTTTTACCCCTCTGTATCTGATACAGCAAAAAAAAAAAAACTTGTCATTTCCTTTTTCATTTTCGTAGTCGGTTAAAATTGGACAACGTCTTGAGTACAATTGTCAGACATTTTTTTTTATTTATCGGGTTAGTATCGTCGTCTTGTGTGCCAGTAACAATGGCTGGTGGTGACAATCCTTTGCTGTAGAATGCTATTCGTAATTTTTCTACCTATTATTATTATTATTATTATTATTGATAGGTTCAAGTTTGACCACTACACCTGATATGATCGACAATGGAGCATGCTTGCCTAGAAATTTATCTACTCGTATAAGTATAATCTATATATATATATATATATATATATAAGCGAAATACCACTCACTGATTAATCACGAAATCTTAGGTAGGTAGGTTCCTTATAGAATGTAGACATACGCTAAGAACGGAGTTTTCGAAATTCACCCAAATTTGTTCACGATTGTCCAAAGTTTGTAGGGAAACTGACTTTCACATTCATTTCATATTGTACTAAGCGAATACAGTATAATAAATAAATAATAATTCTTTTTAAACTGATTTTGAACAAGACTGTCTGTATATTTAATGTAATTGGAATCAAGACGCAATTTTCACAAAATATATAAAATATTTTAGAAATACCACACCAATAAGAAAATATATTTAAAAAAAAAATATAATGGTACCGATCAATGAATGCTTGAAATCTTGAAGTTCGGTCGGCTTTTATTGAAGTGTTTCCGTAATGAGTAGTTTTCTTTCATATGACGATCAACTCTTAGAACTAGGCTAACAGAAAGATCACAACGTTTATTACATACTAGTAGCCGCCCGCGGTTCCACCCCCGTATAATTACTTCATACCTTTCAATCAATTAAAATGTTTCCACTGTTTTTTTTATTCTTATAAGCTAAATACCCCTATGTTAAAGCAAACAAAACAAAATAAAAATGATTAAAATCGATTAAAACATTTCTAAGTCTAAGACTAACAAACAACAATTGATTTTATTTAAAAGTTTGTAAAATCTCTATTAAAATATTTTGTATGGGCATTCATTACGAATTTTTTTTTTTTTAATATACTCGTAGATAGACTCGCGTTTAACTACTAACCTCACTTGATGGTAAATGATGATGTGCCGACGATGGGATGACTCCAGACTTTAAGACCCCAGTTTGTAGTCATCAGGCAGTTATTTTTGAGGGTCAAATCTTCACTGAATATTATAATCTTTGCCAGAGGCATGTTATGCCAAACTCCTACTTAGCTTAAAACCACAATTGCGGCCGTCCGTAGTACATCTTATTGTTTGGTTAGGATCTAAATTCGTTTTTAGCAAACGATTTCTAATTAGAAAAAAAAACTGTTGTTTTTAATAATATTATGGGTTCCCTGAACCTGTACTGAACTGGTTTCTCACCAGGTTGCAGGTTTTAAATATTAACGAGCATTTTATTTTCTAAAATACTGAATAAGGTTTTAATAGTGAAAACTGCATTGGGTCATTGCATTAAGCCAACATGGTAAGTAATTGAACATACATATTTTTATTTTCTCTTCACATTTTGTACACGTAAAATCACATTTATATCATACTATTTTAATAAAGGCAAAAGTAGTACACCTATGAAAAATAATGTATGTGTATGTAGGTTTGCTATACTTTTATGCTTCAACAGCTGAATGGATTGGATGGAAGTCAGCACACGAATAGTCCACGGATTATCCTAGAATAGTACATACGATGTCTTTTTTCCTATGAGAATATTCCCCGTGTAAAATACGTAAAATAAATACGTACCCAAGGGATATTTTTTTTTACTTTTGCACGAGTGAAACCACTGACAGTAATCAGTAAATAATAAAATACGACGCCTATATTCCGTAAGGGGTTAGGCAAAGTTGTAGCTACATTACACGTATATTTTGTCAGTTATGTTTTAGTCAGCTCCATGTGTTAGGAATTGAGCCTATAGTCCTTATGTTAGACGTTGCTGTACCACATATATTGCTGCCTGTGTTCGATAGTATTTCTTTTACTCACGGTTTTATTTGTGTGCTGTGTCTGTATGTGGTTACTGAGAGGGTGCTATTGGATGCCTGAAATAAATGCAATTTTTTTTTTATTATCCTTAGCCAGGCACAATCGTAGTCGCAGTAGTAAGATAGATAGATAAATAGATATATATAAAAAAATTAGACCTGTAAAAATAAGTAAAGTTTATTTACTTCTTGTGGAGCTTTAAAGCGTCTGACAGAAGTTTTGGTCCATGGAAAGTGTCTGACACTTATGATTCTACTTTAAAATAATATTCTACAAAACATTTATAAAAATCACCCATAAAAAAATAAGTTAAGTAACTCGTTATTTTTAGTTCTCTGTCTCACCTGGTACCTGCTCAGGCACCCCTAGGAGGAGCTCCACAAGCACATAGATATTTAAAGCACATGAGACGCTACTGAGAACCTAAGGTTTCATCCATGTAAAAATAAGTTATGTCAGTCAGCTCTGGGATCTTAGTATATAAAAATTAATAGGGTGTAACGATGGGTGATCTTATCGCTAGGAGCGATTTTTTACAGATAACCTTTGCGTGCATTTAATAGACAAGGATAAAAGATACGTAGGTTTATGCAGATATTTCAATATCAAAAAAGGTTACGAATTATTAAAAAAAAACTTAATAATCGATCAACCGATTAAACAGTTGTGGGTTAAGCTCACCTGTGTACATTAGAAGTCTTCTTTTAAATTATTCGTTTAAAGATTTGTGTATAAAAAGAGAAAAAAAAATAGATTTATTAGTCACTCATTTTCTTGCCTATGGTATATATTTAGTGTATATGTATATTTATTCTATCTATTATTTCAAATGCAACGCCATTTTGTCTCCAGGCTATCTCTGTTCATTTCAAGTTGCCTGAAAGAGATCACAGAATGCAATAAAGCCGCCAATTATATGTATTTTTTTAAATTAAGGTCTCTATTTTATTACAAAACTACAACAACAACTACAACACAACCAACAACTTAGAACAACTACAACAACAACACAACTTACAATATCTTTAGTGTATACCAAGATAATATTTTGAAATTAATGAGAGAGAGAGACTACAGTTTTTTTTATTATTTATTTATTTATAGGTATATAGCTAAAAAACCATAAACCATTGACAATCGCAGCTATACAATTTTATGAGAAGAAAATTAACTAAAAACAAATAAGTATACCTACCCCTCTAGTTACGGTAAAAATAATAAAGAGTAACCTATATTTCGAAGTATTAATAACTTAAGGTAGCGCTTCAAATCAACTCGGGAGAGGCAAAGAGGAATTTCAATTTTTCAAATTGAAAAATTGTTCTATAACGGGTGAGGAAAGCGCTTATTTTTGAGGCAAATATAAATCGACCTGGTCTATATCAGAAGTGTGAAATGAATTCAGGTTTTTGGAGCACAGTTAAGTGAAGCGAACTTATAATTCTTTAAAAAAATATTTTGCAATATGTGTGTTTGTAAATTTACACATATTATAAAGTTTTTTTTTTTTATTTTATGGTTTTTTCTTATAGGAAGTAATCTCTGAAAGTACTGATCTGATTACTAAAATTTTTTCACCGATAAAAAGCTGCTTTATTCCTAAGTTACATAGGCTATATTATATGTACGCGGATGCTAGTGAAAAAAGCTAGTGTTTTAATAAAAAAATGATACATTAATATACCTACGCACTACATAGTACGTAGGTAGGTATATTAGTTTTGTTTTATTTTGTAGGTATTGTATTAAATAGAATTGGAAAATTGTGATGATTGATTATGAAACCCAGTGCGTTTTATAAATAAAAATTTGTATTTTTTTTATTTATTATAAGCTTGAACTTTAAAAACTACTGCTAACGGTTGTCAAATATAAAAAAAAATAACATACTCTATTTAATATATGTTTATACCAAGGAATATCTCAAACGATTGGTCAAAAAAGTTGCAATAGTCCTTAATATAGCAAGTGTAAAACACCTACGAATGCACGGCCAGGCAATGAAACATTTCACCTTAGGTGTGGGCTGACGACGAGCAATGGGTAGCTCACCGTCCGACTGTCCGGTAAGGATCGAGTCCGTACGCTTCAAAGTGATGTCAGCAAAACCGTAGGTGACCACTGTTAGTCACCTACGATCAAATTTTCCCGCTAGGGACACAGGAAAATTTTGAAAGAGAAACCGTGGTCCTAGAATGTTTCAGGGTACTGATGGGGCTGCCGCGATACTGTAGTACCTCGGGCATGTTTGCCGCTGCTAGCGTTAACTGCTGACTGCTTTTATGCGACGATGCGTAAGCGGAGCGCATCTCTGGTGCGCAGGGTGCGCGGCAGCCCCAACAATGTGCTGATGATGATAGCCGACAGACTCGACTGTCCTTATATAAGGCGCTAAGTGACTTGCACTTATCGATAACTGTGTGTGTGAAATATTTAAATTTTGTTTGTCGTTTGTTTGTTGATGTCACGTTTTGTGTGTTATGTGTAATTATGAGTCCTAGTTACTTGAACAAATAAAATGATAAATAAAGGACACGAGTGAATTTTTAAAGTAAAAGTCTGACGTGACCTTCTGCTACACTCTAGAGCAGAAGAAGTAATTGGATGAGTTTCCACCTGAAAAAATTATGACCTTGGATTTCGTTTCCCAATTTCATTCAGTATGTTTGAAAGCGTAAATATAATAAACCTCATCAGAGGTTATATATTTGAGCCATTTGGGGTTGAAACATTGGGGCCATGGGGTCCGAGCGCTCATCAAGTTGTTCGGATTATCAGCAAACAGTTGGTCGACTCTTCGCGTGACCAGAGGGCTGGGCTTTTCTTCAGTCAACGAATCAGCATTGCCATCCAGCGTGGCAATGCTGCCAGCGTTCTGGGCACTTTTTGCATTGTCATAGATGTGGATGAATTTTTTGATGCCCTATGAGTTATTTTTCTACCCGTTTGTACATATTATTATTTTCAATTAGTTTAAATATCTATTAAGTTGTAATATTCAATAGTTAAGATATATATATATTAATAAAATTACTGTGTGTTTGAATGGAATTATTTTAATTTAAATGTGGGCGATGCCGCTGGAAAAAGCTTTGAAAAATTAATAATAGCATTTCAATCCTCACAATACCATGCGCAATTAATCAAAATATTCATAGGCTCGGTAATATAAATCACCATTCCTAGCGCTAAATAACACAACCGCACCGTAAAATATAACACAAATACCGTAAACAACTTTATAATAATATTAACTACATTCGTGACGTCACAAACTAAAGTGGGTTAATAGAATTATATTGTTAGGCTATTTTCATAATAATTTATTCCTGGTAAAGTGACGAAAGCTGTTATGACTCATATTAACTGGATTCATAATTATTTAGATTATTTTTATGACAATTTTATGTAGTTCACTTGAACTCGCGCGAGTTTACACTTTATCTTAGTAGGGTTTTTTTTAGGTGGGAAGTCATCCCATTACTTTTCGCGCACTAGGGTGAAGTAAGAAGGCGTGTCAGTCTTTTACTGACTCAAACCACACCTATGTTCTTTCTTTCCATTGCGTGCCAAGAAACCGAGTTTTCTTTTCAGAAGCGAACCCATTACCCCAGTAGGCTTCGGCCTTGCTGGGCTCCTACGGTCCTGTTGACATCTCTTTGAGGCGCGCGTGGAACACTACGTGCCGTCGACGACTCGCGCTTGATTCTGACGGTTACCGGACGGCCGGACGTCGAGCTACCTATTGCTCGTCGTCCCGGGTTTTTTTAAGGTGGGAAAATCATCTAATGATAAATCGCGCTCTTGGGCGGAGCGGGAGATAGTGTCAGACTTTTACTGACTAAAACCCCACTCCTGTTCCTTCTTTATCTTCGTCCCAGGACCCCGGGTTTTGCTTTCACACTACCCGTGGCCCCTGTTGGCTTCGCGGAATCCCGGGGGCTGGGGCTTGAGGATGTCCGTTCCCTCACGCGTGCGACTGGTTCCATCACTAGCATTACTACTTCGCAGAAAGAGGCGACCGTCTGTCATTCCTCCTCGCTCCAGATCTTAGTAACGTAGGGTAACCCTTATCACTGTTTGTTGGAAATTGACAAGTCATGACAGCATGTTGAATTTTTTATGGGTTCGGATCCACATTGCTTCTTCATTCCAATGATTTGGTCTCAATATAATACCAAACAAAAATAAAATACGGGAGCAAAGTGGTTGCTATGTGATTCTTATAGACGGATTCGTTGTATTCAAAATTCTATTTTTTTATATAAATTAGTGTTTGACTGCGATACCTGATGGTAAGTAGTGATGCAATTCAAATTCAAATTCAAAGCATTTATTTCAAATAAACCATTTACAGGCACTTTTGAAATGTCAAGAAGTCAGTCTGTCAGAAAAAAATGATGCTAATTGCACATTCCAAAGCGTAGATCTCTATGGAGAAGAATGTGCAAGAAACTCCATGGACACTCTTTTCAATCGTGTTTTGCAATTACAAATATCTCTGTTACATGCTTCTTGTCGCTATCATATCAATCGAATAAATGTTCAATGTTCACAGAATAAATCTGTTTTGTCCAGTTCCTGCGATGTTGCTATTTAAACCTTGCCTGGTCTGGTTGGTCGCCAATTGTTTATATATTGAATTATAGATAACTCGTTTATAAGAAGTTAGTTTAATTTGGTTTCTAAAATTTCGGGAAAACTTAAATATATCGCGGGGTATGTCCGTCGATGACCGAATCTTTAGGCGAGTGCGCGGCGGTGGACGGCTGGCGGCTCGATCAGCTGTTGACCCCTCCGCTTGCTGGTACACGCGGATGTTGTGTGAACAGACATATTACATTCGCATAATAAATATATATATTCTTACGAAAAAATATATGGGTTTTTCTACAATATTCATGTATTCATTGCAGTCTGTTTGCCCTACTGCAAGAAGGTCTTACTTTCTTTCTTCCAAATATCTTGATTTTGAGTCTGTAAGGACGAGTTCTGTCTGCCATAAGTTCATCCCATTATTTTTGCTTAGATATGCTGTGATGTTGAAACGTATATTTGAATTTGAAAAACTAATATAGACCTACCAACTAATATGACCTGGTGAGGGTCACGGGAATTCGATGGATGCGAGACGCACAGGACTGGTCATTATGGTGACACTAAATGGAGGCTTATGTCCAACAGTGGACATCTTTCGACTGAAATGATGATGATGATGAATATAGACCTCTGGATTTTCTTTTATAACGACGAAAAATATGGGCGTTTTTTGTTTTGACCTCATTTAAATGAAAAATTTAATTGGATTGAACTTTTGACAACATATTTCGATTCACCATATTCAAGTAGGTCTACCATTAACATTACTCGCATTTTAATACCAGCCAATGAAATCTATGTAAATATTTACAAAACAATTGTTTGGTAAAAATTCAAAATGAAACACTGTTCCAACAATAAGACGTTAATTGCTTCGTGTCAGTAATTAGTCGCTTGAAAATATGCCAGATAATTGTAAATAAGCAGTTCGCCTTCAAAACTTTAGGAAATTATAATTTTTAATCGATATTTTCAAGCAAAGAAACTCTGAAAATAATACTTTTGACTTTTATAGCTCTGATACGTATTTATGTAAAGGACTTTTTTTCCACAACTTTCTCACAACGCCATCTAGTCCCAAACTAAGCAGAGTTTGTGGTATGAGTACTAGATAACTGATAAACATACTTATATATTTCCTAATACATACATATTATAAATAAATATAATATATTTATAATATGTATGTATATATAGAAATGCATAAGATTTTCCTTACCGAATGTTAAGAGTAGTAATTGTGACATAATATTGAACAATGAGGAACTAGAATTTGTCGATAGAACGGTTTTCTTAGGGATTACGCTTGACTCAAGGCTACAATGGGGTCCTCATTTAACATCTCTTGCGGGACGGCTTAGCTCAGCTGCATATGCTGTTAGAAAAATCCGCCAATTTACGGATGTTGATACCGCTAGACTAGTATATTTTAGTTATTTTCATAGTATCATGTCTTACGGTATCCTACTATGGGGACAGGCTGCAGATATCGACTCAATTTTTATTCTACAGAAAAGAGCTATCAGAGCTATTTACAATCTCCGACGGTGCGATTCTCTAAGGGAACTGTTTAAGGAAATTAACATACTGACGGTGCCTTGTCAATATATCTATGAAAACATCATGTACGTTAGAAAAAATCTTCATCTTTTTAGCAAAAGAGGCGATAGGCGATATGTTACAAGAAATAGGGACCAATTAGTTCAACCAGGTTTCAGACTGGCTAAAGTGGCCTCTTCTTTCATGGGGTACTGTTTGAAATGTTATAACAAAATACCTCCACAAATATTAGAACTCAATGAAACGAAATTTAAATCTTGTATTAAACGCACACTATGCAGGCAAGCATATTATAAGTTGGAGGATTATATTCAAGATAAAAATGCTTGGCTCAATGCTGGTCCAGCTCCACTACCACCGGGGTGTACAAATTGATTAGTTTTGAAACTATTATTATTATTATTGTATTTAGTATTGTATAATGTAGAAGCATTTGTTTTCAAAGTTTGTAAATGTGAGTACCATGGAGCTATTTTTATGGTTTTTAGGTTATTATTGGACTTGTTTGACATAAATGAGCATGGCAGTTGAGAGTTTGTCATGCTCACTCAAATGTCTCACTGATGGTGGCGCGTATGTTGGATCATTCGGTTCCCTTTATAATGGTTGAGCTGAGTGGTGCTAATATTCGCGTCAGGTCCGTGAACGGGCGCTGTCAGTTGAGACTGGTCATCTCTTAGCTGCCAGTTGCTATTTTAATATCTATATTTAGTTTTTATTTTTAATTTATTGACATTGTTCTCACATGATAGCGACAAGAAACATGTAACAGAGATATTTGTAATTGCAAAACACGATTGAAAAGAGTGTCCATGGAGTTTCTTGCACATTCTTCTCCATAGAGATCTACGCTTTGGAATGTGCAATTAGCATCATTTTTTTCTGACAGACTGACTTCTTGACATTTCAAAAGTGCCTGTAAATGGTTTATTTGAAATAAATGCTTTGAATTTGAATTTGAATTTGAATAAATTACACTCAGACACAGAACAAATGATCGTGCTCATCACACAAACATTTATCTTGGGTGGGAATCAAACCCATGACCTTCGGCATAGCAGTCAGGGCTACTAACCACTAGGCCAACAGGTCTGTCAAAACTTAAATATTACATTCTATTTACTAAACCTAACTACTTACAGACCGAGGTAACCAGCTGTTGACGCTATTCATACATTATATGCAAAAACAAAATACTCCTCCGGCGTCGAAGTACTCCTTCAAATCGCTACTTTCCAGAAACATACTCAGAAGACTGGCAGCATTACCGCGTTGAACTTAAATTGATTACAAAAATATAAAAACCAACTCTTAAGAAAAAATTACAAAAAAATAAAAAAAATTCAACTGACAAAAGAAAAGATTTCTCCTTTCACAAATGTGTATCATTCATAACTTTTTACAAGCACAAAAAATAGAAAAAAAAGTTTTACAATTGCTCCGTGATTTACGCACTGATCCTACGAAGTTATTTTTATGGCTGAAAAATTCACTCGCTCAAGCTTATTTTAATTTGCTGAACAGCCATCTAGGGTATAATTCAGGCCAACAGAAACCGTACATTTTAAACTCATGTTTCAAGTCCTATGAATAACTGATTACGTCATCTCTACTTAGAATTTATTTTTACATCGTCATTTTTGGCCGGCGGAATATAAAATACGACGGGAATTATTTGACCCTTGGAAGTTTTCATTTATATAAAAAAGGAAGGTCGACAAAACAAATACGATCAAACCATATATCTTCCCGAAAACTTTGAAGGGAACAACTTGTGGAAAAGGGCAACCCTAGCCGTTGTGCTAATATTTATGTTTTATGTAACTTTTCTGTAAAAAGTTTAAGTATTCTTTTCTTAAGGTAAGGTCAAAAAAGTAATTTTTATTGACAATTTATAGAGACGGTTAACCTTCGGCTGACAGGTTTTTTTGCGTTAAAATGATTTTTTGTTGGTTGCTGAACCCTAAATTCATTATAATTTTACCAGCCCGTATAACGTAGAACATGTCTCCCTAGTGACCACTTCAATGAATGGTCAAAAGGAAAATTGCCATAACCTTGCCCGTTTGATACCTTGTTGGGTGTTGTCCACTGTTGTTACGGAAAACAAGACATAACATGGATTTTTTATCCCTTTTTTTTTAAGTTTGAGAGTAGTAATATAATGTTCACCAGATAAAAAAAAATATTTGGAATAACGCACATCATGGTAAAAATATTGGCGAGGCTTAAAAGGTATCATCATTTCAGCCGAAGAACGTCCAGAGTTGGACAAATACTGTTTCCCCTGTGAAAGTAGAAAATAATCAAAATGGAACATACTCTCAATATAACAACACACACATGTGCTTTATAATCGTGATAAGGTCTGTCATACTATTTGGATCAGAATGTTGGGCTATGAAAAAGACTGATGAAAAAAGATTGCATGTAGTGGAGATGAGAATGTTGAGATGGATGTGTGGTGTAATGAGAATAGATAAAGTGAGAAATGAGTCATATTAGAGTAAGTTTGAAAGTGGCGTCAGTGACTGAAAAGTTGAAAAGGAATCGTTTGTCTTGGTATGGACTTGTAAAGAGGAGGGATGAAACGCATGTATTGTTTATGTTTGTCTCTGCTGAGGCCAGCGTCAAAATGCAACAGATAACCTAGACAACTGTGTCCTAGTGGTGTAACACAGTTATGCCCGATACACACATGGCCTGTCAGGTAACTTGGTTTTTGTATATTTGTAACGAATTGTGCGTCTATTCAGCATGTTTTCTTTCTTTCATTTTACTAAAAGAGTTATGAGCATACATGAGGATGGATGGAGATGAAGAGAGAGGCCAAAGAAAAGATGGATGGATTGTGTGAAGAGTGATATGAAACAAAAGGAAGTTAGTGATAGCATGACAAGTGACAGGGCAGAATGGAAGAAAAAAACGTGTTGCGCCGACCCCAAATGACGCGGGACAAGGGCAGGAATATGATGATGAATATCAGTGTGATGAAACAAGATTGCCAAAATAATGATGATCATAATTAAGTATCACTACTCGTGGGGACTACATTACTACCCAAAACCAAAATTGGATCTCCATCAGCCAAATTGCTAACCCACTTTAGTGATCCCAAAACAGTTCGATATGAACAAACCCCGTTATTTACCTTCTGTCAATAAATGTACTAAGATTTGGTTAAACAGAGCAAATATCACGATGTTTCTTCAAGTTAACAACGACCATTTGATATGTCAAACGCATTGTTATTATATTACGCATTCCCTTTCCTTCTTGATTCGATTGTGTAGGTAAAGTTAATATTTATTGGTATCGGAGTTTGCGGGAGTATGTAGGTGTGTATATGTAATTGAAAAGGGAAATAAATGTTATTACAACAAGATATGTACCAATGTACGTTCTGTATTTGTGGCATTGCGAATTTGCTAAAGTCAGATCATAACATAGAATGATGACCAAAAACCATCGAAAATTCGGAGTAGGTCATATTAGCTACCAACCTTTATTCCATACCTATAAAAATAATCATGTAACCATGGTCGGTTTTTTAATATTCAAAAGTTCCTGTAATTGGTCTATTTGAAATAAACGTTTCTGATTTCTACGCATTTTTTTTTTTAATTTAAACCTAGGTGGTATTTGTATTTGGTACGGGCCATGGTCCGGAGCGTGTAGGAGTGGCAGGCGGTCGCCTCCTTCTACGAAACCGTAATGCTACCAAAAGAGGCGGCCGCACGCGCGAGGCAAAGGCCCTCGCACCCCAGCCACCGGAATTCCAATTCCCATTTCCGGCCACTATAGATGCGACGACACGAGACGGTAAGCAACGGGTAGCTCGCCGTCCATCCGTCCGGGAACCGTCCGACCGAGCTCAAGTCGTCGGACGGCGCGTAGTGTTCCACGCACGCCTCAGGAAGATGTCAGCAACCGTAGGGGCCCAGCAGGTTCGAAACCTACTAGGACCATGGGTGATGCCAAAAGAGAACCCCGGGGCCCTGGAAAAAAGTCAATATAGGGTCGTGTCGGCAATCTAAAATAAAATATGAATACCTGTAAAATTGTAAAATTTTGAAAAAAATGTTATTTATTATTAACACACACATCCTATAAATATACTAACAGAATGACGAGCAAAAACAATTGAAAATTTAGGATTGGTTTTTACACGGCTGAGGGGTCTTGTAGGCCAAATAAAATATGTAATAATCACTAAAAATTTTGAAACAAATCTATTAACAACACAAACTTACACTTATGAGCAGTGATGGCCGAATGATAACGGCCCAGACTTACGAGTTGTAAGTCGCAGTTACAAAGCCAGCCAGGCGCATTACTTTGTGTAATTTATTTCATCACTGCTGCTCTCAAAACTGTGAAGGAAAACATCGTGAGGAAGCCGGCATGTCCTAGAACTAAAAATTCGAAGAAATGTGTCATTCACCAACCCGCAATGGCCCGCGTGGTGGATTACGGCCCATTCCCTCTTCTCGAGAAGAGGCCTCGGTCCCAGCAATAGGAACATTAAAAGGCTGAATATGCTTTATTATTATTTATACATATACTTTATTGTACACCAAGATAATAAATGATAAAATTACCTTAAATTCAGAAATATACTGGCGGCCTTATCGCATTTTGTGATCTCTTCCAAGGAACCTGCAACTGCCTTTAACCATACAAGTATAGTTAGTAAACTAGATATAAAAAAGACAATAAAGGAAACAAATATTAATGAGAAATCCCACAAAACTTAAAATTGAAAATCTTACGTAAAACTACTAACTAATGCAAATAATTCTCGCTATTACATCTCAGTTGTCAAAAGAAAAGAAAATATTTTCAGTAAAGAAACTCTTGAAATTTTTACGTTCCTTCCAAAGCTGTAATGCTATTCTAGTTCTAAATCTAGGTGGAAGGGTCAACGAGCTAGGCGACATAGGGTGACCAGCTCGGATACGTGAAACTTTAAATTATTAAGTACATTTTTTTTTATAAAACAATATTTTTTTTATTTATATTGTTGTCTTCAATTTTTTTATGGATAGCAAAATTGACTATTTTTTTTAGTATTAACTCATGTTTTTCATTAAATTACCGCACACTATCAAAGTAACAAATATTCTGTTTTAGAACGAAACATTTGGGAATTTGTAATAATTTTGGTAGGTAATTGTAATTCAACTATAGTCGTAAAAAAAAACGAATGTTTATGTGATCTTTCACATAACAATGTTGAAATCTGAGCCGTTTGAGTTGTGTATCCCATCCTTATTTCACACAAAAATGCTTAATAACATGTTACATGATATAAAATTGACGATTTCAAATTCACGTGGAAGCTTTAGTATAAAATTAAAAATTAACCAAAACTCTTTAACCAAAGAAATAGATATCAAATAGCAGCAAAAAATTGTCTCAAGTATAAAATAAACGCGGCGATAAAAATTGTATCCTTATATCGCATGTGGCCACCCTATATGAATGACGTGGTATGCATTATGTTTGAGTTTTGGTCGACCAACTGTTTGCATTGCCACTAAAAATACAAATTTTGAAACAGCGCAGTCATAATTTTTAAGCGATACTCTGAATAGTTTTGCCGATAATATAATCGACGTAGCGATTGGCACTCATTTATCGACTATTTGGTTTTAATCGGTCTTGACAAATCTGAGTTTGGTTCAATTTTCATCGATTAAAACACTGATTTCTTCTTTATTCCTTTATATCTAGAAGGTAATAATACAATTACCCTGGTAAGCACTATTGGAGGTAATTCTGTCCGATATTACCCGCATCAATTCGATCCTACCATTAATAGAAAACGTTGGATCCAATAGCTATTAGTAAAAAGATAATGAAATTGAATCCATCGCGATAGAGAAAACAAAAGAAAAATCAAGGCAAAAAGGTCTGCCTACGAAAAAGCCTGAATTTGAAAAACAATTATGTTGAGCAGTCTTCAAAATTAAGCAAAAAGGTTAAGTTTCTTATCTTCTAAGAATAAAAACAATGTTAAGGCTCCGTGCACAAAATCAACACATTTTGAACTTTTTTGATCATGGTTTGTGAGAAAAGCAAGAAGAATTGAAACCTTCTTTTATTAGATTATGAAAGTCAAGTTCTTATTCTCTCAGTTGGCTTGATTACTTTTTTAAAATAATGTGTGTATTAATAGCAATTATCCATATTCAAAACCCTTTTCTCGAAAAAGTAACGAGCGAGTGACGTTTGGCTACGATTTACACCAAACTACAACTGATTTATAACATTAAAAAAAATATCAGTAACATCATTATATGATCTACTGGCAGATGGGTTGAAAACATTATTGACTTTAATAGAAAATATAGCAGAAAAAAAATGTTGAAGAAACACAATTCTTGGAAAACATCTGGACAAATAAGTATTTTTTTCTATACCTTAGCAACACATTTAAGAAAATTTAAAAATTGCACAATAATCTTAAGAAATCCCTTTAATAGAATCTAAAATTTATTTTATAAATAAACATTATCTTCATTTCGTAAATTACAAGCAAATTGAACTATATTATCGACCGCGCAAACTCGATCGCGTCAGTAACGACCGGGCACTCCCAGCGTGAGCACACGTTACTTTGCTTCGCAGCTGCTCGCGAATATTACTTGAAAATATTTCCAAGATTGTACGCCGACTACCAGTTTTTGATTCATTAAGTATTATAGTTTATTTTAAGTACTTTTTTGTTTATGAAGATTGTTAAAATTTCTTTCGACTTCAATATTAATTAGAGGTAACGGTTGTATGTTTGTTTGTAAAGGTTATCTGCGGAATTACTTTACCACTACCCAAATACAAAAATTATTTCACTAATGAAATCTACAATGTTTAATGGCAGCTATATTATCATCCAGTGTTATACACTATGTACAGGATGTTGATATTTCTTATGACTTAAGGTCGAAATTCAAGGTCTAGTTTTCGAAATCATTTTTTTTGTAGATAATGGGTCGTTAGAAAGAGACGCATTATCAATTATCATTATCAATGCGTCACTAAAAGAAAAAGGAAACGACATGTAGGGCTTTTTTTATTGGGTGGGAAAATCATCCTATGACAAATCCCGCTCTTGGGCGGAGCGAGAGATAGTGTCAGACTTTTACTGACTAAAAACCCACTCCTGTTCCTTCTTTGCCTTCGTCCCAGGGCTTCGGGTTTCACTTTCACACTACCCGTGGCCCCCGTAGGCTTCGACCCTGCTGGGCCCCTACGATGTGTTGACATCTTCCTGAGGTGCGCGTGGAACAGTATGCGCCGTCAACGACTTGGCCTCGGTCCGGACGGTTACCGGACGGTCAGACGGTGAGCCAACCATTGCTCGCCGTCCGCAAGCCCGCGCCTACGGTGGCCGGAAATCGGAGGACCGTTGCATCATGCGATCGGCCGCCTCCTTTGCTAGCATTACTGCTTCACAGAAGGAGGTGACTGCCCGTCACTCCACCTTGCTCCGGAGTATGGCCTGTACCAAAGCCCGGCGCGAGAGATCGCCGCCACCGATCGCCCCCACAAGGACACGGCGTTGCTTTGCCCAAACGGGGCACGCCTCCACTGTGTGCTCCACCGTGTCCTCCGGGCGGTCCACACAGTGGCGACACCCGGGCATCGCTTCCGCACGAATCCGGTGCAGGAACTTTCCGAACTTAGCGTGTTCGGTGAGAAAAACGACATGTGGGGCTGATACGAGCGGGACAAATGTTGCTATTTTTTAGTAAATTGATAATGAAAATTTTGAAATGACTATGAATACTACAAATGTTGACAACATGTGTGAACTTGATCTAAACATGGTAATTATAACCTTTGTGTTACGCACAGGGTGTAAATTAATATCAAACCTACTTTTAGAAATTCATAACTTTTTTAGTTCTACATGGTAGTCAGCTGATCGCGACTGTTTATATAGGAAGTTTAAAGTAAAAATATTTACCATTTTTTCAATGATAAAAATAAAGGCTAAATAGCCGGCCAGCAACAGAAAAAAAAATTTGGCGTGAAAGCGGCAATCGGCTCTGTATTTATTTTTTCGAGTTGTAGAGTTCTGTTGAATCTCTGCTATATGAGATTTGTATTAACACGATAAGTTCATCAGAATCAGATATGGATTTAACGCCTGATTCTTAAGAGAAGAGGCTAAAGCAGTAGTGGAAAACCTTTTACCCCCTAAATCAAAAGAAATATATCTAAAGTCATACGACAAATTTTGAGGACAACTCAGATTTTTATTTTTACTTTATTTATATTCGTAATGAAAAGCACAGTGTTTTACTTCGGGTTAAAGATCTCTTCGAACTATTGGCGTCCAAGCGTATTTTCGGGACTAAATAAGTTGATCTCACCCCTTGGGTAACAATGTATTATATAATTTATGGTGACATTGCACTATTAAAATATTTGCTAGTTATAATATAATTTTTGATAAAACAGACACAAAGATGACGATTTGTGTTTCAGAAAAGTGTTATTTAATTTATTTAATAACCAACTTTTGCCTGCGGCTTCGTTAATTTCGATTTCCATTAAGATTTGAAAGACACGTGGCAGTATCTAGGGATCATAAGTACGTTATTGTTATTTTCCTCGGGACAGTACTTTTCTTCGGGAGGAAAGTTACCCTGTAACCGTTTTTGTTCACCAGACAACATATAATATGTATAATTTCAGGATAATCAGTTCATTGATTTAGGCGTGAAAAGCTAACAAACAAAAATAAACTTATTTTCGCATTTATAATAATTAAAACTATAGAATCTTGAGAGTAGTTAATTTTATTTGTTTCAAATCTTAAAACTTGTCGAGTAATAGTTAAGATTAACTTGTAAATAATATTTATATATCTTTAATATATATTTTGTTTAAGTAATTTGTCTCTTAGTTATCTCACAGATAACTAAGAAACTGGGTAAGTGTGAGTCGGACTCGTGCCCTGAGGGTTCCGTACAAATTACAATTCCCGAACGGAGTCTTGAAGATTTTTCCAAATTGCAAAAATGTATTTTTTTAGTTATAAGGTGTTCGATGGAAACACCGAACACCTTATAACTAATGTTACTAACTAATGTTGTTGACGTTAGGTAACAACAAATTTATGGTTTTCAGATTTATTCCTATACCTGTGCTATGAGACCTTGCTTTATGTCAAATTTCAAGATTCTGGGTCAACGGGAAGTACCTTGTGAATTTTAATTACTTTGGGAGTATCAAAATTTACGTTTTTTTTTGCGACATAAACGGCCGTTTCTGTTTTATTCGTTACCTTAGAAGTTTGATTTTTTCACAACTTCAAGGGACTGCAGACTTAAGTATATTGTTTAATTTCAACTCGATACCTCCACGTATTCTCGAGATAAACAGTATTGACAGACAGACAGACGGACGAACCACAAAGTGATCCTATGAGGGTTTCGTTTTTTCCTTTTGAGGTCCAGAACCCTAAAAAGAAGAGTATCCAACACGGATAAAGCTGTTTGTCTTGGGCACCTTGAATCCCTTACTTCACTCAGGTTTCTATAGGAACTCCTTAGCAATGTTCGGGAGTTAATTATATAAATCCCTGACGATCGGTATTATAACTTCGTTTCGTTCGGAATTCAACATGCCGTCCGCGATTTAAAGACACTGCACGCCACATAATCTACTATTACATATTTTTGACGTATCGAAAGTGTTTTTTTTACAACCATTTATATAAATAAATATAATTTTATCATCTGTTTTGGATTTATCGTTCTGTTAAATGTCTAAATTTGTCAACATCCATCTAACACAAAATTAAATAATTTTGGTGTACAGTGTGATAAATATAAAGACACATGTCTCAGACGTTTATTTACAAACCTTACTTAATATAAAATTTTGTAATTTAGAATAATATCTTCTAAAGGATCAGAATTGTTTAAGCGGTCACGAAGCTCGATTTTTACGCGTGTGTGCGTGTAGTTGTATGAATGATGCACACAAACATATCATTGCAACAAATTTGCCTAAACTCTAGCGAGTGAATTTTATGCACGGCCTCTTAATTACATTTTAGTGCTGGCTAGACTAAACGCTTAATGCTTGCAGTTTACTTACTACAAAATATAGAGGATCTATAGATGTATTCAAAAATTTATTAGAAAAAAAAATACAACCGACTCCAAAGTACAAAAACACGAAAAAGTGCAAAATAAATAATTATAAACTTCGGTTTTTTTTTAAATTAATTATATCTCTCCGTTATCATCGACTTTAAAATTATTTTGTATTTTTTGGTGTTTTTGATCCATGAAGAGTTCCGTTCCATATCTTCGAAGGTCATTATCAGATTATGACAATGGAACACTGTCGTCTTTCTCCCTGGAAGTGGGCGTTAATAGCTGCAACACAGATGCTAACTAATGTAGCTGTTTTCGTACGCAAACAATTCGTAAATGTGTTCCCGTTCCAATAAAAGCTTATTATTAGATTATTTCTTTGGGACTAATTCGTTCGAATACTCTTTTAATAAAAAAAAGCTGTACTGCAGTCTTTCCAATGCTGCCTGATTGATTATCGTTACATCGAAGTACTGAAATGTTTACACAAAAACGTCACATGTCAGTCCGACTTCAGGACTAGACCTCGAAACCTATCCTGTTGCAGCGAGGTGTGAGGGAGGGAGACGTCATTTCTCCGAAACTGTTCACGGCCGCAATGAAGGATGTCTTCAAGGTTCTGGAATGGAGAGGGCTAGGCATTCATGTTATTGGCGAGTACATCACTCACCTTCGGTTTGCTCACGACATATTAGTCATGGCTGAGACTATGGAGGAGCTCAGTAATTGTACTGAGGTCACCGAGCATTGGCTCGGTGACCTTAGTAGAGCTTCTGAAAGAGTAGGACTTAAAATGAACATGGACAAAACCAAAGGCATGGTAAAAATCCATGTAACACCCACTCGGAGACTTTACACTCGAAGTTGTGGACGATTACCTGGGACAGACAGTCCATTTGAGTAGATTTAACTTCGAGAAAGAGGTCAATCGTCGAATTCGACTCGGCTGGGCAGCGTTCGCTAAACTGCGCGGTGTCTTCTCGTCCAATAAACCACAGTGTCTCAAGACGAAAGCCTATAACTAGTGCGTGTTGCCAGTGATGATATATGGCTCCGAATCGTGGTCGCTTACAATAATGGGCCTCATCAGAAGCTTAAAGTCACTCAAAGGGCAATGAAAAGAGCTATGCTCGGAGTTTCCTTGTGTGATCTTATCAGAAATGAAGATATCCGCAGGAGAACCAAGGGTATCGACATAGCTCAAAGAATCACCAAACTTAAGTGGCAATGGACAGGGCACATTGCTCACAGAACAATGTGCCCTGTCTGGTTGATGGGGATGAAAGGTTCTGGAATGGCGACCACGTAACGGAAGACGCAGCGTTGGAAAGCCTCCCACAAGGTGGACCGATGACCTGGTGAGGGTCACGGGAATCCGATGGACACGAGACGCACAGGATCGGACATTATGTCGACACTTGGGGGATTATGTCAAACAGCGAACGTCTTTCGGCTGAAATCTAGATAATGTTGAAAAAAATACATAACCTGGAGAAACATAACAGTCTTCTTTTTGAAAACAGTTAAAAAATTACCTTTTTTTAAGTCCATGGAAGATGGTAGGCCTTTAATATGGGACGCTACCTGTGTCGACACTCTTGCGCCATCCCATCTTTCTAGCTCGTCGCGCTGTGCTGGTGCTGCCGCTGCGGCTGCAGAGCAGCTCAAGCGGCGAAAATATAACAACCTCGTCGGTAGTTATATTTTTGAGCCGTTTGGGGTTGAGACTCTTGGGCCGTGGGGTCCGAGAGCTCATGTGCTTTTTAAAGAATTATCTAAACGGCTATTTGACACTTCGCGTGACCAAAGGGCTGGCTTTTACCTTGGCCAGAGATTAAGCATTGCCATACAACGTAGCAATGCCACCAGTCTTTTGGGCGCACTTCCAGTCGACAGCGATGTGAAGGAATTTTTTGACGCTATGTTTTAGGTAGGAGTTATTGTGTAATATATTATGTAATTTTAACTAGTTAAGTGTTAAACGTTTGTCATAATTGGTAAATTCATAATAGAATCAGTTATTGCTACTGGAAAAATGCTACGGTCAGTGTTTTTCCATTTTGATCACCTGTACTATGTTTCCATAAATTTAGTGACATTTTGGGATATAGACAGGCGCTAATAATTTTGCTGTTTGTGAATATTGTTTATTGAGACTCTGCTTGAATATTGGCAGGACCTTTTCTGGTGGGCCCTTAGAGTATTCGTACTAGTTGAGAATTAGTGGTGTGTATTAAGTATATATATTATATTAAGTGATATAACTGTCATGCATGCAGCTTTTACCCTAGCTTTTTAAACTCTATTCTATATGGTAATCTGTGAACAGCGCTGTGGGCTACATTATTATTTAAGATATTTGTGTTATCATGTTTTTAATATTGCATAATGTAGCTGTTTGTTGTTCCTAATCAATAAAATAAAATAAATTAAATAAGTGTATATATTTTTTTTTGTTATATCGTATGTTCAAAATAAAAATAACTTGAATATGAGGCAAGATGGTAAACAAAATACTTTTTTTTAGAGTAGTTTACCATTTATTTAAATCGAGTCAAAAATAAGTTCAAGATCACTATTATATTTTTTAGCAGAGTCACACTCACAACCTAGTATTATTATTCACGAATAATAATTTTGTTCACAAGTTTATGTTGATTCTTTTCCTTCTTTCAACGCCTTAAGAGTAAATCGTAATCAGATTCTGAAAACTGGACTGCATGAAATGCTATCTTAATAAATTATCTTAACTCGACCGATGAACTCGTCATCTCTATTTAGCCTAAAAGGCCCTTTGAAAGGTCAGTCTCGTGCGTAACGTTTTGATAGATTGTAAAGATAATGTGAGAGAAAATTTGCTTAAGTTAGATCAAAGATCTGTGAAGTTTTGACAGGGTGAACATAAAGACATTGATATGTAATAGAATATTACGATAAGATTTATATGAATTAAGTATTTATGTATAGGAATTTTCCTCGCAGTCTATATAATTATGTATATCCACGGGTAGTGTGAAAGCGACAGGAGTGGGTTTTTAGTCAGTAAAAGTCTGACACTATCTCTCGCTCCACCCAAGAGCGAGATTTGTTATTAGATGATTTTCCCACCTTAAAAAAAAAAAAAAAGTCTATATATATAAAAGGAGAATCTGACTGCCTGACATCCAGCCGAAACTACTCAGGCAATTGCAAAAGGTTTTATTTTATGACGTAGGTGAGCACTAAGAGAGGATTTTCCAAAATCCCCCTCCTAAATGGGGGTTCAAAGTTTGTATGGAGAAACCTACTTTCGCTGCTAATTCCAGGACATGGTTTACCCGTGTATCAAGTTTTATCAAAATCTGTTCAGCCGTTTGAGCGTGAAAGAAACAAACATAAACACACACTCACAAAAATTGGTGGCAGTAAAACTAAAAACCAAACTTAAAATATGTAATTTTTAAAACCTTTTCACGAACGTTACTTTCAATATGCAGTTTTTACATAACTTTATTTTTTCCCTACGATTCAGTAACCAGTATCCACACAATTTAAGTACTAGCAATCAATTCAGAAGAAAAGCGAGCACTAGTTCGAAACGAAATAGTGCTGACATTTTAGGACAGAATTTTATTGGTCTAGCTGGTTGCGAGGCCTTAGCATTTGAAATACGGGTCTGGCCTAACAATGCCTGTTTAGCTGGAACGGCCGTGCGGTATTCTGGCTTAGTAGAATTAAAGCGCTGAAGTGCTGGTCCAATTTGCTAAATTAAGCAGAGCGTATGCTGTGTTAGTTTGATATGTGAATTTTTGCGTGGTGTGTTTGGTTTTTCGAAAATGGCCCAAAATTCAATAAATGTAAGAAATGAAGTAATCGTTTGAATATTTTATTATAAAATTTTTACCCTTTTGTTTTATTTTGTAATAAACTGATATTATAAAGAGATTGGAATATAATAGAATAAAAATAGTTAGAATAAGAAAAAAGTATTTTTTTTATTTATTCAAACTTCAAAAAATGCAACAAGGCATTGTCTACCAGTTTATATTATTATATTAATGTTGTATTAAGCTACTTAGCTGTGACATAGACAACGTGTGTAGAAGTAGTAAGAAATATATAATATAAAAATATTTGAAATAATATATTATATAATCGTATAGGTCAAATAAATGTATAAATTAACTATTTTCATTCATTTGTTTTTTTTTTTTTTTATAATACAATATAAAAAACAATAAACAAATGAATGAAAAGAAAACAATTTGTAATCTTGGTATACAATAAAGTATATATAAATAAATAATTATAATAATATGTATTTTAAACCACTAAACAGATTTTTATATGGTGAACAGCTAAACGGATTTTAAATAATAATATAAATATTAAAATAAAATATACCGTTAAAATATATATTTTAAATTTACAAATCACGACAAATTTTCGTGGTCAATTTTGGGATTTAGTTTTTTTTCTAGAGTTTATCGCGTTCATACTGACAGACAGACTCGGTAAGGAACTTTGTTTTATAATGGGTAAAGATATAGCCTCATAAATATGTATAAGACCTAAAACGTCTTCAACAAACATTCACTTATAATTCTATTAGCCCCAATCAAAACAGTCTAACTAGGTACTTTAGAACTTTCAGTAGAAACAAACTTCGATCAGCATAAAATACTTTTATTGTTACTACCCGTAAGCAATTATTTCTTAGGGTTCCTAACTCAGATCCTGCCAGGGCTGCGAGACTATTCGAAAGAGTTATAATGAACCTAAAACGCATTATAACTTGCCTGTTGGTCTAGTGGTTTGTGGCCCTGACTGCTATGCTGAAGGTCGTAGGATCGATTCCCACCAAAGACAAATGTTTGTGTGATGAGCTCGATAATTTGTGATTGTGTGTAATTTATCTATAATATGTATGTATTGTAACGACCATGGAGGTCACATTAATACTACTAACTTGCAAACTGGCAAGATATACTTTTAAGGTTTATATTTTAAAAAGTTTAGAATTGATAGTTTTTTTTTTTTTTTTTTTTTTTTAAGGTGGGAAAATCATCTAATGACAAGTCTCGCTCTTGGGCGGAGCGAGAGATAGTGTCAGACTTTTACTGACTAAAAACCCACTCCTGTTCCTTCGTTGCCTTCGTCCCAGGGCCCCGGGTTTCGTTTTCACACTACCCATGGCCCCAGTAGGCTTCGACCCTGCTGGGCCCCTACGATTTGCTGACGTCACCCTGAGGCGCGCGTGGAACAATACGCGCCGTCGACGACTTGGGCTCGGTCCGGACAGTTACCGGACGGTCGGACGGCGAGCCACCCATTGCTCGCCGTCCGCAAGCCTGCGCCTACGGTGGCCGGAAATCGGGATCGGAATCCCGGCGGCGGTTGGGGCGTAAGGACCGTTGCCGTTGCCTCACGCGATCGGCCGCCTCCTTTGCTAGCATTACTGCTTCGCAGAAGGAGGCGACCGCCTGCCACTCCTCCTCGCTCCGGACCATGGCCTGTACCAAGGCCCGGCGCGAGAGATCGCCGCCGCCGATCGCCCCCACGAGGACACGGCGTTGCTCTTCCCAAGCGGGACACACCTCCACCGTGTGCTCCACCGTGTCCTCCGGGCGGTCCACACAGTGGCGACACCCGGGCGTCGCTTCCGCACGAATTCGGTGCAGGAACTTCCCGAACTTCCCGTGTTCGGTGAGAACCTGCGTCATGCGGAAGGTGAGGACGCCGTGAGGTCTTTCCAACCACGCCTCAAAGAGGGGACTTATCGCCATAATTACGGCGTGCCCAGCACTGGGTCGCGACAGTCGCTGTCGCCATTTTTCCATGAGAACCCGCCGGAACTCCGTCCGCCATGCTGCGACTTGTCGCGGCAGCGGAGTTTCGCCCCGGCGTTGCATCTCCATGCGGAGATCGTGCATGAGAGCAAGGACTGTTGCTTCCAGATCCCCTGGTGGCTGGCAGGCAAGGAGGGTCGCCGCTTCGCGGGAAATCGTCCGGTATCCTCGCACCATCCGTATGGCCATGACCCTCTGGCATGCGTTCAGCCGGGCCGCCGGCTGCTTCCGCAGCGCCGGCGCCCATACCGGTGCGCCATAAAGGGCCATGGACCGAACGATTCCCGCGTAGAGCCTTCGGCAGGAGGCGTCTGGACCCCCCAGGTTGGGCAAGAGCCGCCCGAGGGCAGCCCCAGTCCGATTTAGTTTGGGAGCCAGACGTCGGAAGTGCTCCTCGAAATCCCATCGGCTGTCGAGAACGAGTCCCAGGTACTTCATCGTCGACCCGACGCCGATGTGGACTCCTCCTACCGTTAGTTGGGAACCCGGTGGTGGCGCGTTCCGAGGTCCGTGAAAGCACATGGCCTCGGACTTGTGCAATGCCACCTCGAGTCCCAACTCCTGGATCCTGCCCACGACTGTCGCAACCCCGCGTGTCGCTAGTTCGACCGCCGCCTGGTACGACTCTCCCCGCGCCAGGACCAGCGTGTCATCTGCGTAGCAGACCACGCTGATCCCGTCAGGGAGGTCGCCGCGCAAGAATTGATAGTTGAAAAAACATAGTCGAAACCGGCTCAATTGCCAAAAAAAAAAATATATATAGCTAAGGGGATGTCAAATAAAATCTAGACGTAATTTTATGTATAAAATGTATCAGAAAGTGCTTCATACAATATAATAATAGTATAATTGAACCAGAAGCCTTTCATTTGCGTCTCCCTTATCACAGTATTTAGAAATATATAAGTATGTTTATCAGTTGTCTAGTATTCATAACACAAGCTCTTCTTAGTTTGGGATTAGACGGCGTTGTGTGACAGTTGTGGAATATTATTAATATGATTATTCCATTTAAAAAAAAACGCAAGGGGTGACTGAAGGAACACGGATGGGTTTTAGTTAACAACTGCTACGTAGTGGCCTGGCATTATGCTGAACTGGACCTATTTGGCGCAGCCCTGAGACACACAATGTTGATGTATTTTTAAGTTTAAGTATTAATTTTTTTTTTTTTTAAGTTACTTAGTACTTAAGTTTGTGTATAATTGTTATTTCGTTGTATGTACCTGTGTGCCAAATAAACGTGTTTTCTTTCTTTCTTTCTTTAGTTAGTAAAAGTCGGACAAGCCCTCTCACTCCACCCAGCGGCGAGAGAAGTTATTTGATAGCTTGCGAAAAAAAAAAATTAATGACCTCCTAACCCTACTAATTATGCCATTTTTGCAATTGAGAGCAAGATCTCAAAAAACACCACAATTTTTTAATTATTACAAATACTTAAAGGAATTATTAGTAAAGGTCTTGTTATTATTTAAGTAAAGTCTCAATAAATAATATTCATAAACAGCTAAGTTATGAGCGTTTGTTTATATCCCAAAATGTCACTCAATTTATGGAAATATTGTACAGCCTTATTCAGGATTATGAATGAATGAATGGCGATAAAAATGGAAAAACACTGCGCGTAGTATTTTCTAGTAGCAATTGTTATGAATGATTGATTAAATTATGAATTTACCAATCACGACAAATTTTGGGATTTCGTTTTTTTTACTTTTGACTATACAAATATGATCAGAAACGGGTTTGGATAGAGCTCCATTTTTTATACTAATTATAAAATAAGGGTGTAGCATAGCATAGTCGGCCTTTTTAATGTTCTCAGGCCTCCTCTCTAGGAGAGGGAATGGGCCGTAATCCACCACGCGGGCCCAGTGCGGGTTGGTGGATGTCACATGTCTTCGAATTTTTGGTTCTAGGACATGCCGGTTTCCTCACGATGTTTTCCTTCACCGTTTTGAGAGCAGTGGTGATGAAATAAATTACACAAAGTAATGCGCCTGGCTGGTTTTGAACCCGCGACCTACAACTCGTAAGTCGGGGCCGTAACCACTCGGCCACCACTGCTCTAAAAGGCTCTCAAATAAGGGTGAATATTGTCAAATATGTTAAAAACAATGATGTTGCTTTCAAATCAGCGCCAAAACCTATTGAATGGACACTAATTACTGGTTCTTTATTTATAAAAACGGTTCAATGCAGGTCTTGATTTTATCAATATCAAATATTTTTTGTTTTTTCTTTCATTACAGGTGTGCGTCAAATTCAATCGTGTCAAATTAAGCATAATACACAGTTTTTTTACATATATCTTATACTACTTGGGACTGTATATTTTTTACGGAATATAGACTAGCCTATGGCACTGGGAGATTATGTAGCTTTTATTACTCATGGAATAAAAAAAAAAACAAACTTGTAAATCCGAGCAGGTTTTCAAGTGTATTTTGCCTGTGTCATTAGGTTCAGATTTCCAAAGAAGAAGAAGTGTTTTTATTACCAAAATATTCGCGCAATAAGTTTTTTTAATTTATATGTTATATACTTTAAAACACATACATAACCTCTTACATATTTGGATACAAAATATTGTGTGAAATTTCATTTTTTAGTTTTTGAAGTAAATGTGTTGAAAAACGTCGTTTGGTAATTGTGGACTTTTGTCGACTTCATTACGACTTTGACTTAGGTCTATTTTAGCCTCGCTTGCAATATTTATATTGACTACTTGCATCTAAAACTATCTCCTCTTTAAGTAACTGACGATAACTGTACTATACAGAAATAAGCCCCAAGTGTGGACAAGACTATACGTTCACGCCACGATAACGGTAGAGCTAAATTATACCACCTCTAAAATTAGGACTACCGGTACAGAGTACATAGTTTAGTTGCCAAGAACTTAGCATGTCCACCTAGACTTGATTTAGGGTGCATGTTAATGGGTATCGGATGTATATTACATACAAATTGTTCAAGGAAACTAAAGGAAGCAGTTTCTACGAAGCTTGTAAGCGGTTTATTAGTGATTTGTGTACTGGATTTTGACAAAAATTATGAGTCATGAGTTCAGATATATAGTCAACTAGATTACGCGTGCCGAACACTCACTTCAATCGACTCAGGTGTAGTGTAATCCATACACCTTGAACATTACAATATGTTGAACGAAACGCGTAAGTGCCACGCAATTAAGACAAAAGTATCCTCTAAAAGCTATCTTAGCGCGGTATGTTTTAATGGTTCTGTTAAACGGTGTAATGCCTATGCATCGCCACAGCGAACTTTTGTTTTAACTTTTCAGTATTTTGACAAATAGTTTCCATGATCGTGCTTGTCTATCACTAGAATATAAGTCGACGTTTGCTCAAGAAAACTCTGGTAGTCGTAAAGCGTTAAATGAAAAAAAAAAATTGTTCAACCAACAGTTTTTCAAGTAAGCGATCACTAGACGCTTATAATTTAGATATCTTCAAGGCTATAAGTGAACAGGTTCTTTACTATCTACAGTCACAGTTAAGCACTGATTTATATGAATTTAAAAAAAAAACGGTCGAACTTTCTTCGGGAAATCGGTCGATCGACCAAAAGTTCTTTGGGCATACTATTATTCAGCCGACCATTCTTCGGGCAAACGATCATTCAGGCGACCATTCTTCGGGCAATCGATAATTCGACTAACAATTTTTCGGGCAAACGATCATTCGACTGAACGATATTAAGTCAAATGAACTTTGGGCAATCTTTCGTCTTTATTACTTGCTTGGGGCTGAACGATTGGCTTCTACTTGGATCAAAAGTCGAATTTCTCGACAAGTTAAATGTTTTATTTTCGTTTATCTCAGGAGAGATTTAAAAAGATAGTTTGAATGCCGATTTACTCACATAAAAGTTACTTATATATTTGTGGCAGTGAACTTAGGTATAGGTTAATTACAACGTTACTAATGGATGCTTTAGTTCAGATTAGCACCTAGTTGTAGATAACGGAACGCAAAATTAGGTCTTTCTTAATCACATCATACTAACACTATAGTGGCAGCAGGGCGAAAGTTTATATATATGTGTGTATGTTTGTAACTCCATTACGCTTGTATAACTAAAGGGATTATGTTGAAATTTGGCATAAGGGTAGACCAAGTGCAAAAGCTATTATAGATATAATAATACTGACTTCAACCAGCGACTTTACCCTCTTGATAATAGAAAATAGTTTTCTCGGAATAAAAAAACATAAATATGTGCTATTTCAGAACACAGAAAACAGTTTCATCCTAGTTCGTTTATCTGTTTAAGCGTAAATAAGTAACATACATACACAAATACAAACTTTCTTCTTTATAATAATAGTGTGATGTCTGTAATATATATTGTACTAGCCAAAACATTGGTGTCACGCGTGACGGAACGGATTTCCTCACACCCCAGCCGCCATAATCCCAACTCTGATTTCCAACCACCGCAGGCGTGGGCTTGCGGACGGCGAGCAATAGGTAGCTCGCCGTCCCACCGTCTAGTAACGTCCTGACCGAGTCCAAGTCGTCAACGGCACGTAGTGTTCCATGCTCGCTTCAAAGAGATGTCAGCAAAACCGAAGGGGCCCATCATGGCTGAAGTCTACCGGGGGCATTGGTTTGTCTGAAAGGGAATTTTGAGGTCCTGGGGTGCAAGGTATACAAAAAAACTGAACAAATGCAAGTCGGACTTGCTCACTGGGGTTTCTGTACAAACTTAATTTAAAAAAAAAAAAAACATTTTAATTCCTGAAACGAGTTACGAAGATTATTTCGAATTTTTTTTTTGTGCTCATTAACTTAGAAGTTTGATTTTTTCACAGCTTCAAGGAACTGCAGGCTTGAGTATATGGTTTTAATTTCAACTCGGGACCTTCACGCGTTCTTGAGATAAAGAGTCTTGACAGACAGACAGACGGACAACAAAGTGATCTTATAAGGGTTTCGTTCAGAACAACAAGAGAAGTCACTGGATGATTTCCCACCTAAAATCATCATCATCATCATCATCATTTCAGCCGAAAGACGTCCACTGCTGGACATAGGCCTCCCCCAAGTGTCGCCACAATGAACGGTCCTGTGCGTCTAGCATCCATCGGACTCCCGCAACCGTTACCAAGTCATCGGTCCACCTTGTAGGAGGCCTTCCAACGCTACGTCTTCCGGTACGTGGCCGCCATTACCACCTAAAATAAAGCAATATTATTTTAGTTAAATGCAAGGTTTAATTTTTCATAATATCTTTTAATCTGAATACCATACTTGACAACCTTTTCGATACCAAATAACTTCCTACCACTTTTATCTAAACGCACGACCAAAATATTTGCATTAGCCAATCCCTTTTCGGATCTTATATCTAGAAAATAGCGCCTTATCCTCCATGTAGGATAGTCGAATACGATCGGATTTGACTCAGCGGATCGGGCGTTGGATAAGAAACTAAATTATTGCCCGATGTTGGCCGTAACGATTGTCGACGACAATCGATTTGTGCCCGTATGATGTAAATCGGCCTTACGATTGCGAGAGGTGTTATGAGGCAGAAATTCTTGTTTTTCTAGGACTGAGGGTTAGTTCGAAAGAGTCACCGTGACTCTGGAAGGTAGAGGCCTACTGAAAGTTACTGTTATTATATTATTATATGTATGTCGTGGCCAGATCTTAGAATTGATCAGTTCATGATATGGCCAATTAAAACTTGCTAGATTGTATTTAACGTTAAAATTTGATGATATTCTTAATTCAAATTCAATTCAAGATATGGGCAAACGAAGATTGATATATCATCAAATGTTAACGTTTAAACGATCTGGCCAGTTTTAGTTGGCCATATCATGAAGGGATCAATTCTAAGATCTGGCCACGACATATATACAACGTTATTTTTAGTATATGCGAAACTTGAATAGTTTGTTCAGAATCAGTAACTGAATCGATTCCAATAATTTTTACACCACGTTATATTTTTTCCCAAAAATATTTAAAAAAGGTCACAAGTTGGACACCATTGACACTAAATACCAACAATACAGGTAATGGCAGGTCATAGTGGGGATTAGGTGCCAGCGCACAGCTGAGTGCGGGAGCAAAACAACTGCTCAGTCGCTCGGATGCCTTGGTGACCATGTATTTGTGCGGACAACCAGGTAACATAACAAGCTTGTAACTTTGTGATTTCTCGAGTTTTAGCGAGACTAACGAACAGCTATTCATTTATATTTAAAGTAGATGCGAAAGGTAAGAATTTACCTATCAATTCAAATATTACGAAGTGCGATTGCATCTACTTCAAAATCTTGCTTTTTGATAATATCTATGCCTTTAAATTTTCCTACTGCTTACACTTCCTGCTTTCTGTTTGACCATGCTATCTTAGTCATTTTATATGACAAATTTATTCAATGGTATAAAGATGCTACCCATCCTCAGATTTATCGTAAACCAGCAGCATAAACGCACAGTGGAACGATATATGTTTAATAAATTACTGAGTTTGACCGTTTAGTGTAAAAGAAGCTCATGACAAGGACATTTTAAACATTCACTAGTTTAAATAGTCATAATTATTTATGCACTACATGTAAATGGCAACGTCACATTAGTTAAATGTAAATCCAACAACGTCAAATCAGGTCAACAATGCAAGCGTTGTTGCCGTTGCTACTTGTTGAGTATTAAACCAATTTATTTAAATATATCGGTTATTATCCTTTTTTATTATATATTAGGGTTGATTCATTTAATTTTGGATGTATTGTGAATTGAACTATTAAGTATTAGTGTTAGTGTTCTCATACCATATACTGTTACGACTGACCTGTTGGTCTAGTAGTGGACTGCAATGCCGGAGGTCTTGAGTTCGTTTCTCACTCAAGACTGTGATAAGCATGATCATTTGTTGTATGTATTTAAAAATATATAATAGTACATTATGATATAAGTGTGTAATGTTAGTGATTACCGTCGAGGCGGTATTTAGACCCGAGCCGGGCGAGGGTCTTAAGAGAGCCAAGAACGGTAATCATTAATTACTCACGTGTGTCATACGACGTTTTACAATACACTTGTGAAGAAAACAACAGTAAAAATAGTAAAATTTTCTGTGACATGGCGGTAAAAATCTGTTTTCATAACGCGCGCATCATTTATTTTATTTATCCTTAGAGGAAGGCTAAGGTATTTTGATCATACTGCCTAGTCTTACGTTTATGCACCGTTTATGTTTTCTTGCGTGTAAAGTTTTACGATAATGTCTTTCGTACTGTCAATAGTATACGGATGTAACATTTTAATGATTTTGTATTATTTAATTAAGTAATACAGCCATTGAACTTAACTGGAATAAAAAAAACACGCCAAAATCCGCGCGCATCTGAAAATGGCGGCCAAAGACTACAAAAAAAAAAAAATAAAAAAAATTTAAGGTACGATTTATTTACTAAATGTTTTTTTATTAAATAAATCGTTTGTACAAGATAAATTTGTCCATTTTAACTTGTAAATTGTATGAAATATTATAAGTTAGTAAGACACTAATTTATATAGGTACTATTGAACGGGAATTTAATTGGAATTCAAAATTTGTTTTGCGAATAAAGAGGTTGAACAAAAAGGTTTTAACTACATTATAGCACTAGTGCATAATGGTAATCAAAATGTCACAGGTTGGTAACGAGTGCCATTATATACCTAAGTGCAGTGCAATAAGAGTCACTTTCTGAGCAAGTGTTGTAAAGTATGTTTATCCGGTACGTGGTCGCCATTCCAGAACCTTTCGGCCATCCGTTCTGCGAGCAATGTGCCCTGCCCCTTGCCACTTTAGTTTGGCGATTGTTCGTGCTATGTTGGTAACCTTGGTTCTCCTGCGGATATCCTCGTTCCTGATTCGATCACGCAAGGAAACTCCGAGCATAGCTCTTTCCTTAGCCCTTAGGGTGACTTTAAGTCTTCTGATGAGGCCCATTGTAAGCGACCACGTTTCAGAGCCATATGTCATCACTGGCAACACGCACTGGTGGGCTTTGTGGTCTTGAGACACTGTGGTATATTGGACGAGAAGATACCTCGCAGCTTCCCGGGCGCTACCCAGCCGAGTCGGATTCGACGATTGATCTCTTTCTCGAAGTTAGACCGTCCCAACTGGACCGTCTGTCCCAGGTAAACGTAGTCGTCTACAACTTCGAGTGTAGAGTCCCCGATCTTGATAGGAGTGGGTGCTACATGGCTGTTTACCATGACTTTGGTTTTGTCCATGTTTATTTCAAGTCCCACTCTTTCGGAAGCTCTACTGAGGTCACCAAGCATTGTACTGAGCTCCTCCTTAGTCTCAGCCATGACTACTATGTCTTCGGCAAACCTAAGGTGAGTGATGTACTCGCCATTGACATTAATGCCTAACTCTCACCATTCCAAAACATAGACATCCTCCATTGCTGCCGCGAACAGTTTCGAAGAAATAACGTCTCCCAGCCTCACGCCTCGCTGCAAGAGGATAGGTTTCGAGGTATGGTCTTGTAGTCGGATTGACATAGTGGTGTTTTTGTACAAACACTTCAGCACTTCGATATACCGATAGTCAATTTGGCACCGTTGGAGAGACTGCAATACAGCCCAAGTTTCAACTGAACCGTACCGGAAGACGTAGCGTCGGAAGGCCTCCTACAAGGTGGACCGATGACTTGGTAACGGTTGCGGGAGTCCGATGGATGCGAGACGCACAGGACCGTTCATAGTGGCGATACTTGGGGGAGGTCTGTGTCCAGCAGTGGACGTCTTTTAGCTGAAATGATGATGATGTTTATCAGTTGTCTAGTACTCATCTATTAAACTCTGCTTAGTTTTTAAACTAGATGGCGTTGTGTGAAAGTTTTGGAATATAATAAAAAGTCAGAGATAAGAATTGGTTACGATGAGGAAACATCAGAAAACGATAAATAAGCGGTGATTTATTTCAAAACCACTGCTCCCAAAACGGTGAAAGAAAATATCACGAGGACACCATCATGTCCTAGAACCAAAAAATTAAAGTCATGTGTTATCCATCAACCCGCACGGTGGATTACGGCCCATTTCCTCTCCCAGAAAGGAGGCCTAAGTCCCAGCAGTGGGAACATACACTATATTGTTTCCACAGCTGGGACTCAGGCAATTACGGGACATCACCGCCATCATCATACCAATGGCTTATAACAACTGATGATTATTTTTTTCAGCCAAAAAACATTCACTAGGAAAAAGTGTCCCACAAGAATCGTCAAAATGACAATTAAACTTGAAACAAATTGCAGACACCATTTTCTTCTTAAGCAATTCCAACAAAATTACAACATCACATTTCGGGGCAATTAACTGTTTTCTTGAACAGACAATTCAGGAGAAACGCATCGCAATTAGGTTTTTCAAGCTGCCTCAGTGAAAGAAAGCCTATTAGAGATGTCAGTCTGTCTGTCACTGCGTACAGTTTGAGAAAATGGAAACGGAGAGCGTTTTCCCCGAGGAACGTTTTTGTTAAAAGGAATCGTAATTAAAAATGTAAAGAGGATTACGTTTGTGAACGGGGATGGTTTGAGAGTACACTTATGCTGTGATATGCTTTTCTGGTACTATTTTTGTGAAATGTATACTGTACTAATGTACCAGTATAAGGGATAATTAATAATTTCAAAATTATTGAAAAATGAAAGTATAAGTGTGTCATTATAAGTTTTTTTTTTCACATTAATTCATTTTGGGCTAACTTCCACTAGACAGCAATGCGGTGGAATTTTTAGACGTCATATTTATAGTTTCTGGGTTAACGAGTTTTTATTTTAAGCGTCTATACCTTGTACAATCAGTTATGTTTTTTTAATAATGGTTTATAAGTATAATATACTGTGGTAATAATTAACAGATGGTAATTATATATATATATATATTGTAATAATTACCATTTAATATAAGTAGGCTAACTATTCTGCTTTGCGATATCAGAGTTCTTTCATTTTCATCACAGGGCATCATCATCTCCCCGTGCAACATGATGCATCAAAAACCCATCAATCTCCGATCTTCAAAGGGGAGTAATGTAACGACAACTATGTCGCCGTGTAGGAACTATCCTACATCGCGGTATCAAAGTTCTTCGCGCGATTAGAACATAATTATACAACCATCCGAAATTAACCATCGGCCAACTGCCCAAAGGGTGTTGTGTTAGTCCAGTCAGTTGATTGGACTGAAACAACGCCCGTCGGGGATCCTCTCATTTCCGTATACCTCTAAATAGGCCAAAATTAAAATCCAAAATTAGGCCGCTATGACAGATCTGATGGATGCGAGACACACAGGATCGGTCATTGTGGAGACGCTTGGGGAGGCCTATGTCCAACAGTGGACGTCTTTCGGCTGAAATGATGATGATGATGATGATGAAAACAACGGTCGGGGATCTTCTCTTTTCCGCATATATATATCTCTAGATAGGTCAAAATTAAAATCCGAAATTAGACCGCTATGACAAATCTAGATACAATGGACCGCACCACCATAGGCTAATTTTCGTGATAATAAGCAGTTCCTTTAAATGAAAACCAAGTAGGTTTATGAAAGACTTACTGATTCTATATCAAGTCAAGCGAAATAAACCTACCAACTGCAAAAATATATTTACAAACTGGTCGCCAAGTTAAGCCAATACAGAATCGGAAAACAGACACCGTAGAGATAAAAGTAAAAAGGTTTTTTGAAAGCTCAAACCTAACCTTATTGAGCGGGCGTCGAGCCGTCGCGTCGCGTCGTCAGAAAAAAAAATGTTATACTCTCACGCTTTGAAAAACGCCGTGGTTTTATATATGTATGTATATATAAGTACATGGCCACCGGTACATGATAGACATCCCACCCATACGTACAAAGCGTTTTGGGAACACATTTATTTTGTGTACAGCTAAGGAGTAGAATTTCCTGCCGGGGTCTGTGTTTCCTCAAGCTACAACTAAGGGGCCTTTTTCCACACGCGCCTCAAGGAGATGTCAGCAAAACCGTAGAGGCCCAGCACGGCCGATGTCCTCGTAACCCAGAACACAAAGGCAACTGAAGGACACCGAAATAGGAGTGGGTTTTAGTCAGAAAACACGCTTTCTCGGCTCTTTTGCTCCACCCTAGAGCAAGAGTAGTCATTCGATGATCTTCCACCTAAAAAAACCTATTACGAAATCATGTCGCATTGACGCGTTGCGTCTAACTACAAAACCTTAAAACGGCTCTTACAATGAAAACAGATACAACCTTAATCCGTGGTTGAATAATACCTATTGAACGTTTCTATCTGAATCCTTAGAATTTACATTTGTACAAATAGCTTAGTAATCACGGAAGTAGATCAATCGGCAACCTTGGTTTGGTGTTAGAGCATCGATCACGGCTGTTCCTAAACCTTAGTAAGTCGCAATCACAAACAGACGACAATTTTGACAGCATAACAATAAAATGGCCTAAAATAATTCAAATTTTATAAGTGGTAATTATTGACTAAACTCAAAAATGTTTAACCACGTAAAGCATGTTAATACTATTAAATTAAAAAAATCGAATGCTCGAAATATTAATTAATCAATAAAATCATAATAATATAACTACTTAGAAACATATTAACTAATAAATATAATATATTTATAGGTACCATATATACAATACTAGATTTTGTCTTGTTTAAATGCTGGATTTTTGTCAAAAAAAAAAAAATTACAGTGCTATTTGTAGCACTGTAATTTTATGGATCCAATTTTTTCCCAAATCATCCAGGGGGTCCCTGGATGATTTAGGAAAAAAACTCAAATATACACACAAAATTTCATCGTAATCTGTCTAGCCGTTCAGGTGGAGTTAGGTGACAAACACACATACAGAAGGATTATATATAAAGATGCAGTATATATACAAAAGAACTAAATATAATAATTATTATTTATTTATTTCACAAAATAGCACTTTGATCTGTACACATTATTTGAAAATAATATTGATATTATACTGTAATAGTAGACGCTATCTCTTAAACTAGGACTAGCCTGTATCTTATAAGATAGGGTTCATTGTTAATATTCAACCAAAAACAAGTAATATTTTTTTATTATCCAAAAATGCACAGTTATTACACGAGGAGATATTGTTTCCAATAAAAACTGCAATGTGTAACACAGATTAACGACCTCTGGCACCCAAGCTAAGATTTAACTTGTGTTATGGGTGCCAGGGCTCACTCCATTAAAATTCTACTTTGTGAGAACATGTTTGATTATTTAATAAATTATGCACTTCAATTTATCAATTTTTAAAAAAAAATAACAATATGCAACCATTAAATACAATATTCAATAAAAATAAAAATTATACAAATCAATCCATTAAAATTCAATATAATTAATTAAAATAATACAAAATAATAAAAAGTGAAGACAGTGTCAATGATTTAATTTTGTACTAACAGTTGTGCCGAAAAAAAAAACTAATCCTAAGTTACATAGAGTGTGAAAGACAGCAGAAATACATGTGTAAGTATGTATGTTTATGGGTGTAATGTTTACTAATGGATAGAAAAAGAACTCATTGAGCATCATACAGACATCCACACAGATTTCAATGAGAAAAGAACCCAAAACGCTGGCACGTTGGATAGTAATGCTGATTCGTTGACCTCCAGATAGTTAGATCCTTAATTAGGTTTCAGTCCAACTTCTAATTCAGGGAACAAATAGCATTAATTAAATTCTTGGACCAAATCGCATATAATTCTGTCACATTTGGTGGACTGAAGCTCAACAACATTATTAAATATTTAGAAAAAGGTTAGGTTGAGTGTAAACTTAATATAGGAAACACGCAAAATGAAAGTGCAATTTAGCTTCACTTGTTTTTTTGTTTCGACTGTCGACATTTTGAAAATTCAAAAGTGCCTGTAATTGGTCTGTTTGAAATAAACGTTTCCGATTTCTGAAAGTGATTAGCAGCCCTCTTTTAAACATAAAGCCTCATCGATTAGTTTCTTCCCATTGCTTTCCAGTAGTTACTACGGTCAAATAAACTGTGTCAGCTTTATATGATATGGGGTAGCAAGAGTGGGTGATGATTCTGGGGACCCCTCGACTGCGAACAACAACTGTATTGTTAGCAGTCGAGGGGTACCATATTGTTGAACACTTTGAGCATCACTTGCAGCTGGCTGAAAATTGGATGTATTTGTATAAGAATATTTATGAAGAATATTTTGATTTTATCGTTAGCTGGTATTGTATTCTTATAATCAAGGTATTGGTAGATTGTGAAATTTTTAAGTAAATACATGGTTTCTATTTTTGAATGTTTCAAATATTTTCGTATCGGTTATGATATTCCATGTTACATCAAAGCCAAAACAGATATGCCTAACATTTCATTTTTGTTAAGATTTAAAAAAAACACACGATCTAAGTTACCAAACAGTAAAATTGAATAGCACTTTCAGTTAAAAATTCTGAACAAAGAGCAAACAAGAAATACATGTGGGCGAAATAAAAAGGGGAGTCGACAAAACATACGGTCGTTGTATACGCAATAAAAAGAACAAAGTTTCCGTAAGTGGGTTCCGTAAAAAGAAAGCAAATGGTTCTCTCGCCCTTGCAAATATTGCCATCGCCAGCAATCGGAATCTTTGGGGGTATATTTGGCTATATTTGGCTATATCTGAGCTTTCACACAACATAGTCCCTTCCTTTTTTTAGACAGAAATTATGCAAACCTCGCCCAAAATGCGTGACAGTCGCTTTGAATTTAAATCTCTTCGGACCCAATTTTTTGAGACTGACTTTCTTTGTTGTTCGCAAAAAATATGATGCGTCCTTATTCTGTTTTTTTTGTAAGACAGAGATTTATTTTGTTTTTGTCACTTACATTTTTGTTTATGAACACTCATGCAAAAAGATTTTTAGATTTTTTGTTACATAAATAACACTTTTCACCTGAAGGGACATAATTTCATAATTAATTAATTATTTTTCTTGTCTCATATGTTAATATGAGACAAGACAATATCATTTATTAAATACAATGCCATAATCACTTCGCCGAAAGGTTCTGTTGTGGCGGACGTGTACTGGAAGATGCAGAGTTGGAAGGCCTCCCACAAAGAGGACGGAAAACCTCGTGACGATCGCCAGAACCCGATGGATGCAAGAGGCATAGAATCGGTCATTGTGGCGATGCTTGGGGGAGGTCTATGCCCAGCAGTGAACGTCTCTCGGCTAAAATGTTGATGATGGTAACGAATATCTTCCGCGAGTTTTTAAATAAAGGTGAAGTTTCTTTATTACGAGTCGGTAGAACCCATACGCATTGCCGAAATACTTTTCCACTTTAAATAATACCCGCCCGCCATTTTGAATTCCCTTCGTTTTTGTAGGTACTTCATTAACTCAAATAAAGTAATGTTTCCAAATGGAATGAAGTTCCCTAATTTTCTTTCCAAACTTATAATGTTCGTTTAACATTTCCTATTTGAGACCTACCACGGCAAACGCAATTATCTTACCTTAAACTTTTGATAGCTTCACTTAATTTTACTTTAGGAAATCGTCTTTTGAACGAATCAACTCAGAGAAAATTGTTTGTTAGGTTGGCTACGGATGAATTTTATGACAGTTGGCTGAATTGAAATTAAAAGGGGAAGAATTCATTTCCGATTGTCATGGTCATGTCACTTAACTCTTTTGCAAGAAATTATACGATATAACATAATTTTACCGGTATTTTAATTATAATTTTACTACTATTATAATAATTACTTTACCGGTATATTATAATTATAATTTTACTGATATTAAGACTATAATTTCTCTAGTACGTATTATAACTTTATCGATATTGGTTATGCCAACATAGGGCTTCTATTCTTAGTAAAACTATTTTATGAAATAAGATCAAGAAATTACTTTCTACAAGCTAAGAATTATTTTCAGCACTTTTTCATTACCATCATCATTGATACCTTGACTTTTTCCACAGCTGGGTACAGACCTCTCTGTTCTCGTGCTAATCCTTACCCTCTTGTACTAGCCTCATCCAGATTCTCTTTGCCACGGCAACAATTTCGTCTGCCCATCTTACTGCTGGATGAATTCTATCAGTACTTGGGCGTTACTGAAACACTATCTTACATCACTCTGTAATTGCCACGCAGGCTTACTATGAAAACAATAACTTACTAGCTACGGCCAGTTTTTTTTTATATATATATTTTTCATATCCCGCTCGGAGATGGGCGGAGCGAGAGATAGGGTCAGACTTTTACTGACTAAAAACTCACTCCTGTTTCTTCTTTGCCTTCAGGCCCCGGGTTTCGTTTTCACACTACCCGTGGCCCCAGTAGGCTTTGACCCTGCTGGGCCCCTACGATTTGCTGATATCTCCCTGAGGCGCGCGTGGAACGGTACGCGCCGTCGACAACTTGGCCAGTGGAACTTGCAATAAAATCTATGGTCACAATGTGATTGGTGAACTAATTACTTATTTGAGTAATTTTAACTAAAAAAGTATTTTACAACAGGAAAATTCTGTAGTGTATTCTTGTTATTTTGCTTCAGGTACGTGTTAGGGACCCGTAGTTAAAATCCTCGTCTCTACAGGAAACGCCCGTGTTTACTTTGTGTAAACAAACTTTACCGGCTGTTTAAATATTTTGAAAAGGGAACTCAAGCGTTTTACTTCGCTTTTTTATAATGTTCTCCTATATGCTATTGCTTTTTCAGGATAATCAGACCAAACTTGTGCTTCTTTTTTATAATCAAGAGTTCCAGTTATATAATATATAAAAATTTCGTGACACATTATATTTTATTATCGAACTCCTTCGAAACGGCGTGATTGTTTTTTTTTTTTTTGTATAATCAGAAATCAGAAACGTTTATTTCAAATAGACCGATTTACAGGCACTTTTGAATGATCAAAATGACCGACATTTTGATAAAAAACAGACAAGTGAAGCTAAATTGCACGTTCCAAAGCGTAGATCTCTATGGAGAAGAACGTGCAAGAAACTCGATGGACACTCTTTTAAATCATATTACGAATTACATACATCTTGGTTGCATATATCTCGTCGCTTCTATTAAGTGAGCACAATGTAGATAAGTAATAATAATAAAAAAAAACTAATATATATTTGGTAGGTCTGACAATAGGATAGAGGCTATTGTTTACCCTACCACACCCACTCCCCATTTTTCCTTTGATAATTTATAAAGCAGAACAACGTTTGCCGTATCAGCAAGTATTTTATCTTCAAAAATTCATATAATTTTTCTAGTTTAGCTTTCAAAAGGCAATTTCAGTACGTTGCAAAAAAGTTTGAAAGAGTTACTGTGGCCGTAGAATGCAAAGAGCAAATGAAGAAACTTAAGTGGGTTTTAGTTAATAAAAGTCTGACACGCGCGAGGGCGTGTCCACTTTAGATTGTAAATCATTTCATCATCGCCCGAAAGACACGGTGGATGGAGCATACGGTGGAGGTGTGCCCCGCTTGGGCGGAGCACCGTCGTGTCCTCGTGGAGGCAATCGGCGGCAGCGACTTCTCTCGTTAGGCCCTGGTTCGGGCTATGGTCCGAAGCGAGGGGGAATGGCAGGCGGTGGTCTCCTGAAGGAACGAATGTCCTCACGCCCAAGGCAACGAGATTCTGACCCCGACTACCACCCACGGTAGACGCGGGCTTGCGGACGTCGAGCAATGGGAAGCTTGCCATCCGGCCGTCCGGTAATTGACCAGACCGAGCCCGGTCGTCAACAACGCGTAGTGATCCACGAGCTCCTTAGAAAGATGTCAGCAAACCGTAGGGGCCCAGCAGAGCTGATGCCCGCTAGCTAGGATTGCGAGGAAATTCTGAAAAAGAAATCGGTAGTCCTAGAACGCAAAGGGCAACCTGAAGGACACAGGTGTGGTATTAGTCTGACACGCCTTCCCGTCTGGCATTGGATGATTTCCACATTTAAAAACAAAACCTAAAAAAGTGCAATTTCAGTAAAATTTTAATGTACACAATCTAATGTAAGTCCCACTTATTCAAAAACGTAAAAGTATCTATTGAAATTATTCGCCGTCATTGAGATGAGATTCCAACTAGAATATAAACGAATACATAGTTACACATACAAGTTCGACCCATAAAACTAAATCAATTCCATGTAACATGGGGCTGAGCGTCACAAAACCACCCACAAGCCCCCGTTCACTATCGTGTAACCACTTCCGAAAATCCGTGACCTGAACCAGATTACACGTTGTCGTTTGACAAGATAGGGTTACTTGAGTGATAACTTATCCGCCTCAATCTGAGAACGGTTGCTGGCTGAAACATTCTCGAAGATATACAAACAAGGAGTTTGTATTCGAAAAAAAGAAATAAATTTCTTTTTTTTTTTTGGTCCGTTCTTTTTTTAAACTATAATATATCACTCACGCACGTACGATTGACATTTCATGGACTAGGTTGAGTGATGGACGATGTATTTACTTAACTGTCAGTGAGTTTTGGGTGTGACGGTTTGGAGTTGATTGTGTTGTTTTAAAGTATTTTTTTTTTATTGTAAGTTATGTAAATAACTAACTTTATTTCCTATTTTTGCTGAAAAATCAAGAAAGAGACATAAAGTAGTAAAAACAGTCAAATTATTATTAAGTGATAGGTAATCATCTTCCTGCCCTTGTCCCTTGTCCTTGTTGTTGCGTGTATTAAGTAATAGGTGTAAAAAAAATAATTAATGGCGTATAAAACACTGTCAAAAAAAAAAAAGTTATCTGCAATTTTGTAGTTTTCTGATAATTGCGGTAACTTACTAAAAATATTACACCTAATATTAAAAAAAATGTCTCCTTATTTTTTGCATTTTAACAACTTGAAAGAAGGTTTGCAATGTGATGTCATAATCATCATCATCATCATAATTTCAGCCAAAAGACGTCCAATGTTGGACATAGGCCTCCTCCAAGCGTCGCCACAACGACCGATGCTGTGAGTCTCACATCCACCGCATTCCCGTGACTCTCACCAGGTCGTCGGTCCACCTTGTGGGAGACCTTCCAACGCTGTATTTTCCGGTGCGCGGTCGCCACTCTTGAACCTTTGACCTTGAGCAATGTGCCCTGCCTACTGCCACTTTAGTTTGGCGATTCTTCAGGCTATGTCGGCGACCTTGAATCTCCTGTGGATATCTTCATTCTTTATGGGATCACGCAAGGAAACTCCGAGCATAACCCTTTCCATTGCCCAATAGATGTCTTAATATTTTTAGTAAATTAAGTACCGACTAAAATTATTCATTTATTTTTCTTTTTTTTTACCAATCTGTATTAGACCACATTTATATTCCTATTTCTACAACGCAACAGACAATCGACAGCTACCAACAAATTGTAAAAATGGTTTCAGTGTGAACATCTGCCAATGCGATTAAAAATCGATTTTCCGCACTCGAATCTTATAATTCATGCAGAGTAGACAGCTGTCTGATACTTCGTGCAAATTATATCGATTTGTTTTCTGAAGGTCATCGATAAAATAATTACAATTGAATGGAAGATGTTAGTTTAAAGTTAAAGTAATTAGAATTGAAAGTTTTATAAGAAACTTTTGATTAAAAAATAATGTTTTTCTATACTTGCTTCTGCCAGCGGCTTTGCTTGAATAAAAGTAGGAAATTATTGTGAAAGAAATAAGCTAAGGGCAACACGTTTTTTTTTCCATTCTATCCTATCAAACATCATGCTATCACTGACACCCTTTTCTTTCTGAATATTACTTCTTGCACAATCCAACCATCTAGAACTTAGATACTCTTGAAATAAAAATATGCTTTACAAAACTTTAAAGTTCTTTTTTAAATTAGATCTGAATAAAACTTTATCCTGTGTTGTTTAGTACCAGCCTCAATCTTAGTCTGATATTTAAAAAAAACTGGGCAAGTGCGAGTCAGATTCGCGCACTGAGGGTTCCGTACAAACTTGAAAGGTAAATTGCAGTTTACGATTTATGACATGTTAAAAAAAACTACTTACTAGATCTTATTCAAACCAATTTTCGGGGGAACCCCCAAATATTTATTGTTTGTAGTGGCTGTGACACACGGACGGACAGACAGACAGACATGACGAATCCTTTTGGATTCGTCATGGGTTTCGTTTTTTGCCATTTGGCTACGGAACCCTTAAAATGTACTACCGAGATGAAATAAAAATCGTGAGATTATTCAAATATATTTAGTCGTTTAGGCGTGATTAACTAACAAACACTTTAACACCCAAACTATCATAGGATAACTATCATTCTATTAAAATATCTTTGTTTTCTAACGTTAGCAACACGAGTAAATAGTATTGAGAGAAAATTAATACAAAGTTAAATATTTATTAATTCTTCCTAAACACTTGTATTCATTATGAACATCAAAGAACAAGTAAATAACTTGTTTTGTATTAAAATCGTAATAAACAATAAAAACTAGAAGATCAAAGCGGACAACGTTATTAACATTTTTAGTGTTGTAGTAATTTTCCTCTGAAGCAAACGATTTTAATTATTTTGTTTATTGGAGCTTACGAATTGCCGTTTGAGGATAACACATTTTCTAATGCTTTTCAGTACAGGCAGAGAATAATTAACTTAGTTATAATTATGTGAAAGCAGTGGTAGCCTGCCCCCCTAGCCAAGTTACAACTGTTTCGTTTCAATTTTTTTTTGTCGATTGCCTCGAGTCGGCCACGCCTCCGGTTCCTTTGTTATGACGCCATCTCAACACTCAGTCACGTGGTCAGAACAAAAGTGGCCGACTCGAGGCGATCAACAAAAAGAGAATCGAAACGAAACGGTTGTAACTTGGCTAGGGGGGCTGGTAGCCAAATATTAACGACTGTGACTTACAAGTTATTAGGTAACTATAACTAATAAAAGTCTGTGGTAGATGTAAATATACTACAAGTTCCTACATCGGATTCAGGCGGGACAAACTCTCTAGTGTGTGAACCGTCCGGAGAACACAGTGGAGCATACGGTGGAGGAGTGCCACACTTGGGCGGAGCACCACCGTGTCCTCGTGGAGGCGATCATCGAACAGTGACATTTTGATGATTTTCAACCTTTAAAAAAAGTCGTGGTATCTATAAAAGCTGAATTTGTATTAAAACAAATGCAGTAAAACCTTCAAACAGTACACAAAAAAAGACATTTAAAGAACAACAAAAAAACAAACCATTCTATTACATTTTATGGTGCCATCTTAATTCTACTTTAAAATACCACCACTTATATACATGGCGTCGTTTCTTCTATTGTCTTTATACAGCTACATATAAAAAAAGACACAAAAATGTTTCATTACACGAAATACTTCATAGGTACTCATAAACGGGTAACTCATTTTACGCTCATTACGTCATCCGCGCCGGTACTTACGGGGTATTGTGTTACATTGGCAGAATACGTTATTAGGTATTACGATTTATTGTCGGTTTTTTGGTTAGTTTTTCAGTTTTCTTTTTAGGGACGAATTAAATGTATTTTGGCTTTGAAATTCGAGGTTTTTTTTTTGTTTTGTAGTGAAATGACATTGTTAAAATACAGTTTTAGTCACCGCACGTTTAAGACCATGGTCTGGAGCGAGAGTTAATTGAATAGAAAGAATAGAAAAACTTTTATTCGGGACAGACACAGCACAACAGTTATAAACACAAAGTAAACAAGAACAAAGTACAAAATGCACTGAGCGTGCCCGCAGCGAAAGGGTGACCATCATTTGCTAGGCGTTAGACACCCAGCGCTGGTTTTCAATTGGCAATTGGATGTTGTCCTTCCTTCCGAGAAGCAGTAATACTAGCGAAGGAAATGGCCGCAGTCGTGAGGAAACGGACATCTTCACGCCCTAGCCGCCGAGACACGAGACGGGAACGCAATCCCCGGCCAACGTAGGCGTGGATTTGCGGACGACATAAAATGGGTAGCTTGTAGTCCAGCTATCTGGCAAGGACAGCCTGGCGAGTTCTCGACGGTGTATAGTGTTCCACGTGAGTCTCAATGAGATGTGAGCAAAACTGTAGGGTTCCAATAGGGCCGCCCGCTAGAGCCACGAAGAACTCCTGAAAAGGAAACTTGTGGTCTTAGAGTGCAAAGAACAATAGAAGAGTACAGGTGTGGTTTTAGTCCGTAAAAGTCTGACACACCCTTCTACTCCACCCTAGAGCGAGACAAGTCATTAAATGATTTCCCACCTGAAAAAAGCCCTGGCAGGATAATTAGCAATCGAAAATCCAAACATCAGACTTGTATAATTGACAAGTGAGATAGATCAAAGTCCTAATTTCTGATTTCGGCTACAGCCAGTGCAATAACATAGTATGGCCATCGAATTCCTAAAATATTATCACTGCAATAAAATAAATAAAATTCTATGATATTCTAATAGTTATTTTCTTATCCTGGCAGAAAATGTTACTATTACAGCAAATTTGCTATAAAACAATGCTAACATAAAAATAAAACTATTAATTAATATGTACATTCACACAATGGTTCATATTGATGACCACCCTTTGTAATACATTTTAAATGAAAATCAATATTAAATGTAGTTATAACGAACTGAACATACAAAGAAACGTTTGAGGTTCGAGTGGTTTTTGTCAATACTCTTTTATAAGACATACATGGAAATGCTTACACTAAAAAACCGGGCAAGTGCGAGTCTAACTCGCGCTCTGAGGTTTCCGTACAAACTTACCTATGAAAACAGTTCAATTCTCGAATACGAAGATTTTTCCGAATCGCCACATTTTTTTTTGTGACGTAATTACTAATTTACAGTTATCAGATTTTTACCTATACTTGTGCAATAAGACCTTGCTTCATGCCAAATTTCTGGATTCTAGGTCAACGGGAAGTACCCTATGAATTTTGATTGCCTGGAGAGTGTCGAAATACACGTTTTTTGCGGCCATATCTTTTTTTTTCGTTAAATCTGAAATTTGTTTTTTTCACATCTTCAAGGGACCGCAAACCTGACTATATGGTTTTGATTTCAAATCGATACCTCCACGTGTTCCTGGGATAAAGGGTCTTGACAGACAGATAGACAGACAGATAGATGGACGGACCACAAAGTGATCCTATAAGGATTCCGTTTTTTCCTTTTGAAGTACGGAACCCGGAAAAGATGGAAAAACAAACAGTTGGAACAAAATAAATGGTCAATACTGAATGTTTTTGCATGTTTAATATGAATAGTGTAAATGCTGGGATGTACGCGTAATCCAAACGGTTTGGTTCCCTGCTGAGAGAAAACCAACTAGTGAATCCCTTTTGGGTAAATGTTGCGAGCGAGTGAAATATTTGTTTAAGGGGAAGCATGGACAGACGTTATTTGCAAAGAGGTATTTTCGTTTCATGATAAAAGCTATTTTTATTTTCTTTTAAAGTAAACTTAAATGTTTCGGACAAAGGATTTATTCGTAGTGATTTTGTTTCTCAGTTTGAATTATTAAATAAATCATTCCCTGCCCATTTTGAGCCGAGACTTTTGGCGTAAGCGACACACATATCCACTTGTTAAGACCTAATAAATAACATTGCGTACCACAAAGACTTGCCTGCTAACAAAAAATCTTTCCATGTAAATTAGCTTTTCATAAGACTATACTCGTAAAGTAAAGCGAAATTTCAACAAGAGTAATGATCAATTGACTGGTCTGTTGGTCTAGCGGTTAATTGTCCTGACTGCTATGCCGGAGGTCGTGGGTTCGATTCCCACCCAGGATAAATGTTTGTGTGATGAGCATGATCATTTGTTCTGTGCCTGTGTATATAGAAATATATAATTATGATTATCAGTTGTCTAGTACTCATAACACTGGCTCTGCTTAGCTTGAGACTAGACGGCGTTGTGTGATAGTTTTGAAATATTAATACACACTTATTAATAGTAATTATTACACTAATATAACATTTTAAAAGGTGAAAGATTATGTGTGTGTATTTTTGTTTCACCTTCACGCTGAAACTACCGAAGGGATTTAAATGAAATTTGGCACACGGGTTGTTCATGCGCTGAAATAGCACATGGGATACTTTTATTCCTGAAATATGTTCTCTTGGGACAATTTTCTATTTTCGCGAAGGCGATACCGCTGGCAGCTAGTTATTTTAAAAATGAGCGACGAAATACTAAAAAAATACTGGGCAAGTGCGAGTCGGACTCGCGCACTGAGGGTTCCGTACAAACTTAAAAGGTAAATTGCGGTTTACGATTTATGAGGTATTAAAAAAAAAACTACTTACTAGATCTCGTTCAAACCAATTTTCGGTGGAAGTTTATAAGGTAATGTACATCATATTTTTTTTTAGTTTTTTCATTCTCTTATTTTAGAAGTTACGGGGGGGGGGGGGGGGGTTACCACTTTGGAAGTGTCTCTCGCGCAAACTATTCAGTATATAAAGAAATGATGTTAGAAACCTCAATATCATTTTTGAAGACCTATCCATAGATACCCCACACGTAGAGTATGGGGAACCCCCAAAATTTACTGTTTTTTTTTTTTTCAATTTTTTTTTTTAATCTTAATGCAGTTCACAGCGTACATCTACTTATCAAGTTTCAACAGAATAGCTCTTATAGTTTCGGAAAAAAGTGGCAGTGACATACGGACGGACAGACAGACATATGACGAATCTATAAGGATTCCGTTTTTTGCCATTTGGCTACGGAACCCTAAAAATAAATTTTCCCGTACTAGCTTACAGTGAAGCTCCACAATGACTCTCCAGTATCATAAGAGAATAGTAGATTATGTGACTAGGGGATAAAGCAGTCTCTTTAAGTCGTGGGTGGCATGTTGAATTCCGAACGAAACGAAGGTTGCTAAGTTTTAATCCCGAACGTCAGTGAGGGATTTAGATAATTAACTCCCGAGCACTGCGAGGGAGTTAATATAGAAACCTGAGTGAAGTGAGGAATTCAAGCCGCTTAAGATAAAGACAGCTTAATCCCCGAGTTGGATACTCTACTTCTTACACTATTTGTGAGATAATTAAAAGACAATTTACTATAACCAATTATATATTTGAGAAATATAAGTGTTATTTACTAATTAGTCATATGTTTTGAGATTTTAAACAAACAATATTTACTACTCTAAAATTCTATAGTTTTAATTTTTTATATAGCTCCCGCTCTTTCATTACATTTTTTTTGTTAGTGGCCAGTTTAATTTCTCTCTGATTGAATTTTGATTTGATTTATTGTGGTTTTTTAATAAACAATGGTTTTTGACGTTCCAAATATAAATCTCATTATTCCCTAGGGATCGTCAATACTAAATTATCTCCATAAGGACAGAATGACTTGTTTTAAGTGATGGTTGTATGACATATAAAAGGGCATTATCGAGCAGGTGGTGTAATAATATATTTAAAAAATATTCACACATTCCATTACCTCAGTTTTATAGATTTTAGCACGAGTTTACAATGACCTAGTAAAATACGCTTGCTATTTGATACGACCAAACGCAGATATATGCGTTGTCATGAAAGCGAACTCGATGACCCCATCCATACAAACGTATCGCGAAAATATTTTCGCTGAAATATTGCACAGGAATTTGATTTATTGAACATTTTTATGCATGCATGCATGTAAATGTTTTATTTCACTAATGTGTCTGTGTAAAATTGAGCGAGGTCGTACTTTCACCCTTGTTGAATAAATTCTGATGATGTAGTATGTGATTTCGATGTAGTATTTGATTTCTGACTGGCCTGTTGGTCTAGTGGTTAGTGGCCCTGACTGCTATGCCGGAGGTCGTGGGTTCGATTCCCACCCAGGGCAAACGTTTGTGTGATGAGCACGATCATTTGTTCTGTGTCTGGGTGTAATTTATCTATATATGTATGTATTTAGAAATATGTAAGTATGTTTATCAGTTGTCTAGTACCCATAACACAAGCTCTGCTTAGCTTGGGACTAGACGGCGTTGTGTGAAAGTTGTGGAATATTATATTATATTATTATTTGTGGGAATGTAAAATGCTAAATGCTATAAAACTTTAATTGAATTTTGGCTTCTGGCTTTTCGAGCGCCGATTTACATAGGTACGTCTGTACAACCTGAGTGACCTTGAAAAACGCTTAGTTGTCGTTTTGTACACTCGGGTCTTTGTATTTCCTACAAAAATCCAGAAAATGTTTTTTTTTTGTTTTTTTTTTTTGGTGAATGGCAATTACGTAATAATAATACTCCTAAACGCGCAAAGGGTAGTCAAAAAATATCCCACGGGAATATACTCTTAAGATAAAGAGCATTAGATATGAAACCTATTAAATGTTATGGTCTATCCGTTCGCCAAATTTCTTTGATAACCGTTTAGCCGTTGAAACGTGTAGGTACACACACTGTAACACCTTTATAATATATTATAAATATTACGTTATTTATGTACCTGTAGATATTTAGATGAAACGAAAATTACAAATATTTATATTGATTATAAATAGTAACTAATTATAGAAGAATTATAATATATTTAGAAGTTTTTATAAAACGTAATTACCTCATCAACGCAGATCTAGCAGTTACATAACTTTGTGAGTTGAGTGGAAGTCTAACTTTACCTAATTACGAAAATAATTTCACTGACAAAAGTCTACGGTTTCTCTGATTGAAAATCCACTGTTTATCTTAGAATGATAAAAGATTCTTGGATAGGTCACAGGTACAGAGTATTTTAATAAAGGGAATATTTCTTTAGTCTTTAATTGAACTCAAAAGTGCGCTGATTATTACCGCAATCAATAAAAAATCCACAAGCCAAGAGTTAATTTATTATTCATAATTATATTTATTTTAAAACGCCAATCATATTTTTTAAAGACTTGTTGACTTAAAATATTTTATTTTACTTATTTATTCAATTATTATCATATTTCACTGACGCGTCAAATGTGATGTTATAATTAACACTTAAAATATACCATAACAATTTTTTTTTTTTAAATATTTTATAAGTCCAGACCTTTTTCAGTAATCATTTGGGCCGCTTTAACAAATTTTGCCAGGTTTCAGCCAAATATTCTCCGACAGTGTTTTAACATAAAATAATATTAAAATAATCGAAATAGAGTACACGGCAGTGAAACTCTCATCTCACAATAATCCAGACATACAGACAAGATTTTCTTCCATTCATCCACGAACACGTCACAATCAGGTTAAGATTATGAGTCATCATCATCATTATCATCATTTCAGCCGAAAAACGTCCACTGCTGGACATTGGCCACCCCCAAGTGTCGTCACAATGAACGGTACTGTGCGTCTCGGATTCATCGGACTCCCGCAACCGTTACCAAGTCATCGGTCCACCTTGTAGGAAGCCTTCCAATGCTACGTCTTCCGGGACGTGGTCGCCATTCCAGAACCTTAGATTATGAGTACCTAAACTTAATCCCCCGGTCATTATTTTCACCACCTGCCATATGAAAAATGAAATTAAATATTTCAACACAAAATAAAAACCGTAACTAAAACATTCAATTTCAAAGCGACACTTCGGGGTGTATAATGTGTCTGGAGCTCTAAGTGTCAGTTTAAGTGTCACAGTAAAGTGTCAGACACAGAGTTACACCCCAGCCCCTTATCTCTAGATGGTTCAAGAGTATCGAAGGGATCCCAGTCAGTTTTTTAATTGAAGTTTTTCATGTTTCTTTTGTGAGTGCTATTGTGAGTTTTTTTTATATCCGTTTCTTCTTTTTTATTGTATATTCTGGTTTTATTTTAAGGGTGTTCGTCTGATAGTAAGTTTTAATTGGATATACGTAGGTACTTACTATTGAAACCAAAGAAGGAAATGCAGTTGGTTTTTTGTCAGTAAAAGTCTGACACTATCTCCCGCTCCGCCGAAGAGCGCAATTTGTCCTAAGATGATTTTCCCACCAAAAAAAAAACAAAGGTACTAACTATGAGATATAGGGCATAAATTACTGCCTTTTTAAATGCGACTACAAAGAAAAAACAACGTAGGTAGGGAATGCCTCTCAATAAAATAAAATGTAACAGTTATAAAACTTTCACTTTTAGCTGTCCTAGCAAAGTGGGAAAGTCTAATAGTCTAGTAGTCTATACAATTGTTTGACTGTATTTTTCATTGAAAAAAAAAACTGTAATCAAGTAATAAAACATACTATCAAAGATGTAAATTACACCTTTTCTAGTGAACTGCGGGTTTTTTTATTTTAATACGGTAAGTTCTCAGAAATATACTACATTCACTACACCATACTCTACCCAAACTACTGAAATTTTGTTAAACATATAGTTTAGTTACCTAAAACTTATTGTCTTGGTTATGAATTGAAAGAGACTGGACCCCACAACACAGCGAATCCTAGTGTGGGATTCAGGGCTTCACCTACGTTTGAAAAAAAATATATTTAGTGTCTCATTGACAATAAATAATTTTTATTTTATTTTAAAAAATATTTAAATTTATTATCAACGATTATAATAAAGGTGAAAAGTTTGAAAAACCAATAGAAGAGCAATATGTTGGTTATATATTTCAACATTCACAATAATATAGCAATTTCACCTTGATTATAACTTTATTTCAATTCAAAGACAGTTTAGTGAAATGGTGACTAATCGGGTCTTAGGCATTATCTCGAACGACTTATTTTCTTTATTACTAAAGTGTACCTTATTTACAATATTCTTAGAATATAACCAAAGACATCCTTCAGGATTTCTGATTTCAACAATCTTTATTCTCTAAAGATTAAACAATAATTATCTTTTTCTTTCTTTTATAAATTTTAAAGCTTTTGGTCACAATAAGACCATACTAACCTCATCGTACACACTATTACAGACATACAAATATGTCGAAAGCCTTACTTACGATCTTTCGCTCCAGACCTTGGTACAGGCCATGTTCCGGAGCGAGGACGAGTGGCAGAAGGCCGCCTCCTTCTGCGAAGCAGTAATGCTAGCAAACGAGGAGGCCACGAGGCAGTGATCCCCGCGCTCCAGCCGCCGGGATTCCGATCCCGATTTCCGGCCACAGAAGGCGCGGGTCGGCGAGCAATGGGTAGCTCGCCGTTCGACCGTTTGGTAACCGTCCGGAACGAGCCCAAGTCGTCGACGGCGCAGTGTTCCACGCGCGCCTCAAGGAGATGTCAGCAACCGCAGGGTTGAAGGCTACCGGGGCCAAGGGTCTGATTCTGAAAGGAAGACTCACCCAGGAGCAGGGGATGTAATTGGATGATTTAGCCACCGAAAAAAAAAAACACCACTAGGGACTGACGCTGAATACCACACCTTGAACCACTTAGGATTAGACAAGAACGCATCATCGGCAGCTTGACTTACGACCATTACGCAATCACGTTTGCAACCGTTCAACCAACACAAGCAATCAAAATCACTCACACTACTCAAACAACCGCAACAGCTATCAATATCAACGTGCAAAAATGATAATCGTTCATATGTTCAGAGCATAATGTTAGAACATAATTGAAATGCAAAGTGCGATGTTGCTCGCTACGTAATTACAATGTACCGTGCGAACGGTCGCTTTGACAAACTGTTACGCAATTAGTAGCAGTTGCGCATTATGTAATAAGCCTGCGGGTGGTCGCTTCCGTGGGGGAATGCTGATTGTAAAGGACCAGGGTGAGGAGCTTGAGCGTTGCTGAGGCGGGCGAGAACTGTAATTATGAAAACGCCGTTTGCATCGATACTGTGGTGACTATGACAGGCATTTAAAGGGACGTTTGGCGACAAGCGACTTGCTGAGCACCTATAACCCATGGAGACAAATTGCCAGTAAAAATTGCAATTACAAATGTTTGTAACCTACCGTGTATCTGACCGGCTGGTTACGAACATTACAGAACTTTCGTTTCTCGCCAAATGGATCATTAATGTCAATTTCAAGGCGTTCGTGGTGCGAGTCCCGAACACTTTCTTGTCCCTCATGCTAAAGGAAGTCTTTTGGCCGCAAGGCGTGGTGTTCCATCGCTTCCGGGACAGGTGCCACAGAATAGCATAAAGTGAACATAGTGCAATGTGAAGTGTTACTAACATAGTCCTAAGTCTTAAATTGTATTTACTTTATATATGTTAGTCTGTAAGGTATGTATCTATGGGCCAAGATGCCTGATAATAAATGATTTATTATTCATTATTATTATTAAACAAGCCATCTATCAAAACGTTTACGGCCTGAGCGATCGTTAACTGTTATAATCTAAAGAAACACGTCTACTCCCTAGCCCCTATTCTCGCTACAACAACTCGCGCCCGCACCCGCCTTAGTAACACGTTTGTTCACTCAGGACAAGGCCTAAGTCGACTCAGTTTTGAAAGAGAAGTGATGAGATAGTAGCTATCGTCGGATAATGTATTGTACAGTGCTAGTCTATGTAGATTGGATGCAGAAAATAGGGATGAACTGAGAAGAAAATGACATTGAATAATGTACGCGACCGCTAATCGGCAAACGTATGGTAGGGTGGCTTTAAGCTTGGTGGAGGGGTGATGGTAGCTGGTGGTGATGCTTAATGAGTAACCGAGTATCGGATAGTATATATGACAGTTCGATATTTACTCTCAACAAAGATAGCGTGGGATTTGAGAGACCCACGGGGGTCAGACGTGGCATGGATTAGTTTGACAAAGAGCATGATTTAGTTTTGCGTTGCGCGAATTTATAACACAGATTACTCTCAAGTATATTCAACTGCAATAAACCAACATTCAAAAGACTAATCGTTAAAACTATAAACAAAGGCTTGCAATTAATCTTCATAATTCAATTTATTTTGTTAACTACTTTTGCTAATTTTTGTTCCAAATTTAAATTGAAGCAATATTGTATCGCGAGTTTTTATTGAACGTTTTTTATTTTAGTCCGTGTCCATGTTATATAGTCATAGTGATTTATTGGTAAAGGATTCTGACAAGTCATATACAGAATGTTACATTATACTTAGTCAACAAATGATTACATAACAATGTCAAACAAATAAAAGAAAATACAAGGGAACAAATAAATCGAAGTCAAATCACAAATTAAAATGAAAACAATCCTATTAAAAATCACAATAATTTTCAGTATATTTATCCTAGTTACAAAGGGCATCCTGTTATTAGCCATAGGTTACTGTAAAGTACTTACTCTGTAACATACTTTGTGTATCGCTGTTGGTTACCCAAAAAAAAGAGTAACTCATAGTCCAGGGATGGCGCACCTTTATTGATGACTGTGCCATTACAAATATTTTTTTGATGATTTATTGAAAAAAACAAAACTATACGCTATTCACTTAGTATTTAACTTTTTTGCATCCCAAAATTCGTAAAGCAGTAATTATGTCAACAGCGCTATGTATATTTTATATTAGTGACAACCAGTGTGATTCCTAATGTTGCAAATTATCTAGATGATAAGTATTTATTGTTACGACTAATTTTATTGACAAGCGTACCATAAATTTGCCATCCCTGTTGTATTCTTCAACAATATCTGCGGTTTTAACCGACTTCAAAAAGGAGGAGGTTATATGATTTTGATTTCAAAACAGCCATAAGCTAAGCTAGTGTTGCAAAGACTGAAAATTAATTGATATAAAAACCAATCGCCAATCATGAATATGTGTAGCAATCGAGAACAAGTAACTCAACTAAACACTGATTATAATTATCCAACCATCAATCAACCATTCGCATGCAAAAATAAACAACTCAAGGCCCAGGCAGACTTATCTGTTCCAATTACCTGTCACATCCAAAGGTCATATACAAAGCTCTTTATGACCTTTACGTAAAGGTCCAGGTACATACGCTAAGTCTCTCCAGACTCATTTTTGTCACGGACGGTAAACGACAACACGCTTCCAAATTACACCTGGGCTTTGCGTCGTAGAAATGTTGCCAGTCCAGAAATTGAAGCATGTTGCTGTTATATTTACATTAAATTTATAGCGGAGTGAAATTGCCAATTTATGCTGGTGTTGCCATGTTTGTGTGTTTTAGTTAGGTAATATATATATAAAATAATGGGGAATTTCGAAAGGAACTTATTAATTATTGTCTACTATTGTCATCTACTTTTCAGCGATGTTAAACTAGTAGATATTTTTTAATTAATTTCATTTTTCCCTCATCCCAGGCCAGAACCACGCAGGGGCCAGCCCAGCCCCCCTAGCCAAGTTACGATCGTTTCGTTTGCGTCAAATTCCTCGAGTAGGCCACGCCTTCGATTCCTTTGTTCTGACGTCATCGCAATGCTCAGTCACGTGGTCACAACAAAGGAATCGGAAGCGTGGCCTACTCGAGGCGTTCGACCCAAATGAAACGATCGGAACTTGGCTAGGGGGGCAGTATTCAATTACGGCAATGCCGTCCACCGATGAAGTCATGGCACTCTTACGTGACATCTTTTCTTCTTTTCTTTAAAAAAAAAAACATTGCCCCATTCTAAGAATTACTTCTGTATCGTGAGTGCGTTCACAAACAAGGCTTATGACGCAACATAGCATGGTCTGCAGTGATTTCCATTACAAATGATTCTCGACAACACTTTAATTAAAAAAAAAAAATTCAGCCAAATGTGTAAGCCTGGTCAATCGTCGGTAGAAAAACAGATCAAGTAGTGAGAAGACGATTTCATTCATCGCTCTATTTGTTAGCGGGGAAGATTTTATTGTTATATCTCTTGAATCACTATAAATAGCACTAATCTTGTGATGGACAAGATTGTATAAAATTGGGAGTTAGGGAGCTTTTGCATCTGGCGTTACGTGTTTACACATAAAGGGTTCCTATTGCCTTACTATTTATAAAAGGATTACTATGTGACTACGCTGTGGCTGATACGATGACGTCACGCCGTAACGTCGTCACGAGACTTTGTGGCAGATAACCTATATTAAACTAACTCTAACTAGAGAAGTGACTTTTTATCTAGGAAAACATGGCTTTTATAGCAACTGTCAGTAATTCCTGAATGTAAACTGACATGATTGAGAGCAGTGGTGGCCGAGTGGTAACGGCCCCGACTTACGAGTTGTAGGTCGCGGGTTCAAAGCCCGCCAGGCGCATTACTTTGTGTAATTTATTTCATCACCACTGCTCTCTAAACGGTGAAGGAAAACATCGTGAGGAAACCGGCATGTCCTAGAACCAAAAATTCAAAGACATGTGACATCCACCAACCCGCACTGGGCCCGCGTGGTGGATTACGGCCCATTCCCTCTCCTAGAGAGGAGGCCTGAGTCCCAGCAGTGGGAACATTAAAAAGGCCGACTATGCTATGCTAAACTGACATGCTCTTTCATTTTGTCGTAGACATGAAATCTGGAATTGAAGATATCACAGGCTAAATTAAGCACCCTAAATTTAGACTTTCATATCTTCAATTTAAAATTTAGTATAATTATTATGTCAATATAAGCCTACAAATTTTGAAAATGAATTCTTGAACGAACGACAAGATATCATGTCATTGACAATTCAATGGGTCCCCAGAACAAAATCTTATGGAATAATAAAACGAAATATATTTTATTACGTAATCATATTGTACATACTAAAAACTATAGGGCAGTACTTTTTTTTATTAAATATCCTTTTACTTATTGAAATTACCAATCGAATACTATCATATTATTGTTTGAAATACACAGTACTTCAGAACCTTATACCGTAAATCGATAATTTTTCATATATAATTTTGCTTTTGAGATCCGTCGAATTATGAATAAACGATTTATGTTGTCATTATTGCAAGACTTGATTAAAATTTTAAGAGCTATTGTGGTTTATTTAATTATACTCAATTATTATTATTCCTATACTGTTCAGAAAAAAAAAAGATTTTTTTTTACATTTATTATAATTCATAAATTTAAATATAATTCAATAGAAGGAAATACAAAAAAGGTTCACATTTTGTGTTTTCGAATTCAAAAACATGTGGACACCACTGGTATTGAAAGTAACGAAAACATAACATTAATTTATCAAATTAACTTTTATTATAATTTATTTTGTTTTTAATCTTAATCATAACTGGCCAAAAGTTACGAATTTTTTTTTTCATCATTAAAACTATTATTTTGCCGTTCTTTTGACTCTCTGAAAACTGTGATCGCGATAGACCCTCTTTTGTCGTCTGTTATAATTATAGCGATTTATATCGCACCTCTATTTTTCTTTGCTTATAAAAAGTACGATAATTATAAAGGATGTCAGTTTTTTTAAATGACACTCATATTATAAAGCCAAAAGTTTGAAACTATATGTGTGTGTGTATATCTTTGTTACTCCTTGACGTTCAAACTGCTGAACTGATTTGAATAAAAGGAACACAGGCCGTGTTCTGGAATAAGACACAGGATGCTTCGTATTTCGGGAGTAAGTTCCCTTGGGTAAATTTTCTACTTTCTTTTGGGCGAAGCCGCTGGCAGCTATAACAGTATTGCTATATTGTTACGGTGTAACTAGGGTTGGCAACTTTCATTGGGAGAAATAGAGTATATCTCATCTCAAAAAGCTAAATAAAGAGTACGGATAAAAAACAATAATTATCACTCATTTAAAAAAAAAAAAAAAACAATTCTTTTGGTACTTTTTGCAACACTAACAAATTTTCATTGTTTTTAAAAGAATTGTATGAGTCCAAACATTCTAACTCTAAGTTTACATAGATTAGAAGCTCACTTTTTTTATTAAACTCTGTTCTTCTCTTGCCGCCACTTCACATTCATGAAAATAGTTGACTTTATTTGGTCACGATTATAGGAATGCATCATAAATACGTGACTAGTATAGTAAACATTGTGTAAAAAAGAGTATTTTAGCGTCCTCTGTTAGTGTTATAGTTTATAGAGTATACCTACATGATATAGAGTTCAATACTCTATTTTAGAGTACAGTTGGTAACCCTAGGTATAACTGACACAATGATGTCACGGCTTCGCTCGCCTAACGCTTTCATAGCGGTTACCCGCTTTAATATCTACTTGTATGTTATGTTATCGTCCTGGCAGTTTACATCGAACTCAATTTTTCTACCTGTCTGTCTTTTGGTCGCAAGCAATACTGCTCAGTATGAGGTCTTAATTTTGATTCCCAGGTCAGTCAATGTTGTTCGGTTTTTCCATCTGGAATTTAACCCATAATTATGCCTGGCCTATCAGCTTTCAATGCGAAAAATAACCGGTTTCTTGTGGGCTCGCTCGTTCCATTGTAGATATCATTCATTGTCCACCATGAGGAAAAATATTACAGTTAAGATGAGGCTCACCACGAATAAAAAATATTGAAATTCTTAATAGCATTGGAGTCTTGTTCCTAGTTGACGTCAGTAGGATGGCCCCCATAGTAAAGGATATAACATAATTGGTCGGAGTATAAAAGTGCACACATGTTTTTTTTTACGGGTGGGTAAATCATCTAATGACGTCCTCCGCCCTTGGGCGGAGCGTGAGGGCGTGTCAGACTTTTACTGACTAAAAACCCACTCCTGTTCTTTCTTTGCCATTATTCAAGGGCCCCGGGGATCTCTTTCACATCACCCATGACCCCAGTAGGCTTCGACCCTGCTGGGCCTCTACGGTTGCTGATATCTCCTTGAGGCGCGCGTGGAACACTAAGCGCCGTTGACGGCTTGGGCTCGGTCCAAACGGTCGGACGGCGAGCTACCTATTGCTCGGCGTCCGCAAGCCCGTGCCTACGGGGGCCAGAAATCGGGATCGGAATCCTGGCGTGCGGCTGCCTCCTTTGCTAGCATTACTGCTTCACAGAAGGAGGCGACCGCCTGCCACTCCTCCTCGAAAGTACGCACATGTGAATTTCACTTCCTGTTTGACGCTTTGACGAGTTCAGATATTTTGTAATTGTATTTTGGTTTTAATTATAAATTGAAATGATTATTATTTTCGGAACATTAATATTGAACTGATGAACTATTCCTAACACGTGTAACTTGAGTTCGTCACAAAAACAATATTCACGGATTCGTACAAAATTTCTTCCTGGAAATTTGCCTTTTATAATTTTAAGAACACGCTCTTTATTAAAATATTCAACGCAAAATTAAAATCAGCCGTACATTAATAATTATGCAAACAGTGAAAATAATTGCTCGGTATATTTTTATCTTTTAAATATGTTGTACGATGTCTTTGCTGGGGAAAAATAAATAAATTGTATTATTATAATTAAGTTTTCTGTGCATGACGTATTAATTTTGGTTTCATTTAAGTAACGTTTAAGAGTTTATAGGATCATAATTATATACAAACTCGTACATATTTATATTTTCATGTATAAACATAATTTATATTGCCATTTCGTAGAAATTTCCATACGATTTAATGAGTTTTCTGCGGCTATATAATTTATTTTAGCTGAGTAACTTACCCAAAGCGTAAGTAAACATTTGTTTTTATTAAAACAAGACAACGATAAAGAAGTAACTGGATGAGAGTTATCAATAATTTGAATAAATGAAGTGCTCTTATAGAGGCAGTAATACATTGCAGTAGCCTTATAATGATGGTAATGAAGATGAAAAGAGTGAATGTTAGAGTGACGGTAGACAGGAAAACGAAAAAAAAAACCGGCCAAGTATGAGTCACACTCGCGCACGAAAGGTTCTGTACCGTTCGTAACAAAAACGACAAAAAAAAAGTCATTTTTTTTGTATGGGATCCCCACTTCCATATTTATTTTATTCTATTTTTAGTATATTTATTTGTTAATTCTATTTTTAATTCGTTATTTTAGCCCAGTAGGCTTCGACCCTGCTGGGCCCCTACGGTTGCTGACATCTCCTTGGCGCACATGTAACACTACGCGCAGACGACGACTTGGGCTCGGTCCGGACGGTTACCGGACGATCGGACGGCGAGCCACCCATTGCTCGCCGCCCGCAAGCTCGCGCCTACGGTGGCCAGAAATCGGGATCGGAATCCCGGTGGCGGTTGGGGCGTGAAGACCTTTGCCTCACGCGTTCGGCCACCTCTTTTGCTAGCATTACTGCTTCGCAGAAGGAGGCCACTCCTCCTCGCTCCATGGCCTGTACCAAGGCCCGGCGCGAGAGATCGCTGCCGCCGATCGCCTCCACGAGGACACGGCAGTGTTTTGCCCAGGCGGGGCACACTTCTACCGTATGCTCCACCGTGTCCTCCGGGTGGTCCACACAATGGTGGCACCCGGGCGTTTCCGCTGCAGGGACCTCCCGAGCTTACCATGTACGGTGAGGACCTGCATCATGCGGAAGGTAAGAACGCCTTGAGGGCTTTCTTTGTTTTTTTATTTATTGTTATAGTGGCAACAGAAATACATCTGTAAAAATTCCAACTGTCTAGCTGTAATAGTTCAAGTGATACAGGCTGGTGACAGACGGACAGACCGACAGACTGACAGACAGACGGACGGACAGCGGAGTCTTAGTAATAGGATCCCGTTTTACCCCTGGGTTACGGAACTCTAAAAAGATAACAAGGCAGAAAGTTGATGGAAAAAAGAGAACAGAAGAAGAAAACGTGTTGTACCCGACCCAAGTAGTAACATACAAGGCAGGATGATGATGATGATGATAATTCATAGACAGTAAAGTAAATATTTATTGGATTGGTTTATCTTCTTGTCGTTTGATGGCTACGTTTATTAGAGGTATTGTTCATATTGTCAACGGTGTTGGTGAAGTCAGAACGTGGTACAATAAGATTTATTAAAATCAAAAAGTGTTCCTTTATCCTTGTCTAATGACAAGAAGAGAAGACAAGAGAAATTAAAATATTTTATCAAGTAACACAATAATAAAAGAAGAAGAAGACTTAAATTTTAAACTGTAAAAGATAACATACTTAAATTAAATAAAACATTGCAGACCAAAATTTGTTGGACACTCCAGAAAATAGGATATCAGAAACTGAAAATAACAGTTGAAACAGAAAAATAGCGCTCGCAATTAATCTTTTAATAATAATACCTTATGTAAGTAAAATAGGTTATACGTCTTTGCAACCTCGAAAGTCATAGAAAACACGATCCTTTTGCGATCGCGCCTTTCAATCTTACGTACAGCTAAAAGCTTAAAAATACAAAGTAACTCCACATTTCCCGTGATATTCCCCCGGTATTGCGGCACTAACGCGTTGGAAAAGATCACAGGTAACAGGTTTCTAGGCCATCGCTCGCGAACAACACAATAATATCGCGGTTGACTTTTACTACTTGCGTTGACAAGCGTGCTTTACACTTTACGATTCTATTTTATTCAGTAACTCGGTGTCATGGAGATATGGAATTATTAGATATTTGAAAATGTTGATAGTTACCTAAGTCTCCATCCAGTTTTGAATGCACAGAAACTTTTAAAGTAAGTATCATATTTCGACTGCAGGAGTTTTTTTTTATTGTTGATAGGTTCGTACTTAACCGCTATCTCACCTGATGGTTAGCGACAATGCGGTCGACGATGGAGCGCACTTACCTAGAAGTAACTTCACTCTTTACTTAAAGAAAGTTGAAATTGTTTTAATATCTATAGTAATTGCCGTAATGCCAACAAATGAAGATCGTGACAATAATTTTGAGTATGTTGGCAAGAGTAGAGGAAGAAAAGACAAACGAAAGATAGATATTATGAATGATGGTTACTAACAAGGAAGTAAAAACAAAGATGATAGCTGCAGATAGAAATGTACAGAAGAAGAAGACACATTTGAAAAAGGACGGAATGATGATCAAACAAAATCGTCAGTTAAACATGGAGCATAGAATCATTTATATCCCTTCGTCATACTACCTTCACTACATTGGCTTTCCAAGCAATGTCTGAAACTTGCTCTCTCATAGAGAATTCATAAAGAAATGTCTATCATACATCTAAAAAACTTGCCAATAATCCGTACTAAGTCACGCATTCTATTTACAGAGTTACCAACTTCGACACGAGAATATCTTTTCACAAAATTCCAACACCTTTACACACGATTAGGTGCCAGCCGAACCCAACAATGACCCATATCATTTGTATTATATAAACACACAATTACCAGCAACGTTTCTTTGTTACGTTGGAACTATTTACGCTATTTACCTCAGTATCTGGGTTATCGAGCTCCTTGCATACAATACAACGTCAGACTGTCCCCTCCCTTCCGATCCCGTGCCTTTGTATTGACAACAGGTACATTGAATATTATGTTCAGTCACAATTTGCATAAAGCAATTTATAACAGGCATTGTATTGGTTGCGATTAATATCGTTTGTGTAGTGTTACGATTTATTAGATTTTCTTTGTATAGGAATGTATTAAGTATAGTTTGGTAGAGTTACTCTGCAGTGTTTTCGGCTGCCTCGTCAAGTTTTTCGTTATAGCAAAATTCTGCAGTAACTGTATTGATTGATCATATAAAAGTTGTTTTAGTACCATACGCGGAGAGGATTGACAATCAATGTTACTTTACTGCATCGATAAAATTTCTTGTTGAATAAAAAGGTACTTTCTAAACATTTGATGACATATTTGTGAAGAATTATTTTGCCTGATTGTATTTATGCAAGTGTCTTTGTGATAGACGTTGTATACCTACGGTTCATTTGCTTTTAAAAACATTTAATAAAGTTGGAAACTTTATCAAAAAGAACATGTGAAAGAGTTTCAGAACTGATTAAAGTGGCTGCCAATTTGACGTCAGTATGACATCCATAAACGACACGATACTGTACGATGGATGCGAGACGCACAGCACCGGTCATTATGGCGACATTTGGGGGAGGCCTATGTCCAACGGTGGACATCTTTCGGCTGAAATGATGATGATGATGATCATATCCATATCCTGTCTCTTTTCTATACTATCTTGTTACAATCCTAGCTTTTTCTCAATGCCTTTGTTAACATTTTAAGTATTTTGCCTAGAGGGGTACTGTCACACTTCCACTACTCTTGTTTATAGTACTCTACATCACAAGACCTGCCGCTAAGATGGAGATTACTACAGTGCGCCTCTTGAACTCTTTTCCACACTTCCTACTCAACCTTTTTATGAATGTCTTCAACAAGAAAATTGAAGAGTATTTTATTTTACAATAACATCAATACATATACCTATATGTATAATATTGACTGGCCTGTTGGTCTAGTAGTTAGTGGCCCCGACTGCTATGTCGGAGGCCCTGGGTTCGATTCCCACCCAGGACAAATGTTTGTGTGATGAGCACGATCATTTGTTCTGTGTCTGGGTGTAATTTATCTATAATATGTATGTATTTAAAAATATATAAGTATGTTTATCAGTTGTCTAGTACTCATAACACAAGCTCTGCTTAGCTTGAGACTAGACGGCGTTGTGTGATAGTTGTGGAATATTATATTATTATTAATATACATAGATATATTTATGTATTATTTTATTTATATTATGTTTTTTTTTACACACTAGATTCTACTGTCAATTAAGATGTGGTTTGCAGAAGAAGAAATTCAACTTTAACATTCAACGTTAAGCTCGCATATTACTTGATCTCTAAAATTACCTTTGTACGCTATAAGATAGATAGACAAAGCATTTATTTGCCACAACCCAAACACCAAAACACAATTAAGTTGTGTCTGTTGCTGTTTTTGGTGTTTAATAAAGGATTCAATAATTGGAATCACAATTTTATAAAGGTTGAAACACGTATAATTTTAAGTCGCGGTTTACTGGTGAACTGCTGTTGACATAGCAAAAATGAAAAAAAATATAGTTCGGTTTCATAGAAAAATATTTTATTAGGCGACATTTAGATTTTTTCTGCTTATTCGCATTCTTGTTGAATTTAAGTCTACCGTATAAAACAATGATTTAATTATATGTTCTCTCTTATTCCAGATGAGCACCATTATAGCCTAAAATACGATGAAACGTAAACTAACTACCAGAACACATAAACCACGAACTTAGTGAAGTGATCACGTACCAATCCGAGCATGAGGTGATAAGTGCCAAAAACAAAATGGCGATGGTTATATCGCAGACGACAAAGGCTGCTATTGGTGGATTCTTAGCTCTGATGATTCTTGGAGCTGTTCTCGTGGTTGGTGCTGCGGTGGGGTGGTTTAATCCAAGGAGAGAAGATGAGGATACTCCAGCTAAAGTGAGCGCCAGGCTGCAAGGACGGACGTCCTTTGTTACACATCGTGCCGTGAGTATTGAAGCTATTTGTAATACTACAATCGCAAGCAAATTTTCCTTAGAAGAAAAGATTAAAACTACTTACATCAAATATGGATATTGATAGAGAGTAATTGTGACCAATGGTTTTTCAGAACAACAGACTATCAACCTTGATAGAAAAAATATATATGTATACAAAAGGAGAAACTGACTGACTGACATGTACTGACTGACTGGCACAGTCGAAACTACTGGATCTAGGATCGTGAAATTTTGCACAAAGCTTCCTTTAATGACTTACGCGAGCACTAAGAACGGTTTTTTGAAAATGCAACTAAAAAAAGGGGTAAAAAGGGGGAAATTCGTATGTATGCAAATTTTTTTCCTTGGGCCCATATTCCTTAAACTTGGCATAAACAGTAACAAAAGTAAATTCGTTATTCAAAATATCTAGGATTTATAAACTTGAAACTTGGCACAAATTCTAATCAAAATGTATATTATAGACTGTCATTATTAGTTTTTTCAAAACTGCCCTCGAAATAGGGTTTAAGAGGTGTTAAAGTTTTTTTTAAATCTTTTTTACTGGCATAGTGCTAGTCATTAACGTTTGGTGTTATTAATTAAAAGTATTGACTGTTCTTTTCGAAACCACAGATAAGTTTTCTGCAAAAAATAAGATGATGAACAAGGCTAATAATGAGTTCCAAGTTTTATTATATTGTTCTGTCGTTTCGTTTGCAATGAAAACAGTCCCTGAGATAAATGAATTATTATATAAAATTATAACGAGCCAACCACGACACGCAGTCTTTCCCCTGAAAATTATGCTAATTAGCTCCATATCATTATTATTTAGTTCACAAAACTCAACAGCGCCATCTCTATTTCCATTATGAACTCGCATTTCTGACAATTTGCGTTGCACTGCGAGTTATCTAAAAACTTTTCCAATTATCTCAGTTTTCCATTTATTTTGATAAAAGGTTTATTTCACGAATGTTGACGCGGAAAAATTTAATGTTTCTGTTTAAAAAGTTTTTTTTTGATAATAAAATTTTGTCGCCTTACTTTGTTTAAGGTTAAATTGTAAAAGAAAGTTTTTGGTCTAAATTTAGGTTAACATGATGAGGTTTGTGTAATATGTGCATTCATTTTTACCTGTGACGCTTTAGAGTTTATAATCTATCTTTGTGATATTGAGACAACAATGATATTGTCTACATATTCCGATATTAAAGTTTAAAATTACATTCGGTTGTAGGTTTTCACCTAAAGCCAAATTGTCAGCCTCAAAGGAAAAAATATCACACATTCTGTTTTGTTCATTTACCAAACCGCGTCAAATGATTATGTTTTCCCAAGGTTAACGAATAACAAAAACAAAGAGCTGCAAACACAAAGAGAGGATATAAAACAGAGGGAGAGGGAGTGACGGATGCGCAGTCATTTACGAGTAAGCCCTCAAAATCCTCTAACAAAAACATGTCAGAGCATTCCCCAGATTTTTTCAAAACAACATTCCGTTTTCACAATTTTTCTTTTTCCGTGCTTAGGATCGGTTGTTTTGTGCAAAAATGTATGGCAGCAAGGTTGTAAACCACAGAGTAGCGGGAATGTTATTAAAATCCTGCCGTAGAAATGCGATACCTTTGAGGTCTCCTAACACGGACTTTATTTTGCTTAAAAAGAGGCTATCACTATCTGTTAAGAAATAATTTTGAAAAAAAAAAAAAAATATTAAATGACTCGTCAGGCTCTGTGTGGAACCAGCGAATGTTTTGGCCTTTTACTGAATTCAAATTCATAATTTTATTAATTTTGTGAACACATGGTACAACGATCTTATATAAAATGTTTGATCTATCCCACGTTCCGCCAAAAGGAATATAAAATAAAGATGCTAATGTCAATATCATCAGAATTAAATTAATTAGTTGGCCGCTCTAAGCTGTGGGATTTAAAAACAGCCGTCAATTTTGTTGTGGTGTAAAGTTGTGAGCACAAAATATGAAAAAACTCGTATATCACAATAATATTATAATATAAATGTGAAAGTTTGTATGTGTGAGAGCTTGTATGTTTGTTACTCCTTCACGCTCAAACGGCTGAACGGATTGGATAAAAATTCGTGCGCGGGTAGATCAAAATTCCAGGATACATGATAATTTTTACTTTGGTAGAATGTTCCATTGGGATTAATTAAATACTTTCATACAGGCGAAACCGCTGGTACAAGCTAGTTATGAAGAGAAATAAAATAATGAATTACATACAATGTAATGCATTGAGACGAGTCTGTTGGCGGAGGAACAAAATCCTAAATCCTTGAAAATATATTTCCGGGAACTTTTGATCCTGAATAGGTTATTAACCCTCTTGTACATCCGTAACAGGGCTCTCAATTCAGCAAACTCAATTTCCCACAAAAACACTTGAACAAGCCTTTTGGCACAGACGTCACCTAATTACGACCACACGAAATTCATTAAAATACCTCTTGTACTCACAAAACATTCACGATCCCGTTATGCGACCGTGGGCCCGCGTGAACGTAGGTCGACCAATTTCATAGATTGTACAGAAGATAGCGCAAGCGAAACCCCTTCCTCGACCGTGCTCACATTTAAAAAGTTAAATTTTACCCGACACCCGCAAAATGGTGGAACGTTTTCAAATAAAAACAAACGTTAATTAACATAAAACACAAGAGTTTTAAAATTTTGTACCAGAACACGTATTGACGGTGGCATAATTTGATTTTATTTTTGTTTAATCTGAGATTTGAGGTGTATGTTCAATTTTGAACGAAAAATTGGATTGTATTTTGCAAATCCGAAATTGTAATTAGATTTTTGGAAAGTAAACTGATATTTCAATGATTGTACGATGAGGCTTTTGTTTATCTATAAAATACTGAGACAATTGTTTTATGAAACATTTTATATGATTGAAGTAAGCTTTGATTCCATTAATGCGTAACGATAATACGAGTATAAATGCTAAATACACATTACGCAACTCCATTACATTTATCCAGCAGAAATGCGCGTAATATCTATTCAAATAAACTAAAAATTGTTGTTCGCTTAGATGTTCGCATGGATTCGTTTATGTGCTTTTAAGGCATAACACTTCCCATATAATTTTATAGTTTGATATGGGTTCGTTTTGCACAAGCATTTTACTGCTCTCAAAATAACTGGGTTATATTCTGGCGCATTCTACATACGCATACTTAAATTATGTATGTATTGCTCAACCTATTTTCCTAAAGGGCACGTTTTCCTTGATTTATATAAATTTCCTCTGATACGAGCACTCCTTGAAGCATCTTCACCTAAAATGCAAAAACGCTTCCATTTTTCAAGAACCCAAATAGGAGTTGAGCAACAAACATTTTATCCCGTATCCCGCCCGAAGTAAAAAGCTGATACAACTCAAAACTCATACAAATTGTATCGAAATGAGATGTATAAGTGTATATATTATACCAAGGTTTAGCTGATAAAACAGCGGGTATATTGGTATTGTCCGTCAGGGGTCTGGGTTTGTAGCCAGTTCAATAGATTTCGAAAGAGCCAGAATGTAGGAGAGTCAAGTCACGCCCTGGAGCACTCGGTTCGAGCATAGTAAGGTACAGTCGCAACGATACGTATAAATAATTCATACGAATAGATAGGAGTCGATATTGAAACAATCCGCTTTCGTATATTCTTTTTAGGGAGCACCTCTTAAGGCGAAGCTCTATAGTGTATCATTTATAATCATGCAAATAGGATTTGGGTGGATTTAAAAATTATGTTGCTTTTATTCGTAAACGTTTTCGGTACGAGGAATAGAGCAAAGTAAATTGCACGAAGTCTAAATCCGGGTATTAAATAAATATATGTAGATTTTGTACTTGTTATCATTTGTTGTTTTAGTGTTATTGTGTTTGTAAGTATACCTTTTTGGATGAAAGAATTCCGATTTCATTTTTGAAATTGTAAACAATTCAATTTATTAAATAGTGTGTTTGCACAAGTTATTGATCGTAATAGTACTGGAGTTATAGGAATGAAAATCACTATTGTCGGTCGTTATAGTACATTTTGATACAAGTGCAGAAAGTTTGTCATTGCGACCGCGAGCCGTAGGCGAGTGCCGGAGCCGAGGGCTGCAGTGACAAATTTGCACGTGTATCAAATGACTTTTTTCAATACACTTACGAAAAAATTAATAAACGGGGGTTGACCGGCGACTCCTGGGGGTCGACGTGCGCCCAGCCTGATATAATAACGGTGAGAGATGTCGTGCGGTGTTCCGCAGGGATCGGTACTAGGACCGCCCTTGTGGAACATCGGCTACGTCTACGTGCTGCGCGGCGACCTCCCTGACGGGGTCAGCGTGGTCTGCTACGCAGACGACACGCTGGTCCTGGCTCAGGGAGAGTCGTACCAGGCGGCGGTCGAATTAGCGACACGCGAGGTTGCGATAGTCGTTGATAGGATCCAGCAGTTGGGACTCGAGGTGGCGCTACACAAGTCCGAGGCCATGTGTTTTCACGGCCCTCGGAGCGCGCCACCTCGGCACTCCCAATTAACGGTAGGAGGAGTTCATATCGGCGTCGGGTCGACGATGAAGTACTTGGGACTCGTCCTCGACAGCCGGTGGATTTTCGAGGAGCACTTCCGACGTCTGGCTCCCAAACTGAATCGGAACGGGGCTGCCCTCAAGCGGCTCCTGCCCAACCTCGGGGGTCCAGACTCCTCCTGCCGGAGGCTCTACGCAGGTATCGTCCAGTCCATGGCCCTTTATGGGGCGCCGGTATGGGCGCCGTCACTGCGAAAGCGACCGGCGGCCCAGCTGAACGCTTGCCAGAGGGTCATGGCCATACGGATGGTGCGGGGATACCGCACGGTTTCCCGCGAAGCGGCGAGCCTCCTTGCTGGCCAGCCACCATGGGATCTGGTGGCAAAAGGCCTTGCGCGCATGCACGATCTGCGCGTGGAGATGCAACGTCGGGGCGAAACTCCGCTCCGGGCGGACAGAGCTCCGGCGGGGTCTCATGGCGGAATGGCGACAGCGACTATCGCAACCCAGTGCTGGGCACGTCATAATTATGGCGGTAAGTTCCCTCTTTGAGGAATGGCTGGAAAGGCAACACGGCGTCCTTACCTTCCGCATGACGCAGGTCCTCACCGGACATGGTAAGTTCGGGAGGTTCCTGCACCGGACTCATGCGGAAGAAACGCCCGGGTGTCACCATTGTGTGAACCGCCCGGAGGACACGGTGGAGCACACGGTAGAGGTGTGCCCTGCTTGGGCAGAGCAACGCCGTGTCCTCGTGGGGGCGATCGGCGGCGGCGATCTCTCGCGGCGGGCTTTGGTACAGGCCATGGTCCGGAGCGAGGAGGAGTGGCAGGCGGTCGCCTCCTGCTGCGAAGCAGTAATGCTAGCAAAAGAGGCGGCCGATCGCGTGAGGCAACGGCAACGGTCCTCACGCCCCAATCGCCGCCGGGATTCCGATCCCGATTTCCGGCCATCGTAGTCGCAGGCTTGCGGACGGCGAGCAATGGGTGGCTCGCCATCCGACCGTCCGGTAACCGTCCGGACCGAGCCCAAGTCATCGACGGCGCGTGCTGTTCCACGCGCGCCTCAAGGAGATGTCAGCAACTGTAGGGGCCTAGCAGGGTCGAAGCCTACTGGGGCCAAGGGTCTGATTCTGAAAGGAAGACTCGGCCCTGGTACGAAAGACAACGAAGGAACAGGAGTGGGTTTTTAGTCAGTAAAAGTCTGACACTATCTCCCGCCCCGCCCAAGGGCGGGGGATGTCATAAGATGATTTTCCCACCGAAAAAAAAAATAGCCTGATATAATAAATGTAATAAAATTGTGGGGAGAGCACGCGCACTTTTCTGCACTAGTGCGAAAAACGGTCTATTGCGTGCCTAAAAGCGGTGGGATAAGAGCGGGTTTTCGAATAAGTGAATTGAAAGTCTTTTCTTGTTTAACATCAATAGGCGTTTAGCCACTACATCACTTCATGGTAAGCTATGATGTGGGCCCCTAAGATTTTACTGAGATCGCTTAAGTCGCGCGTGTACGACCACTCACTCTTGCCTTAAAGTTCCCAAGTTATAGTTACAAGGAAACATAAAACTCCAACAGATAATTCCACTCCTTAGTTGAAGGCAAAGTGAAAATATTCCCAACACGTTTTTTTTTCTTTTAAAGGTTCCTTTCATATAAAGAGAGAAAGATTCAGGCTTAAAATACATCATGTGACACCATATTTTTATTTAGCCAATACTTCGCCACTGCTAGGGAAAGGCCTCCCACAACTATTCCTAAGTATTCTTTTCTCGAGCCACTGCGAAAGAGCCTTTGCGATAGGCATCCAGCCCCCCTAGCCAAGTTACAACCGTTTAGTTTCGATTCTCTTTTCATTGATCGCCTCGAGTTGGCCACGCCTCCTATTTCTTTGAAGAGAATCAAAACGAAACGGTTGTAACTTGACTAGGGGGGTAGGTCATCTCGCCACCTCTTTCCACATCGGCCAAGACAACGTCATCTATTCTTAGACACCCACATTGTGGAGACTTGCCCAGAAATCAATCTGCATGTGGCTGACTCCTGTGTTACTTATTCTTGAAAAAATGGTATCATTATCAAATCCCACACTCACCCAAAAAAATAGAGACTTAAAACGTAGCAGATAAGAGATTCTGATTAAACCTTTAGATAAAATATTATTCCAATTACTGTATCGATGAAAATTACACGATATTCGATATTAAACGTTCGGTAAATTGACCCCAGGCTTGTCCTAACACAGAAATTACGAATATTGTTGACACAAAATATAATCCGCGCCACACGAATTATGGTACGCCCCTTTAATTAAAAATGACCATCCGAAAATTATCATTGACATTAAATTTTATCACAATCCTGTGTACCGTGTAGTAATAACTTTCAATTCATTTATTGTACTCATTTTGTTTGCAATATTCTACATGATGGTAAGCCATTTGGGTAAGCCATGATGTTTATGGCTCACCCAAATATTCTATCCTTGATATTAGTATTGTTCGTCGTTGAACTCCTTAGCAGTCCTGAGTTGTGCTTTACGATTACTGACAAATGCTTGCACTGACTGGATAGATCCACTCAAACCTGTGTGGTTCTTTCCTCAAAAAGATCATCTCAGACACTAACATGATGTTTGGACCATTACATGTTTGCTGTAGTTTTTTTTTTCGGGTTGGTAAATCATCTAATGATATCCCCCGCTCTTGGGCGAGGTGCGAAATAGTATCAGACTTTTACTGACTATACTCTCACTCACTCCTGTTCTTCCCCACTCACTCCTGCTTTGCCATTTTTCCAGTGCCCCCGGGATCTCTTTCGCATCACCCATGGCCCCAGTAGGCTTCGACCCTGCTGGGCCCCTACGGTTACTGATATCTCCTTGAGGCACGTGTGGAACACTGTGCGCCGGCGACGACTTGGGCTCGGTCTGGACAGTTACCGGACGATCGGACGGCGAGCTACCTATTGCTTGACGTCCGCATGCCCGCGCCTACGGTGGCCGGAAATTGGGATCGGAATCCCGGTGGCCGAGGCGTGTGCCTCGCGCGTGCCCATTGCCTCGCACGTGCATATTTGCTGTAGTGGACTTTAAAGAGACTGACCCCTGAGTTTGTTTCGATGTTTCTTCTCAAGGTAGCTAGAAAATCGCGGCCTCATCCAGTTTAATTTGACGAAAAACTTGACGCACCTTCTTTTCATTTTTTTTTTTTAAATCTATTTGCAAAATAAATATCATATATCATATTTATTATGTACCAATTATGTATGGTATTTTTGTAAATAAATTAATTGCAAAATTTTTTGGTCTGCCGTCGAATGGAGGTGCGAAGGAAATTATAAACGTTTGCTTACGTGCACGCGATCCGATAATTAAGACAATATAACGATCTGTGCTCATAATTCTTGCTAACGTGATTGTTAGATTGGTGGAAGTAGTGGGTGGTGTGAATACTAGAAAATCGTATCATGGCTTGCATGAAGTGCGATTAGGTATTTTAGGTTTTTTTTTTATAATCGTAGCTTCTATTAAACAAGTTTTAAAAAAAATTAAATGTTGATTAATTTTTAGGTTTCCGTGCCTCAAAAGGACGGGGCCCTTAGAGGATCCCTTTGTGGTCTATCTGTCGGTCTGTCAAAACTCTTTATCTTGGGAACGTACAGAAGTATCGAGTTGAAATTAAAACCATCAGGTCAATCAGGTCTGCAGTCTCTTAAAGCTGTGAAAAAAAAAACTTTTCTAGTTAAGGAAAAAAAAGACACGTCCGTTTATGTCGCAAAAAACGTGTATTTCGACACTCTCAAGGAGTGAGAGAATCCTGAAATTTGGCATGAAGCTAGGTTTCATAGCACAAATATAGGAAAAAATCGGGAAATTGCAAATTTGTAGTTACATCACAAAATAAAAATTTTTATTTGTTCGAAAAATCTTCGTAACTCAATTCGGGAACTTAACTGTTTACATAGTACAGAACCCTCAGTGCGCGAGTCCGACTTATACTCGCCCGGTTTTTATACTTACTTTTAGTAGCAGAATTTGAAACAGAAAATTATTTTACGTATCAACATTGTTCGAAATTTCCTAAAGTTACACTGGCGATATGGTTTTCTATTAAAAAGTAAACACACGAGAAAATATCGCACCACTTGGCTCCCATTACATTTTCCTTCATACCAGCTAAGCTGGGTTCTCCCACTTCCCCTTAATACCCATCCTTGAAAGGCAGCCAGGATTTAACCAACATAGGTACCTATTCGTATGCTCTCTCCTATCAACAACTTTGCACCGAGTTACATTATCCATCCATTTCATGAATATTTCTTCTTTTTTCAAGAATGTTTCTCGTTTTTTGCTTAAGAGAAAGATCTGAAAGCTTTCTGTCTAAAAGGCGGGTAGTGGCTTAATGACTACTAGTCTGATGTGTGTGAAAGGACTGAGTTGTGGAATTTATGAAGAGTTTTTTATATTTAGTTTTTTTTTTGACGATTTTTTTTTTTAGGTGGGAATACATCTAATGAAAAATCGCGCTCTTGGGCGGAGCGAGAGATGGTGTCAGACTTTTACTGACTAAAACCCACTCCTGTTCCTTCGTTGCCTTCGTCCCAGGGCCCCGAATTTCGTTTTAAGACAGAGGTTTATTTTTATTTGTACGTGTAGGTAGGTATGACGCAGTTCTGGGTATGAGGCAGTTCTGCGTCAGCAAAATTTTAAATTCTACTCAAATTTTAATGGGTAAAGACTAAGTTACTTTTCCGTAGAAGCTTATTGGCATATCATACTCAGCCTATTAAAGTTCCCACTGCTGAAACTCAGGCCACCTCTCTAGGAGAGGGATTGGACCATAATCCACCACGCGGGCCCAGTGCGGGTTGGTGAATGTCACATGTCTTCGAATTTTTGGTTCTAGGACATGCCGGTTTCCTCACGATGTTTTCCTTCACCGTTTTGAGAGCAGTGGTGATGAAATAAATTACAGAAAGTAATGTGCCTGGCTGGGTTTGAACCCGTTACCTACAAATCATAAGTCAGAGCCATTACCACTCGGCCACCGCTGCTCTATAAGAAGAGTTTTTTTTTGTGTTTCGGATTTTATTTTTATTTTTATAATTCTGCGTGGGATTTTATAATATGCATGCATACCAGCGTCCATATTTTAATATTATTTTCCATAATAATCTTGCATATATAATAAATTAATAAATTAATGTCAAACAAATACCATTAAAGGTAAAATATTTCTATACTTAAATAAAATGTTAAAGGCAAAATCACGTATATCAATACTATAATGTTACAAACAGCAACAGAAATAGGGCCTCCATTACGAAATACCGATTCCAATCACTCAGCTACACTGTGCTAATCAATACATTTGTCTAATTACGTAATTGCAGCAAAAAGAGCTTTACGTTCCCCGAAATAAGAATTACAATACAAATATCTCCGGAATAAAAAAGCTTTTCCTTTCTAGTCACCGTTTACTTACTGCCGTAGGAAAACGACTTTGCTCCTTTCAAGCTAGCAAGCTGCAATACATTTCACCATCATCATTTCAGCCGAAGGACGGCCACTGTCGGTCTTATGTTTCCCTCCCCTGTCGCCAGAACGAACGGTTCTACTCCCCTAGCCAAGTTACAACCGTTTCGTTTCGTTTCTCTTTTCGTTGATCTTCTCGAGTCGACCAACAATGGAATTTTCAGTGCTTTCCGAGATTTATTTATTTATTACAACTTCATGCAACCCTAAGTTATAAAGGCGGACTTAATTTAATGCTTTTGGCAATCTCTATTACTCAACCAAGGACGGTTGAGAGATAACAAGGCTGGTGCGTTAAAGAAGAAAGTGGTATTATGAAAAATATAGGTACAGAAGTGTATTACGTTAAATTAAACATACTATGCGTATTAAATGTAATAATAATACATTTTTTTTTAATTGGAAGGGGTTTTTCAGACAACTCTGCTGCAAATAGCAGAGTCGTCTCAAAAACCGTTTTTCACAAATGTACACACAAATACAATTTGTGTTTCTCATACAATTAATGTAGGAAATAATTCTCTTAAATCTATGATGGCTGATTGACAGATTATCTTGTACCGGATCCAACAAACGTCCTGTCAACTGTGAATGCTAAACCATCCAATAAAAATTACAACAAAATCAGTTTAGTTCAACAGAAGGAGTATATGTATACAAGCGGTCCTGACAGACGTCATCCTAGTTTGAAGCAAATAAATTAACCAAATTTATAATTCCATAAACCATTATCTTTTGAAAACTCAAAACATATTGCGCATTGCCTACCAGCTGTTTATTCAGATCCTACTTCAGCATCAGACACTGTCTGTCTTTCAACAATACAAGAACTTCTGTCTGAAAAACTTCCTGCTTTGTTGGAATTGAGCACAATCAGACGCAGTGGAAAGCAACTTATTCAGCTGGTTTTGTTGGGAGTGTAAATTTTAAGGCTTAAAGAAAATTATTATCTAAAAAAGCTTTTATACAACACTAACTTTTAACACCGCCCATATACATAAAATATAACCTATTGCACTCAAAAATAAAGCAGATAACAACAGTGAAAAAAAAAATCGCAATCAGACTAGTACTTACAGAAATTACTTCCTACAAAACAAAAAAAAAAATGGGCAAGTGTGAGTCGGACTCGCGCACTGAGAGTTCCGTAAAAACTTACCTATGAAAATAGTTAATTTCCCGAATTAAAGATTTTTCCGAATCGCAAAAAAAAATTATGTGACGTAATCACAAATTTATAGTTTTCAGATTTTTTCATATACTTATGCTACCTTGCTTAATACCAAATTTCAGGATTCTAGGTCAACGGGAAGTACCCTATGAATTTTGATTCCCTTGAGTGTCGAAATACTCGTTTTTTGCGACATCAACGGTCGTATCTTTTTTTTTTCGTTAACATAGAAATTTGATTGTTTTACAGCTTCAAGGGGCCGCAGACTTGAGTATATGGTTTTTATTTCAACTCGATACCTCCACGCATTCCCGATCTGAAAGGTCTTGACAGACAGACAGACGGATGGACAACAAAGTGATCCTATAAGAGTTTCGAGTTCCGTTTTTTACTTTTGAGGTACAGAACCCTAAAAACACAAAAACAAATTTTACCTCTTTATAATATTAGTGTAGATGTAACTAGGATAATGCACAACCTTATACATCCTAATTAGAAAATTAATTTAATATCATTATAGTCGTGTAAGTACTACCTAAGTGAAATATTACTTAAATGAGCTTGAGTAGTGTTTTAGTTATCCTAATGGTAGCCAAACAAAATGGGAATTCGCGCACTAAACTGGTAGCGCATCACCGCGGTATTGGTATTTATCCACGCACTCAAAAACACTCTAGTGACGCAATCAAGATTCATCAAGATTTTATCAAAATTTTATTAAATTTTTAATCTTATAATAGTCGAAAATTATTTTAAGAAAAAATATAATGAATTACCTACTTTAAAAAACGACTAAATCGATTCAGTAACCGTTTCTGAACATATTATTGTATATGTTGTGTAGTTTAACCATAAATATAGAAATTACTTTCAGCTTACACAAAAACCTACACATAAACTCTTCCTTATTACAAAGCTTTAGGCCCTACTCACGACAAACACATTTAAAACGGAATCAAAAAATCGATCCCTACTACGAGTTTCAGAACTAATTTTCACCAAACTACTCATTCAAACGCTTAGCTTAAATGATTTTTCCAATGTGTCCTTGACCTAAATGTGTACCTCCCTCGGGCACCAAGTTGTTCGTTACGGATACGTCCAATCAATTATTGAGTAGGTTCTACACTGCCTATAATGTTTGTATTCTAAACTTGTAATTTACATAGGAATATGTATTTGTCGTTTACATTATGGATTCGATTCAACTCTGTTCAGTTGGGTCGCGAGGGGAGCATGATGAATGTTTTGTTGGGTTCGTGTGTACTCTGATTTGTGATTTGAACTTTGTATCGGATAAAATTAGGAATGATAAATAAATCAATATTGCTCGGCCATGGAAAGGAAAGGGCAACTGTATAAAAAATATTTTTGGCTTCATCTTAATCATCATTAACATCCACAACACGCTATATAGACTACTGAACCAAGACTTTTCTTTTTTGTGGCAATCCCTAGCACCGAGCTGTAGCGGCCCAGTCGGTCGCGACTTAGTCACGCGTAGGTCATTTATGTAATTCATTTCATCACCACTGCTCTCAAAATGGTGAAGGAAAACATTGTGAGAAAACTGGCATGCCCTAGAATCAAAAATTCGAAGACATATGACATCAACCTGCACTGGCTCCACATGGTAGATTACGGCATATTCCCTCTACTAGAGAGAAGGCCTGACCCAACAGTGGGAACATTAAAAGCCTGATTATGCTATGCTATGCCAATCCCTTTCTGAACTCGTCTCACCCAGGATTAAATGTAATATTAATAATCGTTTATTTTTCACTCTACACTAAGTATATACAAAAGTTTCTCCACCACGGCCTGTCATGCAGTCGAAACGCGGGACGGATAGCACGGCACGCGAATATTAACGACATCATCCGACGAGCCCTTGTCACCGTCGGCGTTCCGGCTGTTTTGGAACCTCATGGCCTGGCACGCGACGATGGTAAGAGACCGGACGGTATGTCTTTATTTCCGTGGAAGATGGGTAGGCCTTTAGTGTGGGACGCTACCTGTGTCGACACTCTTGCGCCATCCCATCTTCCTAGCTCTTCGTGCTGTGCTGGTGCTGCCGCTGCGGCTGCGGAGAACCTCAAGCGGCGGAAATATAACAACCTCGTCGGAAGTTATATTTTTGAGCCGTTTGGGGTTGAAACTCTTGGGTCGTGGGGTCCGAGTGCTCATAAGCTTTTCAAAGAACTATCCAGACGCTTAGTTGACACTTCGCGTGACCCAAGGGCTGGCTTTTACCTCGGTCAGAGATTAAGCATTGCCATACAACGTGGCAATGCCGCCAGCCTTTTGGGCACACTTCCAGTCGACAGCGATGCGGAGGAATTTTATGACGCCATATTTTAGCTAGTAATTTTTGTCTTTAGTGTATATACAGTTTTAATTAGTTAAGTGTTTTTTATCAATTAATTTTAAAACTGATACTCATAAAATAGATAATAATGCACACATGTAAAAACTTTGTGAGAGTCTGGAGTCCATATTAGGATACCCTGTGTGACGGATGCCATGCTTAATTAAATGTAATTCTAAACACCTGACTAAAATAAAAAAATTGAATAGAATAGATTAGAATAAACTTTATTGTACACCAAAATAGTAACAAAACTTTATCACTAACTTAAATCTATGGGTTTGTACCCATAGATTTAGGCGCTCTTATCGCTGATAGCGATATCTACCAGACAACCTTAGGATGAACTGTAACAACTTGAAATAGAAAAACGGGGCGAGAGAGTAGCGAGAACATTGTTAACAAATTCGCGAGAATAAAGACAAAAAATATTAATAATAATATTTTTTTTTTCTAATTTATTTATTTATTAATAATAATAATTTTACCTACCTTTATATATAGAAATAGAAAATGAAGGTGTCATGAAAAGTGCTTGCAGTGTGCTGGCGTATACATACGTCTTACGAAGTTACGAGAGAACAATGAGCATCTGCTCAGTGGCATCGTCATCTAACTTTTGTAACCAGGCTGAGAGATATTTTTACAAAGTTCTTTTGGTAAGGCATAAATTGTTAGGACCTCGTTAATTTTATTATATAAACAGTTTCTGATAAAACCAAAATATCGACGGGCAAAAGTTGTATGAAACTGAACTGTGGAACAGACTGCATGTTTACGTCGCTTACCATCAAATAGGGTAGGATTATAGGTAAGTAGAGAGTGTTTGCGTAGGATCGTATATAAAATGAAGAGTTGACGTACAGTTAACACTTCGCTTGTGAAGTTGTTTGGTAGAAAATAAGAACGGGATTATAATGATGGCTGCAAGATTTCTTGAAAGAGTCACTGCATTCCTCAAAAGCAGAGAGTCACTGAAGGAACACGGGTGCATTTTAGTTAGCTTTTACTAACTAAAATGCATAATTCGTAAAAACTAAAAGTTTCGCTCTTGCTTAGCCCAGCGAGAGAAGTAAGTGGACGATTTCATATCCCAAAAAAAAATCCCGTCTTGTGTTTCTAGGATATCCGATTTAGTTTTACCCTGAAACAGGCGTAGTCAGTTTTTTTATTTATGAATAGAATAATTTATGTTACTTAATATATTTTGTGTGGAGTTTTCCTAAGTTTTATTATTCACCTAGGTATATTTTGAAATCAGAAGGCTTTTTTAATCCATAAATAATGAACTGATAAATTGGAGTATATTTTTCAGTAAAATACTTAAATGGTTAAAATATTCTTGCCAATTAAGTTGTCGGCTGAAAATCTAAATACTAAGTATTTAGATTTTCATAAAACTTTAAAAAAAATAAATGGTTGCTTTTTAAAATAAATTGGGTTGTATTTGACCATAATTAATTTCATCTGATGGTAAGAGATGACGGTGTAAATGTTAGAGTATGGGGTTCTTAAATTTTAGTACTTATAATAATAATCCACAAATATTACACTACGCCATCTATTCCCAAACTAAACAGAGCTTGTACTATGAATACTATAAAACATATTTATCTATAGATAAAGAACACCCAGAAATGGAACAAATTATCGCGTTCATGACACAAACATTTTTCTTAGGTGGGATTCGAACCAATAACCTCCCGCTTAGCAGTCAGGGCCACTAACCACTAGATCAACAAACCATTATTCCAGTCCAACATTTAGTTATTTGTCATAAAATATTTTTCTTATTAAGACCTATACTTTTGAACAAATCTTAAATACGTAAAATAGGCTCTTAATAAACTAGTGCACCTCACCATCAATGATTGCAACGCTGCTTGCCATCAGGTGGGATCGCAGTCAAGCACTGGTTTATATCAGTTTAAAAAAAAAGGTCTACATAAGATCGCTTTACCATGAAAGTTTAGAAATTCATAAATTGAGGCATTCTAGAATATAACAAGCCATAGTGGTCCATTTACGTAAATTGACTTTAGAAAGTTCCAATCTTGGGACTAAGATTTGAAGTTAAACTAATCTTGTTTGACTTTGAGTAAGTAATGTATTTTCGTAAATGTTTACGAAGAGATTGAAATTCTTTTCGCAATACACTCGCTTAACAGTCGTTTTTTTGAATGCTAACGGGTAAAGAAACTTTTGCTTATGTGTATTCGCTATTTATTAGGAAATAATCTATATAAGCATAAGCATAATTAGCATTTTTTAATGTTCCCACTAGTGGGACTCAGGCCTCCTCTCTCTAGGATTGGGAAAGGTCCGGAATCCACCACGCGGGCCCAGTGCGGATTGGTGAATGTCACAGGTCTTCGAATTTTTGATTCTAGGACAAGCCGGTTTCCTCTTGATGTTTTCCTTCATCGTTTTGAGAGCAGTGGTGATGAAATAAATTACACAAAGTAATGCGCCTGGCTGGGTTTTAACTCGCGACCGAGTAAATCGGGGCGTTACCACTTGGCCACCACTACTCTCAAATAATCTATACTGATATTATAAAGAGGTAAAATTTGTGAGTTTCACGTAGGGAATAATCTCTGAAACTACTGAAGTGAATTCCAAATTCTTTCACTTATATGTAGCTGAACTATTCCTCAGTACTATCACACTAATATTACAAAGGCGTAAGTTTGTAAAAGACGAAACTCCGCTGCCGCGACAAGCCGCGGCATGGCGGACAGAGTTCTGGCGGGATCTCATAGTGGAATGGCGAAAGCGACTGTCGCAACCCAGTATGATGTTCGTGCGTAACAAACGCAAAAACTCACATTTGTTTATTATAACTTTTTTGTCACAATTTTATTTCAGGTTAAAATTCCCAGTTCTTTATTCATGTATGATTAAAAAATCACAATTTTTATTTCAGTAATTGAAGTTTCTAGCGTCTAACAATCAAAGTTTTTTTTTGGGTCAAACGAATCGGCAGTTTGGTATCTAAATGAATCATCTTTAAAAATGTGAAATGGTTTTCTTTTTTTTTCATACATTTTTGACCCACGAAAGATACGTTAATCTACTTTGATTGACTAAATAGGCAAAGAATCTATCAAATTTTGCTAAAATTTGATGGAAAAACAAAAACCTGTTAAATTTTTAAGCACAAAAAGGTCTTGTTTGAAAGAGTCACTGTGGCCCTTTTTTTAGGTGGAAAATCATTCAATGACTTCTCACGTACCTGGGCGGAGTGGGAGGCCGTGTCAGACTTTTAGAACTACCTATGGCCCCATAAGGCTTCAAACCTTCTGGACCTCTACAGTTTGCTCAGATTTCTTCGAGGCGCGCGTATACTATGCGCCGTCAACGACTCGAGCTTGGCCCGGACGGTTACCGGATGTCCGGACTTCAAGGTGCCCATTGTTCGCTGTCTGCAAGCCTACGCCTATGGTGGCTGAAAATCGGGATCGGAATCCCGGCGTCTGGTTTGTGACTGTTGGGAGGACCGTTCCCTCACGCATGCGGCCGCCTCTTCTGCTAGAACAAGTGCTTCTTTGAAGGAGGCGACCGCCTGCGATAACCTTATTGCTCCGGACCATGGCCTGTACCAGGGCCCGACGCGAGAGGTCGTTGCCGCCTTCAAGAGGACATGGCGGTGCTCTGCCCAAGCGGAGCACATCTGTACCGTATGCTCCACCGTGTCTTCCGGCCGGTTGATACAATTGTGTCACCCGAGCATTTCTTCCGTACGAATCCGGTGCAGGAACCTCCCGAACTTACCATTTTCATTTTTGTGAGGACCTGCGTCATACGTCGAGACCTCTTCAAAGAGGGGACTTATAGCCATAATTTTGGCTTGGCTGGCTGGCCTTGGAATGCAAAGGGTAACTGAAAAAACACTGATATGTTTTAGTCAGAGTAAGTTTGAAACTCCATCTCATTTAACCCAGTGCGGAATTTCTCATCCTGAAATCTAAACAAGCGGCCAAAAGGTATTTTTTTTAATGTTTTCAACCAGACCAGAAAACACCAGGCACTTTAATTTAAAAAAAAAAAACATCAAAATATTACGCTGTATACATAAGGTGTTACATAACGCTTTTAAGTATCGAATTACCAATTACCTATTACGAAATGACAAAGTCCGTAACGACCTTGGCCAATCCACAAAACAAAACGTCGCAGGAAAAAAAAATATAAAGGGTTCCGCACCGTGAACCGAGACAATTACTTTTCACTCATTTATTTGTATGTTTTAAAATAACAATTATTGATGGTTTCTCATGTCACATTATTCAATCTTATATTTGTTTAATTTTATTTAAGTATTACGATAAAGCGACAAAACAGGAGTTTCTTTACGTGATCGCATCGTGAATGAAGATATGGTCCGAAGAATCGCCCAACTGAAGTGGCAGTAGGCAGGATACAAAACACGTAGAATAGGTGGTCGATGTGGCCGAAACATTCTGGAGTGGCGACCGCGCATCGGAAGACGCAGAGTTGGGACGTCTCTCAAAGGTGGACCGATGACCAGATGAGAGTTGTGGGAATGCGATGGATGCGAGATACACAGGACCGTTCGTTCTGGACACTTGTGGGAGGCCTATGTCCAGCAGTGGACGTTTTTCGACTGAAATGATGATGATAGCGACAATAGAAATTCTCAATCAGAAAATTTCAGCTATCTGCCTATAATGGTTCATGAGATATATCCCTCTGACAGATAAACGGACAGAAAGACAGACAGGGGAGGCTTAGTAACGGGGTTCCGATGGATCACTTTTGGTTACTGAACTCTAAATAAGAATTTATAACAACATTTTATTTCAGCTGAAATTCATTATTCATCACTATGACGACCGCTTTCAGCGGAAAGCGTTCGTGACTGAAATCATTAATTTTTCATGCATTTTGATAATATAACTGTGGGTGAAAGCCACGGGTCATTCTAAACGAATATTTCATGTGGTTTATTTAAACATAGTTGTGTTAACTTTATCAGCAAGTAAATAGAAGGGTAATCTTTAATTAATAGTGTAGTTACGAGTACCTTCCTTAACGTTTGTGAGGTTATAAATTAAAAGCTTGGGTTGTTGGATTTAGTCGGTAAATTAAACCAGAGATTTCTAGTTAATCTTAGTTTTATCGCACTAACGGCGGTTATAAGACCAATAAGTATCATTGTCATGTTTTGTTTTCACTTAACTAGAACTTGGTTTGAATTGCTTTTTTGAATACTCGATAAAAAATATATGAAGACGATGGAAGACGGACGTCTGTGTGTGCGCTAATACGTCTGCAAAGAGGATTGAAATAAACAACTCGAGAGATTTATTAGCAGAGATCGGAATTAAGTAGAGTTAAACATGTACTTACACTGTTTTCATACATCGAAAGAATAAAGTGGATATGCCTCAAATCCCGTGATTAATTTTAAAGAGCACATTTTTTTATGACACTATCAAAAATATAGCAAAAAAAAAAAATCTTACATTAATGACGAGGAGAAGGAAGTTTATAAATTTGTTAACTTTACCTCAGTTGACGTAGAGAGATCTTTTATCATTTTTACTCGTATATTATCTATATTAATTATCTTTGTTTTATTTGTCTTATCTATCTCTCAGGTTTTTATTATTATTTATTTGTAATATTGTTGGTCACACGGGATTTTTCATTAGAAATCCCGGGAAGATCCATATTAATATTAAAATTTCTATGCAAGTACATGTACCTAATTCCGACCTCTGTTTTTTAGAGACCAGCTGCTGCCAGCCGCTTCACCTACGTAATAGTAGAAAATTATAAAAAGTATCCTAGGAACTATTCTAGGATTGGCCTATCTGCGTACCAAATTTCATCGAAATCCGTCTAGCATTCGAGCGTCAAGAAGTAACAAACATGCACATACTCACACCCTTTCACCTTTAATGTATTAGTGTGAAGTGTAATTTTTATATAGTAGTAAAATAGGCATTGCAATGTTCCCACAGGTGGAACTCAGGACCGTAATCAGCTACGAGGGCTCAATGTGAATTGTCATATCTTTTCTCATGGTGTTTTCATTCGCCGTTTTGAGAAAGTGCTGATGAGATAAAATACACAAAGTAGATCGCCTGGCTGGGTTTGACTGTAAAGTCAGTGCCGTTACTACTAGGCTACCATAGGTCTGCCCCCCTAGCCAAGTTACAATCGTTTCGTTCGCGCCGAACGCCTCGAGTAGGCCACGCCTCCGATTCCTTTGTTCTAACCACGTGACTGAGCGTTGAGATGACGTCAGAACAAAGGAATCGGAGGCGTGGCCTACTTGAGGCGTTCGGCGCGAATGATACGATTGTAACTTGGCTAGGGGGGCTATAATTAAATACTTCAGCAGAGCACACCTCTACCGTGTGCTCCACCGTGTCCTCCGGAAACGTTTGCCTCTAAGTTTGTCTTTAATTTTTGGAAAAAAAATAGAAGTCGTAGGGTGGGCTGTAGGGTGGATGCGTCATCAGTTCCACATTTGAAGCCCTCAAATAGGTTTCCTTCCAGACCTTAGCGGAATGTGAGGAAGCGTTATCGTGGTGGAAAAGTACATTGCTTCGAGAACGCTTTTCACGAACTTTTTTTAAGACACTGTGCAGGAAAGTGTTGCTGATTTGCCGAAAAAAGAAGCAACCATTTTTTTAACAAAACTTTGACTTTACTTAACTTTCGTCGGCAAATCTTCAAAAGGATAGAGCCACCCTACTCCACCAAGAATAGAACGAGTCATTTGATGATATCGCAAGTAAATAAAGCCTATATCTACGGAAATTTTTGTTACAAGTGTGGGCAAATACAGGTGAACTTTCTATGCTTTTTCTATCAAATTCTAACAGGACGGCAATCTGACTCGGTCAGGGTAAAATCAAGCCTAGAAGGAACGGCTTTATGTGTTTTCCGAAGCATGGATATCGCAACAACTTCCAAGCTCCTGGTACATGATAAATGTTTTTTTTTTTACACGACTGCCCTAAAAAGGAATGTTATTTGTAAATATGGTTTCAGAAAACACTTTTACACGTCAATTTTTTCGTCAATTTAAAAAAAGGTGAGGCCGGTATTTACTAGCTGTCTACCCTGAGAAGAAACACCGAAACAAAATCCACACAGATTTGAATGGACCTGTCCAGTCAGTGTAAGCATTTGTTGCTCAACTCACTACTATTCAAATTAGAAAGAAAAGAAAGAAAGAAAATCAGTTGATTCGCGCTAAATGACGCAATCTTAAAACTAGCTAAAAAAATAATTCATTCAAAATATTGTTAAATTCAAATATTTATTTCAGATAAACATCCATATGTGTTAGTACTAGTATAACTTACCCTAATGTTAATATTAAATTAAATTATAAAATAAACAACCAATTTACCATTTTACGAATAGTTCAATGGTTCTTTAGTTTATTTGAATAAGTGTGTCTGGACACTTATCCACCTATTTAAAAGAGGAGAGCCTGACCTGAGACCTGTCTGAAAACACATTCAGGATGCCATTGGAGGAGGAACGCCGAAGCGCTAACATTGAAGCGCATCGCTTTCGCATGATCGCGGCGAACCCATGCGTCCGCGAACATCCCTGACACGCTTGCACACGTTAGTACATTGCCACGGAAACCCCAAAAGTACTCTAAAATGAGTTATACTGTATGCGCAGGTCGCTGTATGCCTGCTGGGTATACTTGGTCCACAGGCTGCATGTATAAAACGACTGGCAGAAAACATTAAAAAGGCTATTAAGGAGCGTAGAACGTAACGTAGAAAGAACGGTTGCCACAGTAATGCTCAATGACACCTTGAACCTTGGAGCTTACTACAGGAGCTCAGCAGTTGCACTCAACCAATAGGTCAGTTCAGCAGTACATCATAACAAGCCTAATATTTGAACAAAACCCGCATCACAGTATTGCGAAAACAGAGCGAATTTTGTTTGACATCCCGTTCAAAATTTAAATTTTTGCTGTATCGCGCACGTACATGCTATAAACGGTTTTCAGCTGCATTTGGCGTGAGGCAGCCAGGTATTTAGGTATTTTTAGGGTTCCGTATCTCAAAAACTAAAACAGATCCCTTATAGGATCATTTTGTTGTCTGTCTGTCGGTCTATCTGTCTGTCTGTTTGTCAGTCTGTCTGTCTGTCTGTCTGTCTGTCAGTCTGTCTGTCTGTCTGTCTGTCTGTCAAGACCCTATATCTTGGAAACGCGTGAAGGTCGATACAGAGATAATTTCAACTCGAAAATTGAAATTAAATCCATTTATTGAAGTCAGCGGTCCTTTAAAGCTGAGAATAAATCAAACTTCTAAGTTAACGAATACAAAAGATTTTAAAGTTTTTGGTAAAGTTTATGTCGCAAAAAACGTATTTTTCCAAACTCTTAAAGGAATCAAAATTCATAGGGTACTTCCCGTTGACCCAAAATCCTGAAATTTGGCATAAAGCAAGGTTTTATAGCACAGGTACAGTAATAAATTTGAAAATAGTAAATTTGTTGTTAACTACGTCACAAAAAAACTTCAAGAATTGTAATTTGTAGGTACGAAATCCTCAGTGCGCGAGTCCGATTTGCCCAGTTTTATTTTTATTTTGAGAAATCATCAAATAACTTTCTTGCTCTGAGTGGAGTGTTACATAAGCGTATGTAAGTAGTATTCTACTGGAGAAAATTATATAATATGTACACAATAACTCCTACCTAAAATAAGGCGTCAAAAAATTCATCCGCATCGCTGTCGACTGGAAGTGTGCCCAAAAGATTGGCGGCATTGTCACGTTGTATGGCAATGCTTAATCTCTGACCGAGGTAAAAGCCAGCCCTTGGGTCAAGCGAAGTGTCAACTAGCCCTTTGGATAATGCTTTAAAAAGCGCATGAGCACTCGGACCCTACGGCCCAAGAGTCTCAACCCCAAACGGCTCAAAAATATAATTGCCGAGGTTGTTATTATAATGAGAAAGAACGTTTAAAATCCATTTTGTATAGTTTAAGACCTTATTCATTACAAACGGAACTTTCTTTAAACTCTTTATAATATCACTAGCTGATTCAAACATGATTCTTCAGAAGAATTGGGGGTGGGAGTAAGAGGGTATAAAATAACATACAACCTGATCTCAGGCCTACCAAATATAAACAAAAATTTCATAAGAATCGGTCAAGCCGTTTCGCAGAAGTTCGATGAAAACACTGTGGCACATTATATTAAAGTAATATACAGATTTAGTAACATATAGATTTTTAGTTTTTATACAGATTTTATAGGTATTTTAATCTAACATTCGTGTGAATGAGAGACCGGACGGTATGTTTTTATTTCCATGGAAGATGGGTAGACCTTTAGTGTGGGATGCTACCTGTGTCGACACTCTAGCGCCATCCCATCTTCCTAGCTCATCGTGCTGTGCTGGTGCTGCCGCTGCGGCTGTGGAGAACCTCAAGTGGCGGAAATATAACAACCTCGTCGGCAGTTATATTTTTGAGCCGTTTGGGGTTGAAACTCTTGGGCCGTGAGGTCCGAGTGCTCATACACTTTTTAAAGAACTGTCCAAACGCTTAGTTGACACTTCGCGTGACCCAAGGGCTGGCTTTTACCTCGGTCAGAGATTAAGCATTGCCATACAACGTGGCAATGCCGCCAGCCTTTTGGGCACACTTCCAGTCGACAGCGATGCGGAGGAGTTTTACGACGCCATATTTTAGTTAGGAGTAGCCTTTAGTGTATATATATAGTTTTAATTAGTTAAGTGTTTTTGTATATAATTTTGTATATATATAAATATTATCGTGGAATAAATAAATGAATGGTACTACATTCGTGTGAGAAATTTCTAATAGGTTTTCACTAAAGATTTACAACAAAAAAAAAAAGATTGTAGGTACGTATGGTATATAACTTTTTGATGCCTTAAACATAATTTATATCATTGACATAGGTACAAGCGATTTACTTATTCAAACGTGATGGCAGACTTCTTGTTGCTAGTATAAGTAGTACTGCTTTAGGTGATGGATTATGAAAACATGGGTCAGGCTTTCGCGTAAAGGTCGAGTATATCACTTTGTATTATTTGTATATAACCTAAAGTGACACGTTTGCGTCATGTGGCCAGGCTTTTAGGCACTTAATGTTTATTTTTTATGTATATGTATTTATTTTAATCTAAGCTTTATTTGGCTGGTTTAAATTGAAACTTGTTTTTATGTCAGAAGTCGAATGGCGGTGATATTTAACCTTGGGAAAAGTAATAAAATACCTAAAATGTTCGTTACCACTCCACAAAAATGATGGCGAATCTAGAATTCGTATATCAGTAGAACCATTTTTTTTAATTGGCGTCCATTATATAACATATTGAGCCTCTATGTCTTCCACGTTGGCATGGCCGACAAGGTGGCCTGACAAGTTAGAACGACGACCTGGTGAGGGTCACGGAGTTCTGTCGCCTACCCGATGGATGCGAGAAGCAAAAGACCGGTCACCAGCTCGGGGGAGACCTATGTCCACAAGTGGACGTCTTTCGGCTGAAATGATAATAATGTTGAATTAATGTATAATTAGTGCTCCCCATTGGGAACCCCGAAGGGGTTCCCAATGGGGAGCACTAATTATAAGGAGGTCTATTATAAGTGTTATATCATAACAACGTAACAATCAAGTGATTGTACCTCTTGAATTTCTGTACAGCCACCCTAGCCAAGTTACAATCGTTTCGATTCTCTTTTCGTTGATTGCCTCGAGTCGGCCACGCCTCATATTCTTTTGTTCTAACCACGTGACTGAGCGTTGAGATGACGTCATAACAAAGGAATAGGAGGCGTCGCCGACTCGAGGCGATCAACGAAAAGAGAATCAAAAAGAAATGGTTGTAACTTGGCTAGGGGGGCTGATCGCTAGTTGTTGAATCTGCATTTATAAAGAAATAAAACCGAAATAAAAAAATAATTATCAAATTATGGATTAACGTAATTTTACATACGTGTCTAAACTTAATGCGTTTCAATTGTTTTCAATGGGAAATTGCCTAATATATCCTTTTGCACTGGGTGGAATGAGAGTCAATATCAGACTTTTACTGACTAAAAACCTTTGTTCATTCAGTTGCCCTTTGCGTACTGCCACGGTATCTCTTTTGAATAGTCTCGCAAAGTTACCTTGGCATGGTTTACCTTTTTTTTCTTTAAATTTTTCCCCGCATAATTTTCCAAAACCACCAGTATCTTTTTAACAAACCATTATTTTAATCACGCCAAACGAATAAAGCTTGCACAAAGATAGCATTAAAGAAAATAAGTTCAAATGATACTGTTTGATGTAAAACCTAGACTGCACCGCCGATGTTACGTAGTCACGAAATGAACCGTTTTTCGAGAAAATGTTAGTGAGTCATGAACCTGTTTTATGGTTGTAGAACTTCTCAAATGGTATCGGAAATTAAACTTTTGATTGTACAACGGTTTTATTTATTGTTTCTCATAATTTTGTATGGGCATGAAGTAAGAATTACTTGATAAATAGGGAGAGTTTGTAAACACTCTTTAATCATAAATGTTTGTAAAGAGTTTGTATTTGTAAAATGGTCTTCGTGTTAAATCGGTTTTTAACCGACTCCAAAAAGAAGGAGGTTCTATGTTCGGTTGCGTGTATTTTTTTATGTATGTTCACCGATTTCTCGGTCAATTGTGGACCGACTTTGAAAATTATATTTTTTTAGTCACTTAGCAATATTGTTATGATCTGATCTTCGAAGATATAGAACGAAACTCTTCATATGATCACAGCAGAGCTGTCATAACAAGTAAAATTGTTTTGTTCATACGTGTAGTCGATGACTGACTGAAAAAAGAGGGGGTGGGGTTACATCGAACTGATCTAATGATGAAACCGGAAGGTAGGTACCGGAATTCTGTAATAAATCAATGTTACGTAACTGTTTTTGGGACTATTAGAATTTTATGGGATGCACTCTGGCTATAAGGTACCATCGAGCTGATCTGATGGTGCCTTCCATCATAACTCCGTAATAAAACAATGTATCCTAGTCGTAGCTTGGCTTATTGAAATTTTCATGCTATGTTTTAATGATTAAATTCCATAAGCACCTTATTATAGAACTTGCACACTATTAATGTTTGGCTGCATGAGAAGCTGTCTACTGACTGTGTTGTCCGTCTGTCTGTCTGTCTGTCAAGACTCTTTATCTCGGAAAAGCGTGGAGGTATCGAGTTGAAATTAAAACCATATAATCTGCGGTCCTTTAAAGCTGTGAAAAAATCATACTTCTGAGTTGACGAAACAAAAAAAAAACATATCTCAAAAACCGTGTATTTTGACACTCTCAAGGGAATCAAAATTCATAGGGTACTTCCCGTTGACCTAGAATCCTGAAATTTGGTACTTTAAAATACCTAATTTGGAAGCGAAAATTCAGTTCTAATTAATAATTCCAAGCATTTTTGATCTTCACTGCAAATAAAGATAAAAAATACACTCGGCGTACTGAATTTTTCACCTCTTGTACCTATGTAGGATAATAAAAATGGCCTGCAGCCAAAACTTATATTTCTTTATGAAATGAAGTTCATCTCTGCGCTTGGCATAAAGGATTTTTCGATAATACTCAACGAGAAATTCTGTATTTTTTAATCCTATTGCAAATTTTATATTGCAATTTACTATTACAGAGAAAATGTGAACTTAATTTTAAGAGATTGGAATATTTTGTTCTTCTGATAGCTAATTTCATTTTAACTTATTTAACATTATAACAAAAATTCCTATTAGGTCATAAATTATGGCATCAAAAAATTCCTCCGCAGCGCTGTCTACTGGAAGGGTGCCCAAAAGGCCGACGGCATTGCCATGTTGTATGGCAATCTTTGGTCAAGGTAAATCCAATAGTGTTTGTTATCGGGCGCTTTCGAAACGGCTTGACCGATTTTTAGGTTTTTTTTTGTAACTTTGTATATTTGGTAGGTCTGAGAATAGATCAGCTACTTACTTTATTTATATTATTTAAGTATGCATCACCGATACATTTATATTACACTCCAAAACAGTTTTACGTCCGTTGCGTCAGAACCACAGGTTCAGTTGAAAATCAGCGTCAGGCACTAGTTGTCTGACATTCATGCTGAACTGGAACTATTTTGGTGCAGCCGTGAGGCACACAAATGCATTTTTTGTTACTTCTTTTTTTATTTTTATTTTTTGTTTCGTGTTTACCCTATATTGTGATTGTGCCTTGTGCTGTACCAAATAAATTCTTTTTCTTTCTTTCTTTCTTTCTTTTTACTTTTTACCCCCCATCTCCCACCTCCCATTTTTTTCTTTGATAATTTACATGGCAGGACAACGTTTACTGGGTCAGCTTATATTTATTAACTTAGATAATTCTTTTGTATGTGTGTTTGTCACCTAACTCCTTCTAAACGGCTTGACCGATTGGATAAAATTTTATGTCTATATTTGAATGAGTCTCTGGATGGTTTGAAAATACAATTGAACCCAGTAGGTGGCGCTGCAGTCGGATTCCCCATTTTTTTCTGGCGAAAAGTCAGCTGTTGGACAGGACAACGCTATTTAAATAGTAAGGTTAATTAAGTTTTTATAATGTGTATAAAGTAATGCGCCTGGCTGGGTTTGAACCCGGAACCTACAACTCATAAGTCGGGGCCGTTACCACTCGGCTTCTTTTTTTTCTCACTCGGCACTTTGTGTAATTTATTTCATCAACAAAACGGTGAAGGAAAATATCGTGAGGAAACCGGCATGTTCTAGAACCGAAAATTCGAAGACATGTGACATCCACCAACCCGCACTAGGCCCGCGTGGTGGATTACGGCCCATTCCCTCTCCTAGAGAGGAGGCCTGAGTCCCGAAAGTGGGAACATTATAAGGCCGTGGACTTCGCGAATTCTTAGGTTACTTCCTATTACGACTCACTTTTTTTTTTTAATATGATTATTTTTATTGTGAAGAAATCGCCGAGTGCGATAAGGCCGCCAATTGTATGTTTTTTTTTTGTATTATAATATCAGTTAAATGTGTAATCTTGGTATGCAATAAAGTATATATAAATAAATAAATAATATCGACTGGTCTACACTGTTCTTACATAATGTCTATTAATACTGTAATATGAAAATATTGTAAACAATAATTTTTTTAAAAGAGTAACCATGAAGTTTCTTGCCGGTTCTTCTCCATAGGAAACGACCAATTTGGAACCGTGCACTAGCTTCTGACGTTTTATAAGTGCCCATGTAGGCCTATGTGAAATAAAAAAATTTTGACTTTGACTTTGACTTTGCCGTCTATGCATTAGCATAGCATAGGATAGCATAGGCGGCCTTATAATGTGAGGTGGCTTAATATGTAGCGGCCTTATAATGGTGTATAAATATTTATCTTCAAAAATAAATATTACTTTATAAACACAGTGTGTCTGACATCAACGCACAAATGAATACCAAGGATCCGGTACATGATTTTGGACCCACAGTGGTGGAATTTTTTGTTAGCTTATTCCTAATTGGTCTGACACACCCTGTATACAATAATATAAAATAATTCAGGAAGTGCATTTCATATCATATTTTTTACGTGTATTGCCTGTCTTCCGATATTTCTTTACTCAAAAACAACTGAAAACTGCAACTAAACAACGGATGATATTTTGCAACCACAATCACACAACGTTTACTGGTTAAGTTACGATCGCTGTACAACGTTTCCAGCCGGCTTCGTTGTGGCCACGAGTGCAGCGAACGGGCAGAGTTGAGCTTAAAACTTTTGTAAAATAAAAACGCTTATAATATTTTGAATTTATGTTTAGTGCGCCAGCATTTTCTTTTAGAATTATTCAAATGGAGATTGTTTTTATTTTTACTTGCAGTTGGTGGTTATATTTTGGTCATGTTTTTAGCATTAAATCTTGACTTTATTTCAAGTAATATACCTAACAAGTTGTTGGGGTTCCGTACCTCAAACGGAAAAAATGGAACATATATAGGGTCACTTTGCTGTCGGTCTGTCCATCTGCCTATCAAGAGTTCATTATCTTTATCTCAGGAACGCGTAGAGGTATCAAAATTAAATTAAAACCATATACTCAAGTCTGCGGTTTCTTAGAGCTGTTAAAAATCAAACTTCTAAGTTAACGAAAAAAAAAGATTGACAGTTTATGTTGCAAGAAAACAATTATATTTCGACACTCTCAAGGGAATCAAAATTCATAGGGTTACTTCCCATTGACCCAGAATCCTGAAACTTGGTATAAAGCAAGGTCTTATAGAACAAGTATAGGCATAAATCTGAAAACGAATAAATCTGAATACAATAAATTTGTTGTTATGTCACAAAAAAGACGTTTTTGTGATTCGGAAAAACCTACGAAACTCCATTCGGGAATTGAAACATTTGCGTAAGTTTGTACAGAAACTTCAGTGCGTGAGTCCGACTCAAACTTGCCCAGTTTTTTTTTTTAAACTCTAGGATGATATTTCTTGTATAATATGGAAATGAATACCCAAAAGCTCTCTGGGTTACAGAGAAAAAAATCTAATTATTTCTTATTTAGAAATGCTTCGTACGTTTTGTGAAACTCCTTTTTAAGAAAAAACATCACGTCATCTATATTTTACTTTTCATTCTTCACTGATAAGAAAACATATTTAACCAGTAATTCTGTTCTTTGTATTGTCCGTAGATATAATGATGGTGGACCATCTATCTACCTACCTGTTTATCTTACCTGCCCCCCTAGCCAAGTTACAACCGTTTCGTTTCGATTCGCTTTTCGTCGATTGCCTCGAGTCGGCCACAGCTCCGATTCCTTTGTTCTGACGTCATCACAACGTTCAGTCACGTGGTCAGATAAAGGAATAGGAGGCGTGGCCGACTCGAGGCGCTCAACGAAAAGAGAATCGAGATTAAGCGGTTGTATTTGGCTAGGGGAGCTGAGTTCCTAGTAAGAGTTTGTTTAACGTCAGCGCGCTCGACACGCTTATGATGCTCGGCGCTCCGATTGGCCTGCACTCAACAAATCATAGAGCCAAACACGGTAAACACGTCGATGGCGTTAACGTTAAAACAACTCGCACTCAGCACACTAACTTCTTTAATGTTAATGCCTGTTTCAAGGCCCATATCTAAACCTATCGATAATATTCTGTTAGCACGACATTAATGCGTAGTCAACTCGAATGTAATGGCCCGGATACGAATGTAAGCGGTACAAACAATAAACTTGGTATTGCTGCCTATAAAGATTCGATGGCTTACCATATGATTTTGATAGATTATGGATATCATCAGATTATCGAACTAAAAGGCTTTTTTTATACACGAGTAGGTATGTAATATTGTTTACTTTTTGTTAAATGAAACCACTTTTGTTTCTCTCGTTTATTTGTCACTAGCTTTTGTCCGCGGTTTCGCCTGCGTACATAAAATATAGCCTATGTCACTCAAGAATAAAGCAGTCTATCGGTGAAAAAAACATGTAAACAAATCCTCATTGAACAGGAGATCTTTAGTGAGCCAAAATGACATAAGACATTTGTTATATGTGTCAACGATCATGCAGCGTTGCAATCTATTACACCCTTGGAATTAACCCATTGCGGTTCCACACATAATTATGTCTATTCACGTATATATCCGTTTATTGTGCGAAAAAAAACGCAACTTTGTCACCAGTATGGTGGGTCACCAACTTGGTCACTTGGTACGTATAGGTAACACTGGAACAATTTACCTGCTGCGGTTTTCCCGTCCGATTATAATTTAGATGTCTCCAAGGCTAGAGTGCTCTTATAAACTAGTGCGCCTCACCATCAACGATTACATCACTGCTTACCATCAGGTCAGATCGCATTCAAGCACTGGTTTATATCAATAACGATACGGACAGCCGGCGGCAACGAGCGGTGAGCGGGGTTTACCGCACGATATTAAAAACATCTTTACGTACGTTACGTACGTATATCCGTAACCGAATGCCTTTTATTAAATGTATCTCGATTCAATGTATTAATGAACACTAATAACACCAAACTAGATATCACAGAGTGACAGCATATCCTATCCTATCCAACAATCCAGTAATTGGGAAACACAGTACCCTTTGACAAGACTGGTGTCAGAGGGCCTGGCTTCCAAAGTTCTGAAGACCATGGGCGTAACGTGTTATTTAAAGCACGAAAAATCTCGATACCTACATTAAGATGGTCACCCAACATGGATCCCCGGTTAGCGTTGCCTAACCTAGGAGATCGAATCGTACAACTAATATTATTTTACGCTTAAAATTATGTATACTGAAGAACTTGTTCTCTTCAGTATTGTAACGTTGCATTTAAGATGATAATGCGATGATTTTTTTTTGTGTTAATATATCTTCCAATGGCTTCTGCCACTCTATGGGGCGAAAGGGTATATCATTTTTACTGACTAAAACGCACCTGTATCTTTAAATTGCCCTTTGTGTTCTAGAACTACGGTATCTCTTTTAAAAATTCCCGTAGCCTTAGCGGGCTCGACCCTGTACTATTATTCTGTGACCCTACTGTAACCCTGCGGTTTTGCGGACATCTCGTTGAGGAGCCCGTGAATACTGAGGTTCGGTCCTTATCGGACGGTAGGAAGGCAAGCTACCATTGCTCGTCATAATGAGGAGAATGGGAATTAATAATAGAGAAGTAAAGAAGAAAACATGATGGTTGCGGCGATCTCAAATAATAGTGACGCTAGTTATAGAATAGAATAAAATTTTATTGTACACCATAATAGTAACAATTTCACAGAAACCCGACAAGCCGAAACACAAACGAACGAATACGAACACGTTACATACGAATTTATATGAATCATGTTCACGTTTGAAATGTATCAAAATTATTCAGTACACAATGTTGTTGACAGAATCGGTCGCTTAACCAATTGTCAACTGCATTATTAATGTAACAACCATTTTACTCCATTGAACGTATGGACTAAATGTTTTATGGGGGACACAAATAGAAATGTACACATCCATATAAATCAGACCTTTTTAGATATTTGCTATCGTTTGTCAATGTGAATAAATTGCCATGAGCTTAAATTACACGTTCTAAGACTACTCATTTAAAATAGACAAAGCCCAACAGGGCCACTGCCTGCTAATGCAAAGATCAATAGTGAAGAAACACAAGTGATGTTTAGTCAGTAAAAGTCGAACACTCCCTCTCGCTTCACGTAGAGTGCCACCAAACCATGATAACCCACCAAAAAAAAGACTACTGAAGGAGTTTTCTGCACTGATGCCGACGAAATGATAGACCGCTGGATGATACACGACATTTATTTATTTATTTTTAAGAAAGCTTACAGACTAATAACAATTATTTTATTTTTACATATGTAGGAAAAACCGCTAAAAACAAGCTTCCACATATATACAACTACATCAATTTTGCGTTGAGTAGGAAATACAAAGTGTAAGAATTATAAGACCAACTATTAATTATGTATCACCAAAATATTCCTTGGTTAAGATCTTTCTTATATTTTGTGCGCTGATGCAAAACAAATCGATTCCTAGGTGCGATGGCTTATTATTAAAAGCTAAACTGTGTATGGAGAAAACCTACCATGCATATCACAGAGCCTGTAACAGAGGTACCACTATTTAGAAGAATCAAAGTTTTATACAAACAGGGTGCAAACGATTAGACAACTACATTATCTTTTCCCAAGAAGGACGAAGGCTATCCGAAAACAAGGAATTTACTTATAATATAAGTATATAATTATATACGCGGTAGTAGTGTCCCAAACGGTTGTTCCAAGTACGCAACCCTCAAATGCGTTACTAAACAAATTCAGAATATTATTAAGTTCACTACTTATTTAGGTGCGGTAATTATTTCAACAATTCATCATTTTAGTCGAAAAACCGCCCCAGTCTAGACCAGCTCTTCCAACCATTATCATATCGATCTCTCCTGAATTTTCCGTGATACCCACGCCCATCACTATGGAATGGATCCTCATTAAAGGCTTTATTAACTGTACAAGTTCTAAACATATACATTAGACAAGTTGAAACCAGTCAGTTTTCGTAAAAATTATATAATATTTTTTTTATTGGTTGGTATATTAAGTTTTATTTAGTACTCATCAAAAATTTATGAATGTATACCTCCTATGAGTCCTAGACAGTCATAAAATAATCACAACATCAATCAAAACCGTATTCTATTCAATATTGTATAGACTTATCATATTTACCTAGTTCCACAAACATTTTACGTAAAAAATACAACTACAACAGCCCAAACTGACTGCTTTTGGACACGGAAAAAAGTCATTAACATTAGATGTTAGCCACGCATTTGATTGGAAATTAAAAGACCCTTTAATTATGATTTATTGTTATAGGAAATTATAGTTTGTCTTTAGAAATTATAATAGGTCCGCGACTATTGTGAAGGCTTTTTTTGTCTGTGTAAAAAAAATATTGTATGAATAATATCGTCATCTTCAATGCTTGAATAAGTAATGTTTGATAGGTTTTGTTGAGCCTCTATTATTGCAGGTGAAATAGAATACAAATTTACTGCCACAAATTTATAAACCACTGGTAAATTAGAGCACTTTAAATATATGAACTATTAATAATAAAAAAGGAAACAAAAAAAGGAGTATATTTTGTTTTTTTTTTTTTTTGTAACAGTAATCTCTGCAAGTACTGGTCCGATTGCTGAAATTTTTTCACCGATAGGAAGCTGCTTTATTCTTAAGTAACATAGGCTATATTTTAAGTACACGAGCGAAACTGCGGGCAAAAACTAGTAGTTCATATTTATTTATAAAAACCCTTTAGCATAGCATTATTATGCTTATGCTCAATAAGCATAATCAGCCTTTTAACTACTGGGACTGGCTTCCTTTTTAGGAGAAAGAATAGGCCGTAAACCACCACGTGGGTCCAGTGCGGGTTGAAGGAGATAAAGTAAAACTCCAAGAACATTTTTTTTACTAACGTTGCCTGACTCTAGGAATAATTCCTGTATCGTGATGACGCCCATTAATACCTAGAACCAGAACACCTATCAGTAGGCCATAAAAATGTTTGGTCGGTATGGAAATCGCACGCACGACACGCAGTGTAGCAGCCAATGGTTCAACCACTTCACCAGCCATACCGTCATTAGTTCGCCGTTGATATGTTTTTGTTTTTAACAGACAATGAAAATGACAGAAAAGATTTATAGTGCGTTTATAAACATCAATAAATTATGAAGCTAGTTTGTTTTGAAGGCATTTAGTCTAATAGTTTAATAACATGCAACGTTAAAGATCCAATTATAGATAGACAGGTAATTTTGTAGTACGAAATTACAATAAGCTACCTCTTACTTTGAAAGGTTAAAATTATCAGGTTGTAAGAAATCTAATGAACTGAAATATCCAATATGGTTCTTAAATTGGTCCTAGCTCCTTTGTCGAGTTTGTGACTCCTCCCGCTCTGGATAGAGACAGAAGGAGTATCAAACTTTTCTGATAAATAATCTAGAAATAAACGAAGCACGGATTACGTAACATTTCGATACTAAGTACTGGATTGGAATAAAAGTATGGAAGCGTGCAAAACCAGATAAATTGAGTTAAAAACAAGAAAATTATGTGAATAAAAGAGTTATGAGTATATGTGGAGTCTCCAGTCAGGAGAGGGACAGGGATGGTAAAGAAAAGATGAATGGATTGTGTGAGGAGTGATATGAAATAAAAAATGGACTCGTAAAGCGAGAGGGTTGTTTTAGATTTTTACTGCCTAAAACCCACCTGTATTTCTTTATTTCTGTATTCTAGGACCACGATGCTGGTATTGTCATGTATTTTCAGCTATCATAAAAATTTAGAGAGCACATTAAAGGTAATTTGAAATTGGTTCCAGTATATATGAAAAAAGGGAGTCAGTGACAACGTGACTGCTGACAGGACCGAATTGAAGAAAAATCTTGTTGGGCAGACCCTAAATAACATGGAACAAGGTCAGGAAGATGATCAAATACAAGATAATCATGACCCCTTTAACGGCAAAGATTAACTACTGATTGCAGTAACATACATCTTTATCCTACATCAGAATTTTCTAATTAATCGATCACTAAAAGACAAACTGCGCTCATTAGCCACGTCACAGACAACGCTACCTCCAAAAAATGCTGTTAAAAATCTCTCCAAAGTTTTTCCTCAGTATAATCCACGCCTGTGCGAATTCCAAACACTTTTTTCTGTAAAAGCTGAATGCCAAACAAAACAAATCCGACGTCCATTAGTTAAGATTAGGCGGAACGGTAACACGTTGGCAGGCCAGCTCTTATAACCACCATTAAGGTTGGTTTTTTCTCTTCTAACTTAAAGTAAGATTCTCTTTAGTATTCAGATTAACCTGATCTGTACCTACCGATGATTGTAAGAAGAAGGATTTATATTATGGAAAAATCTCGGTCAGTTATCTGTTTATATAAAAGGAGAAAATGATTGACTGACATTATGACTCTCCGCTCGACGCTCGCCCCGAACGGTCGTGCCGCTCTGTGCTCCGCTCCGTGCTCCGTGTCGTTACGTCACCCCGTGACGTCATCAGTGGTCCCCGACCGCACCAGCGATCCGAAGCCGCCTTTCTCAAGGCAGTGGAGGATATACGTTTCCTTAACGGGAAATAGTCGATAAACGTTGTGCCCCTTCAGGGAAAAGCCACAGTTTCGTGGTCCTTGGTGGGAAACCTCACGGTGCCAACAAAACCAAGGGGGTGTTGCCCCAATACACCCGCCGAACCCCTTCAGGGCTAGGCAGTCAATTGGAGTCGGGAGCTAGATTTTGGCCTTGGGGGAGCTCCTAGTCAAATCTAATACTCCGAGTTCTCTTTCAGCTACACACCTGGTGTCGGTTGGGGTGTCTATCCCTTCGCACCAGACCCTGGTAGGGCCCGATCGCACAATAAGACTGGCGATCGGTTTACAAGCTTAGGGCACACCATTAGGTACTCACCTCCCAGTGTACACAACCCTTACTGGGAGGGTCACACACCCCCGGGCCCGTCCACCCGGGGACGTAGGGACCGATAGGAGTTTTTCACAAGAGTTTTTTCCAACTCATGTGACCTAATCCCAAGTCCCCTTTTTAACCATGACGGACGCTATCATATTAGCGTTCGTCAAAGAGGTCCTCCTCAAGGACCCCGATATCCTCGCCAAGTATGGCAAGAAAATCGCCTCATTTAGAGGCCCCCCCCCCCACCGTCCCATCGAGCGTCACTGACTTCAGTGACGTATTGTCATTCCCGGACTCTGGTCCGTCCCCGCCGACCCCCTGCCTCCGCCCTCCCCCGGATATGCCACCCCTATTGGTAGCCCACTTTGCCAATGAGGCAATGGACACCTCCGTCCCCGCTAGCGACTCAGCGTCGCAAGCCTCTTCGGACTCCGAACAGTCCCCTGAATCCTCCTCCTCCGAGGACGACTTCCAAGTCGTCCTAGGGGGCAAGAGGAAAGCCAGGAAGGCCGCTCAGGCCACCAAAGCTAAGAAGACCGTTGCGTCTTCTCCCGCCCCCGCTATCCAGCCCGCCCCTGTTGCCCAGCCCGCCCCCGCCTCGCAGGCTAGTTGTTCCCCCTCCGTTTCCGCTTCTGTCACTCAGACGAAGAAGCAGCGCCCCCCTCCGCCCTTGTACATCCAGGACAAGGGTAAATGGACCGACGTGTCCAAAATGTGTAGTGATCGCAAGATCAACTATACAAACGCCCGCTCCTGCCAACAAGGCATAAAAGTCCAAGTCCCGACGTCAACTGACTATCGGGAACTTACCAAAGTCCTTCGTGAAAGGAAAATCTCCTTTCACACCTACTCCCTCCCTGAGGACACGCCGACCCGAGTGGTCATTAGACGTGTCCCGAAGGAAATCCCCGCCGAGGACATTAAGGCCGACCTCCTGGCCCAAAATATCCCCGTTTCCGCTGTCCATCGCCTTCACAAGGCGAGAGGTAACGAAGTATACGACATGATCCTTGTCGTGTGCGACCCGACCGACGGGCACCACCCCATCTTCAAGATCAAGTCGATCTGTTCCCTCTCCGGCATCTCCATCGAGAAGCCCTACAGACCCACGATAGTTGGGCAGTGTCACCGCTGCCAACTATACGGTCACTCTCAGAAGAACTGCTACGCTACACCCAGATGCGTTAAGTGTCTGGGTGAGCACGGCACTTCTGACTGCCCCCGTCCCAAGGATCGCACTCTTTGCACAGAGCCTCCCAGCTGTGTGCTGTGCGGCCAAGCCGGGCACCCGGCTAACTACCGGGGCTGCCCCAAAGCCCCCAAAATCCCTCCCAAGCTGGCAAAGCGTGCTGCCGCTCGCCAGCAGAGGGAAGCACCCTCCGGGAAAGTCCCCTCTTCCCAGCCCCCCGAACGTCTCGCACCCCAGAGACCATCCCCCTGGAATCAGCTAAACCATCAGAAAGCCTTCCCGGCTTTGGTGGCTTCCCAGCCAATTCCAGCGCTAATGGCTAAGCCCATCCCAGCGCCTCCCCCGGCTTCTGTGGCCCCCGTGGCCGCTAAACCTCCCCGAAACGCGCCCCAAGTTTCAGCTGCGTTCCCACGCAGATCAGTTGGCCAGATTATCCTGGACAACTATCGCATCTTTATGACGCAGGACGCTAGGGACTTAGCTGATGAGCTAACCCTAGCGGAAGTCACTGGCCAACTCGACTTAGCCAAGCGCGCTGCGCTATTCACTAAGTACGAGTCGGTCGCAGTCGAACTCGACAAATTACCTGCCGTACCCCTAAATGGATAGACAACAAAAAATTTGTTGTACCAAACCGCGATCCCTAAAGTTAGGCTTCTTCAATGCCAACGGCATTATCAATCAGAGAGATGAGATCGCCACGTTCCTCCGCGACCATCAGTTAGACCTTCTCCTCATCCAGGAAACATTCCTCAAACCCCACCGTAAAGATCCTAGAATTGCCAACTATCGTCTAGTTCGCAACGATAGATCTCGTTGTCACGGTGGTGGCACCCTTATCTATTATAGAAAGGAACTGTACTGTATCCCTCTAGCTCCTCCCGCGCCCCGATCTTTCTTAGAATACTCGGCCTGCCGAGTAGGCATGACTGGTCATCAACCGATCACTGTCGTCTCTGCCTACTATCCCCCTCCGACTTCCTCGTCTCGTATGCCAGACGAGTCCATCGCGCTCACTAGCGACCTCACTGCCCTCTTTGGCTTGAGTGACTCCGTTATCATAGCGGGCGATCTCAATGCTAAACACCCCGCCTGGAACAGTAGTACGACCAACCCTAGGGGAAAGGTCGTGTTCAACCTTGGTGCATCACTTAACTTTGACATCATCGCCCCGATGTGTCACACTCACTTCCCCCATGATCCCAACCATAGCCCCGACGTCCTCGATGTAGCGCTCCTTAAGAATGTCAACCTCCGGTTGCAATCTATAGAAGCAATACACGAGCTTAACTCCGATCACCGACCCGTGATTATGCACCTAGGCTCCCGTTCGGGCAATCTCGACCCGGGCCAGCCCCCCGCTTCCCAATTGATCACTGACTGGAAGAAAGTAAGCGAAAAGCTGAAATCTACCACGTCACCTCAATTGGATTCTATTCCCGACCACATAGTCTCAGTCGCTGACACGACGGCGGCAATCGACTCGCTCACAGACCACGTACAATCCGTCCTGAACGAATGTTCAAGGGAGATTCCTGCGAAGGAGGACCTTCGCTGGAAAATCCCGGACGATGTACGGGCTCTGATGACCGAGAAGAACGCAGCCGTCCGTGCATATAGCGCTTTTCCTTGCGACGCTAACAAGGCTCACATGCGTAGATTACAGCGTGCTGTAAAGAAACGCATGACCGAGCTGCGTTCCGCCCGCTGGGACAAGACGCTCAGTGAACTCGAGCCTACCCATCTCGCCTTCTGGCAACTTCAGAGGAAATTACGTTCCACTGAAGAGTCCTCTATGCCTCCGCTCACCCGCCCTGATAAGAGTGTCGCTTTCGACAACTCTGAAAAAGCGGAATGCCTAGCCGACAGCCTCGAAGCCCAATGCTCGCCTAGCTCTCAACTAGTAGACCAAGCCCACATCGACATGGTGGACGCTGAAGTCGAACGTAGAGCCTCCCTCCCTCCCGTTGAAGACCCTGATAACCCTCTGGCCCCCGTCACTCCCGACGAGGTGGAGGATATCATTAAAAAACTTCAACCAAGGAAAGCCCCCGGCGCCGACGGTATCACGAACAGAGTGTTCAAACTCTTCCCCCCCCCAACTTATAATGCTAATGACCGCTATCTTCAATGGCGCATTAAGCAATAATATCTTCCCCCAAGCGTGGAAACAGGCCACCGTTATCGGTATCCCTAAACCAGGCAAGCCCAAGTCTGACCCCACCAGTTACCGCCCCATCAGTCTCCTCAATGTTCTCGGTAAGATCTACGAGAGGCTTATTTATAAGCGACTCAAAGATTTTGCCGAATCCAAGGGTCTCATTCCTGATGAGCAGTTCGGGTTCCGTACCGAACACTCATGCGTCCACCAAGTCCACCGCATCGTAGAGCACCTAAGCGCTGGCTTCCAGCGTAATGCGATGACGGGTGTCTTGTATTTCGATATAGCGAAAGCATTCGACAAGGTCTGGCACAATGGCTTATTATATAAGCTATATCAACTCGGTGTGCCAGACCGTCTCGTGCTCATCATGCGAGACTTTCTGTCGAATCGCACCTTCCGCTATCGAATCGAGGGAGCCCTCTCCTCCCCCCACCCCATTCGAGCTGGAGTCCCTCAAGGCTCGGTAGTGTCCCCCCTAGCTTTCACGCTGTTCACCAGCGACATTCCCAAAAGTAAAAAGGCCCAGTTGGCTCTATTCGCCGACGACACGGCAATTTACTACACCGGTCGTGACCCCAGAGTTATCGCTCGCAATCTCCAAACCTCCGCAAACATTTTGGGCAAATGGTTCCGGAAATGGAGGATCGAGGTTAACCCTGATAAGAGTCAAGCTGTTCTCTACTCGAAACAGCGGAAGTCCGTCCCCCCTCCCCCTCCGATCACCATGTACGGTAAGCCGATCCCCTGGGAGAAGCAAGCCAAGTACCTCGGAGTGATCCTCGATCAGCACTTGTCCTTCGCCGAGCACATAAAGCAGGCTCGCTCGCGAGCCGCTTTCGCTCAAGGTAGGCTCCATTATCTCATGACTGCCCGCAGCAAACTGTCACTTAAGTGCAAGCTGCGCCTCTATACGGCAGTAATCCGCCCGATCATGACGTATGCATGTGCAATCTTCGCACACGCCAAGCCCCGCTTCCTCCATAGGATGCAGACCCTTCAAAATAGGACCCTCCGTAAAATTCTCGGTGCCCCATATTATGTCCGAAATGAGAATCTACATCTAGATCTCAAAATCCCCACCATCCAGCAGTTCATGAAACGCCTTTGCAAGAGTTTCTTCGATACTGCTGTAAAACACCGCAACCCCCTCATAGTATCGGCAGCCCGATACGAACCCTCCCGCATCTCTAAGGTTCGCCGTCCTAGGCATACTCTCGTCACCCCAGATGACCCCACTACCCTGCTCCAAGAGAGCCGTAAGGAAACAAGTACAGTTCGTAGACAATACAGACCGCCGTCCTTCCGTCCTCGCCGCCGAGGCCCGCCGCGACATTCCCGTAAACGTCCTCCCCGTCCCTTGCTCGAGCCAGCCCGCGTCGCTGAGCCGTAGTTTTAAAATTCCCCGATAATAATAATAAAATCTTTGTTCGATCCAGCCCGACCCTTGCTGTCCCCCCCCAGCGACGCCCTAAGCCGAGGTCCGTACCCCACAGGGGGTGCCCTTAGCGTGTAGTCGCTTAGTTTTTAAGTTTTAGTTAAATAAGCCCTGGCTGGAGGCTTTGATTCTCGAATTGAGGCCGCCACAGGCAAGTCCGGTTAAGCAGCCGACAACCTCCTAGGTTGACCTGCGAGAGGCCACACACAAAAAAAAAAAAAAAAAAAACTGACATTATCAATGCACAGCCGAAACTACTAGGAACATGAAATTTTGCCCAAGACTTCCAATTATGACGACGTGTTTTAGATAATTCAACCGGGGGTGAAAAGGGGGAATTTTGGTTGTATGCAAACCTTATTCCGTGACCTAATATACTTGAAACTTAGCACGAATAGACCTTAGTAAATAATAAAGTAGTCACAATTTATTTACAAAAAAACTCCTTAAGATTGTCATATGAGGATAGATTTGAAAAACAAAACACAAATTCACATCATATTATTCATTTCTTTGCAACGACCATACAGCCCCAAGACATCTAATAACAGGCGACGCATGTCTGTTTACACATATGACTTATAAATCTGATGCAGGTCGCCACAGAACAGTTTTCAAATAGTCTCGACCACTTCTGTGAGCCGTAGAACCGTCCGCGATAGTTAATAAAAAAAAGAAAATAAAAATATAACAATGGCCCCTTGTTCAATCCGTTGATATATTAACAACAGTCAGACTTCGAGTATTCGAAAAAATGGCTTATCATTTCATCGGTAAGTTAATTACAATTATATTAATTTTCTCATATTATTTATCGGAGTTTAATTTATACTGGTCATTACTGAAGGTTAGTAATTATAGGATCTTGGTCGGGCAAATCAGAACGCAGTACCCCGCTCGTCCACGGGTAGTGTGAAAGCGAAGCCCGGAGCCCCGGGATGAAGGCAACAGGAGTGGGTTTTTTGTCAGTAAAAGTCTGACACTATCTCTCGCTCCACCCAAGAGCGCGATTTGTCATTAGATGATTTTCCTACCAAAAAAAACAGAGTACTTTTTTTTCTCGTCCGTACCTCATTTAGTTGACAGAATTGTTTTAGTCCGTAGAGATCAAACGTGAGGCGTCTAGGGGCTGTATGGTCGATGTTTCTTTGGCACAGGTTCTAACTTAAATTAATAATAAAGACTGGCATTATTAGTTTTTCAAAACTACCCTCAAAAAACCGTTTAGTGGGTGTTAAAATTTTTATGAAAACATTTTCGCGAACGGAGTCGCGGGCAAAATGCTAGTAAAATGTAAAAAAAATTAAATTTTCATGCAGTTGTATAAACTTATAATTTTTTTTTTTATAAGTCAACTAACAACAACGCTTTGAACTTAAGAAGAAGAAATCATCTTCTTCCTATGTTCAAAGAGAAAATAACCTAAAAAAAGGAATGCTTAGAAATTAAGAGTTGATGTTCCTGTTGAGTCTTTATTTAAGCATGTCATCACTATTGTACGGTTTATTAAACATTATTTATTCATTTTCTACAAGTCAAAAATTATCAAATTATATGAGAAACAATCCACCTGACGTAATCCAGATAAAAGTACGTTGGTCTCATAACAATCTCCTCACTATCCATCGCTATACGCGAATAGAAGAGCAATAATCTGATAATAATCATATGGAACAGAAAGGTACACAGGCGTGTCGAGAATCAAAATCCGATCTCCGGCTACCATAGACGTGGGCTTGCGGATGACGAACAATGGGTAGCTCGCCGTCCGCTCGTACTATAAGGATCGAGCTCGAGTCTTCGACGGTGCGTAGTGTTCCTCGCGCGCCTCAAAGAGATTTCAGCAAACCCTAGGGGCCCAGGAGGGCCGAAGCCTGTTAGAGCCGAGAAGAAAAGTATGAAAGTGATACTCGTGGTCCTAGAACGCAAATCGTACCTGAAGGAACTAGATGTGGTTTTAGTCAGTAAATACGCGCTCTTGCTGCATCCTAAATCGAGAGAAGTCACTGGATGATTTCCCACCTTAAAAAACCTATCGTCATTCAGATAAAAGTACGTTGACCTAAAACAATCACCTCACTCCATCGCTAAACGCGAATAGAAGAGCATTAGTCTGATAATAATCATCTCCTTACTCGTCTAATCGCTAAACGCAAAAGCAATTAAGACAGGAGGTACTAATGGAGTCTTGATGTCGATGGAAGCAGAGATGTTGATACTTATCGAGCAACATTTTAGTCAGGATTAATCGCTTATGTGATTTTTTGTGCAAAAAATATACTGATTAAGAACATAATAATTATATCCAGCAGCAACTCAGAAACCGTGCTTTTTACAAGTTTTTTTTTTTTTACTTGCAATGTGTGATGTATGTTCAGGTCAAATCTTGCAACTCAATTTTGAAGCAGATATTTTCAACCGATTGACCTGAAATCGTATGCACGTTTAGTTTAGATGACAATGCATGATTAAGTGGTGACCAGATGGTTGCAAACCAACGTCCCAACCAAGGTAACCTTGCTAGTTCCAATACGTGTAGACAGCAATTTTAATCCATGACCTTCAACGCCCTTGGTTGGGAGGCGCGTTTTCCCAACAACCGAACGTGTTGGCGCGTGGTTTACATCCATGTAGCCGCAACACATAAACCAAGGTCACATTGGTTGGAACGCTAGTTTGCAACCGTCTGGTCATCCCTTTACCTGTGTGATGTCATTTTAAATCCAACATGGTGGAACACTCAAGATGGCGGACTGATTGAGAACACAAAACATCCAGAAGCGGCCCAGTAACTGTTTTTTTTTCTGGTAGAAACTCGACTTTGAGTTAAGCTCACCTTTGTAGATAAACTGTAATATCCCTATGTATCATAAGTTGTTTTTAGTGTGCAACTATTAGTAGAATAACTTTCTGTCAGTAACAGAATATTCGCTTTCAGATCAGTATTTTGGCAAAAGAACTGTCAGCAAAACTGACGGGGCTCGTCAGGGCTGTTGCCTGCCAAGGCTATGGAATTGTTCGAAAGAGTTACCATGGCCCTGGAAGCAAGTGAAAGAACAAGGTGGGTTTTTGTCACAAAAAGTCTGACACGCCCAGAGAAAAGTTATTTGCAGATTTTCCACCTTAAAGCAGTAATTTTACTTCGTTATAATAATTAGTTTCCATAACAAGTTATTGTATAAGACGGTTGCTTTTCGTGCAATTATTTCAAACTTCCAAAAGGTGGTAGGTACCTACCTACGTTGGCAAAATTCAAGACAAAGTTGAGAAGTCTCGTGTGGAAGTTAATTTTAGTGGTGCACAAAAAGTTTTTACCGAAACAGCAATACTGCTTGGTGGTTGAAATAGGTACTTACCTACACTCTCACACAAAAACTTACTACATACTATTACAAGATAAATCCCTAGTTACCTACTTACTACTACCTAGGCTATAAATATCTACGAATTACAATTTTACTTATTATTTAATCTTACGAAGTCGAAAAGGGATCCAAATGAGTAGTGAATAGCAAAACCGCTACTACTATTTAATGATTCCAACATACCTTTCGTAACCTAAATCGAAGGTAAAAAATATTATTTTTAAATTACCTACATGAAATCCGTTCGTTCCACAGTCCAAAAGTTCCATTATTTAGATTACATACAGTTGTTTTCTGATAGTTATCAGATTTCAACCTTTGCTTCGTCAAGTAAAATATGACGTAATGCCTATGTAATAAGAATCTATTTCATTTGCTCTACTAACAATATTCGACTTTGTATGCTGATTTTTGGATAGAGGAAAATATAATATGTGTCAGCTGTGTTCTATTCAGCCGTATTGTTTGAGTCAGCTGAACAGAATAGGTACTCCTTAGTTTGCTTCCAAGAGATTGGTATCAATCATCTGTGTTGATAATGTTGGTATTTGTAGCAAAATTGTATTCACAATATTGGTAACGGTATCTGTACTGGCACATATTTTTCTAGCTTCACAAAAGATGTATCGAAGCGAATATCAAAAATGTTTTCTATAGATTTTTTCCCATAATCGGATCGGACTGCTTTTATATCGCGTTGTTGACACTGATACCTGTTTCAAAATATACTTTTAAAAATGTGGTAATTGCAGTGGTCAATTGGAAGATCTCTGAATCGATTACAAACTCAGGTTGGTCACTGTAAAAACAAATGCCCAAATGGGCTCCTTGACCTATTCTAAACACAGTACCAATGCGAAGTTCCTTCACCACCTTTCCTGCATGCACAACATTCAACTTCCATGACTTGAATGAAGCCATTGACAGATCAGATTCTGGTTGCACAAAATTTGAGTCGAATTAATATGAATGAAGATGAATAAGAATGTGGTGTAGCAATGAAATGTTTGCAAAATACACAAAATTTAACCGTTCCGCTGCCCCCAAATAATATAATATCATCCAATGACTTCTCCTCCCTCTCTGTATGGGACGAGAGGACGTGTCAGACTTTCACTGACTAAAACCGCACCTGTGTCCTTCAGTTGACCTTTGCGTTAATAATATGAGATATATAAGGTTTATGATTTCTTAGAAATTTGTTTGAGTATTTCTATTGACATATAAAAATTATTGGAATCGATTCAGTTACTGATTCTGAACAAACTATATTCAGGTTTCGCATATACCAAAAATAATGTTGTATATGTTGCAGTCAAAACTCTTAACCAGTCAAAAGTACTATTGACTAGCAAAATCAGTCAAAAGTACTTTTGACCGTATGCTTTAGTCAATAATACTTATGACTAAAATAACAGTTAAAAGTACTTTTGCCCAATGGAACTGTTTAAAAGTATTTTTGACTAAGTGATTCCGTCAAAAGTGGTTTTGACTGGTCGTATCAGTCAAAACTCTCAAAAAGTTAAGGTTGTCGATAAAAATAAAGACAAACGCACATATAAACTTATATATTACTCATTATTAGTGGAGAACGTGCTGATATTAGAACAAAAATGAGTGACTACAAAAAGAAAGAATGCTTTTTGCAAAGAATTTTAGCGATATAAGATATGAAAGATAGTCATTACAATGTAATGAAAAAAAAAATGTTAAAAGTTCGCAATGGTTTTTTTTTTGGGTGGGAAAATCATCTTATAACAAATCTCGCTCTTGGGCGGAGCGGGAGACAGTGTCAGACTTTTTCCGACTAAAAACCAACTCTTGTTTCTTCTTTGCCTTCGTTCCAGGGCCCCGGATTTCACTTTCACACTACCTGTGGCCCAGCAGGGTCGAAGCCTCAGTAGGCTTTGACCCTGCTGGACCCCTACAATTTGCTTACATCTCCCTGAGGCGCGCGTTGAACAGTACGCGCCGTCGATGACTTGGGCTCGGTCCGGATGGTTACCGGACAGATGGACGGCGAGCCACCCATGCATTCCGTCGCGAGTCGCAACGCAGTGCGGTCGTGTACAGTGTCTGTGTTCCCCAGTAACTCATTGACTTTCTGTGTCCTCATCTGATTGGGTGGTGATTAAAATTTTAATTCCCTTTTACACCTTAAGTGTTCTTATGGACTGACTCCGCCTAATGGGCGGACGGAGAGTGAAACAAATATATTGAAGTCATATCTACCAAAATTGCAACGCTCGGATTTGCTCCTGGTCGCGGTGGATTTGAACTAGCGGCTACGACATTGGCAGTCGCGCGCTCCCGGTCCGAACCAACTGATCTAGTCACCGAGTGGCAAAATTGCGATCTCCGTGTGTGGTCAGTGCTACGCGCCGACGTCACCGTGAGTGCTACGAGTTGCGTGACTACTACGCGCCTACGAGTGCTACGAGCCTGCGCATCGGCTACGCGTTGTGCCGCTACGAGTTATTGCTTCTCTCTGCTTATTTCCTGTATACTAAGGTTGGGTTTCGGCTGGCTCGTCGTAATGTCTCTCTTGAAGCGGACTCCTCCGGCTACTCCTGCATCTATCAAGAGCATGTTTCAGTCAGTGTCTGATTCCGACATTCCTCAGGAGACAACAAGCAGTCCTTTTGAAACTGGCAATATCACCTTGCGTTCCGTACGTCCACGTCAAGCCTATTCGCCCGGTAGCGAATTGCTGGACTTCAAGCAAGAAGTTTTAGACATGCTTAATACTTGGAAGGCGGAAGAACAAGCCAATTTTTTAAAATTTTCTCAAGAACAAAGCTCTTCACTCGCTAAATTGGTATCGGAGGTAGCCGACCTTAAATCGCAAAACTTAGCAATTCAAAAAGCTAATTTTGAAATTGAGAAGACAGTAATTTTTATCAATAAACAATACGACGACGTGATGAAACAACTTGATTTATTAAAAAAAGAAAAAACAACATACAGGGATTGTATACAAAATCTGGAGTTGAAAATTGAAGAATTGCAGCAATTATCCCGTTCTTCTTGCGTTGAGTTTCGCAATGTACCACTCAAAGAAAATGAGTCTGCTAAGGATTTATCTGCGATTGTTACGCGGGTGGGTGCGGCCGTCAACGCGCCCCTTAACAATAATGATATCCGCGACGTTTACCGTCTACCTGGCAAACCAGGTACCGCCCGGCCGGTTGTTGCTGAATTTACCACGGTGGTGACTAAGAACATGTTGCTAAGCTCGGTGCGCAGCTTCAATAACAAGCAACCGAAAGAGTCTCGTCTCAGTACTAAAAACTTAGGAGTTCTCGGCGATTCACGACCGATATATATTAGTGAGTACCTCCCAGCCAGTTCAAGAAAGCTGTTTTTTGCTGCACGAGAATTTGCAAAGCTGAATGAGTATAGATTTTGTTGGACGGCCAACGGCAACATACTGCTGCGGAAGGAAGAAGGAGCCAAACCAATACTAGTCAGATCCCAGCAGACGCTACGTGATCTAGCTCAATCTAACCAGTGACTACTAATTTGTCGTTTATTATTGTTTTTTTATATAGGTAGCATAGTAACTTACTTTTACTTTCTTGAATTTTGTTTTTACTGCTTGTTTAGGAATACTAACTCCACTCGTTTTGTTTATATGTCAAATACTATCCATCATTACATTCATCACTCACATATACTTTACCCTCACAATACTCTCTCTCCTTCTATGATATTCTCGCTGAAACCATACCTAACATTGGATGTTCACCACTCCATCATAATTTTTATAACTAATATTAGTACCTTTACCACTCTCGTCGCCGCTGAACGCCTTATTGTAGTTGCACTTGCCCCATTTTCCCATATATGGTTAATTATGTGCACACCCTTATTTTTGATATCACAACTTACTTTCAATGGCTAACCACATTAATGCTCTTGAATTAGAATTGGATGCCTACCAGGTATCAAAATCTTATAAATTACCGTTAGGCGAATGTATAACTAAAATACCTAAGTCACAAAGGCACTTATCTATACTCCAACTCAAAATTCGCAGTTTAAACAAAAATTTTGATAATTTTATAGCGTTCTTACATCTTTTTAAAACAGATTGTGATATCATCATTTTGACAGAGTGCTGGCTAAGATCTGCCGTAATTCCTAATATGAATGATTATAATGTACATTTCACAAAAAATACAAAAAATCAGAATGATGGGGTGGTTATGTATACTAGGTCTTCATTGAACTGCACCGTTTCTGAACCTGACATAATAGATGCAAACTGTCTTCTTTGCAAAATTGACAATAACGTCGGCATTTTAGCCTTATATAGATCACCTTCGTATACTCATATTGATAATTTTTTAAACAGTCTAGATCCCATTTTGAAACCCCTAGCAAAATATCAACATGTGGCTTTAGTCGGTGACATTAACATTGATATAAAACCAAACAATAATGACAGACATTCATGCGAGTATCTCACCTTTACAGCCTCCCATGGCTTATTACCGGCTCACTTATATCCAACCAGAGTAAATAATTGCTTAGATCATATTCTCCTAAAAACCAAACAACCAGGAACATCCATTGTGATAGACTCTCCTATTACTGACCATTTGCCTGTATTTTTGAGTGTCAACCTGGATGCCTTTAAGCCCAAACCAAACAGCTCTGCCAAAATTGTTGAAATTTCTAACATTCAAAAAGATATTGAGAGTGCTGATTTTTCCCCTATCCTTTTTTCTAATGACGCGAATGAAGCTGCGGACATCTTAACATCCATATTGACGCAAATTATTGACAAACATACCCGCATCATCAACGTCTCACGTAAGAACCGTAACATCAAGCCCTGGATTACTCCTGGCCTACTTCGATGTATTAGAAATAGGGATAAAATGCATCTTAGTTTAAAAGCTCAACCTGACAACTCTATCCTCAAACTAACGTACTCTCGCTATCGCAATTTCTGTAATACTTTACTACGGAAACTAAAAGTAAATTACGAGAAGACAGAATTTATTAAAAGAAAATATAATTCTAAAGCAACCTGGGACCTCATTAAGACTATAACTCATTCAAAATCCGTACCCTCACCACCAAAAGAACTGCTAAACCTTGAACCTGATAGGCTTGCATCAGCAAATAGGGTCAACAACTACTTCGTTAATCTAGGCAAAGACCTAGCTACTAAAATACGACAGGATCAGTGTGAGCCAGCTCTTCCTTCTAATATGGTATCAATGTGTGTACTAGAGACCGACAATTTAGAAGTTGAGAGTCTTATTATTAACTTAAAGTCAAGTTCTGTTGCTGGAGTTGACGGTATTTCTGGTCACATATTGAAGTTAACTCGCAAAATTTTAATCCCCTATATCACCCATATCTGCAATCTTGCAATAAACACCGGTGTCTTCCCAGATACTTTCAAAACAGCTCTAGTTCACCCTATTCATAAGGGTGGGGACAGAGGCAGTGTCAAAAATTATAGACCCATATCTATTTTACCAACCATCTCTAAGATTCTGGAGAAGATTTTGAACAACCGTGTGCTTAAATATCTTAACACTCATAAAATTCTCTCTGATAACCAATATGTTTTCAGAGCAGGAATGTCAACAGAGGATGCGGTTATTGCACTCTCTGAAAGGGTGACTCAGCTCATGGACAGGAAACAGAGGTGTCTTGGTATATTTCTAGATATTTCGAAAGCTTTTGACACTGTCTCTGTGCCCATACTTCTATCAAAGCTGGAACGCATTGGGATTCGTGGTCAAGCACTTGATATTTTTTCGAGCTATCTGCGGAATCGTTTCCAACATGTTCAACTGGATGAGGTAATAAGCGGTAAAGCTAGAATAGAATACGGTGTCCCTCAAGGAAGTATTCTTGGCCCAACCTTGTTCCTCATCTACATTAATGACTTATGTTCACTCCCAATTACTAATTGCTCCATATTTACCTACGCAGATGATACAGCCCTACTTGTACATGGCAAGGATTGGAGTGAAACAGGAAAGTATGCACAGACGGTGCTGGACATTGTTATGCGTTGGTTTGGAAAAAAATTGTTGACGCTGAATGCAGAAAAAACTAATTTTATATCATTTTCTTTGAGTAATAAGACTCAGCCAGATGTAACACCTACCATTAAAGCTCACTTGCGCACAAGCGCACACAGTAGTATAACCATTTAGATAATCTAGTCACTCGAACGCGCAAACTCATTTCCATCTTTAAGAAACTCCGCGGTTCGGCAGACTCGGATACACTTATGACAGTCTATTACTCACTCTGTCAGTCTCTTCTTCTGTACTGTTTGCCTGCTTGGGGTGGCGCCTGCAAAACATACTTTCTGAAATTAGAAAGAGCTCAAAGAGCAGTTCTCAAAGTTATGTTTTGCAGGCCCTATAGACATCCCACTTTGGAACTTTTTACGGAATGCAAGGTTCTGTCTGTGAGAAGGTTGTATGTGCTACAATGTGTTTTAAGGAAACATCGGCTGCCTTTCACAGTGAGTAATAAACGTCGAGCTGATATTATCCTCCCCCCAGTCAGACACAAAACTGCCTTCGCAAAACACCAATTCACCTACCTTAGCTATATTTTATATAATAATATCAATAAGTATCTTCATATCCACAGTTTAAATTATCACCACTGCAAAAACACAGTTAAGAAATGGTTGTTTGAGAAATCGTATGAAGAAACTGAAAAACTACTCTTCCCACATGCCTAAGTTAGATCACCCCTCATTTAAGAACACACACTAGCATACCATCACAGCAACTCATACACATACACACAAATACACACACCCTTACACACATATACACACCCTCATACACACTAAAACACATACTAACTCCCTTTCTCACATTTGTGGTCACTCACATAGAGTCGCGGTTCCTAAACGTGGCATTTTTATTTTTTATTATTACTTAGTTTTATTTTATTTTTTTATTTTTCTATGCCAAAATTTTTATTTTATTGTTATGTCAAATGTGTTACTGGTGAAAACAGATTTCCACTTTTGTTATTACCGTCATGGAATCACTGGTCCCCAAGTCACAGGCTTTAAACCTAGTTTGGGGACCAGGAGATAATACTTCATGCAAACTTTATTGTATCCCATTACTGAACCTTTGTGAGCAATTTATTGAAATAAACTTATTATTATTATTATTATTATTGCCCGCCGTCCGTAAGCCCGCGCCTACGGTGGCCGGAAATCGGGATCGGAATCCCGGCAGCGATTGGGGCTTGAGGACCGTTTCCTCACGCGATGGGCCGCCTTCTTTGCTAGCATTACTGCTTCGCAGAAAGAGACGACCGCCTGCCACTCCTCTTCGCTCCGGCCCATGGCCTGTGCCAAGACCAGGTGCGAGAGATTGCCGCCATTACAATGGATGTGGAAGACGCAAAATTTGATGAAAAGAAAACACAATTACAGCACAATAGACAAAAACGCTTTAAAATCATTGAAGTTTATGGTATAAAAAAATTTTATACAATATAGGTACTGTGTTTTTATAGCCTGTGAATTTTCTGATTACCTATTTTAATGTCAATTTTTAAGTGTATGTTTTCTTTTCGTAATAAACGTCTTCACATTTAATAAATATCTTTTTTATTCACATCTAACGAATTAATAGTGCTTCTGACTGATGCTTTATTGCAGTTAAAACTACTTTTGACGAAGAGCGTCAGTCAAAAGTACTAATAACCAAAACATTTCAGTCAAAACCACTTTTGACCAACCTGTTCAGTCAAAAGTACTTTTGACTGATTTTGCTAGTCAATAGTACTTTTGACTGGTTAAGAGTTTTGACTGCAACTTATATATATTTAACCCCTAATGAAACCTTATATAATGGTATAAGCGGCAATTTTTATGGCAAATAATATTTGTTTTTCTATTTGTTGAACTGATCAAAATAAACAGCAGATGATCGATTGTAAGTAAATGATGATGAAAGATTTAATTGTGCTTATAATGAAAATCTTGAAGAAAATATTTTCAACACATTCACAAGCAAAAACTCGCAATTCTTGAAACAGATCCAAAGTAAGGTTGATAATGATTCCAGATCGTTGAACCAGAACAAATAAAATAATTAATAACATAAAATTCCGTTTCGCTTGAGGATCAAAGCAGCGACATTCATTTAGAAAATACAATTTATTCGCGGCCCCAAATTGTAATTACTGCTTGGATCGCGGTAGCGAAAATCGCAAAGGAATTCCTCCTTGTAATGATGAAATTTTAGCTTGAACAAATGATGTATATTATTATACTTTCTGATCGATATAGCCCTTGAGTCGATCGTTATGTCTGTTAGTTTTTTTTTGTCGTTTATCATCATACTGTAAAAGATTAAAAATAGTAATTATTATTGTAATCTGTAATTTCTTCTGGTTGTAGTTATTCAAATGGGCGCTATTGCTACTGCTTAGTTATGGTCCAGCTTTATTTTTTTCGGGTGTAAAATCAAACTAATAGTCGTAATATAAAGGAGAAAATTTGTCGGTGTATTTGTTTCATTGTTATTTCTTCATGCTCAATAGCTTTGGATGTTGACATGTGTGTAGACTATGTCCTGGAATTGCACATAGCCTACCATTTATCTCGGGAGTATGTTCTCTTGGGACAATTTTCTTATAAAACACGGGTGAATCCGCTAGTAGTAGGTAGTAGGGACATAAATTCTCCGGCTCTGTTTGCAGCGAAAGGGAGTGTCAATAGTTTACTGACTAAAAGCCAAATACGTTCCATTAGTTGCCTTTTGCGTTTCAAGGCCACGGTGAATCTTTCAAAAAAGCCCTGGCATGGCGGCTCTGGTGGGCCTCGTCAATTAGCTGTAAGATTTCAGGGTTTGGCAAAATGTTATGGAGTTTTTGTCTAAAGAAATTTTGATGGCAATAAGTTTTTACGTACACTTCTGCCTAACTCGACGGCCAAATCAAGCGTGATGTTAAGTCGTATGTTTTTAGCAGATACCGCCACAAGTGTTTTTTGTTATAATTTTCTTTCAAGGGGACATTTAATATATGTCAGCTACACAATAACAGTACACATACCCTAATAAAACCTTACACTTACGAATAAAGGCCATTGTGTGAACATGGCCATTATAATTAACAGTAAACTGAAAACCACTGAATTATTGAACTGAAAAGGACTGCTATTTACGACTACTCAATGACTATAATAAAATTTAATGGATTAAAACAGTTAGGTTATCTAAATTAACATCATAAAGAGGTTAAATTGTTTGTTTGTATTCTTTAGAAATACTTATCTGATCGATTCTTCGGAAGTCTATGATCAGTGCGTATTGCCAGTGATGTCATGATATAAGACTTTGAAACGTGGTCCGTCACAATATATGGTCCTCAAAAAATGCTTAAAGTCACCTAAAAGGTAAAGGAAAGGATGCTTGGAGTTTCCTTACGTAATCCGAGAACAAACGTTACCGACATAGCCCGAATAATCACCAAACTAAAGTGGCATGGGCAGGGAAAATTTCTCGCAGAAAAGATGGTCAGTCGGATCTAAAAGTTCTGGAGCGTACTAAAAGATACAGCGTTGGAAGACCCCCCACAATGTAGACCTGGTGAGGGTAATGGAAGTCTAACAGATGCAAAACGCACAGGACCGACCATTGTGGCGACCAACGAATTGGGGGTGATCAACAATGGAGATCTGTAGGCTGAAATGATGATGATTACTGATCCGATTATAAAAAAAAACTTATTCTGATACCAAGCGCCATAGCTGAACATTTTAACATACCAAAATGCCTCCATGCCACGGTAAGTACTCGTACATTAAACCATTACTTCTGACTGTCAACAGAACTGTAGATCGTAACGACGGGTAGGTAGTCGTTACGAGACGTCAAAAGCCAGAAAATCTAATACCAGTCTTGCCAAGGGGGTTAACGTAGGTAATGATATACAGCTGCATTTGCTTTGACTGGACGCCGATGCCAACAGGCACAAGCTGGGTAGACTGATTGATAGTAAGCGACACCATCACTGAGCTAACACTTTATCCCGATGTGATTAGTTTAAAAAAAAAAACCATGAAAATAGAGAAAAAACATGTAGTCATAATATGGTTATTATACTTACACAATAGGAAACCCGTGGTTCTAGAAAGCAAACGACAACTGAAGGACATAGGCGTGGTTTTAGTCAGTGAAAGTCTGACAGGCCCTCTTTCTAATGCACTCTAGAGCGAGAAAAGCCACTAAATGATTTCATACCTCAAAAAAGTAAAACCAAGACCTAGAGTCTTTCACGTGGCTGATATATGTGACAAGAGACCATGATACAAAATGTCATACCAACTTCCAAATGACAAGTTGATGACTTTATGTTGAATCCGGTTCTAAATTCAAATTCTTAGTACCAAAACCACATAACTTTTAAGAAAGGCTACAGTATTACAAATTCGAATCGCGTGCTGGTGCAAAGCTTGATGACGTAATACCATCGTTCTGAACCCATCGGTTACTGTACCTTTTTAGTGGTTGTTATAAAACCATTGATATAATTTAGCTTGCTATGTAACAGTTTTATGACTTCAGCTGAGTTTTGATACTATAATATTTCTTCAAACTTTTCATAACAGTGTTCAATGGTCACAAAAATGACTGAATTACTTTGTAATATTATAAACCACTTTTCTAAGACTCGTTTATTTCAAACTTACGTCGCTTAGATAATCTCGTGTCAATATACGATGATTATTTTGACAGAATAGTTGACCTTCATTCCTTAAAGAGCAGTGGTGGCCGAGTGGTAACGACTTACTTACGAGTTGTAGGTTCCGGGTTCAAACACAGCCAGGCACATTACTTTTTGTAATTTATTTCATCACCACTGCTCTTAAAACGGTGAAGAAAAACATCGTGAGGAAACCGGCATGTCCTAGAACCAAAAATTCGAAGACATGTAACATCCACTAACCCGCACTGGGCCCGCGTGGTGGATTACGGCCCATTCCCTCTCCTAGAGAGGAGGCCTGAGTCCCTAAGGCCTGAGTTTTGGCAGAATATTTTCATAACATTTTCATGACTCGTCGCAATTGGTTCGATCCTCGACCCATATTATGATCCTTATATTATGGCTTTTATTATCTTTGCTACAGTCTCGTATTCTCACCTTTTTTGGTCACGTGTACCGCCGAGGGGAAGTGGCTATTGAGTGACTTGTGGTCCAGGGAAAGGTTGAGGATACCAGGCCAAAAGGACGATCGCCTATACGATGGACTGACCAGATAAAAGCAGCAGTAAATGGATCATCATCACTGTACGAATGCACGGGGAAGGCGGCCATCAGAGAGGAGTGGCGGCGTGTTGTGAAGCTTGCCACCAACACTTGAAGTGATGACCACGACCACTTTGTCAAGACTGGTACCGCTATGGAAGAAAATTATGATCCTTCGAACCGAATTGGTTAACAAAACTGAGTATTTTATCCATCGATAATAGCAAATTTACCATGACTAGTAGTTTTTTTTTAAGGAGGGAAATCATCTAAATGACTTCTCGCGCTCTGGGTGGAGCGGGAGGGCGTGTCAGACTTTTACTGACTAAAATCAACCACACCTGTATCCTTCAATTACCCTTTATAATAATAATAATAATAATAATAATAATATTCCACAACTGTCACACAACGTCGTCTAGTCCAAGCTAAGCAGAGCTTGTGTTATGGGTACTAAACAACTGATATACATACTTATATATTTCTAAATGCATACTTAAATAGATAAAATACACCCAGACACAGAACAAGTGATCGTGCTCATCACACAAACATTTGTCCTGGGTGGGAATCGAACCCACGACCTCCGGCATAGCAGTCAGGGTCACTAACCACTAGATCAACAGGCCAGTCAGGCCTTTGCGTTCTAGAACTACGGGTTTCCCTTTCAGAAATTCTCCACGGTCTTAGCTAGCGGGCATTGACCCTGCTGGGCCCCTACGGTTTGCTGACATCTCTTTGAAGAGCGCGAGGATTACTACGCGCTGTTGACGACTGGGCTCGGTCCGGTTCATTACCGAAAAGCCGAACGGCGAGCTACCCAGTGCTCGACGTTCGCAAGCCAGCGTCTACCGTGGCTGGTAGTCGGGGGATGACTAGTAGTTAGGTTTCTAAACTCCGTTCTCCTTATACTTCTAGATTAGCAACGAAGTTTTATACTCAAGCTAGGTCGTACATTCTCAGTTCACTCTGACCTTATTACCGACCGTTGTAAAAACTTAACGCAGTAACCCGATTACGTGGTAATGTTCCTATTTATTTCGCAAAACTTTGAAACTCGTGCGGTTTCCTGGCAAAGACGTAGTGTGGTGAAGCCTGATAGTCATCGCTCACGATTTTTGCTACGCAAGGTAGTAAAATGCAAAACCATTTTTCATTATGAACAGTTTCATAATGAAAATGGTTTTACATTTTACTACTATCTTCTTTGGTAAAAAAAAGATAATCCTGAATCAAAAAAATGTACAAGTACTCAAATATCATTCTAAGAGATGTTTCTAGTATATTTTCTGAGCACAATGGAAAACCTTTTATGATTAAAACGTCTGAAATGTGATACTTTTGCTGTTATATCAAATTCCCAAGCGATTTCATTTTACTTATTGCGTAATTTCTATTACGGAAATGTTTTCAGCAATTGATCAATCCCAAAAAATAACTTAGAAGCTTAATGCTTCAGGCTAAGTAATAAGATCAAAGTGGCTCTGACAAAACCATAATTACTTCACTGCCCTAAAAATGTAATTAACAAACACATACTACAAGTTTCTTTAGAACTACAGTAATAATAGCTGTTCAAGCGATTATCGACCCTTTATCTAATTTGATAGAACACAATTCACAATAGCTGCCCATGTACCACATCAATCAAGGAACTTTTTTTTGCGTATAAACCATCGATATTAAGCGTCGATGATTAATCTACATTGTGTCAAAAAATATCTACTATTATTTAGGTATTCTGACTACGTTCTAGCAATTTATTTCATACTGCGGAGCAGTAATTTTTTAAGCCTAAACTACCGCTTGCAAATTGGTACATTTCAGAGCTAAGTGGACTGTGAGTCGCGTAGTTAACCCGACCTCTTTTTGTGTGAACATTTGTATTCTAATCTCGTATAAGCTTTTCGACAAAAACACGTTAGGTTGTCTATTGACTCAGGGTTCTTTGTATTTTAGGCGAAGCAAGATTTAAGTCCCTAGTTTAGATCCTGCAAAAGCCTATTTAGATGTCTATGTTTTCTCAGGCACAAATGTGTCTCGAATGGTGTCACACAAGCATTACCTTTTTACATTATTTATTATTTGGACTCAGTGGAAAGGCGTGCGAAGAGGCTAATCGGTGATCTAGATTCGGTTAAATTCAATCATCAAAGCCTTGAGCACAGGCGTAGGGTAGGCAGCCTTTTAGTTTTTTACAGGTTGCATTTTGGAGAGTGTGCGCGGGAATTGCATGACTTGATTCCGCCATCTCATTTTTACCATCGGACAACCCTACGTAGATCCAATATCCACTACTACGTACACGAGTATCCACTCTTACGTTGTTGAAACCTCTACGGTCCGCACTAAGCGTTTCGCCTCTTCGTTTATACCGTGTACATCGAAGGACTGGAACTATTTGCCTCCTGAGGTCTTCCCATCCAATTATAATTTGGGTGTCTTCAAAGCTACAGTGAATAGGCTCTTAATAAACTAGTGCGCCTCACCATCAACGATTGCATCACTACTTACCATCATGTGGGATCGTAGTTAAGCAGTAGTTAATATCAAATAAAAAAAAACATAGTATATTTAGTTACGAGCTAATCTGCTAAAAAAAAGAGACACATAATATATCACTTCCCTAGTATATAGTGGCACAATAGCCGAGGCTAGAATTAGGTCAGTAAGCTGTCCATGGGCGCTGGCCAAGCATCCTGTCCTTATTTTCTGCACTTTCAAAGTCACACCAAAGCTATAACTGTTTCCAATACGTTTATTGAAATCGTTTTTCAACCTGCTTTTATCGTGAACATACAATTTGGAGTCTATAAAATCTGTCATTCCGTCCTTTGATGTGCCTTCATCCCACACAGGAAAGTCCCTATGAAAGTATAAGTGGGTATTACAGTATATATAAATAAACGTTTCTTTTTTCAGGTAAACCCAGATGAGAACAGACTGGCTGTCGTGTCACATACATCGCCATGTAAGTGGATTTTATTCCTCACAATACATCAATCACACTTGACATATTTTCGTAAGTCTTTGCTTTGACTTCAGAGGCGATAGGTTCATTTCTTTCATGTAATATTTTATATGGAGTTATTTTGAAAGCAGTTTTTTCGTTGTATTGACTCAGTTTTTTAAATCGAGTTTTTATTCAAACTTTTTCTATTTCAATTTCTTTATGATTTGTTGCCTTATTTCTCTCTTGTATATACAAGTATGTTAATGTATTCTATATTGATGAAAATTAATAGGTTTACTAATGTTTCACCAAAACTCAATTAACAAAATTTTTGTTAACAACCAACGTCTGGTATACTATTTTCACAAACGATTCATTCCGCAAATGATTTATTTTACAAACTCCTGCTTTGCAAACTATTTTTGGCAAATGTTTCTCTTGATAAATGCTTCGGGTGATATTTAATCATTTATACATTTTTCATTTAATCTTTTCATTTTTTTTGGAAAAAAACGTTTAAACAATCATTTTATAAAACGGTATATGATGGTATAGTGCAACAAATATGAACATAGGGGTTTCCTTTTTAATTTAGCCTTCAAATAAAAGAAAGCTAAGTTTGTATGAAAAATTCTGCCACTGTATCAGTTAACCTATTAACAATTCGATTTTTTTCGTTACTCAGTGACGTTTCATTTGGTCTAAAATCTTTTCACCGATGTTTCACTTAGCTAAAATAACATTTTTTCGAAGTATTATGTTTCCTAACATTCATTATACCACTTTTTACACTGAATAATATAGTTGAAAAGTGCATGTAGCATGCAAGCAGACATGCAGCTAGCAAGAAGGCATGTAGCATGCAAGCAGGCATGCCGCATACAAGCAGGCAGGCAGTATGCAAGCAGGCATGCAGCATCGAAGCAGGCTTGCAACACGCAGCAAAAATTGTTTCTGTCACGGCTCACACGGCTCAACACAGATGGTTTTAACGCTCACCACAGAAGCCTCAGCCGCGGTGGCGGCGGCGGGCCTTCAAACCACCTGCTCCTCTGTTCGTGGGCCGCCCTACCCCTACGCAGGCGCCCTCTTAGAGTGTTATTCAAGCCCGCGTGGGTACGCGGGCTTGAATTACGCGCCAGGGATAAGGTAGACAAGACTGTGTGTAGTCGGTTTTGCTGCGATTCATTTCTGTCACTAAATTTTGTAGCACAACATATTGACTTTTTATGACACTTTCATAAAATGTCAATATGTTCATTTCTCCCTTCCCTATTTTGCTAAAGGACAGATCGCCGGAGCCCAGCTTCGCGGGGCTCCTACTTCTGATTGTTTAAAAAAAAAATAACCACGAAGTGAATGGTGCCCCAGGTCCCAAGCTCGCTTCGCTCGCTCTTGCTTCTTAAGTTCTCTGTGCCTTTTTACTAAATGGATGAGTGTCGGCAGCGTTGAAAGACATGAGACAAATAAAAAGCACTCGATTCCGGATAGGCTACTAAAAATATACAATACAATACAATAATACATATTCCAAATATTTTTTTATGAAATAAAATGAATAAAAATGAAATGTTTGTCAAATAACACGTTACTTAACAAAAGTTTATCTGGTGATTTATTTGTAAAGTAAATTATTTGATAAACTTGTTGTTGTAAAATGACGAAACGATGAAACATGTTTTTGCCAGTCGTTGGTTGTGAAGTGAAAATTTGTAAATCAATTTTTGGCAAACTGACAGGCCAGAACAAATTTGGTATAAATTAATGTAATCCGATAAATGCGCCAAAAATAATAATGCTGAGTTGCTAAACAAAGCTTTAAATACTGACGCGTGTAATTACTGTTTTATACTTGGAACTGTCATTTTATATGTTTGAAATTATAATATGCTTCAAGAGAGACGAGTAATATTTGCGTTTAATTACTGTTATTCGATCAAAATTGCGATAATGATCCATAAACCACATTGTAACGCTTACATTATTATGTTACTGTTTGTTCTGCTTTGATAAAATACTACCACATCATCACAGATATAGAACTAACCACTAATGACGTAACGATTCTTCCCGATCTAGTTTTCATTGGTGATACAGGAGACAAAGGAGAAAACGTAAGTACCTTCATAGAAATAACATAAAACAAAACAAAACTACGTAGTTAGTACTCACTCAGAACAAACACTTTTGTTACGGACAATCCGAAGACTTTGTGAAGTTTCGGCGACGAGGCTTACTGAAGTTGGCCAAGATTTCACTAATCCGGGGATCTCTGTCACCCTACCTTGCTTGAGTTTGACGAAAGTTATAACTCAGGTCACGTACCCCGTTACATCGATATGTAGTAAAATTTGCGTGCGTAGCAAAATCATGAATTGAAACTGTATTAATAAAAGAGGAAAATGTTATTAGGCATTACTACAAATTATAATGTTCAAACTAGAACCATTCTTGGTAAACAGTCTAAATGATGAGCCTTTTCAGCAAAGAAGAAGACAAGTTATTTTAGGATTATATACATTTGGGCGTATTGTTGAATATTGTGAATAATAGAAGAGCCTTTACACAGTTGCTTTCAGAATTCTTAATAGCGATAGCAATTTATCTCCGTTTTCTTAGGAAAAACAATCTATGATTGTGTATGTTTTAGATACATGATTTTTTAGAACACATTAACCCTACATCGTAGACGAATGCTAAAAAATATCAAATATTCCGTTCGAGAATTCTCTTTTAACGCAATACAGTTTTGGAGTCTTAATAAAAGTTTTTCCATTAGTAAATACTTTTCTTGACTGTCGACTTGAAGGATAGTGCTACCTTCCACTATCAAAGGAAACTTAAAGAAAGTGGCAATAAAAAACAAATACGAAAACTTACTAGACATTTTAAATACTCACATAACTGATTTTGTTTTAGCCATTCACACCTTAATGCTACCGTTACTTCTATATAGTACTCTCTATTGTACACTTTACTATATTACTGCACCTTTTCAACTGATTTGAAAAAGATTATACGTAGACTAGCTTCCGCCAGTGGCTTCACTCGCGTAAATGTAGGTTTCTCCATACAAATTTTGAACCCTGTTTCATCCCATTAGGAGATGACTTGAGGACATTCAATGTATTTATATTTCGATGAAATTTAATTTGTCTATTCCTCTTGGGTGATGATATAGAGATATCAAAGGTTAGTTTAAAATAACCTTTAATATCTATCAAAAGTTAGTTTTCATAAAAACTCACAAAAAAGATTTACGTGGTTAGATTACGAGTATATTCATATACCTGGAATAAAATAACAATATAAAAACTGTGCCGGAATCGTTCATACATTTTCATGCTCGGTTGACGTGAATTTAATAGTTTGTGTTTTTGTCAGGGCTTGGGGCAGGGGCAATGCAGATGCAGTTTAAACGATATCTCTCAAATTTTGGAGGTGATGCCAGAGTTGAAAGGTCCCCCTGGACCTCAGGGGCCTACAGGAGCTGATGGAACTACTGGTGCTCCTGGCAAAACGGTAAGACAATAAGTTTTTTGCATCTGTACAGATAATGTATAGCTTAGCAACAATCGTGTTACATTATCTAAATACAAATCAATATCATATAAAACGAAAGAGAAATGGTAACAGAATATGAAAAAATATATGCAAAAGACTAGTTACTTCACACTCAGAGCTATTTATTGGCTGACATTAACGTTCGAGATTATCAAGGGAAATCTAGCTCTCTAAGACGTCTTGGGAACTTTGTGGATTAAAATATGAGGTTAATATAAGATATGATTACACTCAAGGCGAAGACTTGTTAGGAAATGAGCTCAAGAGTGGCGGTAGCGGATGTGAAGAAATGAATGTTTATAATTTTGATCACCTACTATACTTATTTTTAAGGTTAGGAACCAAAATCTTACACTATGATAAAAACTATTGCTATTCTAGAAATCAATCCATAGTAATTTTATTAAAGCTTTCTGATAAACCTTGAAACCCAGCAGCTAATTATGATCAGATAGATAAACCAACTTCACTAAACATTATTTTTGTTTTGTATTTTTATCACATAGTAGAAAAAACTTTGTAAATATCTTCATAAATAAAGCTTGACCGAAGAAAAACGTATTCAATGAGCATATTTTGTAAATATTTACGATATTATAACACAACAACGAACCCCAAAGAGTATTAATATAGATTCTCGTGGATCTCGTTTAGCCTTGCTCCGTTATATTTTTATTTGGCTATACAGAAAATACACAGCGGAGTCAAAATGAGAGTAATATTTTGTACATGTGTCCGCATTTATATGAATAACGGCTTATATTTTAATCTACTAAAACGATGATACTTAGTGCATTCTGTCTAGTAACAATTTTTATTTCTTACCGTGACTATGATTAGTTTATTTTTACCTTAAAATAGCTTAAAAATGGACCTAAGTCGCACCCTTGGGGTAAACTTATTTTAAAGTATTTATGTAGCTATTAAAACTTTTAGTCTGTATTGAAGTTTTAAAAGCCTGTCAATTCTTATTTGTCTGCTCGATTGGCTATTTGACGGATTAAGGAAAGAAATAAAATACGTTAAAGAAAATTGGAATGCTCAGTAAACTGTGTCGAATGCAACTTGTAGATCAAATACGTCATAATATATCAAGTACAGCAATGGAATGAAACAGATGGTGGATTTTCCGCTACCGCGATTCCCTTAAACCTTTACCTTTCGTGTAAGCTTTATAAACTTAAGTCTCTACGGTAATGAATACCATTATACTAAAATTACATACGTAATTAAGATTCAGTTATATGCCACGTTGTTTTCACTAATGATGTAAATTACGTTGTTTTAGCTAAATTAACGAGTCTTTGGCCTTTAGGGATTTAGTTGTTTGGTTAAACTTATAACTACAGATAAATCAGATTGCGTGATGCTCGATATAAATTGTCTTCAGTTGTGCTTCTTGAGTACTTAGTTAATCTAAGTAAGAGTTAACAAACCTCATTACTTTTAACGACTAAAGTATTGTGAGTAAGTTTAAACAGGATAATACAAAATAATATGTTAATTATATTACCTACCCTACACCAAGATAAAATAAAATACAACAAAGTATATCTATTCTTTAGTGAGTAATTATTCTTCCAAGCAAATAAATTATGTAACAATCCGTATTGATTAACTTGCTCCAAATTATCTTCATCGTGATTAGCAGTTTTTCAGTGTCTTACAACAAATTGTAGTGATTTATAAACACGACATCATTATCTGATTCTCATTATTTAGGTTCTAGTTTCGTTTCGGAATTCACTTATTTATTGTTTCAGGGACAAATGGGTGAGTCGGGGCCGCCTGGACCGATTGGGCCGAAGGGAGATAGGGGAGAGAGAGGTGAGACTGGTGTACCTGGGCCTGAGGGTCAGCTTGGACCTAAAGGAGATCCTGGTGCAGATGGGAGCCCTGGACTGCAAGGACCTCCTGGTCCTCCGGGACCACCAGGGCCGATTACGTCAGCGTTAATAGTACGTAACAACACATTTACATATGTTTTTATAGTCTCTACAGTGTTGTCTTTTATTGGATTAAATTTTTTATTGTAGTGAAATCAACTCATAATAATATTTTGATGAAAAGTCTACTGAATATAATGAACAAACAAATCAATTTTATGGGTGTCTTAAAAAATTAAGGTACTTTCAAAGTAACACCTAGAAAAATATTTATTTAAATTTAAAAATATAAAAGTGTCTTATTTCGTTTTATTGGCATTGGTATAATAAGATATAATTTATAAAGAAAACATTCAAGAACAAACATAATCTATGGAATGTCATTGTAAGATGATTTATTATCTCCAAGGAAAAATAAACACAAAACTTGCTTCAAAAACCATCAAAAGTACGAAACATCTAAAAAAAACTAGGTTAAAAGAACTGTAATAAAAATAATAAGAAACAAATATTTCTATGTTAAACATTCAATTCAAAAGGAAGAAGTGAATAACAAATTGTATAGCTACATTCTATTAGAGACTTTAATAAATAAATGAAATAGTGTGATGGAATATAAAAAATTAAATTATCTTCCTATCAATTACTTAGCACTAGATTCAAAGGTTTCATTCTATTTACTTAGAGCTGAACAGGTACAAATGACTGCAGCGAACTATCTACGGACTTGCATGCTAAGTGTGGCCAGACTTCACCCACAGAAATTAGTTCTAACTGACCCATGCTTCAAGCTTTCTAACTGGCGATTCTTACCTATTATAATAAATTTTCTTTAAACTAGAAGTGTTTCTTGTTACAAGCGTGCGTTTTTATTAGAGTACGGTTTTAAATGAAAAAGTGGTTACGTGTTGTGGTTGCTAATTTACTTGTTGTAGGAGTGGTTTTGCTATGGTAGTTTAGATTGATTTTAAAAGCCCATACCTCTAGTCATAGTCGGACGATATATGTTGCGAGATATTTTCTTGTCATACGTCACATTCTAAAATTATATTCAAACTAATTTTGAATTACTCTCATTTTTTTTGTAATAATATACTTTCAGAAATTGTTTTTTATTATTGCACCAGATTCCTACAAAAATCAATAACTTTTGTATGCAAAATACCACTCCTGCAATGAATTGCTAATATTTTCTGAGACTCGCTAATTTTTCTATTTGGAGTTCTTCCCGTTTATAACTTTACACCAGAAAGAAACAAAATAACATCCCAGCATGGAATTCCTCTATGCAACAAAACCTATCAACTTATTCCTATAAGCGATAATATTAGTATCCCCAACACACCCCCTGCGAACATGTATAACATAAGCCAGCCATCTATCAATGTGTTCTACTCATATATCAACTTCAAGTCTGATATGTAATTAGAACCTCTCGAAGCTTCAATAAGTTATTGTTGTTTGGGCTCGAGATACTGTATCGACGAACTTATAAGGTATTAGGAAGCATATCTACATTACAAACTGGAACTTTGTTAATTTCTAATAAGTTTGAGCGCTGATCAAGTATATTATGGGAAATGGAAACAAATAAGTTTGAACCTTTAATAATTTCGTATTCAATTTTGATTTAACTTATAAAATTGGTCTCATCAGAAGACTTAAAGAAACCCAAAGCGCAATGGAAAGGGTTAACCTCGGAGTTTCCTTGCGTGATCGCATCAGAAATGAAGCTATCCGTTGGATAACCAATCGTCAGTAAGTGGCAGTGGGCAGGGCATATTGCTCGCAGTACAGATTCTCGATGAGGTCAAAAGGTTCTGAAGTGGCGATCGTGCATCAGAAGACGCAGCGTTGGAAGGCCTCCCACGAGGTGGAGCGATGACCTGGTAAGGGTCACGGGAATTCAATAAATGTGAGATGCACAGGGACGTTCATAGTGGCGACACTTGGAAGAGGAAACAGACGTCTTTCGATCGAGATAAAATCGGCATCTATCATCTACAACATAGTTATTTCTTGCATTTTACAGAGTTTAATTCTGGTTAAAGTAATAACAGCTGCATGATTTAATTCCAAGGTTAACCAACGCTTGTCGAGATCAGTCTATGGATAGGTGACTATCTTAGCGGCACTGAGATTCCTCTCTGCCTCAGAAAGCATGCTAAATCCTTAGTCATCAGTGCCAAAGGTCACCCAGTTATAGGTAACTGGGTAGGCCCAGTTAATGGGTTGTGAGGTTAGACAGGCAGTTGCTCCATGTTAAGTATCTACTGGAATGCAGGCTGCATTCGGTTAGACTAGAAATCGAGAGATGAGAGTGTAAAATGAGATGACAGGTAAAAAAGATTAAGATCACTGTTAACTATGTCGGACATAGAAGATTAGGAGTGAGCAAGAACACAGGCCTTTAATGTAAACTGTGTGGATAACCTGATAAAACATTTAAAGACGTCCCTCGAGATGGTTTATCGGCAATTAACACATGTAATGTTAATTATCGAGCGAGCAACCACCCTCATCAATTTGACACTATTCCATAAAACTACCCATACAACACATACATACAACAAAAACCAAAGCGTCACCTACCATTCCGTTCTTACAACTTTTGTATACATTCCTAATCAACATGTCTTACGCAGGAATCAACGGGATTATACGGGTCCAGTAATCCAGCAATTCTCGGACCTACTGGTGAGAGGGGTCCAATGGGCCTACCGGGCCCTCAAGGAGAGAGAGGATATCAAGGAAATAAGGGCGAGAGGGGATTACACGGTCCTAAGGGTGACAAAGGCGAAAGGGTGGGTGTTATCTTAATATGATATTGTGAACTAAGAGATGATTTATACGGTACGATTCATATTAACGTAGCTATGTTAAGTTGTGATGACAAAATTGGAATTTGAATCAACTGCAAATGTTTAATTTCGAATTTCAATAATGTTATAAAATCAACACGTATGTATAAAATATTATTGAACCTGCGATATTTGCACATAATATAATGATAAACTGTTGGGACTGCCAAATAAGTGATCAAAATTTTATAAGTATATGTTTGTAACTATTTTTGTCAATGCTTTGCTCCGAATCTATTAATTGAAATAATAACCAATCTTTTAATAGCTTACGTTTACTTTTACTTAAAGATCAGACAAATTTTATCAAATTCAATTCAGTAGTTTTCCAGATATTAATTAATATATGTAAGAGTAACAACCTGGTTAATTGATACGAGTTAGAGGAGTGGTATCAATGATCAAAACAACTCAAGACCGTCAGGATTACATAACGTTGAATTAAAATCAGAATCACTAATATCTTTCAAACAAGTTTTTTTCGTTACGATGGATTTTAAATCAGCATCAAGACTGAGTTGGGCTTTCTGAATACTGACAAATGCTTGTATTAACTGGACAAGTCCACTCAAATCTGCATGGTTCTCATGTGATTTGGCCATTACATATTTACTGTAAGGACTTTAAAAGAGACTTTGACCCCTGAGTTTGTTTCGCTGTTTCTTCTCAGGGAAGTCAGCTAGGAAATTCCGGCCTCATCTAGTTTAAAATGACGAAAACAAATATATTGACGTGTAAAAGTTTTTTTTAAACCTATTTGCAAAATAAATATCCTTATATAAATATTTATGACCTTTGAATATCTGCGTGTTCATACCAACCTCATTTCTAATTTGTATGTTACAAATTCATGATTATTAAAATACTATTCGGATCATTTATTGAATTAAAATTAGAAAATACTATGAAAATAATTTATCTCCGCCTAACATATTACGTTTCAATATTTGATTGTTTTTTTATTTTAATACAGAGTAATAGCTAAATTCGATTGATCGTATTGTGTAATGAGTAAAGCAGCTTATTTCGGGGAAGAATCCTGTGTTAGTTGATATACGAAATTAGACATAGTTATGAATATTGAGTAGGATATTAATAATCAGATTAGGACGGCTTATTGATTAGTGATTAATTACCTTTGTGATGGACTAGGTACTAATTATGAACTGTAACTAAGTTTACAAACGATAGTTTCAGATTTCATACTAAAGAGACTAATCTTACAAATACCTATAATTACTCGCTGGTATAGTTTATTTGGTGTATTATTCGGGTGTACTATACCGAATAGAATTCTAAATAATCGAATATCAATTATTAATCGAACACTTTAAATTGAACACCTAAATACTCGAGCGTTCATAATATCGAAAGGTTAATAAATCGAACAATCAATACATTGAACACTCAATACGTCGACTGCTCAAAATATCGAATGTTTCTTTGATCGAGCCACCAACGCATCGCACATTCGTTCTTTCGAAATATGAATATACTAATAATTTTTTTTTAGAATACAAGAAACAAATAATTTTAATTATTATCTTTTATAGATACATTTTATATTATATGTTGAAATCTGTTTACAGATAAATTAAATGCATCATTACTAAACAAGCATTTCCTAATGCGCAACACAAATACTGTCAATTGCACTTAGGTCAAAATGTATGGCGTCAAATTCAAGAAAATGATTTGTATAGTATGAAGTATGAAATTAAGACACATTAGCACTGGCTTATTCACCCCAAGAAGAGATACTAGACGCTTTTGATACGTTGAGAGCAGCCTTGTCCGACGAGGCAAATGATATTACCAACTGGGTTGGAAAATATTATGTTTGGGGAAATATTAATTCTCGTAAGACGGGAAATAATAAACTACTTATAGCAAGCTCAACTATATTTCTAATATCGCTGTTTCAAAATAACAAACAAGGTTTTCTTATAATTCAGAACAGCATTGAAGAATAGCACAGAAGTTAGAACATGTTGCTTGATAAGCACAAACGGGGTCTTTTCTGGGCACGCCATAGTTATGGAAAGTCCAGAAGTCTTTGAGAAGTGGCTGGAAATACGTTACTGATTCGTGCGGAAGAAACGCCCAGGGCACGCCCAAAACTACCCAGAGGATACGATGGAGCATACGGTGAAGGTGTGCCCCGCTTGCGCGGAACTTCACCGTGTCTTCGTGCGGGTAATCGGTGTCAACGACCTCTCGCGCCAGGCCTTGGTACAGGTCGTGGTCCGGCGCAATGGCAGGTGGTCGCCTCCTTCTGCGAAGCAATTATGCTAGCGAAGGAAGCGGCCGCACGCGTGAAGGAACGGACTTCCTCAAGCCTCAGCCGCCGGGATCAATTGAAAAGGTAAAGCAAGATTGGGAAGACCTACTCCACAAAAAGAGGCAAACGGATAATGCGATTGAAGAAATATTAAATCAAAACCACATGGATTTATTAGAGTGTCTCGGTGCAATTGTAATTCACTCAAAATTTTAAAATGTATCTAATGTAATAATTGTTGTTGAAATGTTTTTTTTTTATTCTATATAAATAGTATTCAGTATAATCATATAACAATAGAATAAATGTGCTATGCGTTGGCCGCTCGATCAAACAAACATTCGATATTTGAACGTTCGATTTATTAACCATTCGATATTATTAACGTTTTAAAGTGTTTGATTATTTGGAATTCGAATTGGCTTAGTACATCCGTAATATTCATCAAGCAAAGAAAATAAGTTACTAGTCTAGCTAAACTTGGCTCGGCTATCAATCAAAACTTTTGCGGTTTACACAAAACTGTGAATGCTCGAATAAGTCTGATATTTATGAAAAACTAAAAGCACCTAAGTCCCCTCACTTACTGAAACAAAATATAATACAGAAAATTTCCATTATGTGCCTTGTAGTACTATGTTGTTTTTCCCTTCTTTATTCACGTGCTATATAGTTCCTACTTCCTCCATATTAATTTAACGAAGGGTTCCTTTACAGCATGTTACTAAAGAGAACAACACGAAAACAGCCATAGAACTTTACGAGTATAACTTAATCAAAATAAAATCACACGGGCACCGTCGCCAAATTAGTAGGTATTCGGATAATAAACTTGGGTCTAACGCAATAAGTGACGGTTTGACCCTCGTAACGTGCGTTATGTTACCTTCGACCCGTGAGCTCATAACTGTGTTACAGGGCTATGCTGGCCTGCGAGGGCCACATGGCGCGAAGGGAGAGCGGGGCCTACCCGGCCGCGATGGAACACCCGGTCTGCCAGGCCCACACGGGCGCCCCGCCGAAAAAGGAGAAAAAGGTACGAACTAACTCAACCATCAAATTTTATGTTACTCTATGACCCATATTTATACTTGGGTAAAGCGTTCGCGAGATTTTTAGGGGCTTATAGTAACGATTTGGAAAATCTTTATTTCTTCGCGCAGTGAACCCTTTGGATTGGTTTTCGAGTGCTTGCACGCAGTTTATTTATTATTGCTGTTACTTTTTACGATCGTCTTGAGAGTTTTGTTTTATTTCTGTATCGGATGTTTTGGCGGTATTATATTTTTGGGTTGTACGTAAAGTTAACATATTGAAATAAATGTTTGGGGAACCGGACAGGCGTATTTTATGGGGTCCATTTGTATAAATTGAAACATTCACAAAAACCGGAACGTACTTATTTGAATTTCAATTTTTCTCGTAACTTTTCCCATCGCAACAATTTCTTGTAAAAAAGTTACGTCTCAATTTTGATCGTAAATGTTTTTCTTGTCCCTAAGGATACGCTTTTAGCTTACATTAACTAATAAGTAATATTTAATACTTACGTAGGTGCTCGCGGTCTACCAGGCCCCCCAGGACCTGCCGTCCCAGTCATATCTGAAAACGCTATATCTACTGACGTCACAAGAACTGGTAAGTCACATTGAATTTATAAATTGATGGTAAGAATTACATATTTTCATAAACCTACATATAAATAATAAAATAAATAATTTAAATCTTTATTTCACCAAAAAAGCAATCACATTATAAAATCATATTTTTTTATTATTATTGATAGGCTCGCGTTTGACCACTATCTCATCTGATGGTAAGTGATGATGTGGCCGACGATGGAGCACGCTTGCCTAGAAGTAACCTATACACTCTTTACTTAAAGACCCCTAGGTTGTAGCTGTCAGGGAACACAGACTCCGGCAGGGAATTCCACTCCTTAGCTGTACGCATTATGAATGTGTTCCCAAAACGCTTTGTACGTATGGGTGAGATGTCCACCATGTACCGATGGCGCAACGCCATACGTCTAGTGGTCTGATGATGGAACGGACTTGGTGGGATTAAATTGTGCAATTCCAACGTACACTCCCCGAAGTGTAACCGATAGAAAACCGGCAGGCCAATGGTTTATTTATTTATTTATTCTGACTCCTAAACTAGATGTGATGGGCCTGTGACTTAGAAGTCAGTGATTCTCCGTAACAAATGAAGCCATATTTATAGAAAAAAAAAAACAAGAATATTCAACAAGCAAATGGTGGCAAGGAAAACGGAAACTAATTTATTTAAAAGGAAGGAGCTTTATAGGGTATATTATTATCCCTCTTTCTTGTTCGCATGTATGACAATTTTATTGTAAGTCTCCTCTCTCACTCGTTCCTTTCAGGTTGACTGGGTCTTTCCCAGTACACAAAGAAAGCTGGAAATATAAAAAAGACATTTGCCCAGCTGTGTGACAACGTAGGCAAAGAAAAATGTTATGAAGTAAAATGCGTTCCAAATAAGAATAGGATCGATTGCCATGTTGTGACGTCACGTCATACAATTTTTTATGAAATAGCAATAATTATTTTTTTTGAAAATGAAACGTATTTTTAATTATACTTATACCTTTGGTTTACATTTTATTGCGTGTAGCTTGAATTATTCTTTTTAATGATGGTTTTAAGCCAAAATTTAATACAGAATGAAATCCTAAACCTAGACACTATCAATAAAGAAGAGGTAATTTTTGGGGCTGACTCTAACTTTTAACCTTATTTGGTAAACCGATTTTTTTTTACAAAATTTTGCGTATCTCCAAATAAGTATGGGCAATATATTAGGCAAAAAAATTGTCTTATGGTGCTTCAACCCCTTCAGCATCTAAATCTGGAAAATGTATATTTTGTCTCAAGTCAAAAGACCATAAATCAGGTACAGGTATCGGCACGGATCTTGAGCGCTCGGCGAAAGAGTGGGGATCGCATTGTTTACATTTAAAAAAAATTTTTAACGCGTACGTGAAACGATCCCCACCCTTTCGCCGAGCGCTAAGATCCGTACCGATACCTTTACTCAACGTGAAAAGTGTAAAAATTGTTTATGTTTAGAGCACTAAATAAAGATTTGTCAAAACTGTTAAAATAAGGTTATATGGACTTAATTGTATTATAGGAGGCAAAAAAAATTGTCATAAAAGTCTATGTTACTTGAAAATAATTTTTTTTATTCTTATATGAAAAAGATGTTACTTATATGTTTAGATACTTAAAGTCTAATATGGTTACGGTTCTAGGGTTAAATACTACACACTCAACATATAGTTTAACTATTCTCAATTTTATTTGCCACGTGAAGGGCAGGGGGGTATTATTATAACGTAATTGCGCGTTTTTACGATAATCACCGAAAAAAAAAAATTTCAGGTTTTTTCCAGGAAAAACGAAAAAACTAGGAAAAGCGAGGGGATGACACTTGGGTTTAGGTCGTAAAATGGATCATGTTAGGAATTCTTCGTAAGTCTTCAAATCGTCACGCCAGCGTTTTTTGGGCCTACCTCGGTGACGACGCTCAACATGACATTATACTTGGGGAATTTCAATCAACCCTGAACATTAAACTTAATTTGAATAATTCCGTACCTTTATTATGTACCTGGAAAATCAATTAGTTAATTACATTATTTTATAGTGGAAAGCTAGTTTCAGCTAGCTAGTTAACTAAGAACTCATACACACAAGCGCCATGCTGCTGACGACATGGGGCAGCGGCAGCATTCGACGCATCGGTGGCAGTTGTCGACACGTCGGTGACACGCGTCAACGTCGACGACGTCGCGGCCTTCGAAACTCCAACACTGAAGATCAGCGGTAGCTGTCGTGTCTGTCAAGTGTCACTATAAGTTGACGGCTGCAGTTACCTCTGCCGCTGGCAACATGCCGCTCGTGTGTCTGACCTCTTAGATGACCTGCACCAATTGCTTGTTATTAACGCAATCATCATCAAAAGCGTAGACTAGTTAGGAATTTGATCACTAAACAATTTCAAATTCTGCCAAATCCATTTATTTCAATTCATTATGATTTTTTTACCAAAGAAGTGTGTCTATACTTATACAATAGTCTAGAGCTATAACATTCCTGGAAAGTTGAATCATTTATTTGCGTGTGCAATTCACCACGCCACGCCTTCATGTCTACCTTTGTTGTGTAAGAATGTTTTTTTATTAAATTTGTATTCGAATTGCCTTTCAACAGCACATATTTTATTTTTAGCCATCGATCTTCATACATTTTCAGATGCTCAAGTAGGTCAATACTTTTACAAATTAAGTCTTGTTTTTCATTGTTTGCTTCAAAAGGCAATAATTAAATGTGTACTATGTTTTATCAACAAAAAAAAAACATTATTATGAATGATATAATATAAATTTTAAAATGAATTATGTGATTGTATAATAGAACAAATGGCTTTTTTTTATCTATAATGGCTTTTTTTTCGTTAATACCGCATACATCGAAGGATTTGAACAATTTGCCCGCAGCGGTCTTCCCGTCTGATTATAATTAAGGTGTCTCCAAGGCTAGAGTGAATAGGTTCTTAATAAACTAATGCGATACACCATCAACAAATGCATCACTTCTACCAGGTGGAATTGCAGCTAAGCACTGGTTTATATCATTAAAAAAAAACGTAATCAAAACAATTAAATTCTGTTTTTGTGATGGACAGTTAATTGGACGAAGGAAACTGTTCGCTTGTGTTTGTTAAAACAAATTAATAGCTAACACGATACCAGACAATTATCAATTAATCTATCTAGTGATTAGATCCATTTAATTAATTAATTATCGGTCCGTCCTTCTGAACAATATGTGAGACTATTTTGGGTGAGTATATATAAGAATGGTGTTATACTTGTGAAGGGATGGATTAGGAAAAGGGGGCTAAAGAAAAGATGGATAGATTGTGTGAGGAGTGACATGGAAGTAAAGAAAGTTAGTGAAAGGGTAACGGGTGACAGGACATAATGGAAAGTAAAATGGGACAAAAACAGGAAGATGATGATGATATAAGAATAGAAGGAGGTAGGGAGATGTAAATTAATGAGCTGTTAATAAGTTGCTTGATGTTATTGATAAAGTGATTATGTATGATAATCTTGAAAATAATGTTATTGGAACTATGGTCAATAAGTATAAGAAAATCTCTAAACCAAAATAATATTATTTTAACAGATTACTTAAGTCATATTTAGCTTAACTGCAGATAATTTGAACTAAATCAGCACAGGTGCTATATTATTAAACAGTCGTTCACTTATATTATACTGTCTTTTGCCCGTGGCATCGCTCGCGTTAATTTTTGTATTGTAAATGACTATGTTACAACATCGTCCATTGTCCTAAAACAATTGTGACTGTAGAAATTTAGTCTTTCCCTCTAGTTCCTTTCTGGATGAAAAATAGCCTAAGTCCTTTTTTCTACCCTTGGCAACGTAGGAATATACAAAATTTCGTGATGATCAGTTTAATTGTTTATGCGTTAAATCATCAACAAACATCCATTCACATATCAGTACCAAGTTAATATAGCAAGCACTTTTATGAACATTAATAGCCAATAACTCAAAATATTATAACGGAAGAAATAAATATATCTTTAATAAATAAAAAATTACAACTAAAATTCATTCCTTTCATAGACGCTTAACAATATGAACACCGTTAAGCACGTAGATGCTAAAGAAATTAGCATACATAAACTTGAACCAAATGCAATAATAACATAACAGAATATAAGCTTAGTTCACACTATCACCGGGATAAGCTAATCTATTACCATCGTTAGTCATTAATCATCTTCTTATGGGAGTATCAATATATACTGAAAAGCTGTTACAAGCCTATCTGTAATATCGCTTAGTTCATTTCTATCTCCTTGATATAGACGAGCTTAGGGATCGAGTCCCAGTATTGAATGTAGGTGAAATAGAGTTGGATATGTTAGATGACAGTGGCTTGGGGCTTTATCATTTTGACAAGTTTTATTAAAAGCGCTGTATATATACAAAAACAAAACATGAAAGTTATTTTTTAAAATTACCTTTATATATTAGCTTATGTGAAGAATTACAATGTTTTGTTTTTGCATGCTAAAACCTTTTTTTTTATCAGCACGTGTAATCAAAAAGAGATCTAATTCAAAAAAGAAGATATTTAAAAAAAATGAACCTGTAAGCTTAAATACCATCTTTTTTTAATAAGTCTCTTTATGATTTAGCGTGCATAATATATATTTTATTTCGATTCTATTATACTCCCTGTATGTTGAGAGGTCTGGATGAAAGTCAAAGTGGTACAGATGTCTGTGTTTAAAGTGTGTGTTAAATAAACCAATTTAACACTAGAAGCGCTGCCGTCCCATTTTTGTCCCATCCGTAAGTTTGATCATGTCTAGCTTTTTATTTTTTTACATAGGTTAAAGAAACTTTCTGACTTTTATAATTTTTAATAAAACATTGAAAACTTTTAAAATTTGATTATATAACAAGAACGTAAAATGAAAAATAAAACGATTTACCTAAAACCGCCATCTCTATTCGAAACAATAAATCGATGTATGGTCAGTACTTCGGAGAGTTGTGGGAATGGAGGGGTACGGCGTGGGTGAATAAACATTTGAGCATCTTTCCTAGACATATAATAATAATAATAATTCTCCCGACCGAATTTCGATCACAGTGATCACGACACACTTAACAGAGATTAGCCGGGTACGCAGGAAATATTATAGTGCTCAAGCGTGTGGACAAACACAGGTGCACTCTCTATTCCGTTACTCTTATAGTTCGATCAGACGGCAATCCTACATGATTAATCAGAGATCAGGCGCACAATCAACAGTTTATGTACTTTCCGAGGCACGGGGTTGTCATACCACCAACTTCACTTATTCATAAAATTTCTACTTATTACTTGTCACTGTCCGATGCTTAAAATACCTTTTAAATTACAACTATTATTTATTTTATATAATTTATTTACTAATTATTTACTAATACCATGTATTTACATTATAAACTATTCTATATTTTACATACCACATTACATACATACACACATTACAATACATCTTACACTTTCTACACATATATTATGTAAACTTCCCTGCTATAAAAATGACTAAGACCAAAAACTTAAAAATTGGTTTGTTTAACGCGGGGTCTCTGGGGTCACGTCATGATGAGTTCCTTGTGGCTATGGAGAACATTGGGGTTGATATTATGGCCATAAATGAGACCTGGCTCAAGCCTGGACAAGAGGGTCGTGCACCCTGCGTCCCAGGGTACCGCCTGCGCCACGTGCCGCGTCCGCGCTCAGTGCGCGGCGGCCGCGGAGGCGGCGTGGGCTTTTATGTCCGTCGCGGTGTGCGCGCGCGTGCCGTGCCGCACCCGCCTGCGCCGCAGGTCGAGCAGATGTGGCTCCGGATGAAAGTCAACTCCCATTCTGTTATCATCGGCACTGCATACAGACCACCGTGGCTCGACATCAATGTTTTCCTGGATGCTATTACCGATTCTCTTTCCTCTTTTGGGAGCGCGGATAAGATTGTTTTGTTAGGTGATTTCAATATTAACTTACTAAGTCATTCGGATAATAAAACCAAACTTTTTAAAAATTTTTTGATGTGCTGTAAACTGGATCAAATTGTATCAGAGCCAACTCATTTTACAGACCACAGTGAGACACTAATCGATGTCATATGCACTGATGCCCGTGTGCGTGAGGTCTCTGTATCACACATACCAGAGCTCGGCCAACATGCAGTGATATCTGCTGAATTGAATTTTAAGCTAGTCAAACCTTCCCCGCGCTGGGTCACTTTCCGGCCCCTTAAAGACATATTGCTTGATCAGTTTAACAGGGACCTTAACAGGATGGACTGGGAATATATAGAAAGTCTGGAGGATGTTAATTCTATGGTGGAAACTTTTAATAAGTATATTTTGAATTTATTTGACTTACATGCTCCCCTTAAAAGGGTTCTCATCAAGGATAAGTCCCCTCCATGGATAACTGATACTGTCAAAGACATGATGAAGCTGCGCGACAAAAGCCATAATAAAGCCAAAGCTACTAAAACATCACATCATATTGAGTCCTATAAACAGCTTAAATACCTTGTCAGGGCAGCCTTGGAGAGTGAAAAGCGAGCATATTTTAATACATGTATAAATAAAAACATCAAGAAACCTAAGAAGCTATGGAGTCATATCAAATCCTCTATAGCTATCTCTAAAACACCAGAGCACAGTTTACCGCATTTCTGTAGTGATCCCGAAAAAATTAATGCACACTTTTTGGATGTACCAGGTAGTGGTATGGTCGCAGCTGCCGACTTGGATTACTTTGAAAAACACAGATTCAGTAATACTAATTTCCAGCTGGAGCCCGTTCAGGAGGATGTGGTGCTAAGTTTACTGCGTAGTTTAAAGTCCAATGCTGAAGGTTGTGACAATATCTCGCTTGAGATGTTGATGATGACTCTTCCTCGTTCCCTTGCAGCTATAACAGCGATCATCAACCGTTCCATCTCCTCCTCCTCTTTTCCGGATCTGTGGAAATTGGCAATAGTCAGACCAATCCCTAAAATTTCTAATCCCACGACCGTGAAAGAACTTCGCCCTATTAGCCTACTACCATGTCTTTCCAAGGTCCTAGAGAAGGTTGTCTCCAACCAGCTCCGAGCATATCTCGAGGAGAACAATATATTGCCGCTCGCTCAATCTGGTTTTCGTAAGGGACATAGTACAGCCACGGCCTTACTTGATGTGGTTGGTAATATCCTTGAAGGCAAAGATAAGGAAATGGGTGCCATACTTGTCCTACTGGATTTCTCACGTGCTTTTGACTCAATCAATACGTCGCTTCTCCTTTCTAAGCTGTCTTACTACGGATGTCAGCCTGAGACGGTTCAGTGGTTTGAAAGCTACTTGACTCACCGTTCTCAGTTTGTCCAGGTGACAAGTGAAAGTGATGGATACATTGAGTCCTCTAGTCCAAAGTGCGTGAGCAGAGGTGTGCCCCAGGGTTCGATCCTAGGCCCCCTTCTTTTCATTCTATACAGTGCTGACATCACCAACTGCCTGCTTAACACCAAGTTTCACCTTTATGCGGATGATTTGCAGATGTATCTGTCTTTTCATCCTCAGCAGACTGTTGACACTGTAAAAAAAGTGAATGAGGATTTAGATAGGATCACAGCCTGGTCTATGAGTAACTCACTGGTTTTGAACCCGGGCAAGTCCAAATATTTAATTATAGGTTCAAGATATTTTTTAAATAAAGTAGGCCACAGTAATTTGGATGTGAGGATCGATGGTTGTCCCATAGAGAGGGTGCAGGAAGCCCGTAATCTTGGAGTAGTATTTGATGAGCACTTGCATTTTGAGACTCATATTACAGAAGCTGTGCGCAATTGTTTCTATCGTCTCAAGCTTCTATACCGTGTACGTCCCTACTTAAGTGTGGATATGCGTATCATGCTTTGTGAGTCACTTGTTTTATCCAAGCTGAATTACGCTGACACTGTGTATGGGGCGTGCATTCTTGGTAGAAGCAATAAGTTAATCCAGCGAGTACAAAATGCATGTGCTAGGTTTTGTTTTAATGTCCCTCCAAGATCTCACATAACACCATTTTTAAATAGGGGTAATCTGATGAGAATGTCAGATCGCAGAAAACTTCATCTGGCTACCCTACTCTTTGGCACAATTCTCACAAAAAGACCTACATATCTCTATAATACATTGACTTGGTCACGTGATGTAAACAAAGTTAAAACAAGAGCATCCTCTTACCTTCTATTGACCTTGACCCATAAAACTGCTGCATTTCGTGGAAGCTTCAAACACGCTGCTAGTAAGGTGTGGAATGACTTGCCACCCCCTATTCGTGCTTTGAAGACGGTTGGTGCTTTTAGTTATAAGTACAAACAGCATTTATTACGCAACCAAAAGGAAACCACCAGATAATCTAACCAGAGTTTTGCACAGTTTGCATTGGTGACATTGTAGCTCGGCTAGTTTAGCATCTTTTTTCTGGCGTCCAATATAACACACATTACACTTCACATTCAAACACTATAACATTTCTGGAACACACGAATCGCTTTTGTTTGAGACGTATTTATGTACTAATACTTGTTATAAACTTGTTTAATAAATATCGACCTACTTTTTCTTCTGTCAGTCGATAGATCGTACCACAGAATATTAATTATCCATAGATTACACTCTCCGTGAACCATGCGTTCGCGTTCGTTCGTTTGTCTATAGGTTTGACAAATGATTTTGGAGCGCGGCGCCAGGCGTCTGTCTATGGTTCATTTATTATTGCATTTTATAAATGTTATATATTATTTTTATTATTATATATTTATTATTTTTCCAATTTTGTTTTATCAATGTTTGTGTTTATTGTTTTGTTTTCGATACTTATATAGTTTTATTTAACCTCCGTGAGTGTGAACGTGGCATCACCGCGGGCCCTAACAGAATACCAGCGCTGCGTTATTTATCATTTTAAATATCGCAGCATATGCTGAGTTAGGCGCCTTTTTGACCTTGCACAGATCAGACAATAATTTTTATTTCATATATTTTTTTTTTTATTTTTTTATTTTACTCCCAATGTATTCTACTGTTTTTTAATTTTACTGTATGTGTGAGGTACGAATAAACGTTTTTTCTTTCTTTCTTTCTTTCTTTCTTTTTTCAACTTCCAAACTCTGAGTTGCTAGAAAATAATCTCTAATGGAAAAACCCAATACCAACGAGGCAGTTATAGATATACAAATGCAACGCTTCGTCTTTATTTTTCTAAGGGCTAGCTTTATGAAGCAACGCCACAATCACGGCGATAAGTTCCCTCTTGGAGGAGTAGTGGTACCACAGCGTCCTCACTTTCCGCCTGACATTGGTCTTCACCGGACATAATTGTTTTGGGAGGTTTCAGTTGCGAATTTAACGGGAACAAAAGCTCGGATATTATCATCGTGCGAATCACCCGAAGGACACGGTGGAGCATCGCTCTGATCCAGGTCTGTCCCGCTTGGACGGAATACTATCGTGTCCTCATGAAGACGATCGGTAGTGGCAACCTCTCGGGTCCAGCCCTGGTTCAGGTCATGGTTTGGAGTGAAAGGAAATAAAAAGAAGATTGTCAAGACTATGAGCGGAGGAGGTGGTGGAAAGCGTGAGGCAGAGATATCCTCACACCCCACCCATTGCAGAAGAAGTCCGGGCGTCGAGAGTTGCAGGGCGAATCCTAGTTACTGAAGGCGCAGGTTTGTGTAAGGCAAGCAATGAGCAGCTCGCCATCCGGTACGGACCAAGCCTAGGTCGACGGCGAGTTGTGTTCCATGTGCGCCTCAAAAGGCTGTCATCAGAATAGATGAGGCCCCCTAGGGTCGATGCCAGCCAGGATTTTAACATTTCATATTTTAGTAAAGTTAGAATTACTATGTAAGTTTTGAGTATTTTTTTTATGACACCAAAAATATTTGTCTGTTAATTTATAATTTGTTACATTTTTGTTTTTCAAGGAATAAAAATTTGTTTAAAATAAATAAATAAGCCTGTTTCAAGTGTATTACAAATAGTTACAATAATAAATCGAGCCTTAAAACAAGGAACATTGCAATTAATATAATGGGACAAAATTGTCCCGGCGTCAGTTTAAGGGGGGTCGCAATGTTCGGCGCTTCTAGTGTTAGGAAGTATTTGAAAGTGGATAAAAAAATTGCCTGAAATAGTTATTCACCTAAAGCAGGTGATGATGATCCATGCCAATTATAATAAAGGTTTCATAGTGAATAATATCTTCACAATTCTAGCAACCCATCATCCTTTAAACTCAATGTTGGTCGAAGAGTTGAATTGTTATTCATTGGTAGAAATAGTTTATCACATAAATATAAATGCGTAGGCACTGAAATTGAGACTACTATTAAAAATGCAGATTGTGTTTCTAATGAAACCATTACTTGAAATCTAATTCACATGAATTCTAATCTTAAACAAAATAAAAGACTAAAATCTAGGGCGAGATTACATTGTGGTCTGAGCACTACAATTTTAATTAACATAAATAGTGTTTACTGTCTTTCGTAGACTGACATAATTGGTTTTAGAGAATACTGAATGAGTTAAAACAGGGCGTGACACTCACAGTGTCGTGAAAATGGCTTGAGTCTAATACTTGTGATACAATACTGAAGCGAAATGCACTCTAGTAAAATGGTGAGCTATTTCATTTAAAGTGGAACCGAATTTCTAGCTGTGACTGAGACATTTTTAATTTAGTTTGTTTGTCAATGTGCAGTTACTTGAGTTACTAGTAATTCTATTACTCAAGTAGCAGATGTCAGAAATATTATGCACTCAGACAGATAAGTAAAGATCGTCGCTCACCGGACACCTGAGAGAGGTCGCCGTCAAGGTCGATTGCAACGATAGTGGTGCCAAACGTTTGCAGCCAAGTTACAACCGTTTCGTTTCGATTCTTTTTTCGTTGATCGCCTCGAGTCAGCTACGCCTCCTATTTCTTTGTTCTGAGTGACTGAGCATTGAGATGACGTTGTTCTGACAAAGGAATCGGAGGCGTGACTGACTCGAGGCGATCAACGAAAAGAGGATCGAAACGAAACGGTTGTAACTTGGCTCGGGGGCAGAGGCCCTTCTATAAGCTTATAATGCAATCCATTTGTCGCTCTAAACTGAACTGTTAAAGGGATGGAGCTATATAGGGTGTGTAGCTCCATCTCTCTTTCTCTCTCGCACGATTGTTATTTTAACACGTCATGGTAAGGTCCTTGATCATATCTGCGGGGTAAACTTGGTCATATATTGCCCAAGACAGGCGGTCTATATAGAAGTAAAAGGGGTTAGCCGTTGTACAACACGATATAGGCTAAAAACAACAAAAAAAATGGTTGTTATTTTTTGGGTTAATTAACAAAGTTAAAATAAAACGCATAAATAAGTTTGAAGAAACTCTCAGAAACCAAAAGTGAATCAAAATAATAAAAACTGGGCAAGTGCGAGTCGGACTCGCGCCCTGAGGATTCCGTACAAACTCAAGAATCTCGAAGATTTTTCCGAACCACAAAAAAAGTTTTTTTTGTGACGTAAATACAAATTTACTGTTTTTAAATTTATTCCTATACCTGTGATATAAGACCTTGTTTTATGACAAATTTTAGGATTCTGGGTCAGCGGGAAGTACCCTACGAATTTTGATTCCCTTGACAGTGTCGAAATATACGTTTTTTGCGACATAAACGGCCATATCTTTTTTCCGTTAACTTTGAAGTTAGATTTTTCACATCATCAAGGGACCGCAGGCTTGGTTTTACTTTCAACTCAATACCTTTACGTTTTCTCGAGAAAAAGGGTCTTGACAGACAGACGGACAACAAAGTGATCCAATATGGGTTCTGCTTTTTCTTTCAAGGCACGGAATCCTAAAAATCAGTTTCTGGCATTTTGCGACTAAAACTGGTGGGCATTTAGCTGAAACGGTCACTGTACATAGACAAATACGTTTTATCGGTATCTTTTAGTATCCCATATTATCCTAAAATGTATATATATTCCAAAAACTAATTTGCAACTAATCGGACAATAGAACTTTGTTGAACATAAAGTCGCATTTTGCTTCAATGCTTCTATATCGTATAACTTAAATATGATCCACATTTGTCGCCATTCACACGCACATGCTGAACCACAGTCACATTTACCCATAATTATGTAAAACAAACGATATTTCACTCCATCATAACTTTGTATGAAGGCCACGAAAAATAATTACTGTTGAAAACTCATACAAGTAGACAAAACGCTCAAACATTAATTTCTAAGTCACTAATTAAGTTCCCTCCTAATGGAGCGCTTCGGGGAGTAAGTTTGAGAGAGAATTTAGAAGGAACAGCTTTTGCTAAGTACGTAAGTCTGAGGTTATTTGTCATTGCAGATGAAGGATTAGGTATTAAAATATATAAAAATATCGATATGAAAATATCTTCAGACAGTTTTTAGGCAAAATGACATTCCAAAGTTCGTTATAATTCAAAACGTTGATCATGTGATATTTTGCCAGTGTCTTATATTTTTCATCGACAAACATCATCTTTTAATTATTTGATTCATTATGCACACAAAAGTACAGAGGCGGAAACTAGTCCACTACATATAAGGACGGAATTCACCAATAAAACGCTGTCACTAGTATCACTTGTCTGTATTTTTCTTTTGTTGTATTTTTACAAGTGACATTAGTGACAGCGGCTAAACGCGATTATGCGAGCCAAACGTTAAAACGCGATTAGTTTTATTGGTGAATTCCGCCCTTAGGCACTAGCCTTAGGCGTAAACTACGAGTCATCGACGGCTCTGCCGTGTAGTGTTCCACGTACACTTTAATGAGATGTTAGCAAAACCATAGAGGCTCAGCAGGGCCGATTCCTACTAGGGTTATGGAAAAACTTCCGAGAAGGATTCTCGTGGTCCTAGAGCGAAAAAAGTAACTGTAGGAACATAGGTGTGGCTTTAGCCAGTAAGAGTCTGACACACTCTCCTGCTCCACCCTAGAGCGAAAGAAGGCATTAGATGACTTTCCACCTCAAAAAAAGGCATTAACTGAAGTTACTGTGGTAGGTGAAATATTAAATAAATATAAATTTATTATGCGTACAGCCAAGGAGTGGAATTCCTTGCCGGAGTCTGTTTCTCCTGATAGCTACAACTTAGGGGTCTTTAAGTCAAGAGTAAATAGGCTACTTCTAGGAAAGCGTGCTCTATCGTCGACCACATCATCGCTTACCATCAGGTGTGATGGTGGTCAAACGCGAGCCTATCATAAATAAAAAAAAAAACAAAACACTTTATTTATGACAGATATATATAATACTTACACATTTTTAAATACAATATAATTCATCGTTGCTGGTATCAGATTCTAGGCCCTTTTTTACTCTTCGTTAATTAGGTAATGTTTACTATAACATTATTTATGTAATTACTTTCATATGAAATACCTCATAAAAGATCATTATTATTTAAAAATAATACCATTAATAAAATATCGAGTTTCATTGTTGTCGGAAATTTCATTCAAACAACTTTCACATACAAAATAATAGTGAATGAGAACCCTAGCAAAAATAAGAGCTAATATTCTACAGTATTGAATATTTCTTAACCTGAAAAACAAATCCCTATAATTCTATTTATGAAACGAAATTGTATTCATTAATACCCTCTGAACACGGTGTTAACACAAATAACAACCTCCCTTCATAAGTCATAACATAAGCTCCCATTCCATGTATTTCGTTACATGCTGAATATAAATCAAAATAATATTTTCACAGAAGCGGCGTTACTGAAAGGCGGAAAAGGCGACATAGGAGAGAAAGGAGACAAGGTAATTATACATTATACAAGCAAATAAAACACAAAAAATAGGGCAAGTGCGAGTCGGACTTGCGCACGGAGGGTTCCGTACAAACTTACCTATGAAATAGGTCAATTCCCGAAACGAGTATCGAAGATTTTTCCGAATCCTAATAACTTCTATACCTGTGCTATAAGATCTTGCTTTATGCCAAATAATAGGATTCTGGGTCAACGGGTCGAATTATATATTATACATCTTATAAGTTTGATTTTTTGACAGCTTCAAGGGATCCGCAGATCTAAGTATATTAATTTCAGTTCGATACCTCCACGTGTTACCGAGATAAAGGATCTTGACAAAGATGACAGACGGACAAAAAAGTAATCCTATAAGTGTTCCGTTTATTTCTTTGTGGTACAGCCCATCTTACTTATGATTATCGTTAGCACATTATCAACAAATCAATTTTTTTTTTTAAATGTCTTGGTTAGGCAAGTATCTTAGTTAGTGAACAAGTAGTTATTGATCCGAATCATATGCCCGTTTGATTGAATGGCTAAATTTCATTCGGGTCGGTAGCTGAAAGATGTTGTTTGGGTAAGAAAGGCTGTGAACTGAAAGGATCATTATGCTAGTTTGCAACATAAAGATGTCTTATGTGGAGAAATATCAATATACAGATACACACTTCTTTTATTACGTACAAATATTAAAAAATATATATTTGCAAATAATAAAAAAATACAACACGCAATAGTATGCTGTCCTATTTTTGTAATGTAAATTTACCAGATCAATACAAAAGCCAAAGGTACTTCGCGTTACATAAAGTATGCAAAAAACATTTCCCATCAGGAAAAAAAGTTATGTAAAACGTGCCGATACCAAATACTAAAGTTCAATATTTTATTTAGGGTGAAAAAGGGCTCAGAGGTATGGAAGGTCCCCAAGGATTTCCGGGCACTGACGGCAAGCCGGGTGAGCGCGGGGATATTGGGCCATCCGGCCTACCTGGCACGCAGGGTCCACCGGGTCTAAATGGACCTAAGGGAGATAAAGGGGACGCCGGTCCACCTGGACCAGTCGCCATATCAAGGGATGAAGCATTAGTGTTGACGAAGGTGAGAAATTAGAAATATCGCACGCTTAATTGAAAAGAGACGTAACTCAAAAAACGGGTATTTGAAAATTGAACCTTATTTTTGAAACATATACTCGTATTTTTAGATTCAGAAAATCTCTTTATTCAGATTAAACATGCGATATATTATAATATTTTACATGTTTTATAATCTTTAAAGTCCTCTTTTCTTACTTTAGCTTTACAAATGATTAATTTTGAATTTACATGAATAATTCTGTGACATCCAAAACTTCATATTGTTTTAAATAATATTGTACACAGCAGATGATAAATGTTGGAAAGCTAAGAGCAAAATCATGTACCTACATGTTTACGATATACTAACCTAAGATTCTCAAGACATATATTAAGCTATGTAAATCTTTATAATCAGGGTGATAAAGGTGATACCGGCCCAAGGGGTAAACGAGGACATCCTGGGCCTCCTGGGCCTCGGGGTCCCCCTGGCGTACCTGGCCCTCCAGGAACCCCGGGGAACAATGGAATATCTGGTGATATAGGGCTCCCCGGATGGACGGTGAGCAACATAATTAACTATTAAAGATTTCCTGGTGACAGTTCTTGTGAGTTTATTCCCAAAAAAAAAAATGTTGTGTATCGGACAAAATTAAATGTTAGAAGACATTTTTAGGATTGCAGCTTTTTTTACTAGTTTGAAAATATAAAATCCACGAATATTTGAGTATGAGAATACTAAGAACACAATACCACTACCAGTTCTGAGGAACTTTAAATTTCATTTATCGACACAATACCTTACAAGCGACAACATTAAAAAGATTTTACAAGTTTTTACTGAACGCTTTTATTGCAATACCAATCCATTCTCGCAGAACGTCTTCAAGTAAGTATGTGTCCAAAATTCGCATTACGTAAATTGTCTTCCGGCCTACATTCCGGATAAACCATAATTACAGTTATACATTTGACAGGGCCCGCCTGGTGCCGTCGGGCAGCCGGGCGCTCCCGGGCCGAAAGGGGAAAAAGGTGATCCTGGAGGGGCCCCACTTGACTTAGAAAAGGTAATGCCATATACCAGGTTAATTGGACGTTGGAATATGTATGTGTTTTTCCTCTTTTCCTTTATGAAGAGTAGTATTCTGTGTTTTGCAGAATCTTTTCAAAGAATCGAATCAGCTTCAGTATTTTTTCTTGAAAATGTTTTTAATTAAATCGAGTTTTTAGTATTTTAGTTAAATCGTATCTGATAGAAAATTGTGTAATAAATTATTAAAGGAATAGAGCCTTGAGATTTTATCTTCGAATATTATTCCAATTGAGATTCTGAAATCCTTATCTTGGCATTGCCTATTCAGTTACAGTTTCTGTCGTCGATAGCTTATTCGGTATTCCAGAGGGACAACTCCGAATCAAAAAACTCCCGACATAAAAACAATATAGGGGCTAGAATATGCAGTGTAAACTACGCCCGCATGTGGCCAACAATCCGCTTTTGTTCCGTATTGACTAATACGAGCCATTCGCTTTAAAACAATACAACTATAACCACTTGAACTTTTACTGATGACGAAATTGGTAGAATCAAATTCTGATACACTCTTATTTGTATTTTTTCGTATTTGTACTAAATCTTCTTAGGATAATCATTATCTACGAGTTAAAATAAAGTAATTTGTACCATCATCATCGGACTTAGCGTTTCGCTGCGTACGTCGAAGGACTGGAACAGTTTGCCTCCTGCGGTCTTCCCGTCTGATTATAATTTTGGTGTTTTCAAGACTAGAGTGAATAGGCTCTTAATAAACTAGTGTGCTTCGCCATTAACGATTGCATCACTGCTCATTAACGATACCATCAGGTGGAATCGCAGTCAAGTTTATGTCAATTAAAAACAAAAATGGTGACTAGTAACATGGTCGTATTCATCAAAAATTCCGAGACTGTGTAGCTTTTCATAATCATTAAAAAAGATTTCATATTTCTATTTTACTAAAACTGGAACGAGCTAAGAGAAACTTTTTAATCTTTTCCAAACCTCCCAGAAAACACCGAGCCAGCAATAAACAAAACAGAAAAAAATCTCAAAAGATTCTCTCCAAGTTCTTCCACGATTCTTTGAATTGCATTTTTGTATTGCGCATACTCTTCAAACTAAAGTATAAGCAAATTGAAATAGTTTTCGAAAATAAATTCTGGATGAACAAGAATATGATGGTAATAAAATTCTGTATATTTAGGTGAAAGGTGAGAAAGGTGATCGGGGGCACGACGGTGTCCCAGGCCCGGCCGGCAAAGATGGGCCTCGCGGTCCACCAGGGCCTCCAGGGAGTCCTGCAACTAACATCCAATACATGACAGTACCGGGACCTCCAGGTCCCCCAGGACCCCCGGGTCCCCCTGGTGTATATCCTAATGAAGTGCCAGACACCCTGACTGATACACCTGGGATTAATCGGCTCGAGCCTACCGGAGGTGAGTAATAGTGTTGCTTTATGATAAAGTGTATAAAAAACGTTTATTGTTGCAAAAAAAAAAAATTTTTAGACTATCCTAACATATTATTACAAAACAATGTCTCCTACCACGTCTATATGTCTGTCTATTTGTGATTAACTCAAAAACTATTGATGGTAATTTCATGCGGTTTCTACGAATAGACGGAGTGATTCATGAAGAAGATTTAAAGTAGTAACGGAAAGCCGAGAATTAAAAAAAATATTGAAAAGCGCTCCCACACAAAACTGCGATGCAGCACAATAGGACACCGCACCGCAGAAAACTGCGATGTGATTTCGTTCATCAAAACATCGGTTCAGGTGACCATACAATCTGCAATTAGAATCAATCCACAAGTTCTTGCGATACGTCGTGGGAACTCGTAGATTTTTCCGATGCGACGTTACATCGCAGTTATAATTTAGGCCCCCATTAGCCCCATTTAGGATTTAATTTATTTTTGGGGATTTAGGTTTAATTAGATATTGAATAATTGTACTCACAAATAAGTTGTTAAAAAGTTGTTTTATTTTTTATTCATCAGGAAAACAACGCGATCCACTACAAATTTTAAGAAACTTAAACCATCTGGTACAATATCGCCAGGAGCCGTACGGTACGCAATAGTTTTTCACAAACACTTTTACCGAGAACTAAGTCAGAATTGTTTTTCTTATACACCGGGAACTTTTAAACCCGCTGAGTTGAAAAATTCCTATTTACATTTTAATGTTGCAAAAAATTGGTTCAAACTTGAACACTGTTTTTGTTTTCTGTTAAAGATAGTTTATGAAATGAGATGGTGTTTTTGCAGCATACCGCGATCCTCTGGATCCTCTTGGAGATAATGGTGATTTTGATGATGATGAAGATGGAAGAGCAATTGTTGGAACTATTCTGTTCAAGACCACAGATTCTTTGATTCGGGTAGGTGGTTTTAAATTTATAAATGGAAACGCCTTTAAACAAAATACAAAAGGACTTAGACAATTTGATTCTATTAGCTAAAATGATGGCTAATCACCGCAATTAGACGGGACTGTTGAGCAGTTAAGCAATTAGCTGCTGCGTTGCGTGTACAGGTTCGATTGTCACACGGAACAAATATTTGTTTGTCCTACAGATAGATGTTCCGGGCCTGATTGTCTTGTCTATGTGAGTTCAAATGTTTGAGATCGCACCTATGATACAGAAATATTTCCTACAGAGGGGCAAAGTTTTTCCAAATAAGTATAGAAATTATTTTTCAATACACTTACTTGAAAACCCAAACTTATCTCTACCGCTTTTAGGTATGTAATTTACTGTTTTTGGCTCTAGTGTGGAAAAGTGTGGAAGCTCGCCCCCGCTACAATTTATTGTATTCGTATTTATCGTATTAGAATGCTAAGTGACCTCCACGAGTCACCGGTCAACCCCCTGTTTATTTATTTCTTCGTAAGTGTATTGAAAAACGTTAAACACATGAAGATTTGTTGTGCTGCAGTACACAACAAATTTTCATGTCACTCCAAAAGACCCTCGCCTGCGGCTTGGGCGATTCCCGTCTCGGCCGCAATGGAAAACTTTTTCTACTTGTATCAAAATGTACTATTTATCTCTTAATCCAGGTTTACGGTTCTTTATCTTTATCGCTGATAGATGATGTCATTTTGTCTAAGCCTTCTGAACAACGTCTACTGTAACAGTTTATAACGCTGTACAAGAATCTCCAGCCAAGTTACAACCGTTTCCTTTCGATTCTCTTTTCGTTGATCGCCTCGAGTAGGCCACGCCTTCGATTCCTTTATTCTGACGTCATCTTAACGCTCAGTCACGTAGTCAGAACAAAGGAATAGGAGGCGTGGCTGACACGAGGCGATCGACGAAAAGAGAATCGAAACGAAACGGTTGTAACTTGGCTAGGGGGGTTAGTATTTTGTTGGACCTTGTTTTAACTTTATTGTATTGATTGCTACCAAAAAAATAACCTAAAATGTTTTGGCCAGCTCGGAACAAACAGTCCCTTGGGTACTTTGGCGTATGTCATACAAGAACAAGCGTTGCTGGTTCGGGTCAACAACGGTTGGCAGTATGTAGCTGTAAGTAAAATTTTACAATATATATTTTTCACTTATATTTTATATTAATGACATTCCTTTCTACGCCTCGGTCAAAAAAATGCGCTTGTTTACCGCGTATTACCTAACCATTAGTTTGTAACACAATCCTTTGCCTCGACAACCGTTGATGCAAGTGAAGTAATCAGTTTCCCATAATTCAATTGAATAAATATCTTACTAATATTATAATTGTACCTATGTATGTATGTGTGTGTGTGTGCCCCTTCACACTCAAACGGCTGAATGGCTTTGGATAAAATTTGTCCTACATGAAACCCTAGGTCTACTTGTTCGCCAAATTGCAACAAAACATTAGACACAATAGGACATTTTCCCGGGAGTATGCTTTCTTAGAAAATTTTCTACTGGCAGACATACAATTATTTAGAAGTTAGTTATCTCTGGAAAACTTTATTCGATTCCTAAAATAATAGGGGTTAAAGTATGACATTGCTGTTTTTTAAAAGGTTGCTTTGAAATGTTATATATTTCGATTGACTTGGAATTATCGGTTCAAATAAACTTTTTAATAAAGGTACGTTATTTTTTTTCAAATTTGGTATTATTATTATATTATTGGTTTATTTGTGTTTTGTATTTTTCGTAATATCGCAGTACTTGTAACCATGAAAGTTAATAAAAAAAAGTTTTTCATATTAAGAGTTCCAACGTAGAAGCTATGCATTTAAAAGGGAAAAAAATAGACATCCCATTCATTAACAGTTTTAAGTCCGTATACATCATCAATATTGCATACCGCTTGAGACACGTTGTTTCCACGGTAGAACTCATATTACAAAATAATGCGAGCTTAGATTTCATACAAAAATGGTCATAAATACAGCGATATTATAGAAAATATAAACCACAAAGAGACTAATAAATACCTAATTTCAAAAAAAGAATAACGTAACTTTAATATAAAGTTTATTTGAACTTATAATTCTAAGTCAATCCAAAGATATAACGCTTCATAGCAACCCGTTTTAAAAACGACAATTTCATAGTCAAAAACCTAATATTTTCAGTGATAAAAAGCCAAAGTAATACTTAGTTCTTACAAGATAGGTCACAGAAGCGTAACCGCGTAATAAAACTAGTGCATCACAAATAACTTCAGTTCATTTCATCATCATCATCATCATTTCAGCCGAAAGACGTCCACTGTTGGACATAGGCCTCCCCCAAGTGTTCCCCCAGTTCATTTAGTTTTAACATATTACTATATCTTGCATATTATGTTCAATCGTTCTAGCTTCCTATTGTTATTCAGTCCTCTCCACGCTTAGTACCTGTGGGTGCACAGCTTCTATTGAAATTGATAACAATATGTCCGTATCACTGTCGTATTGATAGGCAGAACAGCCCTGACCGTAGGCATAGCTTCGATAGACAAAACCATCGTACGGGTCTTATATACTCGTATCTACCTTCCCGCATCTATAGTACGGACCATGATATGTTTCCATTGTTCATCTCGAGTACCACAGTCTTATAATTTAATATCTTATCAGTAGGTAAGCTGTTCATTGAAATACTACGTCTAAGAGACTAAATGCGGTGAAACTTAATTTCACTCAATAGGTATTTTGAACAAAGAAATGTAAGACTTTAGCAAAACTACATTTTGGCAGAATATTTCATTTCAATCTCCATTTCATTTATTCAATCAAAAACGTTATCACTCAATTTGCCTAGAGTTATATGTAAAAAAGACTTCTAAATGGCTGCGCGATTGTTTGAAAGTATAACTACATCACGGTCTTAGAACACAAAGGGGTACTGAAGGAACACAGGTGAGTTTTAGTAAGTAGAAATCTAAAACCTCCTTTCGCTATAATCACATCGCAGGGGTTCTTTGATGATTTTCCACCTCAAAACATTAAAAGATTTCCAAAATTTTAAGTTAATATAAAATTGAACTTACATGTCTATTAGCATTTGCTTTATTAAAATGGGATTAATTTCAGTAATTTTCTCTGCCAATACAGTAAAGTGGGGTGCGTGGTAGTTAATGTACGGTTGCGGTTAGATAATTTGAAACACCCGGTTTTAACACGACACGTAATGGAATATGAAATGAAACATGAAATTATTAACAAGCTAGAATATGTACTCTATAGCTGTTAGACTGTTAAAGTAATTGAAAAGAAAAATACTATTTGAAATAATTAAAAACGGGTGCTAGAGCAATCATTTTAATAGTATTATTCGCCTTTAAAATCTATATCGCCTCCTAAATGACTAAATCAGCCCTAATTAACGAGCGTTTGAAAGGTACTATATTAACCACTTATCAGTTCTTCTATGTTAGCCACTTTCTGGGTGGTTATAAAAAATAACCATGCAGCTAAAGCGGGAGTGGAGCGGAACTCCCACCTTAGCCTTCTTACCTAACCTATCCCTGTCGGAGTGCTCTACAATTCCGAGCTCTTAGACTAAGAATATATGGTTGCCGTTGCTTAGTTATAAAATGAGAATTTTGATCACGTAGCCAATAAAGAAATGTGTGGCATGACTTATAATTTCCGATTAAAAACCTTCCTTAATTGCTCTGTGTGTGTGCGTTCATACTCAAATTGAACTTAATGAGAAATAGATTGTATAATTATGTTTAGATCGTTTTATTAGTGACAGATTAATAATAATCTAAACATGGCATCCATCCAGATATTTTGTTTATTGAAACAACGGGCTATTGAATATTCAATCAAATTTGTTTCGTAACTTTTGCGCCCCACCCAACCGACCCCAGTGGCCTGTTCATTTGGATTAAAACATTCCCCGTCATCGAAGAAAGAAGCTTGATTTCTAAATATTATTACCACGAGATTTCCGACCTTAAATATTCATGAATAATAAAGAAAATTTTCTTTTCGTTACCCTATTGGGAATAAGGAACTCCGTCTTTATACGGGTCTTGTTATTTGAACGAAACTTATTCCTATTCCCGAAGGATATACATCTGAATGAGTTAATAATTTTAAAAGGTTTTAATTTGAATCTTGAAGGTGGTAGCTAAAGCTCAGGAATGCCTAATTGAAATTACCAAGAATATTGATTTCCTGCGGCGATTTGAAAAAAAAAAATAGCAGTACCTACATCTCAAACACATTTATGAAGGTGTTTTTTTAAGGTGGGAAATCATCCAATGACTTCTCCCGCTCTAGGGTGGAGTGGGAAAGTGTGTCAGACTTTTACTAACTAAAACCACACCTGTGTTCCTTCATTGCCCTTTGCTTTCCAGGACTACGAGTTTCCCTTTCAAAAGTAAACCCATGGCTCTAGTAGGCTTCAGTGTGCTGAGCCCCTATGATCTATAAACGTTTTATTTCTCATTTGCTTAACTGACAACGAAAATTGAAGCAAAAAGAGGTGAACTTAAAAAAATATATTGACTAATGAAAATTATTTATGTACACCATTCTAAATAAGGTTTTGTTTTCATTTAGATGGGATCATTATTGGCTATACACACACCTCCAGCAGGAGGTCCAACTCGGACACCTCTGCAGAATATTCTTGAAACTTCCAGTTTAGTTCATCATAAGAATCCAGCTGTAGAAGGCCCTGTGGTAAGTTTTTTAATAAATTATATAATAATACATATTTGATTTCCACCTATCTTCATACTGTACAAAAACCGAAAGCCAATAGATAAAAAAATTACAATAAAGTTATCTTCTGATAAAATTGTGCACTAAAACCGCCAGCGCTGTGCAAAATACCCGGTTACGTAAATGCTTTAGGAAATTGATGATTCAACACTTTTACAACCTTGACCTTTCTAGCTTGACATTTTACAACCGTTGCCAGCCTGAAAACAACTCAAGGCTTAAAAAATAATCTTTTAGCACTTTGCAAAACCATTTTTTGCTCTGGTGACATTAATAATTTCTATTCCTGACAAGAATTTTCTGTGAATGCTAGATTTCTTTGAGCCTAATGGACTGTTGACTCAGGTAAAGAATTCATAGAAAATGAAGTCGACAGATTTTTGATGACAAATCTGTTTTATAAGGTTTAATGCAGTCTCTTTAGAATCAGCCCGCCTTAATCTCTAAAAAACTGTAAAAATTTTGGTAAAGTGAGTTATCATTTTGACTGGGCTGTTGGTCTAGTGGTTAGTGGCCCTGACTGCTATGCGAGAGGTCGTGGGTTCAATTCCCACCCAGGACAAATGTTTGTGTGATGAGCACGATCATTTGTTTTGTGTCTGGGTGTAATTTATCTATATATGTATATTTATCAATTGTCTTACCCAAAAACAAGCTCTGCTTAGCTTGGGACTAGACGCCGTTGTGGGATATTATTATTATATATATCGTCCCTTAGCTAACAACACCGCATAAGTCATTTTTACCAACTTTACAGGAAACGAAAAAAACTGTGCGGTGTTGAGGGGCCAGCCGACTTGCATGCTATCACTACTTTTCGAATTATGGCTTCTTATCGGCTGAAATCTATATCATGTGACCAATGGTTAGACGCGCAATGAGCAGCTCCATCTAAAGGCATTCAAATGTAAAAACCGCCAATTTTCTATTTGAGCGGTGTTGTAAGCTAAGGGACGATATATATATTATATTTCAGTGATGCTCAGTTTTTTTTTTAAAGAACAAGGCTTTACCATAACGCGTTAAAATATCAGGCGTACAAGCCAAAAAAAGGAATGGAGATATACACCCTATAAAAAGCTTCATCCCTTAGACAATTCAGTTTAGGTCGTTAAATGGGTTGCGTTAAGAGCTCGTGGTAGGGCCTCACACCGCTTGGACAACTTTTCCAATTGTTTTTTTTTTATAATAATACTATTACACAACGCCGTCTAGTCCCAAGCTAAGCAGAGCTTGTGTTATGAATTCTAGACAAATGATGAACATACATGTATATTTCTGAATACCTACTATTATGTGCATATTACAGATAAATTACACCCAGGCACAGAACAAATGATCGTGCTCATCACACAAACATTTGTCCAGGGTGGGAATCGAACCCACGACCTCAGGCTTAGCAGTCAGGTCCACTAACCGCTAGGCTAATAGGCCAGGGCCTCAAGTCTGCTATTACAATAGTGTCAGAATTGTCTATAATTGATTTCGTAATTGTTGATTTTAACAAGTTTGGGTAATCTACTATTATAATGGCGTCATTATGACTTTCCAATGGTCAACCACTGACACTCCATTGAAAGAAATGGCATAGAATGTTAATCTCGTACATAATGACAAATGAATATTTGACGTATGCGGACAACTGCCAAAATATTGATAGTTCCTTTGATCAGTGACCTACCGTTAGAACGTCATTGTGCAGTCATTGCTTTTAATTTGTTTGTAGACAGCTCGATATTGTCATTTTACCACAAGATCGTTGACCAATAAATGATCGACCATTATGAATTATCACATTACGAACTTTTAGCCAAATGACAATGGGATCGTGTTGGAACAACGTATTTATAAAAATAGCAGACTTGGGACCCAGTCAATGTGTCAATGTTAATTATTATTTTTATTCCTTAGTTACGCCTAGCAGCACTAAATGAACCGCATACGGGTGATATGCATGGTGTCAGTAGCAGTAACTACGAATGTCGAAGACAATCTCAAAGGGCCAATATGGATGGTACTTTCAGAGCCTTCATATCATCAAGGTAAGTGAGTCTTTTATAGCTATCAAAATTTACGGGAGGGATCAATGTTTAAAAAGTCTTTAATTCGGGTCAAAGATAGGGTATTCAGGTACCTTTCAAAGAAAATTGCGTTTTTATAAACTGTATATTATTGTTAAATATGAAGTGACGAGAAATCTTACTGGTTTCAAAGCCGACTTCGTTTCGACGGGTATAAAGTAAAAAAAGTTATCTGCAATTTTGCGATTTTCTATTAGTTTATTAATTAGTAATAAAAAAGTGAATAATAACCAGATTTTTCATTTTTTTTTTCAAAAACGTTATTGAAAAAAAGAACTATTATTTCTTCATTTTTAACACTTGAAAGATGGATATTTCATGCTTTAGAATATGAATTTTAAGTAAATTACTGCAACTATCACAAAATAACAAAATTGCAGATAAGTTTTTTTTACTTTGCACACGTCGATTTATTCCTTTAAGTTTTAGTCCACATTTAAACCTTATTCCGTGTGCTCAATAAATTGACATGTGTAAACATGTCTATAATATTATTGAATACATTGAAGGTTGTGAAAATATTATCCAGTTTCAAATTTTTTTCCTAGGGTTCAAACCATCGACTCAATAGTAAGTTGGGTAGACAGAGAAATACCAGTAGTAAATACGAGAGGTGATGTGCTCTTCAACTCCTGGGGCGAGATGTTCGATGGTTCAGGAGCACTCTTCGCCCATGCGCCAAGGATCTACAGTTTTAGTGGGCAGAATGTCCTAATGGATCCTGGATGGTATGTATTTTACAAACACGCAATATCTTCCACAAAGAAACTCGTTTTATGTTAAAAAACAATTTTTAACATAAAACGAGTTTACGTGTCAATTCAATTTCATCATCATCATCATCATTTCAGCCGAAAGACGTTCACTGTTGGACATAGGCCTCCCCCAAGCGTCTCCACAACTACCGATCCTGTGCGTCTCGCATCCACCGCATTTCCGCGACTCTCACCAGGTCGTCGGTCCACCTTGTGGGAGGCCTTCCAACGCTGCGTTTTTCGGTGTGTGGTCGCCACTCTAGAACCTTTCGGCCCCATCGACTATCCGTTCTACGAGCAATGTGCCCTGCCCACTGCCACTTTAGTTTTAGCGATTCTTCGGGCTATGTCGGTGACCTTGGTTCTCCTGCGGATACGCTATGTGCTTCAATTTAATATATTTTATTTCCCATAATCATCATTATTTGGAATAAAGAATTTAATCGCGGAGCGATTATGCCAAAATTGTAGGTTTTCAAAAGATAACAAAAATAGGTGACGGAACTGTCCCGTAATCCTTCATAGGAATTTAAATCCTCAAAAATAGTAATAGTCGTCAGTTTCAATTACTTTGTGAAAGAAACTCAACAATTACTTTGTTAATACTTTTTCTGACGGAGATTTAAGTAAAAATAGAAAACTAAAAATTTAAAAACAAACAAAAAAACAATAACCCCAAAATATTTGTTGTGTCAACATCAAAATCGACCGTTTAATATATCCCATATGAAAGTCCAGTTAATGATACTCCGATTACAGATATGAATAATTAAAACGCTGTAGCACGTTTATTTAGTAACGATACCAAAACATAGATTGTCCAAAGACACTATGACAAATTGAACATGAAAGGAAATTGGAGAGTATAAGAAGAAGATAGAAAAAGGGGTCCTTATCGCATCAGATAGATAACCTAGAAATAGCTGCCTTATTTTCTTTGGTAATTTTGAAACGACTGGCGGTATGAGTACTTGACGCATTTCAATCTTTGTACCCAATACACTCAAGCTTGCCAAGGTTGGGATATTGTATTGCTTTTGCTTCAAGAAATGAAAGTGTAAACGGTTCAGGTTTCTTGGTATTGGCGAGACTTGGATTATTTTCATTGGCATCTTATTGGTTTCCTCACCTTCGTTTATTTTATTTGTATTTACTACTACACAATGCTTCTCTTGTAAATAGTATTGCAGTTTGATAACCCTTCTATTCTTCTAAAAACGAAGTAATGCTTCAAAAATCTCCATTTTCTATTCTGTCATAAGTAACAGTGATTGGTTATCAAACAATTGTTTATTAGAGTAAATAATATCTCGATGCTTCGACTATTTCAATCGAGAAGCAGATTTAAAAAAAAAAGTTATAATATTCTAATTAAAAATAATCGTTAGCCCCAACGAAGGACGTTCTATTAATTTATTCAATCCCTACACAGATAATTATAATCCTAGTAATCCCGCCGAAGAAATATGTACTTTGGAATGGTGATTAGAGTTTCCAGACAATGTTTTATTGACAAAGACAGTTCATTGTATAATACTTGTATTGTAGTCTGTGAAATTGACGTTTAATTTACCCAAAGTATAGAATTGCTATTTAAATAGCCTAAACAAAGACTGGGGAGGCTACAAGATATAATTGATGGAGTTCAAACTTCTAGCGGTCTGGTTTAGCTTATGGATACACTTTGTTACTATGCGTTCCAAATAAGAATAGGATCGATTGCCATGTTGTGACGTCACGTCATACTGTCAAATCGAAGAAATTGGGTAGGTTGAACAAAACAAGAAATAGGTATTTAAAATTTAAATTTATTTACGAATCGTAAACAAAAAAGTTTAATCAGAATCAAGTTCTTCAATTTTGCTCATCTTCGCGTCACTGTGTGAAGTATCAGAGTAGTAGCAAATAGAAAAATAAGGCAAATTGTTCCTAACAATGAAAATAAGAAACAAAATATATGTTTTTAACTAATTATGACTTAAAACAATACATTTAGCTAAATTATCTTAAACAACAACGTTTTTGCTTCACCTAAATTTAACTAAGACTTAGTAATACAAAGCGAAAAAAACCCCTTTATTGATACGCAAATAAGCTTTCTTTGCAAACCGTACTTTTCAACTCAACATTTGACAGATCGAGGTTATTGACTTTCCTATTATTTGGAACGCATAGTACATGTATCAAGCCTGTAGTGTTCCACAGCTGGGCAAAGGCCTCCCTCCATTTCTTCTGTTGCTTGCGGCTTGAGGCCACTCTTTGCCAATTCGTAAGGCCTATCTAATTCGTTCTACCATCTCCTCCGTAGCCAACCGCGACTCTTTCGTGCGATTTCAGGGCTACCAATTTTATATTCTGGACACGATCCAGTCCACGTGGCCGCTTACAATGGGCCTCATCAGATGGCTTAAAGTCACTCAAAGGGTAATTGAAAGGGCTATGCTCGAAGTATCCTTGGGTGATCGCGTCAGAAATGAAGATATCCGCAGGAGAACCAAGGTTAACCAGACATAGCCCGAAGAATCGCCAAACTTAAGTGGTAGTGGGCAGGGTACATTGCTTGCAGAACAGATGGTCGATGGGGACGAAAGGTTCTGGAATGGCGACCACATACCGGAAGACGCAACGTTGGAAAACCTCCCACTAGATGAACAGGACCGGTCATTATGGCGACATTTGGGGGAGGCCTATGTCCAACAGTAAGACGTTTTTCGGCTGAAATGATGATGATGATGAATTTTATGTTTTATGGACCCTGTTATTTTGCTATCATTTTTCAATTAACAATCTTTATTTATTTAATACGAAAAGTCCTGTTACTTAAACAGGTTGTTCTATTATGTAACCCAATGTAATCCATTTACATTAAACAGCATTATCTTTAACGGTTTCATCAAAAAATCGTTTTTCTAACAAGCCTTATTTGTCAGTCTTATGAAATCTGGAGCTTATCGAATTTGTGTTACATACTCATAATATTTACGTTCATATTGCTTCTAATAAAACCAATATCTTCAAAGAGCATCTACGAAATTACGATCTACGTCGGCAGCGATAGATTATCTAATGTTCGTTATCCATTGCTCTTTAGGCCTACAAAAGCCGTGTGGCACGGCGCTAATCCGAATGGTGAGCCAGCAATGGACGCCTACTGCGATGCTTGGCACAGTAGTAATCCGGACAAGTTCGGACTCGCGTCTTCGCTTCGCTCCAATAAGCTTTTAGACCAAGAAACGTAAGTGGTTTTGATATTTTTCTTTGTGGAAATAGGCGTTATGCTGTTGTAGAGTTCAGAAATAATGATTTATGTAATATTCTTAGTGTTTTTAGTAAAAAATTAACGAGTTTTAAATTAAAGAAATAATTATTGTTTAAAGCTATAACCCTTGGATAAAACACGGCTATTGACATAGTTTAAAACAAACAAAATAAACTTTAGGTTTGAAATATGTTCAAAATTTATCTACAAACCATCTACCCTCCATTTGCTCGATGTAATAAAGCATTTATATATAATTAAAATTATTTCCTTCACAGATATTCATGCAGTAGTAGACTAATAGTTTTATGCGTAGAAGCAACGCCGGTAGATACAGTTAGAAGAAAAAAACGATCCAAGTAAGTAAATATTCTTAATTATCTAAAATTATTTTAACAAAAACTCCATAATATTTGGAAAACATCGAAAAAAAAAAAAACAAATGGTGTAGGAAAACATCGTGAGGAAACCGGCATGCTCTAGAACCAAAAGTTCGAAGACATGTGACATCCACCAACCCGCACTGGGCCCGCGTGGTGAATTACGGCGCATTCCGTCTGTTATAGAGGAGGCCTGAGTCCCAACAGTGGGAACATTATAAATGCTATTCCATAATATTTGCAGCCTGGTAAAGTATTTTTTTTTATGCAACCTTGCATTTTTAGAATATAAAAATAATTTCACTTGGAAAATTCTTTTGAACTAAAGAGGACTTCAGTATTACAAACATAGCGTCGCCGGGCGCCGCCGGTGTGATTTTGTAAGGGAACTGTTTAAGATTATTAACATCATGACGGTGATTTGTCAATTTATCTATGAAAACATCATGTACGTTAGAAAAAATCTTCATCTTTTTAGCAAAAGAGATGATAGACATAATGTTACAAGAAATAGGGACCAATTAGTTCAAACAGGTTTCAGACTGGCTAAAGTGGCGTTTTCTTTCATGGGTTTGAAATGTTATAATAAAACAACTCCCCAAATATTAGAACTCAATGAAATGAAATTTAAATCTTGTATTAAACGCACAATTTGCAGGCAAGCATATTATAAGTTGGAGGATTATAAACAACATAAAAATGCTTGGCTTCATTATCACTGGGTATACACATTAATTATAATAGTTTCGATTTTTTATATTTTTTTTGAAATTTGAAAATATTATAGTATTGTATAATGTAGAAGCAGTTTTATTTTTCAAAATTTGTAAATGTTAGTACCATGGAGCCATCTAAGGTTTTTAGGTTACTTTTGGACTTGCTTGACATAAATGAGCATGACAGTTGAGAGTTTGGCATGCTCACTTAAATGTCTCACTGATGGTGGCATTCGTGTTGGATCATCCGGTTGCCTTTAAAATAATTGAGCTGAGTGGTGCTAATATTTGCGTCATGTCCTAACGGACATGACGCATGGTTGAAACTGGTCATCTCTTAGCTTTCAGTGGTTATTTTAATATCTATATTTAATTTTTATTTTTTCTTTATTTAAATTGTTCTCGCATAATAGTAGCGACAAGAAACATGTAACCAAGATATTTGTAATACTCAATATGATTGAAAATAGTGTCAATGGAGTTTCTTGCACATACTTCTCCAAAGAGATCTACACTTTAGAATGTGCAATTAGCATCATTTTCTGACTTACTGACTTCTTGACATTTCAAAAGTGCCTCTAAATGATTTATCTATACATATAATAAATCTGTAAAAGTTTTTAGTTGTGCGCGCATCATAACGGGTGTTCTAAATGCAACATTTTGTTATAATTGGTTCTATAAATCTATTATGTATTGGCAATAGATTTATAGAACCAATTATAACACAATAAAATGCAAACTTTCCCAGGAATTCGGAAACAATTACCTATACCTACATATATGTTAGACAAGCTTATATTTTAGTTCCCAGTCAAAATCTGAAAGAAAAGAAAAGGAAAGAAAGAAAACATTTATTTGAGACTCGCTCGGATAAAAAACAATATAATAAAAAGTAACTACTTAATCTATAAATACTTTATATAAAAAATAAAAGAAAACAATATTAAAAGATAAAAATAAAAGACCTGTGCGAGCAAAAATTTACTAAATAGCTACTCGTACTTTTTTCTCATTTAGGGAGTCAAAAACATTTTTCTAGAACTTCAATATTTTTAAATTACTAACAATGGTCATTTAGAAAAAACCATGTATGGCATAATTATTGTTTTAAAAATTTATGTATATATTATTTCTTTCTCACAGGTATCACAACGCATCAGAGAAGATCCAATTCCTAAACGATATCCAAGAAAGAAACGAAACTAGGCGAAAGTTATAGACATTGATTAGGTATTCTTATTAGAATGTAAGTAAAAAAAAAATTGTGAAGACTGTAAATACATTGTATGTAGATAAAATACGTTTTCGTAAAGCAATGATTCCGGTGGAACATATCGACAATATATCTCAAATATACGAACGATGTTACTTGCTTTAGATTATGCTTTTCTTGAGACAGTGTTGCGATGTATGTAATTTTTTTTCCTTATACCAATAAACTCAAAGACAGAAAAGATGCTAGCTTTGTTTTCAAAGTTTCAAAAATCGAAGCAGTATTTTTTAATTTTGAATTATGAATGTTATTACAAAAAAAAAATGCGTGACAGTAGGCAAGTACCATCAACGACACTGTGGCTCGCAAAAGCATAACAATTTTTTTAGTTCAACATTATTCAGTAGATTTGTAAATAACAGGTTTCAATAATTCTGTCTCTATCTAAATACGGGCAACTACCTATAGAATGTAAATAAATTACCAAATTTTTCAGAATTTTATTAAATACTGCGTTTATGCAAAATTTTATATTTTTTTATTCTTATCTTTTATTGTGAATTGTATAATTATTTCTCTTGACAGTTTTGAATTTGTATTAAATTAATAAATTAATTCTAAATGTGTTGTTTCATAATAAAAAAGTTTAAATAACGGCCTCCTTCTCAGAAGCCTAATTTATGAATTATAAATGTAATTAAAATGAAATGTTAATATTATAATAGCTACATTTAGTGTTGTATCTTCCCTGTATATATTTTTTGTATATTAAAATTGGGACTGTTCTCATGCTATGTTTTTAATAAGATTTGTAAATATAATTATAATGTCTCCTTAATGTCCATCCGTTGTCCAAAATATCGACACTGACGTGAAAAAACAAAGAAAAAGCACTGGTTTTATAGAAAAAATCCCAAATCCAGTTAATAAAAAAATATTTGACCATAAAGGCATCCCTAAACCACATATCATTTTTACCCAATGTTTTGTATAAAATTTTATCCATTTTTGTTTTAGACTTTTGGATGCCATTGCCAACGAGAATCTAGCTTAGCATGCGAACAGTCCACCTGTGATAGGTCAGTATAAAATAAATGTCGACTTTATTATTTAGCTAATAATGTTTCTTTAATTTATTTCATAGACGCATCAAATTGTAAGTGTCAAGTGAAATATAACTAATAAATTATAAGAACCTTGTAATTTTTCATTGTTAAAAAACGAACGCTAGGTAAAATTTTATTGTACTTAATAAGTACAGATTGTTTTGAAAATAAAAGAAGGTTTTTTTAATTCAGTTGTTTTTTTACACTCCACCCTTATACCCCATTTACAATATGATAATATATTACAAACATTAACTTAAATATCATCATTAAAATATAAAACTCAAACATCATTTAACACACATGGCAAAAACAATTTACTTTATGAAACAGAGTACGAAATATGAAACCCAAACAATAATTCTAAGTAAATAATTGTATGTAACTAAAGTTTATTACAATGCGTTTATGTAAATATTGTTACATTCACGCATGCCATTTCTGCTTTAGTTTAGTCAGACATGCGATGATCAGCTCAACTATGAGTTCTTTAACTCTAGATCAAGTGACAATCTATAACTGGGGGCTTAGACAAAGTAACAATTTAAAAACGATAACAAAGTTAGAAAAGACTAAAATGTATAGGATTGACATAAGCCGCGTTAAGTCACGTGGTCAATCGACATCGTTATCGCAATTTGGTAGACAATGTTATATTTTATAACGAAACCATAAAGTAACGAAACGTTATCGTGTTTATCCCATACAAATCCGTAGACAAGCAGTGCTTTGAGTGTTCGCCTTCGCCTTGATCGGAGCTAAAACGTTGTAGTTATCGAAACAATATGGCCGGATTTCATTCGGCAGCAGATTTTTGATATTGATTGATGACATACTCTTAGTATTTATTCTGTGTTAGAGGCATTACTGCAGATCAAATAGATTATAAAATACATTCTTTACGTTTATTGTGGGCTGCACATAATGAGAACGCCTGGGAGAGGCGCCAAAAGCGATTAAGACAGCGATGGTAATTGGAAACAATTGAAGAAATGCCTGAATTGTTGTTGTTGCGCTGACACCACCACCAACCGCATTCAATATGTTGGTCAGTTCAGTCCACATTCGGTCTGACAGTACCCGACCTTGTGATCCAGCAAGAGGCCTCGCCAGGTCACCATGACTGTAACATAAACAAACAAAGATTCAATATGAGTACTTCATTGTTAAGATCGCGTCATTGTTTACATTACATACTCATGAATAAAACTTGGATTTACTTACGTTTCCATAGTTCGGGACTTGCTCGTACTCTTGATTCCATGTTTTATCACAAAAAATTAAAATAGATTATTCCACCATCGTTGGAACACCAGTCACTTATAAAAATGAGTCTATTTTGATTATCATTAAGTTTTGGAGACGATGTAAAAGTCTATTCACTTACCACTGTAAAAATATCGTTTTTATTATAACTTAAAATCAATTAAACGCCTGTCTTATTATTCTTATTAATAAAATTTGAAAACAACAATAACTCGCGGGTTTGATCCGATGACTGACACTGACAGCTAAATTTTCGATACCATAACCAATATCATTGTTTTTTAGCGAACAAACAATTCGACACAACGATCACGACCTTAGTGTTACATTGGCTATGAAATGTTTGTCGTTATCTCAGAGACGATGATGAATTTAGATATCATTTCGCTACGAAGTGATGTTACTTTGTCTAAGGACCCTGATAAAAATTGTCATAATTCTAAAATACCTATATAGATTTTACCCTGTCATATTTTTGTAATACATATTTAAGCCGTACAATTTCGACTTTCAAGGTTTAAGGCTTCTAGGCCTGGGTAGTTCTAGGCCTGATAGTTGTTTCTTGTAGATTAAATATTTGCAAACGAACCCACGACAAGTTATAAGTAAAATAAAAGAGAGTAAGTAATTAGTATTATGTGTAGTCATATCGTAATCGTAACTATGGTTATCGTTTCAATGTAATTTCCTTCTTTTGAAATACGCTGCATGCAAAAACGATACTATCAGTCGATGTGGCAACCCTTGAAAAAAGCTAAGATCTAGCAGTGAACTTGTTTTGGTTAAAATTATGATAATAATAATATATTATGGTTGATTTAGAAGTTGCAATTAACCTCGTTATCTTGCCCTTGACCATAAAGTATAATATTTATGAAGGCGATAGCAATAACTTAGCGATACAGCCGTCACCCGTAAGTTTTCTGGTATAGTGTTCACGTCACAGTTTTTCACCCCACTCACTAAGGAATTAATTAGGTAAGGGTTTTACTATCGAAAAATAGTCAAATCACCTACATGCACTATAATTGTTGTCATTTATCTGTTGTTGTTTTTCTTTTTTATAATCTTTTGTTTTACATATTTGACATTTGATAAATTATCCTTAAACACAGGCTTACTCTTTAAGAGAGGAGGAGGAACCACAATCTACCACGCGGGCCCAGTGTGGGTTGGTGCATCTCACATGTCTTTAAATTTGTAGTTCTAGGATATGTCGGTTTTTTCACGAAGTTTTCTTTCGCCGTTAAGAGTAGTGGTAATTGAATAAATTACATACAGTAATGCACCTGTGTTTGAAACCCTGATGCAATTATGCTTAGTACGTAGAGGTCGTTAACATTGGACCACCACTACATTCACATAAATAAGTTGAAAATTCTATGCCTTTATTGACAAGCATTGAATGTGTAGAGGGTCCTTTTTCACTCGCCTATCGTCAACATCCAGCATAGTTCAAAAGCTTGTTACTTCATCTAACGCATTCCAACGCGTTGTTTGACAAAAAGGCAACGCGAAAAAAGAGAGATAACGCCTAAAAAGTCTGTTTGCATTCGGAAATTCCGTGATTTACTCGAATATTTTACAAAACTTGTTCCAAGAAGATACGTGTTTTTTTAACACTTAAAAGTTTTCGTCATTTAGAATCTTGATTAAATTTATAATAATAATAAACTTTATTATCAGACCAGAAATCCATATTTTCAGTTAAATTAAATTTGTAAGGCTTCTATTGTTATACTTTTATGATTTTTGAGAAAATTATGGAGTGTCAAATTTCATGCTGAATTTCAGAATTCTTAACTGGATACACAAATTTATAAATTGATTTTAATAGAAGCCTAGATTATATGAACAAAATACTGCGTTTCCAAAATATCTAATGAAAAATGAGTAATAACGTCATAATCGCATAAGATCTATTGTATGAAAAACAGTGAAAATGTATGTCGAGTTGCATCCCCTTAAATGGAAATTCATAAATTCCAATAAAAAAAAACAAAGTTATTTGCTGCAAAACTAAATTACTACCAAGAAACGTCTGCTTTCAATGGTATTTTTATATTATATTTTTTTTAAATATTTACTTGTTCTTTATTGTTCGTAATGTATACTTCAAGTGTATAGGAAAAAATAATAAATATTTAACTATACATATATCAATTTTCTTATATTATTATGCTGGTGTTGAAAATCACAGAGGAGAGAGAAAGAGGTTTTAATACAATGTTAGTTATTCTAGGAAAGGGATGTTTGTTCATCAAACAAGCTTTATCGACTGAACAGATAAAAAAAAAACTTTTTTGTGAGATAATATCCGATTAAAAACTCTCCTACAACTCCCGAAAGTTTTGGGACATTCCTGTTTAAGGTTCACCAAGAAGAAACGTCCTTGGTGAACCCTAAACAGACCAGACTGATCTTTACACGGACTACTCGAAACACACGGCAGCGGTGGCGCATAGGGTTGAGGTTTGCCCCACTTGAGCACCACCGTATCCTTGCGGACGCGAACAGCCATTCCACCGGATTAAAAATAAATCAACTCTTAGAAAAATCAAACTTATAATAATAAACGTGCTAATAACAGATGATGCAATCAGTGCCACATCTAGTAAAAATCAAATTTGTGCATCCATGTTATGTTTGGATAACTTACGATTGAGTATGTTATCTGTTCAGATTTATCCACTTTTTTTTTCTGGCTATCTTGTTTTGTTATTTTACATACGTACTTACATCTGTGCGCTCTAATTATTAATTTTAGTTTTAGATATTGTTTCTCAGTAAGTGAATTATGTATGCAATTCTTTATGAGAAATAAACTTGTTCTTAAACCTTAACTCTAAGCACCGTTTCTTTTATCACAAATAATCATTTGATTTGTAACCTTGAAAACGTAGGTTACGTGTTATGAGGATGAACATTATCTCTATGTGAATTAGGAATTCGATAAAATTCTAAAACAACACACTTGTTACAAAAAACTAATTTCAAAATTAATTGTAATCCATACAGCTTTAGTCTTTTTTAAACGACTTCAAAAAGGACGAGGTTCTATGTTCGGTTGAATTTATTTTTTTAATACGAATATTCACCTAAAATACACGATAGTAAAATCGATACTTGAGTTGGTGATGATACTCGTAACTAATTTAATTTTAATCAAGTATAGACAAAGTGCCTTCCCAAGTGGTATGGTATTTACTTGTTTTAATGTTGTAGTTTCTGTGTTGCGGAGCTCAAAAAGGAACTCGCTCGATATCAAACACTGTATGAGTGAAAATGGCGTGTTAGTGGTTCCCAAAATGATTGAAACTTTACTGATTAAATTTATGATAAATGTACAATTTGCACTGAAATAAATATAAAATGTGCGTCAACGTACGTTTGGAGGTAGGTGGAACAGAGGGTAAAAAAAACAACGCAAACCTCCGTTAAAAAGGGAGGATCCTCCGACCAGACGGGTGTTGTGTCTGGTAGGCAACTGCCCGATAGATGATTTCGGGCTGTTCTATATGCTCTAATGGCACGGGGAACTTTAATTGCGCGATGCAGGATTAGTTCTTATATTATGATGCTACTTACGAGTTGTAGGTTGTGAGTTCAAACCTATCTAGGTGCATTACTTTGTGTAATTTATTTCGCCACCACTGCTCTTAAAACGGTGAAGGAAAACATCGTGAGGAAACCGACATGCACTGAGCCCGCGTGGTGGATTACGGCCCATTCTCATCCTCTTCTCCTACAGAGGAGGCCTGAGTCCCAGCAGTGAGAACATTATAAGGCCTATGCTATACTATGATGCCATATATGTGACTACATACGTGTCGAAAATACCTTGGAAATGATTGTTTTTTACCCTAAGAGTATTTTACACATACTACCCTTATATATGGTTTTATTGAAGTTTACACAAGTGTTCCTAGTCGTAGCAAGCATGCTTTGCCTACCAAAGCGACCCATTGCTCTGAATTGACCTTTTCTGCAACGAATTTGCATGTGATAGGGTTTTGTTTTGTATCCTTCTCCTCTTGTTATTCAGCGCAATTTTATCTCTAGCTTTTAAAACAAGTAAAAAGTGTGTATGCAGCAAATGTTGGGTTTTTCACAGTTCACTTATTTACTCGTACACTATACAGGTTACATTCCTCCAAATGGTATTTTTCCAAAACAGAGTTGTATTCGAAATAAAAACAAGGTGCTGGTGGGTTATTTTACGGATCACGTGTGATCCTTCGGGCTTATTTTATTCCTATATGTCGGCGCAAGGATGCCGATCATCATTGAAGCTCTGTCCAGAGACTCTGTTTTGTGGGCGATGGCTGGGTATCGAGGAATAAACAAACTATTTTCAGATCACACAACTGTTTTATTATGATGCAAGCTTTAGTATATAGCATAGCTCTGAGACTCGACGTTGTTCGCACGGCTGCCGACAGAGGTAAAAGCACCACACCTCTGCGGTCGGCACTTTTATCTGCTCGGTTCGTTCAAACGTCAGCGCAGATTCTGTCAAAGTGACGTGTGTCACTTTTCACTTAGCTCGTTCATTCGTTCTCAAGTTTCCATACTATTAACTTCTCCGACATATACATATTATACTATAGAATTATCTGTGGAGGTGGCTGTACCTAAAGACATTTACATAAATGTCATTAAAAAAGGTGATGTAGCACCAATTTAACTTACCAGCTTTTAGTTTTTACAAAGTACTTCAAGTGTCTCGCAAAAAGGTCGAACAAAAAATTGAGCCTTTCAAAAATCTAAAACATGTAACTGCTTCAAAGAAACTTGGTAACTAGCTCAAAAAAGTCGCCTCACTTTCGCCAGAAACCTTTTAATGAAATGTAGGCTATCGACCGCCGTGTCGCAGAAGGCGTCACTGCTCATTTATATGACGAGACCAATGTAATAAATGGGTGAAAAAAAGAACCGCAATGTCACTACTGAACCATTTATTAGGGAGAGTTGCCAAACATAGCTGGTAATTCTGTAAAACAAATTACTGAGAATTAGTTTTGGACGTTGACAGTGTTTGGTAGGAAGCGTTACCAAGGTGAAAAATAAATAGTAGCTCTAGAACTTATGAAAATAAGTTTTGGTTCCACGCAAGGTGGGATCCTGAATTTTTGTTTGTTTTTAATTGTTTTATCCGTCTGGTTTGAAGTGGGCGTCATCTGGTAATGGGGTGAGATTTTACTCATTCAAAATGATTTGTGAATGGAATAAAAACTACAGGATTTATTTATTTACGTACGAAAAACATATAATACATTACAGTTAAACAAACCCAAAATGACTGTTTATTTTAAATGCAATTTTTTCCCGGAGCCGTTGATTTTGTGAGGTAGAAAATCATTAAATTTTATGTCTTCTCTCGCTCTAAGATGGAAGGAGAGGGCGTGTCTAATTTTTAATTAATAAAACCCACCTATGTTCCGTTAATCGTAGACGCAGGCTTGCGGACGGCGAGGAAGGGATAGCTCGCCGTCCGACCGTCCAGTAACCATCCGGAACAAGCCCAAGTCGTCGACGACACGTAGTATTTCACGCGCGCCTCAAGGAGATGTACAACAACCGTAGGGGGCCAGAAGGGTCGAAGCCTACTCGGACCAAGGGTGATGCGATAAAAAACCCCGGGGCCCTGAAACTAAGGCAAAGAAGGAACAGGAGTGGGTCTCGCTCCGTCCAAGGGCGGGAGATGTCATTAGATGATTTTCCACCTAAAAAAAACCTATGTTCCTTTATTTGTCATTTGTATTCTAGGTCCACGGTAACTGCATCAAACGTTTTGTCTTCCAGCAGCCCTGTGACAAGAACGTTGGATAAAAGGCAACACAATGGCACGTATTTGTTCACTTAGCCACGAAAAAGTACATAAACACAGTACAGGAGCTTCATCTTCTTCCTTATTCATTACATTAACCCATTCTGTGTCTTATAATTTCCCTATCTCCCCTACCTAATGCCGTAAACGATCCATGCATACATTCAGTCGTACGGAATTGGGATCATAACATCAGAATTTTGGCAAAATTTATGGCTGGCATAGGGCATAACCCTAATCCGGAATATGAATGAAAATATATAGAACCTTTATTTCGTACGTAGTCTTCTTAATCATACTACGAATCATATTATAAACGCTAAAGTTTTTTTTTTTTTTAATAAATCCTTTACGCTTAAACTTCTGAAGAGATTTGGATTTTTGACACACGGGTAGACCATATCCTGGTCTAGGATATAGGGTGAGTTTTTATCCTAGGAGTATGTACCCCCGGGATATTTTTAGGGTTCCGTACCCCAAAAGGAAAAAGTGGAAGCCTTGTAGGATCACTTTGCTGTCCGTCCGTCTGTCTGCCTGTCTGTCTGTCAAGACCCTTTATCTCAGTAACGCGTGAAGGTATCGGGTTGAAATTAACACCATAAACTCAAATATGCGGTCTCTTAAAGCTGTGAAAAAATCAAACTTCTGAGTTAATGAAAAAAAAAAGATACGGCTGTTTATGTCGCAAAAAACGTGTATTTCGACACTCTCAAGGGAATCAAAATTCATAGTATACTTCCCGTTGACCTAGAATCCTGAAATTTGGCATGAAACAAGGTCTTAAAGCACAAGCATAGGAAAAAGTCTGAAAACGGTAAATTTATACTTACGTCACATAAAAAAACTTTTTTTGCGTTTCAAAAAAATCTTCGAAACTGTATTTGGGAATTGAACTGTTTTCATAGTTAAGTTTATACGGAACCCTCAGGGCGCGAGTCCGACACGCACTTGCCCGGTTTTTTATATTCACGTGGATGAAACTGCTGCTGTTATATTATAAATAGGTAAATTGCTTGTTCGTATATTTTTAACCCCCGACGGAAAAGAGTGGTGTTATATTTGGATGCAGTAGTTTGGTATATTTAATAACTATTGATCTAATGACGGATATTCTTATATTTATACCTTTATATTTTCATACTATAATAAAAATTCATTTACATATTAGTAAAACACTTTACTTCTACAAATTCTTATGACGGCACGGTTGGCTTAGCTGGGTTGAGCGATTAACTGCTGCGCTACGTGTCGCGGGTTCAATTCCTGTGCGATAAAAATATTTATATGAACTAATTAGTGCACGTTATAATGTTTGTGAATGCACCCACGATATATCAATAAGGAATGTTAGTAAAATGCATAATAAAAATTACTTTTACAAAAATTGTTTAATTTCCATTATTATTTAAAAAACACGCACGCCTATTGGTCCGACAGCGGTCTTATCTGACAGTAATTCTTTTTTAAGTTGAATTAATGTTTGTCTTATTTATTGTGCCAATAGTTCTAAACCCTCTAAAGAGGTACCGAAGAAAAGAAGAGGAGGTAGGTTGGTTGGGATGAAGGCCACTATGGCCCACGTACAATGGTCCAACAAGGACTAAGTCTGGAAACCAGAACACAATGTTAAAAGATAAGAGAAAATTTTATTTATTGAAATAAATAAATAAACGGTACTAAGGGAAATTGATGGAAGTAAGTCTCGGGACGAAACCAAGTATAATATACAGAAGTACTATACTTACAGAATAGGTGACATAGGTATATAGGGTTCCGGCCACAGTAGACAGGGGATTTGAAGGACGGCGAGCAATGGTTAGCTCGTTATCAAAGTGACGTTATTTTTTTTCAAAATTCGATATTTGGTTTCTTTGTGTTTTGTATTTTTTGTAGTATTGCAGTACTTGTAACTATTTTTGTATGAAATATAAGAAAACTCGCAATATTTTATAATATGAGTTCTACCGTGGAAACAATGTCTCTCAAGCGACATGCAATATTGATTATATAGATGGACTTAAAACTGCTAATAAATGGGATGTCTATTTTTTTTCAATCATTTTTTTTCATACTTAAAGACCTAATGTATGTCATGATCTCGTTAACCTTTTCCTAACTAGCTAGCGTCTTCCAGTCTAAACAGATGCGACTGAATACCTTGGTTGTGCATGGAGCGAATGCCTATCAGATCTCCACAACCTACTTACTGGGAACACGATACTCCTTGTATAGACTGACGACTGATTTTCTGGCGTCTGACTACCTGTAACGACTGTCATAGATCTACGAATGACAACTGCGCCCAACAGCTTTACGTGCTTTCTGAGGCACTGGGTGTCAGTAATGTCCTAGATAAACTTATGAAAAGTATATATGAATTGAAAATTTCACATTGATACTCACCCGGTTTCGAACCCTCAAACTCATGCATGAGAGTCGAATATCTTAACCACTGAGCCATCACGATGATAAAAGATAGATGAAATACATAAATTGGGATTATTTGTTACCAACAGGAGATTATCTCACAAAGCGTTTGTAGTAGATTTAGTCAGTTACGATCAAAATAAGATGATATTTATTCTCATATATTTGTAAATAAATCCATCGATATCATTATATTCTTCTAGGTTCTTTCAAGTCTCAATGATCTGAGATTACGTGGTACAATAAACGTATAATAAGCAACTTATAAGATTATCGACCTCATAATATATATACGGGATTTCGTTTTTTTTTACTTTTGATTACATGAATATGATCAGTAATGGTTACAGAAAGACCTCATTTTTTTTGTACTAATTAAAAAATAGGTGTGTATAAACCAATGCTTGACTGCGATCCCATCAGATGGTAAGAAGTGATGCAATCGTTGATGGTGAATTGCATTAGTTTATTACGAGCCTTATTAGTTATTAGAGTTTATTAGAGCAGTGGTGGCCGAGTGGTAATGGCCCCGACTTACGGAGTTGTAGGTCGCGGGTTCAAACCTAGCCAGGCGCATTACTTTGTGTAATTTATTTCATCACCACTGCTCTCAAAACGGTGAAGGAAAACATCGTGGGGAAACCGGCATGTCCTAGAACCAAAAATTCGAAGACATGTGACATCCACCAACCCGCACTGGGCCCGCGTGGTGGATTACGGCCCATTCCCTCTCCTAGAGAGGAGGCCTGAGTCCCAACAGTGGGAACATTATAAGGCCGACTATGCTATGCTATGCTATTACGAGCCCATTCACACTAACCTTGACGACACCTAAATTATAATCGAACGGGAAGACCGCAGCTGGAAAAATGTTCTAATCCTTCGATGTACGCGGTATAAATAACGAGGTGAAATGCTTAGTCCGGACTGTAGGGGTATTAACAATGTTAGGGTGAAGTAGTAGAAAGGTGATTGCGGAATCAAGTCATGTACCTAATTCCTGCGCACACTCTCCAAAATGCATCCTGTAAAATACCGAAAGGCTGGCTACCCTACGTTTGTGCTCCAGGCTTTGTAGATTACTGTTAACCAAATCTGGATATACATACAAAGCATATATACATGTAAAATTTTACACAAAAAACACAATAGCATTAAGAAGAAATGGAATACTGAAAACACAAACCCGCACTAAACAAGATAAAAACGTCAAAACACGTATAAGAGGCGACTGAAACATCCATTGTGCAAAGTTACATTTTGCTAGCAGATATACAAATTGTGATCTTATCGCTCAAGCAATAAGATAGAGAATTGAAGTCAGAATGCAATGGTATCCATGCGGATAAAACTTTAATATGACAGGAACAACGGAACAGCTGGTCTAAAGTGAGGTAACGCTTATTATATCATTTCGAATAAACTTGTCACTTTTTAGACACGAGCATGTGTTAAAATAATCTGTCTAATAAAATGGGGTCATGGAAATGTATGAAAGGAACGTGCCGTCCGTAACATTAAAGGGGATTTGGAGTAAATTAAAGGTGTTAGATTTTCGTACAAAGTGGTCGAAGGCAAGGGTTCGGATTTCGTAATGGAAATGTGAATTTTAATATAGAGGAGAGGCTTTATTCCATATTGCTTATCCAAAGGTTCAGTTTGCTTGTGTCCGCATATTACCCTTTATGAACATTTTAAAATTACCATAAGTAATGATAATGGTATTGCATTTTATAAAATCTCGGTCCTAAAACGTTTGCTTTGGTTGAATGGGTTTTGTAATAATTTTTGTTACAACGCTGGTAACAATTTTCTTTTGTCTGAATCTGTATATATAAAAGGCATAACTCACTCACTGATTTATCAACGCCAAGCCCAAACCGTTGAACCTAGGATGCTGAAAATTGTACAGTGGTTTATTTTATGATGTATACTTTTAATAAAATTTCCTGATAGCTACAACCTGGGGATTTTTAAGTTAACATTTCGTATGCCGTAATTAGAGACACAATTAAAAAGCGATTGTGTCTCGCGTGGATCCGCGTCTAAAACACACGAAAGATTAAGAGTGAATAGGTTACATAAAAAAAATTGCTTAATTGCATATCATTTTGGCTTAAATTGCATGTCGAGGAGTCTCCATTTAGGCACAGAAATGCCTGTAGTTGAAGGCTCCGCTCTACCATTAAATTATTAATATTCAACTAGGTAGACGACAAGAAGGAAAAAAAATAATACTAACCACTACCACTATGCGCAAGCGGTGCGCGTCCTTGGTGCGCCGGGTGTGGGCCAGCCCCAATGCCATCCTGGCAATGACGCCGACAGGCTAGACTGTCCATATATACGACATGGCTGTGGAAGACATGCTACTGTTACAATTCCTGTTAGGAAATTGTAATAATGTATTTAAATATAATAATGACATTTATTTGAATTTTAATTTTATATAATTTATTTTAATATTTAATACAATTCTTTTAATATCTGACTGACTGACGGTGTAAATCTGACATTTATTGATCTAATCTAACATTGTATAACTATTGAATTGAATTTGACTTTGTATTATTATTATTAATTTTAAATTTTGCAAAACGAATTGTAATGTAACTATGGGTATTTCAAGCCTGAAATAAATGAATTAATTAAATTAATTAATAAAAAAAAAAACAAAATTTTCTTCGTGTTTTCCGATTTTTTCCTGTACTTGTGCTATAAGACCTTGCTTTATGCCAAATTTCAGTATTCTAGGTCAACGGGAAGTATCCTGTGAATTTTGCTTCCCTTGAGTGTGTCGAAATACACGTTTTTTGCGACATAAACGGCCGCATCTTTTATTTTCGCTAACTCAGAAATTTGATTTGTTCACGGCTTTAAGAGATCGCAGGTTTGAGTATATGGTTTTAATTTCAACTCGATACCTCTTCGCGTTTCTGAGATAAAGAGTCTTGAGGGACAGACAGATGGACGGACAACAAAGTGATCCTAAAAGGGTTCCGTTTTTTTTTACTTTTGAGGTACGGAACCCTAAAAAAGGATCAATTGTAAATATTCTTCTAGGCAAGCGAGCTCCATCGTCGACTACATCGTCGTATTCTATCAGGCGAGATAGGTAGTAGTCAAGCGCAAGCCTATGAACAGTAAAAGAAAATACAAGGAATAAGAAAGGATTTTCTAAGATTCATCCCCTAAAATGATCCAAAGTTTGTATGGAATATATGTTAATACTATCACGTGAGCGTAACCGTTCGCAGTACCCAGCAACTATATAAAATCCATACTAATATTATAAATGTGACAGTAACTTTGTCTGTCTGTTACACTTTCACGGTTAAACTACTGAACCGATTTTGATGAAATTTAGTGCGCAGTAAGATTTAACACCAAAGAAAGACAAATAGATAGATTACCCACCATAAAAGATTCAGGTAAAATTATATGATAGCGGGTACATAACAATGGGCGGTTTTATTGCTAAAAGCGATTTCTTACAGACCACCTTTGGATGGAATTGACGCAGAAGGAGAAAAGATCAAGCGGGTATCTACCACCCTACGGTTTTGCTAATATCTCTTTAAGTCAAGCGCGGAACACCGTGCGCGTCAACGACTCGGTCGGCCGAACGGCGAGCTACCCGTTGCGTGTTGTCCACAAGCCTGCGCCTACGGTTGCTGAGGATCGCCCTGCGAGTCTCGATTCCCGGGGCGTTTCCACTAGTGGTGGCCGAGCCGTGAGGACGTCTATTTCCTCTTAGTTGCGGCTAACTCCTTCGCTAGCATTACTGCTTCACAGAAAAAGGCGACCCATTTCCTTTCGTTCTGGACTATGGCCTAAGTCAGGACCCAGCACGAGATGTCGTCACTAATCGCCTCCACGAGGCTCCGGCAGTGCTCCACCCAAGCAGGGCGGGCATACCTCCACTGTATACTACACCGTGTCATACAAACGGTCCGCACAGTGGTGACGCCTGGGTTTTTTTAGTTTTTCTAAAGGCCTAATAAGATATCAGTATAAATGACGGTGCCCACCAGGGTCTGTCAGAGCTGCAGGGTTGTTCGAAAAAGTTGTTTTTTTTTTAAGTGGGGTTTAGTGTGTAAAACACAAATAGCGGTTTTTTTTTGGTGGGAAATCATCTAATGACATCTCCCGCCCTAGGGCTGAGCGAAAGGGCATGTCCGACTTTTACTGACTAAAACCCACTCCTGTTCCTTCTTTGACTTTGTTTCAGGGCCCCGGGGCTTACTTTGCGGTCGGGGTTATAATTTCAAGAATTTCCAACAAAAAAAGATCGATTTAACGAGTACATACATAATTATGATGATCACGTTTACTCTTTCATGGCTTTTTTCATCCATCCGCTGTCTGGATTGAACAAAACCTATTTTTCTTTGATAACATATTCAAACGTTTTTCATCAGAAAAATATTGTACGTTTGATATTATAAAAATTTGATAATGTAAAATCAAATAAAGTGAATTTCACTTACGTCTTTTTTATTTATATCCAATGGTCCGTTTCGACGAAAATCAAATTTTGTTAATGCAAAAAAATACCTTTGCAATAAAGATACCGAAAAAAGAATCCCATTTTGTTTCTTTTTGATCTTTAATTAAATAAAGTAGCTAAGTAAAAATGTTACGATATTGTTCATTTTTTGGAGTATTTTGTTCATACATTAATATGTAAATCCATAATATGATATTATAACCCGACTGTACCCTAATCATATAAATCGGGCTATGTTATTGGTTATAAGGATTTCATTTTGTACTACTCTGTAAGTGCTATAGCTACGAAACATGTTATATTATGTACCTTAAGAGCTACTTTGATCCAAAAAATATTATATTAATTTAATAATATTAATAATATTAATTTTTGCAGATTGTTTGCCCGTATGAAAGAAGAAAACATACCAAATTATGTCAAATGTTTCAATAAAATTCAGTTTTATTGAATGCTAGCTTCTGCTAGCACCTTTACCTGCGCGAAAGGAAAAAACATATGACTATAGACTATGTCACTTAGTGATAAAGTAGCATTCTACTGGTGATAGATTTTTTATATCATTTCAGTACTTTTTGAGATGATTAATTACAAATGTAAAAAAATACAAATATTTCTTCTTTAAAATCTATATATATGTAAAAAGATCAACTGACTGACTGACATATAAATGCACAACCGAAACTACTGGGATTTTTACTGGGACTATTAGGAACGTGAAATTTTACAAAAGGTTTCCATTTATAATGTTTCTTAGCTAGTTTTAAGATTGCGTAATTTTGCGCGAATAAACAGTTCTTCTTTCTTTGTTTCTATAACGTAGGCGAACACTAAGAGAGGATTTTCTAAAATTTACCCCCTAAGGCGATGAAAGGGGGCCCAAAGTTTGTATGGAAAAACCGCTGGTAAGAAGCCAGTCTTTATATAATCATTCAGATTCAGTAATTTTGTGTGTATTTCTGAGTGGGTCCCTAAATGATTTCAAACTAAAGTTTTTACCAACTAAAACCCACTTATATTCCTTCTTTGCCTTTTGCATTCCATTACCACGGGTTCCCTTTTGGAAGTCAAGCCATGGCCTAGTAGGCTTCGGCCTTGCTGGGCCCCTACGCAACGGTTTTTCCGACATCTCTTCAAGATGCGACTGGGAAGCAGTTTTATTTCTTACTAGTCATATTAACTAACTGGTTAAAAAAGTAGTTTTGACATACTATATCTTAGTAGGTTGATCGATACTAGTAAATTTTTAAAACCTCACACAAACGATCAAAGCCATTTTTACCCAGATTTGTTTGCTTAAATGAAAGAAAAGTCTGAAATGAGAAAAAAGTTAATTCCCCGAATATTGATGTTTTTCTTAGTCGTAAAAAACGGATATTAGGTACAGAATTTTTTTTATATGAAAATGATCAACGAAATCATGAAAGTATATTCTTTACTTTGAAAATCGAACGTGAGTGTTATTACAAATTATTTGTACCTTCATGTTTTTTTTATAATGTAGTAATTATATTGGTTAACCAGTACAGACCTACTTTATTTTATGCCTACTTTGAACAAAATATTTGTACTAATTACTTGAATATTTACTAATGACGAGTATATTTTTTTTAATTCTTGACAGGTTCGCGCTTGACCACTATCTCACCTGATTGAAAACGACGATACGGTCGACGATGGAGCGCGCTTACCTAGAAGTAACCTATTCACTCTTGATTTAAAGATTCATCAGGAAACACAGATTCTGGCAAGGAATTCCACTCCATAGCTAATTAGCTGCTTAGCTTACTTATTTATAATCTAATTACGTACATATTATGTTTACGTTTAAACAAAATCAAATACAATTAGACGTCAAAGTACTTCTCTACATCATTGCCAGTTGGGCACGCCATAATTATGGCGGTAAGTCCCCTCTTTGAGGAATGGCTGAAGAGACCACATGGCATCCTTACCTACTGCATGACGCAGATCCTCACCGGACATGGTAAGTTCGGGAGGTTCCTGCACCGGATTCATGCGGAAGAAACGCCCGGGTGCCACCATTGTGTGGACCGCCCGGAGGACACGGTAGAGCACACGGTGGAGGTGTGCCCTGCTTGGGCAGAGCAACGCCGTGTCCTCGTGGGGGCGATCGGTGGCGGCGATCTCTCGCGCCGGGCCTTGGTACAGGCCATGGTCCGGAGCGAGGAGGACTGGCAGACGGTCGCCTCCTTCTGCGAAGCAGTAATGCTAGCAAAGGAGGCGGCCGATCGCGTGAGGCAACGGCAACGGTCCTCACGCCCCAATCGCTGCCGGGATTTCGATCCCGATTTCCGGCCATCGTAGGCGCAGGCTTGCGGACGGCGAGCAATGGGTGGCTCGCCATCCGACCGTCCGGTAACCGTCCGGACCGAGTCCAAGTCGTCGACGGCGCGTGCTGTTCCACGCGCGCCTCAAGGAGATGTCAGCAACTGTAGGGGCCTAGCAGGGTCGAAGCCTACTGGGGCCAAGGGTCTGATTCTGAAAGGAAGACTCGGCCCTGGTACGAAAGGCAACGAAGGAACAGGAGTGGGTTTTTAGTCAGTAAAAGTCTGACACTATCTCCCGCCCCGCCCAAGAGCGGGGCGGGAGATAGTGACGGGATGTCATAAGATGATATTCCCACCGAAAAAAAAAAAAAAAACATCATTCCAGTCATATCATATCAAACAAACAACATGCGTAGGTATATTTGTTGGCTGCTATAAATGATGGGTGAATGTATTTAGAAAGTACAGTCAGATTTAATCAAGTATTGTATATGTTTGGTATTGGAGTGTAGAAGAGTTACGTACTACAAAAGGAAAAAACGGAACCCGTAGAGGATCACTTTGTTGTCCGTCTGTCTGTCGGTTTAAAATGTCGTTATTATTTCGCTTTAGCAAAATTCTGTTGTGTTTAGTCACATTTTAATATGATATATAATAGTCAGATGCCCTTTCATTTCCATTTCCATATTTATAAACCTTTCTAGGCGTGTCAACATGTTGCGTGTTCTTTATAATAGCCTAGATATGCAGTTTTATGACAAAAATGTTAGGGCATAAACGGTTTTAATGTGTAAATGTGAACGTAAATAAGCTTTAGTTAAGCATGAAACGAAACAATTTCTTAAGAAGTCAAGAATTGTGTGACAAATGAATAAAAAGGGCTTTTATTAATCCCTGCGGTCATCAACCTCGCTGCCCATTGTAAATATTCGTCACCGCCTTTTACGAGCCTTGTTGGCTGGCTAACTCAGTTTAGTTGTGTATTCAAACAGTGAATTTTACTCTGCTTTTTAGATCATAGGAGCAGTTTCTTCGAATGCAATGTTCCAGTACTCGAATTACGAAACATTTTCTAGCACAATCCGAAGAAGTTAGAAGAATTTAAAACTTGTTTCGTACCTAAGTTGGCAAAAACGAAACCCATATAAGATCACTTTGTTGTCCGTCTGTCCATCTATCAAAACCCATTATCTTAGGAATGAGAGAAGGCCTAAAGCTGAAATTAATATCAAATACTCAAGTCTGTTATATCAAGTAGCTGTGAAAAAATCAAACATCTAAGTCAATACAATCTAAAGATATGGCCATTTATGCTTCGTTTAGACGCATATTTTGACACTATTAGGGAATCAAAATCCTGAAATTTAGCATGAAACAAGGTCTCATAGCACAAGTAAATAAATCAGAGAACTGTAAAAGTTATGTCATAAAAAAATACCTACTTTTTTGCGATTCTCAAATCGAAATCTTCAGGATTCGATTCGAGAATTGAACTATATGTAAGTTTGTACGTAACCGCCGTAACCCTCAGTGCGGAAGTCCGACGCGAAGTTGCCCGGTTTTTTTTTTTATCTTGCCCCACATTAGTCATGTGTCGTGGGTGTGTTCAAAACCTGTAAATTCACATACACAAGACACCCAGAGCTGGAACAACAATCTTTAGACGATACAAATATTTAATCAAGAGAAGATTAAACACTGAGCAGTGACTTTGCCGTCAAAATTATTATTGCTTTATTATAGTCACTAGCTTTTGTCCGCGGCTTCACCCACATACATAAAATATAGCCTATGTCACTCAGGAATAAAGCAGCTTTCTATCGGTGAAAAAATTTTTGCAATCGGACTAGTACTTTCAGAGATTACCTCCTACAAACAAAAAAAAGCAAAAACAAACTTTACCTCTTAATAATATTAGTGTAGATTATGTTTAAAAAAAATCCTGTGCTCGATAGCTTATTGAATATTGTTCAGTGAACCAAATAAACAGCATTGTATATTATCTGTTTTGTATTTAATGTTATACAAAGCTTTTAATGTTATTCAAAGCACGGGTCCATTCGTGTGTGGAGTACTGCAGCCACTTACGGGCTGGTGCTGCAAAATACCACCTGGTAGCTTTGGACTTGGTGGAAAGGCGTGCGAAGAGGCTAATTGGTGATCCAGATCTGGCTAAATCCAATCTAAAAATCCTTGAGCACAGGCGTAGGGTAGCCAGCCTTTCGGTGTTTTACAGGATGCATTTTGGAGAGTGTGCGCGGGAATTGCATGACTTGATTCCACCATTTCATTTCTACCATCGGACAACCCGACGAACGGCGAGTATCCACCCCCTTACGTTTGTGTAAACTCTATGGTCCGGACTAAGCGTTTCGCCTCGTCGTTTATACCGCGAACAACGAGGGAAGACCGCAGCAGGCAAGTTGTTCTAACAACTTGCCTGCTTCCCTGCTTCCCGTCTGATTATAATTTAGGTGTCTTCAAGGCTAGAGTGAATAGAGCTCTTAATAAACTTGTGCGCCTCACCATCAATTATTGCATCACTACTTACCATCAGGTGGGATCGCAGTCAAGCTCTAGTTTATATCAAATAAAAAATAAAAAATGCTCTACTTGTGTGGCAAATTTCATCTTAATACGTTCAGCCATTCGAGCGTGAAGGAGTAAGACACACGCACTTACAGACTTTACAGACACTAGTTTATAATATTAAAAAAAATCCTAAACAGAATTTAGAAATGTATCTACATCCAATGTAAAGGCATGTGGCATGTGTACTTCATCGTGTATGCAAATAGTCGTAAGTGATGCAATGGGATGTCCATCGGTTAGGTAACACGCACTACTGTGTTTCATGGCGACGTAGCTTTGGCGGTAGATATTGTTTTTGAAGTAGGTACTAAGTAATAGAAGAAAAGCTGCCATTATTAGGTTCAAATTTTTTTTATTCCACAACTATCACACAACGCCGTCTAGTCCCAAGCTAAGCAGAGCTTGCGTTATGGGTACTAGACAACTGATAAACATACTTACATATTTCTAAATATATACATATATATAAATTACACCCAGACACAGAACAAATGATCGTGCTCATCACACAAACATTGGTCCTGGGTGGGAATCGAACCCACGACCTCCGGCATAGCAGTCAGGGCCACTAACCACTAGACCAACAGGCCAGTCAAATTGATTGTTTGCTGTTTTAAAAACTACTTCTGCCCGTTGACAAAAAAAAACTTTCTTCAAGAGAATTATAGTCATAGATAACGCTGACAGTATTGCCATGTTGACTGGCAATGCTGATTACTTGATCAAAGAAAATCAAGCATTCTGGTCTTGACGGTTAAGATCCAAGTGCTCATCCAGTTTTCTGGGATCTCAGCTTGCCGACTTTTTACAAGACCCGAGGGCTAGGTAATTTTTTAAGTTGGTTTCATATGAAGCTTAAAAAGTTGGTATGAGAAAAATAATAATAACGCTTATTGCCAATAACGTTACTTAGAGGTATATAAAAGTAGTTAAATAGCCAGCATAGAAAAACAATGTATATTCAGAAAACAATTAAAATTAAAATTTTTGATGTATATAAAAAAAGATATTGCAATAAAAAAAATCGAATAAATTGATAATGATTTAATAAAACTTTCATTCAATTTCATAAGCTTTCTTATCTGTAATAAAATAAAATATCTAAAAATATTAAAATAAAATAATAAAGACAGCAAAGTTCATAAAAACATTACGCATTTATTAAAGTTCACAGATATGAAAGCTGTCTGTAAAAATCTTAAGATTTTCTGAAATAACTGTATGAACATAAACTTTAGTATCATAGCTGTATACAAATGTTAGACTATTCCATGCATACTAATTTTATTGGTTGAAATTTACGATTCGACGCGGCATAGGTAAGACTATAATAATAATTCATATTTCTCGTAATGTCTGTCTGTCGTAAAATGTATAGTCGCTCTTATATTATATACAAGTTATGTCACCATTTTAATGGTCTGTGTAAAATGTATTATTCAAGGGTGGCCGTTTGTTTTCTTTATGTTTCTTCGAGGGTTCTCTCTTGAACCTTGGCATTGACTTTGGTTTGTCATCTAGAAAAAGCAAGGTAAAGACAATTATCAAGTATGAATGAAGCTTGTTTTGTGTTTTGTTAAGATTATTGGAACATATGACATTACATTCGAACGATTTCCTATCTGATATCATGTATGCTATATTTTAAATCTAGAAGAATTACCTCTGTATCATGGGTGCCTTGACAGACATAATTGGTCTGCCTAGTCTCCTATGAAATTGCCTTTTTTTTAAACGGGTTGCTTTGAAGTGTTACATCTTTGAATTGACTTGGAGTGAGAGAGAATTTAAATAGCGGCAGACCTATTATTAACTTACATGCACAAGACATCCAGACTCAAAACCGCTGTACTATAGATTATTATTCCATTTATTAAATTTATGTACATATTAATTACATTTTTAAATATTTCTTAAAAAATAAAATAAAAAAACAGTAGCCCACCGGCATCGGGAACAGGGTCCAAGCTACCGGTGGTCAGGGCTCCTGAGAGAGGAATCTCCTAACGACGCGCGCCGTGTCCAGGAGTACTGCTTTCTGGATCAGGCCCTTGATCCAGCTGCCTAACGAGAGCCTCCTTAGATGTTGTTCGAGGCTCTTGGCTATTAAGCCATTGGCCGTTACGACTATCGGCACAATGATTGCTCTATCCACTTCCCACATGTCGACAACCGATTATTATTATTATTATCTCTATTTATTTTATATACATATTTTGTACATTTTTAAATATTTCTTAAAACATATATAAAAAAATATATTTAAAAATATAAAAAATAGTAGTCCGCCGGTGTCGGGACAGGGTCCTAGCTACCGGTGGTTAGGGCTCCAGATACAGGAACTTCCTCAAAATGCGAGCCGTTATTATTTTTATTATTATAGCCTTTATTATTTCCTTAATATAATTTAACATTGCATTGTAAATAGTTTAGTTAAATAGATAATTTACAAATTCAATAATTTAAACATTCCAATAAATAGGTACTATAGATATAGGACATATAAATAATTTAACCGTTCATAATCCGAACCAGCCATCATGCCAACTGTGTCCATTTTCCCATCTATAATTATTTAGATCAATTCCAAATTAAACTGATGTAGATAACTACATAGATATTAAATTACGAAAATCTTTCAAAACATAAGTTAATTTAATAATCTGTATACATAAAATAAACTCGTGTTAGTTACCATCATCATTTATAACTAACGAACGGCTGGATCAAATTGAATGATCTTTGCTTAATTAGATTCGTCTCCGCCCCACATAGCAAAATAACTCTTACCTATCGGAAAAATAACGTATAAAAAAAAATTAAAAGTATTCAAATACATTGAAAAATAAGAGATATATACATACAATAGAGCAGTGGTGGCCAAGTGGTAACGGCCCCGGCCCCGACTTATGACTTGTGGGTTCAGGGTTCAAACCCAGGCAGGCGCTTTACTGTTCCGAGAAATTATTTGTGTAATTTATTTTATCACCTCTGCTCTCAAAACGGTAAAGGAAAACATCGTTAGGAAACCGGCATGTCCTAGAACCAAAAAAAAATCAAAGACATTTGACATTCACCAACCCGCACTGGGACCCATTCCCTCTCCATGAGAGGAGGCCTGACCCACAGCAGTGGGAACATTAAAAGACTGATTATGCTATATTATATTGTAAAATGACAGCAACCGTCAAATATATTGGTCTCAATCATTCAATCCTTCGGTCAAAAAGTTTAGCTGAAAGGTGATCACTACATTCATTAATGTGAGACGGTACAAAGTTCGCCAAGTCAGCTTGTTTAAAACTAAAAGAGCCAAAAAATCCTCAAATCATACAAAGACATTTAACTTTCCATACAGCTAGCTTTCACAGTACCAAAAACTACCACAAATAAACATTACCAAAGGATTGTCCGAATTTTTATTACCGTTATAGACAATCCAAGTACCCAGTGTGGGCCATACCCGTAACCATAAGCCATCGGCGTTATCGCTCGCGTGTTTTGCTTTTCCTTTTGACGGCACAACCCTGAAATAAAACCCTACTAAAGGTATATTGTGTATGTAGTAGTTCTATCTCAACATGGATTTATTTTAAGGTGGGAATTCATCTAAAGCTTTATCCCACTGTGGGGCAGAATGGGAAGGCGTGTCAGACTTTTAGAAAAGAAAGAAAGAAAGAAAGAAAAAACGTTCATTCGTACCTCATACATACAGTAGATGTTACTTAGGTATGAAAAAAAAAACTTTAAAATCTGTGCAAGGCCTTAAAGGCGCCTAACACAGCATTGCGATATTTAAAACGATAAATAACGCAGCGCTGGTATTCTGTAAGGGCCCGCGGTGATGCCACGGCGGTCACACTCACGGAGGATAAATAAAACTGTGTAGGTATTGAAACAAAATAATAAATTCAAACATTGGAAAAATAATAAATACATAACATTGGTAAAAAACATGAATTTATAATTAATACGTGTCATGTGTTTGAAAAATATCTTAATGACTAAAACTGTGTTCCTCCAGTAGCCGTATGCGTTTCAGCACCACAGTAGTTTTTTTTCGGAGAGGGTACTTTTTCACTCGTCTATCGTCAACATTGAGCATGGTTTAAAAACATTTTTACTTTAACACAATCCAATGCGATGTTTGACGAAAAGGCAACGCGAAAAAAGAAAGATAACGCCTGAAAAGTCTGTTAGCATGCGGCAATTCCGTGATTTACGCGAATATTTTACAAAACTTGTTCCAGGAAATACGTGATTTTTTTAAACCTGTAAAAGTTTTTAAAAAAAATTATCGTCATTCCGAAACTTGATTAAATGTGCAAGGCATCTATTGATGTACTTTTTTATATTTTTAATATATGAGTACATTATGGAGGGCCGAAGTTCACGTAAAATAGCAGGTTTTCAGATTAGTTTTACACAAATTTATGTTTTGATATCTATAAGAGCCTAGATAATATCAACAAGATAGCTATGTATCCAAAATATCTACAGAAACATGTGTAATAACATCATAATCACGTAAGACCGGTTGTATGAAAATGTTCCTTGAAAAGGACGCTCTTAAGGCTAAAAAATCGTTAATCTGTATATTTAAAAGGTAAAGTCCTGACTTGCTCAAAGACTCATCAACGCCTAGCCCAAACCCTTGAATCTAGATCTTAAAAGAAACCTGCGTGTAAAATATAAAGGAAAAAAATAAGAAGGATTTTCCAAAATTGGGGCTCAGCAGGGCCAAAGCCTACTGGAGCTATAGGTTTACTTCAAAAATAAAAGCCTGTGATTCTGGAATGAAAAGGAAAAAGACGGAACATAGATGTGGTTTTAGACAATAAAAGTCTGGTTCGTCCTCGCGCCTAGAGTGGGAGAAGTCATTAGATGATTTCCTATCTGAAAAAAATACCCTAAAGAAATTAAACGGGGTTCAAGGATCTAAAGGTTATAGAGAAACCTACTTTGATGCGTGCGAAGCCGCTAGCAGAAACTAGTTTGTAAATAAAACAGTTGCTCCCTAAAAAGTTCAAATTGTATTACCTAAATACTTGTGAAGTTGAACCTGTGTTTCTTGATGGCTACAACCCCGGAATCTTTAAGTCAATAGTGAATAGGTTGCTTCTAGGTAAGCGCGCTCCATCGTCGACCGCATCGTCGCTTTCCATCAGGTGAGATAGAGGTCAAGCGTGAACCTATCAGAATAAAAATAAAAAGTTTTTGAAAAGATTGACTCAACTAATCCTCCACTTTCACAGACTTTATTAAGCAGGCACTAAGGTAGTAGAACACGGTCAACAATTTGTTTTCTTAGTACACCTATTACGTGTTTTGATGTAGGGCTATTTGCTGCAGAGGCTTGAAGCTAAATCGTTTACATGGCCGCTTGCATGGCTGCATGTTCGTGACTTGGAACGTTTTTACAGGACTAGGATTCAGGGGATGTGTTATACAATGAATATGTAATGTGGGTAGATTGAAAGACAGTGGAGTTCGGAATAATGGCGCAGTTTTATATTCAGGAGGGTTTTCGGTTATAGAAAGAGGAGAATAGTAAATAAAGGCAACTCTGTAGGCATGACTTGGATGGTAATAGAAATAATGTTAGCAATAAATAGAAAATATTTTTCGATCCAACAAGCATATATGAGATGACTCTGTAGATACTGAATATCTTTTGAATCATTTTTATTTGGCTACGCACATTAATTTAAGACTTGACGCTAAGAGAATAATATTTGTGTCAAGACTCTAATACCACTTAATTTGGGGTTGGTGCAATATGTCACTATCTGAAATGGGTACTTCTTTATTAATAAGAATTTTAGTAGTACTTTTTAGCCATATAGTTTATTAGCTCCCGCCAGCGGTTTTGCCCGCATGATAGTCGATTTCTGCATACAAACTTTGGACCTCCGTTTCATCTCCTTGAGGTTGAATTTTGGGAAATCCTCTCTTAATGCTTGCTTACGTCATAAAACGAAGCTTTGTGAAAAAGTTCATGCTCCTAGTTCCAGTAGTTTCGGCTGTAAGTTGATATGTCAGTCAGTCAGTTTCTCCTTTTATATATAGAGATAACATATGTGTTTATTTTTGTAGAATAGGTTTTCATATTAAACAAAAAATTACAATAATAATCAATCTTTTTACAAAATCATAATCAAAATTGATTATTAAATGACATAGCAATTAGCTTTTCAAATTTTGATTTAAGGAAGAGTAGGGGTATAGCGGGTATAGCGGTATTCCTGGGTGGGAATCGAACCCACGAGCATAGCAGTCAGGGCCACTAACCACTAGACCAACAAGCTAGTCACTGCAATGTTATGCTTAAGACAAAAATAATGAGCAAACTACCCAATTCGATCTAAACGAATACTCCAAACTTTTCCAAGTATGTATTACTACAATCAATTCTAGTAATAAGTGAAGTTACATAAATGTATTTGAATTGCCAAAAGTTCCTAGAACACGAAACCAATTCGTACACCGACACAATCATAATATTTGTTCTCTGACAACATTTATTGATATAGGATTCTAATGATATGTTTGTCTGTCTACTGAAAAGGTTATATGTGATCGTATTTTTAGTATTTTTCCATGGAACTATGCCTGTCTATGTATGTCTCTGAATAAATTCTGATAAAAATCTGAAACTGAATCTTCAACTGAATTATTATAATTAACTCCTGTAACAAAGGTACCACTTAGCTCAAGAGTCACGGCTTCAATAGGGTAGGGAAACATTATTATTATTTTGAGAAAAACATAGACAACACGAGTTTCTTAGCTCATTAGCTAGTTTTTAGATACATTAATGGGCCAAGTCAAAACAAAGTACCGTGTGTGTGGTGGGTTTAAGTTTTGCAGTGTATGTTTTATTATCTTCAATATATATATATATAAATTAATACCTTCAAGCAGACTTTTACTGACTAAAACCCTCCTGTGTTGCTTCAGTTAACCTTTGCGATCCAGGGATATATCGTACTAACTTGCTTCTTGTTCTTCTTCTCGAATCAATGGTTTTCGTGTCCTTCAAAATTTTAGGGCCCATTAAGTTGCTACTAACTTGCTGGTGTTCCAGTTAGACGTCAAGCCGCAATGAAAAACTTTTCAGACACATGGAATACATTTAATTCAGGATCAATTAACGTGTGGGTGTTGTTAGAGGCTACTAAATATGTAACTACATTAGTCCGACGCACACGTGTAACACGCCAGATTTGTACGTAGAACGACGTTGCATGGCGTGGATCAAGTGTTGCTCTACAAGTCTAGTTTCCATATGAAATGAATGACCGACGCGTCCAGATGTGTGGCAGTTATAGCTTTAGGGACACACCAGAGAATTGACAGCAGCGTTATTTGTACATTGCAACAGCCACACTGCGATCTTCACCCACTTGCCATGATCATGGTAGCATTTTTTGACTGGCCTGTTGGTCTAGTGGTTAGTGACCCTGACTGCTATGCCGGAGGTCGTGGGTTCGATTCCCACCCAGGACAACTGTTTGTGTGATGAACACGATCATTTGTTCTGTGTCTGGGTGTAATTTATCTATATATGTATGTATTTAGAAATATATAAGTATGTTTATCAGTTGTTTAGTACCCATAACACAAGCTCTGCTTAGCTTGGGACTAGACGGCGTTGTGTGATAGTTGTGGAATAAAAAAAAAAAAAAAAATTTAGGAGGTTGATAATGTTTTTAATCCTACTGGTGGGAAACAGACCTCGTCTATGAAAAAGAAACTGGGTCGACATGAACACAAAGGTCTTATATGGTTTGTTTAGCACATTCTAGGCACAGTAAATTATCTTCTAGGTACATAATTATTATCATAAGATGTTTTGACCTTTATTGTTATGTACAGTAGAGTTCTAAACAAATTCGATTTACTTGAATAAAGTCTACAGTTTACATAAGGTACTTGGTGTCGTGAATTTCAATGTTCACCAACGCAATGTGCTTTTTCAGAGAAATGTTCATTGTGTATTCCTACAACGTTTTATTAAGAGTTTTATTATATTTGAATATTTAAGTTTGAATAGTGATATTTATGTCTGCCAGTGGCTCCGCTCATGTGATAGTAAAAAATTGTGCCAAGGGTACATACTCCCGGGATCAAAAGTATCATATGTGCTATTCCAGGATATGGGCTTTTTTTCCGGTGCGAAAATCACCTTACGACATCCCCCGCTCTTGGGCGGGGTGGGAGATAGTGTCAGACTTTTACTGACTAAAAACCCACTCGTGTTCCTTCGTTGCCTTTCGTACCAGGGCCGAGTCTTCCTTTCAGAATCAGACCCTTGGCCCCAGTAGGCTTCGACCCTGCTGGGCCCCTACAATTGCTGACATCTCCTTGAGGCGCGCGTGGAACAGCACGCGCCGTCGACGACTTGGGCTCGGGGAATGTGTGTGTGGCATTTTCAACGAAATCCGTTCAGTGGTTCGTAAGCCAATTTAAATCATAGACAAACATCTTTGTGTTTCTATCGCTGTTTAAAAGGTCGACTCAGAACTCATTTATGCTACTAATTATAAATCATTAATATTGCGTTCTTACAGTCATTCCTTTTATTTGCTTTGGTTTTGTCCCTTTACCTGCCATGTTATGCCGCCTTTGTACAATGTTTCATTAGTGTATAAATTTTTAAATAAATAAATAAATTATCATCATCATCATCATCATTTCAGCCGATAGACGTCCACTGCTGGGCTAGGCTTCCCCCAAATGTCGCCACAACGAACGGTCCTGTGCGTCTCGCATCCATCGGATTCCCGCAACCCTCACCAAACCCCCACAAATAAATAAATAAATATTTTCAAACATTGGTATTGTTTTAAATCTTTTAATATTTTCTCTTTTTGTTTGTATTTATCAATATAGATAACAATGTGAAAGGTCATAATGGGTTTCTAGTTACAGGAAGGACTTGGTGGCTGGTAATATAGGTTTTTTGGTTCTCCAATCTGCATTGTTCTCGTATGATTTGACCATTAAATATTTTCTGTATCTATGAACTTTAAAAGAGACTTTGACCTCTGAGTTTGTTTCAATGTTTTTCACACCGGCCTCGTCTAATTTAAATTGACGAAAAAATTTACGTGAAAAGTGTACTTAAAAACCTATTTGCAAAATAAATATTATTTAACACTTTCATGTCATTTTAGTCTCTCGCTCTAAGGTGAAGCGAGAAGTGAAGTTTGACTTTTATTGATTGAAACCCAACTTTATTTCGTCAGTTTGCCCGTTGCGTTCTAAGACCATGGGTGACTTTTTCAGATTTTCTACTTCCAAGGCCCTAGTATCCCCCTTCCAAGTTCTTACATACTTATTACCCACCATCATCTTTATTAATATTACCGGTTACCTCACACAATAACTAACAGAGCTTCTATGTTACGTGCAAAAGTTATATCTAAGCCTTTAATAGACTAGAAAATTGATTGTAAATATCTTCAGTCCGGCTTGAAGGCATGTAGATTATCTAAAATTGCTTGTTGGGTAAGGACCGCGATATACTAGCCCTCTGTACGTGCCTATTTTTAAAGGGCTGAAAGGAATAACTCTGACGTTTAAGTGATTTGAACGAGGAAAGGGCCAATGAAAAATATGGAATAGGTATTAGGGGTCCTTTTGATTGTTTTAATTAAAATTGCTGAGTATTTTTTAATGGTGCGAGATCTGAATAAGGACCAGTAAAAGGGGACCGATAAAATGAAAATAAATTGTCAGTGATGATCTTTTATGCGGTCACGGAAGAGACTGTCTCCTGAATTTTAAACAGTGGATGCAAGAAAAAGGGGAAAAAAGAGATAGAATTCGAGAGGTTATTATTTTTTTATTTTACAAAAACTTTATCCCACTATAAGAATTACTCTTGTATCGTCGATGCATTCACAAACATGTAAACTCACTTACAAAAATAAGTTCCATGCAGGAATAGAACCAACAACACATATCACCTATACAGGCCATGGTCCGGAGCGAGGAGAAGTGGCAGGCGGTCGCCTCCTTCTGCGAAGCAGTAATGCTAGCAAAGGAGGCGGCCGGTCGCGTGAGGCAACAGTCCTCACGCCCTAATCGTCACCGGGATTCCGATCCCGATTTCTGGCCACCGAAGGCGCGGGCTTGCGGATGGCGAGCAATGGGTGGCTCGCCGTCCGACCGTCCGGTAACCGTCCGGACCGAGCCCAAGTCGTTAACGGCGCGTACGGTTCCACGTGCGCCTCAAGGAGATGTCAGCAACCCAGCAGGGTCGAAGCCTACTGGGGCCAAGGGTCTGATTCTGAAAAGAAGACTCGACCCTGGTACGAAAGGCAACGAAGGAACAGGAGTGGGTTTTTAGTCAGTAAAAGTCTGACACTATCTCCCGTCCCGCCCAAGAGTGGGGGATGTCATAAAATGATTTTAACACCAAAAAAAAAAAAAACCAGCAAATCAGTCAACCACTGCGCCAACCGTGTTGACGATTTAACGGCTTTTTTTAAAATTTAGTGTGTTGAAATTTTTTAAATATACTTTAAAAATTTCAACAAGAAGCACATAGAAATTAGTCATTAATAGCGGCTAACCCGAGATATATTTCTATACAACCGCTTTTACGTGATTATGATGTTAATACACATTTTTCTCTAAATATTTTTAAAACATAATATCTTGTGGACATTATCTAGGTTTTGTTCTATTGAAATCAAAACATGTGTAAAACTAATCCAGTAAAAACCTCTGAAAATCTGCTTTTTTTGTGAACTTTGGCCCTTCATAATGTATTCATAAATTAAAAATATAAAACATGTTTGTTTGTAGGAACCTTGTAAATTTAATCATGATTATTTGAATGACATTTTTTTTTTCCAAAATCTTCAAAAGTTTTTAAAAAGATATGTATTTCCTGGAACAAGTTTTTTTATTAAATATTCGAGTAAATGACGGAATCGCCGAATGACAACAAGTTTCAACCGTTTCGTTTCGATTCTCTTATCGTTGATCGCCTCGAATCGGCCACGCCGCCTACTCCTTTGTTCTGACCACGTGACTGAGCGTTGAGATGACGTCACAACAAAGGAATCGGAGGCATGGCCGACTCGAGACGATCGACGAAAAGAGAATCGAACGAAACGGTTGTAACTTGGCTAGGGGGGCAGAGCGTTCAAGCGTTATCTCTTTTCTTTGCGTAGCCTATGTATCAATTATTGCATTGAAAGAAACAAAAAGCTTATACACCATGATCACGTTGACAATAGACGAGAGGGAAATTTTTTAAGATTAAATTATGAAAATCCGGTAAGAACAGTTTCCTCACTAATACGTAAAACGAAATACTACATTGGCGAAATTAATTAAGTTCCGTGAACATCGTAATAACTTAATAATAAATCACTTATGGTTATGTTAATCCGCTAAGTCTCGTTCAAATAATAATCGTTCTAATAATCTGCTAAAATAATGTTTACCTATTTACTGATACGGGAAATTCAAACAATGCTGACAAGGTTAATTAGGTTAAGGATTACGTTGTGCTTTTTAGTTCAATGTTAATACTGATTTACACGAGGATCTTTGTATTTTCATTTTATTATAATTACTTGCCTGTATATTATATACATATTATACAACATTATTTTTAGTATATGCGAAACACGAAACACGTGTCTAGTACACGAAATTTCATAAGTGAAACATGAAAAAGTTATAAGCTTCTTATGTTGCCGCACAAATTAATACATGGTCACCAGGCCATCCGGGCCACTGAAAGGTTGTTTTGCGCCCGCGCCTAAATGTGCGCACCACCGTATGCGCGGACTTGCGGACGGCGGGCAATAGGAAGCTCGCCATCCGACTGTCCGTTAACCGTCCGGACCGAGCCCAAGCTACGACGGTACGCGCGTAGTGTTCCGCGCGCGCATTAAGGAAATTTCAGCAAAACTGTAGGGGCCCAGGAGGGTCAAAGCCTACTGGCCCATGGTTTCGCTTCTGAAAGGAAAACCCGAAGTTCCGGAATGCAAGGCAACGAAGGAACATAGGAGTGGATTTTAGTCAGTAAAAATTCTGACACGCCCTCGAGCTCCACCTAATGGCGGGAAATGTCATTGGATGATTTCCCACCGAAAAATAAAACCAACTTTGCGTTGGTACCTAATACCCGCTATGACCTGTCTTGACCTGTGTTATATTTAGTGTCGATGATGACCTTTTTTAAATATTTTTGGGAAAAAATATAACATAGTGTAAAAATATTGGAATCGATTCAGTTATTGATTCTGAACAAACTATTCAGGTTCCGCAAGTACTAAAAATAATGTCGGATAAAAGAAGAGAAACGAGATGCACAAGACCGTTCATTGTAGCAACACTTTGGGGTGGCCTATGTCCAACAGTGGACGTCTTTCGGCTGAAATGATGATAAAGATGATAAAAGGATAAACTGACTGTCTGACATATCAACGCACAACCGAAACTTTCAATTTATCCCTTAGGGGGATAAAATGGGGGTCTAAAGTTTATACGGAGATACCTACTTTCACGTGGGTGAAGCCGCTGGCAGAAACTAGTATGAAATATGTGGTCTTAGGGCTATATTTCACCAGGACACCGTGGCAGTGCGATCAGTTGCGCCCCCATGGTATCCGTAAGCTACCAATCTAGACACCAGAGTCGCTACACCACACTGAGACAGTATCAAAATGGACCTTAAGAGCACGCGTCCGAGTTGGTCGCGCCGCCAAATTGGTTGCGCAACCAAACGGACACCAGGTGAGTGACTCTTTATAGAACTCTATACATTTTGTTGGTAACGGCAACTGCAGATTTTGGGTTGGATTTTGGAATGATTCTGATAGTTGTCTAATGATGCAAGTTCTTGGAGGGATTTTTTTAAATGAAGTTCATTGGCTGAATTTATTCCAAATGGATATTGCGACGTAATTTTTTTTTTTACAAAAAAACCCAACCGACTTCAATATTGAATATCTTTGTTTGCCATCGAAGAACAAGAAAACGAAGAATAATAATAAAAACTATTATTGCATACCTACCTCCTAGTTTATAGAATTTTAATTTGATAATCCATCCCTACCAACGTAATATAACCACAAAATTAACTTCATGACATGAAAACTACATCCTATTCTTAAAATACTTTGACTGTATCAGAAACTACACTCAGAATAAAATACTTGAACGTACAGGATGCTCCAAATAATCCAAATAGCTTCGAGTATCTGAACGAGGTAATAACTTCACAAACCATTCAAAACAGAATGGATAGGTCCAGAAGTATATATCATCATCATTTCAGCCGAAAGACGTTCACTGTTGGACATAGGCTTCCCCCAAGTATCGCCACAATGAACGGTCCTGTGCGTCTCGCATCCATGGGGTAGATATACGATATACTAAAATAGTTGCTTAACTATACAACATTTTTTTAAAGTATTTTTTTAATAAGCTCGCGCTTGAACTCTAAACTAACAAGCGGTGATTTGATTGACCATGGTTGATGTGGATGACGCTTGCCTAAAAGTAATCCATAAACGTAAATTATAACAGGAACGAGGGATACCAGAAAAAATCGCTAATATATATACTACTTCGTAACGCTTCCCACAAAGCAAAAGAACGACCTGGTGAGGGTCGCGGGAATCCGATGGATGTGAGACGTACGGGACCGATCTTTGTGGAGGTTCTCTTTAAGAGGTCTTTCGGTTAAAATGATAATGATGATGACATGCTTTATTGAATTGTCACATAGTCAATCCTTACATTTTGGTATTTCGACAGTCGCTGTCTTTGATACAATATCATTTGAGTTCCAGTGAGAGTCACAGTTCAGTGGATGCGACAAACACAGAACCGCTCAATGTGGCGATGCTTGGAGAGGCTTATCTCTAGAAATGGACGTATTTCGGTTCAAATGATGATTGACGGTTGAGAAAATGCCTTGATCCAAAAATGAGTAAACTCACTTGCAAATAACATTAGTTTTGTAATTGCTTGTATGCACGGTAACACACATCAAACTATCTTTTTCAAGAGTTGCATCCCAGCACTAGAATGCAACGTTATCCTCCTATTGTACGGAAAATCTTTACGATGCTAGTTCAACTTATTTTACATATACAGTCAAGGCTTACAGTTACAGTGGCACTCTCCCAAAGCTAAAGTGCCTAAGGCTACGTCTACATGACCTTGTTTTAGCCCGTTGTAGGAATTCGGCCTTCTGTATCTATCCATTATCCGAAAGAAGCCGACGAGTGCCGAAAGGATTGGAGTAACGGAATTGTATCAAATTTTATTGTGGCGCCCACGCTTTTAGTTTCTCATATGAAGTACGAATTATTCCAGGGTAACTTGATTCTTTGGTTCTGTACCCAATTAGCAAGTTACGTAAAAATAAAGAAAGAAAACACGTTTATTTGGCACACAGGAACACACAATGAGATAACAATTATACTGCAAGCTTCGTTCGAAGATATATAATTTACAATGCAGCTTCCCGTGTGTACTCGACAACCAAACGCATCTTTTAGAATCCCTAAAAAGCAAAAAACAGAACGCACCAAATCCTGCGAGTATCTGTCAGTTATGTCATATGTCATTCCATACGTTTGCGCGGCAACCAATACGTTTTACGTTGTGTTTTATTTGCTTTTTTACCAATTTAAGTAATTAAATGAGAGCTTAGTGCTTATATAATTTGTGATGAAGTATGCCAGAATGAAAAGATATCAAATACTATCTCCATATGATGAAAAGTTTGAAAAAAGGATGAAACGACGATAACATAGTACGTCACCTGTACTATTTCTATTTAATTCTTTGATTCCAGGTGAAGTAATAGATTTATCTATTATATTATTCAGTGAAGTAAGAGTTTCACGTACTTAACCCAAATAATTGTATGCATTGACACGATCAAACTTCTCGGGGTGTTTACGAGATGAACACACGAGCTTGTTTCCTTATTCTTTCCATAACTTTGGTGTGGGATACACATAAAGGCTTTGCCATGGTACATTATACAGTGTAAGACTGTAAATCAAATGGGTTTCGAATTATGGTACATACACACTGACGTGTTTTGTGCACGTGATGCATTGACGCGTTTAGCTGACTCGGGATGTTTACGAGATAAACATACGAGTTTGTTTTTTGCCCCCACACCTTTGGGGTAACCTGAAAAGCTTCGTCAGGAAAGTTATCTATGGTACATTATATCTACAGTGCAAGTGAAATGGATTTTGAATATTGTATCTACCATGGACAAGAGTGATGTACGTGATGCATTGGCGCGATCCGCTGACTCGTGGTGTTTACGAGATGAACACACGATGATCTTTACTTTTTGGTAGATGGACACGGGTGATGTACGTGATGCATTGACGTGATCCGCTTACTCGTGGTGTTTACGAGATGAATGCACAATGGTCACCTTTTTATAAGGTCCGAAAGGCTTTGCCTAGATACAGTTTGGTACCATAACAAGGTCAAGAAGAGGACATTAAACTAGATATCTGTTGTATCATCATCGGCTCCAACAGGCACAACCCCAACTGTTACAGACTTGACTATAACATTTCTTGAACTAGCATCTGAGCTAGTCGTTGAACCAGTTACTATATTTCCTGAAGTATTCAGAGCAGTACAGTATTTATATCTACAAAACCAAATGATTTAATGGCCTGACTTAATTAATAACTTAACCCACATCTAGAATACCATTTTTTGGAAATACTCAAGGAATATGAACAAAACTAGATAAAAATGTATGTAATAACTGTTTAAAATAATATAGAGATCATTGCCTCAGTCGGTAATTCACTGATAATACAAGAATATTCTGATACAAAAAGATTAAATCAGAACAGAATCAGTTGGGATTGGAAATCACTATGCCCTATCCAAGCTTCTCACCAATGATGGCATAAATAGGCTAAAACAAATTTTCACAGTTGGTTGATACTGGAAAAGTGTTTTAATAGATTTGCACTTCACATAAACAAAGAGATTGTCAAAGATGTTGATAGAGACAACTACCTGCATGGGAATACTTCAACAGAGAATATTAAAGTCCTAAAAACATGCCACAGAAGCGGCAAGCTTATTATAAAGCCAGCCTAATCTTCAACTGTAACCCGTTAAGAAAAAAATAAAAAAATAAATAACAAACTGTAACCCATCAAAAGAAACAGGAATGGTCCATCTTGGTACAACCAGCAAAGAATAATACCTAGGCCTGGACAAAAGTAACTGCATTCCTCATATTAAACTAAAACCAAGCAATTATCGCAACACATCCAGTGTATGCTAGAACACAAAAAGTTCCACCACAGGCTCATGGTCGAAACTAGAGGTTAGTCATGTTTACAGATTAGCCCATTCCCTACCTCCTACCTGATAGAGGATTTGTGGTAATGCCTCAATTTTGAAGCACATCAGTGGATGTTCGGTAAGTGCATTTTTTCTTCCATAACTTATCAACCAAAATTCAATGGTTCAAAACAAAATGGTTTTACAAGTGATCAATCAGGATCTTCAAGATCAGGAGCCAAGATGAATGCATATTTATGTATAAAACCATTCATAAGTTACTGCCATTGAGCACAAATTCCCCATGGAAACCGTGTGGGAATCAACTTATATCCAAGATATCTTTTGGTTTCCCAACAGGGATGGAGAAGGGAGGTTTATTGAAACCTTTAAACCCCTGAACAAATTGGTTCACACATCCAATTTTATAAGATGTAAGTGCAGTTCACTGCGGTGGCTCTAGTGTACCCAGGAAATCTTATGGCAAAAATTGAATCCAGATCACAGGAGATACCTATTATTTCATTATGATCATTTAAAAAGAGTCTATTGCTGTCCCATATGGGATTTGTTTTACACATTATGTATTTTTGATAGTGGTAGTTACATGTATATCTATGATCAAAAGTTCACAAATCAGTAGGTATGTACATCTTGATGAACTTTTGTGTATTGGTTTAGACTATATAGTCTACTATTATATAATAGAAGGGTGAAAATATTTGAGAAACAATTACTCCTTCTTACAAAATACACCACCCCAATCATGTTAATTATTTAGATTTTATATATGACACTTATACAATGACTTTGATGTCACATACAAAAATGTTGTTTCTGTAAATCCCTTAAAAATATTTACAGAAACAAGTTTCTTAATCACTTAATAGGTACATCAACTGTTGCATTATTTTGATGCAACAACATTTGTTGTTGGTTGGTTCCATACTAAAATTAGAACAGAATTACTTAGGTATAAGTAAAGGCAACTAAGATTAAAAATAAAAATTCATCCAGACATCAAACTAGACCTACAATGATGCAACAAGAACTGGGGGGGGGGGAGCGCTATTGTAGTGATAATATAAGTCCATGGGTTCTGGAAAAAGGATAAAAAATTATAATTATCACATAAATTATTTAGAACTCCTTCACATTTTTTACCTTTAAAAATATTATTTTGTTTAACGAGCATTTACACATTTTGTGTGAGATTGATAATAGATTGCTGTATCTTATATAAACCGAATGGGAGGAATTCGGTATCAACAATTAAATAATATAGCCAGAAATATGGAGCAATGGTGTAAAAATAAATAGATTTGTCTATTTGGTTCATATATGGATTCAAAAGACAACAAAGAGACCAATTAACAATCTCATATAGCCCTAACATAGAGTGGGAACAGAATATCTAGATTGATCTTTTCCCTTCTACAAGTAATACAAAAATGTGATGCCTGTGTTTCCTGGAAACCAGATTCAAAATACATTTAATTAGATGTTTTTTACTGTCCTTGGACATGATAATTTATTTCTTTTATGTGTTCTTTCCTCCATTTAGCCCAATATTGGGGAGGCTACAAAAATCAAGAATGAAAAGGTGATGTCATATTGACCTTTACAAGCTTGATACCCACTATTGAAAACAATGTTAGTTTTTTCAAGCAGTTAGTCTTTATAGCTACTCAATAAAAAACTATTGCATTCCCCTTTTAAAGAGTGTCATCTTACACACCTCCTTCTTAAACTAATTTCCAGAATATTGACATGCTGTTCTTCCATCAGTCATAGAGGTTACATTAGGTTACCTTCCAAATAATGCCTCAATTCAATGTTACTTATAGGATCTCACTCATTCACACAGTCTATATCAATTAATAAATTAATAGACTCATAAATTGGTGGTAATGATCACATCCAGAGATTATGTTAAGGTTTCTATAAAAATTAAATTGTCTAAAAAGTTAGTGAATTTGTTTGCATTTAGCAGAGCCCAAGTAGCACAGATTTATCATTTATAAAAATACCCAATATTATAGTTAATGATACCGGTGTAAACATCTCTATCCTATGAACTATAAAAACATCTGGTTCTGGTTGCAGCGGACCAAACCACTTTTTTACCTTTATTTGAAAAACCTGAAATCTGTCCAGCCACTACTTTATTTTATTACATTAAATATACTCAAGGGTATTAGGGAAGATAATACTCAATAAATACTTTCATTGAATAACCCACACAAGCCAATTTCTTCATCTACCATTAGTAGATGGATAATAATAGTAATAAAAAAGAAATATATATATATATATATATATACTTTCTCTATGTGTGTCATAGATTTTAGCGTTTTTTCAGGGCATAGTACAAGACATGCATCCACGTCGACTGCTAAAGCTAGGAGAGTATCATTAGATGTAATTAGGCAAACAGCTGGACAAACAGTTCTTCAACCTTTGCAAGATTTTATAATATACCTATTTCCAACAATTCATCTGAATTTGCTCATGCTGTGCTCAATGCTGAACAAAATATTTGCTTATAAATGCCTTATTATGTTTAAAATAATTATATATAAAAAAAAAATAGACATATACATATATAATATAAAATGTATAAGTATGTCAAAAAAGACTGATTATCTCATATTACCATTATATTAAGAGCCTAAAAGTACCTAAGAGATTTTGGTTCCTGAAATATATTTGTTTGATATTGTAAATCTTAATTTTGCTTTAAGTTGACTCTTAACATCTGCATTGTAAATTATATATCTTCGAACGAAGCTGGCAGTATAATAGATGATCAAACAAACTTACCTGTGATGTTCGATCATTATTATACGTAGCTTCGTTCGAAGATATAGGAAACCCTCCGTACCCTACCCAGCAAAACTTAAGATTTATCTATAGCTCTGAAAGAATGACATATGACATAACTGACAGATACTCGTAGGATTTGGTGCGTTCTGTTTTTTGCTTTTTAGGGATTCTAAAAGATGCGTTTGGTTGTCGAGTACACACGGGAAGCTGCATTGTAAATTATATATCTTCGAACGAAGCTACGTATAATAATGATCGAACATCACAAGTAAGTTCGTTTGATCATCTATTATATAGAAACTTAAATACATAAATTTAAAAATACATCAACATTGTAGTAGTTGCTTTAATTTACAGTGATTTTAGTTTACTAAAACCCTATAGCCAAATGTAGTCGCTTTTGATAGAAAACAATTTGCAATCACCAGGTTTTCAGTTTAAGAGAGTAGTGTTTCATTTCATTGGATGTCGAAAACTCGTTAAAATACAAAATCGAAATGTTTTTTTGAAGCGTCGTTTTGTCCTCCTTTACATGAACACTATTTAAGTTTATAATAGAAATATATAAATGTTCGTTTTTTATATTCACCAATTTGGTCATTTATACGTGTATTTGACTGTTTTTTGCCCTGTGTCCATATAACAACGCTACGTCAGTGTGAGTAAATTATTTCAAAAAAAAAAAAAAACTTTTTTTAGTGAGAAGTTGTGTATCTACTAGATGTTGTTGCTGGCTTAAAAATATTTAAATTGTGTTCTGGAGTGATAGAGCATACTAATGAATAAAATATGTTAAAATGCTGGATTGGTGGCTAAGTGGCTAGGCTTACAATATCTAGCTGGTGCGAAAATAGTTTCTTTAAGTATAAAAGACGAATTTTTTTAAAATGATAGCTACGTCTGTCCACCAGTAAAAGACCTAAATAACTTACAAATCGATTTTCCAACCATGCTTCACCAGAAATCGACAGAAGGGTATTTTTTGAAAAATTCTTTAGTGGTATGCGGAACAGGATGAAAAATCTCGAAGATAGGAATAGGAGATAAGTTTTAGGGTTTTGAAGGATGTTAAATAGCAGACACAATATTCGAAAGTTCCTACGAAGTCGAACAGAGAGCCACTTGAATACCTTGCGGGAGTGTGAAACATTATCATATTTTAAAGGTTGAACACAAAATGAATGCAAGTATTTTGCAATCAGAATCGTATTCAATCAGGTTTCAGCACCGTAGACCACAAACATACGCTCCGCCAGATCATACAGAAGACCGAGGAGTATAACCTGCCTCTCTACTTAGCGTTCGTGGACTATGAGAAAGTTTTTGATTCGATCAAGACTTGGGCTGTACTGCAATCTCTCCAACGGTGCCAGATTGACTATTGGTACACCGAAGTGCTGAAGTATTTGTGCGAGAACACTACAGAGTCAGTCCGACTTCAGGACAGGACCTCGAAACCAATCCTTCTGCAGCGGGGCGTGAGGCAGGGAGACGTCATTTCTTCGAAACTGTTTACGGCTGCGATGAAGGATGTCTTCAAGGTTCCGGACTCGAATGGACTACATTAATGTCAATGGCAAGTACATCACTCACCTTTGGTTTGCCGACGATATAGTAGTCATGGCCGATACTACGGAGGAGTTCAGTACAATGCTCGATGACCTTAGTAGAGCTTCCGAAAGACTGGGTCTTAAAATGAACATGGACAATACCCAAGGGTAAATAACCACTTAGCACCCACTCCGATCAAGATCGGAGACTCTTCACTCAAAATTGTAGACGATTACGTTTACCTGGGACAGACAATCCAGTTGGGTAGGTCTAACTTTGAGAAAGAGGTAAATCGTTGAATCCCACTCGGCTAGGCAGCGTTCAGGAAGCTGCGCGGTATCTTCTCGTCCAACATACCACAGTGTCTCAAGATGAAAGTCTAAGATCAGTGCGCGTTGCCAGTGATGACATATGGCACTGAAACATCGTTGCTTACAATTGGCCTCATCAGAAAGCTTACAATCACCCAAAGGGCAATGAAAAGGGATATTCTCGGAATTTCCTTCCGTGATCGCATCAGAAATGAAGATACCCGGAGAACATAGCCCGAAGAATCACCAAACTTAAGTGGCAGTAGGCAGGACACATTGCTCGTAGAACGAATTGTCGATGGGGCTGAAAGGTTCTAGAGTGGTGACCGCGCACCGGAAAACGCAGCGTTAGAAGGTCTCCCACAAGGTGGAATGTGGTGGATGCAAGACGCACAGGGCCGTTCTTTGTTGTGACACTTGGGTGAGGCATATGTCCAACAGTGGACGTCCTTCGGCTGAAATGATGATGATGATTTTGCAACCACTCTTTGCTTAAAAAAACAGGTGTTGGCTTAGTCTATGATGGGCTAAATGAATGTTTGAACAAAGAAAATGGTGTTCAAGGGCAAAAACCTCTGAAGGTATTACAGCAAGTGGAATGTGTAGGACACTTTCCGACTGACTTCAGCGACATGAGCAGTCTACGACAACTAGAACTCCAAGGTCACACTCAGATAGCCATCTGAGTTCATTATGTTCATAAAGCTTTTTTTTAGTTAGGAAATCATCTAATACTTCTCGCGCTCTAAGGCAGAGCGAGAAGACTTTTACTGATTAAAACCACAACTATGTTTCTTCTTTAGCTTGCGTTCCCCGAGGTTCCCTTACGGAAGTCAACCCATGGCTCCTGTAGGCTTCGGTACTGCTAGGGCTGAAAAATTACGGGCTATCCATGACTCGGGCTCAGTTTGGACGGTTTCCAACCGGCCGGATGGTGGCTACCCATCGCTTCTCGTCCATGTTTATAATGCTTAAGTTTTTAATTTTCCTAAAACAGAAAAAAAATCTTTTGTAAAACAAATTAAAGTTTTCAATTTCAATTTCCCAATTTTGAGGTTTGACGGCTCAAAATTGGGAAATTGAAAATTTTCAGTCATCATTGAATTATCTTAACGTCAAACAAACCAAATTTGCTAGTGGCTAGAAAGTTTTCTGTAAATTGTATATTTGACGAAATATCTATTAGTAAAGCTCTGAAATACCTAAGAACTTCAAAGCTCATCTAAGTTCTAATTGAAAAAAAGTTTTTCTAGAATGATCTCGTTACTTTTACAAGTCACCACATATATTCATCAAAGAATACATATAATTATTTAGATATTATAGTATTTTGTAGTAATGTATATTAAATATTATGTATTTTATAAATCAACTTTATCACATATTATAAGTATCTTATTGGTTATTATTTTATTGTTGCATACCTGCCAAAGAATAATCTTTTCAAGCAAAAGGTTGACTGGAAATCCTATTACTTAAAATCAATCAAATTAGTGCCTGGATAAATAGATTAATAGAAATAATAGATCTCGTTGCAGATAAAGAATTAATGTAGATTAGCTTGCGTTACTCTTTTTATTCGGTGGTTAATCGTCAAATACAAAGAAACAATTTAATTCCTTTATGGCTAAGCTCGGAGTTTCCTTACGTGATCACTTAAAGAATGAAGATATCCGCAGGAGAACCAAGGTCGCCGACATAGCCCAAAGAATTGCCAAACTAAAGTGGCAGTGGGCAGGGCACATTGCTCGTAGAACGGATGGTCGATGGGGCCGAAAGGATCTAGGGTGGCAACCGCGCACCGGAAAATGCAGCATTGCAAGGCCTCTCACAAGGTTGACCGATGACCTGGTGAGAGTCGCAGGAGAGCGGTAGATGCGAGACGCACAGGATCGGTCGTTGGGTCGACGCTTGCGGGAGGCCTATATCCAACAGTGAAAATGATGATGATGATGAATTTTATTTCGCTAAATCAGTTTCATCATCGGACCACTAGACGTACGGCGTTGCGCCCCCGGTATATAGTGGACTTCCCACCCATACATACAACACATTTGTCAGGGTTTTTTAAGTCAAAAGTAAATAGGTTACTCTTTGGCAGATGAAGAAAATACTTACCCTCTTTTGGTGAAGGGAGAAGGAATGTCAGAGTTTAGAGCCCTTAGTTTACATACCTCTGGTATTTTTTTTATTTTTTGCAGGCTATGTATATTAATCTGTGTAAGTAAAAATACTATCTTAGCTATTCGATCTAAGTTTAAACTGTGTTAAGTTCAGTCCTTAGTTTGCTACAGGAATAAAAATAAAAACCAAACAATATTCCTACAATTGAGCAACAGAATTGAAGCATACATTTTTTCCCCTTCACCAACTACAAAGTAAAATAAAAAAAAACATGGGAACTCCCTGAATGGAATCAAAACAAACAATGACCGTTTGGACAGCCGAGTATATAAATTATATAGGCCAATGTATATAAATTGTTGAGGTAGACTCGGTGAGATGCGGCTTGTATTCGTGACCTCACATGTCAGATTGAATTAGACCAGTCGACTGGATGAACCCCTTTATTTTTATAAATTTTAGTTAGCATTTTCATTTCTTTTGTCTCTTATTTCGGGAAGAAATAATAATATATCAGAAAGTTTAATGTTCGATTCCCACCCGAGATTGAATATTTGTGTAATGAGTACGATCATTAGTTCTGTGTCTGTCTAATAATATAAGTATATTTATCAGTTGACTAGTACTTGTAGAACAAACTCGGCTTAGTTTGGGGCTAGATGGCGATGTATCTGAAAGTAATGGAATATTATTATTATTATTTTAAAAAATGTACTTCTATTGTACAATCTTCACTCAGGCGTGTGAACTGCTTCAAAAAGCAGCTAGAATGATTCCTCAACAGCCTACGTAAGCAGTCCAAAACCAACGTAAAATTTTTCAAAAAAAATTTACGAAAATTTACATTTGAGAAACTGGTGGTAAAAAAAAGCAATGGATAGCAAAAGAAAACTAATTATTTACTATGAAGTATTCACCTCAAACTCTACTCTACTCTAGCGTAACAAATTGAAATGTGTACGTAAAAATTTATGGATCAGTATAGAAAACATTATCCCAAATAAAAACACCAAAACCCACTACACTCACGATAACGCAAATATCCAGCATTTTTGTTCCGTTTGCCTATTAACATGGCGCAAGCAATTTGTTTACGAACAACATTTTAGTCCTTTCAATGGTCCGGTGTAATCCAATTTGCGTGTATCGGTACCCGTGATAGCCGCATCTCACCGGCGGACCTCAACGATTTACACACGTCGGGTGAGCTCGGCTTTTGATTTGATTCTCTTTGGATGAGAAAGTTTGTTGTTTTGTTTTGCTCTTGAGCTCTTGTGAATGATACGAGTATCAAAGTTGTTTTGTTTGACCCATATGTAGTGAACATAAATTTTAATTTGAAAGTGTGAAAACTATAAACAAAGTGGCAAAACTATATACAGTATATTATATTTAATGAGAGAGTGTAAGTGGATATAATTTAACCCCTCGAGCGCCGATTATTTAACAGCACCAGGGCCGAGTCTTCCTTTTAGAAGTAGACATAAACGAAACGGCGGTTGGGGCGTGAGGACCGTTGCCTCACGCGATCGGCCACCTCCTTTGCTAGCATTACTGCTTCGCAGAAGGAGGCGACCGCCTGCCACGCTCTGGACCATGGCCTGTGCCAAGGCCCGGCGCGAGAGATAGCTGCCACCGATCGCCCCCACGAGGACACGGCGTTGCTCTTCCCAAGCGGGGCACACCTCCACCGTATGCTCCACCGTGACCTCCGGGCAATCCACACAGTGGCGACACCCAGGCGTCGCTTCCGCGCAAATTCGGTGCAGGAACTTTCCGAACTTCCCGTGTTCGGTGAGAACCTGCGTCATGCGGAAGGTGAGGACGCCGTGAGGTCTTTCCAACCACGTCTCAAAGAGGGGACTTACCGCCATAATTGTGGCGTGCTCAGCACTGGGTCGCGACAGTCGCTGTCGCCATTTCTCCTTGAGAACCCGCCGGAGCTCCGTCCGTCCGCCATGCTGCGACTTGTCGCGGCAGCGGAGTTTCGCCCCGGCGTTGTATCTCCATGCGCAGATCGTGCATGAGAGCAAGGCCTGTTGCTTCCCCTGAGATTGCTTGCAGGCAAAGAGGCTCGCCGCTTCGCGGGAAATCATCCGGTATCCTCGCACCATCAGTATGGCCATGACCCTCTGGCATGCGTTCAGCCGGGCCGCCGGCTGCTTCCGCAGCGCCGGCGCCCATATCGGTGCACCATAAAGGGCCATGGATTGAGGCCCATATATAGTGTAAGATTGGTGATTGTGGTTTAGATTGATTTTAAAAGATGTATAAAGTGAAAGATGTATGGAATTGACATGGGTAGCCAAAATATTACATCTAAAAATATTTTGGCATCTCGAATATTGTTTACATTGATAGAATATTACATGGCATATAGCCCAAAGAGTGCGCTTGACGGCGTGTACGACAATTTAATTATGAACCTTCGCATGTCCATCAAAAAGTCAATAACGGTTGTTACTGGCTGGTATCGGACATCAAAAAGTGCAAAACATTTTTTTTTTTTTGACGTGGCTCCGTTTGTTCATTTAGCCAGTGTCAAGTTTAGAAAGTATTAAGCTTTTGATACAAAATATAGTCACTTTTTAGGATTCTATACCCAAAGGGTAAAACCGGACCCTAATACTAAGACTCCGCTGTCCGTCCGTCTATATGTCTGTCCGTCTGTCACCAGGCTGTACCTTATGAACTGTGATACATTTTAAATTTTCACAGATGTTGTATTTCTGTTTTCACTATAACAACGAATACTAAAAAAACGCAACAAAATAAATAATTAAGGAGACTTCCATACCTACAACAAACGTGATTTTTTTGCCGTGTTTTGCTACGGCAGTTTCGGAACCCTTCGTGCGCAATCGCACATGGCCGGTCTTTTATTCTAATATAATGCACATGTAATACCTTCTAATGTTTTTGTAGTCATCATCTTCATTTTAGCCGAAAGAAGTCCACTACTGTAACTGTATTTATTTATTTTATTCTTTATTGTACCTACATAAACCAAAATACAGGACAAACATAATTAAAAATAAGTGTACAATGGGCGGTCTTATAATACAGGGCAATTTCTTACAGACAACCTTCGGATGAACTGAAAGAAAGGAGATAGATTAAGCGCTGGTTTAAGTTTTCAATACTTGTTTGTTCATTGTGTGCCGAATAAACATGTTTTTTCTTTCTTTGTTACTTACTGGACATAGGCCTTCCCTCAGCGTCACCATAACGACTGGTCCTTCCTGTGCATCTCACATCTAGCAGATTTCCGCGATCCTCACCAAGTTATCGGTCCACTTTGTGGGAGGACTTCTTCTTACTAAACCTACGTGGTCGCCTATTTACGGGTTTATTTTGGCCAGTAATGTAACACTAGCCACAGTTTTATTTATATTAAAACATAGTTCGAGGTTGAACAAACACTTAACTGAAAATATCTTACCAAGTTAATATTTTCACTTTGTTTTACAAATAATGCATAAAGTAACAAACTTTTAGTGATTTAAATATCTGAGCTTCATTCAATAAGCATTTTTAATGCTCTTAGTACGTTTAGAACTACTATATAACATTTCAGCAGCCATAAACCTTCCTCAGGAATTATAAGAATGTAAAATAAGGCAAAGGTTGGATCATCGTGAGAAGAAATACCTCAGATGCCGACGTTCGCTGGAGTGATTCAGAATCGGTATGCCTTTGAGTATGCTGCAAATTTATATTATAGCCTTATTATGAGCTTATTTTGGGCTGCCCCGATCTTTTTTGGTAAAAACGTGCCAATGTAAAGTTAAGTTATTTTTTACATAGCGTGGGTAGGATGACAGCGGGACGAAAATATGCATCTTTAAGATGAGAGAAAAGGCTAGGCAGCTACATTGTATAAATCCGACCACTGTCTCACGCACCATCTTAAAGCAATAATTATTGTAGTGTAAATGTATCGACTCATCGTTTGCGTACCTTCCGACTGAAAAGTGACGTGGGCATTTTTTTTTTAAATAAAATAATATATTTTTTGATCCAATTAACACACAAGCATGCTAAACAATCTTGGGTTATAGGTAGGTACATAGTAAATATAGACTGAACCGAATCTTGTGAACAAAATTTTTATAGCTATTAGTTTAGTCGGTACATATAATTATAGTTGAGACCATTTGGACCCCAAACTAGGCAAAAAATGCCTGTATTTTGGAAGTCCATTATTTCCTCCTAAATCACAATGTGGTAATTATTCCAATTTATAACATAAATATATTTTATATGTTGGCTCTTGTACTTTGAATTAATGCTATCCTTATAGTAGGTATTCTTTGAAACCGTAAAACAACGATGAAGCTACTTTACAACAGCGAGAAGATCTTCAGTCGCTTCATATGTTAAGTCCTGTAACCACTTACTAATCCTGATTTTTAAATGAAATTTATTTAAGATGTAGATATTTAATTTTGTGTTTATTCTATTGTAGAGGCGTGAGCTTAGTGCTAATTGTAAAAACCAATATCTATTAAAATATTGCTAAGTTATGGAAGAGCGGGAGGAGTGGGAGGAGTCTCCTAATATATATATATATATTCCACAAATATTCCACAACTATCACACTACGCTGTCTAGTCCCAAGCTAAGCAGAGCTTGTGTTATGGGTACTAGACAACTGATAAACATACATATATATTTCTAAATACATACATATATAGATAAATTACACCCAGACACAGAACAAATGATCGTGCTCATCACAAAACATTTGTCCTGGGTGGGAATCGAACCCACAACCTCCGGCATAGCAGTCAGGGCCACTAACCACTAGACCAACAGGCCAGTCGTAATAATACAGGTATTATTTACTTTAAAGCAGACTCCAATCGCAATCTATTGTTAAAAAATATTTGGTTCTGAAATAAACAATTTTGTATTTTGTATTTGTAATTGACGTGACATGTGAAATTTCAGTCAATACTATTTAACTTTTCGACGATCCTTGTTACTGAAAAATCATAAAATGGCACAAGGTGGGAGGGGGTGGGGGCTACCTATATCAACCGTAGGATATATAAAATCCTTTGATTTTGACAGGCCGTTGCCAGGCAACAAATTCCCAGCTCAAAATATAATAATGAAAAATCTATTTTTTTGACATTTGTTCTTAAGAAATAAAATGAAATTAATAATTATAACCGTACTCCATAGATGTTAGTAGTCCCTACTCTTACAAACTACTTACCAAAGATACGCGTAGTTTCTCATTGAAGAGGCCCCGGCTTCCTTCTCCTCCCTAATGATAAGTGGCTTAATAACTTATAACCAGGGAGGAGGGATGGTTTAAAGATTTTTAAAAACATCATGTGTTTTATGGGTGTTCCGGGGGGTGACCGGGGGGGGCTGACATTCCAACGGATAAGTCACTTTACCTAGGTTCTCATTTTAATTAAATTGATGGCGACTCAATTCATCTTCTATTCTCCTCTACCAACCGTCACGATATCATTCATACGTTTTCACTTAAACGTATCTATATTCCAAGAATAAATATATTCTAGACGTTATTAATTCTCATAATTAGTTCCAGGAGTTATTCAGAATTTCATAACGACGAGGATGAAAAGTCATTTGAGATATTTTATTTCTACACTAGCTGTTCTCCGCGGTTTAACCCACGCCTTGTTTACTGCTCCGCTCTCGTTGGTCGTAGCGTAATATTATATAGCCTTTTTAAATAAATAGGCTATCGTCATCATCCTAGCCCTGTAGTTTGAATACATAGAGTGACTGCCTATCAGACCTCCGCAACTCAGTTACTGGGCAACACGATACTCCTTGGATAGACTGATGGTCAGACTATCTAGCGTCTGATTATCTGTAACGACTGTCAAAGATCTACGGATGACAACCGGGACCAACAGCTTTACATAGAAAGAAAGAAAGAAGAAAAGAAATAAAAACTGTTTATTCACGCGAAATGACGCAATCCTACAACTAGCTAACAAACAATCAATTGATAGGGAAGATATGCAACACATCCGCGCAAAACGGCCGAACGCTCTTTATGCAGAGCGTTCGGCCGTTTTGCGCGGCCTCACGCATAATGCGATGAACTCAGCTCACAAATGGTTTTCAGCGTGGGCCGGTGGCGGTGTCGACATAAAGACGCCCGAACTTTCACACACGAACATGATTTCCAAGGTACGGAGTGTCATTAATGTCCTAGACCTAAACTTAGAAAAGTATATATGCATAGAAAGATTCACATTGTTAGTTTCTCGGTTTCGAACCCAACCTCATGCATGACAAGCGAGTGCCTTAACCTATGCGCCATCACGACACTTTGATAAATATTCTTTCCAATAGAGTATTTATTTACAATTCGAATCAGAAGTTCCTGTGTTTAGCACGTTCAAACAATCACACTCTTCAGCTTTATAATATTCGTATAGCAACACTGGTATTGATTGATGAGTTCTTGCAAATATATACTTAACATAGAATATAACATGTCGATAAAATAACGTTTTCCAAAATAATTAGGTACGGTCTAAACATTGTGTGTTATAATTATGATCCTTATGAATAGAAATATTAAAGCTTTCCTCATTAATATCCTATTTCGATCTCACTTCAAAGTCTTACTGTAGATACTTATCCAAATAAAGCTGATATGTTTTTGTAAGAACGTATATTAGGTATAGATTACATATTATGTAATGCTTCACAGGTTAGGCTGAAGTAACTTCACCCATTTTTTGTTAGATGAAAAGTTCGTATGCGTCGACAGTCGCAGGGTGATTCCCGGTCACCGCAGGCGCGAATTTGCGAATGTCGAGCAATGAATAGCTCGCCATCCACTAAGGTATGTCTGTTTTGACAGCGCGTTGTACTTCACGCAAGCCTCAAAGAGCTTGCAACAAAATAGACGGTGGCCCCTAGAGCCGATGCCTGTTTCGGAATTGTACAAAAGAGTTACCGCGACCATGGAGCTCAAAGAGCAATTGAAGGAACAGGAGGAAGTGAGTGTCAGACTTACTAACTAGAACCCACCTGAGGTTCTAGTCAGATTTACTAACTAGAACCCACCTGGGGTTCTAGTCAGAGTTACTAATTAGAACTCACTTGGGCTTCTAGTTAGTAAGTATGACACTTCCTCTCACTCTACACAGGGCATAAATAGTTATTTGTGCAACAAGAGAGCAAAGTTGTTTTTTGCTGCGAGTGCTATTTTGAGTCCCGAGCAAGCGAAGGATTCTTTGATTGAATCACGAGCGTTAGCGAGAGATTCTAACGTAGAATCCTGAGCGAGGGGAGGGATTCAAAGGCACGAGATACAAAAAGTTTTGCTCTCGTGTTACACACATAATTTTTCACTTCAGCAGCGAGAACACATATTACTTGAAAAATAAAATAATTAACAGTAATAGATTTAATTTCAATTAAAATAAATACTATCTCTGTCGCTAGTTTTGCTCATATTTTAAAATTATTTTAACTTTCTTAATTTTATTTGCCACTATTTTATTTCCGCTGTTTTTTTAAAGCACGTTCTAAAACAGTCAAAGTTGAAACTAGAAATAATTATTTAAAGGTTAAATGCCAGTTTTATCTGCTGCTGTAAGTACTCAGGTACTTATTTTGTTTAAATACAATAATAATTTTAAAATTCAATAATTTATTTATAAAAACAAAACAATTTTATATTTTACAAATATTTTCTATTTATTACGTATTCCCGAACGTGTTTTTCTTTGTGGCGTAATTTAAAAACGGAATGAACTTCTAAATGACATGTTTCTCACTCGCTTTTTATAAGGGCGAGAAACAGGCAGAGTACAGTGTGTGAATGTTTCGAATCGTATGGCATAAAAAAAAAAAAAATTAAAAAGATACTTTGTCTCACGCAGTGAGCAAAATCGAGTTTTGCTCACTGTTTTCAAGCAGCAAAACCTACTTGTTTGAGACGCTGTGGTGAAAAAGTTATTCTATGAATTTTCACCCTAAAAAAACTTCTGTCTACTTCGTTACCTTTAACGCTTTAACTATTAAAAAAAATTGTATAAAACATAGAACCAACCAGAACCTAACCTAACTAAGCAATAGCTATGGCCAAGGCATGAGCTATGGAATATAACGTGATTTAGGGAATACCTACAATACTTTTTATTCTAATAAAAAGTCACTCAGGATGTTGGTATATTTGAAACACTTTTCACACAAGCGAAGCTACGGGCAGAAGCTAGCAAGAATATCCTTACTTATATTCAAACAAACTGATCTTACAGAAATATTTTGTGCACTAGCATGTGGGTAGTTATCACATCCACACGGAAGTAGACACAACGTGAGGGCATTAGATAATTTCATTAACATCTGGGACGCGGAAGAGAGCGGACGTTGTAACTGTAGTTTTGTGTTTGTTTCGCTTAACTTGTAACACCTGCTGTGTAACGGTAGTGTGGTGCGATATTAATTTACACATTCGCGTTTATTTTTTTGTCGGGGCGTTTATGCATTCACTAGTATGATTATTTCAAGGACATATTCGAATCCGTTTTTAAATTGTTCGTAAAAAAATATAGGAGTAATCAAATACAAAGTGACTTTAGGGTTGAGATGGATATAGATTTAATTTAGAAACATTATTAATTTTAATTTATTAATATACAACCACATTATTGATTGAAATTAGGAGAAAAAAGTACTTTATAGTTTTGGCACTCTCATAGAGTCAGTGCTACTTCTAGCTACCCACCAATTACTTAGGGCATTTTGAAACCCTCGAAGACACGTATAGCACAGTCAGAATCAGAATGTTTATTTGTGAAACATAGGTATTTACATAAATGTCTTAGATTTGAAGGCGTACAAATAATGAAAAAAATCATTAAAAAAATATTAAATAAAAAACTAACAGAAAAAAAAAAACAAAATTAAAACTCTTACTAGTGATAAATAAAGAACTATTTTAAATTAAGTTAAATATCTTATAGAATTTAAAATTAAAACGAATTTATAAAAAAAAAACTGTCTTAAAAATATATCAAAACAGTCTTTAAAATTATTACACTTCAAAACTCAGCAAAGGTTTATTATTATACACATAAAATATTTAAAAAAATATCATTTTATAAAATCTTTTACAGTATAGTAACATTTTTTCCAGTAATAGTGAGTAAATACTTTTCTTAAATGTTAATAAGCTTTAAAATATTTATTAATTATATACTGAGCGATTGGCTGCACGTCACGGATTCATTTCCTGTAGGAAATAAATGTCTGTATAACCTTTTGTTACATACACAAGTTTATATGTTTTAACCTACGATACATGAGAAATTACGAGTGCTGGTTAATTTATCTTTCTTCTTCTGAAAAAAATATGAAATAAGAAAATTTTTGATACTTCTATTATTATAAATAATATCGATAGATTAATCAAAAAATTAATATTTGAATGATCTCTATTCAAATTCGCTGCTACTTTGAAGTGCTAAAATCGCTGCTCGAAAACAATAAACATACAGGTAATAATTCCGGCTTGCGGTGAGTTAATAGTTGATTCTGGTTGCGAACTGTACAACAGATTGAAATGTGTACGTCATGTGGTCCCGTTTGACCCATTTATGAAACAGGTATATTACCGTTAACATAATTGAATGTGGTTATATAAGGACTAACTGCGTGATAGTAGGAAATGTCCCAAAGCAACATACTCCAGCAATTTTAGCTTAGGCAGAGCACGAGAGCGTATCCTCGTAGGAGCGATCGGTGGTAGTGACATCTCGCGACAGGCCCTGGTACAGGCAATGATCCGGAGTGAAGAAGTAATGCTAAAAAAAGCGTGGGCTTGCAGACGACGAGCACGAGGCGTGGGCATCCGGTAACCGTCTGGACCGCGCGAGTCGTCGGCAGCGCGTAGTATTCCAAGCGAACCTCAAAGAGATGTCAGCAAAACCGTAAAGTCCCAGCAGGGCCGAAGCCTACTGGGGCCATGAGTAGTCCGAAAGGGATCCCCGGGGTCCTGGAACGCAAAACAAAGAAGGAACATAGGTTTGGTTTTAGGTTTAGTCAGTAAAAGTCTGACACGTCCTCTCGCTCCGCCCTAGAGTGAATTAGATGATTTCCAACATTTAAAAAAAGTGTTATTCCAGAGCATAATCTACCTGTTTACCAAGCTTCATCAAAATCCGTTTAGCCGTTTGCGTATGAAGAAGTAACAAATATAACGTAATACAAGTAACGTAATCAACAAAAGCGGGAATCTTTAAGTCAAGACTGAATAGGTTACTTCTAGGCAAGCGCGCTCCATCGTCGACCGCATCGTCGCTTTCCATCAGAGATAGCGGTCAAGCGCGAACCTATCAAGAATAAAAAAAAAGATCAATATTACTGATACCATAAAACCTACCGTAATCACATTAATATTATAAAGGCGTGTATGTTTGTGAGTATGTGTTAGTTTGTGTGTGTGTTTGTGAGTGTGTGTCAGTTTGTGTACGTCACTGTGTGTACGGACGTACGTATGTTTGTAACTATTTCAAGCTCGAATGGCTGAGTAGAAGTATGTCCTGGAATAGCACATAGGGTACTTTTTATTCTGGGAGTACGTTTCCTTGGTATGATTTTCTACTGGTAGATGCTAGCAATATTATTTATAAAGGCGAAAGTTTGTGACTGTATGTGAGTACGTTTGTTTTTCCTTCACGATCTAGCAGCGTAAGAAGAGACATATGTAAGAGGTAATTTCTGAAACTACTGAACCAATTCAATGAATTCTTTCAAAAATGTAGCTGCACTATTTCTATTAGTACAGTAGGGTATAATATTAGTATATAAATTATATCTATACTTTATATTTTCACTAATGCAAAGCCGCTAGCAGAAGCATAAATAAATAAATAAAGTTTTCTTATAGGGACAGAATTAGAAAAGAGGTTTGATGTACTTGACTAAAATAAAAACTGTGCTATTATGGCTAGTAATACTAATCTTAGCAATGGAAGGTACAATCGGCATAGTAGCTAAGTGATTGGCTTTCGCGATGAGTGGCAGCTTCAATTCCTGCATGGAACAAATATTTGTTGGGTCCGGAACGTTACTAGTCTAGGTGTTGGTGAAACTTCTTTGTTTTTTAACCGACTTCAAAAAGAAGGAGGTTCTATGTTCGGCTGAATGTATTTTTTTTTTATGTTCACCGATTTCTCGGTCAATTGTAGACCGATTTTGAAAAAAAAAATTTTTGATTGTAAGGTTATGCTTCTAAGTTGGTCCCATAGAAATATTGTTATGATCTGATCATGAACTTCGAAGATATAGAACAGAACTCCTCATAGGATCACAGCAAAACTGTCGTAACAAGTAAAATTGCTTTATTGAAACTAAAAAACTAAACTACTTAACTTGAATGATGATGAAGCTGGAAGGTAAATTAATGTAATCTAACCATGTTTGGGACTATTAGAATTGTTATGAGATGCACTCAGGATATAAGGTATTTAAGTTTGGCTGAGGGGTACTTTTTAGTGGTGTTACCATACCTAAAAAGAATAAAACAACACTTACACGTAATTTTTTAAGAGGCCTGTGTTTCCTAGCTTTCCTATATCTTGGTCCACAATTGACCGAGATATCGGTGAACATACATAAAAAAAAAAATACATTCAGCCGAACATAGAACCTCCTTCTTTTTGAAGTCGGTTAAAAAAAGCTTACGTCAGCAACAACAATATCCTATCCCAAGAGGCTCTAAACATAGAATCTTTTTACTAAATAAAATATCAGAAAAGCAATATAAAATTCACACAACTAATACTAGGTACCGAAGCCGATACAAACCTAATTTAGTCCATGAAAAAATATCGGAAAAATAACAACAAAATTTTCGGAACGGTCACTAACGATATTGGAAATATTGAAGCCAAAGTGTGTTGTGGTCTGCTCTACTTTTGACTTCATTTGAACAATAAACATGGACTGTATATTGGAAATGTAATTAGCGCCACTATAAAGTGTTAATGTGGTCGACGATGGAGCATGCCTGCCTAGAGGTAACCTGATCACTCTTGACTTGAAGACCCCTAGGTTGTAGCTATTGGAAAAAACAGACTCGGGCAGGGAATTCCATTTCTTAGTTGTACCGAAATGGCTCCGTAGGCCCATTTATGGACAACATTTCACGCTCATGAAACATGGGGGCCCCGAATCATTAATACGATTGATACGTCGGTAGCTACGCCTCTGAGTTGACACAGCAACCATTCTGTAGTAGTATGAGAAAAAAGCGTATCTGGTATCTGCATGAATATATAAAGAAAATTACTCTACTGAGCGTTACAGAAAATGAATCCAACCCAGTTAACCCTATTAAGAAAAAACACGCCCACTAATCATCCTTTTGGCAAGGCCACAGCAGAAAAAGCTTTAATCCCCTCAGTGGTCTCCCAAACGCGAGTCAAGCCCGATTGGTTTCCAGTCACAAAGTCTTAGCCACACATCCGATACGGGCATTCTAACCCCCTAATACTCATTACGAGTAACACCGCAGGCTGCAAAGGGGCCGTAAAAGCCAAGAACTTAATTAACGTCCCGGAGGTTTTACTTCACATTTATTTGGGCGTGAATTTGGTCCCAGCAATAAAAATAAACAATGTAAGCCGTACAGGTGTAGGTCACGTGTTCCTACGTCTGTAGAACGTATGGGGCTCGGGTTATATGTGGGTGTGCGACGATTAAATTGATTAATTAAGATTGTGTGTTGTGTTCCCATTTTTTTTTTTGTTCTTTATTACTTGCTGGGTTTTTATTTTATTTATTTTTTGTGAAGTAATAGCTACTTTTATGTTTTCTTTTAGTTGATTAGGATGATTAATAAAATGGTTTTTATTCTAGCAAAGAATGGCAGTCGGAGAAAAATCGTTGGTAATCATTTCGCCGATGCCATTTGTCTTCGAAACCCTCGATATGTTTTGCTTTTGTTGCTTTACCTTTTGAGAGAAACACCAAAAGACAAGAAGACGAAGAGGTATGCCGTCCTAAAAGCTAAGTGACTTAGATATTTCATCTATCTCTAAATAAAAGGAGAAACTAACTGAATGACATATCAATGCACAGCTTAAACTACTGGGAGTAGGAACGCAATACTTTGCACAAGGCTTCCTTTTATGACGTGGGCGAGCGTTAAGAAGGGGTTTTCGGAAATTCAACTTTTAAGGGGGTGAAAAGGGGGAATTTCGTTTGTATGCAAAATCTCATTCCGTGTGTCAATGTGCTTGAAAATGTGCACAAATAATAACCTAAATAAATAATAAAGATCGCCACTATTTGTTTTTTTCAAAACTACCTTATATATAGCATTATATAACAATTTAGGGGATTAAAGATTGTATAGAAGAATTTTATTTCTTGAGGTTATAAATTTGAAAATTGATACAAATTCTAAACAAAATGAATAATAAAGATTGTTATGATTAGTTTTCTCAATACTACCTTTAAAATACGATTTAAGCGATTTTAAAGTTTTTATGAAAACATTCTTGCGAACAATGTTGCGGCCCAAGTGCCAGTGTCTAATAAAACGCATAGCTTCTACATTGTACTATGTTAAAAGGAAACAGTTTGGCTCCTCCGTCCATAATCCATGCAATCTTACGGTAGCATGCGACTACTATTCGCTGGTTTGTAGAAGTCCAACTGTGATTCAATGCGATTTCAAAATCAACTATGTAACGTAAAATTGAAAATTAATAAAGGTGAGGACGAAGAAAATAATAGTCGATCCTTGTGAGATATCATACTAAAATTATAAAGGCGAAAAGTGTTATTTGTATGTTTGTTATTTCTTCATATTCAAACGGCATATTATTTATAGTTAATATTTAAATTTAATTGCTTGTACATTTTATTAAAAACGAAATTTAAATTCACAATTTTTTTCACGGATAAACGATGTCCTATAATTGCAAACAGGATATTTTTATGCCAAATTTTTTCTTATATTTTCTACAATCACTCGGCGAAAGTCGCTAGTGATAAAATAGTTAGTAAGATAGTGTGTAGATCCACCGTGGTCAGGAGATGTAAAAGTAGGCCTAGCGTAGCCTTCAGCGAGCTGCAGAGCTCGGGGAGGCTCTTCAGCCAGGAGTTCCAGAGACAGGAGCTGGTCCCACGCGATTTCTTATTTCAGCACTATTACTGCCCCTAACTCTTTTGTAACAAAACTTTAATACCTAGCCCTCAACCATTGACGTACGTAGCTAGGTCACTCAAACGGTTTTCCGTTCAAAATTTCAGTTTACGTGAGAATTTCTGCGCGTCCTTTTTGGTAGTTTCCTAGTCGCCGGTGACGCATGTGCGGCGGTGGAAAGCAGACGCCTGCCACGTTCCTAAACAGGTGAATGGTTTATTAAATTACCTTCTTAAACCTATTATTGCACTGACATACTAAGTTGATGTGAATAATTCTGTTATTAACGAGTACAATATTATCTTTAGTAAACATGCTCTCCTGGGCATTTATGAGTGAAAAGTTAAAAATTTCTGCCTCCCGTATGTTGGTGGAGGATGGTTGCTAGCACTACTGGGTGGTTAAAAAAAAAATAACCACGAAGAGGATCGAGTCCGAGTCGGGGTGCCCCAAGAGACCCGAGCTCGCTTCGCTCGCTCTTGCATCTTAACGTCTCTGTGCCTTTTTACTAAGTGGATAAGTGTCGGGAATAATAGCGGCACCGGTGACAAACATTGACAATGACAAATGAATGACATGAGACAAAAAAAAAAACGGTTGCCTATAAGTTCGAAAAATATTTGACCGAATTTCATTTCACCTAAAACTTTTCAACTATTATCGTTTCGTTTTTTCTTATTTCATCCAAGTCACGTCTGCCACTGTATGAGTTGACCTATTATCAATTCGATTGTTTTTATTACTCGACGTTTTATTTGGTCGAAAAACTTTTCACAGATGTTATTCTTAGCCAAAATAACTTTTGTTTGAAGTATGTTTCCAAACATTCATTATACCACTGTTTTAATTACCAATTTTCAAACAAGGATACTTACTTTAAGCATGCAGCATGCAAGCAGACATGCAAGAAGGCACGATGATCTAAAAATATGTCAAATACTGCATACATGTCAAAAAAATCTTTGGTCAATAGTTTTCGGTAAAATAAAATTCAACAAAAAAATCGGAAAAGTAATAGGATCCCAAAAAAACTGGACAAGTGCGAGTTGGACTTGCGCACTGAGGGTTCCGTACAAACTTACTTATGAAAACAGTTCAATTCCCAAAAATTTGCAGTTTTCAGATTTTTCCCTATACTTGTGCTATAAGACCTTGCTTCATGCCAAATTTTATAATTCTACGTCAATGGGAAGTACCTTATGAATTTTGGTTCCCTTGAGGGTGTCGAAATATACGTTTTTGCGACATAAACGGCCGTATCTTATTTTTTTGTTAACTCAGAAGTTTGATTTTTTCACACCTTCAAAACACTACAGACCTGAGTATAGTTTTAATTTCAACTCGATACCTCTACGTGTTTCGGAGATAAAGGTATAGTCGAGTCTTAACAGACAGACAAACGAACAACAAAGTGATCCTATAATGGTTCCGTTTTTTTCTTTTGATGTACGGAACCCTAAAAAATTGTTTGTTATCCAAACATTGTTTTAAAAATGAATCGTTTGTCAAATGACACGTCATTAAACAAAAGTTTATTTGGTGATTTGTTTGTAAACTATTTGGAAAACTTGTTGTTGTATAATAATCATGAAATATTTGCTAATCATTGCTTGTCAAATAAAAAATTGTAAATTAAGTTTTGGTTATCTGACAGGACACCGTATTTAAAACTAGAAATGTTTATAAACTACGTCGCAAGGACGTACGTGACGCGATCACGTTGTCACTAGCAGCTTTTGTTTGACCAGCAGTAGGTACATCTCTCGAACGTATGGACCGACGGAATTCAATTGGTAGTAGCGATGTATCAACTTCGCTTCAGAGTTTTTGAAAATAGTCGATCAGAATCGTAGCTGTAGGACAGATTTTCGAAATTCGAAACTTTTCGCTAACTGGCTGTTGCTGTTGTCTGATATTAATAGGATTATTTTTTCTGCTATAGTTTCAGAATGGCCAATGAATTACGGCCATTTGTCTTATAAATGTTAGTAGTCCAGGATCCTTAACGATACAATAAAAATAATGTACGGTCACGATGTTATTGTCGATTAAAACGACTTAATGTCTTTTCTTTAGTCTTTTTAAAATGTAGAATATCAATCAATCCAGTGCTCTTATCTAGGATTATTTGAAAGTGTTGCTCTGGAATGTAAAAGGCATGGAAACACAGATGGATTTTAGTCAGCAAAAGTCTGACACTTACTCTTGCTCAACCCAGAGGGCGAGACGTTACTATAAAATTTCCAACCCCAAAAAACAACCGTCTTATGTTACTTTTTTTTTTTTCTCGGTGGGAAAATCATCTTATGACATCCCCCGCTCTTGGGCGAGGCGGGAGATAGTGTCAGACTTTTACTGACTAAAAACCCACTCCTGTTCCTTCGTTGCCTTTCGTACCAGGGCCGAGTCTTCCTTTCAGAATTGAAAATTTCTCCCTTGGCCCCAGTAGGCTTCGACCCTTCTGGGCCCCTACAGTTGCTGACATCTCCTTGAGGCGCGCGTGGAACAGCACGCGCCGTTGACGACTTGGGCTTGGTCCGGACGGTTACCGGACGGTCAGACGGCAAGCCACCCATTGCTCGCCGTCCGCCGTCTTATGTTACTTGGATATCTGATCTAGTTTTACCATATTCTGTCAATTTTGTTAATGAATAGAATACTGCAACTAAAATACTAATCGTCCGAAGTCCATCTAGAGCGAGAGCATTCATTCGATGATCTCCCACAGAAATAATAAAACAGCACTCTACCGAAAGCATCGATAATCTAAATTGTCCAAACCACTGCTGCTACCATTATGGTACCACTACCAAGCGGGCGTACAGCGCACTCCGAGTACAGTACAACAATACTTTCAAGATACTGTTAGGGCTTCCGCAGTAGTAGTGCTTCGACTATGTTTGCTGTAGCGCGAAGGAATGTTTTTTTTCGTGATTATAAGGAAGCGGAGCGCTTTACTATTAAGTCACCTACGAAGAAGATCGAACAGTCTCCTGAGGGTGTTGCCCGAGCGGTGGGACCTGCCCCTCATACAGAGATGGATGCAGCTTTAGCGCTTTTCCTCTTATTGTTTTTTTTTTACACAACTATTACACTACGCCATCTAGTCCCAAGCTAAGCAGAGCTTGTGTGATGAATACTAGACCACTGATAAAAATACTTAAATATTTCTAAATACATAGATATTATAGATAAATTACACTCAGACACAGAACAAATGTTCGTGCTCATTACACAAACATTTGTCCTGGGTGGGAATCGAACCCACGACCTTCGGCATAGCAGACAGGGTCACTAAACACTAGACTAACAGGCCAGTCATAGAAACAATACCATTTCAACATCTTTGTGTCGACACCGTCACCGGCTCACCGGCGAAAACTGAAAACCAGCGCTGAAGGCTGTAGACTACCATGGTTTTATAATTATAATAACATATAATAAATCATAGCTCATAGATATATACCTTATAGACTAACATAAGCATAAACATAATACATAGCAGACTAACATATATAGAGTGAATACAAGTTATCGTTAGTAAATAAGACTTAGGACTATGTTAGTAAAACTTCACATTGCACTAAATTTTGTGCAATGTGAAGTTCACTTTGTGCTGTTTTGTGGCACTTGTCCGCGGAAGCGACGGATCACCACGCCTTGCGGCCAAAAGCCTTCGTTCAACATAAGGAGCAGAAAAGTGTTCGGGACTCGCACCACGAACGCCTTGAAATTGACGTTACGATGCGACTCCAGAAGCTGTACCCTCAGTACGCACTTTGTCTTTTGGCGTACGTACTCCACAATGTCTTCCACCCTTGTGGTGTGATGCAGGCGGGAAATGAACTCTGGAGTGTTGGGCTGGACGGCACGCAGACTCTCCCTAAGCTAATAGTAGGAAAGATATTTTCTCAATGAAATGTTTATAATTTGTAAGCTGGTACTATAATCTCTCGCTAGTAAAATGTTTTCTATTATTTCTTTCTTTCTAACAATGTCTAATATAAGTGAATGAATAATAATAAAACCTTAAAAAAATATCCTGAGGGTACCTTAATAGGAAAAATAAAACAACCTATCCCTAAGCTTTTACCGTAACCTACCAGTACTTGCTTACTGCACTAATAAAATACTAGCAGGTACCGCGGCTTAGCTCCCCCGCATTCGATGGCGTAATATCGCCATGGCTTATTCAGGCGGAACATAGAATAATCCCAGTTCTCTCTTGCGAGCCAGCTATATAAAAGGTTTCATCGCTACTCGTTGGGTTATGATGTGATTAAGCTATTTGTAATCCAAGTCTCGTCATTCCGACCGAAAAAAAAAGTCTCGGCTAGTTTTTGTGATTATGAAGTATTAATAAACTATAAATAAAAATGGACTACTAATTTGTTGAGCGTTGGAAGGCCTCCTACAAGGTGGACCGATGACCTGGCAAGGGTTGTGGTAATCCGATGAATGCGAGACGCACAGTTTAACATTCAATGTGGCCACACTTGGAGGAGGCCCATGTCCAACAGTGGACATCTGTCGACTGAAATGATGATAATGATTATGATGACTAATTTGTTCTAACGCGATATAGATACAACGTGTAACTGGAATAATATGCACTTGCACGTAACCCCCGCAAATGTTTAGTTCATACAAGTATTTATTGCAATGCGTGGAATACGTACGCGAGACGCGTTTTTTGATTTTGAAATTTTCTGCATGCGGAGTAAATCCGCATGCGTGATGAAATCCGCACGATATTAAAAACACCCTAATACACCTCTGCAGACCGCTCGGAGAATACGGAGGAGCATAAGGCGGAGGCGTGCACCGCTTGGGCAACGCTGTGTAAAAAAAGAATTGTATTTAAACAAAAAAAATTACTGACTACACTAAAAGAAGTCGAAGTCGGCAGAAGTCGGTTATTTTCTATTTTTTAAATTTTTATTTCACATTTTTTAGTTGCGAAAAACTTATAACCAGAGTGCTTATTTCTCATGACAGTTCCAATTAAACCAAACACTGCTAGGTTATATTATTTTATTATGAAGTTCCTGTTTCTACCTTCCACTTCCGGCTCCATCATCAGATAAGTTCGATAGTACGTTTTAGCCAAATTGCATCTCATGACAATTCTAATAAGCCCAAACACGGCTAGGATACATTGATTAATTACAGAGTTCCGGTGCCTTTCTTCCGGCTCCATCATCATCATCAGATCACTTCGATGATACCATTTTCAACTATTCAAAACCATTTATTTATTTGTATTGTGATAGTCGCTTAACTATCTTCATTGTGATATCTATGTGAGTATGAAGTTCTTTTGCCATTTCTGGTCTTTTTCATCAGTTCCACTTCATCAAATGTTACTTTTTGACTGTAAATGCTTAAGTTATCGATGAAAATACCAAAATCACTATAATATGATTGCCTATACTATTTGAACTGGATTTTGAAAAAAATGGGACCAATCTGGAAGCATATCTCTATTGAAATTGAATAAGAATATTCTTGATTGAAATCGAACCACAACAGGTAAATTTATTACACTTTTCTTGATTAATTTTTCGTCTATTGACGCGTAAGACTGTCAAAAATTGAATTGACGTTTGACGTTGACTGACGCTGACAAACACGTTGTTGGGTGACAGTTTTTTGTTTTTTTTTGAAAAGTCAAGAACCGTCGAGAAAAATCTTTTTTACGACAAAAATTCAACAGGAAACGTTAACAACGTGATATTAGAGCTATCATTAACATCGAGCATGGTTTTAAAGCTTGTTACTTCATCTAACGACGAACTACTAATCCAAAACGATGTTTGACGAAAAGGCAATGAGAAAAAAGACATATAATGCCTGAAAACTTTGTTAGCATACGGTCATTACGTGATTTACTCGAACATATCACAAAACCTGTTCCAGGAAAACGTATTTTTTTTAAAACCCTTAAACAATTTTTGATAAAAATTGTCGTCATTCAGAATCTTGATTAAATTTGCAAGGAGGATCAAAAAAAATTTCAAACAAAAAAAAAAACAAATACAAAAAAAAAATTAAAAAATAATAAATTTATTATACTTTTATGATTTTTTAATTTTTGAGTAAACTATAAATTTTATGCAAAATAGCAGATTTACAGAGGTCTTTACTGGATTAGTTTTACACAAATTTATAAATTAATTTCAATAGAAGCCTTATCCACAAGATACTGTGTTTTTAAAATACCGTGTGTGTGTATGTGTGTATGTGTAATAACGTCATAATCCCGTAAGTGTAATTTATATCTCATCTTAAAAATGCATATTTTCGTCCTGCTGTCATCCTACCATGCTATGTAAAAATACCTTAAACATGTTAATAATAGGCCTCTATAAAATTGCCTATGGTTATAATATACTGTAATATGGTATGACAGTATAAGTACTGGGATATTACAGAAAATACAAAACACAAAGAAACCAATAAATACCTAATTTCGAAAAGAGAATAACGTAACTTCAATATCATTTATTTGAACTTATAATTCGATGTTAATCCAAAAATATAACACTTTAAAGCAACCAGTTTCAAAAAACGGCAAATTCGTAGGTTTATTATTACTTATAATTATGTAGGCAAAAATTTGTATATCTGTGTGTGTTACGCTCTAACGGCTGAACAAATTTCAACGAAACTTGGTACACAGATAGAACATGTTCTGGAATAGTACGTAGGGTATTTTATATCCTGGGAGTATGTTCCCTTGGTATAATTTTCTACTATCACATGGGTGAAGACCAGCAGCGATCTCTCGCGCCGGGCCTTGGTACAGGCCATGGTCCGTAGCGAGGAGGAGTGGCAGGTGATTGCCTCCTTCTGCGAAGCAGTAATGCTAGCAAAGGAGGCCGCCGATCGCGTGAGACAACGATCCTCACGCCCCAACCGCCGCCGGGATTCCGATCCCGATTTCCGGCCATCGTAGGCGCGGGCTTGCGGACGGCGAGCAATGGGTGGCTCGCCGTCCAATCGTCCGGTAACCGTCCGGACCGAGCCCAAGTCGTGGACGGCGCGTAGTGATCCACTCGCGCCTCAAGGAGATGTTAGCAACCGTAGAGGCCCATTGTAATTATATAGGCGAAAGTTTGTGACTATGTAAGTGTGTGTGTGTATGTTTGTTAATCCTTCACGCTCAAACAACTGAATGACTCTAAATGAAATTTGTCATATGGGTGGTAATGCCCTGGACATAATACGGAATCTAGTATGTTGAAGAAAATCTGTTAGTTTGTAGAAAGTAATTTCATTGTGAACGAAATCGGTCATAAAAATCTTTCACTGAAAACATTCTCGCCAAAATGTTTTAAAGACTAAGAATAAGTTTTACCTACTAATTTTGAAGATAACATCACCCGTGAAATCTCTGGCTAAGCAAAATACGGATTATATCAATATAACAATGGTTTAAAGGCCGTCAGAAACAACATTCATATTAACCTCAAAAATTTATGACAAACAATTACGTTTTTGATAAAACCGATGCCTGCAAGGGCTGAGGGTATGATCCGAAAGAGTAGCCGTGGCTGTAAAACACAAAAGGCAACTCATCATCATCTTCCTGCCCTTGTCCCGTGTTATTTGGGGTCGGCGCAACATGTTTTTTTCTTCCATTCTGCCCTGTCACTCGTCATGCTATCATTAACTTCCTTTTCTTTCATATCACTCTTCACACAATACATCCATCTTTTCTTTGGTCTCCCTCTCCCTCTCCATCCATCCACATGTAAACTCATAACTCTTTTAGTAAAATGCGCTTCGTCCCTCCTCTTCACATGACCATACCAAGACAAACGATTCCCTTTCAATTTTTCAGTCACTGGCGCCACTTCCCCTAATATACTCATTTCTCACTTTATCCATTCTCGTCACACCACACATCCATCTTAACATTCACATCTCCACTACGTGCAATCTTTTTCCATCCGTCTTTTTCACAGCCCAACATTCTGATCCATACAGTATGACAGGTCTTATCACGGACTTGTAGATTTTACCCTTCAACTTGAGGGGCATCCGTGGGTCACAAGTTGTTCCCGTGACCTGTCGCCATTTCATCTATCCTGCATTGATCCGATGTGTTACGTCCCGGTCTACCTCACCATCCCCTTGGACGAGTAACCCGAGGTACCGAAAGTCGGAGCAGATCGGTATGGGCGTTCCAGCGAGAGCTAAAGGCACTGGATTGGAGAGACCGCCGAAATGAAGGACACAAATAGGTTTACACAGTGAACGTCTGACATAGCCTCTAGCTTTCTCAACAAAGTGTATACAGTGAACGTCTGACATAGCCTCTCGCTTTCACAACAAAGTGTTAGAAGTCATTTAATGATTTGGCATAATAAATGAAAAACTGTCTTAACCAAGACCACCACCAAAGGTTGTTATCAGAGCAGCTACAATCATAATACCTTAATTCTATTTAGGGTTCCGAACTTCAAACGGAAAAATACGGAACCCTTATAGGATCACTTTGTTGTGCGTCCGTCCGTCTGTTTGACTGTCTGTCTGTCTGTCTGTCAAAACCCGTTATCTTGGGAACGTGTAAAGGAATAGAGTTGAAATAAATAGTATAGGTATTTAAGTTAAACATAACAAAAATCTTAACTTGAAAGATCTTCACCATTGTTTATGATTTCTTACCTAAATATATTGTTCGCAGTTGACCTCTGTTACTGAAGTTATCTTAATTATACTAAATGGTTTTCTTATCTTCAAAGCGGTTGAGGCTTTGTCTCTCTCAGTGAAATATCATAGTTTTGAATAACAATACATAAATCTTGTAAAATTATTGTTTTAGATTGATGTAAGTATTATCTCGTTTGTTTAATGGTCTGTCATTTATTTGAAAATTTATCTTGCCTTTATTACTATGGTCTCCGTAATAAATAAAAAAATGCTCGTTCGAAGCAAACGAATGAAAGACAGCTGCTCTGAACTGGACCAATATTATGCACTTGTCGAGTTTAAACTAAAAAGTCTTGAGCATCGACGCCGAAATACTAGCCTGACGGTTTTCTATCATTTACATTTAATTGAATTTGCACAATTTAATTCTGCCAAGCCCGTTTCATCATGGGACTACTAGACATACGGCGTTGTACCAACAGTACATGGTGGACATCTCACCCATACTTCCAAAGCGTTTTGGGAACACATTGTTTCACATAGTAAATGTGTGTACCGGGATTTTTTTTCCGTAATCTGTGTTTCCTAATTAGGAAAATAGAAAAGGAAGAAAAATAGGAGGAGAAAATATAAGGAGTATGCATACATTTTACAATTTTTATTTACTAGTGCGTAAAAGTTCGCACTCTCACCACTGCCAAAATTTATTACATATATCGTATCAGGATGATCCACGAGTCGCGCATCAACCCTCACGAGTCGCACGTTAACCCGTTTATTTATATCTTCGTAAGTGTATTGAAAACCGTCGTTTAACCTTTCGTATTACAGACACAATTAAAATGCCATTGTGTCCCGCGTACATCAGCGTTCTGGCATACAACAGGTTAATACAAGTAAAAATTTGTTACTGTAGCACTCGGCTCCATAACACTCTTGCCGACGGCTCGCGCGAATACCGCCTCAGTCCCAATGACAAACTTTCTAAACTTGTATCAAAATGTACCATTTATCGGTGTGTGTGAACATGGAAATGTTCAAACCAATTCATATTAGATTCAGCGTATAACGAATAAATCCAAATTATTCCAACCACATCACTAACAAAAAGATTATAAGATAAAACCTCAAACGCAATATTGAATGTTTTCTCTTTTGATTCACGACCACATTAGCTAATTGTACTGACCACATCGCTGATTGCTATTCACGCTTCAATTGATGCTGGGATTCGTTAATAATGATTAACGATGCAAAATAAAAATTGTTTTTAATTAGTTTTCTATAATAGATTCAAAAACATAAAAAAAAAACAGATTAATCAGAAAACTTTCTAAACTACTTTTACAGATATTTCACTCATTACGTGACATAATTATTAGCAATGAATCTAGCAAACTAAAGGTGGGTAGTTCTGTCATATAAATTGGCAAAAAAAAAGGAGGTGGGGGTAAGTAAAAGTAGCTTATGACCTATACTCAGACCTACCAAATAAAGGAAGAGAGGCAGGCGGTCGCCTCCTTCTGCGAAGCAGTAATGCTAGCAAAGGAGGCGGCCGAACGCGCGAGGTAACGGCCCTCACGCGCCAGCCACCGGGACCCCGATCCCGGTTACCGGCCACCGTAGGCGCGGGCTTGCGGGCGGCGAGCAATGGGTAGCTCGTTCGCAGGGTCGAAGCCTACGGGGACCATGGGTTCGCTTCTAAAAGGAAAGCCCGCCTTTGCGAAATTGCCTTGTATGGAATACAAGGCAAAGAAGAAACATGAGAGTAGGTTTTAGTCAGTAATAGTCTCAGACGCCCTCGCGCTCCGCTCAAGGGTGCGAGATGTTATTGGATGATTTTCCACCTTAAAAAAAAACCTACCAAATATACACAAAAGTTTCGGAGAAATTCGATTACAAACACTGTGACACGAGATTTATATAAATATTAAAAAATCAATGATCGGCACTGTCAGCCACAGCCAAATCAGTCAGTGTGTTCTAAATTGATGTCTTAGCATAATCAGCCTTTTAGTGTTCCCACTGTTGGGTCTCGGGCCTCTTCTCTCTAGGAGAGGGAATGGGCAGTAATCCACCACGCGGGCCCAGTACGGATTGGTGAATGTCACATGTCTTTGTCATTGATGTCTTAGTGGAAGATATTTCAGTTTTGTGGAAATTTTTGAAAGAGTTACCGTGGTCTTGATAAACAAAAGGTAACTAAAGGACACAGGTACATTTTAGTCAGTAAAAATTTCACACGCTCACTTGTTCCACTCTAGAGCGGGAAAACTCATTTGATGATTTTCCACCTAAAAAAAGGTGGAAGATGTTTCTGCGGACAGTATGAAAAAGATAGCGTGGTTCTCGCAGAGGGCACTTGTAGGAACATTATGGGTTTTAATCAATAAAAATCTGATATTCCCTCTCAATCCACCCAGAGTGAAAAAAATTATAAGATGTCTGTATTCGCGAGGCAGTATTGTGACTGTTTTAACTAACGCTAAGTGATTTCACCAGTTTTTTAGATGGTGGTAGCCGTCGCTTGTTTATTTGGGGACATTAGAAACAAAAAATAGAGGTATTTTCAACGTAACAAAATACTTATTTAGGGCTCCATACTCAAAGGGTAAAAACGGGACCCTATTACTAATTATTATTATTTCTTTATTGTCAGTCAACTAACGCCCATAGATAAAATACATTATATTACAATTTTAAACTATAATTATACACGTAACATCGGCGTCGTGTTCCGCTGTGTGGTGTCGCGTAGCCGTCCTCAGAAACGTCGATACACGACACCTTTCGGTCAAAAGTCCTCTCTCAAAAAGGTCTGTAGATGGTGGGTTGGAACTCGTATCACGAACGGCTTGAAGTTATTGTCATGGCGCAAATCCAGTCTTTCGACCCTCAGAGGGCTAGTTGTAGTCTCAAGACTCTATTGTCCGTCTGTCTGTCAGTAGGCTGTATCTCTTGAACCGTGACAGCTAGACAGTTGAGAGTTTTCACAGATGATGTATTTACTGTTGCTGCTATAACAACAAAAACTAAAAACAGATTAAAATAAATATTAAGTGTGTCGAGCTCCTTAACAACAAACGTGATTTTTTTGAAAAATTTAACTACAGAAACTGAATTAAAAAAAAGGTTATGATGTGGTGTCTAATGTTGTGTAGATAATAGTACAGAACTCTTCGTACATGAGTCCGACTCACACTCGGCCGGTTTTTTACTCTGAACAATCAAATTATAGAACAAATAAATCCTAACAACTAAGTCTTAATTGCAAAATCTCACACAAAACGTTATAAAAAAGCTATTCTTTCACCACGAAGCCTCGATGGCGACGACCACAATCGCTCCTCGCAGCGCCCACACACCGCTAATTACATTTAACGCCTCAGCCGTTCATTGACCACTAATTACTTATTTTTATTTTATATTCCGTCTCAACTTCCCACTCAACACTCGTGAAAAATTTAATAAATATTCTGTTTTTTTATCAACAAAATATTTATTTGTTTCACTGTAATTAAATGGCGCCAAAAAAACCAATATGAACCAAATATTTGCATATATTGCAGACATTTGTATAACAAAGGATTTCTTTACAAAATAATATTATATCATCAATATTTTTTCGTGACAAAGGTAGGTATAATAAAATCCACAAGTTATTTTACGATATATATGCGGATAAATTTTATGTTAAAACTAAGTAGATACCTATGTACTTTTATTAAAACATAGAATCAATTTTAAAGGTTAAACAAAGTTATTTTGAGTAAATATTTAATCACGTTCCTTCAGGGCTTAGAAATTTCCCGATGCTTAGTAAATTCTTTACAAAACTTATTACTTCCAATGTTCAGGGTTTTATTCAATAAAGCAAGTTATTTTGGTGTCCCTTAATTTTATAACGTAAAATTGAGGTTCCTTCATTATGAAAATCTGTACCAATTTTCATTTTTTTTTTTTCATAAAATGGACCTTGAATAGTGGAAGTAAAAAAAGATAATAAGACGACTACGGATTAATCTTCCTAAGTAAGGAGCAAAAAGAAATTGCTCACTATTTTGGGTCGGATTAGAATTCTGTCAGTTCTCTGGCCGATTTATTATTAAGTGCGGCCAGTTCTAGCTGAGTTCAGTGTACTGAGTTGACGTCACAGAAAATCGCTGCCTACGATAATAAACTGCGTGTGCTACGCCGGCTACGTTTTTTTTTTACACAACTATTACACTACGCCATCTAGTCCCAAGCTAAGCAGAGCTTGTGTGATGAGTACTAGACCACTGATAAAAATACTTAAATACTTCTAAATACATAGATATTATAGATAAATTACACCCAGACACAGAACAAATGTTCGTGCTCATTACACAAACATTTGTCCTGGGTGGAAATCGAACCCACGACCTTCGGCATAGCAGACAGGGTCACTAGGCACTAGTCTAACAGGCCAGTCATAGAAACAATACCATTTCAACATCTTTGTGTCGACACCGTCACCAGCTCACGCTGAAAACCAGCGCTGAAGACTGTAGACTACCATGGCTTCATAATTATAATAACAAATAATAAATCATAGCCCATAGATATATAACTTATAGACTAACATAAACATAAGCATAATACGTAGCAGACTAACATATATAGAGTAAATACAAGTTATCGTTAGTAAATAGGACTATGTTAGTAAAACTTCACACTGCACTAAATTTAGTGCAACGTGAAGTTCACTTTGTGCTGTTTTGTGGCACTTGTCCGCGGAAGCGACGGATCACCACGCCTTGCGGCCAAAAGCCTTCCTTCAACATGAGGAGCAGAAAAGTGTTCGGGACTCGCACCACGAACGCCTTAAAATTGACGTTACAATGCGACTCCAGAAGCTGTACCCTCAGTACGCACTTTGTCTTTTGGCGTACGTACTCCACAATGTCTTCCACCCTTGTGGTGTGATGCAGGCGGGAAATGAACTCTGGAGTGTTGGGCTGGACGGCACGCAGACTCTCCCTAAGCTAATAGTAGGAAAGATATTTTCTCAATAAAATGTTTATAATTTGTAAGCTGGTACTATAATCTCTCGCTAGTAAAATGTTTTCTAATATAAGTGAATGAATAATAATAAAACCTTAAAAAATATATCCTGAGGGTACATTAATAGGAAAAATAAAACAACCTATCCCTAAGCTTTTACCGTAACCTACCAGTACTTGCTTACTGCACTAATAAAATACTAGCAGGTACCGCGGCTTAGCTCCCCCGCATTCGATGGCGTAATATCGCCATGGCTTATTCAGGCGGAACATAGAATAATCCCAGTTCTCTCTTGCGAGCCAGCTATATAAAAGGTTTCATCGCTACTCGTTGGGTTATGATGTGATTATACAAGTATTTATTGCGATGCGTGGAATACGTACGCGAGACGCGTTTTTTGATTTTGAAATTTTCTGCATGTTGGAGTAAATCCGCATTTTTTAAACAAAAAAAAATTACCGACTTCACTAAAAAAAAGAAGTCGAAGTCGGCAGAAGTCCGTTATTTTCTTTTTTTTTCACTTTTTAGTTGCGATAAACTTATAAACAGAGTGCTTATTTCTCATGACAGTTCCAATTAAACCAAACACTGCTAGGTTATATTATTTTATTATGAAGTTCCTGTTTCTACCTTCCACCTTCCGGCTCCATCATCAGATAAGTTCGATAGTACCTTATAGCCAAATTGCATCTCATGACAATTCTTCTTAATTCAAATATAAGCCCAAACACGGCTAGGATACATTAATTAATTAAAAATAAATAACCCTAACCTAACCTCCCACTGTAGCCATTGTATACTTTCATGTATTTAGATTGGAAAAAAAGTTTTCTGGGTGGTTTAAAAAAAAAATAACCCTAACCTAACCACCCACTGTAGCAATTGTATACTTTCATGTAAACTAAATAATAAAAGCTTGATAAATTAAACACTAAAATTATAATAAACTATTTATTAAGTAGTAACATAAATATTTTACTTTTTTCAAATAATATTAATTTAGCATTGGACAAGCTAAATTCACTTATATGATGTATAATATGTCATTTGGCTATATTACTCGTCATTTAGCTATATTATTCGTCATTTTTATTGTAAATAAAAGAAAATTTGCGTTTTGTTAAATATTCATTGTGGCTGTATGAACTAATACCTTTGTCATAATATTACAAACAAAGTAAAAAGTGAACGAAATCTGTCAAAATGGCGTCAATTAATACGAAAAATTATCGATTTTCATTATTTTTTTTCTCAAAAACTATATGTTTCCTAACATTGAGACTTTGCGTAATTACTTTTTAGACATAAATCTTTCCAATATAAAATTATGAGCGTAAAACTCATTGTCCGGTATAGTACAGTTTAGCCCTGGTCTTCTTCATCAGTTCCACTTAATCAAATGTTACTTTTTGACTGTAAATGCTTAAGTTATCGATGAAAATACCAAAATCACTATATGATTGCCTATACTATTTGAACTGGATTTTGAAAAAAATGGGACCAATCTGGAAGCATATCCATTAAGAGGAAAAAAAAACAACAAAAACATAGAACCGAATTGATAACCTCTTACTTTTTTTAAGTCGGTTAAAAAACAAGGCGAGACACGTGGATCACGAATAGCGATAAAATCTTTCATATAAGTAACTGGTTTGAAAAAAAAATCGTACAACTCTGGATAATAATTCTTGATTGAAATCGAACCACGCCAGGTAAATTTATTACACTTTTCTTGATTAATTTTTCGTCTATTGACGCGTAAGGCTGTCAAAAATTGAATTGACGTTTGACGTTGACTGACGCTGACAAACACGTTGTTGGGTGACAGTTTTTTTTTTTTTTTGAAAAGTCAAGAACCGTCGAGAAAAATCTATTTTACGACAAAAATTCAACAGGAAACGTTAACAACGTGATATTAGAGCTATCATTAACATCGAGCATGGTTTTAAAGCTTGTTACTTCATCTAACGCAATCCAAAACGATATTTGACGAAAAGGCAATGAGAAAAAAGACATATAATGCCTGAAAACTTTGTTAGCATACGGTCATTACGTGATTTACTCGAACATATCACAAAACCTGTTCCAGGAAAACGTATTTTTTTTAAAACCCTTAAACAATTTTTGATAAAAATTGTCGTCATTCAGAATCTTGATTAAATTTGCAAGGAGGATTCTTGCAAATTTGTTATACTTTTTTGATTTTTTAATTTTTGAGTAAACTATAAATTTTATGCAAAATAGCAGATTTACAGAGGTCTTTACTGGATTAGTTTTACACAAATTTATAAATTAATTTCAATAGAAGCCTTATCTACAAGATACTGTGTTTTTAAAATACCGTGTGTGTGTGTATGTGTGTATGTGTAATAACGTCATAATCCCGTAAGTGTAATTTATATCTCATCTTAAAAATGCATATTTTCGTCCTGCTGTCATCCTACCATGCTATGTAAAAATACCTTAAACACGTTAATAATAGGCCTCTATAAAATTGCCTATGGTTATAATATACTGTAATATGGTATGACAGTATAAGTACTGCGATATTACAGAAAATACAATACACAAAGAAACCAATAAATACCTAATTTCGAAAAGAGAATAACGTAACTTTAATATCATTTATTTGAACTTATAATTCGATGTTAATCCAAAAATATAACACTTTAAAGCAACCAGTTTCAAAAAACGGCAATTTCTTAGGTTTATTATTACTTATAATTATGTAGGCAAAAATTTGTATATCTGTGTGTGTTGCTCTCTAACGGCTGAACAAATTTCAACGAAACTTGGTACACAGATAGAACATGTTCTGGTATAGTACGTAGGGTATTTTATATCCTGGCAGTATGTTCCCTTGGTATAATTTTCTACTATCACATAGGTGAAGACCGGCAGCGATCTCTCGGGCCTTGGTACAGGCCATGGTCAGTAGCGAGGAGGAGTGGCAGGCGGTTGCCCCCTTCTGCGAAGCAGTAATGCTAGCAAAGGAGGCGGCCGATCGCGTGAGGCAACGGTCATCACGCCCCAACCACCACCGGGATTCCGATCCCGATTTCCGGCCACCGTAGGCGCGGGCTTGCGGACGGCGAGCAATGGGCGGCCTCGCCGTCCGATCGTCCGGTAACTGTCCGGACCAAGCCCAAGTTGTCGACGGCGCGAAGTGATGCACGCGCGCCTCAAGGAGATGTTAGCAACCGTAGGGGCCCATTGTAATTATATAGGCGAAAGTTTGTGAGTATGTAAGTGTGTGTGTGTATGTTTGTTAATCCTTCACGCTCAAACAACTGAATGACTCTGAATGAAATTTGTCATATAGGTGGTCATGCCCTGGACATAATACGGAATCTAGTATGTTGAAGAAAATCTGTTAGTTTGTAGAAAGTAATTTCATTATGAACGCAATCGGTCATAAAAATCTTTCACTGAAAACATTCTCGCCAAAATGTTTTAAAGACTAAGAATAAGTTTTACCAACTAATTTTGAAGATAACATCACCCGTGAAATCTCTGACTAAGCAAAATACGGATTATATCAATATAACAGTGGTTAAAAAGCCGTCAGAAACTACGGTCATATTAACCGCAAAAAATTATGACAAACAATTACGTTTTTGATAAAACCGATGTCTGCTAGGGCTGAGGGTATGATCCGAAAGAGTAGCCGTGGCTGTAAAACACAAAAGGCAACTCATCATCATCTTCCTGCCCTTGTCCCGTGTTATTTGGAGTCGGCGCAACATGTTTTCTTCTTCCATTCTGCCCTGTCACTCGTCATGCTATCATTAACTTCCCTTTCTTTCATATCACTCTTCACACAATACATCCATCTTTTCTTTGGCCTCCCTCTCCCTCTCCATCCATCCACATGTAAACTCATAACTCTTTTAGTAACATTCGCTTCGTCCCTCCTCTTCACATGACCATGCCAAGACAAACGATTCCCTTTCAATTTTTCAGTCACTGGCGCCACTTTCAAACTTCCCCTAATATACTCATTTCTCACTTTATCCATTCTCGTCACACCACACATCCATCTTAACATTCTCATCTCCACTACGTGCAATCTTTTTTCATCCGTCTTTTTCACAGCCCAACATTCTGATCCATACAGTATGACAGGTCTTATCACGGACTTGTAGATTTTACCCTTCAACTTGAGGGGCATCCGTGGGTCACAAGTTGTTCCCCTGACCTGTCGCCATTTCATCCATCCTGCGTTGATCCGATGTGTTACGTCCCGGTCTACCTCACCATCCCCTTGGACGAGTAACCCGAGGTACCGAAAGTCGGAGTAGATCGGTATGGGCGTTCCAGCGAGAGCTAAAGGCACTGGATTGGAGAGACCGCCGAAATGAAGAACACAAATAGGTTTACACAGTGAACGTCTGACATAGCCTCTAGCTTTCTCAACAAAGTGTATACAGTGAACGTCTGACATAGCCTCTCGCTTTCTCAACAAAGTGTTAGAAGACATTTAATGATTGGACATAATAAATGAAAAACTGTCTTAACCAAGACCACCACCAAAGGTTGTTATCAGAGCAGCTACAATCATAATACCTTAATTCTATTTAGGGTTCCGAACTTCAAACGGAAAAATACGGAACCCTTATAGGATCACTTTGTTGTCCGTCCGTCCGTCTGTTTGACTGTCTGTCTGTCTGTCTGTCAAAACCCTTTATCTTGGGAACGTGTAAAGGAATAGAGTTGAAATAAATAGTATAGGTATTTAAGTTAAACATAACAAAAATCTTAACTTGAAAGATCTTCACCATTGTTTATGATTTCTTACCTAAATATATTGTTCGCAGTTGACCTCTGTTACTGAAGTTATCTTAATTATACTAAATGGTTTTCTTATCTTCAAAGCGGTCGAGGCTTTGTCTCTTTCAGTGAAATATCATAGTTTTGAATAACAATACATAAATCTTGTAAAATTATTGTTTTAGATTGATGTAAGTATTATCTCGTTTGCTTAATGGTCTGTCATTTATTTGAAAATTTATCTTGCCTTTATTACTATGGTCTCCGTAATAAATAAAAAAATGCTCGTTCGAAGCAAACGAATGAAAGACAGCTGCTCTGAACTGGACCAATATTATGCACTTGTCGAGTTTAAACTAAAAAGTCTTGAGCGTCGACGCCGAGATACTAGCCTGACGGTTTTCTATCATTTACATTTAATTGAATTTGCACAATTTAATTCTGCCAAGCCCGTTCCATCATGGGACTACTAGACATACGGCGTTATACCAACAGTACATGGTGGACATCTCACCCATACATCCAAAGCGTTTTGGGAACACATTTATTGTTTCACATAGTAAATGTGTGTACCGGGATTTTTTTTCCGGAGTCTGTAATTAGGAAAATAGAAAAGGAAGAAAAATAGGAGGAGAAAATATAAGGAGTATGCATACAATTTACAATTTTTATTCACTAGTGCGTAAAAGTTCGCACTCTCGCCACTGCCAAAATTTATTACATATATCGTATCAGGATAATCCACGAGTCGCGCATCAACCCTCACGAGTCGCACGTTAACCCGTTTATTTATATCTTCGTAAGTGTATTGAAAACCGTCGTTTAACCTTTCGTATTACAGACACAATTAAAAAGCCATTGTGTCCCGCGTACATCAGCGTTCTGGCATACAACAGGTTAATACAAGTAAAAATTTGTTACTGTAGCATTCGGCTCCATAACTCTTGCCGACGGCTCGCGCGAATACAGCCTCAGTCCCAATGACAAACTTTCTAAACTTGTATCAAAATGTACCATTTATCGGTGTGTGTGAACATGGAAATGTTCAAACCAATTCATATTAGATTCTGCGTATAACGAATAAATCCAAATTATTCCAACCACATCACTAACAAAAAGATTATAAGATAAAACCTCAAACGCAATATTAAATGTTTTCTCTTTTGATTCACGACCACATTAGCTAATTGTACTGACCACATCGCTGATTGCTATTCACGCTTCAATTGATGCTGGGATTCGTTAATAATGATTAACGATGCAAAATAAAATGGTTTTTAATTAGTTTTCCATAATAGATTCAAAAACATAAAAAAACAGATTAATCAGAAAACTTTTTAAACTACTTTTTCAGACATTTCACTCATTACGTGACATAATTATTTGCAATGATACTAGCAAACGAAAGGTAGGTAGTTCTGTCATATAAATTGTCAAAAAAAAGGAGGTGGAATTAAGTAAAAGTAGCCTATGACGTATACTCAGACCTACCAAATAAAGGAAGAGAGGCAGGCGGTCGCCTCTTTCTGCGTAGCAGTAATGCTAGCAAAGGAGGTGACCGAACGCGCGAGGTAACGGCCCTCACGCGCTAGCCACCGGGATCCCGATCCCGATTACCGGCCACCGTAGGCGAGCGGGCGGCGAGCAATAGGTAGCTCGTCCGCAGGGTCAAAGCCTACGGGGACCATGGGTTCGCTTCTAAAAGGAAAGCCCGCCTTTGCGAAATTGCCTTGTATTCCATACAAGGCAAAGAAGAAACATAGGAGTAGGTTTTAGTCAGTAATAGTCTCAGACGCCCTCCCGCTCCGCCCAAGGGAGGGAGATGTCATAGGATGGTTTTCCACCTTAAAAAAAGACCTACCAAATATACACAAAAGTTTCGGAGAAATTCGATTAAAAACACTTTGACACGAGATTTATATAAATATTAAAAAATCAATGATCGGCACTGTCAGTCACAGCCAAATTAGTCAGTGTCTTCTAAATTGATGTCTTAGCATAATCAGCCTTTTAATGTTCCCACTGTTGGGTCTCAGGCCTCTTCTCTCTAGGAGAGGGAATGGGCCGTAATCCACCACGCGGGCCCAGTACGGATTGGTGAATGTCACATGTCTTTGTCATTGATGTCTTAGTGGAAGATATTTCAGTTTTGTGGAAATTTTTGAAAGAGTTACCGTGGTCTTAGTAAACAAAAGGTAACTAAAGGATACAGGTACATTTTAGTCAGTAAAAATTTCACACGCTCACTTGTTCCACTCTAGAGCGGGAAAACTCATTTGATGATTTTCCACCTCAAAAAAAGGTGCAAGATATTTCTGCGGACAGTATGAAAAAGATAGCGTGGTTCTCGCAGAGGGCACTTGTAGGAACACTATGGGTTTTAGTCAATAAAAATCTGATATTCCCTCTCAATCCAGAGTGAAAAAAATTATAAGATGTCTGTATTCGCGAGGCAGTATTGTGACTGTTTTAACTAACGCTAAGTGATTCCACCAATTTTTTAGATGGTGGTAAGTTACTTGTTTATTTGGGGACATTAGAAACAAAAAATAGAGGTATTTTCAACGTAACAAAATACTTATTTAGGGCTCCGTACTCAAAGGGTAAAAACGGGACCCTATTACTAATTATTATTATTTCTTTATTGTCAGTCAACTAAGGCCCATAGATAAAATACATTATATTACAATCTTAAACTATAATTATACACGTAACATCGGCGTCGTGTTCCACTGTGTGGTGTCGCGTAGCCGTCCTCGGAAACGTCGATACTCGACACCTTTCGGCCAAAAGTCCTCTCTCAAAAAGGTCTGTAGATGGTGGGTTGGAACTCGTATCACGAACGGCTTGAAGTTGTTATCATGGCGCGAATCCAGTCTTTCGACCCTCAGAGTCCAGTTGCTAGTTGTAGTCTCAAGACTCTATTGTCCGTCTGTCTGTCAGTAGGCTGTATCTCTTGAACCGTGATAGCTAGACAGTTGAGAGTTTTCACAGATGAGGTATTTATTGTTGCTGCTATAACAACAAAAACTAAAAACAGATTAAAATAAATATTAAGTGTGTCGAGCTCCTTAACAATAAACGTGATTTTTTGAAAAATTTACCTACAGAAACTGAACTAAAAAAAAGATTATGATGTAGTGTCTAATGTTGTGTAGTACGGAACCTTTCGTACATGAGTCCGACTCACATTCGGCCGTTTTTTTACTCTGAACAATCAAATTATAGAACAAATAAATCCTAACAACTAAGTCTTAATTGCAAAATCTCACACAAAACGTTATAAAAAAGCTATTCTTTCACCACGAAGCCTTGATGGCGACGACCACAATCGCTCCTCGCAGCGCCCACACACCGCTAATTACATTTAACGCCTCAGCCGTTCATTGACCACTAATTACTTATTTTTATTTTATATTCTGTCTCAACTTCCCACTCAACATTCGTGGAAAATTTAATAAATATTCTGTTTTTTTTTTATATACTATAATTAAATGGCGCCAAAAAAACCAATATGAACCAAATATTTGCATATATTGCAGACATTTGTATAACAAAGGATTTCTTTACAAAATAATATTATATCATCAATATTTTTTCGTGACAAAGGTAGGTTTAATAAAATCCACAAGTTATTTTACGATATATATGCGGATAAATTTTATGTTAAAACTAAGTAGATACCTATGTACTTTTATTAAAACATAGAATCAATTTTAAAGGTTAAACAAAGTTATTTTGAGTAAATATTTAATCACGTTCCTTCAGGGCTTAGAAATTTCCCGATGCTTAGTAAATTCTTTACAAAACTTATTACTTCCAATGTTCAGGGTTTTATTCAATAAAGCAAGTTATTTTGGTGTCCCTTAATTTTATAACGTAAAATTGAGGTTCCTTCATTATGAAAATCTGTACCAATTTTCATTTTTTTTTTTCATAAAACCGACCTTGAATAGTGGAAGTAAAAAAAGATAATAAGACGACTACGGATTAATCTTCCTAAGTAAGGAGCAAAAAGAAATTGCTCACTATCTTGGGTCGGATTACAATTCTGTCAGTTCTCTGGCCGATTTATTATTAAGTGCGGCCAGTTCTAGCTGAGTTCAGTGTACTGAGTTGACGTCACAGAAAATCGCTGCCTACGATAATAAACTGCGTGTGCTACGCCGGCTACGATAGTTTAATAATGCTACGGTGTAGAGGTGTAGTGCTACGCGTTTAGCTACGATCGATTCATTATTTCGATAATGCTCAATGTCTATGAAATAAACTGGAAAATTAATGAGACTGTCAAAGTGTTTTCTGTTTTATCTGTGTAATTGACTGACTAGTTTCGTAGCGCGGATTCCACAAGATGTAGCATAATTTTTTAACTTTTAGTTTCTATGTATCAATGAGGGGATTTTTTAGGAAATAATAGGACTTTACCTATGAAATTGCCGTTCTGCTGAACTGGCTATTTCAAGTCCATATTTTTTCTTTTTACGCTAAGAATTCTAAGTTCAAATTATTTTTATTTTTAAAATATGGAATTCTTTTTTTAACCTTAGTGGTATGTTTAATGGTTAGCGTTCTATGTTTCATCGCATTTTTACGTTTTTCGTCATCATGGATACGTTGAAAATTAGGAGCAGCTTTTGATGTTAGCATCAAAATAATATTGGTCCATTTGCATCGAATTGGCAAAGTAAAAAAGCTTGACAAATGGGTGCCCCACGAATTGAATGATCGCCAGCGCGAAGCACGCGTCGAGTCGAGCCTTGCACTGCTCAACAGTCACACAAACGAAGGCATATTGAATCACATTGTTACTTGCGACGGAAAAGGATTCTTTTCGACAATCGAAAGTGCTCAGCAAGTTGGTTAGACCCCAGTGCAGCACCTAAACAATGCCCCAAACGAAAACTGACCTCTAAAAAAGTAATGGTCCCTGTTTGGTGGTCTAGCGCCAGTGTCATTCATCACAGCTTCTTACCAAACGGGATGAGCATTACTGCAGATATGTACTGTGAAGAACTGAACACAATGATGGAGAAGCTCACACATATCCAACCAGCTTTGGTCAATCGTTCGGCTCCGCTGATCCTGCATGACAACGCGCGACCTCATACTCCACAGCAGACGTTCTCCAAGTTACAAGAGCTGGGGTTGGAAGTTTTCCGTCATCCACCGTACTCACCAGATCTTATCCCTACAGACTTCTACATTTTACAGAATTTGAATAACTTCTTGGCGGGAAAAAAAATCCAATAACCGAGAAGCAGTTCAAAATGCCTTTGAAAAATTTTGTTGCTTCCCGTCCAGCAGACTTTTTCAATAAGGGCATCAATAAGCTAAAACTACGTTGGCAAAAATGCGTTGATAGCATTGTGGAATTACTTTGATTAATAAAAAAAAATATATAGAGAAAAAAGGACGTTAACTTATTTCATGAAAAACGGCAATTTCATAGTTAAAAACTTAGGTTTTTACCTATGTATTAGTAATTTGTTAGTATTAGTACGTTAAGACTACATATAACAAAAAATCATTATTTTTTTTTAAATTGCCCTCACCAAGGCGACCAAAAATGTGGCACGCCCGTACCATCCTTTTCTTGAAACAGTTCAGACCATTTTCAATCCCCTATAACTTCGTTGTGTATAAAACTAAAATCCTGAATTTTCTGTTACCAAGCAAGCATTGTATAAACACGGTATATTTAAAATTTGATTCAATTTAAACCAGTAGTTTATGAATTATATCTGGTAAAATTTTCTTAATTTTGTCACTCACTGACTGACCGATCATCAAAACTCTAGGGCAATTCGGGTACAGTTTTCTAGATACATCAACTGCAGAAGTAACTATTTACTACATTTGCAGTGAATGAATCAGTGTACCTGTATATTTATAATATAAAGAAATCTACAAAAATAAATGAGATGCCATCAAAAACCTAACTTGTAAAAAAAAACCAAGGCTCACAATTCAGTTCTTTTACCGTAAAAAGTTGTGAGATCCATGTAATACCAAGTTGGTTAATTTATTCAGTCAGTACTTAAGGGTACTCGGTGACCTACATTAACTTGGCAATCGCATGTATTATCACAAGTAATACGTTTAGTCCGATTGCCAAGTCAATCTAGGTCATCAAGGTCCCTTAAGTACTGACTGAATAAATTAACCGACTTCGTATTACATGGATCTCACAATTTTCTACGGTAGAAGAACTGAGTGGGGAGTTTACATAATAAGTCAGAAACATCATTATCGTATTTTTTTACGATAAAAAACATTCTAGGTACTAATCCTTGCTTTATATCTTTATGGAGCATCAATGAACGTACTTTTTAAATCCCCTCATTCGATATGAGTGATATTTTTCAGTATTGTCATCAGTGACGAACTTAATAGCATTTCCTTGTCGACGTGGATAATTGCCCGACAAAAATGTTATGAAATATTATTTATACTGTAAAAATATATTATTGATAGTCTTACGTTTGACCACTATCTCACCTGATGGTAAGCGATGATGTGGCCGACGATGGAGCATGCTTGCCTAGAATTATCCTATTCACTCTTGACTTGACCCCTAGGTTATAGTTATCAGAAAACACAGACTCCGGCAGGGAATTCCACTCCACTAAAATATGATCGACAATATTTGTTAGAATCACACTTAATAACATTGAAAGGTCTAGTAGTGTTTCTATTTTAAATCTATCACCGTTATTAATTATTATTTCATTTGAAAGATATTTAGTTCTAGACATAAATCAACTCTCACATCGACGAGTCCTGTGATTCTCTGTTTTCAGCCTACATACCTCTTATAAAATAAGTCCCGAACAATTTTCATTCATATTGGCAAATATCGTCATAGTTACGTCACAGCCGTATCGTTTAACACGTTGGACGAAACGTGATTTGTTTCACCTGATACTAATACTACCTGATACTAAAACCAGGTACATTTTCACGTGGAAAAGCTTAGGCACTAAACCAATATTCATTAAGTCTACAAAAAGTACTTGAATGATGTCCAGAAAATATAATAAAAACATTGAAATTATATTCAACTTTTCTCAGCTTTGTTAGTTTAGGATTGAATTTATATCCACACTAGCTGCACCCCGTGGTTTCACCCGCGTCTTTGGTTACTCCTCCCGTGGATCATAATGTGATGATTATGTTCCAGATGTATTGTTCGCTGTTTTACATATTGGCGCGTCGGGTTGAAAAACGTCACCGTTATGTAATGCGGCTAACTCATGTTTAGCCTGCAATCAGGCTGAAATAAAGTACGCCACATTGAATGCGGACTTTGCATTCATCAAAGCGTTTTAGTAAATAGCACCCCACATACAATGTAGATCTGTGGGGAAGCTGCGGTAAAACTCCGATCGAACAACAGATCAAACGTTGCAAATGGAACTGGATCGGACACACGCTCCGAAGGGATCCCGGACATATGTCAAGGCAAGCCTTAGACTGGAATCCTCAAGGAAAGAGTAAACGTGGTCGCCCTAAGCAGACCTGGCAGCGAACGGTCATCGTAGAGGCCAATAAAATAAGAAAGACCTGGAGCGAAATGAAACGCGAAGATGACGGCGCACTGTGGACGCCCTCTGCCCTATCTAGGGGACAAAGAAACATAAATCAAGTAATTAAGCCCACATACAATACAATAATCGCCCTAAATAACACTGAATAACAACAAAAATGACGTCACAATCGACAACGGTGTCACAACATAGTGTGTTCAACACCATTATTCCCTTCGTGTTAGATTACTTTAAACTTCGCAGACCAAAATTGGAGGTCCTCTCCAGGGGCCTCTGTTGACCACACACAAGTTTTTTTTTTTTGGATTGGTTCTTCATTAATAGTGCAGACTGTTAAAAAAATCCTTACAGATGAGGATTAGAGAGTCAATAGAACTCTGTCAACTAATACAGATGCCTAATTACAATTTCTGAACTTACCTTCACTTGAATTCAATGTCTTCTTCATTAATTTCCCACATAATAGGTAACTTTCCGAATCAGGACAAGTAACTTCTATACAGAAACCACATTCACACATTAGCATACCCGTACCATCCTCGCATGTCTAACAGCAGTTGGTATTCAATATGTCGTGACCAGTAGATTCGTGTTTACAGACCTGCTTACAAGAAACTGTTAAACTTTGATTGTGAAGCTCAAGACAATTTATGAAGTTGAAATATGAAATAAAAATGTCGAAGACAGCTATTCGATTTATGTAAGCATTTGAATTTGTATTAAAGAAGACGATGTTATTTCTGGTATAAACATTTAAATTGCAAATGCATATGCTTGTAATTTGACAAAAAGTAGGTTAATTTTATATCTAGACTAGCGGTCCCATTAGACGTTGTCCTGTCTCAAAACTTTTCATCTAAAAAAAAACAAACAATTGAACACGATTATAGCGCCACCTATCGGGTACAATTGTATTTTCAAACCATTCAAGTACCCACTCAAATATGAAAAGTTAATTGAAATCGGCCAAGCCGTTTAGGTGGCACATAGAGATAATTAAATATACAGGGTGTTTGGTGCATCGTGTGCCAAATCAAAATGGTCGACGGGAGGGGTCATCTGTTATAATTTCAGACCCCTAAAAACTTCTCATGCCCTGTGGATGTTTTTTGATCGACTTTTTATTGTTTTATGAAAATAAGACCCAAATTTTTCATTCAAATACAAATTTAAAAAAATATATAAGTCGTAGACTCTGAATTTTAATTTTATTTAGATGTGTATTGTATTAGAATACTTTTAAATCTAAATTTGGCACACGGTGCACCAAACAGCCTGTACAAAGATATTTTTTCTTTTGTTTAAATGTAAAATGTAATCCATAATGGAACTATAAATTTTAAATCTTGCATCGCGATATTAGAGTTCCTAGCAGTTGAACCGAAGGACCTAAAGGACCGTAAAGGTCACAAAAAATCGTTGGGTACAAGAAGCTCGGCATCATTTAATTGTCACCTAGAGTTTTGGCTGAAATTATAATGATGTTAATTAGCAAGAGGAAGTAAGCGAAATATTAAATCCACTTGCATGCTTTTTCACAAGTTGTTAAGTTTTATATTTAGTCACACACGAGAAATATATAGCTTATCATCAGTTGAGATAGTGGTCAAACGCGACTCTATCAATAACAAAAAAAAAGTTGAGTTTACATAGATAGGTAGGTTACCTGAACACTTGAGTAAGATGAAATAATTACTTAAACCAAAGTTTCAACAGAAAATAAATTTAAGAAAATTCAAGTCTTCAAAAAACAATTATAAATATTAATAGGATCATTAAAGTTGTTAACTTTTTAATAATTAATAATTAAGTTTCGTATCAAAAACGTTTTATAAAAGCGTTGTTAATTGAACTTCTAAGTACTGAGTAATTAAATAAAACAGTAGACGTTTTGTTCTTATTTATAATTCAACACAATTCGTAATGCATTCTAATCTGTTACAAATTTTTTGGGACATTCGTACCATTGATATTATATTTCCTACCTATCATTACTACACAGGTACTTATTTTGACTGCTATAGATAGATAGGCATATACATAATCTCTCTCTATATTGTATACCATTAAAATTACAGAAGGAACTTAAAATTAATAGGGTGTAATAATGGGCGGCCTTTATCACTAAAAGCGATTTTTTACAGACAACCTTTGGATGAATAAGACAGAACGTAAAAAAATGAAAAAAAAAATCAATACCAATCAAAATAAAAAATGTTTTTTTTTTATTTCATTTGCCTTATATTATTAGGGTATAATACTCGTATTATAAATGCAAAGATAACTTTGTCTGACTCTCCACGTCTTAACGGATTTGGCATAATCTTGGTACATAGGGTCATTTTCTAGAATAGTGTGTACTCTTGAAATTTTTTTCGACTTTAACACGGGTCATTCTACAGGCAGACAAAAGTTTTACAAAATTTACTTGAATATGTCTTACATAATGAAAAATAAAAATAAAATTAATGTTTTTTTTTTTATTTCATTTGGCTTTTATTATTAGGGTATAATACTCGTATTATAAATACAAAGATAACATTTTCTGACTCTCCACGTCTTAACGGATTTGGCATAAACTTGGTACATAGGGTCATTTTCTAGAATAGTGTGTACTCTTGAAATTTTTTTCGACTTTAACACGGGTCATTCTACAGGCAGACAAAAGTTTTACAAAATTTACTTGAATATGTCTTACATAATGAAAAATAAAAATAAAATTAATGTTTTTTTTTTATTTCATTTGGCTTTTATTATTAGGGTATAATACTCGTATTATAAATGCAAAGATAACTTTGTCTGACTCTCCACGTCTTAACGGATTTGGCATAAACTTGGTACATAGGGTCATTTTCTAGAATAGTGTGTACTCTTGAAATTTTTTTCGACTTTAACACGGGTCATTCTACAGGCAGACAAAAGTTTTACAAAATTTACTTGAATATGTCTTACATAATGAAAAATAAAAATAAAATTAATGTTTTTTTTTTTATTTCATTTGGCTTTTATTATTAGGGTATAATACTCGTATTATAAATACAAAGATAACATTTTCTGACTCTCCACGTCTTAACGGATTTGGCATAAACTTGGTACATAGGGTCATTTTCTAGAATAGTGTGTACTCTTGAAATTTTTTTCGACTTTAACATGGGTCATTCTACAGGCAGACAAAAGTTTTACAAAATTTACTTGAATATGTCTTACATAATGAAAAATAAAAATAAAATTAATGTTTTTTTTTTATTTCATTTGGCTTTTATTATTAGGGTATAATACTCGTATTATAAATGCAAAGATAACTTTGTCTGACTCTCCACGTCTTAACGGATTTGGCATAAACTTGGTACATAGGGTCATTTTCTAGAATAGTGTGTACTCTTGAATTTTTTTTCGACTTTAACACGGGTCATTCTACAGGCAGACAAAAGTTTTACAAAATTTACTTGAATATGTCTTACATAATGAAAAATAAAAATAAAATTAATGTTTTTTTTTTAATTTAATTTTAAGATGTTTTAACTTTTTTAATTTTAAAAATAATTGAAGTTTGTTGCGTCGACTTCATGTGATTTGTCTAATTAACTAATTGATGGAGACAACCCCAGTAAAACGAATATTATAAATTATTTTAATTGAAATAAAAATGCACTATTCATTCAGATTGCAAGTTTCTTTAGTTTTACGAGTATAATGAAAATTTTTTTTTAATCTAATTTGTGTTGACAAAAAATCATTTTATTGTGTAGGTAGTAGGTAGGTAGGTAGTGTGTACATTATATTGTGTAGTGTACGACTACTTATCATTACAGAATAATAAAAATACTTCAATTGAAACAGCATGGCATCTATATCTAGAAACGGTAAAAGAAAACATCGTGAGGAAACTAGCTTGTCATAAAATAAAAAATTCGAAGGTAAGTGACATCCACCAACCTGCACTGGGCCCGCGTGGTGGATTACGGCCCATTCCCTCTCCTAGAGAGGAGGCTTGTGTTCCAGCAGTGGGAACATTATAAAGGCTGATTATGCTTAAAATCTACTATGCTCGTTTTATAACTACTACTAGCTACTGTTATGTTATGTTAATAATAATAATAATATTCCACTACTATCACACAACGTCGTCGTCTAGTCCCAAGCTAAGCAGAGCTTGTGTTATGAATACTTGACAACTGATAAACATATTTATATATTTCTAAATACATAAATTTTCTAGATAAATTACACCCAGACACAGAACAAATGATCGTGCTCATCACACAAACATTTGTCCTGGGTAGGAATTGAACTCACGACCTCCGACAAACCAGTCAGGGCCACTAACCACTAGACCAACAGGCTAGTCAATAGTATATAATAATGGGTGGGCAGCTCTGGCATGTAAAAACAAGTTAAATCTTACATTGGGTACCAGAGTTCATCGGAAAGACTTTGTTTATCGTAGAGAATAGTAGTAAATAGCGTATTGTTATTATATTACAAACTGAGGTAATAAGGTTTTTTTTATATAACGTTGGGAAATATCGCATTTTTTCTTTGTGAACCGTTATTTTTGCGGCCCATTGAATCACACTAATATTATAAAAGCGAAAGTTTGTAAGTGCGTGTCTTACTTCTTCACGCTCGAACGGCTGAACGTTTTTAAATGAAATTTGTCACACAAATAGACCATTTTTTAATTTTTTATTTAATATAAACTAGTGCTTGACTGCGATCCCAACTGATGGTAAGCAGTGATGCAATCATTGATGGTGAGGCGCACTAGTTTATTAAGAGCCTATTCACCGCCTTTTTGCCTTTTTGTTTATTCTAGCCATGAAGACATCCAAATTATAATCGGAAGGGAAGACCGCAGCAGGCAAACCATTTCCTGGAATAGCTGATAGAATTGTTAACCCAGTTGTATGTTCCACTGGGATAATTTTTAACTGTCATACGAACGAAGCCACAAACAACAGCCAGTTATTCATAAAACTAAATATATTATGCAATATCTCGCCAAAGCACATTTTCCTCTTATATGGAATTAGAGGTTAGAGAAACCAATTTCCCCATAAGACGATGGGTCAGGATATCAATTTTTACCGGTCAACATCAAAGAGGGAACCGAGCCATAACACAGGAAATTGATTGTTAATACTGAACAGCACATGATATCGAAGTTAAATTCCAATTTAACTACACCCTTATAGTCATGGAGCTCAGTTACGAGAAAATAAAAAGATCTATTAAAACAGTCATTAACAATATTAGTTTTAGTATATACGAAACCCGAACCACGTGTCTAGTATTTTTAGGTTTTTTTTTTCACTTATTTATTATTAATACTCGTACAAAATAATACAGGATAGTCTAAGTTAAATAGCAACAAATGTAAAGAATTTAAGTATGAAATTTCATAACTGTATCATGAAAAATCACTAAGTTATAAGCTCGTTATGTTATCTGGTTGTCCGCACAAATACATGGCCACCGGGCCATCAGGGCGACTAAGGGGTTGTTTTGCCCTCGCACCCAGCTATACGCTGGCGCATAATAACCTCTATGACCTGCCGTGACCTGTGTTGTACTTAGTGACGGCGGTGGCCAACTTGTGTCGTTTTTTTGTTGTTCTGCTTAGCTTGGGACTAGACGGCGTTGTGTGTTATTTGTGAAATAGTATTATTATAATATAATTATTAATTTGTTCTTAATGCTCTTTTGAATACAGCATGTTTACAACTAATATTTTATTAATTTGAATATTACTGATTTGTGCATTCGGAAATTTAGCCTTATCTAATTTTCGTAATTAGATACCTATAAAATGCTTACATTGAAACCTTTTTATTTGAGGTGATAAATCATCAAAATACTTCTCCCCTTCTCCCACACTTAGTAGAGTGACAGGATGAACCACTTTTACTGACAAAAACCCACCTGTCTTTCTTTGGGTGGCTCGCCGTCCGACCGTCCGGTAACTGTCTGGACCGAGCCCAAGTCGTCGACGGCGCGTATTGTTCCACGCGCGCTTCAGGGTGATGTCAGCAAATCGTAGGGGCCCAGCAGGGTCGAAGCCTACTGGGGCCATGGGTAGTATGAAAAAGAAACCCGGGGTCCTGGGACCAAGGCAACGAAGGAACAAGAGTGGGTTTTTAGTCAGTAAAAGTCTGACACTATCTCCCGCCCCGCCCAAGAGCGCGATTTGTCATTAGATGATTTTCCCACATTAAAAAAAAAACCTGTCTTCCTTCAGTTGCCCTTCCATGCGTTCCATGGCTACGATAACTGTTTTGAACATGTCCGCAGCCCTTTATATTGAAGGCTGGCTTGCAAAATCAGACTTTGGCTCTTAAAATGCAATTAATATGCAATTGTGTTCTATGAGGTAGTGGTCAAACGCGTGCCTATCAATAATAATAACAAAAAACCCGGGCAAGTGCGAGTCGGACTCGCGCACTGAGGGTTCTGTACAAAATTACCAATGAAAACAGTACAATTCTCGAATTGAGTTACGAAGACTTTACCAAATCGCCATTTTTTTTTATTGTTACGTAACTACAAATTTACAATTTTCAGATTTTTTCCTATATTTGTGCTATGAGACCTTGCTTCATGCCGAGTTTCAGGATTCTAGGTCAACGGACAGTACCGTATGAAATTTGATTCCCTTGAGAGTGTCGAAATACACGTTTTTTGCGAAATAAATGGCCGTATCTTTTTTTTCGTTAACTTTGAAGTTTGATTTTTTTACAGCTTCAAGGGACCACAGATTTGAGAATATGGTTTTAATTTCAACTCAACACCTCCACGCGTTCTCTAAATAAAGGGTCTTGACGGACAGACAGACATACAGACGGACAATAAAGTGACCCTATAAGGGTTACGTTTTTTCTTTTGAGGTACGGAACCCTAAAAAAATAAGTTCAAACGTTCTTCTCTCTACATTAAATCCTTCACCTTCATCTATCCTCAAACGAAAACAAATTCACAAAATTTGTATTCCCAAAAACAAATGAGGTTCTATCTCGAACACTATCTCTCAGACCATTATCGTAAATGGGCTATAAATAAATCGCGTCAGGTCAACCTGAAACCAATAATGATCCTATGTACTTTAAATGGTTTTGTGTCCGTTAATTGGCGATCGCTATAGCGAGAGTTTTGTATCAAAAAGTAGTGCGGTTTCGTGCAAAATGAGCTTAAAAAGGGGAAAATTGATAGGAAACGTAAGTAGTGAAAAAAAATTGATAGGAAGATTTTTTCTTGGAATAATTGATGTACTGGTTGCGTTGATATACGAAATGTCATCAGAAGACTTAAAGTCACCCAAAAGGCAATGGAAAGGGCTATGCTCGGAGTTTCCTTGCGTGATCGAATCAGGAATGAGGATATCCGCAGGAGAACCAAGGTCACCGACATAGCACGAAGAGTCACCAAACTTAAGTGGCAATGGGCAGGGCACATTACTCGCAGAATGGATGGCCGTTGGGGCCGAAAGGTTCTGGAATGGCGACCACGTACCGGAAGACGTAGCGTTGGAAGGCCTCCTACAAGGTGGACCAATGACTTGGTAACGGTTGCGAGAGTCCGATGGATGCAAGATGCACAGGACCGTTCATTGTGGCGACACTTGAGGAAAGCCTATGTCCAGCAGTAGACGTCTTTCGGCTGAAATGATGATGATGATGATGATGACGAAATGTACGATACAATAATGTTATACTTTTCAGAATAATGTGACCTAGACCTTGAGAAAATTGCATTTTTATGCTTCAAAACTAATATGAACATAATACACAGACCGTTTGTAAATAGTTTTTAAAAAACAGTCTAAAACAGATTATTTTGTCTTTTTGTCAATATATAGTGGTATTTTAGTAATTACCAGTGCCAAATAAAACTGTTGGGGAATTTATCTACATTACTGGTTAAAGAAAGTATAGAGTAAAGTATTCTCCGCTCAAACTTTCACAAATTCCTAGGGTGGGAAAATCATCTAAAGAGATCCCCCGCTCTTGAACGGAGTGGGAGGGCGTGTTAAACTTTTACTGACTAAAAACCCACCCCTTTTCCTTCTTTGCCATTATTCCAGGGCCCCACGGATCTCTTTCGTATCACCCATGGCCCCAGTAGGCTTCGAACCTGCTGGGCCCCTGCAGTTGCTGACATCTCCTTGAGGCGCACGTGAAACACTACGCGCCGTCGACGACTTGGGCTCGGTCTGGACGGTTGGTCACCGTCCGCAAGCCCACGCCTATGGTGGCCCTTAAAGAAGCTGCGGAACGTTTAAAAGAGTTTCCGAGGCCCTAGAACGCAAAGAGAAAATTAACAAACAGGTAGGTTTTAGTCATTAAAAATCTGCCATCACTGTCCACTTAGAACAAAGGAAATAATTTGATGATTTCCCATCTCAAAACAAAAGGGCACGCCATAATTATGGCGGTAAGTCCCTTCTTTGAGGAGCTGGAAAGGCAACACGGCGGCCTTACCTTTTGCATGACGCAGGTCCTCACCGGACATGGTAAGTTCGGGAGGTTCCTGCACCGGATTCGTGCGGAAGAAACGCCCGGGTGTCACCATTGTGTGGACCGCCTGGAAGACACGGTGGAGCATACCACCTGGGCCGTGTTCTCGTGGGGACTATCGGTGGCAGCGATCTCTGGCGCCGGGCCTTGGTACAGGCCATTGTCCAGAGCGAGGAAGAGTGGCAGGCGGTCGCCTCCTTCTGTGTAGTAGTAATGCTAGCAGAGGAGTCGTCCGCACTCGCGAGGCAATGGCTCTCGCGCCCCAGCTGCCGGGATTCCGATCCCGATATCCGGCCACCGTAGGCGCGGGCTTGCGGACGGTGAGCAATGGGTAGCTCGCCATCCGACCATCCAGTAACCGTCCAGACCGAGCCCAAGTCGTCGACGGCGCGTAGTGTTCCACGCGCGCGTCAGCAATCGTAGACGCCCAGCAGGGTCGAAGCCTACTGGGGCCATGGGTGATGCGAAAGAGATACCAGGGGCCATAGAGCAATGACAAAAAAGAAACAGGAGTAGGTTTTTAGTCAGTAAAAGTCTGACACGCCCTCTCGCTCCGTCCAAGAGCGGTGCATGTCATTAGATGATTTTCCTACCCAAAAAAAAAACCTCAAAACAAAAACCCCTTAAAAAATGTCACCTTACACGTCAAACATCCCAATTTAAATTTAAACCTTGACAACCTTCATTTACTTTCTTAATTCTCAACAATTACAAGTACATCTACATCTGTTGACGTAATTATTTATGCTAACAGGCAGAGAGCTCTCAATGAAAATGGATGGCCCTTTATGTGACCTCGGTCCTACCTGTCTACTCAAAGTAAGGACATCAGAATTCCTCGGAATTAATAAGCCCTTTAGTTAGGGTGAGGATTCCGGAATATTTACCAAAGGAATACTTCGTGAGGTGACTCAATCTGAGGTAAGCGCAGGTATGTAACTTAGGGGAGGATAGACAGCTTTGTTCAGTCTGACCTGCGCCGCTTTGAAAAGTTTGAATTCTTTAGAAAGAGGTTTGAGTTTAACGTGTCGTTTTAAAATAGGTATCACATTTTCGTAGTACTTGCTACAAAAGTGGACACATATAGGTATTTTGTATCAGTCAACATTAGTGTGATGCAGAAACAATACATAGTATGTGTACCTTATGGAATAACATAAACAAATAAAACAAAAGGATTATTTAACAGTAATAAATCTGAATGGAGATCATGTACACAAGAGGCACTATTAAAGTTAACAAGAGCGATCTTATTCATGAAGCAGTTAAAATACGATACAGCAAATGAGTTACCACAGAAGCCACAAGTGAAGAAAGATTCATTGCCAAATAAGTTTGTTGTCTTCAACGTAGTCTTTAATTATTAAAGGATTAAAGACTACGTACGAAGCTTTTTTGATAAGTACACGTTTGATGTGGTTTTGAACTTTCCCTCGCTAAGTGCTGTAAATGAATTAAGAAACTTGTTATAAAGGCCTATGCTGTTTATGAGGAATGAGTTACATTGCGTATAACCATCTTATGAGCTTAAGGTTACTGCTATAGCTAGGTAACTTGGATATCTGTAATATGCTTGAAGATGCAACAGGTAGCATACTCGATGTCTAACTAATGCACGATTAACATGAATTGTGCTGTTATGATCAATAGTCCGCCTGATGTGGCCGTAATTGTTATTACAATTTTCGCAAGCTACATTACATATTGTCGCACCAAAGGAATTTGCATTTATAACTAGTTTCTGCTAGCAGCTATACTCGTTTTAAATTTTAAAATTACTCCAAGGAAACAAATTCTTAGTACAAAAAGGATCTTTTGTACTATTTCAGGACATATACATCTAAATCCGTTCTCCTGCAGATTTCCTCATTCCAAATTCGAACACGCAAGGAAACTCCGAGCATAGCACTTTCCATTGCCCTTTGGGTGACTTTAAGTCTTCTGATGAGGCCCATTGTAAGTGACCACGTTTCAGAGCCATATGTCATCACTGGCAACATGCACTGTTACCACTAGCATCGAATCATAATAAATTTTCGTTCTTACTATGACAAATGACATGCAACATAATAAAAACCAAAATGAGGATGATGAGACTGATGATGATTATTTTTTTGTTTGGTTGGAAGTCATCCAATGATTTCTCAAGCAACGCAACGGTGGAGGAGGGCGTGTCAGATTTTTACTGACTACAACCCATTCCTATGTTCCTTCTTTGCCTTGCGTTCAGGACCCCTGGGTTCCCATTTGGACAACCCATGGCCCCAATAGGCTTCGGTCTTGCGGTTTTGCTGATATCTTTTTGAACTGCGCGTGGATTAATACATGCCCTCGATCGTCACTCGGGTTTGGTCGGGACGGTTACCTGACGGCCAGAAATATGACAATGATGAAGCACGTAAGAATAAGCTGGATGCGAAGAGAACGGGGCTGGTCATGACAAGAGTTCTATATCCAGAGGTATTCTGCAAACGAACAAAGTGGTTGACATCCCTAGATGTTAAAAGAGTGATTAAAACAAATAGTAAAAAAAAATATCAATGATTTCGAACAGCTAGAATTTAATTACTGTTCCTTTACAAGCAGCAGAATCATTCGTTATCCCGGATAAAATAAAACACTCTTGCTTCTCCGCTTAGTACCATTTGTTTAGCCGACGTTGAAAGGTCGAATGCATTTAATTGAAAACCTTTTAGTTCTCTCTTCGGTCTCAAAGTGGTTACAGTTAAAACCTTACTGAAATCTAGCAACAGAAATAGCTTTTGATATTCTTAAATAAAACTATACAATTTTTACTAACCATATTGGTAAAAGGGGTGATCACATCCAGGAATAGGAAATAAAATACTTTTTGTTTCAATCACAAATTTGTCGTTTTAAAATAACAAATTCAACTCCTATGTATCAAAAAGTAAATTTATACTTTTCGAGAATAACGATAAAAACTACCACATCCTGAAAAAATAAATAAGAAAATATTTTTATTCTTTTGGTTCTAATGATAAAATAAACAATTACTTACAACTGTCATCATCATCATCATTTTAGCCGAAAGACGTCCATTGCTGGACAGAGGCCTCCCCCGAGTGTCGCCATAATGAACGGTCCTGTGCGTCTCACATCCATCGGACTCCCGCAACTTAAGTGGCAATGGGCAGGGCACATTGCTCGAAAAACGGATGGCCGTTGGGGCCAAAAGGTTCTGGAATGGCGACCACGTACCGGAAGACGTATCGTTGGAAGGCCTCCTACAAGGTGGACCAATGACTTGGTAATTTTAATTGTATTGGTGTTAAATTAATAATAAATCTAAATATATTGGTTTATTATTAATATTACACTAATAGCGCACCTACAGAATTTTATATATTTTAGCGAACATAATTATATTGTAAACTAACACTTGGGATTTTCATAAATCGAGGCGATTTCGATTTCAACGAAATATATATAATATATAAAATATATTCACATGGAAATTTTGGTCGAATAGAAAGATTCATAAAACTTTTGCGCGCCTCAGGGAGATGTCAGCAAATCGTAGGGGCCCAGCAGGGTCGAAGCCTACTGGGGCCATGGGTAGTGTGAAAACGAAACCCGGGGTCCTGGGACGAAGGCAACGAAGGAACAGGAGTGGGTTTTTAGTCAGTAAAAGTCTGACACTATCTCCCGCCCCACCCAAGGGCGGGAGATGTCATAAGATGATTTTCCCACCGAAAAAAAAAAAAAAAAAAAACATATATATGCCTGCATCACTTACTTTTCACAAAAATGTTACTTAGAGATTTCAAATTTGCAACGAAAATATGGTCAAAATTTCGGCTTTCACACGGCCAAAGCCGCTGGCAAAAGCTAGTTTTAAAATTTTCTTCTATTAGCTTGTATCCAGTATAAAAGAAATTTCAAAGTTGGTGTTAGGTAATTAACGAAAAGAACAAAATGGGCGAGCTTCAGTGCAAGTAAGTTTTAATTTTACATTAAGGAATCTGGTCTTGGAAGAAAATTTCCTTCCACCAATTACTCGGTTAGTAGAAAAAAACTTTTTTAATAGAAAAGAACAAATTTTATCCAAGTCAGCAAAATTACTCAGATGGAGAAAGTTACGGATGCTTCTTATGATATTCGACACGATCGATTTATTTAAAATTGGCACAAACTTCCTGAAAGGTTTGAAAAATTTGAGTTAAAAAACTTTTTCAATTTAAAAAGGGTAGAAATATTAATTGGAGGCGGCAAACAGAGGGTAAATACTAATTAAACCCTTTACAAAAAAATAATGATTTCGTTCCTTTAAGACAGATATTCCCGAAACTTCAGATCTTTCGTGGAGTTTCTGTTATAACTATAAATATTTTTTCTTTTTATATATTTATTTTTATTTTTTTATATATGTATATATATATATTACTTTATTTAAGTCTATTTACAAAGCTCCTTAGTAGTCCTGAGTTGAGCTTTACGAATACTGACAAATGCTTGCAAGAGTGCATTTTGTATGGGCCCTAGATTATTATATAATAAGATACCCAAACCTAAAAAAGAAGCAAATAATTTATTCTTCTAAATAATAATAAATTTAGAATGCATCTCATAAATAAAGCCCATAAATAAATCTAAATGAAAAATATAATTAAATAATTTAACTATGGTATAATAAAATTTATGCGTGTGTGTGTTTAAATTATTTTTAATATCAATTGTATTTTTTTTACCGGGTGGGAAAATCATCTTATGACAAATCTCGCTCTTGGGCGGAGCGGGAGATAGTGTCAGACTTTTACTGATTAAAAACTCACTCCTGTTCCTTCGTTGCCTTCGTCCCAGGGCCCCGGGTTTCGTTTTCACACTACCCATGGCCCCAGTAGGCTTCGACCCTGCTGGGCCCCTACGATTTGCTGACATCTCCCTGAGGCGCGCGTGGAACAATACGCGCCGTCGACGATTTGGGCTCATTCCGGAAGGTTGCCGGACGGTCGGACGGCGGGCTTCCCATTGCTCACTGTCCGTAAGCCCGCGCCTACGAAACTGTGACGTCTACGGTGGGAAAATCATCTTATGACAAATCTCGCTCTTGGGCGGACCGGGAGATAGTGTCAGACTTTTACTGACTAAAAACCCACTCCTGTTCCTTCTTTGCCTTCGTCTCAGGGGAAATCCGTGTATATTATTTATTAATAAAATTTTATATTTTAATATTTGTTCACCTTTAATGGTAGGGTATGGTCAAATAACAAATGTTTTTTTGTCTTTTAAAACCTATTTCCATGTCATTTATTATTTAAAGTACACAGTAATACATTTACAAATTACGAATACTTAGTAGTGCCAAGTTCTAAACAGATTAGCTTAACTATAATATTATTATTTTTCTAGCTCTTGTTAAAATGAATACAAATTGGTTTGGAGTACCCCACCGAATTTATTTAAGGTGGGAAATCATTTGATGAATTTTCTGTTTCAAAGCGAAGCAGGAGGGCGTGTCAGATTTCTACTAACTAAAACTACACCTATGATCCTTCATATACGTTCCGTACGTACTTCCTTACGTTCTAGAACCACGGGTAATGACCCTAGTAGGTTTTGGCCCTGTTAGGCCTCCACGGCATTGCTGACATCTTATTGAGGCGCCCGTTTATAATATTGGGCTCATATCCTACGCGATTTCAAAAATCAAATTGAAATTCTGATTAAAAGTAATTTTAAACGGAACTAGTAAGAATGAGATTTTTTTTTATATTTAAAAGGCTAAGTATTTTTGATGCTTTAGTTTAAGACTGCAAATTGGTGAATGTCACATATCTTCGAATTTTAGGTTCAAGGACATGCCGATTTCCTCACGATGTTTTCCTTTACCGTTTTGAGAGCAGTGCTGATGAAATAAATTACACAAAGTAATGCGCCTGGCTGTGTTTGAACTCGCGACCTACAACTCGTAAGTCGGGGCCGTTACCACTCGGCCACCATTGTTCTACACATTAGTCAATAGGTATTTATTTTTTATTTTTCCATTTGCAAATCTGCTGAAAAAATGTCTGTATAAAGAACATGTTCTTTCGTACTCATATTTATAATATATATTTATCTATCACTGCTTCCATGTGTATAAATCATTTCCCTAGCCTTTTTCCAGCTTGATTGAGGCGGCTTTCCAGTCTAACCGAATGATGCTGAATAATTGAATATTACATGGAGCAACTACCTATCGGTCCTCCAAAACTCTTCACGTTATTGGGCAATAAGATACTACTTGAATAGACTGATAATCAGTCTTTCTGACGTCTGACTAGGTAGTCAGAATTCAGAAAGTCACGTAGGTACATGTAACGTCGGTCAAAGATCTACGAATGACAACCGTGACCAACGGCTTAACGTACTTTCCAAGGCAATAATGTCCTAGATAAAGGACGATACATAAAATCGTCCTCCTTACTCTTACATCGACCAACAGATTTGAATCGTTAAATGTATTTGGAAAGATCTTAGTAAGGTGAGAATTTTTTACTATAGCGACGTTTCTCAAAAGTCCAGGGTTAAATGAAAAATTTACACTTTAATAGAATAAACTTTATTATCATTTTTTGTTACAAAATAACACCAACAGATTTGAAATGTATCTCAATCTAAATATATTAAGGTGAGCATTTTTTACAATAGCGATGTCTCTCAAAAGTGCAGGATATAGGTCAGGTTAGTTTAAAATAAAAATATTTTATAAAACCTAAATCCCATACATTTGAGGTATGAATTCATAATAAAAAAGCTCTATTCAACTAGACGGTTCGAATGACACCTGTTTCTAATCTGTTGGTACCCACCAATAGATTTCAAACAGGTGTCATTGTTGAGGACATTTTTACGCAATGCCCTTTGTCAAATATTTTTGTAAAATCGTACAGGGCTCACCAAGCCGTATTCAAATATGTATGACAGTACTATGTTATGATATTTAAAATAAAAATATTTTATAAAACCTAAACCCCATAATTTTGAAGTATGCCGCCATAGTAAAAAAAACTCTGTTCAACTAGATGCTTCGAATGACACCTGTTTCAAATCTGTTGGTATCTGTTGTATAGGGGGGACGGGTCTCACACAAATTTGATCATCATTCTTTAGAAAGTGTAAAAAAAGTAATAAATATGATGAATAAATAAAATTTTCCTGGGGTCATGGGTAGTGTGGAAACGAAACCCGGGGCCCTGGGACGAAAGCAACGAAGGAACAGGAGTGGGTTTTTAGTCAGTAAAAGTCTGACACTATCTCGCGCTCCACCCAAGAACGCGATTTGTCATAAGATGACTTTCCCACCAAAAAAAAAAAAAGTGTAATTTATTTATATTTCGAATACTTTATCAACGTAAGAAACATTTCAATACACAAAACTGTAAACGCAATCAACAGAAGTCTCTATCACATTTATCACAATTTAACAAGCAAAAGGAATCTCTTCATCAAAAAAGATTAGGGAAAACAATCTCCCCACCATTACGTTAATTGGTAGAATTTTACGGGCGTTAAGTTTGCTTTAAGGAAACTTTATTCAGACTTGGGACAGTTTGTCAAGCAAGTGAATAATGTTATTATACGGGAGTTTGAGCTTGCAGCTGGGTGCTAGTGTGGTTCTTAACAGTACGAGTTATGCATCTCATGAACGATGGGATGTCACTCAAGAGATTAATCCAAGAGTTGTATCCTCTTATTCATACTTATTTATTTTATTATGAATGTACACCCAAAAAAAAAAACGAAAAAGATAACACATAACAGATATTGGTACAAAGGTACGGCTTATTTCCTGTACTTCTACACTAATACTAATTAACATACTAATCCATACTATAAGTATATTATCTTCTAATATAATTATAAAGATCTGGTTTCACAGTATTTGTTGTCGAACTCCTCCGAAACGGGTTGACCGATTTTTATGAAAAAAATTGCGAAATATACTCAATTTTTTACGTCGGTAGGTCAAGTATAGGTCGTAAGCTATTTTTATACCCAGTGAAAAGAGTGGCCCGAAATAATTTATTATAACGGATAACCTTGGGATAATCGGAGTAATTAAGAAAAAACACTAGAAATTACTCCTGTATGAAGGGTGTGTTCACAAACATGAGTAGCGACATCTATGATACTACATAGGAACTAACTTTCAAAATCCTGCATCACGATATTAAACTTCTCTGCGGAATTATTACATAACATCAATATATATGTACTACGCACTAAATTACGCGTGCCGAACACTCACTTCAATCGACTCAATTGTAGTGTAATCCATACACATTGAACATTACACTATGTTGAACGAAACGCGTAAGTGCCACGAAATTCATGGCGCATAAGACATTTAAGTCGCGAAAAAAGTATCCTCTAAAAGCTATCTTAGCGCTGTATGTTTTAATAGTTCTGTTAAACGGCATAATGCCAATGTAGCGCCAGCGAACTTTTGTTTTAACTTTTCAGTATTTTGACAAATAGTTTCCATGATCGTGATTGTCTACATAATATAACAGCCAGAAATTAACTGTAATTAGGATTTTTGATCCTGCAAAATATTTAGTGTCTTACTTTCTTAATAAACCTCCAGAAGATTTACAAAAATTATATAAAACCAGTTTGAAAAGTTATAAGTATAAATCAATACGTTTCTTTACATAAAATTTTAATATGTCAGGTAATTATTGTTACATTATAGCATCACTATTACATATTAAATGAGCGGCTCGCCATCACACAGATAAATCCTGAGGGTTATCGTTGTATAGCAAAAAAAAAGTAATATAAATTAATAAATTTGGAAAAAATAAATTAATGAATAAATAATCAGAAAAATCAACCGTCTGGTTAACAGATCCTCCTTTTGTCAACGGAGGGGTTTGAAACCCGGTTCCGCAAACCTCTAAACGTGTAAGCATTCACGAGACATCAAAACCGTCCTCTTTCACGTTTTTTTTTTTTTTCGGTGTGAAAATCATCTTATGACATCCCCCGAGATAGTGTCAGACTTTTACTGACTAAAAACCCACTCCTGTTCCTTCGTTGCCTTCGTCCCAAGACCCCGGGTTTCGCTTTCACACTACCCATGGCCCCAGTTAGCTTCGACCCTGCTGGGCCCCTACGATTTGCTGACATCTCCCTGAGGCGCGCGTGGAACAATACGCGCCGTCGACGACTTAGACTCGGTCCGGACGGTTACCGGACGGTCGGACGGCGGGCTACCCATTGCTCGCCGTCCGCAAGCCCGCGCCTACGGTGGCCGAAAATCGGGATCGGAATCCCGGCGGCGACTTGGGCGTGAGGAGCGTTGCCTCACGCGATCGGCCGCCTCCTTTGCTAGCATTACTGCTTCGCAGAAGGAAGCGACCGCCTGCCACTCCTCCTCGCTACGGACCATGGCCTGTACCAAGGCCCGACGCGAGAGATCGCCGCCGCCGATCGCCCCCACGAGGTCCTCTTTCACGTGGGTGAAATTGCTGGTAGAAGCTAGTTCAACATAGTCAGAATATTATACTTTTATGTACTTCACACCACCAGACGGGCAAAAACAGTTCGTGAGACTAAACATTGCTCACGGCAATTTTAAGAAAAAAAAAGCTCCCAAACTCAATTTTATATTTAAAATTTAATAATTTTCCTTTTCACAAGTAATTCCATTTAAATACAATGTAAATAAATAAATAAATAGAGCAGTGGTGGCCGAGTGGTAACGACCCTGACTTACGAGTTGTAGGTCGCGGGTCAAACACAGCCAGGCGCATTACTTTGTGTAATTTATTTTATCACCGCTGCTCTCCATACGGTGAAGGAAAACATCTGAGGAAACCGGCATGTCCTAGAGCCAAAAAATCGAAGACATGTGACATTCACCAACCTGCTGGGCTAGCGTGATGGATTACGGCTCATTCCCTCTCCTAGAAAGGAGGCCTGGCCCAGCTGAAGGCTGATTATGCTTATGCTATACAGTGTAAATAACCTTCGATAAAATCCAAAAAATAACACATACTCCATCACGCGTTTATTCCTTATTAATCCCTACCTTGTATGCTTCCACCATGTGTGCTGCTGCCCATCCCTCTAAACCAGCCGTATTCAACCTTTTTTCTCCTTGGGCCACAAAAACCTTTAATAGAATAAAAATAGCCCCAACATTTAATATTTTCTACATAAACGGAGTTTTTTTATTTGGATTCAATAAAATTCTTATATGCTATAAGCATCGGACAGCGAGCAATGGGTAGCTCACTGTCCGACCGTCCGGATCGAGCCGAAGTCGTGGATGGCGCGTATTGTTCCACGCGCGCCTCAGGGAGATGTCAGCAAATCATATGGGACCAGCAGGGTCGCAGCCTACTGGGACTACGAGTAGTATGAAAGTGAAACCTGGGGCCCTGGGACGAAAGCAAAGAAGGAACAGGATTGGGTTTTTAGTCAGTAAAAGTCTGACACTATCTCTCACTTCGCCCAATAGCGCGAATCGTCATTAGATGATTTTCCCACCTAAAAAAAACATGCTATAAGCATAGTTCTACTTTTTGTTAGTGGGACCATCATTGATCCACACATAGTCAAGGAGTGAACTAGTAAACAGAGTTTTATACAATAAAACTGCTACCGAGACACTGAATACATGTTTTATGCCACCAATATTGTGCTAGGCAGGGTCATTCAGAAATGCTTGACGGGCTACACGTGGCCTGCGGGCCGCAGGTTGAGTATAGCTGCTCTAAACCTTTAATCGCCCCCTACCCATGGGGTTCAGGGGATTAAGAGATTATGTCAGAGGGTTCTATTCATCACCCGAGCTCACATTATGTGGTGTGCTGATGTGAACGCAAATTGTATTTAGTGTTGCAGAGATAGATGTGGTTATATATAGGGTTCCGTTCTTCAGTTGGGAAAAACGGATCCTTTGTAGAATCACTTTGTTGTCCGTTGTCTATCTGTTTGACTATCTGTCTATCAAGATCTTTTTTCTCAAGAACGCGTGGAGCTATTCAGTTTAAAAAATATCAAATAAGTACTCAGGACCGCTTTGAAGTAGTGGAAAAAAGAAATTTCCAAAATAAATGCAATTTAAAGATAAGGCCATTTATGCTCCTTTTAGGCGCTCATTTTGACATCCGCAAAGAAATCATAACCCATAGAGTACTTTCCGTAGACCTAGAATCCTGAAATTTTGCAATAACATAGTTAAACCACAAAATAATTACTTTTTTGCGGTTCGGAAAAATCTTCGTGACTCGATTTGGGAACCGAACTACTTCCGTAGGTACGTTTGTGCAGAGCCCTTGGTATGCGAATCTGACTCGCACTTGATCAGTTTTTTTAATGTGATCATTTTCTTTTTCTTACTCCTGCTCTGTAATAGGAGTTTGTAACTCCTAGTAATCTGAACTCAGTAAAATGATTTAGTCACAGTAGGTTTTGGTCAGTAAAAGTCTGACAATCCCTCTCGCTTTATGTAGAGCCTGAGGAATCATAGAAAATGTGAATTTTTTTACTGATAGAATAGAGCTTAGATTGTATTTACTACTTATAAATGAAATTTATAATGTAATAATTTTTAAGGTAGTGTGAGCGTAATCAGTGGGAATAGTTAGTAATTTTATTAGGTATAGTTTTTATGTCTCCCAACTAAAAAGTCGGTTAAACTTTTAATACGTACTTGTCTGTAGGCTCCTGCAGACTAGTCTTAAAAGTATTGAATTTGAAACTTTTATGGTCTACAACGCAAACACGTACGCACCTTATGTCAAATTCTGTGACGCTGCTCTAAATACTGTATATGTATTAGGTGTACTGTAAAACCGTATATGGACGTAGATTTTTTTGTTCATTACTGTCTGTAAATAGTACATTTTGATACAAGTGGAGAAAGTTATTGCGGCCGAGGCGGAATTCTCCCGAGCCACAGCTGAGGGTGTTATGGAGTCGAGTGCGGCAGTTGTAAATATCCACGTGTATCAAAACGACGTTTTTCAATACACTTATGAAGAAAAAATTTAACGGGGGTTGACCGGTGACTCGTGGGGGTCGCATTACGCCTAGGCTGATACAATAAATACAATATATTGTGGCTGGGCTGAGCTTGCGCACTTTTCCACACTAGTGCAGAAAACAGTAAATTGCGGGCCTAAAAACGGTAGGGATAATAGTGGGTTTTTGAGTTAATGTGTTGAAAAGGTTTTTTTATTATTGATAGGCTTTGAATTGACTATTATTATTCTCGCCTGATGGTAAGTAATAATAATGGTCGATGATGGAGCACACATACCAAGAAGTAACCTATTCACTACAAAAGAAAACTTTTTGCAAAATTTTTACGCTTCTAGTCCTATTAGTTTTGACTATGGTTTGATATGATAGTCAAAAAGTTTCTCCTTTTATTTATATACTTATAGATATTCATGGAATTGTAAGCTAAGCATTTCAGGAATAAAATCAATAGCTCGTCTAGCAGGATTCGGATGACATTTCTACGTTGGTACTCTTGTTACGAAAAAATATTTTTTTACACCACCAGGCGTTTCTTCCGCACGAATCCGGTGCAGGAACCTCCCGAACTTACCATGTCCGGTGAGGACATGCGTCATGCGGAAGGTAAGGACGCCGTTTTATCTTTCCTGCCACTCTTCAATTAGGGGACTTACCGCCATTGTACCCAGCACTAGGTTGTGACAATCGCTGTCGCCATTCCACCATGAAGATCCCGTTGAAACTCTGTCCGCTATGCCGCGACTTGGCGGAGTTTCGCCCCAGCGTTGCATTTCCAGATAGTAGACGCAGATTGTGCTAGCGTGCAAGGACTGTTGCCTCCAAATCCCACGGTGGTAGGCCAGCAAGGAGGCTCGCCGCTTCGTGGGAAATCATGTGGTATTCTCGCACCATCCGGATGGCCAGCGGGTCATGGCTTGCGCTCAGCTTGGCCGCCGGTCGCTTTCGTAGCGACGGCGCCCATATTGGCGCTCCATAAAGGACCATGGACCGAATGATTCCTGCATAGAGCTTCCTGCAGAGGCGTCTGGACCCCCTAGGTGGGGCAGGAGCCGCTTGAGGGCAGCCGCAGTCCGATCCAGTTGGGGAGCCAGACGTCGGAAATGCTCCTCGAAATTCCGTCGGCTGTCGAGAACGAGTCCCAGGTACTTTATCGTCGACTCGACGCTGATGTGAACTCCTCCTACCCTTATTTGGGAACCCGGGGGTTGCGAGTTCCGAGGGCCGTGAAAGCATATGGCCTTGGACTTGTGCAAAGCCACCTCGAATCCCAACTGCTGGATCCTCTCCACGACTGTCGCAACCCCACGTGTTACTAGTTTGACTGGTATAACTCTCCCTGCGCCAGGACCAGCGTGTCATCTGCGTAGCAGACCACGCTGACCCCGTCAGGGAGGTCGCCGCACAGCACGTAGTCGTACCCGATGTTCTACAAGGGTGGTCCTAGTACCGATCCCTGCGGAACACCACACGATATTTCTCGCCGTTTCTACTCTCCCTGGTAACCAGGGTAGATAATGTACAGTCAGGGTCAAAAGTGCAGTTGCACTCTACCATTGCTAAAGTATCTAAAATTTCTTAGTATTAAAAGTTTCATAGTCCACAACTAGGTCAATCAATACTATAGATTCTATGTTAAAAATCAAATCAGGCATGAACTATTCACCCTCTTCTACAAAGACATTTTAGACCCTTTAACATTGATAGAGTGCAACTACACTTTTGACCCCTGACTGTACCTGTCCGACAGGCAGGCCTCGACAATATGATAGAGGTAGTCAGGCACCCGTTGATACCGGAGTGCCCTCTTAATGCTACTCCAGGGCAAGGATTTGAAAGCGAGGAACTCAAATGTGGTTTAAGTCACTAAAACTCTAACACGCCGTCGCGCTCCGCCACAGAGCGAGAGAAGTCGTTGTATGATTTCCCACATTAAAAAAAAGCCGCCTGTTGTGACTTAGTCACAATCCCGTCACCTCTCCCTCTCACATTTTTATTACACCTTGTTTTCTACAAAATAAATCCATCAGCTGCAAATCGCTGAAAATTACCGCACAGGCCAACACGAACACAAAAACGGTAAATTATTCAACGAAATCGGTTTTATGCACGAGAAAATCGTAAAGTCCCAGCTACATATTTGTAATGTCTCATTCACAGGGAAAATGGCCGACGATTAAGTTAATGAGTGCATTGTTAGGAGACCGCGGAACGTTCGTCACAGCATAAGAGCGTAATTAAGGAAGTGCGGAAGAAATTGAGGTGTGTTGCTTGAGATAAAGATTTTTCTTTTGGTGTTTTTTTTTTCAGGAGGTTTTGCTTTGAGAGTACTTATGTATTGTTTTTTGTTTTGTTTTCTATGTAGAGGCATTTTTTTTTCAAAAGATTATTATAGCTATATTATTCAAGGTCAATATAATAATTTGTCGTACGGTGAATCTATTTTCTGTGGAATGCCAGGAGATCAGGATGGCAACAAATCGGTTAACGTTCAAGATTAAAGCTCGAGAGCATATTCGTAATGTTGACAGTAGTATCATCACAGCATTAACGTTTCTTTATTGTGTATTTAGTCTATTCATTTTTGAATAAATTAAATTGTATTATGTCTACGCTTCATTTGTATTCTTTTTTATATTCGCCTTTTTTTCTTCTCTTTTATTGTTCCTACCACTATTTTTCTCTGCATCGACGTTGTTGACTAGTAGGAAATGCCTAAGGCATTTAAGTCCGCCTCCTGTTGTAGCTTTATGTGCATAAAGTGTTTAATAAACATAATTTAATAATATAATTATTCTCAACTAACACACAACGCCGTCTAGTCCCAAGCTAAGCAGAGCTTGTGTTATGAGTACAAAACAACTGATAAACATACTTATATATTTCTAAATACATACGTATTATAAATAAATTACACCCAGACACAGAACAAATGATCGTGTGCTCATCACACAAACATTTGTCCTGGGTGGGAATCGAACCCACGACCTACGGGATACCAGTCAGGGCCACTAACCACTAGACCAACAGGCCAGTCAAATAAATAAATAAATAATCTTTTAGGTCCGTTTGCAAAAAACAAAGGCTATCTCATTAATTCCAAATTTGATGTTAACACGGGGCCATTATGCGTGGCATATAATTTAACCGCAAGCTAGTAACCAACTTAAGGATAAGTTTTTTAGCCCAATAGGCCGTAAGAATTACACAGGTTTAGAAATAATGATATTATAGATTTCAAACCAAGAAAAGGATTTAGACATAAAGTGGTTTTTTTCTTACCAAATGACATTCACATCATAATTTTAGAGTTTGCCCTATGCGTTAAAACACGTTGTACACTAATTTTAGTAAACACTTGTCCTGTTTTAATATATGGTGTTTTAATCTATATTCTTCTATATATTTATATATAGAAGGAGAAATTACAAATCAACGCACAGCCGAAATAATTGAAATTAAGAACATGAAATTTTGCTTAAGGTTTCCTTTTATGACGTAAGCGAGCACTAAGAATGGTTTTTGAAAATTCTGAAAATAATAATATGCATAAACGAGTGGAAAACAGAACTAATAGAGCATGGCAATGCTGATTCGTTGACCGAAGAAAAGCCCAGCCCTCTGGTCACGCGAAGAATCGACCAGCTGTTTGCTGATCTTGAATCACTCGATGAGTGCTCGGTCCCCATAGGCCTAGTGTTTCAACCCCAAACGGCCTAAACATATAATCTCCGATGAGGTTATTATATTATAGCCGTTAAAAAAAAAACTATAATAACCTGAGTATAAAAAAAGTTATCATTATTCGTTTTTAGAACTACCCACAATAAAACCATTAAGAAGGTTTTAAAGACTGTATGATTATGATTCTTATTTTTGGGTCATTATCATTAATTTTTATCAGAATTTGTGCCAAGTTTCAAGTAAATAAAGTAAACAAACTTAAAACTTGCAACAAATGCTAATCAAAATGAATAATAAAGACTAGCATTATTAGTTTTTCAAAGGTGTTAGTTTTTATAAAATAGTATAGTCTCGCAAACAAAGTCTATAAAAAAGTATTTAAAAAATAAATCATTTCCTTGCTCTCAAAACCGCTAAGGCAACTCTCAACTTATTCAGAAAAAATAACAAGCCATGTCAGCCGAACAATGTCCATGTGGACTTTCCCAATATGTGAGAATTTGGTCGTAATCACCACACAGGCAGGAATTGGTCGCCGTTACGATACCCATGGGAAGCCACGGGACAGCCCCATAATCAGGAACACACAACCTAATACGGTTGACAGAATTTGTTAAAAAATGCTACGGTAGCAAAACTAAGGGATGTTTTGTTTGGACTTTGGGGTGTGGGAATACAGGGGCACATTGATTGTACGTGAGATATCTTTGTACGAATTAATGAATAATTTTCTTTGTAAAAAAAAAAATTGGTAAATAATTGCACATGTAATAATTGAATGGGTAAATGATTGAAAAGAGCTCTTGTCAGAATATTCAAAGTTTTCAGGAAATAAATTGTTTACTTTTGAAAGAAGTATAATACAATATATTTATCAAATTAGTTATCAAATTAAATTTCGGAGACAATTAGAAATCAATAGTTTGCAGGTATGAGATCTTTTTGGAAATTTACTTTATTGAGTGCACTTTTTATTTTATTCATTTTGGGGTCAAACAGTTATAAATTACAGCATTAAGAAATAGTTATTTCATCAATAGCAATAAAAGAAAATAAATATGACTCTTAAATATTTTTTTTTTTTTTTTGTCAATTTAAACTAGATGTGGCCGGTGTTTCCTAGCTTACTACCCTGATAAAAAACACGGAAACACACTCAGAGGAAAAAAATGCATATTCAAGATAACACAATCACAAAATAGTTTTACTATTCTACAAATATTTAATTTAGGTCCGTGCATCAGCTCAATTTATAATTTAATGGTCATGTTACAAAATTCAATTTTCGTACAATTAATCGTAAAAACTTGTGCACCTTCATTTATATGAAGTAACAAAAAGTATAAGTATAATATTTCTTTCCAAACAGTTTTGCCACCTTCAGAATCGTACCCCGAAGTCAAAAATCATACCAGCCCTTCGCCGTCCGAGCCCAAGTCGTCGAAAGCGCGTATTGTTTCACGCGCGCCTCAAAGAGATGTCAGCATACCATAGGGGCCCGTCAGGGTCGAAGCCTACTGGGGCCACGGGTAGTGCGAAATTGAAACCCGGGGCCCTGGAACAAAGGCAAAGAAGGAACAGGAGTGGGTTTTTTGTCAGTAAAAGTCTGACACACCCTTTCGCCCCGCCCAAGAGAGAAAAAAAACAGCCCTTCACAAAAACTACGGAAAAACTGCTTCTCATTAAATTTATTGCAAAAAGAAATAAATCATGTTACTAACTCCTACCAGAATAAAGGAAAGAGGAAAATTTTGCTATTCAGCTCGAATGTTTTCGACGACTAGAAACAAAAAACTTCTTCAAACTTCAGTATTAGTTTTATGAGTTTTAAAAGCCTTTGTTCTAATTCTCAACTTATTGCCGAAGAATTAGGCATCTATTTTTAGAACAAAGACTCATTAAATTTTATTGAGAATTATCTCATTTAAATTAAAAAAAAAGAGTTTAAATATTACTGATACCATACAGTTTTTGATAAATAATAATACAGTCACAGTAAAAATGACTTTCAAATTGACTGGCCTGTTGGTCTAGTGGTTAGTGGCTCTAACTGATGTGCCGGAGGTCGAGGGTTGGATTCCCACCCAGGACAAATATTTGTGTGATGAGCACGACCGTTTGTTCTATGTCTGGGCGTAATTTTATCTATAATATGTATGTATTTAGAATTATATAAGTATGTTTATTAGTTGTCTAGTACTCATAACAAAAGCTCTGCTTAGCTTGAGACTAGACAGCGTTGTGTGATAGTTGTGGAATATAATTATATATATATACATAAAATAGGTTGATCGGTTCACTATGGAATGTTTACGGTAACTGAGTGCAGCAATAATGTCATTTTTCATACAATGACATTCAGATGATAATAAAAATTATGACGCTTACCATTAAAGTACATATATTATGTTTCTGCACCACCCTAAGGTCGACTGGTAGAAAATGTCTAAAACATTAAGTTCTCATTCGTACAGTGTTTCGTAAAGTTTTAATAAATAAAAATGTCGGCGCAGGATACCGATCACCATCGAAGTTCTGTCCAGGGACTCTATTTTGTGGGCGATGACTGAGTAACGAGCAATAAACAAACTATTCCAGATCACACAACTGATTTATTATGATGCAAGCTTTAGGTATTCACTTCACACATGAGACAGTCGCCGAGACTAGACGTTTTTCGCACGGCTGCCGCCAGAGTAAAGATCACCGCACCTCTGCGGTGGGCACCTTTATCTGCTCGGTTCGTGCAAACGTTAGCCCAAATTTTGTCAGAGTAACATGTGTCACTTTTCACCTAGCCCTTTCATTCGTTCTCAAGCTTCCGTACTATTGACTTCACCGATAAATAAATTAAATATTATAACAGATTTCATTAAACGACCGGTCTATTACAAAGATTCAATTATTAGAATAGAATAGAATAAACTTTATTGTACACCAAAAAAGTAACACAACTTAAACATAAACATAAATCTATGGGTACAATGGCGGTTTTATCGCTAACAGCGATATCTCCCAGACAAACTTAGGATGGATCGTAAGAACTTAACATAATACAGGGGGTAGTCTACAGTGAGGTGGTAATGTCAAATTCAGCAATCTAAATAAAAGATCTTCGCTACTTTCTCCTTTATTTTTAAGTGGTCCAATTTTAATTGTCTATCTGCTGTGTGCCGTTGTTTCAGAAGGTTGGATTTATTACTTTTTGGTCTGTATTTTCTTAATGCTTTAAACTAGTGGTTGACTGCAATCCCACCACAATAGTAAGTAGTGATGCAATCGTTGATGGTGAAGCGCACTAGTTTATTAAGAGTCCATTGACTGTAGACTTTAAAACACCTAAATTATAGTCGAACGGGAAGACCGCAGCAGACAAATTGTTCCAGTCCTTCGATGTAAGAAAGAAAGAAAAACGTTTAATTGTGCCTCACACGATCGTATAAACTAAAATTAAACAATGAAAAAAGAATGTTATAATCAGTGCGAGGTCAAAAAGGCATCTAACTCAGCATATGCTGCGTTATTTAAAAAGTATCTGGTATAAACGTCGCTTGCTGCAGGATAAAGAATTTGAAATGTATCGAAAAAAGTATTTAGAATAGACTAAAAGTGTATCGCAAAGTACTCACAGGAATGGGTTTTTATTTCGCCCCTTCTCCCCCTCATAAAACGTATCTCCTGTCCGGTTAAGAAACAGACCACCCCTGAATGTCGGACTCACCTTGAGAAAAAGATAAAACTGTCCTGAACAATTCATAGATAAATTACAGTTACCTTAAAAACGCAGCTGTGAACGGGACAGCGTGTTAGAGTGGCTTCACATCGAGCGTTTTATGCCATGCGATTTTTTTACCTATGTGCAATGTTTTATGTATTTTTGCTGACGTATAATGGAACTGATTAGTATTAATCTGTGTGTTACCCTTAGTTATCCTCAACCAACGAACGCTGGCTGAACGATTTGAAATGATAACCATTATGTATTAGGACTTTGTTTACCTCATCAATAAACCTGGAGATAATTTTAGACGAAACTCACGGGTGAAGACACACATAATTAAATTGCCTGGAATTCCGAATATTATTAAATCAGTTGACAATAATTGGTAATTTTTCTGATCTATAAACATCATCATCTTTCATCCCAATTCCCGTGTTATTTGAGGTCGGTTCAACACGTTTTTTTCTTACATTCTATCCTGTCACCCGTCACGCTATCACTAACTCTTTTTTCTTTTATATCAATCCTCACACAATCCATCCATTTTCTCTTTGGTCTCCCTCTCTCTCTTCATACAAGCATAAATAACTCTAATAGTAACATGCGTTTCATCCCTCCTCGTCACATGACCATACCAAGACAATCAAATTTTCTATTAACGTGGAACTTTTTTAACTATAACTTAATATAGATTTACGTCCAGGTGACTTTTTTTAAAAGAGATGAATGACTTCGAATATTTTTTACGAATTTACTAAGGGTGCCTATAGTAATTAATAAATGGCAGCAACAACAAGAGTCGACCATTTAGGTCGCTATCAGTCATTCATCACCTACCGACTGCCATCAAACTCACGGTTGTCGCGCCGCACGACCTAATGTGTGCATCCCCTAAAAAGCAACGAGAGGGGGGAGGTCCGTACCCAACATTTATCATTAAGGGTAACAATGCTTTTTGCGGGATTTCCTTCAAGAATCCAAGAGATTAATGAAGGTGGCAATAACGTCCGACCATCCGATAAATAACGAAATAACGCACACGGCCCTTAACGACTAAGATTAATAAGAAGCATTAGGCCGACGGATAAAATACGGCGAATATTTTCATTGGTACTCAATGAAACGATGTGAAAAAGAGCGGCTTAATAATGTTGTTGCGGTTTCATTTTTTTGGTGTGTGTACTTTTAAGGGTATGGCTTCGTCGCTTCTTTTCGTGTCGCTAAACTCAAATTAAATTGGACTGTGCCGTATTTGGTATCCTGAATATAGTTTTGTCAATTAAATTTCTTGCATAATTTTAAAATTGATTTCAATAATGCAATTAAATATTAATAATAATAACACTCCGGATGAGTCTATCGACAATATTATTGTCTCTGGTTGTTCTCGTCTAGCTAACGGCGAGTACTTGCACAGGCCAAGTAGCTAGGATTATTCACTAGCAACTTGCTTTAAAATCCAACCTAGTGGATGCTGAGGTACCGTATTACAGGTATGTGCCCGACCCAGTTCTCGAAAAAAAAGAGTAACCTTGGAGTTTCTTGCCGGTTCTTCTCCATAGGAAACGACCAATTTGAAACTGTGCACTAGCTTCTGACGTTTTATAAGTGCCCATGTAGGCCTATGTGAAATAAAATTTTTTGACTTTGACTTTGAAAGTGACCATTTCACGTTGTACGGGATCGGTCTATCATTACTGACCGGACTATTGTAGCCAATAAGCCGGATATAGTAGTGATAGACTGATTAGCGTGCCGTGCAATGATAGCGGATGTCACCATTCCACATGACGAGAATCTCGTGAAGGCTGAGAAAGAGAAATAAATCAAATATCTTGACTTTGCACACGAGGTTGTCGACACGTGGTTTGTAGACTCGGCTATCATTGTGCCGATTGTCGTGACGGCCAATGGCCTTTTAACCAAAAACTTCGACGACTAGCTTACACAGAAATCTAACTAGCTTACAAATTTTGTGTCACAAGACACAATTCACACACAGACACAGCTTGCCGTCCGACCGTGTTCCGCGCGCGCCTCAAGGTGATGTCAGCAAATCGTAGGGGCCCAGCAGAGTTGAAGCCTACTGGGGCCATGGGTTAAGTGAAAATGAACCCCGGGGCCCTGGAACGTAAGGCAAAGAAGGAACAAACGAGTGAGTTTTAGTCAGTAAAAGTCTGACACATCCTCATTAGATGAATTTCCACCAAAAAAAAGACACAATTATTTATACAGCATAACCAGCCAATCAACACCCTGTATTCTTCTTTGCATTACTTATGGCAGTAAGACAAGGTTCCTCAACCAAAATTGTTGAGAGAAACTTGTAATATTGGCCAACGAGCAATGGAGAGAAGTATGAGAAAGTCCGAATATTTTCTTTTACTAGCTGACTCGGAAAACGTTGTTTTGCCATATAAATTATTAAAGAAAAAGTTGGGTGTGAGGGCAGGAAGGTAAAAAATAGCTTAAGACCTATTCTCAGACCTACAGAATATAAGTGCACAAAAATTTTCATAAAAATCGGTCAAGCCGTTTCGAAGGAGTTCTATAATAAACACTGTGACACAAGATTTTTAAACACCTCTATTTTTTAATTAGTACAAAAAAATGGAGCTCTATCCGTACCCGTTACTGATCACATTTTTGAAGTCAAAAGTAAAAAAAAAAAACCAAATCCCAAAATTGTCGACGAAAATTTTTCATAATTGGTAAATTCATAATAGAATCAATCATTCATAACAATTGCTACTATTCATCATACTACTATTTAGTCATTTATTCACTTAAAATAAATAGCCTGTACAATATGTCCATAAATTGAGTGACATTTTGGGATATAAACCAACGCTAATAAGTTATGATGTATGAATATTATTTATTGAGACTCTACTTAGATAACAAGACCTTTTCTAATAAGCCCTTTAACTCATTGAATGACTGGTGCGCAGATCCACGCGAGACACAATCGCTTTTTAGATGTGTCTCTAATTACGGCATACGAAAGGTTAAGTATTTGTACTAATTAAAAATTAGTGGTGTATATTACATTAAGTTTAACTGTTTCTACTGCAAGCTGGGTCACAGACCTCCTCTTTTTAAGGCAAAATAGGCCGAAATACAAAACGTGGGGCCAGTGTTATTATATTTTTCGTTCAAGGACATGTTGGTATCTTTATGATAGTTACGTTCATGGTTTTCAAAATAGTGACAATGAATATTTTGTGTACAAAACCTGTCCTTAGTAGTTTTCGTCTTTTTTAGTTTTTTTTTTAGTTTGGGAAATCATCCAGTGACTTTTATCGCTCTTGGGCGGAACGAGAGGGCGTGTCAGACTTATACTGACTAAAACCACTTCTGTGACCTTCAGTTATCCTTTGCGTTCTAGGACCACAGGTTCGCTTGTCAGAAAATCCCCGAAGCCCTGCTGGGCCTCTACGGTTTGCTGACATCTCTTCAAGGAGTGCGTGGAACCCTACTAACAGACTTTTCGTTATAACGTTTCCAATTTATTCATGTAATTATAAAGCTAGGTCTACTCCAGTTACTAGTAATTACATTGAACTCTCCATAATTATGCGTAACCGACATAGCGTGACTCGCACTTTACTAGCAAACATGCGACGGACAACCTCTTTTGCAACCTTTTTTTTTAATATGGTGAAACCTGTTTAATTTTTTTTTTTTTTTTTTGTAGATAGCGTTTTTTGTCGCTATCTATACTATATCAACACCCCTAGTCAAGTTGATAATCTGCAATCGTTAACGCTAGTCGAAAACTCTTCTTCTTCTTATCGATTGGATGGTAAACTCGTCAAACTGTTTAGGCCCAATAGGTGGCTACATTAATAGCAGCATCGGTAGCACTCATCAAATCCTCCAGAGTGCAGGTGTATGGGCAATTGGGGCATTCTAGTATGTAGCTCATGTTTTGAATAGGAGCACCGCACTCACATTGAGTATCTGACGGGTCTATAAAACCCCATTTTGCCAAGTTGTGTTTGCAGCGGTCTACCCGGGTTCGCAACCGATTTAGTGCTTTCCATATAGGCCACTGCAAATCGCGTCCAGACGGGAGATGTTCTTGGGGTTTCAAGAAATCGAAAACTAATCAAATGTATGGGAATAACATCATCTCAACGTTAAGTCACGTGTTCAGAACAAGCGAATAGAAAATTTGTAGTTCACATTGTTCAAAATGATAGAATGAATTGTTATCGTTTTTACAATGTTCAACGGTACATCCTTTGTTATATATATATGTAGAACGACATTGTAGTGCTCGTTCTCCGACTCAGACGCGTCAACATGGCTAACTTATCATTTTCTACAATTGCACCGAGGCGTTTCCGATTGGAGATCGGAATTCGGCACGAAACGGTTGTAACTTGGCTAGGGGGGCTGAGCATCGACCACCCTTCAATAATTTATCACGACTCCGCGCTTCTTCTTTCCAGTTCTGGTGAAGTCTGTCCAAGTTGATAATCTACAATTGTTAACGATAGTAGAAAACTTCAAATGTATGGGAATGACGTCATGTCAACGTTAAGTCACGTGGTCAGAACAAACAAATAGAAGGCGTTACCGATTGTAGTAACGAAACGGTCGTAACTTGGCTAAGCCTGCTGATCTGCCGCGAGCCCGTGTCACTGTCCCAGAATTTTTGAACTGTTTCGCAGATTCTAAATCTAAAATTACAAAAAATAAAAAAAAATACTAGCGCGTAATCAAAATCAGAACTAGTATCGCCATTTTGTTTTTTTTTTTTATATTGCCACAAACTATTTGTCATTCGGTTATTTAAAATAATTTAGCGCCAGACCACAGCAAGACACCTGATAAGTAACTAAATAAGTACGAACCGAACGATCTGAAAAATATTATTGAAGCGTGTAAAGGTTCTTGTAAATTATCCTGGCATAAAAAATATATCACATTGCCAAGAAACGTCAGAATAACGCCTAAATATAAGAACTATTGAAGAAAAGAGTTATTACTAAAATACTACAGCCGTTACAAGTAATAAATCATCCTATACATATCCATGATTGATTACTTTTGCCGCGTGCACGAAAATTAACATCAACATTTTTTTTTACGGAAAAATCCTTTGTGATCGGCATAAAGGTATTTACATAATTGGTGTTATTTCGAAGCCTTTTGTTATTGTGTTAGAGGAAACTTCAGCGTGACGTTGACTTATATAAGGCCATTATTTAATATAGTTACAGTGAAGATAAATGCACTGTTAGTTCCCTCCGTTCGCGCCTTTTCGTGATAATTTTTGGGGCGTTTCTGTGATGAATTACTTTTCTGTTTCAGAGTCATTTTGTTGATAGGAATTTTCATTTGAGGTATACGATATTTCAACATTTTATTTTTGGTAGTAAGGAATAATAAGGAAAACCGTTTCGCAAAGGATCCAATTTCTCAAAAGACTTCGAATAAAAAAGACTCGATGAAAAATTCTGATCTCTTTTAAAGTAATTTTGTTTGTGTAACGATCGTAATTTTATTTATTTTATTTTATTTTATTTTTTGTTAGATGATGAAACAAAAAGGAATTGAGGAAAACGTCAGAATAGCCATTGGTGGCCCAGTAGTAACAATGACGATTTTTTTAAAATTATTGATAAACTCACGCTTAACCATTATCTCACTTACGAGTCACAGTTTTGTCGCGGGTTCAAACCCAAACCAGCGTTATTGTCCGAAGCAAGGAGGAGTGCGAAGCAGTATTGCTAGCAAAAGGAGGAAGCCGTACGTGTACGCGCGAGGGAGCGGCCTTTACACCCCAGCCCCCGGAATTCCGATCCCGATTTCGCAACGTGTGCTTGCGGACGGCGAGCAATGGGTAGCTCGCCGTCCGACCGTCCGGTAACCGTCCGGACCAACCCCAAGTCGTCGTCGACGTGTAGTGTTCCACGCGCGCCTCAAGGAGATGTTAGCAAACCGTAGGGGCCCGGCAGGGTCGAAGTCTACTGGGGCCATACGTTCGCTTCTAAAAGGAAAACTCAGCCCTGGTATGAAAGGCAAAGAAGGGACAGGAGTAGGTTTTTAGTTAGTAAAAGTGTAATACAAGGGTGTATCATACTTTTACTAACTAAAGGAGTTAGGATTAGTCGCTCCGCTGAAGAACGCGAGATGTCATTGGATGACTTATCTACCTAAAAAAAGAAAAAGCCGGCGTTATAATTTGTGTATTTTTTGCATCACTACTGCACTTGAACTGGTAAAAAGAAAATGTCGTGACCTAACCGACAAGTCTTTGAAGTATATGTATATAGTATAGTATAGTGCTAAAGTCGACTAAGACATGTGACGTGCACTGGCCGGTATCAGGAATTAGGTACGTCCCATACCATCTCATAGACAGGAGGCCTGAGTCCCAGTAATAGCAACATTATAAAGCTGATTATGCTACGCTACAAATGGTACCAACAAACCGAAGAAGAGAACTCAATACATAAAGCTTAAACGTCGAGATAAAAATTAAAGCAAATATGTTACAATTCGTACCGAAGAATATTTCACCTACGGTTTGGTATGTAAAGTTTATGAGGCCTGCCTTCGCTTTCCCCCCAACTGGCTCCGAGCGCACTGACTCATGCATTTTTCACACTGATGCGCCCGGCAGACGGGAGTCACAGGAATTTTCTGAATTTAAAAAACTGCAAATTCCTACTTTGCATACCACTTAAATTCCTGCCATACGATTTTGAACTTTACCCCCAAGAAATACGAGAGCAGAAAATTTTCGGAAAGTACTTTTGTAAAGTGGTTACCAAAATCGTTGTGTAGGTAACTGAGTGCTCTTCTTGCTAGTAATGACACTTGTAAACTGGACCTTGTTTAAATAGCAGCGTTCTGATATTCTAGTTAAAACATTTAAAATGAATTAGGAAGCTTCATCATGTTGAATGTCACTTTTATGACTTCTCTACGTGTGGAATGTTCATTGGGTTAATAAAAGCTTTGAAAAGCTCTAATATGCGGGTAATAGGAGGAAATAAAGAGTCTAGAATACAGAATAAGACCACTCTGCTGTGAGCCAGATGAAGATATGGTACTGCAGGGTACAATTAGTCGTACTACACATTTAGTAAGAAGACAACCAAAGGGTGGAAAACTCTACCTGGGTTTATGTGTCACAAAAAAAGGCCAAACCATCAAACAGGTTTATCAACCATCAAATCTTTACGCTCTGGGCGCTGGGAAAAGGTTTTGGACCACGAGCAATAGGTAGCTCGCCGTCTGGCTGTCCAGTAAGGACCGAACCTGAGTCATTGACGGTGTCTAGTGTTCCACGTCTACCTCAAAGAGATGACAGAAAAGCGTAGGGGTTTAGTACAGTCGATGCACGGTCGTGGGAATTTTAGAAACATTTACCGTGGACCAGAAACAGAAACACAAAGGGCAGCTGAGCACATGTGACTTGCCACTGGACAGTAAAAGTCTGACATCCAGCCCTTTCACTCCACCCTGGGAAAGTCTGAGAAAGTAATTTAATGGTTACATACTTCCAACCATTGCCACCAATAATGCGTATTCATCGCTTAGCATCTGACCAGACCAAGTACTAGAGTTTTTTTTCGGAGAAAGGTGGCATGCCGGCCACGGGCCTCGTCCCGTAGTGGGAAGTAAGGTGATAACTCTACTATACGTCTTCTCCCTTGTCGGTATCTCTCTTGACAGAGTGATCGTGGTCATCACTTCAGGTGCTGGCAAGCATCACAACACGCCGCCATTCCTCTCTGATGGCCGCCTTCTTCGTGCATTCGTGCGGTGATGATGAGCCATTTACTGCCGCTTTAATCTGATTAGTCCACCTGATAGCCGATCTTCCTCGTGGCCTGGTACTCTCAACCTTTCCCTGGACCACAAGTCGCTCAATAACCACTTCACTTGGTGGCATACGTGACCAAAAAAGGTGAGAATACGAGACTGTACCAAAGATGATAAACGCTGCTTGATGCCGAGTTCTCGAAGTATAGACTCGTTGGTACGGAGGACCTACACGTCTAAATGAGGCCAAATCGGGCCCTGAAACAGTTCAAGAACTGGCTCAACAAGGAAATCAGCATATCAAAAACCACGTTAAAAATAAATGTTCACTAATATTATAAAGAGGTATAGTTTGCTTTTTTTTTGTTTTGTTTTGTTTGTAGGAGGTAATCTTTAGAACTACTGGCCCGATAACTAAAATTTTTTCACCGATATAAAGCTGCTTTATTCCTGAGTGGCATAGGCTACATTTTATGTACGCGGGCGAAGCCGCGTGCAAAAGCTAGTATGTCATCATATAGATGGTTAAAGTTTTATTTACTAATATACTGATTTTAAAATACTTTCATCAATAAACTAGCAACGATAGGTACTGTTGCTATTGTTATAGCCAAAATAATAGACGTGAAAAAATAAAATTCAATGCACGGTGAGTATTTGTTATTGAAAACAAACAGTTAATTGGTTTCTGTCCCAATATACAATTGCAGTGAATATTAAAATTGTTTCAAAATGCTATCGAAGTATTTTCGATAACATTTAGTTCGGCAACAGAATATCAATGGGTTTTCAGTCGATAAAAGGAAATTACGAAGTGTTGAGCTCCCCGTCTGCATGCATGCCGATGTTGGAATCGGTCGTCCCAAAATGGTTAAGATCTTCTTTTTAGAGTTCCGTATCTCAAAAGGAAAAAGCGGAACCCACAGGATCACTTTGTTGTCCGTTTGTCTGTCTGTCTATATGTCTGTCAAGACCCTTTCTCGTGATCGCGTGGAGGTATCGAATTGAAATTAAAACAAAATACTCAAGTCTGCGGTCCCTTGTAGCATCCCGTTGACCTAGAATCCTGTAATTTGGCATGAAGCATGGTCTCATAGGATCAGTATAAGAAAAAAAAAATTAAAACTGCAAATTTGAAGTTACGTCACAAAAAAAGAACTTTTTTTGCGATTCGGAAAAATCTTCGTAACTCAATTCAGGAAATGAACTGTTTTCATATGTTAGTTTGTACGGAACCCTCAGAGCGCGAGTGCGACTCACACTTGCCCGGTTTATTTATTTATTTATTTATTAAAACTTCATGCAACATAAAGGTACAAAGGCGGACTTAATGCCTTAGGCATTCTCTACCAGTCAACCAAGGGTAGTGAAGAGAAAAACATGGCAGGTGCATAAAAAAAAGGAAAGAATAATGAGAAAACAAGGGATCAAATGTATATATACATAAAATAAACATACATACATATTTAATATAATATAAACCTACATATATATATATTATTTATATAAGGAAAAATTAAAGGATTTTTGAGACTACTCCACTATTTGCGTAGAAAATGAAGCAGCAACTTCCGCTTAAATGCATATTGACTGGTGGCCGTCCCGGTTTTATTTTCTCTTTTTGTAAAATTTCGAGTAGAGGTAGTATTTATCATTTGTTGTGTTGTGTTACTTTTACTAGCTTTTGGCAGCGGCCTCGCCCGCGCAAAATGTTTTTCCATACAAATTCTAGACCCCTGTTTCATACCCTTTGGGGCTGAATTTTGAAAAATCCTTTCTTAATGCTCGCCTACGTCATAAAAAGAAGCCTTGTGCAAAATTTCACGCTCCTAGTCCTAGTAGTTTTGGCTGTGCGTTAATATGTCAGTCAGTCAGTTTCTCCTTTTATATATATAGATATAGTATTTGATCGTCGATGACTATAAAGTGATTTTAAAATCGCTTTTTCCGTTATTTTTTTTTTTCATCCATAAATAACTTTCACTTTATTTTAACTATGATATTGTTTATTATTTTTCTCGTCAAATAACTTTTCGCGCTCTGGGTAGGAGTATCTCACCCATGTTCCTTCAGTTGCCCTGTGCGTTCTTTCGAACAACCCGTCAGCCCAAAATCATTATATATACTTTAGCTGTTGAATAATATTTCTAATAATTACATAATAAAACGGGTTTATTTTGAGCAACAAACAAGCAAGTCACAGTCTGACTGAAATTGACCACCAGAATTCATAAGTAAAACTAGAGGTATCGAAAACGATTCATTACTTTTTGGCCATTGGACCTATGTAGACAAATTGCCTAGATTATTGTATTAGCGATAATGGTCAACAAAAAGTTGTCGTGATGGCCTAGTCGTTATGAGTACCTTATGCATGAGAGTCGGGTGGCAACGGGTTTGGAACCGGGAATGTTTCCATTTTTTTAATTTTTCATTTCATAATTATGTATTTTTCATAAGTTTATCTAGGACATTACTGACACCCAGTGCCTCGGAAAGCACGTAAAGCTGTTGGGCTCAGTTGTCATTCGTAGATTTATGACAGTCGTTACAGGTAGTCAGACGCCAAAAAGTCAGTCGTCAGTCTATACAAGGAGTATCATGTTGGCCAGAAAGTAAGTTGTGGAGGCCTGATAGGCAGTCACTCCATATAAAACACGGTTATTCAGCCACATAAGGTTGGACTGGAAGCCGACCCAAGGCTAGTCGAAAAAGGTTAGGGAGATGATGGTTACCAATAAGTTCTAAATTTGAATTTACATACGCTACTAAAATGTCACGATACCAATTCTAATTAAGTTGGTTTTGAATAACCTAAAAATCGGTTGTGAAAATATTTGACATCAATTTTTGCAGGATTCCGAAGTAGAAAATTCGATTTAAACGGAGTTTGGCCTACAAACCTTAATTCCACGCATATACCTTGTAACAGGTTTAATATTGTAACAGAATTGAACTCGTGAATTATTGGAATTTTGAGCTTATTGCCACGTTACGCTTATTTCTGTGGCTTGTATGTAAGTGATGCGTGTTATTACAAAATATCGACGAACTTTGGGACAAATTAGGTAATATGCTATGAATACATTTTATGTTACCTCATAACATTACTCGTTAATGAGAAATTGAGTTTTTTTCTCATATTGGCAATCTTTTAATTTGAAAATATTGTTTAGGCGCATGACTATAATTGCTTTTTGAAGTGATACACATTCACATCCTCACCTAGCTGAGCTTCTCGTATCTAACAGGTTCCTGCGATCATCACTTGATTATAATTATTGGTCCAATATGTAGGAGATTCGAAGGTCAAACTAACGGAATATAAGAAACTCTATCTTATATTTTATGTCACCATTCTAGAATCACACCTCATAATTAGAGGTTTTAGAGTGCCAGGTTTTACGTTTATGATGCTCCAATCTCTTAACCAATCACAGACCCAAATGCGGTAAACGTTTCAATCGTGGTAACGTAAAAATAACTCGTACGGCAGGGCACATTGCTCTCAGAATGGATGACCGTTGGGGCTCAAAGGTTTTGGAATGGCAACCACGTTCCAGAAGACGTAGCATTGGAGGGCTTCCTATAAGGTGGACTGATGACCTGGTAAGGGTTACGGGAATCCGATGTATGAGAAGCACAGAGCCGTTCAATATGGTGACACTTGGGGGAAGCCTAAGTCCAACAGTGGACGTCTTTCGGCTGAAATGATGATTGTGAAGGCCTCTAAGCAACAAAAAGTTCATATTCCTAAGAAGATAAATCGATAGCACAAAAGTACAGGTGTCACTAAGCAAGCACATCACTGTAGACTACCAGGGACATTCGCTAGCAATGTAGTTAAAAGGGAGTTCCGGATGATATATCGCTCGTTTGGAAGTATACTGTATTATTACCAAATACTACAATTTCGAGTTAATTAGACCATGCGATAGAGAATAGTTCATACTATATACTCAGTAAAGATCATATTTGTATCACATTTCTTGTAAGTGTGGCGCTACGAAAAGACTTTATGCCATTGGTTGATTTTGGTCGCCATTTCTTTTCGATAGTGTTGTTTCACCAGTAGTGACATGACTTTTGAGGCGAAGAAACGTTTTTTCTCAGGGAAATAGTCATAACACAAAATAACACCACGACAGTGTGCTTAATTTTATCCAGTTTAGTGTATTATTTTGTGTTGATTCACTATTCTATAAAAATAGTGAAAGTTTTAGTGTCACATTTTGTTTTGAAACCTTATTCCAGAAAAAGTAAGTATGAGTGTAATGTATTTATTAGCAAATAATACTGTATTACATACAAAATAAAACAAAGTCGTTTGTCACTATTCTAAATAAGACAGTTTAAATGATAATTATGACTTTGTTGTTTTTGTTATGTTTTTAAATAAGACACTATATCCTAAAATATCAAGTACATTTTTTAAATTAATACCCTATTTCACAAAAAAACAATGCTTATTGTTGTTTGATGTTTTTATGTAATTTAGCATTATTATTATTTAAAGTTGTGTAAAATTAATACTTTTTTGACCAATGTAATTATTTACCTACAAAAATCAACAAACAATCTCACAAAATAAGTGAAAATAATATTTAAGCTATGAATGCTTCTTTGTGCAAAAAGGTGTCCTATTAAAAGTACTTACCTATCGACTTTAATAATGTTTAACTATTTCAGTGGCAAATCGACGAACGCTACAAATGTTTCAAAACATAAATATTCCTATAAAAACTAAAGGGATAGAAGAACATGTAAGTATTCTTTTGTTTTATCCTAGATAAGCTTGCAAAATTTTATATAACTTACGCAGCGAAAAGATTTTGAGTAGGCAACACAATAGGCGCGCGGATTCGTTTGTAATTGTAGCGTGCAGGCTAGTTTATGCCATAGGTACCATTACACTTGAGAGCTGCTTTGAACGATTTCATTAACGCTCTTCCCTTTGTCGGCGGCGCGTGCGATTCAAGTAGTACCTACGAGTTAAGTCTATTATTATAATTGTTTCTAACGCTTTCGAGTGTTGATCAATTATTTTAAGAAAGGTTAAAGTTGGGATTATATTTCAATTACTAATTTTCATTACAGGTCAATTACGCACAAAATGAAGAAAATCCTATAGAACGCGAAGTACTATCACCATTACCGTGTTAAGATAACAATACAATAAAAAATACAATACAAGATTATTGCTCGGATGACAGTGTTGAGGACCCAAACTACGTAAATTCTATTAATACTTATTCCGATTCTGATCAGAGTGGTTATTCTTTCCAAAAAGAGAATCGCAAAAAATATAAAGTAAACCGGAGCCATAGTAAATTCGATCCCATGATTTCAAGTGTGGCTGAGTGCCACACTTTGAAATATAATGATATTCAACCAAGTACTTCTAAAATAGTTAAATATATTCCACCGAGTTCATCAAATTCAAGTTCTTCATCAGATAGTTCAGAATCTAGCAGTTCGGACACTGAAACAGAAACAGAAATCGTCCCCACTGTAATACCTCAGAATGAAAATGTCACGCAGTCGCCTATAATTGAAATAAATACAACAATATCTAACCAAACCGTTCAAGGTAGAGGTTGCACTACGTCATCAATAGAACCTGTCTCAGTAGATATATCATCGCATGATATAGATACCTGGAATAAAATTGGTCGCAAACGGACGTCTAATCCCATGAACTGGAGAGCTGTGAAAGCAAAAGTTTTGAGAAATCATGGTAAATCTTATGTGACTAAAAAGAATAAAGTACTTCCAGAAAGAAAACTCAAACCTGCATGTGGTGAAAAGTGTAAATTCAAATGTAAAGAAAACGTCACGGAATTACAGAGGCAAAGTATTTTTAAGAATTATTGGGATATTGGTGATTTACAACGGCGGCGCGAATTCATCATGCGACATATTATGGTAATTAAACCGAGGTATTCGTATAAAGTACATAATAGTAACAGAGGGAACAATTTCTCATTTTATGTGACTGAAATTAACAGAGATAAAAATTTTAAAAGTAGAATTGGATGATACCCAAAATTACACCTTCTTATACAAAACTTCCTATGAACAAGAACATTTCAAAAAGGTTGTTGTAGATAAGGTAGGAAGAAAAAGAAATACGCAAAATAGCATTGCATTGACAAAAGCGTATACAAGAAAGATGACAGTTTGTGAAAAAAAAGAGAAAAGGACTGCTAGAACTCTTAGAAAAAATACTATTCCTAAATGTTACTCGCTATTCTATGAACACCTTTAGAATGTAGGTAATTTCAGTGTTTGATTTTTTTTGTTGATTTGCCTATTAAAATGTAACAGTTGATCTCGTTTATTATTGTTATTTGTATGTTTTAAGTTTACCTTTGTACTAATGAATGTTTTATGAAAAAGTTTTTTTTTTTCTAAATGCAAATGGCTTAGTTATAATATTAATATTTTATACTACAAGAAACAGACAGTTGTTAAGGGAAGTACTCTATAGGCGTAGCTTTTGAGGTGGTGATTATGTACTGATTTGGCAACTACTGTGATACTAGCCAACTTAAATTTTACTAAAGAGGTCATGAAAGTGTAAAATTAGTATTTAGATAATTAAGGTGATTCGTTTTCTAATATTTTTATGTTTTTTAAGGTAGTTTTCTAGGTTGGTTTTATTTGTCATAAGACTAAATATGACATTGTATGTCTTTATTCTATGTTTTGATATACTGCTTATTTTGATTCATTAAAGGCCGAATTCGCATTATGACCATATCATTATGAATATTAATGCGTAGAATGTCTTAGACCTAAATGTAACTATATTCTTAAGAAAATTGTTATGTTTGTGCTGAATTATTGCAAGAAACGTCATTGATGATGAAAAAAATATGTGCCTTCAAACGTTTCATTACGAAAATGAGTCACTATACGTCATAAAACTACCAAAGACGTTCTGTAGTAAGTCGAAGATCTTTTATTTTTTTATAAGTTTAGTTCTACGTGAAAGTTAAAATCGGAACAGGTGTTTGTAAATAAATATTACAATAAATTTTCAATGTTTTTGTTTCATTTTCACCAAAAAAAAAAAACAATAGATCAAAAGTTATACAAATTTGAAATAACAGCAAACTTCAATCAGCTCTGTTGAAAAAAATACCTGTTTTGAGTTGCAACAGTATTCTTCCAAACGAACGATATATTGTGTATAAAACTTGTGTCTCCGGACAACACATGCGGCCTACCGACGATTCGTAATAATAAAAGTTTAGAGACCGTCATAACTCATATCTGACTTAACTAAAATTTTTGAAGTAGAAAACAAAATATTGATGTTAAACTGAACTTGAAAAGAACAGTGAAATTATATTTTTTTTTTTTGGTTTAGTTCATTTAGATTTTACAAGTAATTATTTTTTTTTTATCGTTGAATCAATTATTTTAAATTATGTTTTACCTCGAAAGTGGAAAAAAGGGGTAGACAAAATACTGTGCTGAATCGCTATATAGTTTCAATTCACACTGGTGAACAGTTTTTCACCTGTAGCATATTCATCACAATTTTTTCATAATTAAGCTATAGCACACATCAACGCACTTCTTTGCGCGATTAAGCTTGGTTAGAGTCGGGTGGTTTCCCGCATCGCTGCGCATTCTTTACAAGCAGTGAAGCGTCCGCTGTCGAATATAAGCTCCAATCATGGATATTCAAAAGTCTCAGTTCACTAATGCAAGTGATGTTGCGCGACAATAAGCGTCTCCACGCGTTGTAGTGGAAAAACTGGATGCGACACGATGCGATGCGACACGACGCGATGCGACGCGGTGACTCTGTGCCAGTGTGAGTTGAGCCTTAAAGAATACCATTCAATGAAACCTACTACAGCCCAGTTTGTTCTAAATTGCTTTGAACTGAACTTTCTGAAGTACAAAATACTTTTTCTACTGGAGAACAGAGCTCTAGTCTATGCAATATCCGCTCTTCTTTATTAAATACTAATTCATGCACTTTGCATTTATTATGTCGAGTAAACTTCCTACTATAAAGACTGGCTGTATTTATTTAATTTACCTCAGTTTTTTTTAGCATTATAATTATTGTAGGAGTCTTGAAAAGTTTTTGGTTAAAATATAAGTAGGTAGTGTTCTTGACCTTGGATATCCCAAGATTTTAAAAAAAACTTGTTTAAAGAAATTTTTCACTAGTGCGAATATGTCACTCTATTGGTACAAATATAATAGTTAAGCAATAAAATGAAAAATTACGGTTAGGTTTTGGGTCAGTTTTTCAGAGCGAACTTATCCATAATAATGATAGGGATTTTTTTATTTGAAACAGGATATGATAAATTAATATTGTGCGCGCCAATTTGTGTTTTTAGCGATTGATTTCGGACACATCTCATTAAAATATGATAAGTGTCCTCGTCTCCGTAACATGTACTGCAAACAAGGTTAAGCGCTTTGTATTTATTTATTTATTTATTGACACACCAACGACTTATTCACTAATTGTTTACAGTAGATGTTATGACATTCTTGTATTGTGCGGTGAATTCGTCACTTATAGGCGTGCACAGCACTTAACGGTAGTCAATATCAGAAGTTGAAAAAAAAAAAGATGACAAAATAAAATAGTACTAGGTAGTTATTGAATTAGGAACAATAAAAAATTTTGCACATTAATTAAACTGGATTATAAAATCAAATATAAATTAGAACTTAAAATAACAAATAAATTAGGACACATTACATTGATTATAATTCAAATAGATTGTATTGTCAGACATTGAAATTAAAATATACCAAAAATTAATAATATCGATTAAGTTGAAATACAAAATCAACATAACATTTTAACATATGAAATTTTTCATTAAAATAACAGAAAACCCAAAAACCAAGTGAAAATATTAAAAAAAAAAATATATAAAAAAAATAAAAAAATACAAATTCAAAGTCAAAGTCAAAGTCAAAAAATTTTTATTTCACATAGGCCTACATGGGCACTTATAAAACGTCAGAAGCTAGTGCACGGTTCCAAATTGGTCGTTTCCTATGGAGAAGAACCGGCAAGAAACTCCATGGTTACTCTTTTAAAAAAATGATTGTTTACAATATTTTCATATTACAGTATTAATAGACATTATGTAAGAACAGTGTAGACCAGTCGATATTGTACCCAAAAGCACAATAAAAATAATAATATTTAAAAAAAAAAAAAAAAAGTGAGTCGTAATAGGAAGTAACCTAAGAATTCGCGAAGTCCACGGTGTTCTCACATTCACATTAAAAAAAAAGAAGCTATATATAAAAAAAAAAAAAACAAGAACAATTAGTAATTACAATTATCAATAAATGACATGTCAACAAAAAGAAAATTACTAACGAATTTATGGTGGTTGGCGTCTACTAATATAAAAAATATTGCAAAAGCAATGTGTAGGAAGAAAAGAAAAAATGTATATATTACAACAAATGTGGAGCAGTTAATAGACAGATGTACACAACATTATATTACTAATTGATTGACACACATTGATTGTTGACACATTACGTTAATTACAAGTATAATAGATTAATATTTTATTTTTTATTTTTTTCATTTAACAGTTAAAATTAAAATTAAAAGTCAAATTAAATTGTATAATATTAATTAAATTGAATTGATTCACACGAAGTTAAAATATAAACAAATCAATCAGGAACCGAGAACCGAGAACAACCGTAAGTAAGTTGTCATTATTACATAGTTAAAAGTAAAGCAGTAAAATTTGAAGTCCATCGCTTTACCTACAAGGTTGTGTAAATGTAAGCACTTCTTCCAAAGAATAGTGGATCATTTACTGTGTGCTACTGTACAATCAACCAGCGAATTGTATGTTCATAATTGTATACTTATTAAGATTGTACTTTTGGAGCGAAATAAATTACTATTATTATTAGTTAACATTAGTAATATAGGTGAAAGCGCTAGGGTAAACTGAGAAAATAAAATTTTGAAAAAAATATGAAATAACTTTAATTTCTGTTTTTGATTTTTGTTACTTCATGTTTAGATACAGACTTTCAAAATTAAAGTTATTATGCATATTTTGATGGAATTATGTTTTTTTTTTCACCATCAAATCTTTATTAAAATAAAATTAAATGAGACCATTTCGGGAAAATATACTTGCTAAAAAAAATCAACATCAGTATATAATTGATATTAAAAAAAAAAAAATATTTAGAACACCCTCCTCATTTGGAAGTTGGTTGAAAATAGTCAAAGCTGTCAGAGTCAACAATAAAAAAATCTAATTTTCCTTAAAAGAAACAACAGTTGTACAAACATCAATTTTTTATCTACATTGTTCTACGAGTCGCAACCGAAGCAGGTTTGAAAGGAAAATACGATTTGCTGCGACATCACTTTACGCTCGGCATCCGCCTATGAATCTGTGATACGTGAATTTTTAGATGACTCAAAGGCTAGTCATGATGAATTGAATTTTTATAAACTAATTTGTGTTTGTGATTGTACTTTGTTTGACAAATTCACTTTTGGAACAGGCTCGTTGGTTATATTGATTTATAGGATTTCTATGCGATTTTAAACCATAATTGTAGCTTGGATTTGAACATAAGATAAAAAATCTCGATACTGCGAGCATGTTCCTTTGGTAGGACTAAAGCAAGAACTACATTAGACCGACGCACACGCATGGCGTCGCGTGGCGTGGATCGAGTGTAGCTCTACAAGTCTAGTTTCCGTATAAAATGTGAGACCGACACGCCCAGATCGGCGTGTGTATCTCACGTGTGCGCAGCATAGTTTCAGATTTAGTGTCATTTTATGCCGAGTTGCTAACATGTCAGATTTCAAGAAATTTGCGTCGAAATTGCATCATTTTCAAAGCGATGCGCCACCGGTACATGGCGGATATCATACCCATACGCCCAATATTTTTTCTTTGCATTAGCCACATTGCATTTTGGATCCCATCATTTTCTAATATGTGTGTATGAGTTTGATTATGTTGATCGCAGATTATTAATGTTTTCGTTACTCATGAATGTTAAGTGCCAGTTATTATTGTACCATATCTAATAGTTGCCTAATCTAATTAGCCCCCTATGTCCCATTGCTGACCGAAACCCCCCTATCCCTATTCCACACATGTCTATCCCCAGCCATTGCGGACCTCCCTAAATGGAAATAGTTACCTACTTCATCAAATTCAGAAACACCATAACTTCAAGCGGATTTCATTGAAACCGATTCGTATGACTTTAAACGTAAAATAATCCCATTGAACTAACCACATACATCCTTTCCGGGAATCACTTATTTGTTTGGTTTCAATAGAATCTATTTCAACGTTTCTGTGCTAATGAACGAAACTTTTAATCGGTTCTTATGAAAGAGAGCCCACGTTTTGTACTGGTTAAACCAACTTTGTTTTTACAAAGTGAGAAATAGTTCGAGTAATATACCTATCGTGGGTTGACTGGGTAGGCGTTTTACTCTGCGTAATTGATGTCTTGAAACACATTACTATTTTTAAAACAGTGAAGGAAAAACATCGAGAGATAAACAAGAAATCAGCATGCTTTAGAATCAAGCAGTCTAAGACGTGTGAAATCCTCAACTATAGAAATCGTAGCCCAAAATAAAACCTCATAGAATGTCATTATTTTTAAAATGGTGTAAGTAAAACGTCGAGAGAAAAACGAGAAATCAGCATGCTCTAGAATCAAGTGCTTTTAAGTCATGTAACATCCACAACTATAAGCCAAAGCTCGTAGCCAGACTAAAATCTCATAAAACATGCATGGGCAAGTTCGGGAGATGCGTTAAGCTACGCTCTCCAGGTTCAGCTACCTTACATGAGTTACAGAGTATGCTAGTGGAATAATGGTCAAATTTAGACCAAAATTATGTTAAAAATTTGACTCACAGCGAGCGACATCGTCTCAAAGAAATGATACAGACAAGTGGAGGACATCAAAATTATCATAATGATATAAAAAAGTTTTTTTTTTTTAGAAAAACTGCGTTGTATAGTTTTATTGTATTTTTAAGTACGGAGAGCAGTGGTGGCCGAGTTGTAATGGCCACGACTTACGAGTTGTAGATCGCGAGTTCAAACCCAGCCAGGTGCATTGCTTTGTGTAATTTATTTCATCACCACTGCTCTCAAAACGATGACGGAAAACATCGTGAGGAAACCGGTATGTCCTAGAATCAAAAATTCGAAGACATGTGACATTCACCAATTCACACTGGGCCCGCGTGGTGGATTACGGCCCATTCGCTCTCCTAGAGAGAGGAGGCCTGAGTCCCAGCAGTGGGAACATTAAAAGGCTGATTATGCTTATATGCTTATACATATTATTTATCGTTTATTTCAGGCATATTAACCCATAGCAATATTATAGAATTAAATAAAATTAAAATTAAAATTGTCATAACATAATGAATTAATTAAATTAAATTAGATTAAATAAATTATTGAAATATTGATAAAATTATTGATAAATTATTGAATTACATTAAATAAATAAGTTAATAATATTATTGAAAATTATTATCATTATCATTACCATGAATAAATCAATAATATTAACAACGCCTAAGCAGGTATACACTATGAAACACGCTACGCTATGCTAGTGTTATTTATTTTCTTTTACGTATTAAATATTTACAACATACGAGTACTACAATTTCATGAATTCACCTTACTTAATTAGAAAACTATCATATTTTTTACTCCCGGGCGTTTCTTCCGCACGAATCCGGTGCAGGAACCTCCCGAACTTACCATGTCAGGTGAGGACCTGCGTCATACGGAAGGTAAGGACGCTGTGAGGTCTTTCCAGTCAAGCCTCAAAGATGGGACTTACCGCCATTATTACGGCGTGCCCAAGCAAGATGTAGTCTAAAAAATACTTATGTAGCAAGTATAAAAAAAACACCACTATTGCCTTTCAAAACTAAATTTTAGCGAGGAAACTAAGCAAAACAGTACCCCAAACAAAATATGATACCGGCCTCTGAGATAAGTTAGCGTAAGTTCTGCATACCAAACGGCTGGGTTACAAAGTTTGGCGGCGCGGCTGCATGAGTAATCTCTCAAAAATTCACTTTTGGAACAGGCTCTTTGGTTATATTGGGAATATTTTTTCCGTTCCCGATTTCCGGCCCCCGTAGGCGCAGGCTTGCGGACGGCGAGCAATGGGTGGCTCGCCGTCCGACCGTCCGGTAACTGTCCGGACCGAGCCCAAGCCGTTGACGGCGCGTATTGTTCCACGCGCGCCTCAGGGTGATGTCGGCAAATCGTAGGGGCCCAGCAGGGTCGAAGCCTACTGGGGCCACGGGTAGTGTGAAAGCGAAGCCCGGGGCCCCGGGATGAAGGCAAAGAGGGAACAGGAGTGGGTTTTTAGTCAGTAAAAGTCTGACACTATCTCTCGCTCCACCCAAGAGCGGGATTTGTCATTAGATGATTTTCCCACATTAAAAAAAAAAACCGATGCAGGTTTGAAAGGAAAATACGATTTGCTGCGACATCATTTTACGCTCGGCATCCGCCTATGAATCTGTGATACGTGAATTTTTAGATGACTCAAAGGCTAGTCATGATGAATTGAATTTTTATAAACTAATTTGTGTTTGTGATTGTACTTTGTTTGACAAATTCACTTTTGGAACAGGCTCGTTGGTTATATTGATTTATTGGATTTCTATGCGATTTTAAACCATAAGTGTAGCTTGGATTTGAACATAAGATAAAAAATCTCGATACTGCGAGCATGTTCCTTTGGTAGGACTAAAGCGAGAACTACATTAGACCGACGCACACGCATGGCGTCGCGTGGCGTGGATCGAGTGTAGCTCTACAAGTCTAGTTTCCGTATAAAATGTGAGACCGACACGCCCAGATCGGCGTGTGTATCTCACGTGTGCGCAGTATAGTTTCAGCTTTAGTGTCATTTGATGCCGAGTTGCTAACATGTCAGATTTCATGAAATTTGCGTCGAAATTGCATCATTTTCAAAGCGATGCGCCACCGGTACATGGCGGATATCACACCCATACGCCCAATATTTTTTCTTTGCATTAGCCACATTGCATTTTGGATCCCATCATTTTCTAATATGTGTGTATGAGTTTGATTATGTTGATCGCAGATTATAATTCTTTTCTTTACTCATGAATGTTAAGTGCCAGTTATTATTGTACCATATCTAATAGTTACCTAATCTAATTAGCCCCCTATGTCCCATTGCTGACCGAAGCCCCCCTATCCCTATTCCACACACGTCTGTCCCCAGCCATTGCGGACCTCCCTATATGGAAATAGTTACCTACTTCATCAAATTCAGAAACACCATAACTTCAAGCGGATTTCATTGAAACCGATTCGTATGACTTTAAACGTAAAATAATCCCATTGAACTAACCACATACATCCTTTCCGGGAATCACTTATTTGTTTGGTTTCAATAGAATCTGTTTCAATGTTTCTGTGCTAATGAACGAAACTTTTAATCGGTTCTTATGAAAGAGAGCCCACGTTTTGTACTGGTTAAACCAACTTTGTTTTTACAAAGTGAGAAATAGTTCGAGTAATATACCTATCGTGGGTTGACTGGGTAGGCGTTTTACTCTGCGTAATTGATGTCTTGAAACACATTACTATTTTTAAAACAGTTAAGGAAAAACATCGAGAGATAAACAAGAAATCAGCATGCTTTAGAATCAAGCAGTCTAAGACGTGTGAAATCCACAACTATAGGACTCGTAGCCCAAAATAAAACCTCATAGAATGTCATTATTTTTAAAATGGTGTAAGTAAAATGTCAAGAGAAAAACAAGAAATCAGCATGCTCTAGAATCAAGTGCTTTTAAGTCATGTAACATCCACAACTATAAGCCAAAGCTCGTAGCCAGACTAAAATCTCATAGAACATGCATGGGGTAAGTTCGGGAGATGCGTTAAGCTACGCTCTCCAGGTTCAGCTACCTTACATGAGTTACAGAGTATGCTAGTGGAATAATGGTCAAATTTAGACTAAAATTATGTTAAAAATTTGATTCACAGCGAGCGACATCGTCTCAATGAAATGATACAGACTAGTGGAGGACATCAAAATTATCAAAATGATATAAAAAAGTTTTTTTTTTTTAGAAAAACTGCGTTGTATAGTTTTATTGTATTTTTTAGTACGGAGAGCAGTGGTGGCCGAGTTGTAATGGCCACGACTTACGAGTTGTAGATCGCGAGTTCAAACCCAGCCAGGCGCATTGCTTTGTGTAATTTATTTCATCACCACTGCTCTCTAAACGATGACGGAAAACATCGTGAGGAAACCGGTATGTCCTAGAACCAAAAATTCGAAGACATGTGACATTCACCAATTCACACTGGGCCCGCGTGGTGGATTACGGCCCATTCGCTCTCCTAGAGAGAGGAGGCCTGAGTTCCAGCAGTGGGAACATTAAAAGGCTGATTATGCTTATATGCTTATACATATTATTTATCGTTTATTTCAGGCATATTAACCCATAGCAATATTATAGAATTAAATTAAATTAAAATTGTCATAACATAATGAATTAATTAAATTAAATTAGATTAAATAAATTATTGAAATATTGATAAAATTATTGAATTACATTAAATAAATAAGTTAATAATATTATTGAAAATTATTATCATTATCATTACCATAATTAGCATAAATAAATCAATAATATTAACAACGTCTAAGCAGGTATACACTATGAAACACGCTACGCTATGCTAGTGTTATTTATTTTCTTTTACGTATTAAATATTTACAACATACGAGTACTACAATTTCATGAATTCACCTTGCTTAATTAGAAAACTATCATACTTTTTACTCCTGGGCGTTTCTTCCGCACGAATCCGGTGCAGGAACCTCCCGAACTTACCATGTCCGGTGAGGACCTGCGTCATGCGGAAGGTAAGAACGCTGTGAGGTCTTTCCAGCCACGCCTCAAAGATGGGACTTACCGCCATTATTACGGCGTGCCCAAGCAAGTTATAGTCTAAAAAATACTTATATAGCAAGTATAAAAAAAACACCACTATTGCCTTTCAAAACTAAATTTTAGCGAGGAAACTAAGCAAAACAGTACCCCAAACAAAATATGATACCGGCCTCTGAGATAAGTTAGCGTAAGTTCTGCATACCAAACGGCTGGGTTACAAAGTTTGGCGGCGCGGCTGCATGAGTAATCTCTCATATGTGCCGCTTATCGTACTTTGTATGGTATTAAAATGTATTCCAAACTTTAGATAGAAGGAATATTTTGCTATCTGATCTGCTGAAGGTGTTTGGCGGATGATTAAAGAAGTCTAGCACAATCACTTGTACCTTCATAATCAAAAATAATGTAAATATCGTATTTCATCATCATCATCATTTCAACCGAAAGACATCCACTATTTGATATAAGTCTCCCCCAAGTGTCGCCATAACGACCGGTCCTGTGCTTCTCTCATCCATCGGATTCTCGCGATCGATATTTGAGTAAAATTATTTACATATTTTAAAATACATACCCATTGTAATATACTTTTAAGCGATTTATGTACAAACGTGTATAAAAAGAATTCATTGAGCATCAAAAAATCATCCACGTTGCTGTCAATGGGAACCCAGAACGCTGTCAGCATTGCTACATTGAATAGTTATGATAAATCTCTTAGTTTTTAAATAGAAAAAGTAACTATTAAGTTTAATACTTGTACAAATATCAATAGTTCTTGGCTACAAATATCACTTCAATATGTACTACACTACAACGTCTATATTACGTATCCTCTCCATATTTTTAAGAGGCTTGTCATATTAAATTCGAGTGTTTTACATTTTTTTAACCAATATGTCATCTAAATCTATACTTATAATATCGTAAAGCTGAAGAGTCCGTGTGTTTGAACGCAATAATCTCAGCAAGTACTGTATGGTTTGAATAAAAACAAATATTTTAGGGTTCGATAAACCGATAAGGGTGGGAACACATTCATAATGCGTACAGCTAAGGAGTGGAATTCCCTGCCGGAGTCTGTGTTTCCTGATAGCTACAATCTAGGGGTCTTTAAGTCAAGAGTGAATAGGTTACTTCTAGGCAAGCTAGCTCCATTCGCGGCCACATCATCGCTTACCATCAGGTGAGATAGTGGTCAAACGCGAGCCTATCAATAATAAAAAATAAAATAACCTATTTATCAAAGCAGGTTTTAGAGTATAAAACATTAAGGTACGACTTACATGTGCTGTAACCAAAGACGCGGGTGAAACCACGGGGTACACCTAGTGTGGATACAAATTCAATCCTAAACTAACAAAGCTGAGAAAAGTTTAAAATAATTTCAATGTTTTTATTATATTTTCTGGACATCATTCATCAAGTGGTTTTTGTGGACTTAATGAATTTTGGTTTAGTACATAAGCTTTTCCACGTGAAAATGTACCTGGATTTCAGACAGTATTAGTATTGGGTTGAAAAAATTCAGTTCGTGTTTTAGAAATCCCGTCAGATTCATTGCAATGTTTTACAGATAGTTACAGAACCGAACAGATCCGCAGATCCGATCCGTCACTGTTTTTTTTTTTTTTAGAATTTCGTTCCAGGATTCGGCAGTAACGCTTCGATAACTACACGAGGTTTTCAGTTACCAAATCGTTACTAGGCATAAGCAAGTATACATAGATTATATAGACACATTGAATAGTTAAGTGATTTTGCCATCAACATGGTTTGGGTTCATGTTAGTAATTTGGTTTATTATTCATATATCTAGTTCTAATTCAACTCAAAAGGCATAGATAAGTAGACAAAGCGATCACTGCTTGCTTGAGCTCTTTTTAGTGTTCTGGATTTAGGTCACACTTTTTATTTTTTCTATTTGTCTTTAAAATTCATTATATCAATGTCATGCATACCTATTATTTGCGTGGTTACTGAAATGCCGATTTTAGATATAAATTTATTTGAATTGTAAGTGACAGTGCTGCCGGTGTGCTTTTTATAAATAAACTAGCTTCTGCCCGCGGCTTCGCTCGCGTAAACGTAGGTTTCTCCATACAAACTTTTGACCACTGCTTCATCTCCTTAGGGAGTGAATTTTGGAAAATCCTTTCTTAGTGCTTGCCTACGTCATAAAACGAAACCTTGTGCAAAATTTCACGCTCCTAGTCCTAGTAGTTTTGGCTGTGCGTTGATATGTTAGTCAGTCAGTTTCTCCTTTTATATATATAGATATATAACTGCACGAGAGGCGGGTATCTTAAGCATTGGGCCATCACGTTACCTTGTAGTTAACTAACAATATTTATTCAAAACTGTATCCCCTAAGCAGCCAACATCACGCTGTGGTTCAAGAGTGGAACGGTGGCTTAGACGTCGTTTATTTAACTAACAACTACACCCGCGTTATAAATGTTTGCTCAAACTTTATTAATCGCGGACTTAAGTACGAGATCTAACACATAACTGTATATTATACGCCGTTCTGAAGAAAGGGTGCTGTTATGTATTTATGTATTGTGAAACTTGGTTACTTGGTCGTAAAACAAAGATCTTAAGGGGATCTCTTGAGCATAGGTATTATCGAGCGTTGACCTAGGTATTTATAAACCTTAAACGATGTGAAAATTGACGTTTCCATCTCTTTGTTAAATTGTTTGGCAGCTAATTCAAATGATTAAAATGACAATATTCGGACTTTTTTTTGGAGCGAAATCATTTAATAACTCCTTTCACACTGGGGAGAGACGCGGCAGGCGAGTTCGGGGCTTCGCCCCCTGCTCGCGGTGTCGAGTGGCACCCGCAACAACGGGTGATTCCCTTGGGTGGCTATAGGCGTAGTGTCTCTACACTGAGGAGAGTGGGCAGAAGTGTCATACTTATATCAGAAATCAGAAACGTGATTGCTATATCGGAGGTCGTGGGTTCGATTCCCACCCAGGACAAATATTTATATGATCAGAACGATCATTTGTTCTGTGTCTGGGTGTAATTTATCAATAATAGTTATGTATCTAAAAATGTTTAATATGTTTATCAGTTGTCTAGTACTCATAACACAAGCTCTGCTTAGCTTGGGACTAGATGGCGTTGTGTGATAATTGTGGAATATTATTAATTAAAAAAAAATACTCTGTAGAAAAATCATAATTGAACAACTCGATAGATTTCGAAAAATTGTACATTTTCAAATCATATATCTATTAATCAGTAGACAGATGGTACCCGTACCTCAATCAAAAGGCACACCACATAAATATAAATCTGGTACCAACACTACTGCAAAAAGAAAGATTAGAAACACATGTTTTATTTGGAACAAAAAACTCAGAACATCCCATAACTCTATCGTTCAAAGGCCATTGTAAACCTTTCAGAACCAGTAAACGACCACGAGACGAGAAACGGACCTTTATGAAGCCTGTACAAACAGTGATAAACCAATATGACATACTTTATGTTTGGTTACCAGATAAATTTTACTTGGACCCGTTAGTACTTCTTTTAAGAAGTTTTTTTTTTATGTCAAGGCTTGTGACCCTAAAGTTGAGCGAAAATAAATATTAAAGCCAGTCTACAATAAATTCGTTACATTTGTATCAAATTTATTGCAGACTAATGAGATGTTTTTTTTTTCATAAAAAGATGTTTTTTTTTTCTATGTTATATAAATCTCATCGCGCGCCATTGTACATACGTCTGTACAACTTGAATGACCTTGAAAGTACTGTACACACGGGTGTCCGTAATTTTTTCAGCCAAAAATGTTGGTCTCTTTATCTTCGTCTTTTCTAAGGTCTACCCAGAACAAATTTTTTTGACGATGTTAGTAAAAAACGCGCAATTACGTAATAATAATACCCGTATACGCACGAAGGGATATAAGAATTTGCATGCAAATGTTCACATAGTAACTGCCACTATTAATACTTCTCAGGCTGATTAATTATAGCTGATTTGTTAATCCAGGATATAAACTATTACAGTACTAAATTTCGTCCAAATCTGTTAATCCATTTTAGCGTAAATAGTAACAAAAATTCGTCCGCTTTACTCATCATTCTACGCTAACGACGTGTATGTGCTTGGTCCTTGAGGTACCTAAGTTTTTGGCTATCAAGTGATTATTTACAACAGATATTGAGGTCAGTTTACGAAAAAATATTAAAAGTATTTAAAAGATATAATATAAGAGAATGAAAGATTAAGAAAATCTTTCATATATTTAATTATGTACAACCATGTCGTATCTGTTTCTACAGGTAAAAGATCAATAACAACAGCAACACAACAACAACAATCACAATTCAATCAACAACAATGGTGGTGGTGGTATGGTTCTGGTCTACAATCTATTTAATAGTTACACAATGGTCCAAATTTATGAGAAAACGGACACAGCACTAACATGATATGATTAAAAATTCTTTAGAACTACCGAGAATCGGATAGGAATAAAACGCTTGTAGTTGCAAAATCTGAATCATTGAAACGATAGTCTTTTGACGTAGAATCCAATTTATCGGCGCAATTGAAACAAGAGAATGGCGAATGATTGGGTAGACCGGTGGTCTAACTGAGTCCATTTCAGTAAATATTCGCTTCAATTGGTTTTATTATTGAACTCCTCCTGCATAACTTTGTTAGGAGTAATATATGTAGGTTTAAAAGCTCCGATGAAATATTTCTAATGGATTTCATTTTTCTTTTCCAGGAAGTTTGAAATTAATACCAGCTGCTACTTTTTCTGTGTCATTGAGAAGGCTATTTCTGCGAAATTGATGTCATTCGCTTTCTTTGTTGAAATTAAACGTGTCAAGTTGACATTTAAATATAAAAAAAGAAGTGAAGTGTCAACGTAGCTAAACCTTATAAGAACAAGTAGGTACCTATCAAAAATGACAGGACAAAATGAACTTCCAAATTCAAATGTAAACAAAAAAGTAACACGGAGGGCCAGTCGTTTCATACATGATTCACAAAGGAGACTGTTGATTTTCCACGGAGGTGTTTGCATCTTGTATTATTCAACACTATGGTTTTACATTTACATAAGCAAATTGGTCGCATTGCCCCTAGAAAGTGTTCCGTTTTGAATTTTTGTACCAACTTCGAAATAGTTCACTTCCGTGTTAAAGTTTTTTCAATACACTAGAATACCTGCTCTTATCTCGACCGCTTTTCGGCACGCAATTTTATATTTTTCGCACAAGTGCGGAAAAGCGTACGTGCTCGCCCGACACATTTTTATTTCATTTATCGTATCAGGCTAGGCGTGGTGCGACCCCCACGACGGAACATTACCCAGTACGGCCATTCCCGTTTATTTATATCTTCGTAAATGTCGTTTGATACACTTGAAAATTTTTCACGGCAGCCAAAGTTTCTCCACTTCTATCAAAAAGTACTATATTAGATGCTAACTTTTGTCATCGATTCGGTCAATATAAAAATGGAGCCAGGAGTAATGGATATTTGTTCCTATAAAATTGAGATTGGCTGGCTAGTTTCCGATTCGCTCTAAAAAAGAAAGTTTACAAACGTTTTCAATCTTTGATGAATAAAGGCGAGGTAAAAGGAAAAAATCTATTTTCAGTACCAATATTTAAATATGCTATGCAAAATTTCGCAGTCTGGTCTGGTACGCTATGCAAAATTTGAATTCAATCATTGGCAACAATAGAATTATGAAACAACGGTACTAAATGGAATGTAATAATTGATGAATGCTGTTTATGTGAATAGTATTGGACATTTAGTACATGATTTGTATTTCAATTAAATTATTGTTCACCAAATCGTGCAATATGCACGATTCAAGGAACATTTTATTGAACTTCACTTAGCATCAAAAGTGGCAAAATCTACTTTTATTTAATTATTTTATTATTTATGTACACACAAATATACAGAAGAAGATAGGTATCTTAATATATAAAAAAAACAACACAAAAATAATACACAAACAATAAAGAGTACAACACAACAACAAAAAAAAACTTATAACACAAAAATAATTTAAAAACAGTTGTGATTACAAGTCGCTACCTAGAACAAAAAAAAAAAACAAAAACAAAATTATCTTTTACAAATATAAATGTACTAGCTTCTGGTAGCGGCTTCGCCTGCGTAAAAGTTGATTTTTCCATACAAACTTCCAACCCCCGTTTTACCCCCTTACGGGTTAAGTTTCGTAAAATCCGTTCTTAGCGGATGTCTCTATGACCCTATAAAAAACCTACCAGCCAAATTTTAAGTTTGTAGGTGTTATAGTTTCTGAGATTTCGTGATTAATCAGTGAGTCGTATTTCGCTTTTATAAATGTAAATTTGTGTTTTTATATGTAAACTAATCAACCTCATTGTTCATCCTTTTACAAGTTTTGGTAAACCGATGCTACATTAAATAAACTGATTACGATATACCAGCGTCAGTCAATTACCATGTAGTTATCTGGCGTTTTTGCTGAACTGCCCCCCTAGCCAAGTTACAACCGTTTTGTGTCGAATTCCGTTCTCCAATCGGTAATGCCTCGGTGTCAGCAATTGTAGAAAACGATAAGTTGGTAGCCATGTTGACGCGCCTGAATCGGCCGCTCGTTCTACAATAACAGGATGTAGCGTTGAACATTGTAGAAACGATAACAATTCATTCTATCATTTTAAGCGATGTGAACTTGGCTACAAAATTTCTATTCGTTTGTTCTGACCATGTGACTTAACGTAGAGATGATGTCATTCCTATACATTTGATTAGTTTTCGACTAGGGGTGCTGGACCGCTCTATATAGGCGCAGGCATGAGACACATACTGTGTCAGTATTATTTTTTAATCTTAAGTTTCTGAATTTTGTTTCTACGAGTGCCAAATAAAATAGATTTCTTTATTTTTTTTCTTTCTTTCTTTAATTGCGTCCACGATGCGTAAACTGTATTTTAGACAAACAATCTCTATCAAGACGTGTTTTCACATTTTCGCATCGTGCCTGTTTATGATAATCTTGACGCACCCTGCTCACTCGGGCACTTCTTTAAAAACATGTCACCTACAACAAAGTCGTACACTGTTCCCGAAACCCAGGGTCCTGTAAAGCAAGGCAAAGAAGAAACATAGATGTGATTTTAGTCAGTAAAAATCAGACACGCACTCCCGTCTTAGAGCGGGAGAAATCATTGAATGATTACCCATCTTAAAAAAAAAACACAATCAGTTTTACTACCACCCAGTAATATCTGGTGTGCCATTCCCATATTTAAAACGAAAATTAGGCCAAAACACAACATTTGGGCACAAGGAGACCAACATGAGACGTAGAACTAACCATCCAGTATTGTTCCTTTGTAATGCCGAAATGTATCCCTATTCCGTATCCTTCCTTTGCTAACAGAATGTTCTATTAACAACAACGTAACGGTGACTGGGACAGGAATTTACTCAAAGCCAACAAAGGACGCTAAGGGAAATTTCCTGAATTAGGTCATGTGCAAAAATTTAAGCATATTAACACTCGTGCTTGGAAAGTTTGAATCAGTTTTCCAGAATGTTTTTAATTAATTTTTCATAGTTAACAATTTTTCACGAGATTTTTTCTTTTCGTGGTTACCTCTTTTTCTATTTCATGGTATTACCTAACCTAACGAAGGAGACAAGATAAGTAAAACTTAAGCATATTAGATACTAGCTTTTGCTCGCAGCTTCGCCCGTTTACATAAAATATGTCATAGCCTATGTCACTGAGGAATAAAGCAGCTTTCTATCGATGAAAAAATTTTAGCAATCGGACCAGTACTTTCAGAGATAACCTCCTACAAACAAAAAAACAAAATTTACCTCTTTATAATATTAACACTAAAGTGGAAATGGGCCGGGCATGTTGCGCGTCTACAAGACCACAGGTGGACTAAACAGGTAACAGCATGGCAGGGCCCCCAAGGAAAACGCAAGAAAGGGAGACCCTATGCTAGATGGGAAGACGACATCAAAAAGATTGCCGGAATGAACTGGATGCAAACAGCCCAGACTAGAGAAGACTGGACCTCTTTGGAGGAGGCCTTCACCTGTAGAGGGGTTCTTACAGATATATAGTATTTTTAATAAAGTACGGTACCTAGGATTAAAATTAGAATTAGGACACACTGACATACAAGTAGATAATAAAAGTACTAACACCTAGTTTAAGATTTGTCATTGTAAGTTAATTTGGTTGCAAGAAATATAAGGCTTTTTATTTTATTTATTAGCACAATAGCATAGCATAATATATCAGCCTTTTAATGTTCCCACTGCTGGGACTTAGGCCTCCTCTCTAGGAGATGGAATAAGCCGTAATCCACCACGCGGGCCCAGTGCGGGTTGGTATTTATTTATTTATTAATATTAGTGTAGACTAAATCACAAATGGAAGAAAAAAACAAGAAAGTTAAAAATATATTTATTTGACACAAACAAAGGTAAAAACAAAAAACAAAATTAACCGAATAATAAACAAAAGATGGTGTGCCTCACGGCTGCATCAGTTCAGCATAAATACCATACATTTAGCACCTGACGCTAGTTTTCAATTGGACCTGAGGTTTTGAGGTAACAAAAAAAGTCGCTTTTGTTCTGTTATTACTATTGAATAATAATAGTTATGCTTTATAATTTCAGCCGAAAGACGTCCTCTGTTGGATATAGATCCAACAGTGGACGTCTTTCAGCCTATGCCTCCCCCAAGTATCGCCAAGATGAAGGGTCCTATGCATCCATCGGATTCCCATGACCCTCACCAGGTCATCGGTCTACCTTGCGATAATGCTTACTTAAAATAATACACTAGATAATATAAGTTTTGAAATGTTTTCGTGATAAATAGCGCGTAAGTTAATGTATGTATCTGTAAAACAGGTAGTGTGAAAAATAGAAAATAGTTGAACAAAATAAAATATAACAAGACAAAATAAATACAGATTTCTTTCAAACGAGTTTCAGTTTACGTTGAATATTTTGAACGTAACATTCAGAATGCAGTCTAAATTATATTTATTAAGAAACTTTTTTATTATATTTCTATGTTCAACTGGAAATCCAACTTCCGAAGAACAATTTGCCTGGAGTCCAGATTTGTGCCCGATTGATCTCAACAGACACTCGGCTCTATGAATACCTAGGGTTTTTAACTAGAAAAATGTGAGTGTATAATACTCGTAAAAAAATAAAAGGTTCGTTTTGACATTTCAAAAATACCCAGAATGTAACTTGGAACGAAACAGAAACAATAAAATAATAAATCATTACGTTAAGTGTTTTAAACAAATACATTCATTTTTTGGCGTGTTAAATAAAATGCTGGAATATATTGCGAGTATTATTTTTGCGTATTTAATTATTCCTTTTGACAGACGTCAAAACGGGCCTTTTATTTTTTGACAACTTTACATACCTACATGCCAAAGGTTCTAAAGTGGTAACCGCGTAATGGAAGACGTGGTGTTTGATAGCCACCTACAGGGTAAACCGACGATCTGGTGGAGGGTTGCGGGAATCCGATGGAACCAAGATGCACAGGATCGGTAGTCGTAGTGACACTTAGGGAAGGTCAATGTCCAATAGTGGACGTCTTTCGAATGGAATGATGACGACTACGCGAATTCGCTAAAATGGTCTACTTGATGATTTCAACGGGCATGATGTTAATAGAACCTATATAAACTGATGTCTTGTGTCACTTCCACTCATATAAAAAAACATACCTTTCATATTAAACATAATCACTTACATGTTAAGCTAAAAAATCACCATCCCATCACCATTCACCATCAGACCATCAGTGAGTAGCCACCCTTACGTTGTTGAAACCTCTATGGTCTGGACTAAGCGTTTCGCCACGTCGTTTATACCGCGAAAATCAAAGGACTGGAACAATTTGTCTGCTACGATTTTTCTATCCGATTATAATTTGGGTGTCTTCAAGGCTAGAGCGAATAGCCTCTTAATAAACTAGTGCGCCTCACCATCAACGATTGCATCACTGCTTACCATCAGGTGGGATCGCAGTCAAGCACTAGCAAGTACTAGTTTTCATCAAATAAAAAAAAAACTTTATAATTAGGTTATTCATTTCAGTCTTAGGTAGACTGAAATGCCAGCTTAAATAAATGATTTATTATTTGTCTCGCAAAATAAAATTTTGTTTTCAACATAATTAGCTGAAACACCAACGCAAACAATTATCTAATTACAAGTTAAACTGAAGTACAAACATGATTAGGTTGCTAATCTGCCATAAATAGAATTTTGTTAAAAAAATCTCGATACTGTTTTGACGAAAAAGTAATATTTTTTTAGAAACATTTTACTTTGAAAGCTCGTTACTTTCAGAAGTTTCTATGTTCAGGTATTTCAGGTGTTCACAAAATCAGAATTTGTCATTGATTTCCTATTAATATGTAATAAATTTTGAAAAGTTTGGTAATCTATTAATATAATGGCGTCATTATGACTTTCCAATGGTCAACCAATGACAATCCATTGAAAGAAGTTGCATAGAATGGTAATCTCGTACACATTGACAGATGAATATCTGACGTATGCTGAAATCTCTCAAGGAGATGTCAGCAAATCGTAGGGGCCCAACAGGGTCGAAGCCTACTGGGGCCACGGGTAGTATGAAAGTGAAACCCGGGGCCCTGGGACGAAGGCAAAGAAGGAACAGGAGTGGGTTTTTAGTCAGTAAAAGTCTGACACTATTTCTCGCTTCGCCCAAGACCGGGATTTGTCATAAGATGATTTTCCCACCTAAAAAAAAAAAAAAAACATGCTGAAATCTGCTAAAATTTTGACAGTTCCTTTGATCAGTGACCTACCATTAGGACGTCATTGTGCAGTCATTGCTTTTAATAAGCTCGATATTGTCATTCTACCACAACTCTATTACGAGACCATTGACTGATCAATGATCGATCATTATGAATTAACAGATTACGAACTTTTAGCAAAATGACAATGGGATCGTGTTGTGATGACGAATTTATTAAAATAGCAGACTTGGGCCCCTGGTGAGAAAGTGGTCAAGCGCTAGACTATCAATAATAATAATTAAAAACCAGGCAAGTGCGAGTCGGACTCGCGTACTTAGGGGTCCGTACAAACTTACCTATGTAAACAGTTCAATTCCCGAATTGAGTTACGAAGATTTTTGCAAATCGAAAAAAAGTTTTTTTGTGACGTAACTACAAATTTACAGTATTCAGATTTTTTTCTATACTTGTGCTATGAGACCGAGACCATACTTCATGCCAAATTACCGAATTTTAGGTCAACGGGAAGTACCCTATGAATTTTGATTCCCTTGAGAGTGTCGAAATACGTGCTTTTTGCGACATAAAAAACCGCATCTTTTTATTTCGTTAACTCAGAAGTTTGTTTTTTTCAAAAACTCAGGTATGGTTTCAATTTCAACTCGATATCGATTACGTATTCCCAAGATAAAGGGTCTTGACAGACAGACAGACAACAAAGTGATCCTATAAGGGTTCCGTTTTTTCTTTTCGAGGTACAGAACCTTAAAAATAAACATATCGTTTTTCTTTTTTGTTTTATTGATCTGGATAATCATCAAATAATTTCTGCTGCTTTGGGAGACGAGAGAGGAAATGCATAACGTTTTACTGTGTATTAGTTTATATTTTAGACCTAAAGAGTTTGTTTGAACACGCTAATCTCAGAAACTACTAGTTCGAAATGAAAAATTCTTTTAGTGTTAGTAAACCCATTTGGTATGCGAAACAGAATGTAAATTCCCACAAACATCCGTTGAAAAGGGAGGATCCTCCGACCAGACGGGTGTTATGTCTGGTGGGCAACTGCCCGATAGATGATTTCGGGCTGTTCTATATGTTCTAATCGCAAGGAAAACTTCAAATGCACGATGCAAGATCAGTTCTTTTGTGGCGCCATAGATGTCGCTACATCCACTTATTGAAGAAGACTAAAGACTATATCATCACTCTACGACCCACGGATGTGGACCAGTAACCGAAAACACGGGTGACACCACGGAAGACAACGTACTAGTATCGCATCAAAATAAATTATAAACTATGTGACATGCTGCAGGTTATCATTAATACCAGGGTTCATCGACCTTATTTATTATATGCACATCTAAAGTGTAGGGCTTGCGGACGGTGAGCAATGGGTAGCTCGCCGTCTGACCGTGCAATAACCGTCCGGACCGAGCCCAAGTCGTCGACGGCGCGTTCTGTTCCACGCTCGCCTCAAGGAGATGTCAGCAACTGTAGGGGCCCAGCAGGGTCGAAGCCTACTGGGGCCAAGGGTCTGATTCTGAACAAAGGAACAGGAGTGGGTTTTTAGTCAGTAATAGTCTGACACTATCTCGTCATAAGATGATTTTCCCACCGAAAAAAAAAAACATCTAAAGTGTGGACATCTCTGCCAGGATCTGTAGTCTTTATCATTTATCTGCCCGCCTTCACAAGAAAAGCGAACGGACATCTTTTGGGTTCGTTCGTTCCGTCATATAGTAATACCTGATGCGGTTCACCATTAAGATTGTGTGGACCAGAAAGAGTTCTATAAGGAACTTTAAAAACATTTCATAACACTCATGGTTTGATGCACCACTTTAGTTTGACTTATATAAGTATAAAACCAAACAAGAAATATGAAATCTTTTGTGACCTCTACATCAGAACAAAAAGTTTTCACCTGCGCAGCCAAAACAAACCAATAGAAAAAATGAGTCCCAATAAGTCGTATTTTTAAAGGTCCAATTTACTAAGGTACCTGTATTGAGTCGTCTGGGGACGCTAGTGGAGGCAGCGATTTTATTTTCTCGAACCCCTTGGCTCGTATTGCGCTCGCCCTGAGGGCTTTCTCTACGTGATGCCAATATTCAGAACGAATGATGTTGCGAATCTGTTTCGGCGCCAATTTAAACGCTCGTTTAGTACGAAACTTTCGTGAGGACGAAATACAAAATTTCGTTTGGATTTTCAATTTAGAATGTTGGTAGTAGGTCCTGGTGTAGTGTGAAGTTTATTATATTAAGAGTGATGTAGCTGGAGTTCTAGACGAGAGACTGCTTTGTTTAGAATTGAATAAGAGCTTGCTATATTCTGTCCTCGTCCCATAAATAATAAATATTTGAATAATTCAAAATGGTCTCCTGTCCGATACAGAAACGTAATATTATAACTAAGGAAAATCAGAACAAAGAAAAGATATTACAGTCGTAATGACTGCAAGGTAAAACAAAAAAGGTAAATAACCAAATACGAAACAGCCAACGAATACAAATACCACGTCCGAGTTTGCCGATAAACTTGCAATTTATTAAAAAGTTATTTATCTACGGGTACAGGTCAAAAACAATTTCCAAATTCAAATTGAAGATAAACAAACGTACAAATGAGAAGTACCCACAGGACCATTCGAATTCTAATTTCAAAGAAAGTTTTATAATTTTGACTCCTTTGTATTTGTGTAGACGTTCCGTTTTCTGTTGATTTTCAAAACTGGTGGGAGTCAAACGTTCACGTTGGGCAATGAATTATTCAGGTCAGAACGGAAACTGCGTATTTACATAAGCAAATTGGGTGCGACGACTGAGTACAAGCGACACGACGACAACGGCAAGGAAACATTGGGACGCGATCACAATGCATTAGTCTTAACACCTTGACCTTATACTTATGAAGACACACAGACAAAGATGTCAATAGAACTGACCTAGGGCAAGTCTGTCTTTAGGATTTACTAATAAAAGAAGAAAGAAAAACTAAACAATATGATTTTTAAATTGATTTGGTCTTCTTACCAATTTTTCTTCTTCCACAGATAATGGGACTTTTAATACCGTGTCCAAAGGCCCTCCTATGGCCTTTAACATCATCATAATTTCAAGATGAAGCTATACGGGATGAATGACATTATTTCTTTCTCACACTAGAATTATGATGATTTTAAGGCGTCACTGCTGTTGTTTGTACGTTATATCAAACGATGAACGTTGAGCGTGAAACTCGTAGCCCAATTCTGGGTACACAAATCCACGGTTCCTATCTATAAACTAAGAAGAAAAATTGAATTCGCCGCATTATTACCTCTTTTTTACTTAAGTAGGTACTATAGAGACTCTTTCATCAGGGACTCTTTAAATTGTTAAGAACTCATGGCACATAAAAGAAATATACGCGAATTTGAATTTCCAAATGAATTAATATTGTCAGAAAGCATTTGGATTCGCTGTCAGGCCAAAAGACGTGTGTTATTTTATAATAATGAAAAAGAGTAATTTCTTAGGAATAAATCCTTCATCCAACCACGCGTATAAGCCCTTTCTTATTATCTCCGGCTCTTACAGTATCTACACGTCCAAAAGAGTTTTCATACATCAATGTTACGAAAATGTGACAAAATTGTGTTCAAACCCAACAAATTCTATTTTCTTAACTTCCCTTTGGTATTATATTTTATACTCTATCGCTTTTGGCAACAGCCGGTGTTAGCTTCCTGGTCTTTTCGAGATAACACCATTTTATTGTTATTTTAATTAAGTTTCTATGCTAAATAGGGAATGAAAGAGAAATATGTAACAGCCAAGATTTTCACATAATTTGCACGGATTGTTTTGGGAAAATCTTTTGTTATTGGCTCTTTTAATTGTAATAACTGTTATCTTTGTGTAGTGAGACCTAGAGGACAAACTTTGGTGCCGAGGAAAGCCTAAAAAACGCTGGCGTGACGACGTAGAGGTTTTTACAACGAATTAGACAACACACAGGGAAGAATAGAAGCCTATGGGGAGACCTTTCTCCAGTGGGACCTGTTAAAAGAAAGAAAAACAATATTCTCACTTAAATCTTCTTTTAAGCAATACTACTTTCTGTCAGCGGATTTACCGGCACGAATATAAAAAGTTTTCCCAAACATTTATTAGAATAGACCAAACTTTATTGTACACCAAAATAATAACTTTTTATATTGATAAGCTCGCATTTAACCACTATCACACCTGACAATTTTTTTTTTTGGTGGGAATATCATCCGATGACATCTCTCGCTCTTGGGCGGAGCGAGAGGGTATGTCAGACTTTTATTGACAAAAACCCACTCCTGTTACTTCGTTGCCTTTCATACGAGGTCCAAGTCTTCCTTTCAGAAGCAGACCCTTGGCAGAGCCTACTGGGGAGGCTCCGATCGTACTGGGCCCCTACGGTTTGCTGACAACTTCTTGAGGCGCGCGTGGAACAATACGCACCGTCGTCGATTTGGACTCGGTCCGGACAGTTACCGGACGGTCGGACGGCGAGCTAAAGTGATGATGTGGAGCACGCTTACCTAGAAGTAACTTATTTACTCATGACTTAAATACTTCTAGCTTGTAGCTATCAGGAAACAGACTCCGTCAGGGAATTCCACTCTTTAGTCGTGCGCACCAAAATACAACTTTATCGTACACCATAATAGTAACAAAGCTTTCATGCAAACTTAAAACTAAGAAAACTATAGCGGTTTTATCACTGACAGCGATATCTACAAGACCATCTTCAGATGAAATAACGTAAAAAGTAAAAGGGGGTAAAGGCAGTGTACTGCAAACACAACATACTTCCAGGATAAAAACTGCTATGCCGTATTCCAGAACATGATCTACTCGTGTGCAAAATTTCATCTAAATCCGTTTCACTGTTTGAGCGTTATGGATTAACAAACATACACACAGCTGTACACACATAATGATGATGAATGATTTTGCCATAACGACCGGTTACATACCTCTACGTTTCGCATCTATCGAATTCCCGTGACCTTCATCAGTTTATCGGTCCACCTTGTGGAAGGCCTTCCAACGTTACATCTTCTGATACGCAATCGCCACTCTAGAACCTGTCGACCATCTAGCATAATCAGCCTTTTAATGTTCCTACTGCTGGGACTCAGGCCATCTCTCTAGGAGAGGGAATAGGCCGTAATCCACCACGTGGGCCCAGTGTGGGTAGGTGAATGTCACATGTCTTCGAATTTTTGGTTCTAGGACATGCTGGTTTCCTCACGATGTTTTCCTTCACCATTTTGAGAGCAGTGGTGACTGCTACTAAAGTATTGCGAGTCTTGAGGCTATGTCGGTAACCTTAGTCTTCCTGCGGATATCTTCATTCCTGATGTGATCACGCATCGAAACTTCGACCATAGTCTTTTCAATTACGCTATAAACATCTTGTTTTAAAACATCTTTTCTTTCTTTCTTTTTCTTTTCACTCTTTGTGTAATAAGAATATTTGTGTGATGTATTCGAAGATAGGTATTTTGAAACTTTTATTTGCGAAAATATAATAGTTTTAACTCTGTCAAGGAAGAATGACTAATCGCTTTTTAAATGTTACAGTACTATTGAAGCTTGCAGCTGCATGGTGGCTACTTCAGACATAACTATAGCTACATGGATATGTTAGAAAGTTTTCCATTTTGTTTATTACTTTATATTATTTGTGGTTGGGATGACAGGACGAGGTATATCCGCTGTTACAGATGGAGTTTCTTGCCGGTTCTTCGCTATTGGAAACGACCAATTGGAACTGTACACTATTAGACGTTTTAAAAGTGCCCATTTAGGCCAATGTAAAAAAAATATTGTGTAGTGGCCATAAAAAGGGCTTGTCGTTGAGTTTATTGATAATTTCAGTATAGAAAACGTAGCAGAAAATATCTACCCACCACCACCACCACCATATCGTAGTTAGAATTTTGTAAACCAGTGTGTATTAAATGTTTTTTACTAATGCACGTTTCTATAAGACAATATACTGCAGGCTTGCGGACAACGAGCAATGGGTAGCTCACTGTCCGACCTTCTGGTAACCGTCCGGACCGAGCCCAAGTCGTCGACGGCGCGTATTGTTCCACGCGCGCCTCAGGGAGATATGTCACCAAATCGTAGGGGCCCAGCAGGGTTGAAGCCCACTGGGGCCACGGGCAGTGTGAAAGCGAAACCCTAGTACGAAGGCAAAGAAGGATCAGGAGTGGGTTTTTAGTCATTAAAAGTCTGACACTATATCTTGCTCCGCCCAAGAGCGCGATTTGTCATTAGATGATTTTCCCCCCTTAAAAAAAAATACATTATACCATTATTATTTATCTTTTTCTTTTTATAAAGTACTTATGAGTTATATTTTTTTTATGAAAGCGTATTAAAAATAAACATTTAAAAATATAAAAAAAAAATATTTATTAGCCCACCGGCATTGGGAACAAGGTCCAATCTACCGGTAATCAGGGCTACTGAGAGAGGAATCTTCTGACTATTTGATATTATTACTATCGGCCGGCTCTGAGCTTCTCACATGTAGCAGCCTATTCTTGCTTTTTCTCGACTCCCAATAATAATGCAATCTCTCAATACCAAGTCGTCTGTACAAGCCCTAATGTCCCACACAAAGGGTCTCATCCGACCTTCTGTAAAAATTTACCAGTACAAAGTTAACGATATTACTTGTTACCAATTGATTTGCCAAGATATTGCGTTGCGTGTTAGTCCTTACCTAGTTTTAAAAGCCCTTAAATTAACTTTAAATAACTCAACATGGTTGAATGAACTAGAGTCCAGCTAGAGAGTTATTGCAATACTAGCTGTTGTTAGCTTCTTCAACCACGTGATAGTAGACTTATCACCTAGGGTTATAAAAAATAACCTACACTATATTCTCAGACCTATCAATTATTTCATAAAAATTGGTCGAGTTGTTTCGGAAGAGCTCAATAAAAAACACTGTAGCACGAGATTTTTATATATCAGATGTAAATAAATGTGTTTTAGGAGCAGTGGTGGCCGAGTGGTAACGCCCCCGACTTACGAGTAGGTCGCGAGTTCAAACCCAGCCAGCCACATTACTTTGTGTAATTTATTCCATCACCACTGTTCTCAATAAGGTGAAGGAAAATATCGTGAGGAAACCGACATGTCCTAGAACCAAAAATTCGAAGACATGTGACATTCACCAACCCGCACTGGGCCTGCGTGGTGGATTACGGCCCTCTTCTAGAGAGGAGGCCTGAGTCCGCGCAGTGGGAACATTATAAAGGCTGATTATGCTATAGTTTTTTAAGTCAGTTCTAAAGAAATTATGAGAAACTTAATTCATGTTATAATGCTTTAGGTTTATTATTTTTAAATACGTGTAATATCGCTTTACGCTTAAAATACTTAATTTTTTTAGATAAGTGTTCACATGAGCTCAAAAGTAATAATAAATAATTATATACTAAATTTTAGCGTTTATAGCTTATAATTAATCATCCCGATCAAATTTCAATCACGGTGGACAATCTTAATAGATATTAGCAAAGTACGCAAAATATATTATAGTACACAAGTGTGTGCATAAGAACAGGTGCACTTTCTGTTCCTTTACTTGCATAGTCAATCAGGTAATCTGACACGACCGAAGAAGGATCAAGTGCAGGACCAACGGCGACGTTTCCGAGGTATGAGGGTATCGCACCACCAACTTCAACATTCCGGGCTGCTACACAGTAACTGATTGAGCAGTGGTGGCCGAGTGATAATGGCCCCGACTTACGAGTTGTAGGTCGAGGGTTCAAACTCAGCCAAGCGCATTACTTTGTGTAATTTATTTTATCACCACTACTCTCAAAACAGTAAAGGAAAATATCGTAAGGAAACCGGCATTTCCTAGGACCAAAAATTCGAAGACATGTGACATTCACCATCCCATCACCTCTCCTGAAGAAGAGGCCTCAGGCCCAGCAGTGGGAACATCAAAAGGTTGTTATTTTATACACAGTAATTTTTAATGGAATACCCCCTAGAAATTTTTGCCCTACCCGAAAATCGAACCTAGGGCCCTACGGTCAACAGTCACGCTTGCGACCACGAGACCATCGAGGCAATCCAGTCAGCGTTCACTTAAGACCATAATTGTCCTACTAAAGAATTGTACTTCATTATTTTTGCATATCAGAAAAAAATATTTCGTGACTGATAGGCATTCACTTCTACGGTAAAACCAAATTTCAATGAACGAATACTCATTCAACCTCTAGCCTAATTCCCATGTTACCGGACTAACCTAGAAAAACCACGCATGACAAGTCCATCTCGTAATATTAATAATTCCCCTTAAAACATGAAAATTCACCTGAAAACATTCATACCTAATCAGTTTTTATGTTCTGTGAACCATCGATTCTGCTAACGATACAGGTAATGATACACCTTTATCCATATACCGTAAGTAGATATGAGTATATCTGTGTTACGGTAGAAATAGACGGTTCAACCAAAAGAAGGTTAACTAGTCAGAGTTGACGATTCAAAAAGATTGTCTTTTTTGCATTAGACGTTTTTATTATTTATAATATAAAATTTACAGTATGCCATACTTTAGAATACTTTTAGTTTGTTCTATAATTTATAGTTATATATAATATATAGTTCTATAAAGCGATGATGTAGCCGACGATAGAACTCGCTTGCCTAGAAGATTTGATAGCACAAATGGCAAAAGTTCACTTCGGTCTTCATTAATTGTAATACCTAGTAGTCAAACGTGAGTATTTTAATAAAATTTTGATTACAAGGCACACAAATGATAAACTATATAAATAAAGCGAAATACCCCTCACTGATTAATCACGAAATCTCAGAAACTATAACACCTAAAAACTTAAAATCTGGCAGGTAGGCTCCCTATAGGGTGTAGACATCGCTAAGAACGGATTTTACGAAACTCCACGCTTAAGGGGTTTTTTTTTTTTATGGTGGGATCATCCAAATGACTTCTCGCGCACTGGGTGGAGCGGGAGGGCGTGTCAGACTTTTACTGACTAAAACCACACCTGTATCCTTCAATTACCCTTTGCGTTCTAGGACTACGGGTTTCCCTTTCAGAAATTCTCCGCGGTCCTAGCTAGCGAGCATCGGCCCTGTTGGGCCCCTACGGTTTGCTGACATCTCTTTGAGGAGCGCGAGGATCACTACGCGCTGTCGACGACTGGGCTCGGTCCGGTTAGTTACCGAACAGCCGGACGGCGAGCTACCCAGTGCTCAAACGTCCGCAAACCCGCGTCTACCGTGGCTGGTAGTCGGGGTTGGAATTACGGCGGCTAGGGCGTGAGGACCTTCGTTCCCTCACGCGTGCAGCCTCCTCCTTCGCTAGCATTACTGCTTCGCAGAAGGAGGCGACTGCCTGCCAGTCCTCCTCGCTCCGGACCATAGCCTGAACCAGGGCCCGACGCGAAAGGTCGCTGCCACCAATTGCCTCCACGAGGACACGGCGGTGCTCCGCCCAAGCGGGGCACACCTCCACCGTATGCTCCACCGTGTCCTCTGGGTAAAACGGGGGTTGGAAATTTGTATGGAGAAATCGACTTTTACCAGGCGAAGCCGCTGGCAGAAGCTAGTAATGTAAACCAACACTGAATAACGTGTTTCTGTTAGCAGGATTCAAATTGGTTGAATCTACCAGATCAAAGGTGAACCGTGTGTAACTGCAATTACGACATTATCATTAATCATTCACACATGACTGTAACGAATGACGCAGTAAGTTTGTATGTAACCCATTTACAAGAGAACAAAAACGTTATTTGGGAACGGTAATGCAAAAGTGGTGTAACCATATTTTTGGTTATTTTCAAAAAACATAAATTGAATTTTCTGCATTATGCGAAATGGACTTTCATAGAAGGGTACCTTTTGAGAAGGAAAATGTTAAAATAGGCATGAGTGATAAATCAAGGTTTTATGAGCATAAGCATAAGCAGCCTTATAATGTTCCTACCGCTGGGGCACAGGCATTTTCTTAACAAGAGAGAATATGTCCGTAATCCACCACGCAGATCCATTGCGAGTTAGTGGATGTCACCTGTCTTCGAATTTGCGGTTCTAGGACACGCCGGTTTTGTCATGATGTTTTCCTTTACCATTTTTATAACCAAATTTTACTAAACAAATTATTTTTAGTTTAGTTCCAGTGTTTTATAGATACCACGGTAAAAGTACCTACATATTTCGTTTCTATAAACAGATCTGAGTATTTTAAAGATCTATAATTCCTTTTATATAAAAATACCATTTGGCTCACCGCCCTTAGCAACAGTTTGATACTTCGAAAACTATGTTCTAATTATCTTTGGAACTAGTTATTGGTTCTATGAGGTTTTTCTATTTGTTGACTTGCGAACACGACTATTTATACACTTACTTTTTTCCTGTAAGTGTCCCGTAGGAATTGTGGATCTTTAGGTAGAAGCCAAAAATGTACAATGGACAAAACCAAAATCATGTAACACCCACTCCTATCAAGGTCGGAGACTCTACACTCAAAATTGTAGACGAATAATATGACTAGCACAAACGGTCCAGTTAGGTAGGTCTTGCTTCGAAAAAAGAGTCAACCGTCGAATTAGACTCGGTTGGACAGTGTTTTTTAAACTGCGCGGTATATTTTTCTCGTCTGACATATTACAGTATCTTAGTACGAAAGTCTATGACCAATCGTATTGTCAGTGGCAATGATTGAAAGCTTAAAGTCACTCGAAAGCCAACAAATAGAGTTATGCTTGGAGTTTACTTATGACAGAATCAGAAATGAAGATATCTACAGGAGAGCCAAGATAACCGCATCGTCCGAAGAATTGCCAAACTTAAGTGGCTTTTACACCTTTTACAATCCTGGAACCCAGTTTGTTGAGACTGAGATTTGTGAAGGCCGTAATAGACGATGAGTAAAGGTGAAAATGTTTTTCATCATCATTATCAACTGAAAGACGTCCACGGTTGGACATAGGCCTCCCCCAAGCATCGCCATAAATATCTATTTTGTGCGTTTCGCATCCATCAGATTTCTGCGACCCAAGGTTTTGGTTCACCTTGTGGGAGACCTTCCAACGCTACATCTTCCGGTACGTGGTCGCCACTCTAGAACCTTTCGTCCCCGTCAACCATCTGCATCAATCATTCTGCGAGCAATGTGCCCTGCTCACTGCCGATAAGTTTGGCGATTGTTCGGGCCATGAAAATTTTCACATCTTTTATAATGAGACCACCATTTTCATGGGCTACGTAGTAATTACAATATTCCTGCCCTAGTTTGATGTAGGTAATCTACTAGGATTGTTTCGTCGTTAAGCAGTTCTAAATATGTTTGCATTAGAACTGTCAATATTGTAAATCTAGGTATTGTTATAAAGAGTAGATGACACGATGGCGTGCTTGCTTTACATTTTTTTTTTATTTCATACAGGTTGTTTATTTATTATTCAAGTACTAATGAAGTCGTAAGTAGTAGTCAAGGTTTGAAAACCACATGTGATTTACAGTGATTTTTTAACTTTGTGCTTTGTGATCAGTGAAAGTGTTAAGGGGATGCAACTCGATTTAAATTTTCACTGTTTTGCATACAACCGCTCTTACGCGATTATGATGTTATTACACATTCTTCATTAGATATTTTGGAAACATAGTATCTTGTGAATATTATCTAGGCTGCTATTGAAATCAATTTATAAATTTGTATAAAACTAATCCAGCAAAGACCTCTGAAAATATGCTATTTTCCATGAACTTGACACTTCACAACTAACTCAAAAATTAAAAAAAAAAATGTATAACAAGTCCTTGGAAATTTAATCAAGATTCCAAATGACGACCATTATTTTTCAAAAACTTTTAAGAGTTTCAAAAAAATCACGTAATTTCCTGGAACTAGTTTTGTAAAATATTCGAGTAAATTACGGAATTACTGAATGCTAACAGAGTTTTAAGGCGTTATCTCTCTTTTTTCGCGTTGCCACTTCATCAAACTTTACGTTGAATTGCGTTAGATGCAAGCAACAAGCTTTTAAACCATGCTCGATGTTGACGATAGGCGAGTGGAAAAGGACCCTTTTAAGTCGTCCGTTTTGGGAACTATGTTATACCCGTAAATCAATTGTGTGTGCAAATTTATATATCTAACTAGCATCTGCCAGCGGCTTCCCCTGCATAAAAATAGGTTTCTCCAAAACCTTAGAACCCTGTTTCAAAGGGTGAATTTTAGAAACTCCCCTCTTAGTTCTCGGCTATGTCATATACTAGACATTTCAAAACCTCGTGTTACAGTGTTTGTTTTATATATATATATCTATATATATCGGCGCAGGATGCCGATCATCATTGAAGCTCTGTCCAGGAGCTCGAGGCGATGGCTGGGTATCGAACAATAAACAAACAATTCCAGATCACACAACTGATTTATTAAGATGCAAGCTTTAGGTATTCACTCCACACAACGAGCCGTGAGACAGACCCTGAGACTAGACGTTGTACGCACCGCTGCCGACAGAGGAAAGAGCTCCGAACCTCTGCGGTTGGCACTTTTATCTGCTCGGTTCGTGCAAACGTCAGCGCGGACTCTGTCAATGTGTCACTTTTCACTTAGCTTGTTCATTCCCCTCTTTGAGGAGTGGGTGGAGAGGCGTCATGGTGTCCTCACCTTCCATATGACACAAGTTCTCACCGGAGATGGTAAGTTCGAGAGGTTCCTGCACCGGATTCAAGCGGAAGAAAACGCTCGGGGGTGTCGCCATTGTGCGGACCGCCTGGAGGACACGGTGGAGCTTACGGTAGAGGTGAGCTCCGCATGGTCGATGCATGGCCATGTCCACGTGGGGACAATCGGTGACTGTGATCTCTCGTGCCGGGCCCTGGTCCAGGCCATGGTCCAGAGCGAGGAGAAATGAATGGCAGTCGCCTTCTTCTGCGAAGCAGCAATGCTAGTGATGGAGACCGTAAGCTCCACCGTGTCCTCCAGGCGGCTCGGTTGAGTTTTTCTCATGACAACTTTAATGTAATTTCGTTAGCAATTCAGTTTTTCATTTGTAAGACACTTTGATAACTTTGCTTCTCAAAGGTACCTTTAAATTAAGTCACAGTAAGAGCTCGCTATAACAAGAAAACAATTTACTATAGTTTGGACCTGACTTGTGAGCCCATTACCTCACAGTTCAATCGATAATAGTTCACTCGGAAATTTAATATTCCCTGAAATGATAATAATGTATGGTTTACCAAGTTTGTTTCTTGTTCAAAATTTTGAGTTGGGTACTTGTTGTAAGTACTTGATGCTGTGCTCTACCCACACAAATATTTCTCTATATTTATCAGGCCCAGATTTTCAACAGTTGAAAGGTTAAATGCTCAGAATATTTATTGGTAAATAAAGCTGCGGGACTTTTTAAAAGAATCTCCGCGGTCCAGGAATGTAAAGGGCAACCGAAGGGACACAGGTGGATTGAAACCGCGTCGGTATTCAAACTTTGCCTGACTATATTCAGACAAAATTAGATACTGTCACTCCACTAAGTGTCGCTGCACACGGGCCAAATGCCATAGCCATAAACGCCGCCACGAGATGCTAGAAGCGGCCACAAGTGGCTTGTGGCTGCTACTTTTTTTTACTCATACGCGCAGTATCAACATGGTCTTTGGCGTGTGATGGTGTTTTGTATCGGCGTATAGTGGCCAGTGCGAGCCACAAGAAACGAGCAACGGTGATTTGAAGCATGTGGCGGCCACCAGCGTCAACCGTGCGCGACGAATCCATATAAAATGTATAAAACCTACAGGAAATATGCCGGTGGCGGCGTTTTGTGGTGGCATTTAAACCTTTTTCGACAGTCCATTATGATATTGCACCTATGGGTTAAAAAAATAGCAGCCACCGGCCACAAGTGGCTTGTGGCCACTTCTGGCTTCTCGTGGTGGCGTTTGTGGCTGTGGCATGTGGCCAATGTGCAGCAACATTTAGAGCGGGAGAAGTTATTTAATGATCGCCTACCCTAAAAAGAATTCGAAAATAGGTCATTTATTCAAACTAACTTAGGTAAACTTACCTGTAAGCGCTGTCAGCAACTGTAGGGGCCTAGCAGGGTCGAAGCCTACTGGGGCCAAGGGTCTGATGTCAGCAACTGTAGGGGCCTAGCAGGGTCGAAGCCTACTGGGGCCAAGGGTCTGATTCTGAAAGGAAGACTCGGCCCTGGTACGAAAGGCAACGAAGGAACAGGAGTGGGTTTTTAGTCAGTAAAAGTCTGACACTATCTCCCGCCCCGCCCAAGGGCGGGGGATGTCATAAGATGACTTTCCCACAGAAAAAAAAAAAAACCTGTAAGCGCTGTTTGCTTGAAATTATTCCTGTAATTGCCTCGTCCGAACATGATGAGTCCCACCCACACTTACGAACCTATATAATCGTACGTAGTGACAAGTCTGCCGGAGACTGTGTTTTTTAATAGCTAAAACCTAAGGGTCTTTAAGTCAACAGTGAATAGGTTACTTCTAGGCAAGCGTGCTCCAACGTCGGCCACATTATCGCTTACCACCAGGTGAGATAGTGGTCAAACGCAAGACTATCAATAATAATAAAAAAAAACAATTACATATTTTTTAATTTGTTGGTATCTTCTGTAGATCTAAATGAAGTCTACAGATAATATATATATTTTTTTTTATGGTGTAGAACGGCAAGCGGGCATTGGACGTTGGTTATTTCAAGATTTAAACTATATGTGACGTCCTCCAGTAGCCAGAAAATAGAGCACATGTTACATGCCTATTTTTAAGTAATCATGTAGAAGTAGTCCTATTCACCGTATTAGAAATAAAGTACAGCATCATCGGGAACCACATGGTTACCGCCGTTGAAAACTTGTCTTCCAAGAATAAGGTGTTTATAACTTCCGGAAAATTGTATACACCGTGATTTTGGTTGCCCTATTAAAACGCTATATATCCCTAGTTGCCATTGACAGACATTGTACCCATAGTACCGAAAATTGATATGTCCTCTATACCTTACCACCATTCTAAAAACTCCAAAAACATTTCTCCTAAATATTGCCTTCCAACCTAAATTTCCAGATTTTCAACCGTTGAAAAGTCACTCTTGGTAATAAATTCTTAGCATATAGGTACGCAAATGGCTCGTATACCGTATGTAGGTAGTCCCATTCGTCACGTTGGGCATAAAGTACATCGAGTGCCAAGCGGTCACCGCGGCTGACCCGTGGCTCCGGTTCAAAATTCAAATTACATTGGTTCGAAATTCTAATTGTAATGCGCATTTTGTGTTAGTAGGTTAAAGTTTGTGTTTGGTATTAGTGGGATATTATGGTGGAAGCTTATTTACTAGGTACCTGTTTAATTTCTTTGTTATCTTGTGCAAAACGACACTGAGGGTACTCAACAATGGACGATATCGAAACAATCATATGTTACCAGTTTGTTCCGAACGTCAATAAACAACTGCCACAGTTGAATTCTGATGACGCTGACCCGGAATTCTGGGAAAAAAATAATGACGTTACATAAGTTTACATGTCAACTGATTTTATTTTATGCAACATAACGCTATTTCTCAGTATTTTTACTTTGGAAAAAAATATACAACAATACAATTCAAATAAACAATACCTACTATTTTCATAATAAGTGCTCTTCTTCGCAAATGTGGTGATAAATTTAATGTATTTACAATTTTTATGTCATTTATTATTATTGAGGTATATATTTAATTGTTGTTATTATTTTTTTGGCAATTGACATTAATCAACATATTAATCATACACACAGTATAGTAAATGGGTTGGACAAACCGAATGTACCTAACTACGAGCGAGCGCGAGCCGCAGAAATATATAATTTTATAGAAATATATAATATTTAAATATATAATTTTCGGGAGACGTCGTTTAGCTTCCGAACACTAGCGGGCGGGCGACGACGACTAGGAGCGGCGGGATACGTGGGCGCGGCTGCACGGGTCTACGGAAGGGGTGCGCGAGCGTCTAAGGTACCCAGTACCTACTTACCTAGCGCTTGACTACACGGCGGCACAACATTAATTTGCGATCATTTTCGTTTCATAAACTGGGCTTTCTTCAAAATGTCTAACTTTTTAAAAAAAGAACATCAACCGAAATGACCTCCTCCTTTTTTATGTCGGTTAAAAAGGGCCTTCGACAAAAGCTTTATATAAAGTACACTTAAAATCGAAACGCAGTGATGTTTTTTTTATCACATTGTAACTTCGATAGAAAAACTTTTGCACTTGCAACACATAAAACTAAGCTGTGAACAAGTTAAGTTGTTCTATGAAGCAAACTGCTGAAGACGTTGTTTTACAATGTAAGTATGAGTTAATATATCACAATAGCGTAGAACAAAGATCCTTTTGTACTTGTAGATATAACTTTTTAAATCTGAACATAAAACGATCTTCTTTAGCTTTTACGTTAAAGTACCCATTAGAAAAACACACCATTTTCTTTAACCATCTTTTTTTTTGTCGGGACTATCATACAATGACATCCCTCGCTCTTGCGCGGAGATAGTGTCAGACTTTTACTGACTAAAAACCCACTCCTGCTCCTTCGTTGCCTTTCATACCAGGGTCGAGTCTTCCTTTCAGAAGCAGACCCTTGGCTCCAGTAGGTTTCAACCCCGCTGGGCCCACCATAACCTTGAGGCGCGTGTGGAACAGTACGCGCCGTCGACGATATGGGCTCGGTCCGGACGGTTACCGGACGATAGGATGGCGAGCTACCCAGTGCTCGCTGTGCGCAAGCCCGCGCCTACGGTGGCCAGAAATCGGCATCGGGCGAGAGGGCCGCGCCCCCGCGCGTGCACGTGCAGCCTCCTTCTTTACTAACATTACTGCTTCGCAGAAGGACATGACCGCCTGCCACTCCTCTTCGCTTCGGACTATGGCGACAATTTTTCCGAAAAACTTTTAAGGTTTTTCATAAAAACATTTATTTCCTGGAACAAGTTTCGTGAAATATTCGAGTAAATTATGGAATTGCCGAATGCTAACAGAGTTTTCAAGCGTTATCTCTCTGTTTCGCGTTACGTCTTCGTTAAACGTCGCGTTGGATTGCGTTAGATGAAGCATCAAGCTTTTAAACCATACTCGATGTTGACGATAGGCGAGTGAAAAAGGACTTTCTAAAGTAATACTTACTTGACGACGTTAATCTATCGAAATTCCTCCGTGCGTCCGAAATCATGTTAAACCACTGATCCTGGCTGTAATTTCTAAATGTTTGACAGTTTTTACGAATGGTTAAAAGCCAGAAAATTATTAACTAAAACCTAAAACATTGTCACGCTTTTATTCGTCGAAAGATTCGGTTTTATAATTAGACGAAAATGATTGAAATAAAAAAAAATCGCACATACTACTGTTACACTCGACTTGAAGAGATTTCTTCAGAAATAAATACGAAACACCTAAGTATCTCTACGTCTGTGTGTTTGTCTGTGTGTGTGTGTGTGTGGGTGTGTGTGTCTTAGTTTATGTATAACTTGTGTTACTTTTATGGTGTACAATAAAGTTTATTCTATTCTATTCTATTCTAAGTATCCATTTTTCTGTTTTCTTCTTTTTATGTGATTAATACATGTATGTAAATTAATAGTTAAGTAAATAAATTTAATATACACTATCGCTATATTTTTATTCCTTATAATACACGACTTCAGAAAGCCACTGAAGTTAACATCAATATTATAAAGGCGAAAGTTTGTATGTGTGTGTATATGTCTGTGTATGTATGTTTGTTACTCGTGATACACAGGTATTCCATCTCCTGGAATAGACCCTAGGATATTTTTCTCTGGGAGTATGTTCTCTTGGAATAATTTTCTACGATCACGCAGTCGAAGCTGCTGGCAGAAGCTAGTTGTAGTACAAAGCCATAATGCCATCGACATTCTCTCGCATAAGTCCTTTGAAGTGTTTGGAGGTACTTCCAAATCAATACCATTATACAAAGGGCTACATCTTCACGAAATAACATCACAATATTATTGTAATGTAATGTAAACAAATTGTAAGATATGTTTGTTCATCCATATTGGATGGTGTGGCTATGGAGTAGAAATAAGATATGGTATACTTATAACTATTACTAACAAGTTAGTGCATCATATTTTTTTTCAGTGGATTAAAAATAAGTAAAAAAAAGTCCTTAATACCTTAAACTATGTAAAATCAAATACAAAATCCAAATTATAATATTGAGCACACCACAAACTATTACGGGTAATTATTTTGAGTTCAAAATAAATTACTGATTTTAGCGGGTCGCGTAGTATGTTCCCTTGGGATAAAAAGTAACTTAAGTGCTATTTTAGAAAATGTTTTTCCCGTGTGCCAGATTTAATCTAAATCCGTTCAGCCGTTCGAGAGTGAAAAAGTATTAAATATACACACACACCATCATAAACTAGCCTTTATAATATTAGTGTGATAGCACGTCTCATGTGATGGTAGATTTTCAAAATCAGAAACACTTACTCACTTACTTTTAAAGTTGTTTTTCTATTTGCTGTAATCATCACTACTTTTTTAATTCCAATATTCATCGTGCGAGTATGTACATCAATTGTAATTTCTAATTATATGAACAGAAGACAGAAAATTCTATTTTTAGTTGCAGCCCACAAAGAAATAGAAATCTTTATCATTACTCTTCAACCTCTCGCTTACTCAGGCGACAAGAAGTTTTTCTTTGATGTTTCAGGAAGCGGCTTGACTCTTTGATTGTGAGAAGTGAGTGGTTTCAATCCAGGATATATACAAAGCGCTATAACAAATACAGTCAGAAGTTAGTGGGCAACAATGAACGGGGAAAATAAAAATAATGAACTTGTTTTGGCAACACACAGAAAAATTACTTTCATTCTTCGCAGTAAGAAATTGAGAAAAGGGAATTTTTTTTTATAAAATAATTTTCCTGGAAGACTAGAACTAATATAAATAAAGATAGCTAGATGAATAAAAAAATAAAACTATTTGTACCCAAGTAGAAAATTGGGATAAAGCTACGATAAAAGCATGATGAAGCTAGAAAAGTTAATGAATCACCTGACGGACGGCTTACTACAATTTCAAAGCGATAAAGTTAATTAAAAATTCAAAATATATTGGACTATAGTTATTTTTACGAAAATACTGATAAAATGTCACGTAATCATTTTTTTTTTTTCGAATACGATTTTTGAATTTCCTTTTTAAATTATTTATTTACATTTTAAAACGGACAAGAAATGTATAACCAGGATTTTGTAATTCGTATCATGATTTTTAAATGAGTATCCATAGAGTTTCTTGCACGTTCTTCTCCATAGAGATATATGCTTTGGAATATGCAATCAGCTTAACCTTCCTGAGTGACCAACTTCTTGTAAGTTCAAAAAAGCCTTTAAATATTCTTTTTTTTTTAATCAATGGATATTTGGCATTGCAATAATCGCTATCGCTGATAGAAAATCGCTTTGTTCAGATCCTCTTGAAGAGTATTAAACGATAGCTTGTCTTATCCATACTCATTGAATCAAACCTTTTTACTACCATAGGTACTTTGTACCAACATTACTCATGCCCATTATGGTAATTGGGTGCGAGTATTTTAGGCTGATGGTATTGGGTTATTGATAGTAACATATTTTTTATTCGCCTAATCAAAGGTTTGAAGTAAGCATTATTCATATGAAAGCAACGAACTTGGCCAGTTATTTCAAACTCTAACTCTGTGAAAGATGATGCACGAATACCTAGAAAAAAACTCTTTCCTACAATACCTAGAAAAAAAAAAAACTAACAGAACGCGTTCCTTCAAACTCACATAACATCATCGCATAATTGAATGATTTAATCAATACATAATTCCCTCGTTTCATCCTGCAGCGAGAAGTACTTAACGTACTAAGACCTCAGTTACTACAGCCATATAATCCCGGGAGGCGAAAGACCGACCTAATATGAAGGGACAGGCCATTGTTCGAGGTGTTACGTACATTTTACCCTAGCAAGATTACGTACGAGTTTAAAGGTAAGGACACAACGACGATACTGACACTTGACACAAATGTCTATAGCGTAGTCACGACACGACACGACATGCAATTTTTTTGTCGCCATCGGTCTATTGAGTCGAAGTACCAACTTGAATGAATTGCCTGTCTATATGGACGTTTGCGACACGACAGTCTGATTCAATTCAGTGTCGAACATCTCGCATTGAATCGACGTGCTGCTGTGATTGCAACTTTTGTATTAAAAGGGTCAATTTTAAGGACGGTTGTGTCAGACATTGATATTTTGTTTGTTTGTCTGGAACAGACGTCGAATTTTTGATTCAAACTACTTACATTTACATATAATTCGGTGTTAAATATAAAGTACTTTATCTACTATTTTAACTTAAGTGGCAAGGTATGACACATTGCTCGCAAAACATTGGGGCCGATGGGGTCAAAAGGTTCTGGAGTGACCGCCGCGTACTGGAAGACTCAGCATTGGACAAGGTGGACCGATGACCTAGTGAAGGTCGCGTGGATGCGAGACGCACAGGGCCGTTCGTTGTGGCGGCTCTTGGTGGAGGTCTATGTCCAACAGTGGACGTCGTGATGATGACGATCCGATCGATTGATTTGAAAGACCGGTACCGTGGCCCTGGACGCAAGGGGCAACTGAAGGGAAGGTCAGTTTTAGTCAGTAAAAATCTGACATGCCCTCTCACTCTACCCAGGACAAGTTTCCACCAAGATCGGGAGAAGTTATTTTATGATTTTCCACATCAAAAAAAGGTGTACTTATTCCAGTAATCGGTCAAGTATAATGTTGAAGTATTCAGTCCTGTCGTCATGTCTTTGTATCCTACCCTTAACATTAATTTTAGAATTTCCACCTCAACTCCGCTAGAAACCTCTGTAGATCAATTTTCGTCAACGACACTGGGTTCTTAAGCCTTTAAGACCGTAAGTATGTTGTTATCGCGTGATTTTAGAGTGAAAATATTGCAGATTAGATGCTTATTTTTGGTGATTTTGTTGGAGTTTAATAACGAAGACAAATTGTTTCCTGCTTGAAACTTCGTTGAAGATATTGCTTCCTCGCCGCTACAAGCGGTTTTGCCCGCATGAACGTAGGAAGTTATCCCAAGAGAACACACTCCTGGGACAAAAAGCTCTACCCTAGGTCCCTTTTTAGGGTTCCGTACCTCAAAAGGAAAAAACGGTACCCTTTTATTTTTTATTTATTTATTTGTTACGGCACTCCAACGAATAGTTCGCAAAAACATTTACAAAAGAATAATTTTAACAATAAACAGTATCACAGCGAATTCTTCACTTAAAGGTGTGCACAGCACTTACAGAATTTAGTAAACTAATTATTACATTTTAATTACATTTTAAATCAATTGTACATTTAACAAATAAGGTACAAAAAAGAACAGAATCAATAAAATAAGGAATTATTGTAAATCAATCAATTAAATAAATTATGTCAAATTGAATTAAATTACATTAGTATCTATTAATTAAATGATGTCAGATTAAATTATACTACAATACATTAAAAAAACACTAAATTACATTAAATGGCAATAAATTACACTAAATTAAATTAAATAGGTGAGTAATATAATATAATGTCATTGATCCAAGAGCTGGTTCAAAAGATGCTTCCGAAACTGAGCCAAGAGAACCGAGTCTTTTAGGATCAATATGTTGTCCATCTCTCTGTCAAGTTTGTCTGTCAAGACCCTTTATCTTGAAAATGTCTTTGAAAATCGAATTAAAATTAAAACTATATAATCAAGTTGGCGGACCCTTGAAGCTGTGAAAAAAAATCAAACTTCTGACTTAACAAAAAAAAAGTACGACCGTTTATGTCGCAAAAAACTAGTATTTCGACACTTTCAAGGAAATCAAAATTTATAGGGTACTTCCCGTTGACCTAGAATCCTGAAATTTGTCATGAAGCAAAGTCTTATAGTACAAGTATAGGGAAAAATCTGAAAACTGTAAAGTAGTTACGTCAAAAAAAAGTATTATATGTAATTTTTGCGATTCGGAAAAATCTTCGTAACTCAATTCGGGAATTAAACTGTTGTCATAGGTAAATTTGTGCGGAACCCTCAGTGTGAGAGTTTGTTTTTTTATTGTTGGTAGGCTCACGCTTGACCACTATCTCAGTTGCTGGAAAGCGACGATACGATCGACGATAGAGCGCGCACACCCAGAAGTAAGCTATTCACTCTTGACTTACTTACCTGGTTCCTCATGAATAACACGACAAATAAATTCCTAAGCCTTCCTGTCCTTACAGTTGTAGAGAAAGTAATAGAAATGTTTCCCGTACATAGATACGTGTCTGAATTATGTATCTTTCAATATTCACTTACAGAATTCACAGATTCCAGACGTTTCCTACGTAATACGCGAAGAATATTTTTATCGAGTTGAATTTCTGTATTCAAAGCGTTCAGAATTCAATGTCTATTTTCGTTTTTAGTGTTGTGCGGTATTAAAGTTGATGCAGTTTGTGTTTTTCGCTTTTCAGTGTGTCATTCTTTTCAGCTCTTTATCATAAATATAATAAAATACCCATAGTATTTAATCATTTTTATTTACATCTGCAGCTACCACAATTTTTAAAGTCGAAAATGTAGAGGTAAAATTTATTTGGTTCGGTGCTCCAGTAATTTTGCTTTGGAGCGGGAACCTTGTGTCACTGTAGCTAGGATATACGACTACGGAGTCAGGGACTTAAATAAAATAGTAAAAACGTCTTGATCAAATACGGATTATTTTTGACAAATCGCATTGTATATATCATTAAATAAATTAATATAAATATAAACACACAAACAAATATTCACGTCGTAATGACGTCACAAGTTCGAGTATTGGACGAAACAAATATTTATGTATGGCCTACCGACAGTTTCTCAGGGTTTCAGTTAACAATATTGGTGTATGAGCGGACCCATGATTACCTACGATACTGGAGTAAATATGGGGCAACGTATTTAAAAAAAGAAAGAAATAATTTCACTTAAAACAGTTGAGATTCTAGCAAGCATTAAGTACTGGCGTAGGCGCGGGTTTATGGACGACGAGCGATAAGTAGCTCACCGTCCAGCCGTCCGGTAAGGACCAAGCCCGAATCGACGCCGCAATGTGTTCCACGCGTGCCTCAAAGAGGTCATAATAAAATTGTTAGGGCTAGTTTGGGCCAATGCCTGCCAGGCCTTTTTTTTCGGTGGGAAAACTATCTTATGACATCCCCCGCTCTTGGGCGGTGCGGGAGATAGTGTAAGACTTTTACTGACTAAAACCCACCCACTCCTGTTACTTCGTTGCCTTTCATACCAGTGCTGAGTCTTCTTTTCAGAATCAGGCCCTTGGCCCCAGTAGGCTTCTACCCTGCTGGGCCCCAACAGATGCTGACATCTCCTTGAGGCGCGCGTGGAACAGTACGCGCCGTCGGCAACTTGGGCTCGGTCCGGACGGTTACCGGACTGTCGGACTTGAGCTACCCATTGCTCGCCGTCCGCAAGCCCGCGGCATCTGAATCCCGGCGGTGGTTGGGGCGTGAGCTTGAGGCTTGCGTCACACGATCGGCCGCCTCTTTTGCTAGCATTACTGCTATACGGGCTGCAGATTATTCAAAGAAGGTACCGTAGCTCTGACAAAGGGCAACTAAAACAACACTGCAGGTTTTAGTCACTAAAAATCTGAAACTCGCTCTCCACCCAGAGTGGAAGAAGTCATTTGATGATTTCCCACATAAAAAAAACTTGCATATAAGTAAAAAAAACACACTGACAGAAAATCTTCTATATAAATAAAAATGAAACCCGTTTTTCTTGGTCACGGCATCACGCGTGAATGGCTAGACCGATTTCACTAATTCGTTTTTTGTTGTATTTTTTATTATTAGGAGAAGGTTCTTACGGAAAAAAATATTAAGAAAATCTCTCAGAAATATTGAAAAATATACATTTAATTTTGCATATTTAAAAAAACGCGCGTAACGAATGTTAATGTCATTCACAGCCATAGACTATATTGAAAGAGCATTGTTTGTTCGGAAACGTGGTTACTTAATTAAATTCGTGCATCATTTGTTCCAAAATAAAGTAGTGCATCATTGCTACGCTAAGGCGGTACGAAGTTCGCCGGGTCAGCTAGTATCTTATAATTATTCTAAAGTTGATACGGGCTGTCAGATGTGCATTAAGCTAAAATTATATTGACATTGTCAGTGGGACAATATGGCGGCACATGAGGCATTTACACTCTGTAAAAGCATTTTTCACATATAAATAATACATCAAAGCACGATCCACATAGCACCTGTAGATGAGAAATTCCTGTATAATCGAAAAATACCTAACCTAACCCCTTTAGCAATTTATCGTTGCGTTCTTTGTCAACAGGGGTGGGGATGCAAAAATAAAATCCGCGATAAATTTTGCAAGTCACCTTTAAATCGTTTGTCAAATAATGAAGTGCCATTTTAACATCAGCAGCTGTTACAACTCTTAAAGGCGAAAATATAGAGGTGAAATTTATTTGCTTCGGTGCACCAGTAATTTTGCTTTGGAGCAGGAACCTTGTGTCACTGTGGCTAGGAAATACGGCGCTGAATACAAGCACGAAATTTAGTGTCGGAATAATGCATGATTGTGCCATTGCCATTTTTGCTCCGTCATGGAACTCTTCTAGAAGCAATTGAGTACATTCTTCAGTAAGAACCACACGAAATATATTTGTGTTTTCCTTCTCACTTAATAGATTACAATACTTCTTCTGACATAGTCTTATAAAGTTCCTAAACGATAATGATTACTATGAAAATAGGTTATAATATCTTTGTCTGAACAAAAACATTGGAAGCAACGTTCCACAATGGCTTGTTAGCATATTGACGTTAATTATTATTTGCTGATATGATTTTTTTTCTGTGAAAAATGCATCATTCTTGAAATTACTCTTTAATAATAATAATAATATTCCACAACTATCACACAACGCCGTCTAGTCCCAAACTAAGCAGAGCTTGTGTTATGGGTACTAGACAACTGATAAACATACTTATATATTCCTAAATACATACATATATAGATAAATTACACCCAGACACAGAACAAATGATCGTGCTCATCACACAAACATTTGTCCTGGGTGGGAATCGAACCCACGACCTCCGGCATAGTAGTCAGGGTCACTAGCTACTAGACCAACAGGCCAGTCAGTCTTTGTTAACTTACATGTTTGTACACTACTAAGATACCACATATGGATTTGTCAGCCATTCATAATTATTGGTCCCGTGCGGGAGTCGAACCCACGATACGCAGTGCTAACTTTGCCGTCCAATTGATTTTATTACGTCTAAAATAAGAAGAAATATATATATACATATCTCTAAAAAAAGAAGCAAAAAATCTATATTGTCTTGGTACTCCGAACCCAAATACTTAAGGTAGGGTAAGAGCTCCTAATGTCTATGGCAACATTGTGTCCAACAGTGAAAATACATAGTGGCAAACGCCACATGGAGTGTCAAACGTGAGTCCCTTTAAAATACCTAGGTACGTTTACTTATTTTTTATTGTTTTATTTTCCAATAACACGCTCCAGTTTTCATTTATTTTTAAAATGAAGTAAAATACATTGTACATTTTCTCTTTATAATGGAAAAATATAAAATGTATTTTTACCGGCTTTTGTAAGCTATCCATGCAAGTTTATTCTTCTTCTTCTTTTCCCTCGCCTCTTCTCGTTACGCGGGGTTGGCTTCCTTAATCATGCGGCGCCATTCATGTCGTTGATTAGCATCGTCATCCGTAAGGCATTTGTCATCCAGGTAACTTGCGGTCTACCTCTCCTTCTCTTTTGTCGACACAAAAGAGTCCCAGGAAAGGCATTTTTTCACGATATGGTCATTGCATCTCCGCATGACATGTCCATACCATCTTAACATGGACTCATGCAAGTTTATTGTGCCAAAATTATTATTATGGATTTAATTTTTTTTCGATTATATATTATAGGAATCATCAGAACGAATAATAACGAACGTAAACGAAAACATCAGTGCTACTATTTTACGAGGGCGTCGTTTTGGTTTCTCTTTGATGATTTTCCACAAGAGCACTAATAGTCATGTTTCTTCGTCTGAGTCCATGTCTTGACTGATGTCGCATCACTGGCATACATACGCACGGCGGTCAGATACGCTTTTAATTTAGGCGTTTCGACTTCTCTACAAAAAAAAAAAAACACTACAACGATCAAAATAACTTTAATTTCGGATATCGATGTTTTTTTTCTTTTACAAAATAAAGTGTTATATTGTACCATCAAGTATAGGAATCGCAGAGACCTCACTTCTATAGGAATGTAAAAACTCTTAAGCAACTAAAAGAAATCTCATTCAATTCAATATTTATCTCAAAGTACGGTACAAGTACCTACTCTAAAGAATGTATTACTGTCAAATACAAATGAAGATTGGAATCAAAGTATCCAGTTCAGAGGCGTGATTAGTAAGATCCTCATTTCTATTGAAATCAGAACCAAAGATGGTAAACAGCCTTCAGCTTTGTACATTTTAATTAGAGCTTATAGCTATTTCAAAAGGAATTAAATAAGATAAAACATTGGTATTATTAAGTGTGTGTTATAAATATCGTTTATTGGTATGTATTTTGAATTTAAATTCTGTCACAGATTATTTTGGCTTTGATGTGTGAACCTATAGATAAATATACTCTTCAATATATATACCATGAAATATGAGCAGAAGTTAAAAGAGTTTAATGATAGACAATCTTGTCTAATTAAATAAAATGTCTAAAGAAAACTCCATCCAAACCAAATCAGTAGTTTTTGAGAAAATTACTGACATACAAACATTCCATTCATTCCTACGGGTCGAATACAGAATGAACTTTTTGAAGTAAAAAAAGAGTGGTAAAAACCAGGTCGTGTGTAGTGTGTTTTCACGCAAAACACTAAAGTTACAGCTCCTAGAGTAAAGTTAGAGCTGTACCTATAAAAATGTATAAAAGAAAAATATACGACAGAATATTTCTAACATTTAAATCATCATCCATTACATCAGCTCAAGGAACATAAGAAAGTTAATAAAACAGACACCGAACCGTGCCCCAAGTCGTACTCCTCGGAGTATGAAATAGGAAATTTTCTTAAAACACTCGTTTCGAAAGAAATTCTTACAAAGACTGCAGAAATATGAATTACGGGGGTTGACTTTGAAAAGTTGAGCGCACCAGAGCAGATTTGAATGCTCCCCAGTTCAAGCTTTATAAATTGTTTCCCGTTTATTATAACTAGCTTATTGTTTTTTGATTTCGCTCACTTAGCGTAGAATTTGTTTTTGATGGGAATCTTTTAACAGTTTGCAAAGTAAATTTGTAACTAGTGGACTGACTGGGTTTTCTTTTGTGGATTGTAAATGAGGCTTCGAAAGAAAACTTGAGCCGCTACTTCATGGTATGTTTAAATATTCTCTAAATGTTCAGATCATCATCATAATCATCATCATTTCAGCCGAAACACATTCACTGCTGGACATAGACCTCCCCCAAGTGTCGCCACAATGAACGGTCCTGTGCGTCTCGCATCCATCGGACTCCCGCAACCGTTACCAAGTCATCGGTCCACCTTGTAGGAGGCCTTCCATCGCTACGTCTTCCGGTACGTGGTAATATTCAGATAGTAATATATATTCTTCCGCTCTTCTCTGTTCTTAGCCACTTCCAGCCAACCTTTTGGCTAGGAGTCCAAATCATCTCGTCATCTCTTGGCCTACTGCGTCGTTGGCTCCTGCTATTTGCGATCCAGCCAGTGGTTGCCTTCGCCCAATTTCGTTGCGACATGTAGCAGATATGACCTGCCCTGCAGTAGGATACAACAGGCTCATAATAATAAATAATTATTATAATTAAATGATATACATGCTGCTCCGGTAGCGTGTTTTATAAAATGATTGACAAGATTTGTTTTTAGGGTTCCGTACCTCAAAAGGTAAAAACGGAACCCTTATAAGATCACATTGTTGTCCGTCCGTCTGTCAAGAACCTTTATCTCGGAAAAGTGAGGAGGTATCGAGTTGAAATTAAAACCATATACTCAAGTCTGCGGTCCCTTAAAGCTGTGACAAATCAAATTTCTGCGTTATCGGAAAACAGGTACGGCCGATTATGTCGCAAAAAACGTGTACTTAGACACTCTCAAGGGAATCAGAATTCAGAGGGTACTTCCCGTTGACCTAGAATCCTGAAATTTGGCAAGAAGCAAGGTCTCATAGCACAAGTATAGGAAAAAATCTAAAAACTGTAAATTTCAAGTTACGTCACAAAAACTGCGATCCGGAAAAATCTTAAGTAAGTTTGTACGGAACCCTCGGTGCGCGACTCCGACTCACACTTGCCTGGTTTTTTTTTATTTAGTTATTTGACGGTTTTTTAAATTTTATTTTGGTGGGAAAATCACCCAATGACATCCCCCGCTCTTGAGCGGAGCGAGAGGGTGTGTCAGACTTTTGGCCACACTGTGAGCGACCGCGGGCGAGTGGCGCCAGTAATCGCACGTCGCACTTGCACACTCACTTAAAGCCCGGCGACAAAACTATCGAAACTACACACTCGCTTCCCGCTGATCGCCAACTCGTTACTATCTCTTAAAATTATTTTTTCAACAAAAACTTACAATTTGTGTATGCTTATCCCTAAGTATTAGGTAGACCACCACGTAACATAATATCTTCCACATAATCGAATCCTTTCATATACTTTCTCAAAATCTATTCCCTCAGCATATTCAAGTCAAAAGTACAAGAAAATGACTTGAGAATTTCGTTGTAAAGAGAAAATGCTTTACTCTTTTGATACGAATTTTCTCCTAAATTTCCTATACATAAACAGGTACTCAAAGTATTTCAGAACGCCCATAAATTACCCTAACCCCATTACAGTGTCGCCAACATTTAAAAATCCATCATTGGGTATGGCAAGTCACCTTCAGTTCATTTATATGGCGTCACGAGGAATGACAGTTCGGTTATGCGAACTCAAAATAAAATTACGTAAATGGATTACCATGCTTTGTACTTATCCCATTTTAATATTCAGCTTAAAAGCGGCAATTCGGAGCGTGTTTCTTTTTTTTTCGCTCTTTTGTAAATTTTTTTTTTTTCATCCTGCTGCGGTGTTTTCATTTCTGTCGAATGTTTTTGAATATGTCGGTGCTGTAATTACTTAAATTTACGCTTGTTTTACATTTAAACTTATGTTTAATTTATATACTTTTGAAGCGTCACAAAAGTGTGTGATATTCGGCCTCGTATGTAAATTCCGCGAAACGAATTTCCAATTGTGGTTTATAATATTGAATGTATCACATCGCGGTCTGGCAATCGATGTCAGTCTATCCATTTAATCCGTTGCAGTATTGTCCATTTGGACTAATATGTAAACTGGAAAAACAGCCTATAAAGTGCTGTGTTTACATTACAATGGTTTTTTTTAGGTGGGAAAATCCCCTAATGACAAATCGCGCTCTTGGGCGGAGCGAAAGATAGTGTCAGACTTTGCTGACTAAAAACCTACTCCTGTTCCTTCGTTGCCTTCGTCCTAGGGTTTCGTTTACACACTACCCATGGCACTACAATGGCACTGTTTTTCTTTATGATTAAAAAATCAAATCGATGTTTTGTGATTTTGTTCCAGAAGCTATTAAAAATTCCCAATACATTTTGAAATAAATCTCAACACAACACTCACACAGACATTGCTTAAATAAACATGTAAGCCAAAGATTTTCATAAATTAAAACCTGGAATAAAATTCTCTTGTCAGTTTCTCAAACACCCAAAGAAGACAGCAGTAAATTCTTAAGAATCCGACGTTATGATAAATATACAAAAGAACCTCTTAGAAGTTTGATCCCTTTATAATCAGTAAACAAACAAATAGAAACAATGCCAGAACAATCCCATACATATTCAGTATAAAGGTTTCAATGTATTAAAACTTTGATCACGTACTTTAAACCAGCATAATTTCTATAGTATTAACATAAAAGTACACACTCCCTAACAAAGTTCTTAATTACTTGTCAAGTGAAATAAATTATTCAAAACAATTAGCAGATCAAACAACAAGTATTGAATATGGACGCAGATGTGAAGACTTTAGAATTTTGTCTTGAATGTTGGCAAAGAAGTAATAAAGTTAAGTCAAGCAGAAATCGGGGAACTAAGTTCTTCCACTTTGAGCAGAGAAAATTATTGTGATTCTCGACTTTATTCATATAAATTAACTTAAAATTATTTAAATACCAACATAAATCTTAATCAAAATAGTAAAAGTTATAATAACGAAGTTAAATATTCTTAAATCCAAAAAAAGAAATGATGATTAACATAATAGCCTTACCCATACTGAACAATACAACGTCGAATAACAGAAAAGTGTAGCTAAACACCTAGCATCAACAAAAAGTATTACGAACGCGAAATTGAGATTCTACGTGTCAAAACTTACCACTCCAAAACTTTCCGAGCACCTAAAAATGTAATTTCAAACGAAACATAGAAGTGTCAAACATTCACTTAACTCTTACTGCGAACTACCCGCAAAACCAATTACAAAGACGGATTACGCTAACTGCCTACAGAATTGAAGCCCAATTTGTGGACCGATATATTTTAATCCCGATTTACGCATGTCCGATGAATGGATGGGGGGAAATTTCGGGGCCTATCACGATTAACGAAAGCGAATCTGAATGTTGATCTGAAGATTTAGATGGCATTGCTGTGATGATATTGGTTTCAATGTATTGAGTTCGCTTGAAATAAAAGTGGTATGTTACTGAAATATTTTTGTGAATGTATTCTTTTCTTCGAAAAAATTACGAGACAGCCTATTAGCAGCAGAATTTTAATTTAATTTTTTCCTCCTTTTTACTGGTGTAACTAGAATAAGCTTTTTTTAAGTCTCAATGCCTCCTTCACTGGAAAAATGATCGATTTACTTAACCGTCCCATAATTTTAAAATGTTCGCCGGTGTCTTTAGTAACCGAGCTGGCAATTTCTTGCAAAAGAATTTTATCCTAGTTTATAAGATGGATAAGTATTAGATGCACTTTATCCTAGATTTAAACAAAGCCCGTAAAGAGAGAGGTATTAAAAAGTACTTAAACTCCTTCAGCGGATAATGAACTACATTATACAACAAATTGAGTTAGAGTGAAATGGAGGGCTGTTGCCCTAAATTCCTTCACGTCCATCATCGCACACGTTCCGCTCTTTGGATGGATGTAATTAAATCAAGTGTCTAGTGTCTATCACTCTAGTTGGGACACACGAGGTTCTGAATATGTGTGTACGGCAGACATTTCTAACTTCAATGTAGAATTGCTGATTGCTACTATTGCTGAAATTAAAGTAGACGATAAAATTGATTGGATATATTTCTTTGATTTTTGTTACTTTACCTTTTATCGAATTATAGACTTCACTGAACCGAATAACCTAAATACCCCGCTTATTAAAAACCGGCTTACAGAAGGTATTCCCATATTAGACTACTTGCCAGTCCCCATACTTCTGGCAATATGTGACTCGTTTGTTAAAACATGCCGTGTTACCGTTAGCTGAAAAAGTTGTATTAGAACCATGCACTATGCAGCTACGGAACCCAAGTCTTGTACCCGTCGGAAACTTGGAACTAACGAGAAAAGTTTAGTTATAAAATCTTCGTATTGAATATTAACATGTCCTTTATTGGCCATAAAAAGGCGCTGAACCGTTATGGGCATAATAATCGAGTTTGTGAAATGTTTTGCGGCTCCTAATGAAGTTATGGATATTGTGTCCGCGCTTGATTAGTTGTGAAACTATTTAATGGGAAGGGAAGACATCTTGTTGGGGACTGTTTTATTGGTGTTGGCGTGTAAGTGGAAACAGATCATTAACGCTTTAAGTGCTTGTCCTGTTTTGACTTGCCATAAAGCCGAAATTTGAATGACAAATAATAGCTGATTCATGATTTCTAAATTTAGAAAGGTTGCAGGTCCCTATTTAATATTGTAACCTATATGTTTCTCATATAATTTGACTATTACTTACATGGATTTTAAAAAAGAGACTGTGACCTCTGAGTTGGTTACTTATTTATGGAATACTAAATAAAGGTGTTTTTAACCGTTTAATATGAGAATCGTTTCTTCAGTAATATTTATTCAGAATGACGACTAAATTATCTTGATGACGCTCGATTGTCGTACATCGCGACGATTGTATTTTGTTCGGCTTGTAAACGAACTGACCGTTTGCCGCTAGATTCCCGTGCGTGCTCTTGCAAGTTTCGCATTATCTCTTTAACTATTCGTCCAAATAATATGCAGTAAAAAGCAAAAACCACATGTATTTAGTTGTTATGCCGACAAACCTGCTATATTTTTAGAAGGATTTTTGCAGGTATGCGGAACAGAGAGTAAAGTCTCACATACCTCCGTTGAAAAGGGAGGATCCTCCGACAAGACGGGTGTTATGTCTGGTGGGCAACTGCCCGATAGATGATTTCGGACTGTTATAATATGTTCAGGATTAGTTCCTATGTGACGTCATAGATGTCGCTACAGATTAATTAGTAAATTACCAGTTAAACAATATCATCTAACGGTTTTACTTAACTATTAGTACATAGTACATCTTTAAAATCATATCTTCGTAATGGAATGTTAGAATTTTATAATTAAAAAAGTACAATGTATATGAACCAGGCATCAATATGAAGTACTTTATTTTGATAAGAATTAATACCAAGGTACCTAAAAAGTGCCTCTTCTAGAAGCGGCGAATAAATTCATTTTTTAAATAGTATGAAGTAGTTATTGTGACATAACTATAATAGTTAGACATATAGTGTCATAACATTTTTTGTAGATAATGATGTGTTCTACAAAATCGTAGTACATTATATTGTTCTATCATCAATAGTTTTTGCAGCGCAAGCGATGTCCGGAAATTTATTCACACTTTGGGTTCCCTTACTGCAGTTTCAGTAAAGAACCCTAATGTTTTTCAATATAAAATATAGCGTATATTACTCAATGACAAAATACCTTTCTAGTACTGAAAAAAAATTCAGTAGATTTTGTGTTTATTCGATACAAACAAAAATACAAATCTTTCCTTTTTATAATATTAGTATAGACTAGCTTCTATCCGCGGTTTCGCCCGCGTGAAATTAGTTTTCTCCACACAAACAAAATTTTGTAAAATCCTCTCTTATTGCTCGCCTACGTCATAAAAGGAAGCCTTTTGCAAAATTTCACGCTTCTAGGCCCTATAGTTTCGACTGTACGTTGATATGTCTGTCAATCAGTTTCTTCTTTTATATATATAGATTACTTACCCATTTTGGTGACAATAAAATTTATTCTATTCTAAATCGTTAATTTCAAAAACTATCCGTCACCTCTTTAGATGCTGACGAGGGCTGAATAGTTTCTATAAATTATAGGACCTATCATATTTATGTACCTACCATAAATTTATTTGCCCAACAGTTATGTTATTCAAAACACAATATCATAATAACTAAACAATGAATCATATACAGACAGAATCACATCCAGAATTTCAATAGTTCTTATTCTTATGAATATAAAACACGACGCTGGATGTCGGAATGGTAGTTGATATCGGAAAAACATCGTGCAATTTTTTTGTTATACGAGAGTACAAGAAAGATTCAGCGTAGAAAAAAATGTAAGTAATATTTCGTATTGCTAAGGTTCCCTTTCTTCAGGGCGAATTGAATAGCTCGTAGGAAATAGTTTTGTTGTTATAGATGGAACAGTTCTTCCTTTTCTTGCTAGATTTATTTTTTGTCGCTAAGATTCAATTTGAGATTGATTTTTCTCCACTTCAGCGTGAGTAATTTTCATGCTTATATTGATATTTAATTTTTATAAATGTTTTTCTTTTTGTCTTTAATTTTATCAGTTATTAAGTTTAGTGTCGTGATGTCCCAGTGGTTGAAGCACCCGCCTCTCATGCATGAGGTTGGGGGTTCTAAATCGGGCAAGTACCAATGTGCATTTTTCTTTTCATATATACTTTTATAAGTTAATCTAGGTCATTACTGTCACCCCGTACTTCGGCAAGCACGTAAAGCTGTTGGGTGCAGTTGTCATTCCTAAATCTTTGACAATCGTTAAAAGTAGTCAGATGTCAGAAAGTCTAACCATAGTCTATTCAAGGAGTATCATGACGCCCAGTAACTGGGTTGTGGAGGTCTGAGGTTGCTCCAAGTGAAACACGAATATTCAGCTACATCCTTTTAGACTTAATAGCGACCCTGATTAAGACGTACCCTTTTTAATCATATAACGGAAACGGAACGTTTGAAATTTGACAAAATTTATTATCATCACCATCATCATTTCAGCCAATAGACTTCCACTGCTGGACATAGCCTCCCCCAAATGTCGCCACAATGAAAGGTCCGTGCGTCTCGCATCAAAAATTTATACAAAGAAATAATACAGAATAAAAAAAATAAAAAAACTAGTTTTGACTAATGTCTCGTTGATATAAATTACCACTATTCATAAACAGATCACCTCTTGAATCTAAGCCAAGTAATATATGGTGTAGGTGTTTCATTGTCTTTTCATTGTTTAATATTCGATATTTGTGAAGATTGATATACAACGTGTAACAGAAAGGGTTTAGTCATATGGAAGGGTGTGTTACAGACCATCAAACTGAAGTACTTTCTCCATGTGTGACAACCATCGTAATCGAAAAAAAATAATCAGCGGTCTCATATATTTGGTCGAGTAGGTATTGAAATTTTTGTATGGGGCAGTTGAATATTTCCCTCTACACCCTTTCTGTAACTCGTTGTTTACGTATAGACATATTTGAGTAGATGAAAAAAGATTGCATATAGCGGAGATGAGAATGTTGAGGTGGATGTGTGGTGTTATAAGAATGGATAAAGTGAGATATTACTAGGTATATTAGAGGAAGTTTAAAAGTGCCGCCAGTAACTGAAAAATTGAAAGGAAATTGGGTGTCTTGGTATGGTCATCTGAAGAGAAGGGATGAAGTGAATATTACGAAAAGAGCTCTGATGGATGGAGAGGGAGAGGGAAGTCAAAGAAAAAATGGATGGATTGTGTGAAGAGTGATATGAAAGAAAAGGGAGTAAGTGATAGTTTAACTGGTGACAAGACCGAATGGAAGAAAAACAAGTGTTTTTATTTTTTTATATGGGAAAATCATCTTATGACAAATCGCGCTCTTGGGCGAAGTGGGAGATAGTGTCAGACTTTTACTGACTAAAAACCCACTCCTGTTCCTTCTTTGCCTAAAGAAAAAAAATTAAAAAAACGTGTTGCGCCGTCCCCAAGTAACATGAGATAAGGGCAAGAAGAAGAAGAAAATAATTATTTAAGCTACCTAACTCTAGCCACGTTAACTTCCATTAGTCAGTAAATTCTCTGCACCGTGTTGAAAACTTCAGCTTATTCATACTTTAGTGCTCTGCATATACAAGTCTGCAGACTGCTTTGGCCACACTCTCAAGTGCCTTTCCATGTAAACTATCGAATCGATATCCAAAATTCAGTATCGATCTTCAAGTTTTGTCTTCACAACAAGATTCCACACTCGTGGTTAATTAAGTTCATCTATATTAATTATAGCCACAATAGGTAATGCACCTATTGTGTTACTTGAAATCGAAGCTGATACAATTCTACTAAGTAATTTTACAAAATATTATTATAGTATTGTTAGTGTTAAATTCAATTATGATTTTAGATTTTAAGAAAAAATTAGTAATAAAAATTTTAGATTATAATAATTAAAGTACCTGCCTACATAACCCATTGTGCCTAATTACCGATTTTTTTTCTGTTATCGTAGTTACAGTCCTATGACTGTGACAGAAAAAAAATCACACAAGACAAGACGACAAGAGATAGCTCTTGTCTGAGCAATTAATTTAGGATGGTATACAAGGCGCAGTTTTGGATCTGCAAAAAAATTCTAGAGGCAATTATGTTAGTAATTCTCGGCCCGAAACAAGGAAATCGGTAAAAGTGTGTTTTAGTGTAAGTTAGCGGAGCCTCCTACAGGCAATTGCACTTAAACACACAGTGACATGAAGCGAGATAAATTGCAACGAGTGATTCTGTATTTTTGAAGGGATTTATTAAGAGTGTTATTTTGAACAACACTCAAAACTTTTTGTGTAGATTAAAAACTGCACCATGTATATAATTTTAAACGGTAATTATTTAAATACTATATTTATTGTAAGAAAAGCTGGTGTGTGAAGATAACAGTATACATTTAGAGAGTTATTTTATTCAAATCTATAGAATGACCTATTATGGAAGCTTCAATTTAATATTTCCTACGTTATAGGATCATTATGTTTTTACATTGGGAGCAGTGGTGAGCGAGTGGTAACGGCCCTGACTTGCAAGTGGTCGGTCGCGGGTTCAAACCCAGATAGGCGCATTACTTTGTGTAATTTATTTCATTACCACTGCTCTCAAAACGATGAAGGAAAACATCGTGAAGAAACCGACATGTCCTAGAACCAAAAATTCGAAGACTGTGACATTCAACCCGCAATTGACCTGCGTCGTGGATTACGACCCATCTCCTAGAGAGGAAGCCTGAATCCCAACAGTGGGAACATTATATAGCCGACTATGCTATGCTATTATGTTTTTACTGAAGCCCAGAGAATAATTTTTGAGAACTTAAAATAGAGTATACAATATTTTAAAAAACAAAGCATAAATAGAGTTAATCTATGATACTGATTGGACTGACTGTCACATAACTCGAAGGGACCTCATTAGTCTATTTGCCAAACGGGCTTCCCACTAAAACAACACAGAACCGAGCCAAATTTGGATCATACTCACGTAATTAGTACTTTCGTTTTAGTATTACAATATTTATGCACGTTATTTTACGTGTTCTGGGTAAAATAAGGTTCCAATAGGGTGGTGGCGCTTTATTATATGAAGAGCGCCTGCTGGTAATGATATAGCATCGTTTGTTAATATGAACGCGAAGCTCATAGCGCCTGCCGTTTTTTTGTGAGTGATAATTTCTTTTAAAAGTTTTGCGTGCAAGCAAATGGAAAATAGTTGATTTATGTTTGGTACCATATTTCGGAATATTACAAAATTCTTATGAAATATGTTTTCTATCTTGCAAAAGGAGTCAACAATCTACCGGACAATTTATGACCATAACCACTTCGCCAGCAATGTACGACTGAGAAAAAAAGAAGAAGAATAAATTGATGTACTTACAACTCAGGTCCAGGATAAATAGACAACACACATCACACACAGCTGTACTCATTATCCCTTACCTTAACTCTTTCCGTTCTATATTCGATTTTAAAGCAACGTTCGCGTTGGCATAGGCATTCCTCTCAATCTATGATTGAGATGTGAATTTTTAACCGATTTCAAAAAGGAGGTTTTATGTTCGGCTGAAAGTGTGTTTATTTTTTTTATGTATGTTCACCGATTTCCCAGCCAATTGTGGACCGAATTGAAATTTTTTTTTGATTGAACGGTTATGCTTCCAAGTTGGTCCCATAGAAATATTGTTATGATATTATCATGAACTTCGAAGATATGAAACAGAACTCTTCATAGGATTACAGCTGAACTGTCGTAACAAGTAAAATTGATTTATTTATACGTGCAGTCGATGACTGACTGATAGAAGAGGGGGAATATATCGAACTGATCTAATGATGAAGCCTGAAGTTAGGCACTGGAACTCTTTAATAAATTAATTTAATCTAACCGTGTTTTGTATTACTCGAATTATCATGAGATGCACTCTGGCTATAAGGTATTTAAGTATGGCTGAGAAGTACTTTTGAGTGGTGGTACCATAACTAAAAAGTGTAAAATAAAAAACTTTTTACAAAAAATAAATACAACCGACATCAATGTGAAAAAAAAAACACTGAAAAGTGCAAAATAATTTTAATTTCAGAAATCGGTGTTTCTATAATAGTTTTGTCTCTTCGTTATTTAACACCGACTTCCGTTTTTTATTCGCATTCAAGATGAGCATGTTTTTGAAGTGTTTTTGATGGCAAATCACCTACATCCCAGCATTTTGTCATTAATTACCAAGATGTGGTTAGTACTCAAAATTCAACATTTTTAAATACAAAAACAGCTAGTCTTCTCATTGCCACATTCCAATCAAACAAACTTGGTACACTTTTCAAAAAAGGACAGGACGTACGAATCCTGTTCCACAATATTTTAAGTCCCCAAGACACATTTTCGAAGTACGCCAAGGAAACTAAGCTAGGATCTTTACGACACCGCGGGGTTTTCACCTAAGCAATTTGTTCCAATTTCTCGTCCAAGAAAATGTTCAAAGCTATAAAGTTTATTGTTCCTGTCAGTGTTTTAAGGATTTATGGGATTATAACTTGTTGATGAGGAGTTATGGAAGATGACAGATTGTTTTACGTCACGATCCTGCTTCCTACTAAAATATTATAAATGTGAAAGTTGGATGTTTGCATGGTTGTTCTTCAATCACGTTTCAATGGGTGAATGAATTTTATGTGGAACACTAGTAGATCATAAGCTGGTTTAGGGCTATTTTTCTGGTGGGTGGGAAAGTCAGACTTTTACTGACTAAAGCCAATCCGTTCCGTTCTAGATCGGCGGATTACAGAGTTTTATAGCATATTTTTTATTTCATTTAGTAATAGTTAGAAAATTAAAAATATGAAAAAATACCCTGAGTAATCTTCAAAATTGTTTTTTTGTTCAGCTTTGAATAACAGCTTTGAATAAGGGTAATTAATTTTTAAGGGTAATTACTCTAACAACTTGCCTGCTGCGGTCTTCCCGTCCGATTATAATTTAGGTCTCGTCAAGGCTAGAGTGCATAGGCTCTTAATAAACTAGTGCGCCTAACCATCAACGATTGGATCACTAATTACTATCAGGTGGGATCGCAGTCTACCACTAGTTTATAATAATTTAAAAAAAAGAAGATAAAAGGTCTTGACAGACAGACAGACAGGCGGACAACAAAGTGATCCTATAAAGGTTCCGTTTTTTTTCTTTTTGAGTTAAGTACGGAACCCTAAAAAATATCCTTTAGGGAATTCCCTGTATCAAAAATCCTATCTGCTATGCGACGACAAGATCTACTCGCATGGTAAATGTCATCCAAATCCATCCAGCGGTTTAGTCGTGTAGAATAGAAGTAGGTAACAAGCATACACACATACATATCATGCAAACTTTCGCTCAAAGGCTCAACGGTGAGTTCCCTCTTTGAGATGTGGCTGGAGAAGCGTCGGAATCCTCAACTCCTGCATGACGCAGGTCCTCACCGAACATTGTAAGTTCGAGAAATTCCTGTACCTGATTTAGGCGGAAAAAGTGCCAGGGTATCACGATTGTGCAGACTACCCAGAGAACATGATGGAGCATATGGTGGAGGCCAGCGTGCCCCACTTGAACGGAGTACCGACCTCTCCCGCCGACCAGGCCATAGTCCTTCTGCGAAGCAGTAACTGAGACGACCGCCGATCATTGAAAAAAAAGAGAACAGTTCAAAACTGCTCACTCAAGTAATCCGTTGACGCACACTGAAATACCTAAGTAATAGCTACGAAACATTAATATACCTTAATGAGGTAATAAATAACTATTTACTCCAAAAGCCATTCGGTTTAAATTGGGCCAGCGAACATGCCACACAACTTTTGTAATGAATTAATTAACTTCATCAGAAAACGTGGACATTGGCGTAAATTTCCTGGCTACATTATTAAAATTTTTGGACAAACTTGCCAATAGAATTAGTAGCAGACGTGCTTTTTTTTGTAGGTGGGAAAATCATCCAATGACATCCCCCGCCTTGGGCGGAGCGAAAGGGCGTGTTAGACTTTTACTGACTAAAAACCCACTCCTGTTCCTTCGTTGCCTTTCATACCAGGGCTGAGTCTTCCTTTCAGAAGCAGAACCTTGGCCCTAGTAGGCTTTGACCCTGCTGGGCCCCTGCGGTTTGCTGACATCTCCTTGAGGCCCGCGTGGAACAGTACATGCCGTCGACGACTTGAGCTTGGTCTGAACGGTTACCAGATGGTCGGACGGGGAGCTACTCATTGCTCGCTGTCCACAATCCCGCGCCTATTGTGGCCGGAAATCGGGATCGGGATAGTAGTAGACGAGCTACTTTTATTGTTGGCGGATTTGTGACTACGAAAAAACGTATTTTGTCGATTTGTTGCATATCGAATCGGCTATAAGTATTGCCCTTTCAAAATATTACAATATAACTATTATTTTTACGAGATTGATGGGTCCCACTTCAGATCTCACCTCTTTTTATTTCCTTTTTTTTGTAATTTGTAATCTTGCAACATGGATAAGCGTCGTATGTGGTCGCTTTACTTAGCGGTGAGGAAATGACGAAGAAGAACTGAAATTACATAAAACATAGCATAATCAGCCTTTTAATGTTCCCACTGCTGGGACTCAGGCCTCCTCTTTCTAGGAGAGTACACCACGCGGGTCCAGTCCTGATTGATGAATGTCACATGTCTTCGAATTTTTGGTTCTAGGACGTGCCGGTTTCCTCACGATGTTTTCCTTCACCATTTTGAGAGCAGTGGTGTTGAAATAAATTACACAAAGTAATGCGGTGCCTGGCTGGATTTGAACCCGCGACTTACAACTCGTAAGTCAGGGCCGTTACCACTCGGCCACCACTGCTCGCCACTCGGCCACCACTGCTCGCTCGGTGAAATTACAATCTGAGACCAATTTCTTGGGCTGCATGATTGTTTGAAAGACGCTGTGGCCCTGCAGGCTTAGACAAAAGAGGTAATGTCATTGCCGTACATTTTGTACTTAGCGTTTGGCGGGAACGCTAACAGAAAAGTCATTTGTCTAAGCCCCCAGCCCCCCAAACCAAGTTACAACCGTTTCGTTTCGATTCTCTTTTCATCGATCGCCTCGAGTAGGCCACGCCTCCAATTCCTTTACTCTGACGTCATTTCAACGTTCAGCCACGTGGTCAGAACAAAGAAATAGGAGGCGTGGCCGACTCGAGGTGATCAACGAAAAGAGAATCGAAACGAAACGGTTGTAACTTGGCTAGGGGCCAAAAGTGCGAAGGACAACTGAATAACACAGGTGGGTTTAAGCCAGTAAGAGTCAGATCCACTTCCTGTCACTCCATCCAGAGTGGTAAACTTTATTAAATGAAGTCCTACCCTCTAAAACAAATAACTAGTCCTTTACTTAATAACGCTAATGCTAAATGTAGATATGCAGTTATACCTAAGAGTAACATTTCAATAGAAGTCGCTATATAAGTATACAGTTATGGTTATGTAGAGACTCTAGAGAGCTACTCATCATCATTTCAGCCGAAAGACGTCCACTGTTGGACATAAGCCTCCCCGAAGTGTCGCCATCTTCAGCGTCTTGCATCCATCGGATTCCCGCAACCCTTACCAGGTCATCGGCCCACCTTGTAGGAGCCCATCCAACGCTACGTCTTCCGGTACGTGGTCGCCATTCCAGAACCTTTCCGCCCCAACAGCATTTAAGTTTGGCGATTCTTTATGCTATGTCGGTAACCTTGGTTCTCCTGCAGATATCCTCATTCCTGATTCGATCACTCAAGGAAACTCCGAGCATAGCCCTTTCCATAGAGAGCTACTAAAAGCAACCAAATCGCTAATCATCAGTGATGCAAAAACGGCACGTCTGCAAAGGCTGTAAGAGTAAATTTTGATCGGTTATTGGCCAAAAATTCGGGTAAATTTCCTAATTTAGCTGTGTCATTTGTGCTAATGTTGTCATTACTGGCCGGTAGACGTTCTGACGTTATAGCCAAAGTTTGGCCATGAGAAATTTATAACAGCACTTGTGCGGAATTGCCCGTTAATTATTTGTTCAGGTTGCGGTGAGCAAGATCAAGATTAAACTGTTATCTTGGGATTTTATAGCTGTTGAAAAACGAGTTTTTTTGTTTTCTTCAGTAGGTTTACAGATGGGAAGATAAAAAAGACTTAAGAAAAGAAAAGATAGAAAGAAAAATATTTTATTTGGCATACAGTGTAGAAACGAGATGTTGAAATTTAAGATTAAAATACCGGGCAAGTGGTACCATAGCAGAGGCCTAAGTCAAAGGTGGAAGACATTCAGCTTATATAATAATGATGAATTTAGACTCACACAACTGGTTCAAAGAAAGACCAGCCAAAATCCGACTTTTTCTTTTACGTTTGCGTCTAGAAAAACACGCTACCTCGATACTAACTTTTTGGGGTTCTGTACTCGAATTCTGTACTCAAAGGTTAACAAACAAAACTTTCCACTGTCCGTCAATCCATCTGTCCGTCTGTCTGTCAGCAGGCTGTCTCACAAACAGTAATAAGAAGACAGTTTAAATTTTCACAGAGTGTATTTGTATTACTTACCGATATAAAATAAATTTAATTCAAGCACCAAAATAAATTAAATTACAGTAATTCGCTACATAAAATCTCTTAACCACTATCATATTTTTTACAATCATTATTTGAATTAAAAAATAAATAAATATTGCTTTAAATAAATAATATTTTTTTTAATAATTATATTTGCTTTTAGAAACATTACACAGAGGTCACTTTTTAAGCAAAAAGATGCTTATGTTAAGTGACTCCTCTCTTCCACATAATATTATACAATAGTTACTGAAAATTCATTATATAATTAACTAGGTTTTGCCAGCGGTTTCGCTCGCGTGAAAATTGAAAACATAAGCTTATGTTACTCAGAGATAAAGTAACTTTACACTGGTGAAAGAATTTTGAAAATAGGTCTAGTAGTTTTTGAGTTAAATAGAAACAAACAAAAATAACAAATCTTTCCTCTTTTAATTATTAGTTTAGATTGTCGCATGTCAATTACATAACAACAATGAGATATCGCTATAGGATATATTTAGACAAAACCTACCGAAATTTGTAAAGGCGGTTCAATTACTTATTGAGAAAGGTCTGGACTGATAATAATTTATAATCATAATTCATCATCATCAGCATCATCATTCGGCCGAAAGACGTCAACTGCTGGACATAGGCCTCCCCCAAGTGTCGCCACAATGAACGGTCCTGTGCGTCTCGCATACATCGGACTCCCGCAACCAAGTCATCGGTTTACCTTGTAGGAGGCCTTCCAACGCTACGTCTTCCGGTACGTGGTCGCCATTCCAGAACCTTTAGGCCCCAACGGCCATCATAATTAATTTAATAATATTATAAAATGTATTTTAAGTGTTCGTTATAAAATTGCTTTGGACACGTCTGTATAGGAGTTATAATATAATTTAGTAAACAAATAAATAAACAAATAATAAAAATCGTACAGAACTCTTCGTGTGTAGATAAAACTCGTACTGATCACATTTATTTTACCCTCCCGATACAAGTCTCTTACAACATATTTACGTGAAATAAATAAGTGTTTTTTACTCTCACGTCCAAAGCATAAATTGTCGCCGTTTTTGTGTTTGACATTTCACCTTTCTATAAGGAAACATCGTTATGGAATCGAGTATCCTCAAATAACACGAGTCTTTGATATTTTATCGATTTATTATGGCTCTGTTTTAGTAAGGGATGTCGGTAACATGTTCTTGTGATAGATCATTTCGAAATCTTTTTTTAGGAACACGAAAAGTTTTTTGAACTAATTAATGCTGTATTGCTTAAAATCGTTTCGTACCTAAGCCATTATTTCTCGTAAATATAATAAAATAAGGATAAAAAATGATTATGTGGGTTATTTTAAGAGATGGACATATACCATCGCGGACTTTTTTGTAGACCTTTTTAAGGTATACAATACTGTATTACATTATTTTTATCTATCTCGTAGAGTTCAGCCAGCGTTTGCAATGTAAGCACAAAAAAAATGCTTATTTAAGACATTAGAATCTCTAAAATTATCAGTGTTTCTCTATTTTATTATGCATGCATTATATACCTACCTCCTTTTACCTTCCTCTTGAATCATTCTATCTGTTGAAAAAAACCGCTACTACCTGCGACAATGTTCGATATTTAATAAAGTATTAAAGAATTTAAGTAACAACAGAATAATATACAAGTTTATTAATTTATAAGACACGACAAAGGATATGTAACACTGGTCTAGATTTTAGCAACAAATATACAGTATTTTGTTTTTTCTATAGGGACTTCTATATTATTATTATAAAGATAGAGAAAGAAAAATTTTCATTTTTATATTTTTTTATTTGACCGATTTAAAAAAAAAAACACTAGTAGAATCTTTTTTATCACTAGGTAATATAGGCTATATATTTTCTAATTTCACGCAGGTATATTTACTTAAACTTTAAACATAAAATTAGAAAGGTGTACTTAATCATTTAAGGCGGCTTTTTGGTTTAGCTCATTTAAATGAAGTGAATTTCCGCAAAAATTTAAATTTAAAATCATTGTTTCTATAATTATATTGCCGTATTTTTTTTTTGCCGCTGTTTTTTTCATTGCAATTTTTTTGGAGCAACGTAAAATGTAGGTACTGCTATACATATTTATCTGTTAGTTTTCATCTCATTAGCCACAAGTTTTAAACTATTTCCAAAAAATAAACTTTTGAAATAAAATCTTAAGAGATTTGGTTGTGACCATTAAACACGTATTCAATCGAAGAATGTACCGAATCAAACCCCTCAGTGTTTGAAATTGACTGTTAATCGGCCAACTTTGACGATTAGCTGGAGATAGATTAAAATTAATCACTCCCACTGCTCGGATTCGGGGAATCGTTGATTAACCATAGGGTAAGCAGAGCGGTTTTGTTAAACCCATAACTATGGAGAATGGACTGAGCAGCACGGTAAAAAAAAGAAAATACTGTATAAAAAGAGACAAAGCAAATGTGTGTCTGATATATGCCTCGTTTTATATTATCATTTATATTTCACAGAACTCTTTTCCTGCAAGTTTATTATGTGGCCCATTCAGAATTATGGAAAAAGATGACCACTAGGTGCAAAATCTTTGTAAGTAGAGAATAATGTAAATTCACTTGTTGTTTTTTTTTTTAAATACAAACCTTTCAATTTCTAATCTATTTAATTGACAATTACAAATTATATTATTAAGATATGAATCGTAATTGTGAGTCGCAGGATGTCTCGGCTGTTTTTTTTTTTTTTACTTTCTACATTTAAATTTAATTTATTGTTGAGTAAATATATAAAATGCTTAATATGTTGCAATAAATTGCAATCGACGACATAGTCAAGCGTCCTTTTCTTTTCTATGCAGTCGAACAGTGACGCCTTAACACGACACGCGTACAGAAACTCGCGGAAACTCTCAGTCCATTTTCTATCTACGGATCAACTTTATATTAATCTTCTCTTGTTGTTGACCATGTATGCTTAGATCCTTGTTAGATTTGCAACCCAGGAATCTTTAAGTCGAGAGTGAATAGATTATTTCTAGGTAAGCGCGCTCCATCGTCGATTGCATCGACGCTTTTCATCATGTAAGATAATGGTCCAGCGCGAACCTACCAATAATAAAAAAAAAGTATTTCAGAAATTCTTCGGACAAAAGATTTAGCATAGGAGTGGTGAAACCAAGTTGCGAATTGCTTCTGAGAAATTCGAAAAGTTTAGACTAGTTCGAAGCTTACATCAATATGTAAGCTTCAAGTTTAATGGGATGAACCCAGTAACTAATGTTACTGGGTTCATCTCATTGAACTCGTTAATATTCTGCTGTTATGATTTCCATTGCAAGTCTAGTTTGCATGAATGAATATTCGGTTTCATCATTAGAACTTTTAACAACTGAGCTATGTTAACCCTACCTTGCTTTACTGATAAAATAATAACGCAGTGCGCTAGGTTTTGTTGTGATAATGATAAGCATAATCTGCCTTATATATTCCCACTGCTGGGATACCGGCCTCTTCTCTAGGAGAGGAAATGGTCCGTAATACACCACATGGGCCCAGTGCGGATTGGTGGAAGTCACATGTCTTCGAATTTTTGATTCTAGTACATACATTTCCTTACGATGTTTTCTTCACCGTTTTGAGAGCAGTGGTGATGAAATAAAGTGCAGTGCCCTGTGTTTTTTTTGTGGCACTGATACTTGCGTACAATTGCCTCATAAAAACAAAAAAAAAACCGATTGTTGTAACTAGGGACTTCGGGAGGCAGATAGGCAATTTTTTCCCGCGTTCAGGCCTGTCCTACGCACTTCACTAGCTGTGTAAGCGGTGACGGTGTGTAACTTGAATGAATTTGGTTATGGTTCTATCAAAATCTCTATAATGTTCTCATATTATTGAGGAATTGCTTAACAGTATTTTTTTTATATTTCATAAAATATTTACGGTACCAAAATGTGCTATCTACTATCTAAAATTTAATGAGCTTATACATATTTAAAAATTTAATATACACAGATGTTGAAGCATTCGTTACTATAATCTTTTGAATTTGGATTAACAGCTTATTAGTCCACAATTTATTTCTAAATCTTAAAATTACAAAATCTACAAAGGTACACTTTAATAAGAAATCAATACATATTACGCCATCTATTGAAATTTATTTAAATTAAATTTTGTTTCTTCGATATTTCGTTTCTTTGTTTCTTCCAGAATTATAGTCTAATTGTCGACCAAAATCGCGATTTAACAAAATGACGGCATGTCGCTACTGACTTAAATAAAGCTCCGTTCACGTAACAGCCACTTGACGCTATCACACGTGCAAAATGTCCTAATAAAACGCGCTACGTCTCGTGAACGCTTTATGAAACAGATGTCTTGTTATAAACGCATGTCTCTCCCCAAATCTGAGCTTTAAGAGCACAGAACTGCTTCTGAATGAAGAACGAGCGAGCGAAAGAAAATGTCTTTACTCCACCATTACCAAAAATATTACTCGGCTATATACCTTCGGAGGAACCAGTAAGTCTCTCCAAAGATGCCTTTTGGGAGCAAAGATTTTCCAAGTAAGAGCCTGGCACCGTCGCACGTGAGTTTTAATTACTAATTTCACGCTCGTTGTGGATCCCTAGAGAGGTTTTCGTATGGTACCCTTCGGAGTCAAGAGTTACGGTATCATGACGTCACGCCACATAAATCATATTTAATCGTTGGGTTTATATGGGCTATGTAAATGCGAGCTCGCGCCGAAATGATAAAGTTATGGGGTTTTTGCAAGTGTAATGATGACGGATGGGTGGACTTGGTTGAATTGTGGTGGTAGTTCCGATTTAGTGGGTGGTCTCAATTGACTTTTTCACGGGATATTTGGTACTTTAGTTACTAATTTGCCTTTTCCCAACGATATTAGGGTCAGTTTCTAATCTAACATCCACAAAAAAGTTATCAATTAACACAATACCTCCTATCAAGACTTGTTTCAGATTTTCTGGCTACTAACTGTACATAACATTTGTCAAAGATCTAGATAATATGATAGCTGCGACCGATGGCTTTATGTGCTTACCAATTAAAATAATACAATGACCATAATTGATATGTAAGCATAGTGAGCTAATGAATTTTATTTTCAATATATAGTCAATTAGCTTTTTCCAGTTGCTTCGCCAGAGGGAAGGTCAAAAATGGGCCTCATAAGAAGACTTAAAGTCACCCAAAGGGCAATGGAAAGGGCTATGCTCAGAGTTTCCTTGCGTGACATCAGAAATGAAGATATCCGCAGGAGAACCAAGGTTGACTGACATAAGTCGAAAAATCACCAAACTTAACATTTACGTAATAACGGGATATTTTATGCTATAAGTCATGGTCCAGTCGAGGAGACATGATTAATTAACAAACAAACAGACATTCTGTTTTTTTTTTACTTTCTTTTAATATATTAAACGAAAGTAGAACTGTTTGAGGTTCATCGGAAATATTTAGTATGAATTTCTAATTGGAGTTTCCGATACTGTTCCCCGAGCAAAAACAAATCTGAGTTTCTTGTTTGAAGAAAGACAGCTAGCTTTTGGATTACACAAAGGTCTTTGTGAAAACATCTCGGACAAACAAAGTTGATGACATGACCTTATCTGATGAACTGGATGGATGGACAAAGGCCAGCTAAAACCAGACGCTTTTATTGAAAAACGCATAAATATGGAGTTACAAAATTGTAGGTAAGTGACACTCTATTGGCGAAAATGATTTTAAATAAAAAAGCCTATAGGAATAAGGATGTTGTTGTGTTGACATGAATCGCAAATATATCGTTGACATAAAAGCCAATATTAGATACTAAAAATAATATTTTGTTAGTTGAATATATGCGTAATAAATAAATTAAACACAATTATAAAAACCGGCCAAATTTGAGTCGGACTCACGCACGAAAGGTTCCGCACTATTAATTATACAAGTTTTTTAACACAATTCATTTTATTCTGTATTTTTTGTTGTCTAGTGCGTGTTGCCAGTGATGATATATGACTTCGAAACGCGGGCGCTTATAATGGGCCTCTAAGAAGATTTAAAGTCACCCAAAGGGCAATGGAAAGGGCTATGCTCGGAGTTTCCTTGCGTGATCGGATCAGAAATGAAGATATCCGCAGGAGCACCAAGGTTACCGACATAGGTTGAAGAATCGGTAAACTTAAGTGGCAATGGGCAGGGCATATTGCATGCAGAACAGATTATCGATGGGGACGAAAGGTTCTGGAGTGGCGACCACGTACCGGAAAACGCAGCGTTGAAAGGCTTCCCACAAGGTGGACCAATGACCTGGTGAGGTTTGCGTGAATCCGATGGATGCGAGACGCACAGGACCGATCGTTGTGGTGACGCATGTTCAACAGTGAACGTCTTTTGACTGAAATGCTGATGATGTTGATGATGTATTTTTTGTTATAACAGCAACAGAAATACATCATCTGTGAAAATTTCAACTGTTTAGCTATCACGTTTCATGAGATACAGCCCGTTGACAGATAGACTAACAGTGGAATCTTAATAATTGGGTGCCATTTATACCCTTAGGGTACGGACCTTATAAAATTTAAAATTATCGCCCACTATCACGTGACTGCAAATACCACTCGAAGCGTGTTACGTCTAAGTGTAAAATAACCTTATAATCACATATCAAACTGTTATGTTTTGAGTAATATTGATTGGTCTTAGATCTAATCCTTTTAGTGTTCTTTTGAAAGTGGTTTGTTTATTTATCAAAGGAAGACAGTTTGGGGCATTTAGGCACGAAAAAAAAAACAAGTTAAATTTGAATTTTTGTTTTTTTTTATATATATATTTTTCGTAATAATTACGTGTTTATCTATAAAATGAAAACAGTACTAAAAAGTTGTCAACTTATATACGCTACCAAAATAACACGTGGTCATATTTATACAAAACTTTTTGGCCTTCGTCTCAATCATCATCATCGTCCATAGCGTCCCCTAGCATGTGCCTCTCTATTTTTGCACCAATTTCCACGTTTCTGGACCAGTGTCATCTAGGTTCTACTATAGGACTTTAAAAATCGGCTGCAGGATTATTCAAAATAGTCAGAAGGCCACTGTAATGCAAAGGGCAACTGAAGGAACACAAGTGAGTTTTAGGTAGTAAAAGTGTGACACTCTCTCTCGCTCCTACTAAAGCAGGAGAAATTATTTAATAATTTCCCATAGTCAACAAAAAAAAAAAAAAAAAAGAAGCGTTATCGTTTTTGTAACTAGAGCAACACAGATTAGTTAGTAAAAGTCTGATACAACATCTCGCTCCGTCCAGAGCGGGAAAGGTTATTAGATGATTTCCCATCGCAAAAAAGGGTTCTTGCTATTAAAATGTTTCTTAATCTAGAGCAAGCAACTGCAAATTTTTTCGCTTATTGCTGCTATACTATATCCCTTGCAATCGTGCATTGACACCTAGCAATCATGATTTTAATTTGAACACAAATATCAGCTGTGACATAATTTATAGCTTGTTCTTATTTGCAACATAATGATTATATCTCACCTTCGCAATTTCTGTTTCCTTAAAAGTTAATACAAGACATTTCAAACACTTAAACATTACCAATATATTATTTACGTTCACTTCGCTTTGACATTTTAAATCAACACCACCTCTTAAGTATGAGGCAATCCCAGTCCACAGTTGAACTGCCATAACCAATCATTTTATTCTAAAGGACTTACGAAGTAGGTCAGGTTGTCATAAAGATTGACTAGAAACTGCGGATTAATTTGGTACGAGCGTATGACTGGCTGAGTAGTTGTGTTTGCAAATTATCTGGGTAAGAAATTAATCAATATTAGTTAATGTTAAGTTGATCGTTATCATCGTTAAAACTAGAAGCACGATACGTATTAACACATTTGGATAAACCAGTTATTAAATGTGTCTGCTATAGCCACTTCTAAGAATTTTTTTTATGCATTCGTAAATTTGTGAATGGTTACGTTTACCTGGGACAAATGATCCAGTTGGGTAAGTCTAACATCGAGAAAAATGTTAATCGTCGAATCCGACTCGTCTGGGCGGCATTCGGAAAGCTGCACAGTAACTTCTCGTCCAACATATCACAGTGTCTTAAAACGAAAGTGTTCGATCAGTGCGTGTTGCAAGCGATGACATGGCTCTGAAACGTGGTCGCTTACAATGAGCTTCATCGGAAGGCCAATGGAAAGGGCTATGCTCGGTGTTTCTTTGCGTGATCGCATTAGGTAAGAAGATATCCGCAGGAGAACCTAGGTTGCCGACATAGCCCGAAGAATCGCCAAACTTCGTCGGAATCCCGGCGGTGGTTGGGGCGTAATGACCGTTGCCTCACGCTATCGGCGCCTCCTTTGCTAGCATTACTGGTTCCCAGAAGGAGGCGACCGTCTGCCACTCCTCCTCGTTCCGGACCATGGCCTGTACCAAGGCCCAGCGCGAGAGATCGCCGCCGCCAATCGCCCCCACGAGGACGAGGCGTTGCTCTGCCCAAGCGGGACACACCTCCACCGTGTGCTCCACCGACCGATGACTTGGTGAGAGTCGCGATGTCGATGGATTGTTCGTTGTGGCGACACTTGGGAACAACACAACACAACATACCTGAAACCCCCGTTGAAATGATGTTATACAATGATGATATATATATACACTAGCTGAAAGCATCGCAAAACATTTTGTTAACCAAAAAAAGAAAGTAACAAAGATTAAAGATAAGTACGAAATGCTACGAGAATGCTAGACACGCTAATTAGATTTCGCAAAACTTCTGTTCATTTTAAATTAATTGTTTTCTTTGATGTGAGTACGAAAATTCAGAAAACTTATTTTTGTTTTAATAATAATGCAGTTGACAGCATGAAAAACAAAACAAAAAGTTATAATTATACGAGCAATAGCGATTATTTTCGAATATATTTGGTAATTAATTAGTTTAAATCAGTAATTAGGGGTTGATTTCAGTATATTGTGGTTACATTGTTTAATTATTACTTCGCAATATTAAATATCATAATATGATAATACCAATCTTTCTGTGGTTTTTATGATTTGAATATTTTTTTAAAATATTTTACGTGTTAATGACCGTTTTGTAGGTATGCCATTATGAATATTATGTCACTTTTCAATGATGATACATTGTTGTTTTTTTTTTAGATGGGAAAATCATTTAATGACAACTCGCGCTATTAGGTGGAACGCGAGGATGTGTCAGGCATTTACTAACTAAAAACCCACATCTGTTCCTTCGTTGCCTTTCATACCAGGGCCAAATTTTCCTTTCAAAAACAAACCCTTGGTTCCAGTAGGCTTCGATCCTGCTGGGTCCCTACGGTTTGCTGACATCTCCTTGAGGTGCACGTGAAACATTACGCACCGTAAACGACTTGGGCTAGGTCCGGACGGTTAGAGGGCGATGGCCGTCAGGGCTATCAGGGGATATCGTACGATCTCCTACGAGGCGGGTTGTGCACTGGCCGGATCTCCGCCCTGGGAACTGCAGGCGAGAGTCCTCGCCTCACTGTACCGGTGGCGCGAGGAGATGAGGACGCGGGGTGTTGAACCGATGCAGCGCGAAGTCGAGCTGCGTCGGTCTCAGCTCCAAGAGGTCATGGTGGCGGAATGGCGGGACAGGCTTCTGCGCCCTACCGCCGGCCTCGCCACCGTCGATGCGATCCAACCAGTGCTCGACGAATGGCTCGGGAGGAAGCACGGCTCCCTGTCGTTTAGGGCGACGCAGGTGCTCTCGGGGCATGGCTGCTTCGGGAAGTACTTGTGTCGCATAAACAGGGAGCCGGACGCTCGGTGCCATCACTGCACCGACTGTCGGGAGGACACGGCGCAACACACACTGGCAGAGTGTGCCGCATGGGAGGAGCAGCGCCGTGTCCTTGTATCTGAAGTGGGCCCCGACTTGTCGCTGCCGGCCGTCGTTCGTTCGATGGTCGGAGGCGTCGAGTCGTGGGATGCGGTGATCTCCTTCTGTGAAGCCGTAATTTCGCAGAAGGAGGCTGCGGAGAGGGAGAGAGAGGCCGTGGCCACTCTTCCGTGCCGCAGCAGGCGAACCGGGCGTCGGCGGAGGGCAGACAACGCCCTCTTCCAGCCCCCATAAAGAGGTCCGGAGGGATGGTGGACTCGGGGTCGTCCGCCGTCCCCCATCCAGCAAGACCCGAGGCGGCGGCGCGTAGTGTTCCACGCGCGCCCCTATTGGACGTCGCGGGGGGAGGACACCTCACACTCCCCGCGGGCTTGAGGTGGCCCGCGTAGGCGGGCCGGCACTAGCCGAGGATCATGGATGGCGCATCAGCTCCCACAATCCCCGGTCCAAGTGTGGGAGGGAACACCGAGGTGGTTTTTAGTCAGTAAGAGTCTGACAGACCCCTTCGTCTGCCCCAGGCGAAGGACATCCATGAGGATTTTCCACCCCGGCAACAAAAAAAAAAAAAAAAGGTCCGGACGGTTACCGGACGGTCGGACGGCGAGCTACCCATGTTTCTTCAGTTGCCCTTTGCATTCCAGGGCCGCGGTAAACCTTTCGAACAATCACGAAGCCCAGTCAAAAGATTTATACAAAGTAAGTTTCAGCTAACTTTAGATTCGAAATATATACCTACGTATTCTACTCATAAATGGTTCTCAAACCTAGCCAACGAATCCCAAAATGTTCCAATAATAAGGCCAGTCTAGACCCTTATTAAATGAGGCTTAGTTTCGTGCCCACATACCTACCACTTAGTCTTACAAACTAATATTATAAACGTGTGTATGTTGTACGTATATGTTTGTTAATTCTTGACGCAGAAACATTTGAAGACCGTTCATCTCTATGACCGACAGTTGCTTGTCCCTCTTAAAAAATGCCTAAATTATTGCAATAATTTAACTTGAAATTATCCATTGTTTTGATGTGAGAAATCATCATATCATTTTTTACCTACGGACGAAATGAGGGGGCGTGGCAGACATTTAACAACTAAAAATCTAATGTGCTCCTTCAGTTACTCTTCGCGATCCTGGATCATGGTAACACTTTCGAACAATCCCACAACCCATTAATTTGTATAGGTATTATAATTATATTATCATTGAATGCATCAGCATAATCAGCCTTATAATTTTCCCACAGTTGGGATTCAGGCCTCCTCTCTAGGAGAGGGAAGGCATATGGACATTTTTTTGTTAATTTGCCGGACAGGGTGGACGTTATACGCCTTGACAGAGATGTTTATCGTCCACATTGAACTTGATTGTGCTAAACAGTTAAAAATAAAAACGTCCAATAATCGGATTTATATAAAGATTGGCATAGATGTAGATCATGTCCTGGAATAAGACATTAAAATACTTTTATTCTGATACAGGTATTATCAGAATAAAAGTATTTAATAATTTAATAATAATTTAATTTCTTCCATCACTAACCTTTATTCTGTTCTTTTATTTTTTCGCTTCCATTTAATTGTGTAACACATAATATATACCTATATATTTTTTTAAGCTTATTTTATTTTACTTAACTATAATCGTTTTTTTTTTTTCGTTCATTTTGTTGATTAATGTTTGCTAGCAGTACACCGCAGACTACCCCCCTTTTTTAGTTTAAGTTTTTATAGTCCATCCTAAGGTTGTTTGGTAGATATCGCTGTCAGCGATAAGACCGCCATTGTACCCATAGATATTTTTAACTATTTTGGTGTACAATAAAGTTTATTCTATTCTATTCACCCTCTAGAGGGATGAAACGGGGGTCCAAAATTTGTATGGAACAACCTACTTTCACGCGAGCAAATCCGCTAACAGAAGCTAGTTCATAAATGTATTTTAACTGAAAGATTGTTGTCTGGCGCGTTGCGTCGTAATATTGTTTTGTGCCAAATTTCTAATTGAAACCTCGTTTGGCACAAATGTTTGAGTTAAAAATTAATAAAACTGTTTTATCAAGAGGCATATTGCCAGCCCAAAGCTTGGCTTTTGAATATTTTGATAGGAGCATAGTTTCAGTTAGTGATTTTACCTACAAAAATTTTGTTAAAATAACAAAAACTTATAGTTTTTAATTTTAATTTTGCGTTTTCGTTGATAGTTTTTTTTTTTTAGGTGGGAAAATCATCTAGTGACAAATCCCGATCTTGGGCGGAACGGGAGATAGTGTCAGACTTTTACTGACTAAAAACCCACTCCCCTTCTTTGCCTTCATTCCGGGACCCGGGCTTCGCTTTCACACTACCCGTGGCCCCAGTAAGCTTCGACCCTACTGGGCCCCTACGATTTGCTGACGTCTCCCTGAGGTGCGCGAGGAACAATACGCGCCGTCGGCGACTTGGGCTCGGTCCGGACGGTTACCGGACGGTCGGACGGCGAGCCACCCGTTACTCACCGTCCGCAAGCCCGCGCCTACAGTGGCCTGAAATAGGGATCGGAATCCCGGCGGCGGTTAGGGCATGACCGTTGCCTCACGCGATCGGCCGCCTCCTCTGTTAGCATTACTGCTTCGTAGAAGGAGGCGACTGCCTGCCACTTCTCTTCACTCCAGAACCATGGCCTGTACCAATGCCCAACGCGTGAGATCACTGCCGCCGATCGCCCCCACGAGGACACGGCGGTGCTCTGCCCAGGCGGGGCACACCTCTACCGTATGCTCCACCGTGTCCTCCGGACGATCCACACGATGGCGGCACCCAGGCGTTTCTTCTACACGAATTCGGTGCAGGAACCTCCCGAACTTACCATGTCCGGTGAGGACCTGCGTCATGCGGTAAGTAAGAACGCTATGTGAACTTTCCAGCCACTCCTCAAAGAAGGGACTTACCGCCATAATTGTGACGTGCCCATTCGTTGATAGTTAAATCTCAGCTGAAAATGAAGTGTCATTAAATATTGAAAGACGCTTGGATTCAAAACGGCTCGTTATTAATATGTTCGATTGTTCGGACATTTTTAACCATTATTCGTATAAAAGCGAATTTGAAGATTCGCAGTACTACGGTAAAGGATCTTACTACGTGCCAAAAAGTTATCTCTTGTATGTATTGGTTATTTTGCTTTGTTTGAAAAATTAAAATTTATTGTTTTAAAATTATATATCTTGTAATAAAAGAAAAATAGGTTCATAATTCCATAGTTTTACTGAAAAGGCAATTGCAATTGTGTGAGTGTCGCCTATACTAAGTTATTTTGGCTTTAAAAGTGTGAAACGTCAAACGATACTTTTAAATTTGATGGCCTATAATTATGTCAAAAGGTATCAAAAAACAAATCTTTTCGTCCCATTTGTCGAAATATTGTACTTATTTTCTACAACAGACAGCGCCATCTATTGAAACCTTGAGGAACTTGTACACGTTACTATGTCTCGCAAAAGCTTTCAGTGTGGGATTCATTGCTGAATTTCAAACTAAGTAAAATATTTGTCATATTTTAAGCGTAGAAAGTCTGTAGAGTAGACTGAAAAGTATACCATTATATCAGTAGTTCGATTTAATTTGCATCTGATCTTGGTGTAATTTATGCGCTTGTTTTAAAAATAAACAAATTAGATTATTACAGTTTTACTATTTCCGAATAGATGACGTCTGTTCTGTGGCTGTAGTGGCTGTAACATTAACACTTTGAATTTTATGATAAACATTATGTATGTTGGGTACATTGTACCAATTAATTATCTAAAGAGCTTTTTACAAAAAAAAAAAGTGTTACAAAAAACACTAAAAAGTTCAAATTAACTTTAATTTCGTAATTTGGTGTTTCTGGTTTTGTTTGTCGGTCATTTAACACCTATTTCCTTTTTTATTTTATACTTTAGTTATGATATTCCTCGGTTAAACCTTAATAGTGTGCAATTTCTATAGAAATATGCCTATTTAGTGCTGCATTTCAATCTTCGACGTTTTAGACGTAGGTATAACCATTTTCGACATTTTGATATAATCGATATTTAAATTTTCGATGTTTTGAACATTGGTATTTTAAGCGTAGGTATTTTAATCTTCGATATTCAAATACGTACCCCTATTTAGTATAATCATTATAACCACATAGTAGTCATAATAACTATATGATTCCCAAGTATAGATAGAAACTTATAATTTCAAAATGCGATGCAACTAAAGAAAACTCAATTTACCCTACATAGTCTTAGAGGGATATTTTATTTTAACTGATATAAACTAGTGCTCGACTGCGATCCCACCTGACGATAAGCAATCGACAGCAGCAGTAATTGGGTGTTGATATCTCCTACATAATTATAATATATGTTTTGAGGCATGAAAAAACCTAGTTATGTTAAGATGGTAACCCATCCATAGATCGACTCTGGCTGTTATCAAATTTTACCACGAGCTGCTCTTTCAATGTGAAGTCAAAGTCAAAAGTTTTTATTTCACATAGGCCTACATGGGCACTTATAAAACGTCAGAAGCTAGTGCACGGTTCCAAATTGGTCGTTTCCTATGGAGAAGAACCGGCAAGAAACTCCATGGTTCAATATTCTATAAATTAAAATTCCATTAAAAGACAAAGCAAGCCCTTCCTACGAATAAGCTTGGATATCTTGGTTGAAAACTTAAGTGAAGATTTGAACAGCAATCGATTAAAATAATTTATCGCTCGTGAAACTGTCGAAGCGCCTGAAGGCAAAACCCGAAATTTAATGACGTGGTGACTGGTGACGGGAAAGTAATAAATGTTCTCAGCAAAGCACTTAATAGTGTCTTTAGGATACCAATAATTCAAGTTCTGCCATAAATTATACATTACAAAGTGCATTAGTTAAAGGCTACATAGGCTACGTAAAGTAGATTGCTAAAAACTATGTTAACAATACAGATGAAACGTATTTAAAGCCACATTATTCAGGCCTTTTTGCTTCTATCAAACTTCCTCGAAACCTTGTTCAGGCGTTTTTCAACTCATTCGCTAAATAAAATTCTCAAATTCATTATTCACTATTAGACAATGGACAGCCTAAACCGCAGTATCCAGAAGCAAGAAATTTTTAGTTTCATATGGGTATATAAACAAATATCATCATTTCAGCCTAAAGACGTCCACTGTTAGACATAGGCCTTCCCCAAGTGTCGCCACAATGAACGGTCTTGTGCGGTTCGCATCCATCGGATTTCCGCAACCCTTACCAGAGGTCATCGGTCCACCTTTTAGGAGGCCTTTCAACGCTGGTCATCATTCCAGAACCTTTCGGCCTCAATGGCCATCTGTTCTGCAAGCAATGTGCCCTGCCCATTGGCACTTTAGTATGGCGATTCTTCGTGCTAATAATCAAATATATGTTTTTTTTTTAATTTCATGAAGTAACTTCTCCAGCTCTGTCTGGATGGAGTGAGAGGAGCGAAACAGACTTTTATTGTTGAAAAACCCATCCTGTTCCCTTAGTGGTACTTTGCGTTTCTGAGCCATAGTAGCTCTTTGGAATAATTTTAGAACCCTTGACCTTCAAGATATTAATAAATTTGTCATTGAGATTGAAATCAAAACGGATCAAGTAATTTCTTAAGCAAATTAAAACATTTTTACAAAATTCCTTGGTCCGCAGATATGATCATATGGGTGAGCGAATCGTGTGTAATTTTAGCACGAGCTTCCATAAATAACCAGTCTCTATTATTACAAGCGCCTTAATCAAAAGATTTTAATCTCAACATTGTCGGATGCGACTTAATCGGGCTTTTTACACTAAGCACTAACCTAACCACAGAAGGTCAGTTCCGTTCAGTAGGCGAAATCAGACACATGCGTATCAATATACGCATGTGTATGATTTCGCCTATTGAACGGAACTGTCCGGTTTTCCACTCGAGTGGAAAACCATTCCTTAGATTTTGTGTACGATGAATGGGCAACGAGCAATAATCAAATTATTCTATAAATGATGAAAATCACTCCTACGTAAAAAAAAGTATTATTAATTTGACAATGCGTTCCTTTGATCAAAATTTTCTTAATTTCGAACGACTTTTCTATAGCGTAAGTAATAGTAATAATGTTTATTTTTCAAAAAAAAAATGTACAGTCAATCATTTACATACATAAGGTGGTTATGTAATTATATAAAAGAGTTACAGTAGCAACTGTAGTCAATCTAGGCAAAGCCTGTATTTTGTCTATCAGAGCAATTCCCTTCGAATCTATATATATAAAAGCGAAATACCACTCACTGATTAATCACGAAATCTTATAACCTATAACACCTACAAACTTGAAATTTGGCAAGTAGGTTCCCTATAGGGTCTAGACGTCCGCGGATTTTACGAAACACGACCCCTGAGGGGGTTAACCTATTTAACCCCCTCAGCTTCTCTGTTTGGAAGTTTGTATGGACAAACCTATTTTCACGCGGGCGAAGCAGCTGGCAGAAGCTAGTAGTACCTACATGTGTGTAGATGTGTATGTTTGTCTACATGTTTACTTTTAGTATGAAACCGACCTTCTGTACCTACCTGTTTTGATTTTTATCCCTTATACCATTGGATTACGATCACTTTTCACGCGAACCATTCGAGATTTAACGCGATTACGCTTAGTCATGATAAATTCGTTAAGAATAGCCGAACAAAGTTATTTGTCGTGATTGTAACATATTAATCAGCTGTTCCAAACAGGTAGTGAAATACTGAACGTTTAAATTAATAAAGAATTAAATTATTCTTAACTGGAAATATATTTTTTGTTGGAGAGTAAGTGTCGTAGTAGAAATAGCATGAAATTATGAATTTATTCATAGTTATAATTAAGACTTTGTGAACAGGTACAGTATCAGCACAATTAGTGGTAAGATTATCAAAAAAAAAGAACTAGCTGCTGAAGATGAGACTCACAAGAAAAGAATCATAAAATAATTTAATCACAAATAAAAAAACGAAATGTGGAAGCAACTAACACTCTTTAGTAGGAGTGGCAGATGATCGCCTCCTTCTGCGGAGCAGTAATGCAAGCAAAGAAAGCGGCTGCATGCGTGAGGGAATGGCCCTCACGCCCCAGTCACTGAGATCTCGATCCCGATTTCCGGTCACCGTAGGCGCGGGTTTGCGGACGGCGGGCTAACCATTGCGTCGCAAAACGAGACGACCACCTGCCATTCCTCCTCGCTCCGGACCATAGCCTGTACCAGGGTCCAGCGTGAGAGGTCGCTACCACCAATCGCCACGAGGACATGGCACTGCACCGTGTCCTCCGGGTGGTCCACATAACGGTGACACCAGACCGTTTCTCCCGCACGAATCAGGTGCCAGGAACCTCCCGACTTACTACGTCCGGTAAGGACCTGCCTTATGCGGAAGGTGAAGACGCCGTGACTTCTTTTCAGCTACTCCACAAAGAGAGGACTTACCGTTATGATTATGGCGCACCCAAACTAAAACTCCTAATTGCCATAAATGTCAAAGTTGTCTTTATAAAAAGAAGCAACTAATATTGACTCTTTGGTCTGTTAGCTGCGTTTTCTTACGACATTATGCCCACGCACGCAAATATGAATAATTTAACACACATTATACCCACAAAATGACATACGCCACACTACCTTCACATATCACTCAACTATTAATACCTCTAATCCCTCGAATTAGTAAAGCTTTGCGCTCACCTCACACCCTGAAAACTACGTGCGCTAAATAAATAAACATACTCTGCTGTTCAAGCAAAATGGACGGATGAACTGAAAATGGTATTTCGGGAGAACTGGCTACGGAGTACTGAGCATTCCTTGAAGGCGAAACGTTAAAAATAGTACATTTTTGGTACAAGTGGAGAAAGTTTGTCATTGCTACCGCGACTGAATTCGTTGGTTGTGGAGCCGAGTACCGCAATCACTTCCCACGTGTATCAAACGGCGTTTTTTCAATACACTTAGGAAGAAATAAATAAACAGGGGTTGATGTGCCACTAGTGGGGGTCGCTAAGCGCCCAGTTTGATATGATAAACATAATAAATTGTGGCGTGGGCTCGCGCCAGCACTTTTCCGCATATGTGCGAAAAACAGTAAATTGTGTACATAAAAATGTTAGAGATAGGATCGGGCTCTCGAGTAAGTGTATTGAAAAATACTTTTCTATCATTATTTTCTTTTATACTTGGCTTCTTATAAATCCGAAAAATCAGAAAGACTTACACTACTGAACATAAGTCTCCCCTTAGAGACGCTGACATACCTTTGAGGCGCGCGTGGAACACTACGCGTCGTCGACTTGGGCTCGCCGTCCGCAAGCCCGCGCCTACGGTGGCTGGAAATTGGGAAGGGGATACCGGCGGCTGCGGCGTGAGGGCCGTTCCCTCGCGCGTGCAGCCACCTCCTAGCATTACTGCTTCGCAAAAGGAGGCGACCGTCTGCTATTCCTCCGCTCCGGACCATGGCCTGTACCAAAGCCCGGCGCGAGAGGTCGTTACCGCCAATCGGCCCCAAGAGGACACGGCGGTGCTCTGCCTAAGCGGGGCACACCTACCTTATGTGCCTACGATGCCTGAGAATGAACGACTTTTTATTTTTATTAAGTAGGTATAGAATCACTAGACTATAGCTTTTTTCTCATATAACATAAAAGAACTAACAAGCCTAGTACATATCACAGTAACAAGAATTATGTGACAGGCTTTGTAAAATATGTCAATCAGAACAGAACTTCATTCTACTAATCACAATATCTTATTATTTTGTTGAGAAGCTTTGAAATTGAAATGTTTGTCATTTCAAGACACTTAAGTAACTTTTATCAGTGATGACGGTTCTTTAAAAGAAGTGCTATCAATGTTATTATTATCTTATATAGGGTGTCCCAAAATTAACGCAAGATTTGAATGAAATATAGAACACAGTTTTTTTTTTTTTGATGCTGCCTAAATTTATTATTATTTATTTATTAAATACTCCACGTACAAACGTGCAGCGGCGGACTTAACGCCTTAGGCATTTTCTTCCAGTCAACCTTAGGGTGATGCAGAGATAAATAGTGGTAGGTGCAATAAAAGAGAGAGAAAAGGCGAAAAGGTACAAGAAAAGATATACTAATAAACCATAAATATTATACAATTATACAATACATATACAAATTAATAAACTATCTACATATATATCTACATTAATAAAGTCAAACAATTAGTTCAAATCGACAATTTGAAAACATTAACGCTGTGATGACACTACTGCCAACTTTTTACGAATTAGCTCGCGAACTTTGGTTCTGAATGTTAATCGATTTGTTGCCATCCTAATCTCCCGGGGGAGTGCATTCCACAAAGAAATAGCTTGAACAAAGAAAGAACAGTGAAGAAAGTCAGTACGATGAGTGGGACATTGAAGTAGGCGGTTATGAGATGAGCGCAGACTTCTATTGTGGTTGGCGCAAATGTATTGAAAGTGAGGAGCTAAATAACTAGGGGAATTAGGAGAATCAAGAAGTGAAAACAAGGTAGTGAGCGCCCTTTGCTCTCTGCGCTGACGTATGGGTAACCACTTTAGAAGCGACCGATGCGCTGAAACATGATCATATTTACGTAGATTGTAAACGAATCGAATGCAGTAATTTAGAAGACGGTCAAGCTTGTTGAGGAGATCCGCATTCAGGTCATAGTAGCACACGTCACCAAAATCGATGATAGGAAAAATCAAGGTCTGCACAAGCATTGTCTTCGTACTCGATGGTAGCAGATTTTTCAACCGAAACAGAGCCCGCAACGTTCCCGTAACCTTCTGACTAACACTGGCCACTTGAGCACGCCAGTTCATAGTACTATCGATGCGCAAGCCCAGATTCTTTACATTGGTGCTAAATGGGACGATCGTACCGTCGAAACGAACTGGTGGCAATGTTGCACTATTCACTTTAGCGATGCTTCGAGGACTCCCAATGATGATAGCCTGACATTTATTGGGGGGTTATTTAAATTTTACTGCACAAATGACACAAATTCAAATCTTGCGTTAATTTTGGGACAACCTATACTATAACAACGATGTTCAATTTGAAAACATTTTTAAAACTGTTTGAGTCGATACAATTCTATATAGGTTAGTATACCTACTCCAATTCTTTGGGTAGTGTGACAACGAAACCCGGGGCCCTGGGACGAAGACAACGGAGGAACAGGAGTAGTTTTTAGTCAGTAAACGTCTGACACTATCTCTCGCTCCACCCAAGAGCGAGATTTGTCATTAGATGATTTTCCCACCTAAAAAAAAAACCTTATCCATTCGCAATAAGATAAGACATTAAACAAACTTTTTTTTACTGTTCGTTCAACCGATTTTAACTTCTATTCTGTAGACAAAAGGATCATCAAAAGCAAAAAAGTGGTTACAATAAAAACTTTTTAATTCACCTTCCTTTTTTCATGCTACCAACGCAATAAATCCACCTTTGTACCCTTGTGTTGCATGAAGTTTTAGTCTATATATATAAAAGGACTGACTGACTGACATATCAACGCACAGCTGAAACTCCTGGGACTAAGAGCGTGAAATTTTACACAAGGTTTCCTTTTATTACGTAGGCGAGCACAAAGAGAGGATTTTCCAAAATTCAACCTCTAAGGAAAGGAAACGGGGATTCAAAGTTTGTATGGAGAAATCTACTTTCACGCGAGCGAAGCCGCTGGCAGAAGCTAGTAAATATATAAATAAAAGAACCCTTGAAGAGTTCGGGAAACTTAAGTATTTGATATTGATTTCAGTTTTATCCATGCGTTCCTGAGTAAATAGGATCTTAACAGACGGACAGCTACCAAAAAAGTGATCTTATAAGGGTTCCGTTTTTGCCAACTTAGGTACGTTACCCTAAAAAGAGTAGATACTCACACCCACAGCAAGCCCGTCTTGAAGAGATAGAATAACTATATTCACTATAAATTAATTATAGACATGTTACTCGGAGTCAACGCAAGATATTTTTACATGCTCTCTTCACCGACAATCGTCGTGATATAATCACTCACTATAGTGCCTAAGTAAAGCCCTATACATACTGTATTTAAATTGTAGATCAGGCATAACACCCGTCAGGTCGTAGGAGGGAGTATCCTCCTTTTTCAATGAGGTTTATGGGACTTTGGGACAGCAGTGGTGGCTCAGTGGTAACAGCCCGACTTAGAAGTTGTAGGTCGCGGGTTCAAACCCAGCCAGGCGCATTGCTTTGTGTAATTTATTTCGTCTCCACTGCTTTCAAAACGGTGAAGGAAAACATTGTGAGGAAACCGGTATGTTCAAGAACCAAAAATTCGAAGACATGTGACATCCACGACATCCACCAACCCGCGCTGGGCCCACGTGGTGGATTACGGCCCATTCCCTCGCCTAGAGAGGAGGCCTGAGTCCCACAACCCACAACAGTGGGAACATCGACATCGAAAAACGACTTCACACCCTGTCCCACATACCTCTAAAATAATACGCTACATAAAGTGTCAATATTAACCTTTAACTTTATTTTTGTTGAAAAAATCATGCTCATAGTAAGGGAAAACTGACAGCTAAAAATAAAACAAACACTGCCATAAAAATAACAACATTATCAGTGGTTCCAGTAATACACAATACGCCATATTTCGTTCATAGGAAAATTATCAGTTTTATTCATAAAGTCGATGGAAATAGAATATTCGATGTGAGAGCGTTCAATGAACTTTTGGCGCAGTAAATATTTTCATTAGTATGATATCATAGTGAAAGATTTAGTAACGGATGATTTCATAAATTTTCCCGTGATATCATTTTAGATTAGGTCTGGGGCTGAACACAAATCTCATAATAAGGTTCTGAAATGGCGGCCACGTACCGGTAGACGTAACGTTGAAAGGCCTCCTACAAGGTGGATCGATGACTTATTAACGGTTGCGGGAGCCTGATGGATGCGAGACGCACAGGACCGTTCATTGAGGCGACACTTGGGGGAGGCCTATGTCCAGCAGAGGACGTCTTTCGGCTGAAATGATGATGATGACAAATCTCATTCGCAGATTTTCAAGTAGCCCTTCTAAAGAAAATATTAGCACCATTTTCATCATTTTCAACCTGTTGCGTCCTCGTAGAGGTGATCGACAGCGGTGACCTCTTGCACTGAGCCCTGGTTCAGGTTATGGGTCGGAGCGAGGGAGAATGGCAGGTGTTCTTCTTTTGCGAAGCAGTACTATTGAAGGGGATGGCCACACGTGACGGAACTGACTGAAGGGAAACTCGTGGCCCTAGAATGGTTAAAGAGCAATTGAAGGATATAGGTCTGATTTTAGTCAGTAAAAGTCTGACACGCCCTCTCGCTCCTCCTTAGAACAGAAGAAGTGAGATGAGTTTCCATCTAAAAAAAAAACCATTATTTCCTAAGCTGTTAGCTGGCCATAAAATTAATATTGTGAATTATAAAAAGCTCATTTACGCTCAAAATAATCCGCTTGAGATTTTAATTTATTTTTACACCACCAAAAAAGTTACGAATAAATTAATATGTAACAGTTAAACGATTGAAATCGCAGTCAACAGATTGTTATCAAAATTAATTACTATAATCTTGACTACTTTATCTACTACATGCACGTGTAGACCAATTAAGTAACTTGTTTGTGTATACGATAACATTAATCAATGTTATAACAAAATCATTGAGCACTTTCATTGAAATAACAACAATTTGAGCGACAGTTGTGTGATGTTTGGACCACATTTTTACTGGCCTGTTAGTCTAGTTGCCCTGACTGCTATGCCGGAGGTCGTGATTTCGATTCCCACCCAAGACAAATGTTTGTGTTGAGGCCGATCATTTGTTCTGTGTCTGGTGCAATCTATATATATAAAAGGAAAAACTGACTGACTGACATATCAACGCACAGCCGATACTACTGGGTCCAGGAACGTGAAATTTTGCACAAGGCTTCCTTTTATGACGTAAGTGACGTAAGTGAGCACTAAGATAGGATTTCCCAAAATTCACCCCCTAGGGGGATGTAACGGGGGTTCAAAGTTTGTTTGGAGAAATCTACTTTCACGCGGGCAAAACCGCTGGCAAGGTGCTAGTTTATCTATAATATGTATGTATTTAGAAATATATAAGCAAGTTATTAGTTGTCTAGTACTCGTAGCACAAGCTCTGCTTAGTTTGGGACTAGATGGCGTTGTGTCATAGATGTGAAGTATTATATTATTATTATTATTATTATATTCTGGAATAGGACAAACTTATGTCCTATATAAGATACTTTTCATCCCGGGATAACTTCCTACTTAAACGCTGGCGAAGTCACTAAAAGAAGCTAGTTTCAGTGTAGTTTAGTGCAAAAATGTCTCATTGGTTAGGAGTAACAATTATCTTCATTACGCTCATCTAATGGAACAATGACCACATAATTTAATTTTAATATTGACAATAATCACTTGGGGGGGGGGGGGGCTATGTCCAACAGGGGACGTCTTTCCGCTGAAATAATGATGATAATTGGCAATAATTCGGATTTTTGTTTAGCGGAAATGAAGAGCCCTCTTCATTGTTCGTTGACCAATTTGTTACAGTTGTTATGTAATAAGTTTTGTATTACATCGAAATCCTTAAATAATTTTCCAAAGGTAAATGTATCAATAATTCGTTGCTAACCAACCCACTAAGAGACCTTTAAGCCGTCTAAAAGTCACGATCAACATTAATTTTCTCAGACATAAATCTTATAGCGACACGAACAGCCTATGTGCAACTAACACACCCACCGTTGAACTAATGACTATGATAATTTAGCATTAAGTCTCGTCTTTACCAACATTCACAATTATTTGGATACAACTGCAATAACGACGAAACCGTCCCATTAGAGTTAGGTACACCAAATCAGGGCTGGGCAATTGTTACAAGGCTGCAGGATTATTTAAAAGAGCTCGCGCAGCCCTGGAAGGTAAACGGCCGCTGAAAGAACACGGTTGGGTTTTAATTAGTAAAAATCTGATACTTCACCTCATTTCACCCATAGCGATATTTGATGATTTCCCATGCTTAAAAAAATAGAGTTACACCCAAGAAATTTTATAAATATTCTCTTTGTATATTAAAGTCAAATCAAGGCGAAGAGAATTTGAATAAATTTGAAAGATATAGCCAAAAATACTGTGTGAGAAAGGACGAGTGAGACATCTGCCCTGCACAGAAGGACTACAGAAGTACCTATAGCATAAGTATAGCATAATCAGCCTTTTAATATTCCCACTGCTGGGACTCAGGCCTCCTCTCTAAGAGATGGAACGGGCCGTAATCCACCACGCGGGCCCAGTGCGGGTTGGTGAATGTCACACTTCTTCAATTTTTTTGGTTATAGGACATGCCGGTTTCCTCACGATGTACCTATACTTAAGACTAAAACAAAAGAGATGAAAATTCAACAATGACAATTGAGATGATTTGATCTTTAGAATTGATTTACTACATACCAGCTTGATGCGCTTAAGTCAATTAAGAAAAAATCCAAGAAGATCATTGCCAAGGAGGCTCACATCGACAATGTCTTGAGCTTCGACCGACACCGAGTTGCTGGGCTGTCGGTTTTCTATAGCTTACATTTCGAGGCGTGCATTATTTAATTCAGCCAAGCCCAAGTTCCATTTTCAAATAACTCTCGATGTACAGCGTTACGCTGCCAGTAAACTGTGGACTACCTATACATACAAAATGTGAGGTAAGGTGTGGAATTCCCTGCTGGAGTCTATGTTTCTTGACAGCTATCTAGTATTAGGTGAGATAGTGGTCAAATGCGCGCCTACCCATAATACAAAAAGATACAAACAAGAGGTCTTACAGTCTGTTGGTTATAATGAGGTAGATATTAATAGTGAAACGCGAGCCTATCAATATAATTTAAAAAAAAAACATAATGGTATTTCTGAGAACTCCTCTTCTGAGAAGAGAATTGTCACAATTAAGTACAAAAACTAAAAAAAAATTGGCACGTTCAATTTATAAACAGATTATAAATAAAGTCTTCTCTGTTAAGCTGAAGTAACTCACGTTAACTACAAAACATAATAATAATAATAAAATAATATTCACACAACTATCACACAACGCCGTCTAGTCCCAAGCTAAGCAGAGCTTGTGTTATGGGTACTAGACAACTGATAAACATACTTAAATATTTCTAAATACATACCTACATATTATAGATAAATTACACCCAGACACAGAACAAAAATGATTGCTCATCACACAAACATTTGTCCTTGGTGGGAATCGAACCCACGACCTCCGGCATAGCAGTCAGGGCCACTAACCAATAGACCAACAGTCAAACATACCATACAGATTATTTTTACATACAATGTAAATGTATCGTTTAAGTACAAAATTACAAGCAAATATAAGTCAATGTAACGGCCTTTTTTGTATTGACAATGTAATTTTGTATGATTTATGTATTTTGAAGAACTCGAGGTTTGATTTGAACAACCCAATTATTTTTTAGGCCAATAAGGGTCAGTTTGGATTTGAACTATTGGAATAATTATATGTATTTTGTTTAAATAATATAACATATTCAACCTATAATGGCCTCTCGCTGGGACACAGGTTACTTCATTGTTTGTTTTTTTTTGTGAGTCAAAAGTCATTATAGTTAAATATTCTCTGCATTTTGGTTTTTTTTATTTTCAGGGCGTAAGAAATCATCTAATGATTTCTTTCAGTCTATGGTGTAGCGAGAGGGCATGTCAGACTTTTTATTACTAAAACCCACCTGTCTCCTTCAGTGATGGCCTTTTGCAGTCTAAAACTGCGGCGTTCCTTGCAGAATTAGCGTGTTACCCTAGCGGGCATTGGCGATGCAGGCTGGACCTCCACAGTTTTACTGACACCTCTTTGAGGCGCGTGTAGAACACTATAGGACTGTCAACAACTCGGAATCGGTCCTTACTAGGTAGCTTGTCGGCCAGCTAAACATTGTTCGTCATCCATAAGCCCTCATCTAAGGTGGTAGGAGGTCGCCCTGCGACTCTCAATGCCTGGGGCGTCTCCTGAGGCGACGGCTCGGGCTTGAAGTTTTTTTTTTAATAGATATAATCCAGCGCTTGACTGCGATCCCACCTGATGGTAAGCAGTGATGTGATCTTTAATATGCTAGTTTATTCAGATGATGATTAAGAAGATGTGCATTTCCTCACGGTCGCAACCATCTTCTTCGCGGCTGGTTATGTATGGTCTTCGAATATTTGTTTCTAAGACATCAAGTTTGCTCACACAGTTTTCCTTCTTCGTTTTGAGGGCAGCGGCAATGACTCTATTTCGATTCGAATCTTTCGTTAGTAGAAATAGCGATAAGATATTACCATGATCATCTTTCTGCCCTTGTCCCATGTTATTTCGAACCGGTGCGACATGTTTTTCTATTCTATTCTATTCTATTCTATTCTATTCTATTCTATTCTATTCTATTCTATTCTATTCTATTCTATTCTATTCTATTCTATTCTATTCTATTCTATTCTATTCTATTCTATTCTATTCTATTCTATTCTATTCATTATCAATTAAGTATCATTTTAGAAATATCATTTCACAAAAGGTTAACGGTACCGCCATCTAATTTAGCCATCTAAATTCATCTCCGTAATTCAATATTAAGTTTTATCTCTATCACAACTTAAAGTTACACATCAACAAACTTTGATATCAAACAAAACACTACACCAAGTCGATATAAGTTTCAGAATTGTAACTACGGGAGGTTCTCCCGTAGCCAAGGTAACAATATGATTTAATTTAGCGATCAAGTGCCCACGATTAAATTACTTACTATTCCTGGGTGCTTTCCAGAGTTTAATTTAACTGTACAGAAGGGATTTTAGATTTACTCGATGACATAATACTCAGACGGAAGCAATAAAAATGGCCGCTCTCATTTTCTCGGCAGTTCTTTAAAAGTAGCTGTGAATAGCGAGACGGGATTTAGTTTGAGGTTCCGTATATACTCTCAGAGATCAAAAGTGCTGTCGTACTTTCGAAAAACGTAAGTGTCTGATTGTTAAGTGTGTGTGTGTGTGTGTGTGTGTGGTTTCTTAATAGAAGAACGACAGTAGTCCACGATTAATACAACGCACGGGCTTGCAGACGATGATCAATGGGTAGCTGAACCGTCTGGACCGAGCTCAAGTTGTCATACCAGCAATGCCGATGCCTGCTACGGCCACAGAACGCAAAGGGGAACTAAAAGACACAGGTGAGGTATTAGTCAGTAAAAATCTTGCGCTCCACCTTAAAGCGGAAGAAGCCATTGGATGATTTCCCAACCCAAAACAAAAAAAAAATGTAATCTACACCTTAGGTTTCATAATATGCTATAGATTAAATCAGTTGTGAACCATTGACTGCCCTATAAATCAATTTTAGACACTAGTTTTGCTAGAATGCGACTACACTTTTGACCCTTGGTCGTACATTTATCAATATGTTTCAATGATTCGGTAGCTGTCAGTTTTGGTATTAAAAAAAAAAATATAGTGACTAATTGTTTTTTTATTTTCACTTGTTATTTCTCAACAAATAGTTATTTATGTGACCACTAATCAAACTAATAATTGATTGAACAACGCATAATAGCGATTTTTTAAACTATTTTTAGTAATTATTGGTTGAGTTAAAGAATCAATTGTATTGTCGTCCATTTTTCTTATTGTACCTTCTTATACTCTTTATAGTTATCTCATTTATATAAAAAGTAAAATCATGTTACACTCGTGTACAATGGTCCTGGTAATCCAGTTTGATTGAAACTGCGGAACCCTAAACCCATGTTATAACCATTTAACGGACAGAATTAATTTATAAGGGCGCCGACTAATAATAAAAGACTATATTTCATCATTATAATCAATAAAGACAGCATGTTTAATAACAACTCTACTAAACTGTTTGTTTTTAATGATTTTAAGGGATTTAATATGTAGGACAATGTTTTCAATTGGGTCACGCATTAATAATGAAATTGAGATTTTCATAAAAAATTAGCTTCTTATAGAAGTTTCGCTTACGTCGATGTACGCAATTATCCGTAAGGGACATACTTTAGCACAAAAAGACCTATGTGCTATTTTAGGACATGATTTACTTGTGTGCCAAATTTCATTCTAATCCGTTTAACTCTTTTAGCGTCAAGGAGTAACAAACATACACACACACACGGTATACAAAGGTTCACCTTTATAATAATAGGGGTTATAGCATAGAATCACTGTTTTTTAAAACGGGTTGCTTTGAAGTGACTTGGAATTATAAGTTTAAATAAACCAATAAATACCTAATTTTGAAAAAAGAATAACGAACCTTTAATATAAAGTTTATTTGAACTTATAATTCCAAGTCAATCCAAAGATAATAACACTTAAAAAAGCAACCCGTTTTAAAAAACGGCAATTTCATAGCTATAGACAACAGTGAAATTAACTGCTATTATTTGAAGTGTAGATTCGCGTTTTGATGGAATGATAAGTAAAAAAGCTAACAATATATTGATGATATCAGGAAAGAATATCGAAACGAAATAAAAAATGCTTCCTTAATGATATTCAGAGATATTTATGTAGATGTGGCCCAGTCTCGTAGGTTTACCTAAACCAAACCCAGCTTAGCGTATTACTTCACGTAATTCTTTAACATCGTGAGGAAACTTTACACACACAGTCATAACAGCATGAAGTTGCAATGTTGACTGGCCTGTTGGTCTAGTGGTTAGTAGCCCTGACTGCTATGCCGGAGGTCGTGGGTCCGATTCCCATCCAGGACAAATGTTTATGTGATGAGCACGAACAACTGATGTTCAGTGTCTAGGTGTAATTTATTCATAATATGTATGTATTTAGAAATATATATGTATGGTTATCAATTCTCTAGTACTCATAACACAAGCTCTGCTTAGCTTGAGACTAGACGGCATTGTGTGATAGTTGTAGTAAGCAAAGCAAAAAGAAAAAAAAAATGTTGTTAATAGGTCTAAGTCTTATTTATTAAAATATTATATAATAAAATCAAAAAGCTGTATTTACTTTATATATGGGCCAACGTAACTGATAATAAATAATTTATTATTATTATATTCTAGAACAGAACATTCATAGAAAAAACGATAATACGTTCAGGATGTTGTTGGGTCTACCGTGGCGGTGGAGCATCTCTGGGATGTTTGCTGAAGTGCGCACTGGTGGTTTCCATGTCATCATGCGTAAAAAGCTGCTTCTTTGCTGGTCCATATACGGAGTAGCAACAACAGTATTCTGAACGCAATAGCTCTTCGTTTTTAATGTCCCTTTCAAAGTCCGTGGATCATGTTTTGTGTGGCCAGTCATAGTAAATAAAATGTAACAAAATATACACTAGGTTAAGATTTCTATGTGTTTGCTACCCAAAATAAAGTTATTTTTATAAGAAATGGACGTTTTTAAAACTGGTTATGAATACAGTGAACTCCCATACTCAATCTTGCAATCTTACTGGGTGAGTTTCTCTTTCATCTATTTCTATACATGATAATAAAATTACAGACTTTTAATAGCATAATAATTAAAAACCGCAAGTTAATAAACGATCTGCGTAAATTACAATTTTATCAGAACTCACAGTAAATAACCTCATAAATGAATAATTTCCGATGGGAATATTTACTTCAGCAGTTGTTTGAATACTTTCAACAAGCGTCTAACAATTTTTACGCTTTTCTATCGGAATTTTGTTAAACTTTTTTATTGCGAAATGTTTTTACGGCTGGGCTAGGTGTTTTTTTATGACCGAAATTTTTAGACATGGCCGTTTTAGTTAGATACAGCGTCACGAACGAAACACTTTGAAATGTTGAAAACATTTTTATGTGCTTTTATTTCGTCTTAGGCTCATCATTTCAGCCGAAAGACGTCCACTGTTGGACATAGACCTCCGCCAAGTGTCACCACAATGAACGGTTCTTTACGTCTCGCATCCATCGGATTCCCGCAACACTTATCAGGTCATTGGTCCACCTTGTAGGAGGCCTTCTAACGCTACGTCTTCCAGTACGTGGTTGCCACTCCAGAACCTTTCGGCCCCAATGGCCATCCTTTCTGCGATTGATATGCCCTGCCCATTGCCACTTAAGTTGGGCGATTCCTCGTGCTGTGGCAGTAACCTTGGTTCTCCTGCGGATGTCCTCATTCCTGATTAGATCACGCAAGGAAACTCCGTGCATACCCTTTCCTTTGCCCTTTGTGTGATTTTAAGGCTTCTAATAAGGCCAATTGTAAGCGACCACGTTTTGGAGCCATATGTTATCACTGGCAACACGCACTGGTCATAGACTCGTGTTAGGCTCATGAACATGAAAATTTTAAAGATAGAAATCATCAAATGTCCGTGATAAGACCTATCATACTGTATGGATCAGAATGTTGGGCTGTGAAAAAGACTGATGAAAAAATATTGCACGTAGCGGAGATGAAAATGTTAATATGGATGTGGGGTGTGACGAGAATGGATAAAGTGAGAAATGAGTATATTAGGCGAAGTTTGAAAGTGGCGCCAGTGACTGAAAAACTGAAAGGGAATCGTTTGCCTTGGTATGGTCATGTGAAGAGGAGGGAAGCGCATGTTACTAAAAGAGTTATGAGTTTTCATGTGGATGGATGGAGAGGGAGAGGGAGACCAAAGAAAAGATGGATGGATTGTGTGAAGAGTAATATGAAAGAAAAGGAAGTTAATGATAGCATGACGGGACAGAACACATAACATAACAGGATAGAATGGAAGTAAAAACATGTTGCGCCGACCCCACATAACACGGGACAAGGGCAGGAAGATGATGATGAAATCATCAAATGTCCTCCAGAGTGGCTCGACGTGTCAGATTTTTGCTGATTAGAAACTACCTTTTTTCTTCAGTTCTCCTTTACGTTCAAGGTAACTCGGTAACACTTTCAGGTAGTAGGAAAATGACCCCTCAAAATTATTAATGTAACATTAGCCGTGAATTATCACGCTAAAACTATCAAACTAAAACTCTGAATTTTTAATTAATTACACTATTTCCCTGATCTGACTTAGTTTGTAGCCTAAAAGTAGGTATATTAATGTAATAAAGTTTTGAAATTTAGATTGTAGTTTTAATTTACCTAGCCTACCTGTACATTCATCAATTGGCATCTATATCTATGGGCCCACAATCATCACAGGAATTCATTTGTTATTTATCAAACCCGTATTTTATCACTTCCATAGTTCAGCAGGTAGCCGGATTGGGTTACACTGTTTTTTAATATTTATTTCCCGGAACACCGTTTGATATGCATTTAATATGCATAAAAATATTCTCGCTAGAAATTCCGATATGCAATCTACCTAAAATTCACATGAAAAAATCCTGCATTCATCATTTTAGCAACACGTTGTCAATCCGTCAACGTCGACTAGTCGTGTGCGGCCAAAAATAAATATTTATTAAAATATGTGAATAATTATTGGCGATGCAGCCAATCACGAGGCGCGATTTATAACCCGCCACTGCTCTTGTTTATTTTTGTACTGACAGGGAAATTGAGCTTGCTCTGGATTTATCAACGGGCAACACCGTAGTAAATAACGTTGCTTCATTGCCCCAGGTTTAACAGTTCAGTGGTACTGAATTTGCTTTATGATATAATCTGATCATAAATTGTATGTCAATTATGGTTTTTGATGTCCTGATTGTGGTTAAGCCATGGATCCTGCTGATATTACAGGTTTTCACTGTTGTCTGCAAAATTGCTTTGACGAGGTGATTTTTAAAGCAATTATAGCGTGCTACTTACATCGCATAACAGAGTGCTTTACTCGTCTATAATGATAGGCTTTCTATAAACTCTGGTTTAGAAGTGGTTTCAATTATGTAAATGAAGTAAATAAATACTTCTCTAGAGAATATTACGGTCTCACATTATTTACATAAAGGTAATAAATATGTTTCTGGACCTCCTGGCGTGTGCTTTAGCAACCACCTTTTACGGAATCCAATGTTCCAATTTGATTGTGACTGCACTGAAATATAAGTATTATCTCTTATTATCTGATATTCCACTGACCACATAAAAGATATCAGTCACGGAAGTATTCCATAATTAACTTACCACTTACACTACACAAGAACAGCATTTACTAATAGGAATAAAGTTTTTTTTTCACAGTTGGAATTATCTTTTTACAAGCTTTTTATTAACTTGCAATGTATGTAACTATGTATGTTCGGCTCGAATCTTGCAACTCAATTTTGAAGCTTATATCTTTAACTGATTGACCTAACATTTTGTATACATGTGTAAATTGCGTGACAATGCAATATTATGATGACATGGAGTTGATCTGATGATAGAGCTGGAAGGTGGCCGTAGGGATTCCTCAATAAAACGAAACAACCTCATCGAGTTTAGGCTCGTTTGATTTGTGTTGACGAGCACTTTGATCTTCTATGGTGACCAGGATCTGATGATGGAGCTGGAAGGTGGCCATAGGAACTCGGCAATAAAACGATACAACCCCATCGAGTTTGGGCTCGTTTGAAACGTTTTTATGAGTACTTTGATCTTAGATATCATCCATCTTTAGGAAAATAAGTTCGTTCCATTTGGTATGAATGTGGATTATGTCTGATTACGTGGATCTAGCGACAAGATTTTATATCATATAAATTGTGTAATGCTGTTATAAGTTTATAGTAAAAGTTTTAAAAAACGTTATTTAATTCTTTTTAGCGCATTTAATTAAAAGCTTTTTTTTGAAAAAAAAAAACTTTCAATTTTATGTATTAAAATAAGGGTTCTAGTGATACCAAGAGGGCCGAGATGAAATGACATTCTAGAAGTGACAGCGTTTGTTGAAAAGGGGAAAAATATGTGGGATTGACATGATCTCCTGAAATGTTACTTGGCAAATGTATATGTTTTTGTACTTATGATAATCAAAAAAATCAAGAAAAAAGAAAAGAAAAATCTAAGGACATAAATAAATAATCTTATGAATTCACTTTGCTAGTCAAAGCTTCAAGTATGGCCGAAGCTAGGGCTGTGGTTAAAGATTGGTTCGAAAAATCACGAAACCTAAGTGGCAGTATGTAGAGCACATAGCTCCCAGAACAGGTGGTCTATGAGGCTGAAAAGTTCTGGATTGGTAACAGCGTACTGGAAAACACAGCGTTGATGGATCTCCCAGAAGGTAGACTGGTAATCTGGTGAGGGTCGCGGGAATCCCATGAATACAAGACGTACAGGACCAGTCATTGTGGTGACACATTGGGAAGGCCTATGTCCAACAGTAGATGTCTTTCGGTTGAAATAATTTTGATGATGATAATGAGGGCTGCGGGAACGGCCGTGGCCCTGAAACACAAAGGGCAACTAAAGTACACATCTGAGTCTTAGTCAATAAGTCTGAGACGTCTTCTTGCTCAGCTCCAGAGTAGAAAAATTCAAAGATGTGATGAGTTTTCACTTCAAAAGAAAGTATGGCCGCCATCGTTGACACTATAAGCGGTATTAAGTACTAACTAACCTATATACCCGCTTGGGTAGAGCACAGCCGTGTCCTCGGGGGGGCGATCTCTCACGCCGGGTTTTGGTACAGGCCATGGTCCAAAGTGAGGAAGAGTGGCAGGCGGTCGCCTCCTTCTGCGAAGCAGTAACGCTAGCAAAGGAGGCGGCCGCACACACGAGTAAACGGCCCTCACGCCCCAGTCACAGGGATCCCGATCCCGATTTCCAGCCACCGTAGGCGCTGGCTTGCTTGGACGGCGAGCAATGGGTAGCTCGCCGTCCGACCGTCCGGCAACCGTCCGGAACGCGTCCAAGTTATTACGGCACGTAGTGTTCCACGCGCACTTTAAGGAGATATCAGCAAAACCGGGCCTACTGGGGGGTGATGCGAAAGAGAACCCCGAGGCTCTGGATCGATGGGAAAGAAGGAACAGGAGTGGGTTTTTAGTCAGTAAAAGTATGACAGTATCTCCCGCCCCACCCAAGAGCGGGGGATGTCATTAGATGATGTTCCCACCGAAAAAAAAAACTAACCAATATTAATTACTGCAATATGTTTTGGACTTAAATCTGATATATCCAGAGTACATAGGTTTCCTTCACTCTAAAATTACCCACATCATCACAAACATGACTCTCCAAAACGTCCTTTCGGCTACCACAAACGACAGCCGATCCATCAAATAATTAATTAACATCAATGCGAGCGATCGCCGCGTACATGTAATTAGAGTGTATCCGCTGTTGAATAATAGAAGGTGCGGCAAAGACGACGCATGCATTAGTCCTTTAATGGATGGAGCTACGTCCTATTTGCGATGCAATTGAAACATCGAGGCGGAGGACTTGATGTTGTCCATAGCCATAAGGGTGAAAATGTATGTGTACGTACAGAAAGGTGAGCTGTCTCAGCATTTTTACTGGGTGTGGGTAAGTAGAGAAAGTTTGTCATTGCAACCGAGGTTTTTTTTTTAAGATGGGAAAATCATCTAATGACCAGTCCCGCTCTTGGGCGGAGCGTGAGATAGTGTCAGACTTTTACTGACTATAAACCTACTCCTGTTCCTTCGTTGCCTTCGTTCCAGGGCCCCGGGTTTTGTTTTCATCCTACCAATGGCCCCAGTAGGCTTCGACCCAGCTGGGCCCCTACGATTTGCTGACATCTCCCTGAGGCGTGCGTGGAACAATACGCGCCGTCGATGACTTGGGCTCGTTCCGGACGGTTACCGGACAGTCAGACGGTGAGCCACCCATTGCTCGCCGTCCGCAAGCCCATTGCATAATCCGATTCTGCATATCTTATCACATATAACCAGTTCAACAAAACAATTAAAAACGGTATAGGTTATCAAATAATTAAGTTTTCTAAAAAGCCACAATTTTAAGCACTACGTTTTCATCAAAGAAAAAAGCTACAATCGCCGTCGCGCCCTCTTTCTTCGCGAGTATTGGGGGTGCGCGGGTGCGGAGAGAGCGTACTAGCACCGCTTGGCCACTAGTCGACAAATCGCGTTATGTTAAATTGTAGTATTGAATAAGTTCAAATATCATAACATCAACGAGTTTGTACTTAATTAAGTCATTCTAATTACATAATGTGAAGTAGTGATGGACTTGAGCAATAAGTTACATAATTCCTTTTATCTGCGGAAGAATAAAAGACATAAAATAATTTGTAACATAGAAGAAAGACACAAATGTAATTAGGGCTTCGTCTCGCAATATAGCCATTCCATAGAACACGGCCACAATCACTATTATGGTTTTGTTCTATGTACCCAATATTGAAAATTGAATAACACAACAGAGAATAAGGATTTAAGGGATAAAATGCGTTTAAAATATAAAGATAATTTATTGAAAATAATCCTAGCCGAATCTTAAGATATCAATACACATTATGAAATCACTAATATATATTTGATAATATTTAATTTAATTAAACACAAAAAAGTGTCTTTTGTAAAGTTGGTATTATGCAGTTACACGACCCTATTCGTAGGATACGACAAAATGTTTGTGTGATGAGCACGATCATTTATTCTGTATCTGGGTGTAATTTATCTATAATATGTATGTATTTAGAAATATATAAGTTTAATTATCAGTTATCTAGTAATCAATGCCCAAGCTCTGCTTAGTTTGGGACTAGATGGCGATATGTGATGTGATAGTTGTGGAGTATTATTATTATTAATTTTATACACGTTCTTCTCCACAGAGTTCTACGCTTTGTAATTTTCCATTTAACTTCACTTTTTAGGGTTCCGTACTTCAAAAGGAAATACGGAACGCTTATAGGATCACTTTGTTGTCCGTCCGTCTGTCTGTCTGTCTTTCAAGACCCTTTATCTCAGAAACGCGTGGAAGCATCGAGTTGAAATTAAAACTGTATACTCAAATTTGCTGTCCCTTGAAGCTGTGAAAAAATCAAACTTCTAAGTTAACCGAAAAAAAAGATACTGCCGTTTAAGTTGCAAAGAACGTACATTTCAACACTATCAAAGGAATCAAAATTCCTAGGGTACACCCAGAATCCTGAAATTAGGCATAAAGCAAGGTCCTATAGTATAGATATAGGAATAAATCTGAAAATTGTAAATAGATACGTCACAAAAAAAAACTTTTTTTTTACAATTCGGAAAAATCTTCGTAACTCAATTCGAGAATCGAACTGTTTTCATAGGTAGGTTTGTACGGAACCCTCAGAGCGCGAGTCCGATTCACACTTGCCCTGTTTTTTAACCTACTGTCATTTTAAGAATCCAAAATTCAAATGTTTTATTTGAAATAAATGTTTTAGATTTGATTTGATTCATACACACAATCCTACAGCCCGTACAGATGTAACAGTCCTTTTGATAGCATTCATTTTTTAATTCTACGTAAAGACGTCAAAGCACAAAGAACTAAACAAAAGAAAAACAAAAGCGTAGTACCTATCACCTTCACACTTACAGTCCAATGCATTTGTAAAGTCTCACTTAGACAAATTGTTTCTCCTTCAAGTGACTTGAGCTCGGTCTTGGTTAAACGACATCAAAGACAACCTGCTCATCAAGGAGTTTCTCAGAAAAACCATCTAATGGTTGAGCAATATTACATAACTAGCTGTTGCCAGCGGCTTCGCTTAACTAATAATAGTCTTAAGTCATTATTGTAATTACTAACACTTTGGATCTTAGTTATCTGAAATAAAGAATTATTATTATTATTAACTTGAAAGTCGAAACTTGTCCATATCATCATAACCATAATAAGCCTTTTAATTTTCCCACTGCTGGGACTCAGGCCTCCACTCTCTAGAAGAGGAATGGGCCGTAATCAACCATGAGGGCCCAGTGCGGATTGGTGAATGTCACATGTCTACGAATTTTTGGTTCTACGACATGCCGGTTTCCTCACGATGTTTTCCTTCTCCGTTTTGAGAGCAGTGGTGATGAAATAAATTACACAAAGTAATGCGCCAGGCTGGGTTTGAACCCGCGACCTACAACTCGTAAGTTGGGGCCGGTACCACTCGGCCACCACTGCTCTGAAAGTCTCATGGGATCCTAAAAAGTTCTATTTGCTAATACAGGACATGTTTTACCCGTGTGCCAAATTTCGTCTAAATCTGTTTCACCGCTGAAGTGTGAAGAGGTAACAAACACACTCACAAACATTTGCCTGTATAATATTAGTGTGGTGTCATTGCTTTCTCAGCAATTATAAATGACATAAATGAGCATGGCAGTTGAGAGTTTGTCATGCTCACTCAAATGTCTCACTGATGGTGGCGCGTGTGTTGGATCATTCGGTTCCCTAAAATGGTTGAGCTGAGTGGTGCTAATATTCGCGTCAGGTCCGTGAACGGGCGCTGTCAGTTGTCACTGGTCATCTCTTAGCTGCTATTTTAATATCTATATTTAGTTTTTATTTTTACTTTATTGACATTGTTCTCACATGATAGCTACAAGAAACATGTAACAGAGATATTTGTAACTGCAAAACACGATTGAAAAGAGTGTCCATGGGGTTTCTTGCACATTCTTCTCCATAGAGATCTACGTTTTGGAATGTGCAATTAGCATCATTTTTTTCTGACTGACTGACTTCTTGACATTTCAAAAGTGCCTGTAAATGGTTTATTTGAAATAAATGCTTTGAATTTGAATTTGAAAGTAAAGAATTATTATAAAGCGATAGTATTTGTGAGTTACTTTTAATCACACTTATGTTATGTAAGTGAAAATTGATATACACCACTAATTTTTAATTAGTACAAATACTTATAAGGCTTATTAGAAAAGGTCTCGTTATTAATTAAGTAAAGTCTCAGTTAATAATATTCATAAACAGCAAAGTTATTAGAGTTTGTTTATATCCCAAAATGTCACTCAATTTATGGAAATATTGTACAGGCTATTGATTATGAATGAAAAAAACGCGCGCAAAGTTATTGCTGTTTATTAATATTATTTATTGAGACTTTACTTAAATATTAACAAGACCTTTTCTAATAAGTCCTTTAAGAATTAGTACTACTTAAAAATTAGTGGTTTATATATAACTCTTTCATGCTCAAAAATGATTAAATAATGGAATCAGATGAAATTCATCATGACGGAAGACCATGTCCTAAAAAGGACATATAGGATACGTTTTATCTAAGGAGTACTTTCCCTTAAGATAATTTGCTACTTTAACGCGAGCAAAACCACTGGAAAAACCTAGTATCTAAATAATAATTCTACTTTTAAGTCTTGTCTGGCAATATTCTCATCAAAAGATATAAGGCTAGGTATACACGCAGGTATGAACTAAAATCTGAGCATAACATTAAAACTTCCAGCTTAATTAATTAAGTTGCGAATTTGCGAGCGTTTGCCAAATTGTGCACCCAGCCTAAGCCACAGGTCATTGAATATGTAAATACTTAAACTTAAGTATGTATGGATGCGAGAGATCGCGTCTAAGCAAATAAGCACTAAGTAATTAATGGCTTCGGACTTAAGGCGTATATTCCCTTGAACATCTGGCTGGAGTTAAATGCACACATACTCGTAGTGCCACCTGGGCCTGTATAGAGCCCCATTGAATTTTAAAACCATTTTCTTTGTGAAATTTTGTTTGATTTACCTACATTATGCTATGTACATTCTAAAGAACACTAAACCGCGAATATTTTTGTGTAAGCATATTTCTAAAGATCAAAGTCGTTTGAAAGGAGTAAGGAAAACAAGCAAAAAATATTGTGATGTGGTTAATTTTTTTTTAAGCAAATAAAGTCATATTTAAAAATCATAATTATGTTGATAATATTATAATTATATGAATCTGTGATAATTTTTTTATATTTTTTAACACAACCGTTACCGAGGAGTGTAGGCATCAGAAAGTCGCTGTTTTATTGCACTAATGGGGAGCAAGGGCCTTGATTAATGGAGTAATACCTTCATGATGACTAGATGTTGCACGATTTAATTAAGTGACTAACATTTTTGGTTTAATTATATTTATTTATGGAGTCGACTATTATCGTGATTTATTTTAATTGCGTGTGTAATTATGTAGTCATTATAATTATATGGTTAGCACTTATGCTGGATTTAATAGAGAAGTTTTAATTACAGCTAATTTATTGTATTTAAACTGGCAGTAGTTTCATAATCGTTTAACAATTTTCTGTGGGTTAACAACAAAAATACCTACGGCGCTACGGAGCAATGGAGCGCAGCATTCTGGGTGTTAAAAGAGCCGACTGGATGAGGAACACAACGCTGCGCTTAAAGACGGGGATCACAGAAGTCTGAAAAAAAGCTGCCAGGCTAAAATGGGCTTGGGCGGGTCACAACAGCCGCATGAACACAGACTGTCGAGCAAGAGTTTTCACAAAGTGGGTACCTGAGGATGGATGATGCCGTCAAGGTCGACCTGGGAAGAGGTGGCGAGATGACCTAAACATCTTCTGCTGGGGCTGATTCGAGGTGACTCGAGAAAAAAATACCTGGAAGAAGTTGAGGGAGGTCTTCACCCAGCAATGGGAAAGTATAGGCTAAATAAAAAAAAAACTGGGCAAGTGCGAGTCGGACTCGCGCACTGAGGGTTCCATACAAACTTACCTACAAATTGAGTTACGAAGATTTTTACGAGTCGTAAAACAAAACAAAAAAAGCCGTAGTTACACGTTATATAGGTACCATCAGTAACACTTTAATAACGTTTTAACTTTTTTCTCCAGTAACCTTGTTTATTTCAGTATCTTGAAAATCTTGTTTCATACTTTTTAAGCGTTGTTTTTTACGAACTAAATTATTTTTTTTAAATTCCTCCTTTTGCAAATCTGCTGGAAAAAATATGTTTGGAAATATATTTATAATGTATTTTTGTCTAAGTATAACTTGTCCTCTGTGTGTAAATACAAAAATAATACAAAAAATAAATAAACGATTCTTTCTTCTTAATTTCGTAAGAAAATAATATTTTTTTTCTTATCTCCAAATGCAATAAAACAGATTCAAAACCCAAAACTCTATCGATATATCAAAAATAAAAACATTGGAAATACGCAAACCGCATTAATTCCCGTGGCAGACTAAAACGGGTGATAAGAAACATGCCTCGCATACTGAGTGTTATCAAATCATAATTCATAACGTTTAAATATATGCACACGGGGCCTAATGTTATTTTAATGCGAAAATTTATACCCCAGGAGGTCGATTCTCAAAGCATTCGCAATCGTAAAATTTGAGAGTGACTTTATATAATAGAGATCGTGGAATTGAATTGGTATTAAAGATCACGAATTATTATAGTAGCATTTTATAACTTTGAGATAAGTTTAAGCATGAATAATATCGAAGTGCGTTTCGTTATCTTTTAATCGAAGAATGACATTTTGGAAAGTCTTTATGATGAGATGTTTTTGGGTAAAATTATTTAACTTTTTTTTCTAAAAAGTTATGTGAATAACAAAACTAGATAATAATAGGTACCTCTTTATTCTTTATTGTTCATTACAAAAATACAATTAAAATTAATTGGCTGTAACAATGGGCCGTCTTATCACTAAAAGCAATAATATTTATTAGTACCACAGTTACTTGTTAGGTATTAATGGTTCAGACTATCAAAAAAGACGTTTAAATGGCATATATATTACACGAATAACTACCGAAGATGTTGTTTTACAAAAAGAAACATTTTTCAAAACTTGAAGTAGATATTTTTCTAAGTTACATATCTAAGCATTTAAAAGTAACATTCATTTTTGGTCAAATTTTTCGAGTGGAGTTCAGTGGCTGTTCTAATTATTCGCTGATTTATTTCTAGTGAATATTGTAATGTAAAATTTGTGTAGATTTGTGTTTTAAGTGTCTACACAACTAGACAATAATGTGAAATCATTGAAACAGTAAAATAGAGCTGAGTATTTTTTAGTATAACTACCTCAGCGAAGCTTGCCGAGAAAGCTGCCTCGATATTTTAGGCAAAACACTGCAAAAGCATAAAAATGTGTTCTATCCACATTATAATGGAAAATAGCTGAATGTATTCTGTTCCAACCCGTGCGAAGACAAATAAAATAAAAATAACGTTTGATTCCAGAATAGCGCAGTGTGTACTATTTCTTATTAGACGTATTGTGATGTATAACAGGCTAGTGGCAGTGCTCATTGCATAATAATAATCGTCAGGACATGTGCACAGCGTCTAGCCATGGTTTTATTCGTTTTTCACTTCCTTAGACAATAGATCTTCGTGTGGGTACACGGTTTGCATCGGCTATTCGGATGTTTCAACGTTAAACATCTTTATCAACTTTATAAGTAGTATGTTATGTTATATCTGAGTATGGTTTCCGTACTTAGCCCTATGCGGACCATTGTACGTGGTCCATGACGACCATAACCTTAGGCTTATTCCAACCAGCCCACCTCTCTCCAAAAACAGATTAGGCCTCTCAGGTTTTTCAAGGCATCACTAAGTGAGTTCGGGGATCCTAAGGTTCGTGTGTGTATTTCACTGATATCTAGCAGTCTAGGAGCACATGTGCAATTGTCTCCTCCCCTCCAAGCATGCTCTGCACAAGGGAACGTCTGTAATGCTATAATGTGGATGTGCTTGTTCAGTGTGCAGTGTCCGCTGATGGTCCCCGTCGCCAGGCTCAGGCTGCCTCTGTCCAGTCTCATGAGTTTTAAGTTATAAGTAGTATATTTGTGTATTTAGTTTATTCATTCAGATAAGTATATCTGAGTACTATATATAAAATGCAAAGTCCTGATTTTCTCACCGACTCACTCATCAATGCCCAGCTCAAACTTTTATAGCTAGAACGCTAAACTTTTGCACTGAGGTTGCTTTAATAATGTGTCTATAAATTAAGAAATAATTTTCCTAAGTTCACCCCCTAAGGAGATTTTGGGAGTTGGTCTTTGAGGAGTGACTGGAAAGACAACATGGCACCTTTACCTTTCGCATGAAGTAGGTCTTCACTGGACATGGTAAGTTCGGGAGGTTTCTGAACTGAATTCGTGCGGAAGAAACGCCTGGGTACCACCATGAGTGGACCGCCCGGAGGACACGGTGGAGCATACGGTACCGCCGTATCCTCGTGGGAGCGATCACACAGGCCATGGTCTGGAGCGAGGAGTGGCAGGCTGTCACCTCCTTCTGCGAAGCAGTAATGCTAGCAAAGGAGGAGGCCGCACGTGCACGCAAGAGGCAATGGCCCTCGCGCCCCAGCCGCCAGAATTCCGATCCCGATTTACGGATGGCGAACAATTGGTAGCTTTCTGTCCGATCGTTCGGTAACCGTCCGGACCGAGCCCAAGTCGTCGACGGCGCGTAGTTTTCCATGCGTGCCTCAAGGAGATGTCAGCAACCGTAGGGGCCCAGCATGGTCGAAGCCTACTGGGGCCATGGGTGATGTGAAAGAAATCCCCGGGGCCCTGGAAAAATAGCAAAGAAGGTACAGGAGTGGATTTTTAGTCAGTAAAATTCTGACACTATCTCCCACCCGCCCAAGAGCGTGGTATGTCATTAGATGATATTCCCACCCGAAAAAAAAACCCTTAAGGATATGAAACGTTAGTCCATAGTTTTTATTTAGAAATCTACTTAAGAGGCGAAGCCGCAGGCAGAAGCCGCAGGCAGAAGCCGAAGGCAGAAGCTAGTAAAAATAAAATATAGTAACTTCTTGATCACTAGAAAGTGAGTAGTAAATTAACATGAAACAGTATACAGGTTACAGGTGTTCATCGATATCTGTATTCTCTGTGTGGACACCCAATTTCTAAAAGCTTGGTTATGTTTCTGATTTATGATAAAGTTTTTGTAAATTATTGTTATATTCTAAGTAATGGTTAATGCTTATAATATTTTCTGGCAATTCGATAATCTATGTATATAAAAGTAGAAACTGACATATCAACGCACAGCCGAAACTACTGGGACTAGGAGAGGATTTAATTTCTAAAATTCACCCCCTAAGGGGATGAAACGGGAGTCCAAAGTTTGCATGAAGAAATCTATTTTCATGCGGGCGAAGCCGCTGGCAGAAGCTAGTCAACTGTATGACTGATATTATAAATGGAAAAGTTTGTATTTATGTATGTTTGTCAAATGGAGTGAATAGAAACAAAACTTCAAAGGGTATTTTCAAGATATTTGATTTTTTTTTGCAGTATTTAACTGTATAAATTTGTTAATTAATTGTTTTTATAAAAAGTCAATACTTTGTAAGAAGTCGATAATATATGTATCAAAGTGAAATACCAAACCAAAGTTTTTTTTATATTCATCCCTGCGTTTCTATTCACCCCGATTTACGGTATTGCTTCACGCCAAATAGCTGACCGGATTTTGATGAAATTTAGGTTATAATTAATTAAGGTGGAAAGTACTAATACATAACAATACTTACTGCTGCCAGTGGCTGCAACCTCGTTATAGTAGAAAATTATCCCAATTACCCTATCTGCTATTCCAGGATATGACCTATCTGTATATCAAGTTTTAACGAAATCCGTTCAGCCGTTTAAGCGTGAAGAATTAACAAATATACACACATGCACAATCTTTTTTGTATTAGTGTGAAGTGAGATACACTTTTATAAGCTTTTAAAAAAGAGAGAAGCGGTATTTGATACAGGATAATAATATTCTGATAGGATATAAACAAATATGATGTATTAAAAAAAAGTATCTGTGTAGTCTCTTGCCGGTTCTTTCCCTTAGGAAACGACCAATAGTAACCGTCCACCAGTAACGACCAGTAGTAACTTCTGACGTTTTATAAGTGCCCATGTAGGCCTATACGACACAAAATAATATGAATAAAAAAAAAATATAGGTCTCAATAAAAAATCTAGTGCTGAGCGCTGCAATTTTTCCAACTGGATATTGTACCCAAAACGTCGGTTTCAACTCGCAACTATTAGACCTGGATGGAAGCAAATAGGCACGTCCCAATTTCACTAACAAAATATGGGGACGAGAATATTTTTTATTCTAACACTGTCGAGCCAAATATTTTGAAGGTGCGTGCCTCCACTAGACACATTTGCCTAACCAGCAAACGATTTGTGCTATATTTTTATAGAAAGATCCATTCATAGCTTTTTACTTTTTTTTTTTGTGGGAAATCTTTTATCTATGTATATAAAAGGGGAAACTGACTGACTGACATATCAACGCACAGCCGATACTACTGGGACTAGGAACATGAAATTCTGCAAAAGGCTTCCTTTTATGACGTAGGCGAGCACTAAGAGGAGTTAGGGGGTGAATTTTGGAAAATCCTTCCAAAATTCACCCCCTAAGGGGATGAAACCCCGCAAAGTTGGTATAGAAAAACCTATTTTCTCCGCGGGCAAAGCCGCTGGCAGAAACTAGTATATAATAAATCTGTAGAAGTTTTTAGTTGTGCGCGCATAACGTAAAATATACGACATCGACGTTGATAACTTTTATACCTTAAAATTTTGTGTAACTTGACATTTATTATTTAGGCTTTGTTTCATCGTAATCGGTTGGCTATATCGAAAATTATACTAAGTACATTCGTTGAATTCTAGGCGGTACGAATTTAGGTTCGCCGCGTCAGCTAGTTTACACTAATATTATAAAGAGTTTGTTGTAAGTTTGTTTTTCTTATTTGTAGGAGGTAATCTCTGGAAGTACTAGTCCGATTGCTAAAAGCTGCTTTATTCCTGAGTGACATAGGTTATAAATCTAGTCATCTAATATAACGCTCTGGACGAAGAGAGAGGAATAGTCAGACTCTACTGATTAAAACACACTTACACATCACCTTGTTGTCCGTCTGTCTGTCTGTCAAGACCCTTTATGTTGGGAACGCGTGAAGATATCGAATTGAAATTAAACCAAGTCTGCGGTTTCTTAAAGCTGTGAAAAAAATAAACTTCTGAGTTTACGAAAAAAAAGATACAACCGTTTATGTCGCAAAAAACGTATATTTCGACACTCTCAAGGGAATCAAAATTCATAGGGTACTTCCCGTTGACCTAAAATCCTGAAATTTAGCATGAAACCAAAGTCTTACAGCACCAAATATAGGGAAATATCTAAAAACTGTAAATTTGTTGTTGTCACAAAATAGAAAACTATTTTGCGATTCGGAAAAGTCTTTGTAGCTCAATTCGGGAATTGAACAATTTTCATAGGTAAGTTTATACGGAACCCTCAGTGCGCAAGTCTGACTCGCAATAGTCCGGTTTTTATTTATCCAAAAAATGTGCATGATTCCTATGGGAGCAAAGACGGGGTTAAAAACTAGTACAAAATAATTAATTTCAAACTCAACTGAGGTCTAACTGAGACGGGCCATAGATCGTCATCATTATCATCACTTCAGCCGAAAGACGTCCGTTGCTGGATAAATGTCTCCACGGAGTGTCGTGACAACGAACGGTCCTGTGTCTATCGCATCCATCAGATTCCCGCAACCCTCACCAGGTCATTGGTCGACCTTATGGGAGGCCTTCCAACGCTGCATATTCTGGTACGGTGGTGGCTATAAATACGGCTAAAAAAATTCGTAAGTACCTGAAGTGTAAGTTTCCAAGACACAACAAATCAAATACGTATTCTCCATTGACGTAAAATTCTACATCTAGCATAGATAGGTCATTCTTTCGTGCTATGAATAACATGTTATCCGTCTATTTCCATAAAACATGACTGTGTTCTTCTTATATAGTCATGTTCTACTAAATTGAGCTCATTTTGAAACCCTTCATATCTTTGGCTAGTAAAACGCTAGTGTATAACATCCAATGCTGCATTTCATGCAACCTTTGTACAATTTCTATTAACATTCAGTTTAATGTATCTCATTTTCTCAAAACGGAGTTAAACGGTCGTCCAACAGGACTGCATCCAGAAGCCATATGAAGCTAAATAAAACCGCTTTAAAGTATAATCTGACATCAATTTCAATATTTATGGATTAGCGGACGCCTAATGTTACCATAAAAGAGAATGTGCAATGATTGTCGTTTAAAATTATGTATTACGCCACAGAGCTAATAAAGGCTACTGACATTAAAGTCAATATGAGAGCATACTGGTACAACACTATTGAAAAAGTTATAAAAAAAGAAGCCACAGTGTTCAATACAAAAACCAACAACTAGTGATGCCCGTGTAGCCACGTAACAGTACTGAGTTCAATTTCCAGCTGTCATAGCCATAGTCAGACTTAGACAAAAGAGACAGAAATTGACAGGCCATCTATTCAACTAAACCCAAACATTTTGTTACGCACAGGCCTACATGGGCACTTACAAAACGTCACAAACTATTGCACGGTTCCAGTTAGTCGTTATCTAAACAGTAGAACCGACTAGAATCTCTACTTCTATTTCTGTTAGTGAGTTACGGTAAACACCTGGATAAAGGACATACAAAACATACATTGACTAAAGGTACAATTCCGAGATAGACTGCAGACCGCAAACTGCAAGCGACACTACTTGTTTCTATTGAATCTCTTGAAAATGATTCCGAGTTCAGAGGACCGCAGACGAGTATATGGTTTTAATTTCAACTCGATACCTCCACGCGTTCCCGAGATAAAGGGTATTGACAGACAGATAGACGGATAACAAAGAGATCCTATAAGGGTTCCGTTTTTTCCTTTTGAGGTACGGAACTCTAAAAATGGATGACTACCCCCTACAGTAGGTTATTGCAAGTTGATATGATGAAGTCAAGTTTACCCTCATACACTTGGTGTGCGTAAAATGTTTTAAAAATGCCCTGTCTACATTGGTAGACATAGAAAAGAAATGCATAAAAAAATTAACTTAAAATGTAATGGCTATTGAGCCATCGATGCATTTTATTACTCTGTGGCTTTACGCGTTGCATTATATACCCTGGTCACAAATCGTCGATTAAATGGTACACGATGATGCATAGGACGTGACGCATTACTTTGTATGGGAGCGTAAAATGATTTTAATGTGTAACTAGGAGCTGGGCGTGAGTATGTCTGAGTTAATTTTAACCATACTATCACTAAAGGCGAAAGTTTGAGTGTTACGTTTGTTAGTTTTTGAAGTGAAAACTTCTTTAGCGGCGTTGAGCACTTTTTCTGTAATGGGTATAAAATCTTAAACTCGCGTCAGGACACGTGACCTGATCGAAAAAGCGTAAGACGGATTTCGGAGAGATAAACTTTTTAATGTAAAATAATTGTAATAGTTTTAAAGTGTTAAATTTTTAATGTAATATAAATTGTCATGTTTGTGTACGATAGCGCAATAAATGAATATTGTATTCTACCACATAAATGATAGTACTTTTATAGTGATAAAGCAATTGGTGAAAATTATTACCTAACCATTCCAAAATATCAAACATGCTCAACGTTAATAATCAAGTTTTCACTTCTGCCGGCACTCCCGGAGTGCAACCCGTCTTTTTTTTTTATAAGCACGCACACAAGTTTGAAAAAAAAAGGTATACAAATATAAAGAAAATAAATAGAAAACACAACAGAAGTGGCTATGGACCCTAAACTAGGCACAGCCTGTATCTTGGTGGCCCAAGTTCTTCTTGCTCGAAAGATTTGATGGAATTTAATGAAATTTGGTACACGAGTAAACCATGTTCTGCCGCCCTAGCCAAGTTACAATCGTTTCGTTCGCGCCGAACGTCTCCAATAGGCCACGCCTCCGATTCCTTTGTTCTAACCACGTGACTGAGCGTTGAGATGACGTCAGAACAAAAGAATCGGAGGCATGGCCTACTCGAGGCGTTCGACGCAAACGAAACGATCGTAACTTGGCTAGCGGGGCTGGATTAGGATACTGTTTATTGCGGACATATTATGTTCCCTTGGGACAATTTTCTACTTAGGCAGTAGCTATAGTGACGTATATGCTAAGCTTTTTGTATGATTGTTACATCTTCATGCTTAAACGGTTGCACAGATTTGAATGAAATTTGGCGCACGGGCAGACTTTGTCCTGGAATGATTTCAGTTCGATGTTGTGTTATAATATCATTATGACCTTTACTTAGTGTCTTACAAAGTTGTTGGCTCAGGTTCACTACAACAACACTTATTAAAGATTATTCTCAAATCTAAAGGCTTAGACAAAAGTGATTTTCTATGAGCGATAACGATTGTCGAAATGTCAAAGAAATTAACCTCGCTACATTTTGGTAGAGCACATCAATCTCAGATTTTAGACTTATTAATGGAGCTAACTTTACGGATATATATTGATAGCTACCAACTTATCATGCTTAGATGTCAAAATGGATACAGATCATTAACTGTGTGTCAAAGTTTATCCATTGTGCATTTTTTTTATCCCACAGTTATCTGTGGGATACAAAAAAATGCACAGTAATACAAGACTACCGTTCGACCGTCCGGTAACCGTCCAGACCGAGCCCAAGTCGTCGACGGCGCGTATTGTTCCACGTGCGCCTCAGGGAGATGTCATCAAATCGTAGGGGCCCAGCTGGGTCGAAGCCTACTGGGGCCATGGATAGAGTGAAAACGAAACCTGGGGCTATGGAAAGTGTGAAAACGAAACCTGGGGCCCTGGGACGAAGGAACAGGAGTGGGTTTTTAGTCATTTAAAGTCTGACACTATCTCTCGCTCCACCCAAGAGCGGTATTTTTCATAAGATGATATTCTTACCTAAAAAAAAACAGGAAGACTAGACTAAGTATTGATTTGAAATAGGCTTGTCGAATAATCGAAAACTTAGTTGCTATAGCCAAAGGTACAAAATTACTTCGGCTTTATAACATCCAAACAGATATACCATAGCTCTGGATATACTAAAATCTACCTATATTAGATTACTCCACTTATTTTTTAGGATAGCCACAGAAGATAATCAATCATCTGTGGCTTTATTTTGAGTCATTGGTTGAAAGGGAATCGTTTGTCTTGGTATGGTCATATGAAGAGGAGGGATAATACGCATGTTACTAAAAGAGTTATGAGTTCACGTGTGCATGGATGGAGAGAGAGAGGGAGACCAAAGAAAAGAAGGATGGATTGTGTGAGATATGAAAGAAAAGGGAGTTAGTGATAGCGTGACGAGTGACAGGACAGAATGGAAGAAAAATACGTATTGCGCCGACCCCAAATAAAACGGGACAAGGGCAGGAAGATGATGATGGTCTTGCACCACCCTTTATTTGAGTCGTGGTCTGCTCGATAAAATGTTACGTCCAATGACAATCAAATCTTGATCGAATCTTAGGACTGCGCCTTTCATTGACCCATAGGAATCTTCCTTTTCCAAAATTGTCCCAAAGAAACACAATTCCGGGTTAAAAAGCATCTTATTAATTAAATATTTAATGTAATTTAACTTAATTTAATTAATTGTTTTTTTTTCTATTTGCAATTCATTATTAATAATTCCTTATTCTGTATTTTATTGGTTTTTATTGCCTTGTATTTATTTTTATCTTGTACCTTTTTATTATTTATTGCAAGACTGTATAATCTAGAACAATTAATTTAAAATATGATTATTATTAATTTACCAAACTCTGTAAGTGCTGTACACACCTTTAAGTGAAGAATTCGCTAGGTTAATTGTATATAAATAAGACTGTTTTTTGTAAATGTATCGGCGAACTATTAGTTGGAGTGCCGTAAAAAGTAAATAAATAAATTATGTGCTATTCCAGTACATAGTGGCCCGACTTTCATCCAAATACGTACGCACACATAGTCACAAGATTTCGCCTTTATAATAATAAATCATTTATTATCAGGCATCTTGGCCCATAGATACGTACCTTACAGACTAACATATATAAATGAGTACAATTTATCGTTAGTAACTAAGACTTAGGGCTATGTTAGTGACACTTCACATTGCACTATGTTCACTTCGTGCTGTTCTGTGGCTCCTGTCCGCTGTATAACATTGGTGGGATTAACACAGGGGATCTCCCTTGTGTTAATTAATATTTTTATCTCCTGTGTTTGCTTAGATGCTTATCTAATGCTACTTAATCACATAGAAAAGGGGCCAATATGAAATTAACTAAATAATTTTAAGCATATCAAAACCTCATAAAATTACCATAACACGTACAATGTGCAGACAACACTCCTAAACAGTCAAAGTATTTAAATTTCAACCTCGGTCCACTAATTTCATTATTCTTCATTGATATGGAACAATAAATGCATGAGCATTAACATGGATAAGGCCATGGGAATGAAATTATTTAGTCAAAGTGAATCTTGAGTCATGAACGTGTTTAATGTTTTATTTATTTTGCATCTAAAATCTGTGCCATAGTGACATTATCATGTCAGGTGAAATACGTCAACTGTTGTACATAGTCTTGCGCGTCTCACACCTATTGGATTCTTGCGATCGTCTCCAGGTTACTGGTCCACTTTGTAAGAGGCCTTCCAACTTCTTCCAGTACACGGTCACCTCCAAAACTTCGACCATCTGTCCTGACGTGCTGTCACTTTTTAGGGCTCCGTACCTCAAAAGAAAAAAACGGAACCCTTATAGGATTACTTTGTTGTCCGTTCGTCTGTCTGTCTGTCTGTCTAGACCCTTGATCTCAGGAACACGTGGAGGTATTGAGTTGAAATTAAAACCATATATAATCAAGTCTGCGGTCCCTTTGAAGCTGTGAAAAAATCAAACTTCAAAGTTAACGAAAAAATAGATACTGCCGCTTAGGGCGCAAAAAAACGTGTATTTCGACACTCTCAAGGGAATCAAAATTCATACTTCCCGTTGACCTAAAATCCAGAAATTTAGCATGAAGCAAGGTCTTAAAGCACAATTGTATAGGAAAAATTTGTAGTTACTTGATAGTAAAAAGAAAATTGCGATTCGGTAAAATCTTCGTAACACAATTTGGGAATTGTACTGTTTTCATAGGTAAGTTTGTACGGAAACCTCAGTGCGCGAGTCCGACTTACACTTGCCCGATTTTTTTACGACTCCATACCGTCTCAGTTACAATCAATCTAACTAGATGCAGCTACTACCGTTGCTAATATACCAGCATATTACATAAAGTGACTGGCTGTCTGGCCTCCGCAACCTAGTAATTGGGTAACAAGATAATCTTTAATAAGACTAGACTGGAGTCATGGGTTATGACTATTCGTAAAAACTGAAAAATTTATGAATGGCAGCCGGGAATAAGGTTTAACGTGCTTTCTGGGGCACGGTGGAATCTCGGAATGCTAAGATCATCCGTCGATTGATCTTGTCAAGTGTTACCTAACCTTTAAAATTATTAACCCGTGCGTCTGTTACTATTTTATCCACGACCTCCTAAATGCAGGTTGCTTACGTAATATCATTATTTGCAAAATTGCAAACACACACATTGGGTTTTTATAGCGGCATTTCCGTCACTCATACCCGAGTGTCCATTTTCATTTAAAACTCCATTTGTGGTATGTTGTTGTGTTTTTTGTATACCTGTATGTTTGTTAGGTGAATTAAATGACGCAGAAGGAAAAGTCGCCAAAACTGTATTTATTTGGATATTCATTACAAGTCTAGTAATTTATGTTCGTATTTCGAATTTGTTATTAAGATGAAGACCCGGTGGCCAATTTTACCATGAAATTCAATAGCAAAAAATGTTAATATGGTAAGTCAACTTGTCCACAACCACAAATTTATAGCTAAGTTTGTAAATAGTTCAATTCCGAATGGTGTCTCGAAGATTTTTCCGAATCGATATCCCTAGGATACCACGCCGGACCCACTCACGAGACATGTAAAGTCAGCTTAAGAGGGTCGTTTTTTACTCGCCTGTCGTCAACATCGAGCATAGTTTGAAAAGCTTGTTACTTCATCTAACGCAATCTAAAGGGATGTTTAAAGAAAAGGCAACGCGAAAGAAGAGAGATAACGCCTGAAAACTCTGTTAGCATTCAGCAATTCCGTGATTTACTCGAAATTTTGCGAAACTTGTTGCAGGAAATACGTGTTTTTTTTTAAACCCATAAAAGTTTTTGAAAAAATTTTTGTCATTCAGAATTTTGATTAAATTTGCAAGGCTTCTTTATACTTTTTTGACTTTTTAATTTTTGAGTAAATTATGAAGTGTCAAAGTTCATGCTTTTGCATGCACAGCAAAAAACGGCAGCAGCAGTTTTACAGATGTCTTTACTGGAGTCATCATCATCATCATCATTTCAGCCGAAAGACGTCCACTGTTGGACATAGGCCTCCCCCAAGCGTCGCCACAATGACCGATCCTGTGCTTCTCGCATCCACCGCACTCCCGCGACCCTCACCAGGTCTTTACACGAGTAGTTTTACTCAAATTTATAAATTGATTTTAATAGAACCCTAGATAATATCCACAAGACACCGTGTGTGGGTGTGTTTCTAAAGTATGTAACAAAAAATGTGTAATAACGTCATAATCGCGTAAAAGCGAAAATGAAAAAATTGAAAAAAAAATGAAAAAGTATGAAAAACAGTGAAAATGTATGTCGAGTTGCATCGCCCTTGGGTTTTGAGGTTTTTGACCTACAGGAAGTTTTTTTTTTCGAATTTTCTAGTGCTGTAACAGTTGCTAGAATAATGTTTTAGAAATGCAGTTAGTACTTTTCTTAGAACCCAGGTTTTCCCGCGCGTGCTTAGCTAGATATTACCATAAACTAAAGAGAATGACATCACCACACAAATAGCCAATACTGCAGAATAAGTCACTGGTATTTGGCGCAATACGTGATTTTGATTTTGTATACAAATCTTATTAATAGTAATGAGGTTCGCAATGGTATGCATTCCTTATTATGGGATCCGGGTGACATAGAATGAAGTGATTATGGTATTATTTGAATACTCCAATAGAAAAGCTTTGCTTGAAAAACTTAAAAAAAAAATACTTAAATGTTTCTACAATAGTTTTGTCTCTTCGTTATTTAACACAGACTTCCGAAATTAAAGTTATTTTCCACTTTTCAGTGTTTTTTTTACACTTTTAATTATGGTACCACCAGTAAATAACTTATAGCCAGAGTACGCCCATGACAATTCTAATAATCCCAACCGAGAAATAGGTGAACATACATACACAAAAATACATTCAGCCGAACATAGGACCTCCTCCTTTTAGAAGTCGGTTAAAAAGCTACTGTTTTGTAGCGCTTTTGTTTGATACAAAAAGGAAGTATTTCCATAGACCTAGCTGTCACATGAATCATAAATAAGTTGTTGAGGCAGTCATTTGTTATACCTAACTTGTATATATCTCTACTTTCTATTAAAAAACGATGCCTCGTACTAGGAATAACTCCTGAATCGTGGATGCGTTCACGAACTTTTAAAGTCACATACACAAGACACGGGTCTGTAACACTTGTCCATAGCCCATACAAATATGAATCCTCTGCAGGAATTTAATCTGCGTTCCGGAGCGCAGCAGTCGGTCACTTAATCACTGCGCCAACCATTTCATCATATGGTTAAAGCAGGATGTGTCTCAATATCAATAATTAGGTATCATTATCATTTCAGTAGAGAAAATCCATTAATGGTCGGTTCTATTTCTCGTGTGCCACCGATTCTTTCATGCTCGACCAGATCATTGATCCGCCTTTAGGGAAACATCAAAAAATGATTGTATAGAGGTAATAATGGTCCCGCTTCTGTTTTTTTCGAAAGTGTGGTCTTATCCACACTAATCCACGCACCATTTTTTAAACTCACAATAAAAAACCAAGAGTCATTCACACATAACATCAATCAATCTTTTAAACGGACGCAATGACGCCGCGAGAAATAATAAATTAACTTTAATAGATAAACTGCTTATAATGTGCCCTATATAGGAGTAAACTGAATTAATTTTTATGTTGATTTGCTGTGAAAGTTCGTAAACAATAACAAGACGTGGGAACTCTGTTGATGTTGCCTTCAGTTCAACTGTTTGATGATTTTGCGCCTAACAATAACGAAGTAAGTTCATAATATTTGTTTTTGTGTTAAATTGTTTACGATACAAGTAATTTGGTGTGTAAATATTGTAACATGTGTAACAGGTATGAAGGTTGCGATACCGTGGTCCTAGAACGCAAAGGGTCAAAAGTCGTCAGATGACTAAGCGGTGGTGCTAGGTCATTGAATAAATTTTGACCTAGTGTTAGTGACAATATAAAAATAATAGTCTGCTAGTGTCGGGATCACGGTCCACTGGTGATTAGAACTCTAGCCCTCCTAGCCAAGTTACGACCGTTTCGTTTGCGTCGAATGCCTCGAGTAGGCCACGCCTCCGTTTCCTTTGTTCTGACGTCATCTCAACGCTCAGTCACGTGGTCAGAACAAGGAATTGGAGGCGTGGCCTGTTCGAGGCGTTCGACGTAAACGAAACGGTCGTAACTTGGATAGGGGGGCTGAGATAGGAATCTCCTCACAATGCAAGACGTATCAAAGAGACTTCTATATCAGGCCCTTGATCTGAAATAACAGCTTTAACATTCATCGTCGTGGCTTTTAATTATCAGCCCATTGACAGTAACAACAATAGGTGCAATGACAGCCATATTAATTTCTTATTTAGCTTTAGTTCTCATCATGTAGGATTAGTAATATCAGCTATCATAGTGCGGCGCGCTGATCAATTTGACAGGCCTGTTGGTGTAGTGGTCAGTGGCCCTGACAGCTACGCCGGAGGTTGTGGGTTCGATTCCCACCCAGGACAAATGTTTGTGTGATGAGTACGATCATTTGTTCTGTGTCTGGGTGTAATTTATCTATAATAAGTATGTATTTAGAAATATATAAGTATGTTTATTAGTTGCTAAGTACTCATAGCACAAGCTCTGCTTAGTTTTGGGACTAGATGGCATTGTGTGATTTAAAAAAAGAAACTATCACCGCTATACCCAACATTGCATAATATGTGACCTTCATCCCGGTCATCTCGTTCTGGGTCAACCGGTTCAACAAAAGTAAACAAAATCAAAATCTAATAACCATCTCAGTAACCAATCACTAAAATAATCGTATACAAATATCGTGCAGTTAATAGGCATCCCTTACGGTCGTCACCCATTCGTATGTAATTCGGAACGGACGGGTCTAATGACGGCCATTGCCGATCGGGTACCGTATTAGTTTCCACCTACTAATCATTTGGGGCGTCATTAATAACTGGAATTCACTAAAACGCTGCTGTAATTGTCGAGGGGGTATACGGAGATGTAATTGTATACTGTTCATTCGACATTTATATGAATGCGTTGTGTTTAGGTTCTTTGGTGAGTTGTCAGGATAATGTTGGGTGTTTTTTTTTTATTTTTTGTCTTTTGTCGTGTATATTGTGATTTTTTTAATAAAACTAATGTGATTTGATTTGATTTTTCAGTTAGGTACTTAAAAGAGCAGTGATGGCCGAGTAGTACCAGCCGCGAATTATGAGTTGTAAGTCGTGGGTTCAAACCCAGCCAGAAGCATTACTTTGTGTAATTTATTTCATCACCACTGCTCTCAAAACGGTGAAGAAAAACATTGTGAGGAAACCGGCATGACCTAGTACCGAAAATTCGAACACATATTATGACATTAACCGACCCGCACTGGGCCCGCGTGGTGAATTACGTTCCATTCCCTCTCCTAGAGAGGAGACCTGAGTCCCGGCAGTAGGAACAATAAAAGGCTGATTATACTTATGCTATACTTAGTAAAAACTTCCATGTGAATATATTATTATTTCGATAAAATACGCCTTTATTTACAAAAATCAAGTGATAATTTGCAAATAAATCTTTAATATGTATCTGTGTGTGTTTGTTTGTTACTCATTCAAGCTCAAATGGCTGAATTGACCCATGTACAAAATTTTCTTTATGTCTTTATTGTCCTTTTCAAGTTTCCAATACCATAAAGGAAACTTTTTGTCCTAGGAGCATGTTCCATTGACCAATGCGTCTTGCCAGTGATGATATATTGCTCTGAAACGTCATTACTCAGTGCCGCTCTTGGGACTCATCAGAAGGCTTAAAGTCACCCAAAAGGCAATGGAAAGGGCTATGCTCGGAGTTTCCTTGCGATCACAAAAGGAATGGAGATATCCGCAGGAGAACCAAGGTTACCGATATAGCCCGAAGAATCACCAAACTTAATTGGCAGTGGGCAGGGCACATTACTCGCCGAACAGATGGTCGACGGGGCTGAATGGTTCTGGAGTGGCGACCACGTACCGGAAAACATAGCGTTGGAAAGCCTCCCACAAGAAGACCGATGACCTGGTGAGCATCGCGGGAATCTGACGAATGCGAAACACACAGGACCGTTCGTTGTGGCGACACTTGCAGGAGGTATATGTCCAACAGTGGACATCTTTTGCTTAAAACGATGCTGGTGATGTTCCCTCGGATATAATTATTAATGCCAATTAACATATTATTTTATAACAAAATCTATGTCAATACAATTAATATTCCGCAATTAGCAGTGTTAGTTTACCGGCGTTCATATCCTCGGTTCACAGTACTAATAAATTAATCAGGAATATATTAGCTTTTGCATTGATTGATTTTGATGTACTTCACTGTGTATGTCGATGCCTGGCCCCCTAGCCAAGTTACAATCGTATCGTTCGCGCCTAATGCTTCGAGGAGGCCACGCCCCCGATTCCTTTGTTCTGACATCATTTCAACGCTCAGTCACGTGGTCAGAACAAAGGAATCGGAGGCGTGGCCTACTCGAGGCATTCGGCGCAAACGATACGATTGTAACTTGGCTAGGGGGGCTGGAGACTCGCTGACCCGAATAAAAATCCGCTCAAAAAACCTTCCCAGAAACAGTGGAACGACCCGCTCTGTAAAGTAGTTCCGCAAAACCTAATTGCCCACATGTGCTATCACAGCGGAGCGTGCGCTTGCTGGTTGTAAGAGAATTAGAATCAAGTCTCTGGCTTCACCCACTACCGTCGTTGATTATATGTACCTTGTTCGACGATACTGCGTATCTTCCGCCTGAATCCGGTGTAATAAGCTCCCGAACATACCATAACCGGTGAGGACCTGCGTCATGCGGAAGGCGAGGACGCCGTGACGCCTCTCCAGCAAGTCCCGTAGAACGACGTCGCGTGGCGTGTATCTAGTGTACCTCTACAAGTCTAGTTTCCATATAAAATGTATGGAGACCAATGCGCCCAGATCAGCTTGTGTGGCACACGTTTGTGCAGTGTAGTTATACTTTTAATCTTTCTGTAAAGTTTTCCTTTTCTTTCTGTAAACCTTTTTCGCATTTATCACGCCTCTTAATCTTACCTTCAAATGCACACATCGAATAAGTTGTCACTGACTAGTCAAATATCAACGGTTAGAGCTCGAGCAACATAAATACGCATTTACTAAGCTCTGATATTGATTACCTTCGGATTATCTATTTAGAATTGGGTACAGGTAATTTGTTTCGGGTTATGTCAGCAAATAGGATTGCTAAATTTTGATCATGTAATTGTAGGAACATGAAATATAAACGATATTTACTTCAAAATCAATGATACGATTAAGCTGAGTGCATATTAAGGCCAATGAAACTGCAGGCTGTGGAATTCTCGCAGCCCTAGAACGAAAAGCAGGCAATTGAAGGAACGCAGGTAGGATTTAGTTAGTGAAAGTCTGACACTCCCACTCCTCCAAAAATAAGTAGATTAATGAAACTATCGTTCTTGGAAAATGACGGCGTTAACAAACCTCGATATCGACAGCAGTAAAGTGTATTTTATTTATTCTATGTTATACTTTATAAAAATTACTTATTGAGCGAAATAAAATCGCACAACTTACATACATTGCAAACACGTCCTGCCACTTAAAACCACGGCTATGACGCAATATGAAAAAATTAAAAAAACACCTTGACACGATCTTTGCCCTGATGCAAATAAATATGTATTATGGATTATTTATTATTATTAGTATATGTGTTTTTGACGTACTCAAGACCCTGGTGTTCCGGACTTTTATATGGCGCACAAGGGACCGTAACCGAGTGGGTTACAGTCCAGCAGAATCATGAAGAATATCACCGTAAATAATATCACCTTAGGTGCTGAACGTGGTCATCAATTGCGGGCCGGAAAATAAAAGACAGAAATTAAATTCATAGTTTATTTTTTTCCTACATTGTCTCCCGCCGGCAGATTAAAAGTCCATACTCTCCGAATTAGAGTAATTCCGATTTTGTTTTGCTTGATGTACCTGGCACTCGAATTCTTTACCTTTTTCTAATTTTTTTATAACTTATATCATACACACATTTTTTGTATATATTATATTTGGCTGAGCTGCAGCAGAGAGCTGTTAGAGTTTAACATTGGAATAGGCTCCATAATGACGACTAGTAATGGTAGTTATTCGGCACGTTTTACAAGTGCGGTAGTAAGTCGAGGGACTGACTGTCGCGATTCGATGTGATCTAGCAAGACCGAGTGTCACTTTGTGTTTAAAACCGACCTATGTTTCTTCAGTTGTCTTTTGCTTTCCAAGACCACTATAACTCATTTGAACAACTCCGCAGCCCTCTGTTGCTATACCTGAGACTGTTTTATTGTATGTATGCACACAGTCATTATAATTACAGAACCATTTTTTTTTCGCAGATATCCGCAGGAGATCCAAGGTTTCCGACATAGCACGAAGAATCGTCAAATTTATGTGACAACGGGCAGGGCACATTGCTCGCAGAACGGATGGCCGTTGGGGTCGAAAGATTCTGGAATAGCGACCACGTACCGGAAGACGTAGCGTTGGAAGGCCTTCTATAAGTTGGCCGATGGCCTGGTAAGAGTTGCGGGAATCCGATGGATGCGAGAGGCACAGGACCGTTCATTGTGGAGTCACTTGGGGGAGGCCTATGTCCAACAGTGGACGTCTTTCGGATGAAATGATGATGATGATGATATCTTGTTTAGTAGACAGTTTTAACCCAATCTATACACAGCCTTATATAAAATCATTGAGTGTACGTCTACATAAACTTAATACTGGCGTTTTCAATCAGTAGCTCTAGCATATTTCAACAAAATATCACGAACCGTAAACGGATCACTTACCTAGCACTTAGCAGCTTTAACTGGTTTTAAGCTCTAGTAATAAAACATTTTGTCAATCACTTTTACAATCTATTTATAGAACCTTGTTCTACACACCCTGTGATATTTCATTGAATGTAACTGCTAATCAATTAGTTTTTAGAATTCACTTGGTTATGTAACAGCTGCCCCCTCGTATTCTATTATTGCGGTAATCCTTAGGGAACGGCTTGGCAGACTATTACTAACCGTTCATTTATTTATTCTTTAAACACACAAAAGTACAGAGGCGGACTTAATCCCTTAAGGCATTTTCTATCAGTCAACCTTTGGGTGATGCAGAGACAAATAATTGTGGTAGGTGCAATATTAAGAATTACATATTGTTTATAACACATTATATTTTATACAAATATATACTTAAATACTATAAATACAATATAATATATCTTTAAGTACTCAAACTAGAAAAACGGAAAAAAGAGAATACACGAATCCAGTGGAACTATTGGTGCAGACAAATAATAAGAAAACAAATTAGCACTGTGACGATACTGCTGCCAACTTCTTACGAATGACCTTGCGTTCATTGTTGCGCCGAACCCATCAAAGTGAGATAATCGCAAGAAAATGATGATGATAATGACTTTTTCCAACCAGTCCAGAAAGCCAAAATTACGACCAGAATAGCAGTAAGGCAATGAAGCTGGATGATTCCAATAGAAACATTTCAACTGTACTGAATTACGCAGTAAAATTGTTACGGAATCAGTATTTTGATTTTGTAACAGAGCTGCGGGATTGTTAGAAAGAGTTACCGTGACCGTGCGGACGGTGAACAATACGTAGCTCGCCGTCTATTAAGGCCTAAGTCACCTCAAAGAGATGCATAATAATTGTTTCGAAAGAGTTACCGCGGCTTTGGAAAGCAAAGGGCAACTAAAGGAACAGACATGGGTTTAAGTTAGTAAAAGTATAACACTCTCTCGCTCCAACCACAGTGGGACAGTCATTTAATGACTTCCCACGTAAAAGAGTATTTCGACCTTGCAGAAAAGATATCAACTTACCTAAACCTAATGTAACCACAAAGTAATTTCTCTCCAAAATAATATTTGAGGAAAATCCACTCCCACAAAATAAGATACTTACCAGAATATAAAAGATTATTCTCAGACACGTCACTAGATTAATTTATGCATTGTCAAGCACACGTTGACTATCAGACACTCGGCAAGATGTCCGCTTTGTCAGTTTTCTCATTCCACCAGATTATATCCTCGGGTTTCATAATACGAGGTATTATTGCGATGTTTTCATGAAATAAGGCCTGAAATAATCTAGGCAAACAATACGGGAGCTGAGGTAATATCTTACATCGTTTATAACAGGGGCACTGGCGTTGTGAGGGAACGAAGCAATTTATTTCGCGATTACAGTTCGCTGGTTTGTTGAATTGTCAGTTTTTAAGGTCGTTATGAGGTATCTCTTAATGCTTGGATTTGGGTTCGTTTGTTTGTGTTAATATCTTTAATTAGCCAATGGTTTAATGAATCATACTATAGTTATTAATATATATACAAATTAATCGATGACATTTTTATTATTTATGAATGTTATGTTTTGTTGTTCGTCTGTTTGTCTGTCTGTCTGTCTGTCAAGACTCTTTCTCTCGGGAACGCGTAGAGGTATCGAGTTGAAATTAAAACCATATATATACTCAAGTCTGCGGTCCCTGGAAGCGGTGAAAAAAAACAAAAATCTAATAAAAAAAAAAAAAAAACTAAAATCTAACAAAAAAAGATACGTTCGCTTATGTCGCAAAAAAACGTATATTTCGACACTCTCAAGGGAATCAAAATTCATAGGCTACTTTTCGTTGACCCAGAATCCTGAAATTTGGCATAAAGCAAGGTCCTCATAGCACAGGTATACGAATAAATCTGAAAACAGTAAAATTTGTTTGTTACTCACAAAAAAAAACTTATTTTGGGATTCGGAAAAATCTTTGAGATTCCATTTGGGAATTAAACTATTTACATAGCTAAGTTAATGGTTTTGACTGGCCTGTTGGTCTTGTGGTTAGTGACCCTGAATGCTATGCCGAAGGTCGTGGGTTCGATTCCCACCCAGGATAAATGTTTGTCTGATGAGCACGATCTTTTGTTCTGTGTCTGGGTGTAATTTATCTATAATTATGAATGTTTTTAGAAATATATAAGTATGTTTATCAGTTGTCTAGTATTCATAACACAAGCTCTGCTTAACTTGGGACTAGATGGCGGCGTTGTGAGATAGTTGTGGAAAAAAAAAGTTTGTACTGAACCTTCAGCGTGCGAGTCCAACTCGCACTTGCCTAGTTTTTTTTTATAATATATACGTTTATTTTATTATTTTGATTGTTGACATGAGGTTCGAATTTAGTATGAAATTAAATGTGGTCATTTTTATAATTTAAATAATGATTGCCAAAATTATGATAGTATGAGATTTAATCATCACTATAATTTAGTCTCAGTGATTACATATGGCTCCGAAACGTGGTCACTTACAATGAGCCTCATCAGAAGACTTAAAGTCACCCAAAGGGCAATGGAAAGGGCTATGCATTTTCAATTTTTTTTTTATCTCGAAATAGATTAAATTCATCATCATTATTTTAGCCGAAAGACGTCCATTTTTACACAAAGGCCTCCCCCAACTGTCTCCACAACGACCGATCCTGTGCGTGTCGCATCCACTCCCCTATTCCCGCGACTCTCACCAGGCCGTCTGCCGCGTCTCTGGTCGGCTGCTTTTTCCGGCCTCATCGACTATCCGTTCTGCGAGCGATGTGCCCTGCCCATTGCCACTTAAGTTTGACGATTCTTATTGCTATGTCGCTAACCTTAGTTCTCCTGTGGATATCCTCATTCCTGATTCGATCACGCAAGGATACTCCGAGTATAGCAAAAACTTACGTAAAAACTTTTAACCTCATAATTTAGGTGCTGTGCTTGTTTCTTTCTTAAATAATTAATAGATATTATAATACATATAAAACCCGCTGGTAACAGTGGGCGGGGTACATTGCTCGCAGGACTGAAAGACGCAGCGTTGGTAAACTTCCCTCAAGGTGTACCGATGACCTGGTGAGGGTCGCGGGAATTTGATGTATGCGAGACGCACCGGGCTGGTCGTCTGACGATAATTGGGGAAGGCCATGTCCAACGTCTTTCGGCTGCCCAGCTAAGTTACGACCGTTTCGTTTCGATTCTTTTTCGTCGATCGCCTCGAGTCGGCCACGCCTTCTAATAACTTTGTTCTGACCATGTGACCGACGAGAGCGTGCGCGCGTGCGTGTGCGCTGTCGTGAGTATTGAGATGAAGTCAGAACAAAGGAATCAGAGGCGGGGCCGACTCGAGGCGATCGATGAAAGAGAATCGAAACGAAACAGTTGTAACTTAGCTAGCTTCAACAAGTAGTAGGTACAGCCAGTGCCAGTAATTTAATGGTCACTACTAAAACTGCATCGTCCTGACCTTTGAGTTTTATTTTTTAGTTTGAAATCATCAAATGACTTCTCTCGCTCTAGGACGAAACGAGAGGACGTATCAGATTTTTACTGAATAAAACACACCCGTTTCCTTCAGTTACCCTTTGCGTTCTAAGCCGATCACTGTTTCAAACGTTCTCGCCATTAAGTTTACCACGTTTAATACAATGAGCCACATCAAATTTGACGAAATTCCAAAGTTCTAAAAATATCACTAAATTGTAAGAGAAATTAAAGTCACCAACCCATCCTAAATTCTAATAACTGTCACTAAACTAAGGCAACAATAACGTTGATTAACGATACTAAGAACTAATTTAATTTTAGAGGTTTGTAGTTAAAAGTTGTGCCGAGTCTTAAACGTTTTCATTGTTTTATCTTTAAAATAATCTAGGCCGATGAAATCTTAACTTATGAGTTGTTTCTTAGGCCTGCTTTTTGAATGAGTTACCACAGGTCTAGAACGCAAAGGGCAATTAAAGGAATGCAGTCAGTAGCCGTCTGACCCTCTCTTGTGCTTCACCAAGAACGGAGAAATTATTTGAGATGGCAATTCTCAAAAACCAAGAAAAAAAAATGAAAAGTTTTTTTTTATGGTGGGAAATCATGCATTCTAGGACCACGGGTTTCCCTTTCAGAAGTCAACCCATGACTCCAGTAGGCTTCAGTTCTGCTTGGCCCCCACGATTTTGCTGACATCTCTTTGAGGCGCGCGTGGAATACTACGCGCCGTCTACGACTTGGGTCCGGTCCGGATGGTTACCTGACGACCGGATGCCGAGCTAACTATTACTCGTCGTCTGCAAGCTCACGCCTACGGAGGCTGGAAGTCGAGGTCAGGGTCCTGACGGCTGGGATGTGAAGATGTTCTTTCCCTCACCCGAACGCCCGCCTCATTCGCTAGCATTACTGTTCCGTAAAAGTAGGCGGCGGCCTGCCATTCATACACAGGGCCTGGCGCGAGAAGTCGCTGGTTTGAGTCTTTGGTTTGGGTCGTTGGTTTGCAGTCGTTGGTTTGGGAAATCCTCATGGAAGCCCAAGCTGTCTCACAGACGAGCCAGTCAGAAAACCGCACTTCTACCTTACATTGAAACCACGGACATGGCGTCCGTGCCCTTGATTGGTAATTATACATTATTTGCTTCTGGGCAACTCCACGTGTAAGTGGCGTCACTCCAGAGCACCTTTCAGCGATCGCAATAAATCCTGTCAGAATTTCGGGGTTTAGAGGCCACCAGCCCGAAGCGATACCCAAGCGACAACGACCCACATACGCATAAAAAAATCAGGAAACTCCTAACCTTCAATACACATATAACTCATCGCCGCCCAAAATGCCGCACCAAACAAATGGCCCCTCAACCCCAAAACCTTATACTTAATACTAATACTTAATAGGTACTATACATAATATATAATTATTTACATATAACCATAAATACCATCTAGTTTCTTTTGGTGTTCTGTGTTCGTGGCTGAAATAATAACAGTCACTCATATCAATCTCCTAAGTTTAGCAACGCTTGCTGAGGTCATGGATGGGTGATACCAGAGTGCCTCAGAAATTATGAGCATAGGTCGCGTTGCGATTGCGATTGCGTTGGGCAGACCGTAATTATGGCGGTAAGTCCCGCTCTTTGAGGAGTAGCTGGAGAGGCGTTACGGCGTCGTCACCTTCCGCATGACGATGGTCCTCACCGGACATGGTTAGTTCGGGAGGGTCTTGCTTCGGATTCAGGCGGAAGAAACGCCAGGTATTATCATTGTTTGGACCGTTTGGAGGACTCGGTGGCGCATACGGTGTACGTGTGCCCCCGCTTGGGCGAAGCACCGAAAAATCTTTGAGATTCGCTTCGGGAATCGAACTATTCACAATTTCTCAACTTATACGGAAGCCTCGATGCGCGACTCCAACTCGCACCTGACCGGTTTTTTTAAACTGCCTACTACAATTTTATCATAGCATTATGACGAAATTATCATAATACTATGACGCCCCAAAGCCATATCAGACAAAATCAATTAGTCATCATTCGTAACCACACCCACGGAAGTGGTTATTTATTAAGAAGCTATTTATATACCCACACAAAATCAGAAATTTAATGACTTGGCTAAAACTGATTCAATAGGTTATTGTAAACTCGCCACATTTTCGATTTGCCACAGAAAAGAAGTATGTGTAAACTCGCCACACTTTTTTTACACCTATGAATCTTTTATGGCAACAAAGAATATGCATAAATATTCATAATATGTCACCATTTATTTTGGAAATTATCTTTTTGACAATTCATTATGCCTAAAATTTTATATACATAAGCGATAAGCAATCAGAAAACTAAAAAAGAAAAAACAATAATTTAGTATTCAAACAACATCATACCAATTCATCATTGTAACTGGGGCGAATTTAAAAACGATTAGAATAACTTATACATATACATCTATAAATTCACGCTTTTCACGATTAGAATAATAAACGCTAAATACACAGTTGCAAAGGGCTTTACACTAAAAGCTATAAAGTAGCGATCATCCGGAAATAATAAAACGATAACAATACGTGAAGCTGTTAGCAATTGTCGCTTAACGTTATGAGGTTACGGTTGATAGTAGGGACGTAACTCAGCAGAGGCCGTATTACAGAGTGCCTAGTGCAAAAAGGGCTATGCTCGGAGTTTCCTTGCGTGATTTAATCAGGAATGAGGATATCCGCAGGAGAACCAAGGTTACTGACATAGCACGAAAAATCGCCAACTTAAGTGGCAATGGGCAGGGCACATTGCGGAACGGATGGCCGTTGGGGCCAAAAGGTTCTGGAATGGCGACCACGTACCATTATACCACGTGACATTTTAACGTGTCATGTTAAGACCCCTGAGTTTTTGGGTAACAAGGGACTAAATATCTACTATCCGTATTTGTATCCAACCAAATTTCGGCTAGGTTCCTTGGGTTTTACTTCATTCCAGATTAGACGAGCTTTTAATTAACTTGCCTGCAAGATCATACACGGAACCATCGACTCGCCCAGTTTGCGTGGGGAGCTGTGTAAATATTATAAAACAAAGACCCCCAGTTTTTATCTTGATTAAAATTTGAGTGATTTTTGAGTGTAGGTATTACAAATGCATGTAAAGGAAAGCCGAGAATTTCTAAGATTTGTGAAACCCGTGTGAAGCTGGGGTGGGTCGCTAAATGTACACAAAAAATGTATTTGTCACCTTCTTGGTGACCTCTTAGTAGTTCATGAAATAAACCAGATCCACTAAGTATTTGTTGTTTTGGTAATGAACCAAGCGGCGGGGCGGTTTCGCAAGAGAGTTGGATACTGGCGTAGCTACTAAAGGGCTAGGCGGGCCAGTGCCGAGGTCCCAAAACTCGGGGGCCTCCAAAATTTGATTAACAAACCCATCAACAAACCCCATATTGAACCAAGGAAAATATTTTGTGCCTTCGAAATTTAAATAAAAGAGGTTTCAGCACTACTTTTATTATGACAACTTGTTTAAGTTAATATAAGTCTGACACTCTCTATCGCTCCACCGAGAGTAGGATAGGTTATTTGATGATTTCCCCACGTAAAAAGGAACCAGTTTCTTTTTGCCCCAGGGCCTTTGGTCACCTAAATATGCCACTAAACATGGAACTCCAAATTATATCTAAACCACATTCCAAAATCTTTGCATAGGAAACCTCCATTAGAAATCGACTAAAAACTTGCGGAAGCGATTGCGGATACGAAGTTACTATTGTTTTGCGGAGACGAAGGTAAAGTTCTGTTACAACCCTACTCGATATGACAGTTCAGTCAATTTGTAACAATGTTTAAAGTTTATTTCACGTACTGTGTTGTTATTTTGACGAAGAACTTTATAGCTTCAGCGTTAAGTGCTTGGTAATGTTGTTACTTGCGTTTACAATCCATGGTCATCATTAATTTAAAACATACTTATCATTATTCGTTAAGAAAATGATTTCAGAATCGGTAGAAAGTGATGAAGAGCTTGAAGTGTACAGCACGGAAATTTTTTTTTCGGTGGTAAAATCTCATGACATCCGCACTTGGGCGGACCGAGAGATAGTGTCAAACTTTTACTGGCTAAAAACCCACTCCTGTTCCTTCGTACCAGGGCCGAGTCTTCCTTTCAGAAGCAGACCCTTGGTCCCAGTAGGCTTCGACCCTGCCGACCTTGGGCCCCTACGATTTGCTGACATCTCCTTGAGACGCGCGTGGAACAGTACGCGCCGTCGACGACTTGGCCTCGGTCAGGACGGTTACCGGATGTTCGGACGGCGAGGTACCCATTGCTCGCCATCCGCAAGATGTTAGATAGGGGGTAAACCTTTGCATAAAAAGGGTAAAGAGAAGAGTTGCATTCTCTTGGCAATAAGTTAGTATACCTACAAATGCTCTCTCTATCCCCAATCAATATTGGTGAGTCAATTTGTCTTCAAAAGTGAGAACGATTCAGTTGTCCTTTACAGCTTAATCTGTAAGATGCACTGACTTCTGTCAGTTTATTATTACCCATGAGGTCTAGGTATGTGAAGTGGGAGCGAGAGGCAGTATCAGACTTCTTCTAATTAAAATCCACCTGTGTTTTTCCCTCCCTGCCCTTTGCATTCCTGGGCCACGGTATCGGTTCCACAGCCCCGGGAGGCATCGGCCCTAGCAGTCCACGTCAATATAACTGACAACACAACGCACCATCGACTTAAGACACACGTGGTAAGCAATGCACCGTTGAACCGAGTTTGGTATTTTTGGGACGGCGAGCTACCCGTTGCTCACCGTTCACAACCCTGCGCCTACGGTAGCCGGAAATCACCTTGCGAATCCTGGCTCTCGGAGCATCCGAGCATCCCCTGCGGGGGCTAAGTGGCATCCTAGAAAAACAAAAGCAGCCTTAAATTAATACCTATCATTTCCTTACATAATTTTTCGAGGTAACAGCGCAAGTCTCGTACAGTACAATTGGTGACTTAGCACTTGCCATAGTTGTTTCGAAATATCTTGTTAGTAAACATGTAAAGTTTTACAACTTCTCAGAAAGAAACCTATGCATAGCATTTGTGATCGGTGGACTGACTCACACTCAAATCTCAAGGAATAACCGTAAATCTAATATTTATAGCCATACTTACAATGTCCATATAATAGATATGCAAAATATATATCTAACAGTACAATACCATAGCGTCAGCGTGATAAAACGATGCTTAATAAGCACAGTCCACAGTGTAAATTTTACGAGCAGAATTAATCCGTTGGCATGAACGAACGTCCGTCAGTAATTGTGTCAACCATTCGCTTCTCATGATAATAAATTAATTTCGTCATCTGAACAGATTCGGGGAATTCAGTTTTCGTTTCATATTTTTCGACGGTTCTTCTCTGTATTATTTCGGCTCTGTAATTGATAATATAAACAGTTAAAGAAGAAGCAGAGACAATAAGTAAATTAATACATTTTCAAAAGCTACGCCTTCTTTTTTTACTGTTAATAGGCTCACGGTTGATCACTGTCGCACCTCATGAAAAACGACTATGTAGTTGACAAACTCTGGTAGGGAATTCCACTCCTTAGCTGTATGCACAATGAATGTGTTGGCACAAGGAATTTGTGCGTAAGAATGGGATATTCACCATGTACCGGTGGCGCATCGTCGTACGTCTAGTGGTCTGATGATAGAACGGGCTTTTCTTCGAAAAGTAACCGAAAGAAAACCGCTAGGCCAGCAACTCGGCGTCGATAAATATAAGTAAGACTTTGAAACTTGAACGACTCGACAAGTTTATCATTATCCTGATCATTCCTGATCCTCTTGGCTCACTTCTTCTGTCAACCTTCTCATTAGATTTTCGAACGTACAGATTTACTCATAACACTAAGTCTTTGACCGAGTGTTTTCCTTGACTAGTTTTTGCCATTTACGCTTTTACACTCTATAGTGGAATATTTAATCACCTATATCTCCTAAAACAGTTAAAAAGCGTAGTATCTTTTTTGAAGAGAGCATTTCAGAGTTACTGATTGAAACCCACTTGTGTTAAGGTAAAATGCGTGTTTTATTACCACATACATATATAACATACATAATCAGCCTTATAAAGCTCCCACTGCTGGGACTCAAGCCTCCTTTTTACGAGAGGGTATGTACCATAATCCACTTCGCCGGCCCAGTGCAAGACGGAGGAATTCTCATATCCTCAAAATGGTACTAGGGCATGCCGGTTTTCTCAAGATGTTTTCCTTTACCGTTTTGACTGCAATGGTGATGGAATACATTAGACAAAAGTAGGGGTCGTTAACACTGGACCAGCACTACTCTCCTGTTACTACAAGTATATTAGCGGGTCATTCTTTACAAAATGCGCTGTCAAACAATATAGTGTATCATCTACGTTACAATGCAATATAGTAACTAGGCTACCTCATAACTTGCTTCCAACTCAAGGGGTCACTAACTCATTTGTCACATTCAATTTCGAAAGCTTACGCAGTATTTACATTAACAACACTAACTACACAATTCGTCACATCCGCGTAACAGTTTTCCCTACAACATGCACTTTTAACAATAGCACGTTCTGAATCAGCTATTGAAACTCAACAAAGGAACGAAGACAGCACGATTGTCGCAGTGATTGAGAAATTTACTGACTGGTGCATGCCCCGGGTTCGATTCCCACACGGAACAAATTATAAAGAATAATAGAACTTATACTGCCCAGTTTAAGTAGGAATGGGCTGGACATGTCTGCCGTATTCCAGACGAGCGATGGACCAGTAAAACACAAAGTTGGTTCCCTGAAATCGTACGACGGGGTCGAGGCAGACCGAGAAGAAGATGGCAGGTCGACTTAGAGGTTTTCGTTAGGAACTGGCAAGAAGTGGCTCAAAACCAGGAAAAATGGAAGGAATGAAAGGAGGCCTTTGCCCAGCAGTGGGACATTATAGGCTAGATATAATATAAGAATAAAACTTATATGAAATATCTGTATAATTATTTTGTTCTTGGACACGTCCGGATTCGATGTTGTCCCTGAGCCAATAGGCCGACTCCATTCTCGCGTGTTTCCGTCATGTCAGGATGACCGTTGTCCAAAATAAGTGTTGCCAATGTAACAAATAAAATGTCCCAATATAATCGACTAAAATGTGACAACGATTTATTAATATTTTAAAAACCGAACAAAATAGTGGGTCTGGGTGTCTCTTAAATGTGAGAATACATATTTATGAACGTGCCCACGATACAGGAGTAATTCCAAACGTGGTTCAAAGTTTTTTTAAAAACAAAGATGCCAACGGGCACCAATTCATAACTTTATTTTCGTAGTTACAACACAATTCGCGCTGACAGTCGTCTGTGAAAGTGTAATAAGTGCGAAAATGTCAGTTATTCTCTTCAGACGTTACTTTAACATTGTCATTGTTAACTCGGATATCATGGTGTCAATTTGGATGACATCAACTGAATGTGAAGTGAATTCATGTTATTAAAGTTTATGGACTCTTTCTGTTTTTTGTTTCCATTTTTTGTTTATAATTTACGCTTTTGTTTTAGCAATTTAAATATCTTCTAATAGATAAAAATCTCGTGTCTTTGTTATCGAACTCTAACTGATTTTTATGGTTTATGTTCAGCCATGTATTTAATAAATTATCAAAGAAATCAAGCGTAAGTAAAATCGAAACAAAGTTATTAAAATTGCGACAAAAAATTGGAGGAGGATTAGAACTACCTCATTTATCTTATATTATACTTACTAAATATACAAAAAAAAAACATTAAAATTGGTCCAGCCGTTTTGGAGGAGTGCGACACAGTGGTACGAGGTACTAAAGGCTAAATGCTTATGACTAACAATAAAAAATAGATTATTGTTAGTCATAAGCATTTAGCCTTTAGTAGTTAAGCATCTTATTTTCGGAGAACTGATGATCAAATATGCCATTAAAATAGTAACAAATTTGATAATGATATTCCACAACTATCACACAACACCGTCCAGCACCGAGCTAAGCAGAGCTTGTGTTAAGAGTAAAAATCTAACACTCGCTCTACCCTGAACGGAAAAAGTTAATTTAAGATTTCCTACCTCAAAAAAAGGTCAACCAGTAAATACTAGGAACCTTTTTTTACGCTACGTCAGATTCAAGGATGTTTGAGCACACATCATTACATCTTGCTATATCTACCAGCAGATTAATTTCTTTCTTACTAACATACTATTATAAATTGGCTAAACCACAATACAATACTTGTTCCATTTAATCCTAGATTAGTAGAAACACACTACACATTAGTTATGTCTCAGTAATTACAATAATAAATGTGCTGGCAACTAGCGCCGTGGCATTTAATAACGTGATCTTAATATCCAGTATACGACTGCCTATTCATTTAGTAATTAAGTCTATACTTCCAGTCTAGGGTGGGTTGACAAGTCTGCGATGTTGGCTGTTGATACAAGTCAATATTTCTTGATAGAGCTGCTCTACGAACTATCAGGAATCTAATAACAAGGCTCACAGTTATGGCATGCATACCAATTAAGCAACATAAAATCCTTCATCATTGCTTTGATTTCATTGACCATTGGAATCATGGCAATGGTAATTCCATCGCACACAGCATAGTCGGCGTGATAATGTTCCCACTGTTGGGACTCAGGCCTCATCTCTAGGAGAGGAAATGGGCCGTAATCCACCTTGTGGGCCCAGTGCAGGTTGGTGTATGTCACATGTTCTTCGAATTTTTAGTTCTAGGACATGCCGGTTTCCTCACTTTGTTTTCCTTCACCGTTTTGAGAGCAGTGGTGATGAAATAAATTACACAAAGTAATGGGCCTGGCTGGGTTTGAACTTGCAACCTACAACTCTTAAGTCGGGGACGTTACCACTCGGCCACCACTGCTCTCACATGAATACCAATTAAGCTAAATTAAGTCCTTCATCATTGCTTTGATTTCATGGACCTTTGAAATCATGGCAATGGTAATACCATGGCACACAAACATCGATAAGTAAATAGTGGCTTTATATTGGAATCACATGTTGCCATATATAATGTATCTTAGAGTGATCATGGCAATTTTTTTTTTTGTTTTTTTTTTTTATTGTAACCCTTGCCTCGACCTAGTATTCGGCTACGGCAATGCCGTCCGCTGACGCTGTCATTAGATCCCTACGATGGCAAACTTAAACTTAATAATGTATATTATAATTAGTAACCTATTTTTTATGTTTATTAATAGAGATAGATATACATCAATACAGAGATAGATATTCATTAATACGTTTAATGTATACGTGTTTAATGTTATGCCACTTTTGTTTCAGTGTCCTCAAAAAATATTGAGACTTAGAAGAATGCCACTATGAAACATGCCTTAAAAAAGTTGGTGTTTTTTGTCACAATATAATATGATCCTGCTGCATGCAGGATTACTCGTATGTATATCGTTTCTTCATCTGAAATACCAGAATATTCTGATAAAATCACAAGAAAATAATCAACTTTCCATATATTATTCCATTTTATTCTGTGTAGCTTATTGTAATTGTGTTAAACGGATAATCGGTAACGCCACATTCAATATGAATGCTCGCTTGCCATGAAATCCTGTTGCTGTCATTATTTTCGTTTGATCATGTTTTATTTTCTCTTTTTCCTGAAACTATTAAATCGGCTTTTGTTTGATCAGATTCTCCTATTTTAGTTTATTTATTTATTGATATGGCAATGGCAATGAGCAGGGCATATTGGTCCGTGGAGTCAATCGGCGGCAGCGACCTTTCGTGTCGGGCCCTAGTTCGGGCTGTGAACCGTAATTCCAACCCCGACTACCAGCCACGGTAGACGCGGGCTTGCGGACGTCGAGCAATGGGTAGCCCGCCGTCCGGCCATTCGGTAATTAACCGGACCGAGCCCAGTCGTCAACAGCGCGTAATGATCCACGCGCTCCTCAAAGAGATGTCAGCAAACCGTAAGGGCCCAGCAGGGCCGATACCCGCTAGCTAAGACCGCGGGGAATTTTTGAAAAGGAAACTGGTAGTCCTAGAACGCAAAGGGTAATTGAAGGACACAGGTGTGGTTTTAGTCAGCGCAGGACCGTTCGTTATGGCGATATTTGGGGAGGCCTCTGTCCAACAGTGGACATATTTCGGCTGAAATGATGATATGTATCGATATATGATGTGATATATATAATTATGATGTGTATGATATCTAATGTATTTCTCTTTACGTACCTTTATTGGTAGGATAGGATAAATAGCAAGTAAGATTAATCATTATCTGGTAGTTATTAAAAATAGCCATAGCTTCTGCTACAGAACAATCCTTGAGTAAATCAGAGTTACGTTGTATTCGTGTAGTTGTTTGTATTGATATCATTGGAAGCTGCTTGAAACCTTCATCATTTCTAAAGTCGTCAGTAACTTACAAGAACAACTTTTGTCATAGTGTGTACAACATTAATAATAATTTGTCACAACTATCACACAACGCCATCTAGTCCCAAACTAAACAGAGCTTGTGCTACGAGTACTAGACAACTGATAACAACAAAAAACATACTTATATATTTCTAAATACATACAGATCATGCTTATTACACAAATATTCGTCTTGGGTGGGAATCGAACTCACAATCTCCGGTCACTAAACACTAGATCAACAGGCCAGTCAAGTACGTACTCCTCTTTAGAGACTCAAAAGGAGTAAATCTCCTTATAAACGCACTGCAAATAAATTAATTGCTTACAAAGTCGGGTGTTGTGTAAAATCGGGCAACGACTATGTGCCGACGATGCGGTCACAGTGGGTGCCATAAAGCTACGCTTCCTTAGCACGAGCCACAGACTAGCCAAATTAAGATGGCCTGCAATGCGAGACAATTTGAATCTTGTTACTCGAGAAATAGAGAAGGTTTTGCTTTGGAGTTAGGTCGAAATTTTCTGGTAGGAATACCATGTACTGTTTGGTAACAGCGTGCGAAATAAAGTACGATAACACTAAGGTATGTGGTCTTTGGTGTTAAATTTCCTCTTGCTTGTTCACAGTGTGAGGCTGCAGTGGACATGGATTGTGTCGCCAAAATAGATTGGTTTCCGATACCAAGCCTCGTAGATTCAGATCAGGTTCAATTTTCTTCGGTTTATCTTAATTGTTTTATGAATCGTCGCCAATTGTATATCTTGGGGTTTTATTAATCAATTTATGGATGTGGTTGTTATTGTGTAAAATATTTGTATAGTCTGGGAATTTAATAAAGGTACAGGCCGTAATGCTAGAGTTTATAGCAGCTGTACCCACAAACATGTTGATGTTATTGAAAATAGTTTGTACTACCAACATACACATTGCTTAACTTGTATATATAAGTAGAGCTACGATATAATAAGATGTAACTACTTAGAATATAAATAAAATGGAATACAATATTTTTTTTGTACACCAAAAAAGTCATCATCATAATCATTTCAGCCGAAAGACGTCCTCTGTTAGACAAGGGCCTCCCTCAAGCTTCGACATAACGACAGGTCCTGTGTGTCTCGCATCCATTAGATTCCAGCGACCGTCACCAGGTTATCAGTCCACTTAGTCAGAGTCCGTCCAATGCTGCAGTAAGTGGTCGCCATTCCATCGCCATCTGTTCTGCGAGCAATATGCCTTGCCTACTGCCGCTTAAGTTTGGCGAATCATGGAGCTATATCGATCACCTTGGTTCTCCTGCAGATATCTTCGTTCACCAAAAAAGTGATATAGCTAAAATAATATAGATGTATATAAAAACATAATAAATAATAATAATATATAAATTATCATAAAATCTTTTTTAGGATCGGTTACTATCAACTTTTTATGAAAAATAAAACAGGTTTTAAACGTGTTCCATATTTTGTTTTCACTACAAGACCCGGTAGTTTCAACCTCAGTATGATGAGGTTGGTTTTCCAATTTCCAGGAAAAATATGTACCTTCTTCAATGAAATTATGTCACCTGCTCCTAATATAGATTTGAAAGGTTTTTCTTGGCAAACATGTCATGTTTTTCTTGTGTCTGGTTTTGGCACACTGGTCTGGTTAGAGTATCGTCCCTTGTCAAGCGAAGATGAGGATCCTGACACGCTGTTCTTTATCCCATATTTGTATGATTTTTAGTTTTTATTTTAAGAACATTTTCATTTGGGTCTAGGGTCTTTTCTTTACAGTAAGGCAAAAGTAATAAAAATATATTATATTATTTTTTTGATAATAAATCTCTGTAAATGTATCTATTTGTAAATAAAAATAAAGACACAAATCACAATACTGACCCCCAATTCGTCAATTACGTAAAACTTTAAAAGAAAATGTGAGTATTTTAAAGTACTAACTTTTTCACAATCGCAAGAGCCGAAATCATCACTGAGCAAAAATAGCGGGTGCTTGTATTTTATATTTTAGAATGCAGATGATATTAAAATATAAACTTTTTTCGTTCAAAATCTTCAACCCTTCGCACGTATTTTAGTAAAATAACCAAAACAGAAAGAAAAAAGCTTTTTTAGTTTTTTCCAGGCAAAAAAAAGATATAGAGACTAAAATTTTTGGTCGAATAAATTTCGTACACCCGTGTGTACAGTACGATGATTAAGCGTTTTTCAAGGTCATTCAAGTTGTACAAACGTATGTACAATTGGCGATAGTGTGGCATAGAAGTTACCATTTAATCACACTATACAAAAGCGAAATATTAGCATTGAGTTGGTTGTTGAAAATTTCCATCATGATGCATTTAAGGGTTATAGCTACCTCTAGCTAAAGTAAAAAGTTGCTTTTAATGCTGGAGACTTTGAGTCTGCAGCATTACAAGAGGTTTTTCTGTGGTTAAAAATAAAACATCACGAGAATATGTGTTTGTACTTTATTGAAGCAGAGAGGTAAATACAATCCCATTTAAACTCGCACGTTTCTGTGTACGTGAAATGAGGATAAATAAATACAAAAAAAGACAAGTAAGTACGTTACATTCCGTCATCATCGGGTTAAAGGAAAGAAATAGGTATCTCATAAAGCCTGAACCATCCGGCAGCTGTTGTTTGATAAAACGACGTGTTACGTAAAAGTGACGCGAAATTGCGTTGTTTCGCACAAGGAACTTATGTACCTACTACGAGTTTCGCACTTGTACATATGTTATCGCGAGTAGTGGTGCTTGGAGCAAGGTGTAAGTAAAGACGACTGCACGGTTGGCACATTTCTTAACATTATAAGCGGGGGCGTACCAAATTTGAGCCATTTCTTGACTTTCATGACTTTTTATGAACTCTCGTGTCAAAATTCATTACTATAATCTCGACTATTTTGTCTACTGCATGCACGTGTAGACCAATTAAGTATGTTGTTTGTGTAACGATAACATTAATCAATGTTATAACTAAATCATTGAGCACTTTCATTTTAACAACAACTGTTTGAGTGACAGTTGGGCGATGGTCAGACCATATTTTGTACTGGCCTGTTGGTCTAGTGGCCCTGACTGCTATGCCGGTCGTGAGTTTGATTCCCACTCAAGACAAATGTTTGTGTGAAGAACACGATCATCTGTTCTGTGTCTGAGTGTCAACATCATCATCATCATCATCATCATCATGTCAGCTGAAAGACGTCCACTATTGGACATAGGCCTCCCCCAAGCGTCACCACAATGGCCGGTCCTGTGTGTCTCGCATTCATCGGATTCCCGCGACCCTGACCAAGTCATCGGTTCAACTTCCAACGCTGCGTCTTCCGGTACGCGGTCGCCACTCTATAACCTTTCGTCTCCATCGACCATCTGTTCTTCGTGCAATGTGCCCTGCCTCATTGCCACTTAAGTCTGGCGATTATTTGAGCTATGTCGATAACCTTAGTTTTCCTACGGATATCTAAATTTCTGATGTGATCACGCAAGGAAATTTAGAGGTTAGCCCTTTCCATTGCCTTTTCGGTGACTTTATGTCTTCTTATGAGGCCCATTGTAAGCGACTACGTTGCGGAGCACTGGTCATTGACTTTTTCGATGGATGCGAGACGCACAGGACAGGTCGTTGTAGCGACGCTTGGGGGAGGCCTATGTTCAACAGTGGATGTTTTTCGGCGGAAATGATGATGATGACCATATTTCATAAAAAGTTATAAAAAATTGCGATTATATTAATTTATAGAACATTGAAATGGGCCAAATTTGGGACACCCGTGCTCCTAGTGTTAAGCAGTGGGTGCAATTCTTGCACGGAACAAATATTTTTATGACCTACATATAGTTGTTCCGGGTGTCTTCAAAATGTGACTTCATTTGTTTGTAAAAGCACTTATGATACAGAAGTTATTCTTAGAGAAGGACAACGTTTGGGTGACACTTCTTAAATTCAGCTAGAGAGAGCTTTCTGTACAGTTTCAAGGCAAAAAATCTACTAAACTAGCTTCTGACACCCGTTTCGCCTGCGTTTATGTAGAAAACTATTTCTCGAGATAAAAAGTAAAACAGGACATAGTTATTTGTGTGCAAAAGTTCATCCAAACCGTTCAGCCGTTTGAGCATGATGATAACAAACATATATACACATTACTAGACATATACATATAAACAAACTTTCGCCTTTCGCAACGTTTTACAAGTGGTTTTATCTGGATTGTAATGTTATCTAAAGAATACTTGTGATGTAGTGACAAAACAGAAGAATCAATGCGATAAACGTTTGGAAACAAAAGGAGAAATGGTTACAAATCTGCAGGACTTTCTCCTTCCTCTTGGACCTCAATACCACCTTATGTGCTGTTTCCATTACACATTTCAGATGCGTCTTTATAATAAATATAAATTGTCGTTGATGTGACAATTTCGACAGCACAGCTGTTGGCGCAGTGGCTGAATGATGAGCTGCTGCGCTGCGTGACATGGGTTCGTTTCCCGCACGGAACGAATATTTGTTTCTGGTTTCGGGGTCTTGTGTATGTGAGGTGACATGTTTGTGAACCCCACCTCACGATACAGGAGTATTTCCTAGTGAGGAGCAATGTTGAAAAAGTGCTGTTGCTTCTTGACGCGATATCATTTTTTTTCTATGTATGTAACAAGTAACAACTCTACTATACCAACTCATCGAGTATACCAAACTGAGTAACTTGACTTGGGTGCTTAAGTTGTTACAACAGTCTTCAAGTTGAAAGAAAACGCATTTATACCGCATGAGACTGGGTGGGTTACCATGACGTTCAAAGTAAGATTCTTTCATTCTTATTTCAGTATGGGTAAGAGACAGAGCTTTACAGTTTGTCTTGCGCCATCTCTAACCCTCAATAGAATAAGAATAAAACAATCTTACTTTAAACATCATGGTAACCCACCTGGGGAAGCGACTATAGGCCAACATTATCCAGGCATACCTAACATAAAAATCTTCGAAACAAAAACTAAATGTATTGTTTGTGGTTTTCGATGTTATGTCGTAAGCAAGTACTTACGAAGACCTAGGAAAGGAGAATTGTTGTGGCCCTTACAAAATTTACCTAATACAAAATCCCTTGGATGAAGTAAAACTTTAATCCTGATCAACCATCTATGAGGTAAACAGACCGTGGTAAAAACCGGTTTACAAAATCAGACCAAAGAAGAATTAATCATTAAACGCTGATTTGTATCCGTCCCAATCTACATAACAGTATTATAATCAAGGCAAATACATTTAGAAACTCCATAACGAAACCCTAAATTATAAAGGATCCTTCGAATAAAAATCAAATTCATTGTAAATTGAAACATGAAGAAGATTAAATCATTGGTTTTGATTTAACATAGGAACATTTTATTGAATTATTTGAAAGGAAAGGTCGGTGCAAAAATGAAAAGAGACATGCTCCAGTGGTTTGGATATTATGTGGATAGAATGTCGAAGGAAATTATGACGGAAACGATGTTTTAGAGCAAGACTAGAGAGAAAGGAAACTTAATAAAGTATGCTGTTATTGTTGATCGACGCAATATGGTGTCGATTCGTGAAAAGGGATAATATTAACTAATGTTTACAAGTTCCAAAGGGTCGACGGGTTACTTAAATAAGACTTAGGTTAAAATCTGTCCTGCTATACCTAAACCTTTTCCTTACAAGGGAAACTTAATAAAGTTTGACAATGATTGTAGATGGACACAATATGCTATATACTGGTGCAGAAGGGTCAATACTGGCCAATGTTTACGAATTTCAAAAGTGTTAACGGAATTATTATTGATTCAGAGTTTTAGAGAAAAGTATACGTCAAATAAGACTAGGGTTAAAATTTGTCCGGTTACATTATAACCGTTAAAGGTATCATCATGATATCATTATTTACTTTTCCTCAGAAAGGAAACTCAATAAAGTGTGCTGAAATTGATAATAGATGCAAAATGGAATAGATTTGTGCAGAAGGGATAATAGTGGCCAATTTTTACAAGTTTCAAAATTTATAAGTCAAATAAGACTTGGCTAAAAAACTGTTCTGTTGTACCGTTGGTTAGAAATATTATTATTTCCTTTTTTTAAAGGAAACTCTATAAAATATGCCGTTTTGTTAATTTATACAATATGGTGTAGATTGATGCAGAATGGTCAATATTTGATATAATGTTTAGGAGTTTCTTAAGTGTTAACGGGTTTTGTTATTGATTTAGAGTTTTAGAGACAAGTATACGTCAAATAAGACTTGGGTTCACATTTGTTTTGTTATGTGTTCATGAACATTATTTTCGCATGTATTTTTATTTTATTTTGGTAATCTTCTAGAGGATGGACAACGCCGCCGAAGTCGACCTGGGAAGAAGTGGCGAGATGATCTAGACGCACTACAAGGTTTGATTCGAGAAAAAAATGAAGCCCTGAATGAAGTTTAACTTACTTGAACTGTACTTACTCATATATTGAGAGAGAGAGAGAGCAATAAAATTATACAAATGACGCTAGCAGTAAGAATATATTGTATTATTTTATTTCTACAAACTTACGTTGAAATGTGGAAGGGTCGCGAAAGTTTAAGGTCGCGCAATTTATTTCACGGTCTTATAGTGAATTCTTTGCTATTTTACACATTTCCATATAGAATGGCCAATGGGTCAGACATTTATGCCAATGGTCTGACTGGCCTAGTGGTTAGTGGCTCTGACTGCAATGCCGGAGGTCGTGGGTTCGATTCCCACCCAGGACAAATGTTTGTGTGATGAGCATGACCATTTGTTCTGTGTCTGGGTGTAATTTATATATTTATTTGTATAATTTATTTAGAAATACGCCTGCTCTAAAAAAAGGCTGAAGTACGCTTCCTTGGGTCAGCTTTACCATTCTGTGCCGATTGCTGTAGAGACTCTGGGCAGTTGGAGTACGGAGGCAAAGTGTTTTGTGGGGGATTTGGGCCGTAGGCTCGGGGAGGCAACGGGTGACTCCCGGTCCGGGACGTTGATGGTGCAAAGGATGGCCATCGCTATTCAGCGAGGTAATGCGGCCAGTATTATGGGCACTTTTGCACCGGGAACGATCAGGGGCGGGTTATTTATTGACATTTGACATTTTATATATTGTAAAATTATTATTATTTTAGAAATTGCCCTGTAGTACGGCACTTTCGATTCCACAAGAGAGTATTTCAAAGCAAGTTGCTGATGGATAATGCCGACTACAAGGTTGTGTCTATGCAAGTACTCTTCGTTAGCTTGACGAGAACAACCAGAGATAATGTGACGAATTGATTCTTCCGGACGGTGACATGACCGACAGATGTCAACCATGCCGTCCTTCACAAGAATGTCTATCAGTTGTCTAGTACTCATAACACAAGCTTTGCTTAGCTTGAGACTAGACGGCGTTGTGTGATGGTTGGTGAATATTAATATAATATATTATGTCATGTGATTGTGTTTTTGACATAGTTCAGTGCTAGTTTTTGACTTACGTAGGTAAAGTCATCAAGCAATAACATATTTAAGTAACCGACCAAACCAGTTTTCCTTACAGCCCCACGACCCCTACGAAGCCCACAGAGCGGGGCTCTGCGTGACTCCTAATTGTGGGTGGTTATAAAAAAAACCTGGGCAAGTGCGAGTCGGACTCGCGTACTTAGGGTTCCGTACAAACTTCCATACGTAAGTAGTTCAATTTGAGTGTTATCACATGTTTGGCCTAGGCAACACTAATTTATCCCAAAATCGTGTTTGGTCGGTAACATATACATTGCCACCTTTTCTATTTGCCTTAACTCCTGCAATTCAATTTCAAATTCCCTCTCCTAGAGAGAGGAGGCCTGAGTCCCAGCAGTGGGAACATTAAAAGGCTGATTATGCTTATTATTATGCTGCAATTCAAAAAATAATCATACGACTATTTGTTCTTAATTTATGGTTAGGTAAACCTAACCATCAAATTGGTTAGGTAATATAATTAGGAATAAATTGTTGTACTCTGTTATCATCTGTAATTCAAGAAGGCAGATGTAAAGACATATAGAAAATGTGACAATTTATACATATATTATACTAGCTTCTGATAGCGGCTTTGCTCGCGTCTTCTTCTTTTCGATTCGGTGGTAAACTCGTCAAACTGTTTGGGCCCAATAGGTAGCTACATTAATAGCAGCATCGGTAGCACTCATCAAATCCTCCAGAGTGCAGGTGTATGGGCACTTGGGGCATTCTAGTATGTGGCTCATGTTTTGAACAGGAGCACCGCAGTCACATTGAATATCCGACGGGTCTATAAAACCCCATTTTGCCAAGTTGTGTTTGCAGCGGCCTACCTGGGTTCGCAACCGATTTAGTGCTTTCCATATAGGCCACTGCAAATCGCGCCCAGGCTGGAGATGTTCTTGGGGTTTCAAGAAATCAGATGGCGGTAGGTGATGCTCTTCCCAAATCTTTATTCTTTCCTTGGGAGGCGGTTCATCGATAGCCTGTGTGCTACGCAGGAAGCTCTTCCGACTCTTAAGCCTACTTGGGGCTGGTTTGTGTTCGAAGAGGGGATGTCGGGAATCGGACTCTTGAATTTTCTTTTCAATCGCGCACGCGACATCCCTACGTACAGCAGGTGGAGCAATACCAGCCAACGGATAAAGCTTATTAAGCGGAGTCGGTTTAAGGCATCCCGATATAATTCGACACGTCTCATTCAAGGCGATTTCTACTTGTTTTGCGTGTACTGAACGGTGCCACACGGGGCACGCGAATTCACCAGCAGAGAGTGAAAGTCGGTTACTCCATACAAATTTTGGACCCCCGTTTTATCTCCTTAGGGGGTGAATATTCAAAAAGTCCGTTCTTAGTGGATATTTACACCCTATAAGTAACCTACCTGCCAAATTTTAAGTTTGTAGGTGTTATAGGTCTTGAGATTTCGTAATTAATTAGTGAGTGGTACTTCGCTTTTATATATATATATATTGCTCATGACTCAACCTATTCTCTTCTAAGGTTAAATAAGAAAACAATCAGGTTGTTGCCCACGCTCCATTATAAACATGTTTTTCCCTTTTGTCAGACCAATAGTGCAGTGTAAATGTAGGTTAGAATGAAAACGATAATATTTGTAAAAGCTTTCTTTTATCACAACTCCGAAAAGCATTGTAGGAATTTTAAATAAACAGGTTTCTACAAAAACAATGGATTTTCTTATCACAGAAACCTTAACAGCTCATAATCAGAGTCTTAAACAAAGCCATCATAAGACTACAAACGAAAATATTTCAAGTACTTACGACGGCTTAACGAGCATACAATTCCAGTTTGCACTGACATATCAGGGTAAAAGCAGCATATATAGAGCACGGTCAGCTTACACTGGAAATGTATAGCTTGTAATGTCGTCATATGTACGAAAAAAGACTTGAAAGTGTTAGATAATAGTATTTATCCAAAACGTTTGTTTTAAGTGCAGTTAAATAACTTATCTTGAGATAAAGCTATCAGTAAATAAAACATGGCATTAGGCGTGAAAGTCGTCACATCACGACTTAAGTGCTTCTTGATTGAGCTTCCATGTAGGATAAAGGACGTAAATAGTTCCTGGCTTATAAATAGATGGTTATTTTAAAAAGAGAATATATTTGATGTTTGAGATTTTTAATTTACTTCCAAAAAGGAGGAGATTCTCAAATCGTCGGTTTTTTTTGTATCTTGTTCAACAAGGAAGGTATCGTCAATTGTTAACTTATTTTAATCATTCTTTTTCGTTTGGAAGATTTTTATCTATAGGTAGTACTCATTTAAATTTGGTGAAGATCTGATATATAACTTCGGAGATAGACCATGGAACACTTAAAATACATAAATGATAGCAATTCTTCCGGGATTTTAGCGATGAAATTAAAGCATAATGTTTTAAATTTATTTGCTAATCCCAGAGTAATGTGTAAATTAAAAAATTATAAGTATTTAGATTTGGTGGATGTCACATGTTGGTGGATGTCACATGTTGGTGGATTACGACCATTCCTTCTCCTAGAGAGGAGGCCTGAGTCCCAACGGTTTTTTTAGTTTTTCGTTGGGAAAACCATTTTATGACATCCCACGCTCTTAGGTCGAGCGGGAGATAGTGTCAGACTTACTGACTAAAAACCTGTAGTGATTCTCACTAGAGAACTTACTCACCATTTAATTTCAGCTGCAGTTTTTTTTACCTGTTAGTCCCCTAACTAAAAGGTAAAATTTAAAAACATAAAAATACAACTGAATTAAAAAAAAATAGTATTCTGATCCATAAGCTAGCTTCACTTATGGAGAAACATTTGACAAAGAATTATTTTGCAGATTTGCGCAATAGGGAAATAACTAAATAATTCAAAATTTATTAAAATTTGTCAGCACAGTGAGCGCAGCGGTTTAATTTGGTTGCTACTCTGTGTCGCGGGTTCGATTCCTGCAACCTAAAAGTACGGCCTATAAATAGTTGTTTCTGGTCTATGTAGGTGCCTTGTGTATGTGGGTTTACATGTTTGTGAACACAATCATGATACAGGATATCGAAAACTTAGCCCCACATTAGGGTTTGCAGCAACATTACAACAAAGAACAATCTAATAAAATTATTGTCAAGTTCTGTTATTTAGCCAATGTCTTTGTTATAACCTCACAGTACACTCTACTCTAAAAAGAAAAAAAAAATCAAGAAGGCTTTACTTTGCATGACAAAAGCGTGCACGAAACAAAGTTTTTTTTTATTACTGATAGGCTCGCGCTTGACCATTATCTCACCTAATGGTAAGCGATGTGGCCGATGATGAAGCATGCTTGCGTAGAAGTAACCTATTCACTCCTGACTTAAAGACCCCTAAGTTGTAGTTATCACGATACACAGACTCCGGCAAGGACTCCCTAATTAACGGTACGCACAATGAAAAAGGTTAAATGCAAAATACTGAAATGCTCGCCGATTATGATGTACCAACTATCCATCCGTATGTCAGTGACGTAATTCTCGGTTTACGCAGCTTTCATTATGCGCTGTTGCCAGCAAGCATTTTATTAACGCGTTTTGTTCAACTATTTTTATGTCAACGGTCATTGCTCGCGAGGATATATTTTCGTAGATTATGTTATTGTTTGCGGTTGTAATTCGTAATTTTTAATCTGAGGAACGTTATTCGCGAGCCAAAATGTAATATACACCACATAAACGATAAAAAAGACCTCAATAGGGATATAAAAATTGGATCTCAAAATAAATTAGGGCATGACGTTCGTTTTTAAATAGTTTTTGTCATGCATCGAAATTTTCAAAGTTATCCATAACAAAGAAAAAAATAAATAACTTATTACAAAAATAATGATATACTATTAACATAAAGTTTATTTGAACTTATTTTATTCCTAGTCAATTCGAAGACGTCCGTCTGCGAGACGTACAGGATATTTGGGGGAGGGACATATCCAACAGTCAGGACGTCTTTCGGCTGAAATGATGAATCCAAACGGTAATTTCATTGATAAAGACCTAATTAATAGTTTTCGAAAAGCCAACAAATACAAAAGTATTCCAACAAATATGATTCCTTTTTAAAACAAAGTGTTCCATTTGACGTAATAGTTATGAACCGCAAACCCGCTTTTTATTTCTTAAACAAGATAAAAAACCCAAATGGACCCTACATTTTAAGCCTCCCAAAATTCAGCTATAAATATAGCAAAAGGTACAGATCATGGCAATGTGCCAGATTGACGAATCAATAAAATGTAAATTGCATCTAAAGATACCCATGTATAGCGATTAATCGCTTCCGCACATCGACATTCGGTCATCAAAATCATATACATTGATTGCTACAATATTTTTTTTTAGTTGAATGGTGCACACTAAATAAAATATTGGAAGTTTTTAATCCCACGCATTGGAAACTCGTTCGATTCCAAAAATAATTATGATAGGCGATTTTAGTGTAACAGCTTCTCCTAGTTAACTGTTTTTCTTTCTTTTTTTATTTGGTATATTTACAATAACTTATAAAGCCAGCTTTATTAGATTATCAGCAAAAAAATAATATAATCCATTTATAGCTTTAAAGCGTGGCAATGATACCTGTCTTTTGGGCACATTACAGTCGACAGCGATGCGGCAAAGTTTTTTCGACGCCATTTTTGTCATGTTTTTAGTTAGTTTCAATTAGTTATGGATTTTTTGGGTATATACTGCTATGTGTTTTAAAAATGTTATCCCAAAAAAAGCCAAGACCGATAAATTGTGGTATTGTGACAGGAGAGACGCAAATGAAAAGCTTCTGGTTCAATTATACTGTTATTATATTGTATGAAGCACTTTCATATACATTATATACATAAAATTACGTCTGGACTTTAATTGACAACCCCTTAACTATATTTTTTTTCATCTATCAATCCTAAACTTTTTTAAACATAAACCTTAAAAGTATATGTTGCCAGTTTGCAAGTTATTAGTATTAATGTGACCTCTTTACCAGAAATCATTATAAGATCACTCTATTAAACTTTAGTAACAGACCTGAGAACTCACACCTTCTTTGTTTTTCTATATTCATTGCAAAACAAAAGGCTGAAGTTACCTCCAGCTACCTATCTTGGGATCGCAGGATTTATTTACAAAACAGGATTCTATTGAATTTATCTCAAACCAAAGAAGACAGCGTAATTGCTAGAAATACTCATTTACTTGCCTTCGACTCGGTAACTCTGATATCTATATCAGAGATCTTTGAAACTCGATCTTTATCATTTATTTACTAGGAAAGTGTTCCTTAAAGTTCTTTATGAGATCGTTATTGCATTTTTATTAATTGCTTTGCATTAATCTTTACTTCCATTTTATTGGTTTTGCCGCCAACTTGTTTCAAATTATACGCTGATGCCGTTTTATTAATTTTGTTTTCTGAATCGTTGATTTTTGCAACTGCTTTAGTTTTTACGATCAAATTGCTTGTGGTGACAAAAATTTCATTTTGTACCTTGTATACCGAACGCAGGATAGAGTTGAGTGTACACATTATAGGGACCACATTCTGTTGATTGTTTTTAGCTCAGAAAAAAATGCAGATTATGCTTCTGGATACAACCGGAAAGTTTGTAAGTCCATTTATTTTTTTACTCCATTTCCGTAGATACCAAGTATATCGATTTAACAAATGTTTTTGAACTGTTTTAATTATTGTTTATGTAGTAGTATTAAATTGTCTTTATGATTTTAGATGTTAAATTGTTCTTATGTTTTCAGTTGACTCGCTATAAGGAGTCAACTTCAACAAGGGATTGTTGAGTAGAGTAAATTCTTCAACAATCCCTCGTATCGTTCATCTAACAAAAAATGAAAAAAAGTGCATGATTTTTTATGCATTATTCGCCTCTTCTCTATCTCTTTACAGTTATGAATTAAAATATTTTAGTTATATTTATCTAGTTTATTATACTCTTCAGCAATATTTTCGGGCTTGTATCTTGGCTATGACCTCGGTTATTGGCATGAAAATTGCTGCAACCGTTTTTGAGCATACAATTCTAGAAAATCCCATTTAAATAGCACAGGCTAGAAGGGCTTCAAAATTATTTAACATCGATATCATACCCTTTATATTTAACCCATTCTAATGACAAATAAGTAGATAGATTATAGTTCACATACATGCGAACAAATCCAGACAGCGCTTATACAATTACTTAATAAACACAAACATCGATTCGCTCATCAATCAATATTCATATTCTAATGTGTCACTCGAAGGTAATTATATTTTCTGACATCTAGGCGAACTATTTCCTACATTGCTTCTTAATAATCTCACCTTCAACAGCCTCATAATTAAAATAACCCGTATCAATAATCGTGCAATTTTTTTACCAATTCTTTATTGTACCACTGCAGTTCAAAGGTTTTTTTCCATTTCTTCCTATGATAGCGATTTTTCACTGGTTATTTCCATCTCATAAGGAACATATCACAAGACCAATGTTTGTGTGATAAGCACGATCATTCGTTCTATGTCTGGATGCAATTTATCTATAATATTTATGTATTTAGAAATATACAAGTACGTCTATCAGATGTCTAGTATTCATAGCACAAACTCTGCTTAGTTTGGGACTAGATGGCGTTGTGTAATATTCTTATTTATTATTAATATATTCACGTCAACCCAGAGTACTAATCCTGCATTTTATGGGCCCACAACAATAACATTTACCATATCAAAACACCCGCACACCAAATCACAGACTATCCTAATGACTACTCCTGAAACAGACGTTGATATAGGAGAGCTAATCAAAATTTCACCCACAAAAGACGCATCAATCGGTGGACAGAACGGCCAAAACTGTCCGTGACACGTTTCACTATGACCACGGCAATCAAAGTTGTAATTAGCAACTAGTGAAACAGCAAATTAAACGTCCTTTCATGTGACAAATTTACGTGAGCCGATCGGAGGCTGGATTTTCCGGGGATATGGAATGAGCAGACTATTTTATTTTAAATATATTTTGATTGATATAAGAGGTGTTACGTTTTGTAGGATGATTAATATTGGAAAGAGAATATATGGAAATAATTGCAATTAACGAACCAAAGACTGCGTTTTAATATCAGCAGCTACAACTTAAGCGTTTTTAAGCCAAGAATTAATAATTTATTTCTAGGCAAGAGTCATCGTCGACCACATCATCATTTTCCATCACCACCAAGTGAGATAGTGGTCAAACACGAATAACAACAAATAAAAGATGAAGATCTCTGTCTATTGAAAAGATGTGATAATCGTAATAAATCCTTAAACAAAGCTGTTGCTTGAATCTCTGGAAATCCTACAACAAAAAATTATAACAATATATTTCTAAGAATGCAATAATATTTCGCTTCAATAATATAATTTATAAACTAAGGACCGGAAAGAGTGGAACACCGTAAGGGCGGCCTTTGCCCTGCAGTGGATACAACGGGCTCATAATAGAAATAATATAACTTTAGATTAACATGTATATGGTTATTATAATATATAATTATTATTTAACATCATTAGGACCCTTGCGACATTTCAATCGTGGTTTTTGCATTAAATGGCCAACTTTGGGAAACTAAAAGACTCCAACAAATTTAACTTATGGAATGCAGTTATTTGTGCAGTTCATAGCGGGTTTGCTTTTCACAATACCTTCTTTTATATATTTAAATCCAAAATTCTGAGCTCAAGTTTTCATATATTATGTGAATTAAACTAATATAAAACAAATGAGAGCTTTTAAATAGTCCCATTGTTTACAATAATCAGCCTTTTGATATAAGAAAAAACACATTGTAAATTACTTATAAGAGTGAAAATTAACTGTTTTCTCTTAATTACATTAGAGAAATTACGTAAGTTTATTTATACTAGAATAAAAGTTATTTTATAATAATTTTAAATACTTTAGCATACTTTTTAGTATAATTAATTATAAATCCTTAAATAAACGACATTATAACCACAGAAATGCTATATTATGTAATATAATTAATATATCACACAATAAAACTGAATAATCACCTAAACATATATTATCCGAATTGCTAATAAATCATTTATGTAAGATTCAGTTAAGCGGTTCGAAACCGGCCACGTGCGAGCTGGACTCGCGCACAAAGGGTTCTGACCGGCAAAAAAATATTAGTTTTTTTCTATTTTTTAATACTTGTTATTAAAACGGCAATAGAAATATATCACCTATGAAAATTTCAACTGTCTAACTCTTACGATTCATGAGATACAGCCTGATGACAGATGGATAGAGACCGACGGACAGACAGCAGTCTTAGTACCGCTTAAAAAAAATATCGTTTAAGAGATCAGTTTCAAAAATGAGATTCAAAAGTTCATCAATAAAAAAGAAATTGCCTTTTGATCCACGTAAAATTGAACAGTGTTTTCACATAGAAGGGGTATTTTTGACACTACCAAATGTTCAAACATGGCTGGTGATCGATTTGGTTAATAGGTCCTTTGATAGTGTGTCACTCCTCATTTTGTGGAAGTAGAATGAAAATAAAAACGTTTTTTATTCTGAGTTTGTATGTTTCGATTCGGGCCACTTGGAGCAGCTATTTTTAGTCCTACTTAAAGAGGATACAAGAGTTTGATTTTAAGATTTTATTGTCTTACTAGAGGAAGTTTGAAAGTGGCGCCAGTGACTAAAAAGGAGAATTGTTTGTCTTGTTATGTTTATGTGAAGAGGAGGGATGAAACGCATGTTATTAATGGAGTTATGAGTATCATGTGGATGAATGGTGAGGTAGAGGGAGGTCAAAGAAAATATTAATTGTGTGAGGAATGACATGCAAAAAAGGGCACAGTGATGAACAGGACGGAATGCAAGAAAAAAAAATATTGCGTTACACTCCAAATAACACGGGTTGTCCCGTGTTATTTGGGGTCGGCACAACATTTGGGAGGTGTCGCTATATTTTTCTAAAATATAAATTCTTCCGAATTATTTAAGTTAATACAGACTAAAAAATAACTGACTCCCACCATCTAAGATACAAGCTATCTTAATTTTATTTAATATATTTATTAAGACCATTTTTAAAGTACTAAGATAATGCAAATTTGGTGTAATTTTATGCACCTTTTCGGCCTGACTTTTGAGTATCTGTTATATAAAGAATGAATATGGCAATCTGACATATTTCTATACAAAAATTGACGAACTGTCAATATTATCGCTGAGATACAAAATATTTGGCTTTTGAAAAATCAACACTTTATATTCTTATGGCGTATATAGCACAAGAATGATAACATGGGCAAGAATATGATGACTGTCTAAAGAAAAATAATGTTTATAAGCAATAATATCTATTTAGACCCTCCGAATATTAAACCTTTTCTCCATCCTACTCTTTCATTTGTCCCATCTTTTCTCTTTACATTATTCTTTTTCATCTATTAACGCATCATTATCAACATCTTGATCGCTATCTCTTTAACAAATCAGTACTAATTTTGACAGATATTAATAGCATCACGGTCCTGTTTGAAGTTAAGAGACCCAAATAAAACAGCACAGCTGTAGTACATTAATAAAGGCCCAGAACTAGAGCAGTACAAAACGATTTCAACCTATTTTTCTGATTCCCACGATACGCTTGATTAGACGACTTACGATGGTTTGTCAGACAAAGAAATTTCAAGTACTAGTAAGGATATTGGATTGTCAATAAAAAATAGAGTTGCCCTTTCTCAGTTGTTAATTAATGTAAAAACTAATTTATTGGATGCAGTCCAGCGCATACCAGGAGACAAAAAGATAATATGTTTGCTGTAATTAATTATAAATTACAAAGATATTTATGGCTCTTGATGATGGTTTTATTTCGTTTAATTACAGATTGTTGTACTGTTTATAATAGTCATCTTCTATCATCTTAGCCTATCACAGTCTCATCATAATCATCTTCCTGCCCTTGTCCCGTGTTATTTGGGGTCGGCGCAACACGTTTTTTTCTTCCATTCTGCCCTGTCACTCGTCATGCTATCACTAACTTCCTTTTATTTCATATCACTCTTCACACAATACATCCATATTTTCTTTGTTCTCCCTCTCCCTCTCCACCAATCCACACGTAAACTCATAACTCTTTTAGTAGTATGCGTTTCATCCCTCCTCTTCACATGACCATACCAAGACAAACGATTCCCTTTCAACTGGCGCCACTTTCAAACTTCCCCTAATATACTCAATTCTCACTTTATCCATTCTCGTCACAACACACATCCATCTTAACATTCTCATCTCCACTACGTGCAATCACAGTCTACTACTGGACAAAACCGTAGGAGCCCAGCACGGGGGTTCACTTCTGAAATTGAAACCCAAGGTCCTGGAACGCAAGGCAAAGAAAGAACATAGGAGTGGGTTTAAATTCCGCCCTCGAGCCAGAGTCAATCTATCATTTCCTAAAAAAAAAACAGTCCATTGCTAGAAATAAATAATGCCCAGACACCTGATGTATCACCAACGCATTCATTCCAGCCCAACTACCTTTTAAAGTTCGTCGGACTACTAAATTGCGCGGTTCACCACGGTTTACTTCCTGCTATGTTATCTGCACTGTTAGTCATTTGCTCCATCAGCAAATCTTATTTGTCATAAAGCTATCCAGATTGTGGTTGAAAATCACACCACGATTCTTCGTGATGATTGACAACAGCAATCACACGTTTGGAAACTCTTCAAACTAAATTACCTAAAGATAGTTCACACAGTGCTTCTCAAGTTCTCTCTCCTCAACATTCAGGATTACCAACTGCAACAACTAACTACATCTCTCCAACATCATGACGTCTTCAACTGTTTAGATTCCTACAATTAGACTGCAATTGACTTAAACTTGCATTCAACGCTTCATTGGTTCTAACATTTACAGTTGTACCAACTTAAAGTAATCTATTTTGTTTTGATGGAATGTTGGTAGTAGAGTAAAAGTGACAAGAAATATGTAACCAAGATTACATGTAACTCATAATATGATTGAAAAGAGTGTCGTGTCGTGGAGTTTTTTGCAAGTTTTTCTCCATAGAAATCTAACCTTTCGAACGTGCAATTAAGCTTCACTTTTTTTTGAGTGACCGACATTTTGACAATTCAAAAGTGCCTGTAAATGTTCTGTATGAAATAAACGTTTCTGATTTCTGAATGGAAAGCCTGGCTTGGTAAATCGTACATTGTTTTGAAAGATGTACACTGTGTTGAGTTTTTCTATTATCCTGTTAAGTCTGGAGAAGAATTTTGTCGTTTGCTAGGTAAAATGTTAAAGTCAACAGATTAACGCAACTTTATGATTTCTTATAAATGATTTTTGATGAATTTATGATGACTCTGTCGAACAAATTGGTGCTCATGCAGACAAGGATCGGACGTTGACCTAATACAGTAAAGTAGATTATTGTAGTATTTTGTACCTCTAAAGCAACACATTTTTCCCATGCTTTTTGTTCTGTTTAAAAGTACTGTCCTATTTCTCAATCAAGATTTTTATAGTTTAAGCTGCCGCAAATTAAAGCAATTATGGGAACCGTTTCGGAGTGGAATTTAGCGCCGGCACTTACGTCTGAAGCCCTCTAATCTTTATGGCAAAAGTTGATGGATCATAAAATTCTGAAAACGCCTAACTCGGTTAGTTATTATTATGTAAGAGGGGTACGTTACTTCCAGAGAGCTCCAAAATATTTAAAAAAAAAATATCTCGTGCGTCTCGCATCCATCGAATTCCCGCGACCTTCACAAGGTCATTTGTTCAACTTGTAAGAAGCCTTTTAACGCAGCATCTTCAGAACTGACCGAGCCCACTTGTCCGGGTGAGGATACTTGGGGGAGTCCTATGTCCAATTGTGGACGCCTTTTGGCTGAAATGATGATGAAAGAACATCATATTGACATCCAAAAAAAATTAAAGCAGAGGTCTAGTGAAACGTGCAACTCAATAAAAACTACATCACTTAAACCAAAACACATAATTTACTAAACTTTTAACCCAATAAAGAATCCACTGAAATATATCCTATATTCCAGAATACAGCGGCCCGTGGTCAGATAGTGGTCAAAAAGCAATTTTAGATCCGAATTTCGGAAATTAGAGTTACCATCCTATTTCATATTGTGACCCGGTGTTGGGTATTGGGTACGGGTTCTCTGTTGCGGCTACCTATTTAACGGTTAATTGAACTCCAAACATTAATTGGTTCACAATAATTTTGTGTGTTTTAGGTGGATTACTAATTAGAGCCGTGTTTTGCCGATTCAAATTGTATTTGGTATCGTGATCGCTTATATTCCGTTATGGTGGTCAGTGGTAAATGCACTGGTTTAGTAAATTATACTTTTGAGGTTTGGTTTCATCATCCCTTACCTACTAGATAAGTCGAATACATATAATATTACCAATGATGCCAAAAGGTTCTAGAATCATGAACGCGTACCGGTTAGAGAACAGTGGTGGCCGAGTGGTAACGGTCCCGACTTACGAGTTGTAGGCCGCGGGTTCAAGCCCAGCCATTACTTTGTGTAATATTTATTCCAGCACCACTGGTCTCAAAACGATGAAGGAAAACATTGTGAGGAAACCGGCATGTCCTAGAACCAAAAATTCGAAGACATGTAACATTTACCAACCCGCACTGGGCCCGCGTGGTGGATTACGGCCCATTCCCTCTTCCAGAGAGGAGGCCTGAGTCCCAGCAGTGGGAACATTAAAAGGCTGACTATGCTATGTACCGGTTAGAAGACGCAGCGTTAGAAGGCCTCCCACAAGGCGGACCGACAACCTGGTGAGGGTCACGGGAATTCAATGGATGCAAGATGCACAGAACCGATCATTGTGGCGATACTTGGGGGAGGCGTATGACCAACAGTGGATGCTTTTCGGCTAAAATTTTGGTGATGATGAGTCATCATCGACGCATTTGTGAAAATGCAAAGCAAAAGACGCAGAATTAGAAAAATCTTCCTCTAGAAGAAATCTGCTAGATGCAAATAGAACATAACGGTTTGATGTGGCGACACTTTGATGCGATGCCTAGACGGCTGAAATGACGATGAATGAATTTTCAATGAAATTGTTTACGATTCAATCTCCATCATTTTTTAATGGATTCTTACTCCGTTAGGATGTATTGTTTTTGGTTCATTATTCGAGTAATTATTTTCTCTTTTGTCATGTAATACAGACAGATGGAGTTACTTTCACATTTATAATCTATATATATGTTGCAGTCAAAACTCTTAACCAGTCAAAAGTACTATAGACTAGCAAAATCAGTCAAAAATACTTTTGACTGAACAGGTTGGTCAAAAGTAGTTTTGACTGAAATGTTTTGGTTATTAGTACTTTAGACTGCAAATTTGCGGTTAAAAGTACTTTTGACTGACGCTCTTCGTCAAAAGTAGTTTTAACTGCAATAAAGCATCAGTCAGAAGCACTATTAACTCGTTAGATGTGAATAAAAAAGATATTTATTAAATGTGAAGACGTTTATTACGAAAAATTTGGCATTACAATCAATACAAAGAAAACATACACTTAAAAATTGTCATTAAAATAGGTAATCAGAAAATTCACAGGCTATAAAAACACAGTACCTATATTGTAACTAGTTTTTTTATACCACAAACTTCAATGATTTTAAAGCGTTTTTGTCTACTGTACTGTAATTGTGTTTTCTTTTCATCAAATTTCGCGTGTTCCACATCTATTGTAATGGCGGCAATCTCTCGCACCTGGCCTTGGCACAGGCCATGGGCCGGAGCGAGGAGGAGTGGCAGGCGGTCGTCTCCTTCTGCGAAGCAGTAATGCTAGCAAAGGAGGCGGCCAATCGCGTGAGGCAACAGTCCTCACGCCCCAACCACTGACGGGATTCCGATCCCGATTTCCGGCCACCATAGGCGCAGGCTTGCGGACGGCGAGCAATGGGTGGCTCGCCGTCTGACTGTCCGGTAACCGTCCGGACCGAGCCCAAGTCATCGACGGCGTATACTGTTCCACGCGCGCCTCAGGGAGATGTCAGCAAATTGTAGGGGTCCAGCAGGGTCAAAGACTACTGAGGCTTCGACCCTGCTGGGCCACAGGTAGTGCGAAAGTGAAACCCGGGGCCCTGGAACGAAGGCAAAGAAGAAACACGAGTTGGTTTTTAGTCAGAAGAAGTCTGACACTGTCTCCCGCTCCGCCAAAGAGCGGGATTTGTCATAAGATGATTTTCCCACCCAAAAAAATATCCATTGCGAACTTTTTAAATTTTTCTTTTGTCATCACATTGTAATGACTATCTTTCATATCTTCTATCGCTAAAATTCTTTGCAAAAAGCGTTCTTTCTTTTCGTAGTCACTAATTTTTGTTCTAATATCAGCACGTTCTCCACTATTAATGAGTAATATAAAAGTTTATATGTGCGTTTGTCTTTATTTTTATCGACAACCTTAACTTTTTAAGAGTTTTTACTGATACGACCAGTCAAAACCACTTTTGACGGAATCACTTAGTCAAAAGTACTTTTAACCAGTTCCATTGGGCAAAAGTACTTTTGACTGATTTTGCTAGTCAATAGTACTTTTGACTGGTTAAGAGTTTTGACTGCAACTTATATAAAAGGAGAAACTGACTGACTGACATATCAACGCACAGCCAAAACTACTGGGACTAGGAAGGTGAAATTTTGCACAAGGTTTCCTTTTATGACGTAAGCGAGCACTATGAGAGGATTTCCCAAAATTCACCCCTAACCCCCCAAGGGTTCAAAGTTTGTATAGAGAAACCTAATTTTACGCGGGCGAAGCCACTGGTAGAAGCTAGTATTTGTATATAAATTGTAGATATTTATTTATTGTTTAATTACAACCAAAGATTTTTTTAATATGCTATTGTCTTGTTGTATCCTTGTTATTGTATCATTTCTTAGGAAATCAATAAATTCCGCTTCACATTTATCATTTTATTATCAGTATTGAACTGCAACTCAAGAGAACGTTAATTAATTTCGCAGAATGATTCACCGTGCCAATATTTTATGTATTTACTATGTAAAAAACTAAAAATATATGTACATACATATATTTGTAGTTTTTTAAATTATTGATTAAAAATAGGTTCTTTAATAGTAGTTTATAACGAGTAAAGTAAATTAGATAACTGTTGTACTATATTATAATTTCTTTGTAGTTAGGGTCAATGGCTCATGATTAATTTAATTGGTAGCCTAAGATTTAAAGTATTGAATAAACTAGATGTGGAGTATTGAACTTCTAAAACAAAGAAATTTTAGACACTTTAGCATTGGTAGAGTGCAACTGCACTTTTGACCCGCGACTGTACCTATTCCATATTAAAATAAACAAAAAATGGACAAAAAAACGTAAACATAAATAAAATACAGAGCTGATGCTTATTTAAAAAGAATTCTCTTCCAGTAATCTTGCAAGTGTCTACATTTTTTAATGTAGACACCGTGTGTAAGAAATAATAGGTATATATAATAGTACCTTATAGGAAAACTAAGTACCTACAAGAAAACAATAAGCTTTAAAATAGTAGAATAAAAAAAAGTAAATAAAAAAGTAAATCATTGCTATCTATCTTGTGTACGAGCCCCAGCATTTTGCTGAGCAGTGTGACGCATATCTTCGCAATATATGTGTTCTTATTATTATTTATATTTTTTATGCTACGCTCGATGTTTGAAGCAAATAAACCCTTTTTCTTCTTATTTCGTTTCCTAAAGATATACTCTCATGATTAATATTGCATTCCCATTGATACTCTCGGTAATCATTCCTTTCATCATTATGTAATCTAAGAGATTTTATTTACGAAAACTCTCCTCGGAATTCACAGAAAAGCATAACGTTAAATGTAGAATGATGTTTATTTTGCAATTAGATTATAAATAACCAGGACTAGTAAGGAGCTCACGAATCGACGAACTTTTAGTAGTTGTAGGAGCATTTGGGTAGGTTATCATACGCATAAAGTAGGTACCCAACTTAGATCTCCCCTCATTTAGGAACACACACTAACACACCATCACACTAACTCACACCCTCACATACATAAAAACACATACTAACTCCCTTTCTCACATTTTTGGGCACTCACACAGAGTCGGTTCCTAAAACGTGTGCCAATTTTTATTTTATTTTTTATTATTAGGTACTTAGTTTATTTTTTCTATACCAAAAATTTTATTTTATTGTTATGTCAAATATGTTACACCTTTATGGAATCACTGGTCCACAAGTCATAGGCTATAAACCTAGTTTGGGTACCAGGAGATAATACTTAAAGCAAATTTTATTGTATCCTATTACTGAACTTTTGTGAATAATTTATTGAAAATAAACTTATTATTATTATTTAAAAAAAAAACTGTCTGATAAAAGTCAAAATTACTGAAAAGAAGACACATGGTCCTTACATTCACAATATTTTATTTTTTTATTAGCCTATTGTATGTCTCACTGCTGTGCACAGGCCTACCTTTTATCCGTCAAAACCTCTCTGTCTAGGGCGATCTCTGGCCAAGTTTGCCCCGCGAACATGAACAGATCGTCGCGCACCACCTTCGTCGCTGTCGACCTCAACGGCGTCGATCTCCCTCAGGCATCCAGCGAGTGACAATCCTCGCCCATCTGTCCGGGAATAAAAAAATACATATGTACAAAAAAGGCATCAAGTCGTTACCAAACATCAAATTATAAAATAAAAAATCATTAATATCAAAGTGCACAAAACAAAAAAAGAAAATAAAAAATTATTGGAAAATAACAACAGAAAAATTACAACAACTATAAGGTGACTACAGCTCAATGTGATAATTATAATACTCGTACAGTTCCTAATTAATTAAGTAATTTTAATCGAGACTTGAATATAATTCAAGTGTAATGCCTGATTTCTTTATAGTCGGATAACTTTTAACAAATAAAAGGCTGCTTTAACAACTGTTGTATAGGAAATATATCAAGTGGGCATATATTTTATTCCTCAAACAAAATCTATTTTAATTATAGAAAAAAACAGAAATCTATAAAAAAAAAAATGTGCACCGATATCGAACGGAAAGAACAACTGAAGAAACACAGGTGAGTTTTAAGTGAGAGAAAGACTGACATTCCCTCTCACTCCACCCAAAGCGAAAAACAGTTATTTGATTATTTCCCATCTCAAAAAAACGAAGAACCGCCGTCTTAAGAAAAAATATGCATCCGATTGTAGTACATTATGATATAAGTGTGTAATGTTAGTGATTACCGTCGAGGCGGTATTTAGACCCGAGCCGTGGCGAGGGTCTTAAGGGAGCCAAGAACGGTAACCATTAATTACTCACGTGTGTCATACCACGTTTTTCAATACACTTGTGAAGAAAACAACAGTAAAATTTTCTGTGACATAGCGGTAAAAATCTGTTTTCATAAGCACAACATCTTTTTTTTTATTTACCCCTAGAGGAAGGCTAAGGTATTTTGATCAAATTGCTTAGTATTACGTTTATGTTTTTACGATAATGTCTTTCGTAGTGACAATAGAATACGGATGTAACATTTTCTAATGATTTTGTAGTATTTAATATAGCCACTGAAATTCATTGGAATAAAAAAAATCACGCCAAACCCCCCCCCCCCCCCCGCGCGTCTAAAAATGGCGGCCAGACCACAAAAAAAAAAACAAATTTTATTTGAAATATACGATTTATTTACTAAATGTTTTTTATTAAATAAATCGTTTGTACAAGTTAAATTTGTGCATTATAACTTGTAAATTGGGTGAAATAAGTAAGACACTAATTTTTATACTATTGAACGTAATAACTTAATGGGAATTTTATTCGAATTCAAAATTTGTTTTGCGAACAAAGAGGTTGAACAAAAAGGTTTTAATCAAATTGTCACAGTTTGGTAACGAGTGCCATTATATACCTAAGTGCAGTGCAATAAGAGTCACTTTCTGACCAAGTGTGTTGAAAACTAATATTAAGTAGTCATGAGATTAAAGTAATTAACTGAAAGTGATCTATTAATTTTAACGTTTACACTGGAATCATAAAATTTCTATAAATATAGGAAGTGGAGAAAACTGTCACAAGAACGAGTTATGAGGGAAATTATGGTGCAAGTAATTTTCAAAGTAAATACGAAGTTGCCGTGTGGCTTTTAATTCAGCGGAAAATAATATTTCATAATTTAGAATTACACTACTATAAAATTTCATAATTATATCGTTATGGTATCAGGAAAAACGGCTCAGTTCTCAGTAATGAGAAATGTGATTCAAGTAGGGAGGAGATATCATTATGTAGTGGGTTTTATCAATGACTACATTTTTTGTATCAGTGCAAAGCAAAAATAAATAGGAAAATACGGATTTTATTACATAAACTTATAAAATAATAACATTGTCCCCAATAGTATAAATTAAAACACGATACCAAATTTAATCTGTGAATTAATCTGTATTATGTACGTAATATACGTAGAGTATAATTATACTAAAAATAAAATAAATAAATCTTAAGATTTTAAAGAGGATTTGTATTTTTGGATTTTTATTTTTTAATGAATAAACTCAAAAATCACTGGACCGATTTAAAAAATTCTTTCACCATTAAAATGCTACTCTATCACTGAGTGGCTTAGGCTGTATATTTTTTACTTTTACGCAGGCGAAGTCACTATCAGAAGCTAGTTGCAAATAAATAATATATATATTTTTAAATTGATATAAACCAGTGCTTAACTACGATCCCACCTGATGATAAGCAGTAATGCCATCATTGATAGTGAGGCGCACTAGTTTATTAAGAGCCTTTTCACTCTAGCCTTGAAGACACCTAAATTATATTTGGACGGGAAGGCAAATTGTTCCAGTCCTTCGATGTACGCGGTATAAACGATATTATTAATAATATAATAATAATATTCCACAACTATCACACAACGCCGTCTAGTCCCAAGCTAAGCAGAGCTTGTGTTATGAGTACTAGACAACTGATAAACTTACTTATATATTTCTAAATACAAACACAGACACAGAACAAATGATCATGCTCATCACACAAGCATTTGTCCTGGGTGGGAATCGAACCCACGACCTCCGGTGTAGCAGTCAGGGCCACTAACCACTAGACCAACAAGCCAGTCCGATATTGGGCTCTAATGTGCCTGTGGGATAAAGAAAGAAAAATTACTTCAATATTTTTAACCCTTAAAGGGGTTGTGCCGACGACCAACTACAGACAGATTGTTTACATATTAAATGTCTAAAACTATCTGCCATTTTGTCTGTGGTCTGCCGCTATATCAGGATGCCAACATTCATGTATTTCAAAATAACTTACCTACAAAGTAATCTATTTGGAAATACATATTTGTAAGTTCCTTAAACATGTATTTGAATAACTTGACATGCAACGTTTCAAGTTTGTTTATCAATGTGTGACCAATTTTACGAGCAATAAAATGTATTTGTTTAAATAATCACTTGTCCGGATGATAAATATACATCTTAACGAAGTGTAATCTTAACATAAGACGACCGTTAAAATGGTCAAAAGCTTAATTTAATTAGAAGTTTATGCTAATTTAAGTTATAAATCTCAGAGAGACTAATTTACAACATTTTTTGACAAACCTACATAGACATGTGAAATTTTCTTATCGCTACCGGTTTAAGACGATAATCGCTGGACTTATGGCCCTCAACTGTGACGTCAATTTACTTGCTACAAACTAAGTTTTGAGTAAGTAAATATTAAAACATCTTTCAATCCAGAGAACCCGATTGTTACTATCTATAAATCCGGAAGTACTAAAGGGCCGATTAAGTAACTCGTTAAAAGTACCAAGATAAGATTGATTATAACAACTAAACGTGATATTTATTTGTAATCGACAATGGCCTGTATTGACAGGTAAGACGGCTTGGCTTACTAACCCAAGGGTCACACATACGCTTAATATTATGCGTATGTTTTCCAAACCATTCACACTTTGACGAGTTACGTCAATATTTACTTTAAAACTTTTCTATTCGCTAGTACTTGCATACAATAAACGATCGAAAGTGAAAAGAAACTTGAATAACAAAACAAAATATCGTTTAGAAAGATCAAGTCATCTCCCAACAAAAGGAAAAGATCAAACGGACTGCCCACTAAGTTTACAATAATCCTTTAAAAACAAAACAAAAGGAAACCATCTCGTTATTCGTTACACCGACTAGAAACATTTTCAATATCTGCCTCGGAAACAATGGACGAAGCTTTTTTATTTCTCTCCTCTAGCAGAATAAATTCCGTATCAAATTTCTCCCCGGATAACCGTAACGATTTATCTGCCGGCTTATACCCAATCGAATTATTCACAAAAGAATACCCACGATTCGGGGGTATGCGAAACAAAACCCAATGCACTTTTCTCTTCCGTTGTACATGTATACAACGTACGCACACTGTTAACGATAGTACGGAAATACTCTGTGTGTAACGTCCCATATTCTGGCTCATCTCGTCGGCTCGTGCCGTTTTTGGGCGAAATGGTGTCGTCTACCGTTCGAGCGAAAGTCGATTTTCGTAGTGTGTGGACGCCGCTTTGGAAGGGCGGCCGTCGCGTAAGCTACGGACCACGTGCACCTCGACTGCTTGCGCTTAGTTCTTCACGAACTGTGTGGGAGGTTAGTCCGCTACATGACTATAATGTTCCTTGGATGTCATGCGCTAAGCGTTCGCCGCGAAAAAGCGTATTTCGCCTGCGCCCAGCAGTGATGCGTGTGTGAGTGTGGCCTCTCCACGTGATTTTGACAGTCGAATCGTTCACAAAAGCCGGCTCGTTTTTATTTTCTTTTATCAACAGTGCGATGTGCGCGAACTGAAGCGACAGAGAAAGTGTTTTTGATAACAGTTTACGTGAATGGACCGCGGATACATTGAGATGTTGTAAGATCGAAGGACGCCACATCAAGGATGATTATAAAATATTACTTGGCCCAATTTCTGACGGCTATGGAGTGTTTTCGGTAAGTCTCTGATGAGATTTTTGATTGAGGATTTGTATCTTGAATTAATTTAATTTCGAAGTTGGTTGGCCAATATTTGTTTCATATTATTTTGTTGGAAATTTGAGTAAATAGGTTTAATCGAAGTTGAATGTAAATATAGTCGTTGTGAGAGAATGATTGATGACTGAGGATACTGACGCGCCCTTATTTGAGTAGCTAACGACCCGTATCGGTCATCTCTCTCCAAATTCGAGGTATCAATATTGGGAGGACCCTTGTAGGGTGCCATCAAATTTCATAATATCATTATAACCTACACACCCATATATTCTGAAATAGGGACTGAAGTTAAATTGCTTTTAGCGAAGGGGTTCTAGAACGGAGTTTCAAATTCGGTTTCCAGATTAATTGTCCTGTCATGTCCTTAGGTAAGACTCCGCATAGGTCGGCCTGCGACAAATTAAATTCATTGTTTATGTATAACGTCACCTCTGCGCATGCTCGTTACTATGTCAACAAACTATGTACATATACATGGAGAGTCTATGTATGTGTGTACTTGAATATTAATGGGTCTGCGGAACCGTGTTGCTAATAGATATTCGTATTTTGTGAAAGAGTTAAGTTTTCGCGGTGTTGTTCGTTAGCTATTCTTGTAGATACTGTCAGCTCCAGAAATGTAGTCCGTTCAACTGTGACGTCATCTTTTGTTACATTAAGACTAAAGTCTTTGAACCTAATTGATTGTTCTTATTTTGAATAATGTGACGTTTATTTTTTGTTACATTAAGACTAAATTCTTTGAAACTAATTGTTTGTTCTTATTTTGAATGACGTTGATTTTTCGTTCGTTATTGTTTTGTATTTTTCTTTTTAGTCGTGTTTCGTGGTTAGCAACTACATAACATCACGCCTGTTATGAGCAAAAGGTAAGGTAGATATCTACTTATAAGTAGTAGAGATCTACTTATAGATAGATACAACTCTATCTTACTTTGAGAATGGAAACTTCTTCCACTCAGGGTGGAGCGAGAGGGACTGTCAGAATTTACTGACAAAAACTCATTCGTGTTGCTGCAATTGCCCTTTACGTTCCAGGGCCATAGTGATTATTTGCCTTGGCTGGCAACTCTACCTAACCCGTTCGCACATGACTGCCTGTTGGTCTAGTGGTTAGTGGCCCTCACTGCTATGCTGGAGATCGTGGGTTCGATTCTCACCCAAGATAAATGTTTGTGTGATGAGCATGATCATTTGTTCTGTATCAATGTAATTGTAATTTATCTATATGTATATGTATGTATTTAGAAATATATAAGTGATATTTGTGGAATGTTACTATATTAGATACACATTTTATTATTATAACATTTGAAGACCAGAGACCTTCATAGATCCTTCATAGTTGTGTTAAGAGCTCTTAACACAACCCATTTTACTAACTAAACTACCCCCCTAGCCAAGTTACAACCGTTTCGTTTCGATTCTCTTTTCGTCGATCGCCTCGAGTAGGCCACGCCTTCGATTCTTTTATTCTGACGTCATGTCAACGCTCAGTCACGTGATCAGAACAAAGGAATAGGAGGCGTGGCCGGCTCGAGGCAAGCTTCAAAAAGAGAATCGAAACGAAACGGTTGTAACTTGGCTTTTTTTTTCGGTGGGAAAATCATCTTATGACATCCCCCGGTCTTGGGCGGGGCGGGAGATAGTGTCAGACTTTTACTGACTAAAAACCCACTCCTGTTTCTTCGTTGCCTTTCTTACCCACCGTATGCTCCACCGTGTCCTCCAGGCGGTCCACACAGTGGCGACACCCGGGCGTCGCTTCCGCACGAATCCGGTGCAGGAACTTGGCTAGGGGGGCTGAACTGTTAAAGGAATGGAGCTATATAAGGTGTTTAGTTCCATCCCTCTTTCCTCCTTCCTCCTGACATTTTTACACGCCTTGGTAAGGCCCTAACAATGAATGGTAATAACTGTACCTAACCAAATATATAGACACCTTGTTAGATATGTATTCAGCTAGATTTAGTTTGGTTTAGTTTCATCAGCTTAGCCATATACCTATATATGTGTATACATATATGTTTGCAGGTATACTTAAATAACTCTAAGCCTCTATAATCCTCAAGGGATTTGGCAACGGTTTAGTCTCCCACAGTCATATGAGTATATACATTACCATATATTACAGAGTGTTTCGCGAATATATCGTATTAAGTAACATTCTCCATAAATGTATACATGTACAATATATCTACACTAATATTATGAAGGTAATCTCTGAAAATACTGGTCCGATTGCTAAAATATTTTATGTACGCGGGCGAAGCTACGGGCAAAATATAGTGTTACATAAATAATAATCCTGCTAATATTCGGTTATTTAGATGTTTGGTAAACAATCATACCTCAACGACTGAACAGATGTGTATAAATTTATGAAACATAAAAGTACGGCGAGTATACGTCGTTGAAACTTCAACGGTCCGGATTAAGCGTTTCGCTTCGTCGTTTATACCGCGTACATCGAATTTGCCTGCTGCGGTCTTCCCGTCCAACTATAATTTAAATGCCTTCAAGGCTAGAGTGAACAGGCTCTTAATAAACTAGTGCGGTTCACCATCAACGATTGCATCACTGCTTACCATCAGGTGGGATCGCAGTCAAGCGCTTATTTGTATCATTAAAAAAAAACTAGCTATTTTATAATAAAGTATTTAATAATAAATAAATAATATTATACGATATTTTTAATCAATAATTGGCTGCTACGATGTGTGGTGTGACGAGAATAGATAAAGTGAGAAATGAGTATATTAGAGGAATTTTGAAAGTGGCGCCAGTGACTGAAAAGTTGAAGGGGATTCGTTTATCTTGGTATGGTTATGTAAAGAGGAGGTATGAAACGCATGTTACTAAAAGAGTTATGATTATACATGTGGGCATGGGTGGAGAGGGCGAAGTAGGCCAAAGAAAAGATGGATGGATTGTGTGAAGACTGATATGAAAGAAAAGGAAGTTAGTGATAGCATGACGGGTGACAGGATAGAATGGAAGAAAAAAACGTGTTGTTAAACCCCGGACGGGACAAGGGCAGGAAGACGATGATGATGATCTGGCTGCTGCGAACAGTTTCGATCGCGTGAATGTCGAAAACAATCCCAAGGAAATATACTTACGGAATAAAAAGTGTTTTGTGTGCTATTCCAAGACCTGGTTTAATTTTGTGCAAAGTTTTATCGAAATCCATACAGCTTTTACATAAAGAGGTAACAAACAGACTGACCGAGTAATATTTACATTTATAATAGGTTTTAATAATAAAATATAAGTAAGAGAATAAATAAAATAAATTAAAGACAAGTTGTTTGCAGATAAAATACAGCTTATAAAATAAATTATTTTAAAATATTCTTTTCAAAACTTGCCAATACATCAGACGAACACAACATATTATAATTACCTTTTACGCTCTTTGAAAACCATCAATCACTGTTCTTTTTTTAAATGAAAAGTATTTAACCAAAATAAAAAACTCAACGCGAGAAAGATTTAACGTTAATTATTTTAATTTATGTGTTCATTACCATTGATAACATCTCACTTGTTTATCACTTTTAATTTATGCACACGTGAACCCGACACTAGTGTTATTATCTAATCTGCATAAAAATACCATCTAATCATCTTATCAGAAAATCTATATCAAGGCTATTACCAAAGTGGTGATATCGTAAAAAAGGGTATCAAAATAACTTTCACATACACAAGCAAATCGTAGGCAAGGCTTGCGGCCGGCGAGCAATGGGTAGCTTGCCGTCCGATCGTCCAGTAACCGTCCGGTAACCGAGCCCAAGTCGTCGACGATGTCAGCAACCGTAGGGGCACCGCAGGGTCGAAGCCTACTGGGGCCAAGGGTGATGCGAAAGCGATCCCCGGGGCCCTGGAATAATGACAAATAAGGAACAGGAGTGGATTTTTATTTAGTCAGTAAAAGTCTGACACTATCTCGCGCTCCGCCCAAGAGCGTGGGATGTAACTAGATGATTTTCCCACCCGAAAAAAAAAAAAACAGACATTACTTTTAAAGTATCAATCTACGAATGCTTGTTAAAGCTCCAGCATTATTGCATGGCCCCAGTAGGCTTCGGCCCTACATCTTGCTGACATCTCTTTGAGGCGTGCATGCAACATTATGCGCCATCGACGACCCGGGCTTGGTCCGAACAGTTACTGGACAAACTGACGGCGAGCTACCCATTACTCATCGTTTGCAAGCCCACGCCTACAGTGGCTGGAAATCGGGGTCAGAATACCAACGGCTGGGGCGTGAGCACGTCCGTTCCCTTACGTGCGGCCACCTCCTTCGCTAGCATTACTGCTTCGCAGTAGGAGGCGGCCGCCTGCCATTCCTCCTCGCCTGTACCAGAGCCTGGCGCCAGAAGTCATTGCTGCCGATCCGACTACGAGGACACGGCGGTGCTTCGCTCAAGTGGAACACCCTTCCACCGTATGCCCCACCGTGTCCTTCGGTCTTCCACAAAATGATGAATCGCAGCTCTGGAATGCATAGGGAAACTGAACAGCCAACGGGGGCAATTAAAGGAACACGGGTGGGTTTTAGTCAGATAAAGTCTGACACTCCGTTTCACAATACCTAGAGCAGGAGAAGTTACTTAATCATTTCACACCCACAAAAATAAACTGTTAAGTAATAAGCGTGTCCTATTAAACTCAAATGAACTCGAAATAGAATAGATCTGGCGATTCCAATAAACAACAATTAGAATAGTTATTGTTATATAATAGGACTATTATACAACATTCCGGTCGTATCATATCTAGGCGATCTTTTACGAATGGAATGTAGCAAATAATCACGAACCCAAATGTGACTATTTTGTAAGTTTCCTATTTAGACATTAAAGTATTAAGACGTCATCATATAGCTGTCGCATTTAAATATGGCAATGACGGTCATTGACCCAACTAAAACTTATTTACTCAGAATGGAAATTAAGCGGTAAATCATTACATTTTTACTAATTAAAATCGATGGATATTTACTTATTTATTTATTATATACTTTATTGTACACCATTACACATAAAAAAGGAAACTAAAACACATACTTACATACAATATGCGGCCTCTGGGATCTGGGCCGAGGCTTACTTCGTAGTATCTCAGAGGCCGCACATTGTATTGTATCTTAATTCTACGAAGTTCCTACAAAGAGTTAGGAAGGAAAGAGCAATGACCGCCAAAGTCACGCTGAAGAGTTCTTACGAAGAATTGTTAGGTAAGTAAAGAGCAATGACCGTTATAGTCTTGCTTAAACGAAACAACTATACTATAATCGATTCAAATCAAATGTCTGATATTCTTCTTAGCGTGCCGATGAGAAAAATAATTAGTCGAATTTATTGATAAGCCCAATACGGTATGGTATACGGTAACGCCATTCACTGTCGTGGTTGAGGACCTCACAGGAGACAGTATATGGCGCAAGATGTTAGATGATCCATTTGATTAACACTTAGCACACTAGCTGGGCATTTAGATACCATAGGATACATAGCTTCTGCAGATCATGACCACAGATACTCTCTATTGATCTTGGCATACAACACGTTGCCATAAATCATACCTGGTAGTCACTGGTGGTTCTGCAGCCAATCTGTTACAACTATATCCTAACATTAAATATTTTGCTTTATTAATTAATTAAATTCATGATTATTTGTTTATACTTCATGATCATCATCATTTAAGTCGAAAGACGTCCACTGTTGAACAGAAGCCCCCCCAAGCGTCGCCATAACGACCGGTCCTGTGCGCATCACATACTTTGAATTCCTGCGACTCTCACCAGGTTATCGGAAGACCTGCATCTTCCGGTATGTGGTCGCCACTCCAAAACCATTCGGCCCCATCGATCATCTGTTCTGCGAGTAATGTGTCCTGCCGACTGAAACTTAAGTCTGGCGATTCTTCGGGCTAGGTCGGATTAGATTATCTACTATCTACTACTTGTCCAAATTATTACAATTAAGTTATTAAAACTAAGAAAATGTAACCCTGTGGGAAAGGCACTGGTATTTTTAACACAGGTTACTTTGTAACCTAGCTAAGATACCAGTTGTGATGTATTCTGTGTTGAAACCAATTTTTAATGCACGTAAAATATTTTTATTATCTCAATACTTGTTTTTCTGAGACTTAATAAAGCATTATTATTAATTATACCTTAAATTTCAGCATTTAAAATAAAACTTTATAAATAAATCTAGTTTATGCAGCAAAGAGCTTAGGTTGTTTATGAAAAATTAACTAGATGCGCAAGCCCATAGCCTGTAGCCAAGGGTAAACCATCAGCGCGTAATGCCCGTAATATACTAGTGGAGGAAATTATGGTAAATATAGACTGTTTATTACTTACATTTAAATGAATTATATTTTGTATTTTTGTCAATAGTTACTGGCAGTACGGTATTCACTATGATTTTTTCTTTTTAATCCCAATATTAGTTAAAAATAGTTTAGGTTCATAGTGCGTTTTAAGGCGTATGAAAATAGTTGCTATGCGGCAACGCGACTATTGAGCGAGAATGCATTTTCAGGATTATATTTTTTCACTAGCTGTCCCGGCAGGCGTTGTCCTGTCCAAAAGCTGGCATAAAGTCAAAAAATAAATAAAAATAAGAACTTGCTTGCAGCGCCACGTATTGGTCCAATCGTATTATCAAACCAGATCCACTCAAATATACACACAAAACTACATCCAAATCAAACAAGCTGTTTAGGAGGAGTTAGGTGACAAACACACGTACAGCACAATTATATAAATAAAGATACAACAATTTTAGAAAACAACCTATGAAAACACATTATCACATCGTCACGAGAGCTTTTAGTTGCTCTTTTTCTAAACTCACTACGTAATACGTTCAATAAAATTGTGTTTATTCTATTTTTAAAGGTACTAGTAGAACTATATAACTATACTAAACTATTCTAAACTAAAATCACAGAAATAAGAAAAAAACAAAAGACAGAATGTAAAATGCACTTTCTGCAGTCTAGACGGTAACATAATATTAGATGCCAAGGTGTATGCGAGTGCTTCTAGTAGCTATCAATTATTTTTCACCTGCTATAATTCTCACGGCAGCTATTTATTCGTATCACAAAGCGGCAGTAGGTGCTAAAATAATAGAGTACTTTACTTCCTTTTGTATTCAAAGTGGCGGCGTTTGTCGGTGACGAAAAAAGATGGCTGCTTTTGTAGTGCTATTCAGCTGTTCAGCACCAATTTTCGGCGTTTACTGTCATTTGTAGAGCTTTTCTTTGAAATTATCCTATTAATATTATAAACTACCATCTGATAGCGGCTTAGTCTGCGTTAAAGTAGAAAATTATCTAGGATATGGTCCCCTGTGTCTCGTTCAATTCCGTTCAGCCTTTTGAGCTTAATAGAGTAACAAACATATACTCAATTCCGCATGGATCTCATGTGGCTCCCTATCCATCTTCGTAGGAATACTTTGGTATTGGTAACATTTTTTTCAACCCTGTTTACCGCTTGTAAAGAGAGGGAATTGAAATAAAAGTGGTTTTCATGAGGTGGGAAACTGAGATGCTTACCATCTCAGTTTCCCACCTCATGAAAACCACTTTTATTCCCTCTCTTTACAAGCGGTATGACTGTGAAACTCAGTTCCTGCTAAGATCCTAAAAATATATTTGTCTTAAAAAAGCTAGTCGTATATCATAATTTAATTTATGTATAGTATCTATTTATGTTCTTGTTGTGGTGTGTGTTGTTTGTTTTTATGTGTACATTACTTTTCTAAATTGTTTAAAACACACTGTGTCTACGTCTCTTACCCAACTCTCCGGTCGCAGGTCTACTGGAAGAAATTTCGTTTGAAATAAATAGCACTTTTTTGTACGCTTCTATCTGTATTTGTTTTTTTTTTCGAGTTTATGTGTTTGTGTGATGATGGTGTGTACATAAATAAAAAAAATAATGTGATGTGAGAGACTTATTTTTATAAAAATCTCATTAGTGTTCAACAACTGTTTAGTATCTGAATAAATTTTGTTAAATTAAGAATCTGTGCCAAACTATTAAAAACTAAAAGAACAATGGTTAAAAAAAAATTGGAATTTATTTTAACCAATAATTAATACAATAATGTTTTAATTTTTTAAGTCAATCAAGTTTCAATGACTAATCAGATTTGTATGAAAACAACACAAGGGTAGACCATGATCATAATTAGGATACAGGATGCTGTTCATCCTATTTATATGTTTCCTGAGGATAGCAAAAAACTTTTTATGCGGGCAAAGCCACCATCAGACGCCAGTGTTTAATATTTTAGATTTTAATAAAGAAGTGAAGAAATGCGAATATGTAATTAAGCATACACTTGACGGGGTAGCAGTATTGTTTATAAAAGTCAGTAAAAGCCTGACACTCCCTCTCGCTTCACCCGGAGCGGGATAAATTATATGAAGATTTTTCAATCTCACAAAAAGTATAAATAGGGAGGTAAGGTATAGGACTTCTCTTTTTTACATTGTAGATTAAGATTGATTGTGTGAGAGTTCCTTTAAATTATTCTAAATTGGGTATAAATTACGTGCAAAAATCTCTCAATCGTTGTGGCAGTAATTGATATGGGTTTCGCGCGTGCGTGAATTTATTCGAATCATGTTGCGCTTGAGTGTCGTCTGGACTCGTGAGGATATAAATTGAGTTCTTAGAACTAATAGCGTGTAAGTGACCTTGCTCAACACCATCTAGGCCAGGCGACACATTTAACTATAATAAGCATTGTAAAATAATGAATAAAACTGGGCAAGTGCGAGTCGGACTCGCGCACTGAGGGTTCCGTACAAACTTATCTATGAAAATAGTTCGATTCCCGAATGGAGTTACGAAGATTTTTCCGAATCGCAAATTAAAGTTTTTTATATTGTGAAGTAAGTACAAATTTACAGTTTTCAGATTTTTTCTTCTTTACTTCTTATACTTGTGTTATGAGACCTTGCATTGGCATGAAGCCAAATTTCAGGATTCTAGGTCAACGGAAAGTACCCTATGATTTTGATTCCCTTAAAAGTTACGAAATACCCATTTTTGCGACATAAACGGACGTATCTTTTTTTTCCATTAACTCAGAGGTTTGATTTTTTCACAACTTCAACGGACCGCAGACTTAAGTATATGGTTTTAATTACAACTCGATATCTTTACGTGTTCCCGAGATAAAGGGTCTTGACACACAGACAGACATACATAAAAACGGACGGAAAACAAAGTGATCCTATTATAAGGGTTCCGTTTCTTCCTCTTGAGGTACGGAACCCTAATAAGCTAAAAAGTGTAAGAAAAATCAATTTAAAGGTGAATTTGAATATTAATTATTTCAGGGGGTAAAAGTACCTACCCTTATAAACATAGACCACGATTTTAAGAGTATAGTTTTAACTATCAGTAGTTTTAAGATCGCATAGCATAAAAATGAAAGAAAATACTTGTATTTATGTGTTGAACTTGAAAGAGGACAAAAATATGTAGTGAAATAATTAGAATGAACAAATAAAAATCAGTATTAAAATAATGAAATATAATGTGAATCAATTCTGTGCCAAAATAGGTCCAGTTCAGCATGAATATCAGACTACTAGTGCCTAATTCTGGTTATTTAAATGAACATATGAGTTTTTATTCACTATTCCAGAATTGCCTCTCGCTAGGAGTTGTGATAAGTAGGTACTTACTTCGTACGCCAAAAGATGCAGTAACACTGCATGGTAAATTCTGGTATATTAATTTAGATTACACTATGTACAGGTTACTTGGAATGGCAACTAAACTGGGCGTATCATACGCCACGGATTCCACAACTATCTTTGCATTATTTATTTATGTATACAAAAAGCACTCAAAAATGAAAAGAACAAATATTTCTTGAACTTATTTCAGATGAAATGCATGACATTCCTTTTTCCTTTTTTGTAGTGAAGATATGTCATGTTTCTCTAGCATGTATTATAAAAAAATACAAGACAGTTTACTGTTAAACAGAATTCTCACTAAGGCAACCACAGCTTACTGAAAATGGTATCTACAAAAATGGCCCGTACAACAAACAAGTAAGTTTGGCGTGGCTAAACAAGCCCCGAGCGGCTTCTTCTTGAAATCGATACTCGACTTAGTGGCTCCTATGGGAGTGACTTATTCAACCACTAATAACCTTACTGGTAGTCGGTATTGGATACCTTGAAGTGGATACTAGTTTATCGATTGAATTAGTCAAGTTTAGTCATAGTTAAAGGAAATTGTCTGACTTTTAATTCGATGGCAATATTTTAATGTCAGCAGCTATAAATATAAACAAAAGTGTCCGTGTGTAGGCAGGTTTTTGTGCTGTAAGAAGAATGGTGAATTAAAAAACCGAAGGGTAAAAAATGGTGATAAATCTATACATATATATAAAAGCGAAATACCACTCACTGATTAATCATGAAATCTCAGAAACTTAAAATTTGGCAAGTAGGTTCTCTATAAGGTGTAGACATCCACTAAGAACGGATTTTCCGAAATTCACCCCCTAAGGGCCGCAGGCGAAGCCGCTTGCAGAAACTAGTGTTAATAAAACCAGGGAAGGTCACTGAGATAAGTATGAATTGTAGAATCAAATGTGAACGCACAAACCCCGTATATAGTATCTGGAAGAAAATAATATTACCAACACTAGACCTATATTATGATTTATATAAGTTTTTATGTAACGAATGTGTAATTATTTTAGTGTTCAAAAAAGTGCCCGATGACCTGGTAAGGGACGCAAAAATTCGATGTATGTGAGACGTACAGGACCAGTCATTATGGCGATACTTAGAGGAGGCCTATGGCCAACAGTGGACGTCTTTCGGCTAAAATAATAATGATACCAAAAAAGTATATTCAATTTTACTTTACTCTATTCTCTGTAGTCCACTCTTTTCTACTCTATTAATTTTATATTGTACACACTAGTTTTTAGTTTAATTTAACTCTACTCCCAATATTGTAGCTTAAATTTTTAGAGGTGTGTCAAAGGGTTTAAGCTCTGTGTTAATAGCGTGACAACGCGTGTAAACGCTTTACCGTAAAACGTCACGCCAAGCTTAGCGTGCTACGGCCCCAGCATATTTAGAAATAACTCCCGTTGGTGTATCTTCCTGTTTGCATTTAGGTGCAAAATATTAAATTCCCCTTGATCATTTATAATTTATTTGATTTGACGCCTGTATTCCCTAACAGCTTAGTAAGCGAAAAAAAAAAAAAACTGGACAAGTGCGAGTTGGACTCGAGCATTGAGGGTTCCGTACAAACTTACCTATGTAAATAGTTAAATTCCCGAATCTCGAAGATTTTTCCGAATCGCAAAAAATAATTTTTTTTTCTGTGACGTAACTTCAAATTTACAGTTTTCAGATTTTTACCTTGCCGCATGCAAAATTTCAGGATTCTAGGTCAACGGAAAGTACCCTATGAATTTTGATTCCGTCATGAGTGTCGAAATATACGGCTTTTGCGACATAAACGACCGTACCTTTTTTTTCGTTAATTTAGAAGTTTGATTTTTTCACAGCTTCAAGGGACTGTAGACCTGAGTATAGACGTTTTCATTTCAACTCGATACTTCCACGCGTTTCCGAAATAAAGGGTCTTGAGGGACAGACAGATGGCCAATAAAGTGTTCCTATAAGGGTTCAATTTTTTTCCTTTTGAGGCACGGAACCCTGAAAAAATAAGCCGCTATTATACTATGCTGAAAATTTGTCTCTTAGGACTATTTATTGCCTATAACTAAATCTTACTGCTAATATTTCAACAATCCAATTCGAAATAGATATAAAAAACATGGTGAAAAATATATTCAAAACTAACCTTTAAAAATACAATAAAAAAATCTCTCACGATTTTATTGATCTAGTGACTCATCTATCAGCTAGATAATATATGTAAACTACAAAATGTAATAGGAATTTCAACTATGAGATACTACGAGAATGCGCATGAGATTTGATGAGATCGCATAGTTATAGCACATTAAGCAATGTTTGTCGATCCGTCAAATTTGTTTATACTCTGGCATAAGAAGCTTGACTTCCCATTCCTATTTCGCCAAGAATGTTAATGCAAATATGTGATTATGTGTTTGAGGAACATATAGACATATACACAGGAAATAATCGAAGCATATTATGATTTGTTTTGGTGTACAATGAAAAAATATTATTATTAAAAACAAGTGCTCTTCTTTCAAAATTTCTAGTTACTTGATCTTATTTTATCCACGGGTAATTCCTAAGATAAAAACGTGTGGTCCTAGAACACAAAGAGCAAATTATTCAAGAAGACAGGTGTGGTTTAGTCAGTAAAAAAGTGACCCGCCCTCCTGCCTCACTCTAGAGAGGGAGAAGTCATTGGATGATTTACCACCTCGAAACAAAAATTGTATCACATAGTTCGAGAAATCTATAGTTACTGGGAACCAAATACTTTCTTTAATGTTATTTCATATCACTATAAAATTATTATTAACACAGATGAACCGCTAAATATTGATATCATTACTTATGTAGATATACTCGTAAGTATGCAAGCTCAAGAGCATTCCAAATATGAACATTCAAGTGCAACACACATCAAATGCAGAACGTGCAAATCAGACGATACTAAAATAAACAAACCAGTGAATGGCCTTGTGACCTTAGTGAACCATGTTTTATCATCATTCATGATTTAACCATCGTTTATATCAATGGAAGATGATTTACTTACTGATATTAATTAGGAAAAAAAAACAAATGATATGATTGTTCAAAGAAGAAAAACATTTCGTTAAATTAACTTATTTGATTAATGTAGAAGACAATTGTAGCGAAGAAGTAAACAAAAAAGTATTTGAAAGAATTGATGAGGCATCTGTTGCAACCAACAAAGATAAAGTATTTGTCAAGAAAATTAATATTGACGCTCCCGAAGAACTCTTACCGAAGCAGATAATACTAAATCACGGTTGGTTGTTTTGTCACTAACACTAACTAAATTGATATCTGACCCGATTGGCAGTATTTCAATATTACGTATTATGTATAATAAAACTTTGACATTTCGCTAAAGTCTCGCATTTGTTGCGCAAACGCCATTACTCTGGCCGTTTACATTGCGTCGCGCCAATATATCGGATATATTAATTTATTACCGTGTCTAATTGATCGTATTATACTGTGAAATACGTGTTTTGCTTCCTACAGAAATTATCAGTGTTTTATGGGCACCCACTGTCTTTTAATATGTTATCTTAACGGTGTCGGATTCCACATTTAACGGTTTAGACATGTAAATAATCGGGTTAGTAAAATTTACAATTGGTTAACAGTCAGTAAATTTTGGAATACCATTAATTATAAGTATCGCGTTAAGCGTAAATCTGTCAGTGTTGAAGAGAAAAGAGTATTGAATAAATTATTTTAGCATGTTCATGATAAAGTACGAGTATCATGTAATGAGATAAATGATTGTAATCAGGAAAGTTTTATTGAATAATAAGCTAAATAATGATTGATAATTATACTTATAAATAGTACACTTTATGTAACCAGAGAACGGTCTTGTTCTTTACGTAAAAAATTTAGCATTAACATACAACGTGGAATTTGTTTTTTTTTTATAATTTGTAAAAACTCGGAGTTCGTTAATATTTAAGTCATTTATGAACATATATTTTGTTAAAATCCAAATATATAAATATAATTCAACATGTTTTAGACGAACTTCTATCCAAAAAAGACCTAACAAAACAGGTTAAGAAACAGAAATAAATAACACGTTTTATTAGTCCCCTACTAATTAGGGAGCCCTTATAAATTAAAGTGTGAAATTAACGTTCTCTTGTCGCATTTGATGCACCTAATTAAGTGACAATATATCAACTGCATAGTTTAGGGACAGCTGATAAAGTAAAACTGGGTTTTACAGTATCAACTCAGCTGCTTATCGGAACTAGTGAAACGCATCTTAAACACGTTACCTAATTATGAATGAGGGCAATGTGCTGGTGACCGATGTGATACACGGAGTGACAATAATAGCCGCGCTCGGTGCAATGTTTAGATTGATTTTCAGTAGGACGACATTAATAGATGTTGTTTCGTCTATTATCTATTCTATAGCTTTCTTAAGTGCTATAGCGACAGTGTCTATAGTGATGTTGATTCTGGTTTATTATTTTATTATTTCTTTTTAGAGTTACGTACCTAAGTCAGCAAAAACGGAACCTCTATAAGATCATTTTGTTGTCATTCTGTAGTCTGTCAAGTTTTTTTTCTCAAAAACGCTTTAAGGGTTACCTTCGAGACTCATATCTGGAAAATATTATTCAGATAATACTCAAGTTTAAAAAATAATTTTAAAAATTCTAAGTTAACGTAATCTAAGGATAAGGCCGTTTATACTCCGTTAATGGCGCATATTTTGACACTAATCAAAACCGGTAGAGTACTTCCCGTTGAACTAGAATCCTGAAAGGTACGAAGTCAGGTATTATAGCACAAATAAAGGAAAAAATCTGAAAACCGTTAATAGTTACATCACAAAATAGTTTTCTTTTTTGTTTTTTGGAAAATTCTGCGAGATTCTTAGTTTAGTTCGTTGAACTCCTTAGTAGTCCTGAGTTGAGCTTTGCGAATACTGACAAATGCATGCACTGACTGGACAGGTCCACTCAAATCTCTATGGTTCTTTCTTCAAAAGACCATCTCAAACAAATTTGCTTAGTTCTCATGTGATTTGACCATTACATATTTACTGTATGGACTTTAAAAGAGACTTTGACCCCTGAGTTTGTTTTGGTGTTTCTTCTCAGGGTAGTCAGCTAGGAAACACCGTCATCTAGTTTAAAATGTCGAATAAAAAACGTCATCATTTATCATTCAATTTGGGAATGGAACTATTTATATAAGTAAGTTTATACGGAACCCTCGACACACGAATCCAACTCACACTTGACCGGTTTTTTTTTATTATGTAGATGATTTTACTTATTTTGTACGACTTGCAACCAGGAGCCCAAGTCTGCAATTTTAATAAATTCGTCATTCCAACACGATCCCATCGTCATTTTACTAAAAGTTTGTAATCTGCTAATTCATAATGATCGATTATTGATTGGTCTCGTAATAGAGTTGTATGTATTATTATATGTATGTATTATTATATACAGTATATTATATATATGTATATATTATATGTTGTAGTAGAATGACAATATCGAGCTTATTAAAAGCAATGACTGCAAAATGACGTTCTAATGGTAGGTCACTGATCAAAGGAACTGTCAAAATTTTAGCAGATTACCGCATACGTCAGGCATTCATTTGTTATTATGTACGAGATTACCATTCTATGCCATTTCTTTCAATGGAGTGTCAGTGGTTGACTATTGGAAAGTCATAATGACGCCATTATATTAGTAGATTACCAAACTTGTCAAAATCAACAATTATGAAGTCAATGATAGACCATTCTAACACTATTGTAATAGCAGACTTGAGGCCCAGTAAATCAGTCACGATACAGCTTTAGCGTTGGCTTTTCAGAGTTTTTTCATGGTGCAGCTGTTTTTGCGACCATTCGCATCAAAGTAGCAGATACAACCTAGTCGGGTGACCTTACCATCTGACTAGGTAATACATAATTATAGCGATCAAGTAGGTTTCCTTTATTTTATTATTTTATTTGATCCGGACAGTGTTAACATCTGCATTATGAATTGGAATGGCCTCGATTTTTTCAAATTTAATTTGGGCTCTATTTTTTCTCGTATTCGTGTGTTCTTTAACAGTTTCTAAGAATGTCATTTAAAATTAATTTTAAACTAAAAAAACAAAGATGGTTCTTCTAATATTGGCTCTGCTGTCAGTTTCCACAATAACCCAGACAATTAATAGATGATTTCACGGTATATTTAACTCTTCATAATTACGTCACGTTCTTATGAATACTTTGTGGAACTCGTATGAGGAAACGGGGACGCGTCACGGACGGGAAACAACGTCTCCCGGTATGAATCAATGCTCCTATTTTCAATTTTCTCTTTATGTAATAGTTATCAACTATATTATATTTAATTAAATGGTACTTGCTAGTTCCTTTGTTGGTACTTGTTGAATTATTATAAAAAGCACAGCAATTGGAAGTCTGAATTCGTAAGGACCCAGCAGGGTCGAAGCCTACTGGGGTCATGGGTTGACTTCCGAAAGGGAAACCCTTGGTCCTGAAACGCAGGGAAGGGACATAGGTATGGTTTTATTCAGTCAAAGTCTGACACGCCCTCCTGCTCCATTCTAGAGCGCGAGTAGTTATTGGATGATTCCTTATGCCATTGGATAAGTCTGATTAAGTTTGAAGTTTTCTGATCTAAACAATTTTTAGAACCATAGTCATTGTTATATTCAGATTGTCAAGATAAATTAAAGTTATAAACATAAATGGATTAATAGCCAGATAACGTTTTTTTTTTTAATTATTAATTTAGAGCGTTAGGTTAGGTTAGGTGTATCCCCTTAAGCGCTATTTGGCTCAAAAACTTTGATTTTGAAAAAAACGCTTGTTGGATATGGGTTTGAAAATCTTGGTTTTTTGGCCAAATAGCGCGTAATTGGAAGTTAAAACTCTTAAGTAAATTTATATCACTAAAAAATATCAACAACCGTCTGATAACCAAGTCCATAAGCGACCAGTAAAGACAAGTGAGTAAACAAAACTTCTTTGAAAATCATAAACTAAAAACTAATTACTAGACTGTTGTTTATTCTATACGTCTATGACTTATCATAACGTCCTTCAAAAGGACATACCACGAGCTCACAATACCCTCTCCCACATTTAAAATTCATAAAAATCTGCACGCTGTCATAACTAAACTATAACAGTCCCATACAAATCAGTGCGCATGACACACGCTGCATAAGTTGCGCCTGCGCATAGCCAGACGATGACTTTAAGTACAGTGTTAGAATAAATGAAATGTTGCAGCAATTTCACTTCTGAGTAGGATACTTTGGTTAACTAGCCATAAAATGGTTGACAGAAATGTCATGTCACGTCAACTACAAAGTTTGTAGAGCTGACATCGCTACAAAGTCGTGTCTGTGATGTTTTCTAGAGTCATAAATGAAGTTTAGAATTAACGAGGCTGAATAAATTTTATCGTAGATAAAACTCGAAAATATCTAAGCAAAAATGCACGTATCAAAGGGAATTCTAAGTGTTGAAGATTTTATGGCGGTAAGTCCCCTCTTTGAGGAGTGGCTGGATAGGCAACACGGCGTCCATACCTTCCGCATGACGCAGGTCCTCACCAGACATGGTAAGTTTGGGAGGTTCCAGCACCGGATTCGTTCGGAAGAAACGCCCGGGTGTCACCATTGCGTGGATCGCCCGGAGGACACGGTGGAGCACACGGTGGAGGTGTGCCCCGCTTGGGAAGAGCAACGCCGTGTCCTCGTGGAGGCGATTGGCGGCGGTGATCTCTCGCGCCGGGCCTTGGTACAGGCCGAGGAGCGAGGAGGAGTGGCAGGCGGTCGCCTCCTTCTGCGAAGCAGTAATGCTAGCAAAGGAGGCGGCCGATCGCGTGAGGCAACGGTCCTCACGCCCCAACCGCCGTCGGAATTCTGATCCCGATTACCGGCCTCCGTAGGCGCGGGCTTGCGGACGGCGAGCAATGGGTGGCTCGCCGTCCGACCGTCCGGTAACCGTCCGGACCGAGCCCAAGTCGTCGATGGCGCGTACTGTTTCACGCGCTCCTCAAGGCTGGTTTCTCGAAGCCTACTGGGGCCAAGGGTCTGATTCTGAAAGGAAGACTCGGCCCTGGTACGAAAGGCAACGAAGGAACAGGAGTGGGTTTTTAGTCAGTAAAAGTTTGACACTATCTGTCGCTCCGCCAAAGAGCGGGGGATGTCATAAGATGATTTTCCACCGAAAAAAAAAAAAATGTTGAAAATTAGATGTTGATATAACACTCCAATATATATGGAACTAGCTGCTGATAGTGGCTTTGCTCGTGTTATAATAGTAAAATTACCCCAAGATAACATATTCCCATTACAAAAAGTATCCACGTTTCTTCAGAATTTGTTTTGCCGTTTTCGTGTATAAAAGTGACAAATATACACACTCACAACACCAACCCCCCTTTATAATTGGTATGGTGCATTAAAATATTAAAGAGGATATGTAACTAGAAATATAATCAGCACTGCTTTAAAATAAAATATCAACTATTATCCTGTTATAATTTTATTACAATATTCTCAATACAATCATGTAAGACTAAACATAACAGTATATCACGAAGCCAAATATAACCATATATTAAGCCCACACTCATACTACACTTTTCTGAATAAAAATCGATTTAAAACAGTATCATACGTAAAATCAACACCTTGTTTAAAATTTAACGGTTTACTAGCGCCCGCGCAGTTCCGATAAAAGCTTTACTAATGATTTACGCCCACAGTAAGTAGGTGACACGTGCAAACAGAAAAATGGAAGCGAGGAAACCATCAATTAGATGTTAAACAAGCAATATTTTGAAAAGCAAATTATTCTTGTCGATATCATAGTTCGAAACAAAAGTTTTATTAATTTTATACAAAATTTTAATATAAAGTTTCAACTCACTGAAGAGGACTTTCACTCTAAAGATTCTTATACAGTAACTTTAGATTTATCGATTTTAAATCAAATTTAAAAGCCGCCCTACCTATACCATAAATAATAAAAAGCAACACACTCGTGAAAACGGTAAATCACTAAATTATTGATATTCAATATATCACCGACCAGTTAAAAATTATGAATGAAACGGCGGAAGTGTTATCAAATATAATATATGAACTTTTTATATTGAAGAAGGTCAAATCGAACATAAAACGAAAGAGATTGAACGAACAAAAATCAAAATTACTATTGGGCATGTCTTCCCATTTCCCAAGGCTGGCTTGAGCTTTACTGTTACGGACTTAAAATTCTTGCTACACCGTTTTATTAAAGCCTGATTGGGTAAACGTGAGTTGATTTCTTACGTATAAACTGGTAACAAATCTGTTGTACTGAATAAATAGAACAATCAATATTACTCTGAGGTATTTTTATTAAGTTATTGTTAGATGCCGCTGCATTTGAAATTTCAACGAGACCATCGTACGTGTTATTGTTCATATTTTGTGCTATGATGGCATAAATATTTATACCTACTCAAATTTAATTAGCTTTACCATTTATCACGTATTTTTTTGTAGGACGTAGGCTTGCGTTTGACTCCTTTATTATCAGATTATAAGCAATGATGTGGTTATATAAATTATTATTATTATTTTTTAAGACGTAGCCACAATCATTACAAAATTTAAGTCTAATATCACTATCTTGTTTTATGGGATTTAACCTTACGATAGAATCTAAGTTCTATTCATATTAAGACATTCTCTATACTCATTTCAAGTTTTACTACTTTTTGTATCACTCTAATAAAATATTATAAAGGTGAAATTTTGTATGTAAGTGTGAGTGTGCGTGTATTTGATTATCTTTCGCACAAAAAAAAAAAAACTAAAAAGTTTTTGGTGATATTTTACAATTTGTTTATCTACATGTACTTTTATAACATTACGGAGGAGATCCAAGGCATTGTACAGAAGAAATTAACAAACCAAAAATATACATTTAAAATAATATTAAAATAATAATAACTTCAAACTATAAAATACCCATTCAAATTGAAGAAATAAAAAAAGACCTGAAATTTACAAATTAAAACAAAAAACATACATAGTTTATATATGAAAATAACATATAGCCTAAAATTTAAAATGAGGAAAGTACTAAATCCACGCTTGTGAAGCCGCTGGCAGAAGTTATTTGTCAATAAAACCGCAGTAGAAGCTCTTTGGCAGCTTACAATATTTCCTGTATTAATTTCATTGTAACTCAAACGACCAGTGACAGACTACTAAAATAACAGTTATGGCTTCACAAACATTGATACATAAAAGTTAACTCTCGGTTTTGTATAAATATCTTACTTTTTTTTTTTTCATTTATTTATTTTCTGAATTTTACATTCTGGATCAAAAGCAGATCCGAAGAGGTTTTAAGTAAATAAGACACAACACTAACACGTGACTTACTACTTACATAACATACTTCACAGATTCTCAAAAAATACAAAAGTTTTGATACTTTTCATTGTATATAATATACTTTATTCATTTCAACCAAGCTTGTAAAATTCACTCCAAAAATCTCAACAGTTCCCTAAACAATGTCAAGTATTAGTTCACCTACCTAGATTTAGGGATTACCTGGATCCGTGACAGACAGGAGACACCTCCCCACTAAATCCAAGGTTTACCTTCACAGTGCCTTCCCGGATGATCTATGCGAAAACGGTTAAGCTCCTACCCCTATGTGAGTAGTTTGGTACTTCCATCATTTTCCAGAAAATGTCGTCTTAAGAATTCAAATTTATCGTGGAGCTTTAGATCCCTGGATGAGTCAAGCGGTTTGGCGGTTTCGTGACGAGAATGCCTTTATCCCACGGATAACTTTCGAGAATTTGATGTACGCTCCAAAAGCCTCCTCGACGCAGAAGTTTTTAAGTATATTACAAAGAGCAAGGCTAAATGGCCGTTAATCAATTTGTTTTCATTGTGAGAATACCTTTGTGGTGTTTGAGTGATAATTTATATCACAATATCTGTTACTTTCGTGTTTGAGTAATGTGGTATTTTGTTTGGCATCATATTATGTGCTTTGGGGTTTAAATCTGGATTTATGGACAGGCATTTTTCTTCATGCCTTGTTGGAATGAATATACAAATAAAAATCTGCATCGATTTTTTTTTTACTTTTTGTCATCATCATCTTCCTGCCCTTGTCCCGTGTTGTTTGGGGTCGGCCCAACATGTTTTTTTCTTCCATTCTGCCCTGTCACTCGTCATGCTATCACTAACTTCCTTTTCTTTCATATCACTCTTCACACAATCCATCCATATTTTCTTTGGTCTCCCTCTCCCTCTCCATCCATCCACATGTAAACTCATAACTCTTTACTTTTTGTTTTTTTTTTTTAACTTTTTGTAATTTACATTATTATTGTAACCAACTTCGTACCATCTCAAGTAAAAAGTAATGTTGAACCTTCAGTTGAACTATATTTAAACTTGCCACGTAAGATTGTTGTCTTAATAGTTGTATCTTGAAACTGGCATTGAGTGATGAACTGGGCGGAGAATTCGCTTTGTATTTCAACTGCTCGCGCTGCTCCTGACATTGAACTTGAACGTAAAGTCGATCATGAATTTTTATTTTCTCTACATAGCGAATTCAAATTAATGGAAGACTATATTTTTGCTCGTAGCTTAACGAACTATGTCAAATCTTTAATCTGTACAAGACATATCTCACATTACATATTTATTATTACTTTATCAGCATACAATCTTTTTTTAAATATTTACTAAATTTATTGAACGATTTATTTAATTCACTTAACAACATCTCAAATAAATTCATCTCGCATGATTGCACACTTTCTCGCCCATACTCTGATATTCATATCTCGAGTAATATTCATCCCTTAGTAATTCTATTGAGTTAATTTAAATTCCGTGCACCCTGGAGACACGTAAAGTTATAACAAGCAAAGTTAACGATGTGAATCGGTTCGCTTACAAACGACGCATCGCGTCACCGAGCGCGTGCCTAGAGGGTGACTAACCAACATAAAGCTATGCTACGCTGTGCTAGGCGATGCTCTATTTAGCCAGCTCGCTCTTAAAATAATAATCTCAGTATTATGTAGCAAGCCAATGCTTGACATTTAGGCTTGTCCTAAATCACAATATTATAAAGTCGAAATGTTTTATGTTTGTGTGTTTATTTGTTACTCCTTCACGATAAAACGGCTGATCCGATTTGAATGAAATTTGACACAAAGGTTTTTTAAAGTGACTTTGAAGGCAGACTTTTACTGACTAAAACCACACCATTGAAGAAAAAATTCTTTGACTAGCGTTCCAGGACACCGTGTTGCCTTTTCGGAAGTCAACCCATAGCACCAGTAGGCTTCGGCCCTTGGCCCCTATGGTTTTGTTGACATCTCTTTAAGACACGCGTGGAACATTACGTGCCGTCGTCAGGCTCGGTGTAGACCATGTTCTGTAATAGCTTAGAATACTTTTTATCCTAGAAATATATTTCCTTGACATATTTTTTTACATTCGTGCGGGCAATTCCGATATCAGAAACTAGCGAATCGTAAAACCCGATTTTCATTCACCCAAATCCAGTCATCTTTACGGCGTCGTTCAGCAGACTCCACTTAGGGCCTGGACAAAACTGACATTCTACTATCATTAATGTCAGCATTATTAATACGCACATTTTGGTACTACGCATGCCCATACGTACGTAATTATACATAATAAAATGTACGGGATTGTCAACAATCTCAATTATTTTGGAGTTTTTGAGACTTATTGTCGCGGAAATAATTACTCTTCGCATTTTGTCGAGGCCCTGCAAATTTCCTCCCCAACGCAATCGATCCTTGGACAAGCTGTCGTTTAGTTTTCTTGTTTTTAAAATACGGCAGGTATTATGCGATGTGTTCACATAGCGCTTCTTGAGTGGCATAGCTTAATGTGGATAAGTACCTATTTTTAGATGGGTCCCCACTAGTCCCTTTCCGGACAGGAAGTAATAAGTCCTCGATATTAATCAGATTTCTCATTAAAATTATCGCGTTTTGCATAATTTTCCACTGTGTGTGTTTTCTTTTCCGTTTGATAAGTGATAAGGGTAACTTTTTTTAATTAGGGGTTTTTAAAAATATATTTTCAGGTTATTGAATGAAGCAAAACGTTTTGGATCAAAGCTTCTTATTTTTAATACGAATATGTCTGAAAATAACAAAAGTTAACAATATGAAATAATGAAATTGGCTTTTAAAACACATTTAAAAGTTCTGAATTTACGTTATATAGTTATATATAAAAAAAAAAAACACTTTTATTTAATAGCTTAATTTTCTTGTTGTTTTGTTGTTCTTGTAATTGGTTTTTCAGCTTCAAGATTATTATTATTACATTTAAAAATACTAATACATTTTATGTCTAGATGTATCATATGAATGTAGATACGGATAAAATTAAGTTAAAGATATACAGATAAAGGAACTGGGTCTCTGATTAGATACAGTATTAAGTCAATTGCTAATGTTTGCGGAAATAAGGTAAAACTGCCAATAGCAATAGGTAAGTGTGAAAGTGTTTTGTAGGAAAACGTAATCATTATTTGAAAAGTGTTTATTTTATTAACAAGATATATAGATAGATGTCCCTTTCATGGTACATCATAAAAAAACAGTAAGAGCTGAAAATATTCGAGGTGTAACAATGATTTTTTACGGACTACCTTTAGATGAATTTGACTGAGATAGAAAACATGTGAAACGTTGTACTATTCACAAATATACAATTCATGTATATATACAACAAAAATATATCAGATCTTCTACTAAAAGAGTAAAGTGGTAAGCGGGTAATTTTTTTTTTATTATTATTGATAGGTTCGCGTTTGGCCACTATCTCACCTGATGGTAAGCGATGATGTGGCCGACGATGGAGCACGCTTAATAAGAGAAACGACTTAAAGACCCCTAGGCTGTAGCTGTCAGGAAACACAGACTCCGGCAGGGAATTCCACTCCTTAGCTGTACGCATTATGAATGTGTTCCCAAAACGCTTTGTACGTATGGGTGGGATGTCAACCATGTACCGTTGGTGCAACGCCGTACGTCTAGTGGTCCGATGATGGAACGGACTTGGTGGAATTAAATTGTGCAATTCCAACGCACAGTCCCCGAAATGTAATCGATAGAAAACCGACAGGCCAGCAACTCGGCTCAAAGTAATCGGTCCTGCGTCTAATCTCTCCCCGGTCGTCTCTTGATGCTCCCATTGGACTATGAGAGTAAAAGAACGGAAGGTGCAACCTATTTCTTCGAACAAACTTGGACACCATAATGTCTCCTTCGTACTTGGCTAATCTTTGCTGAGATTGGCCACCGTGATCAAAATTGGGTCGGGAGGAAAAATCTGACTCCTCTAAGTAGCGTTATGCTAAAGAACTAGTATTTTGATTAGCGAATTTTATTTAGCGATGAAAATATAGTATATTGCGTACTATATTTTTTTTATAATATATATTACAATTATATTATATTTTATTGTTATGTTAAATATGTTACTGGTGAAAACAGATTTCCACTTTTGTTATTATCGTCATGGAATCACTGGTCCCCAAGTCACAGGCTTTAAACCTAGTTTGGGGACCAGGAGATACTTCATGCAAACTTTATTGTATCCCATTACTGAACCTTTGTGAGCAATTTATTGAAATAAACTTATTATTATTATTATTAATTGAAAGAAAAATAGTTAGTGATGACCATATTTCAAGGACCAACTACTTAGGAACTACGATTACGACACGACACGACACGATACGATACACGACCACGGTTTTACGATAGGAGGTACTATGATTTTCATTCTAAAATATACAAAACTCATTACCGAGTAGATTATGTTTCAATGAGAACAGGCTGCAAGAAGGAGTCGCCTGGCAATTGTAATACAAAGACGGTGCCAGGAACTTCCTCGACACATTTCCTACCCTTTCTTTGCGGAAATTATAGTACAAAGAACAGGATATATGAACTGGAGTCAAACACGAAGACTGAATATTAGTTTAACAACATTTTTGTACTTACTTGAGGGATTTAGAGTGAAGAAAATTTTTTTTGCACTACTGAATTAAGGTGGTGGGTAGCGTGACCAGTTGGAATTTAGAGGCGATGACTCACAGAAAGGTTTTAAAAAAATGTATTTTTTTCGCAAAACCTAGTAAAGCCAAAACAATGTCAAAAACCTGTACCTAATTAAATAAATAAATAAAAAGAACAAATACGAAAAGTTTATGTGAAATCACCCGGAAAGATTTACCGACCAAAAACATAATTTAAAAAAAAATAGTCGGAGAACATCACAACAGAAAGAAAAAGGAAAGTGGAATATAAATTGTTTACCACCCAATTTACTAATCGAATATAAATGCAATAAACAATTAAAAAAAATATAGCATAGGTAGTTGATATTTTTTTTTTTTATCTAAATAAGTACGTAATTACATTGTAATTAAATGTTTTATGTAAGAACATAATTAAAAATATCTAGTTAGGCTCAGTTGCCTAAGACAGGTGTTTTATGTTTCACGTGTTAATATTGTAGAAATGCAATTAAATCCGTTGACATTCAATTCTACGGAAACATCACTCACTGCAAAGAATAGACCCAAGTCTATTCTATTATTTTTTGGGCTTTATTGGTCCAAATCAATAAAACCCAATGTTTGGTTTCGCGGTTTATATTTTGCACGCCCAAAACTACTGTTTGTTTACCACTTTTTCAGTGATCATCAATTTTGTTTTTACAAACAAAATCCGTGATCGGACAAACACTGCGAAATAGTTTTATGGCGGCCATAAAAACGATCACAAGCAGACGGATGACGCGAATGCATTGATGACCTTTTAATTACTGGACTGGGTTCAATGCCTTGGTATATTATACAGCTATACTTTTCATGTTTCTGTGGCATCATCGCCATTTACACGATTTGTTAAATAGAAAATTAATGAGTCGAAATTTTAGTGATGAAAGCATTGATGGCGGCAAATGATTTAAATATTTCGTATAATGACACGGTTTTGAAGCTTCCAATTTTTTTTTCTTTCATTTTAACACTCCAATGAAGTTACGAACCAAATAATATAGAGATAGAAAAAGTTTTAATGAAATACCTGAAAACTACGACGTAACATCAACCATGCCCTAAGAATTCGTCTTCATTTAGACAGAATTTTATTAAAACCTTTTTCTGAAGTTAAAGTTTTTTTTTTACGGATGTTCGAGATTCTTGAAAAAAAAACTGTTAGATCAAGCAAAAGTTTCAAACATTTCCTTAATAAGTTCGTAACTAAAACCACAGAAAAGAAACTCTGTCGAAAATTTAGATGGAAAGAAGCGAAGTGTGTCAAATGTGTTATCCCACGCGCCTTATCGGCTCGAGTCGAATTTGATGACGGCAAATATAATTGAATCGATGAATTAATACTTTCAACGTTACATCAGGTGCGTGAATGTGGGCGAGATAAGCCCAAAGATTTCTCTCTGCTACACCCAAACAATGCATTTGTAGGAGATGGAAAGGTTAATGCATTCCTGCATATTTTATTGAAAACAAACTCAGAGCTTTTACTTTCGAACAGCGTTTAAAAAGAACAAAACATTTGAAATGAGATCAATGTTGATTTTAGTGAAGTGGATAACAAGAAAAATAAAGCTAATTTAAATTCATTACATAACGTAAACAATTTTAATGAAGTATTCAGTGTTATTTTAGCACAATAGTGAATTTTAAACCTAAACATAGTCGTCATTGATTTTTCTAACAGAAGCAATGCCTCATCTTACAACTAACGTACAAAGTTCTAAATCAAATGCAGACGACGTCGTGAGCAAAAACTAGTACATATATAATGAGGAGTACGATATTACTGTCGTCTTTGATCTTCTTCACAGACTCCTATTTTATACTCTGATTTAGATTCACATCATCTTTTTTTGCTGAATAAAATGATATTTATGAGCTGTTTCATATCGTATTTCTAGTTTTGTATAGTGACTATAAAAATTGGATTGTTCAAATTGATGACATTGTTCCAAGATTTTTTTTTGTTCACGACTGATGACACGTTAAGCACTTTCTTTCATTCATTTAAAATTACTCATAATTTATTTTAGGTTCTATTCATCTGCTAATTATAAACTGACTTTATTCATTGAATATCATATAAACATGTGTGGGTTGCTACGTTTAGTTGTTTTTTTACGTAAATTGTGGAAAGATTTGAAGCTCAAAATTCAAGGCAATTCCCAAATGTAATTTTAACTGTATTAGTGCTGCTCGTGTGGATTATAGATTATAGCCTACTCCTTCTTACAAAGAGAAGGCATGTGTTTCAGGTTCGGGAACATTATAGGCTAATTGGTCTTAGGCTAGGTAGTAAAACGAGTAGTGATGGTAAAGTTTACAAGTTAGATAAATATATATTTGCTATAAAAGTAAGAAAGTCACTACATACTACTATACTTACTGTATGTAAATCGCGTTTGTTTGTCTGTTTGCAATAAACTCCAAACTACTGATTGAACTTGGATGTGGTTTCCAACAGACAGAACAATTCTTGAGAAAGGTTTAGGTGTATAATACATGTATCATAGTAGAGGTAAGTTGAAAATTTAAAAGATTTAAGAAGAGACGCTCGTGTAACGCTGGAGCAGGTCGCTAATCAACAAAAAACAAAAAAGTTATTGGAAAATTTTCAAATAATTTTGCAATGAACTCTAACAAAAACGATATTTGAAAATAACAAGCATTCATTGTCACCATTCGCCAGGCAATATCAAGTTCAACACATTAGCAAGTTTGAGTGCACAAAACTTGCTAATAGGACCAACAGAACAAGATTTTCAAGATCGTACCATGCTCTCTGCTTACCCACATTATTAGCGAGGGAAAGTGCTCCTAGATAAGAATGCAGAAGACAACATTTTATCTTTAGTTAGATGCATTTAATTAAGTCCATATTCTGGTTATAATTTTATTAAATGTTAGAGCAACTAGAGAATATATGCAAGTAAAAATCAGAGAATGTCCTCGTGAACTGATTTTGAGAAGAGCATATCAAAAGTTTAGAAGTTTAATTATCTTATCGAGATCAATGTTTGCAGGAATGTAGTTTTAGCAACATGCGTTGTTTTAGTAGAACTAGTAGTTTACAATGAAATGATGTTAAATATAGATGTGATAGTAGTACAAAATCAAAAAAAAAACAACCATTATGGAACTGTGGTGGCCCAGTGGTAACAGCCCCAATGTACGAGTTGAAGATAGCGGGTTCAACCCAATCAGGTGCATTACTTTGTGTAATTTATTTCATCACTACTAATCTCAATACAGTGAAGGAAAACATCATGAAGAAACCGGCATGTCCCAGGACCAAAAAAATCGAAGATACGTGATATCCACCAGTGACGGCTCTTTTCCTCTCCTGAATGGTAGCCTGAGTTCCAATGGTGGGAACATTATAAGGCTGACTAAACATAATAAAATAATAACATAACAATAAGCCTTGCTTTTCGCGTGTACCCTTCCACTGTTTTGTTAAAATTTAGATTTTTATCCGTACATAGTTATCTCAACCAATATTTAAAATAAAAGTACCTAGTAACTAATTGTTAAATTATGCCTATACATTGTCTTCTTCGTAATACAACGTATTTTGAAAAAAAAAATAGACAGATTTAGTTGGTGAGTTCATTTATCTGAATAAAGGCTGAATATTTTTAGTGTATTAATTTTTCCCTGTAGCGAAGAATATTTTGATATAAATATGATTTGTGATTTTTTTTTAACACTAGTTTTAAGTAATACTACACAACAACAATTCTAAATTTTAGCGAGCTACCTGAATTTTAAATTGAAATTCCTTATAAATATTCATGTTTCATATAAGTTCCATATTGCAGTAGTAGTGAAAAATTATGAAAAGTTTTTAGAATTTTTTAGACCTTAAAAGGCAGAGGCAATATTGATGATGATAAAATTTACGTAGGTATATTAGCTAAATAACGATTAACATTATACAAAGGTTATATTTTCTTATTTCCACAGTTTTTGAGTGAGTGATATGTATGAAAATACGGACAACTCTAACTTAATGAACATAAAACAGACTTTCGGGTATTTAGTTCTTGAATTAAGCTCCTCGAATCATTTACAAAGGTTTGGCGTAACGTAAACCACAGCGTAGAGCCCAACAGAGTTTCACTTTGAAAATTGTGCATCTAATTACTCGGGACTCGGTTACTCTGTTAGTTAAGTTTGTCTTTTTGTTAGGTAACGTAACCTTTGCAATTTACATAGGGACCACACTAACACAGATTCGCCCTTTGGTGACATTAGAGATTTGAGTAAACGATTCACACGTATTATGGGACAATTTAGAAATAATATAACTGATGTAACAGTAGCCAATAATATGTAACAGGATAAAAGGCTGAATAACAGAAATACGTGTTAAATAATCAATGGTAACAAAAGCTAGTCCAAAAATATGAAGATTGACAAAGTACAGAAAAAAAAAACTGAAACTGTATAAAAAGTTGCACCAGATTAACCAGATGGATGAGATCAGTCAGAGAAAATATGTGTTCAGGAATTTTATTTGCACAATAAATGTAGAGTGTTAATTAAACCATATTTTACGAACAAAGCCACAAAGCAAATAATTTTTCAAACTGATGCCAGCAAACGTTTATCTTGTTGACAGACAGAAGCTCAGGACAAGATATTAATTACAATGAACGCAATCAAAATGTGCTGTAAATAAGAAAGTTTAAATGCTCTGTTACTCATTCCGTCTGTATGACGTTACACCATGTGTTTGAAGTAAACACTGGCAGTTTGTTCAGTTTTAATTACGAATAGACAAAATTTATTACAGAGCCCACGTCTTTTTATTTCACCCATCATATTTTATTTTAATGATTGAACGAATGCGGTGGTAGTTTATTGTCAACTACTTGGAAGTCCCTCAACGTAATCACGTTCGGGACACACCATTCCTCAAATTTTACAGCAAATCATGATTGTGGTTTCATTACAAATTCAAATTAGTTCCCAAGATGATGACTGACTCGGATGACAAGACAAATTGTCTGTCTGTCTTCGAGTTGCGCTTAATGAAATTTCGCTTACTATTTTAATGCTGGACACGTCTTGTATTGCCGAATGTTTAATGTTATTGGGAGGGGTATTAGTTTTCGAACCAGGTACTGTGGCGGCCTTTGTGGCTACTTTAATATCCGGACCTCCACTATTAGGTGCCGGAATCACCGAAAGCTCCTCAAACGTTTGTAGTGTAAATCATTCCACAGAGGATATCTTTAGATTACATAAACATCCCTGTAGCTAAAGTCGCATAATAATAGAGTATTTTCAACTGAAACCTGTGCGCCATGTTCAAAAATATAGAGCTGTATTCTAGACTTAATTTACATGAATAGCGAACGAGCGGCCGTTCTTTGTCTTTTAAGTTGCAATTAATTATTCCACTTTATGTAAATAAGCCTGGAGACGCGTCAGAGTCGGACCTTCCTACCCTTTTTGCGGGCAACTAGAGCATGTGCCAGCTAAAAACTTAATATTTTATGCTAAGAGAAGCTAGTAAATAAAACATGGGGGAGCTTCAGCAAGCTCAGCTCAATTTAATCTTGCATCGAGATAGCGCCTGCATGTATATTCTCTTAAGATAATATCAATGAATCTGACATCGAACGCTTATTTACTAGTGATACAGTCACTTGTATTTCAATTGATACTATGGATCCGCGCCACTGACATAATGCGAAGGTCAGTGACTCCATCGATAAACTTGCCGACTCCAACAAATTATGAATAACCGTAATTATTAAATTGTGATATCAGTTTGAGTTATTGCAGGAAACTGAACAACGGACGCCGATTAGCGAACCGAGTTGTATTAACATTTGTAACACAAACGAATCGATTATTATGATAGGTCTGATGTATTGATGAATAATTCAGTGGCGACATCGATTAATCTTAATAACGGTGATAAAATTAGGTACCTGCATCAGGTAGTTTATCTTTTATCTGTCGAAGACAATAAATTAAAAAGTAGTTAAGTCGACCACCCGTAAAGTGATTTCGTAGAAAAGGACAACGAATAACAAAACAACATAGAGAGAGCAAGTGAAGTGTGTCATTAGGATTTCACCGATCTATTTTTGTTCGACTTCCTCGCTGGATGATGTTATTTTTGGATCATCGTGAGTTAGTGGACGGATCATCGTAGATCACAGTTTATAGCTAGACGAAGATAGTGCGTGTTTATACGGATATAAATGTAAAAAACCAAACAAGGAGGCGATACTCGTTATGTTCCAAATGAATGAACTCATAAAAGTAAGAGTGCTTGTATATGGACAACAACAAACTTTTATATGCGAAAGAGAATTTCAAGTATTTCAATTTCGGATTTTATCGGAAATAGAACTGAAATAAAAATACACATAAGAGCGTATTCGTGAAAACAGTGATACATTTTTTTTTAATATCAAGAATCAACAAAATATTGATCGGTTTTGAACATTAAATAGAAACGACTGCGATAACTGACCCTTCATTGTTATTCGCAATAAATTTTATTACGGTCGACCTACTACATAGCTTTGAACAGATTAAACTATTACAAACTTTTACTACGGTAAAATCGCGTTATCAATTTTATTGCGCAAACCGATCGTAAATAGTCAACAGCAAGTACAGTGGGTGGTCGTGTAGCCATTGCTACATAAAAAACCCTTAAAACAAAACACGATCGCTAACCGTGCGAAAGACGCAAAGATGGCAAACGCGTGAATGATTAAAATTCTTTTCTTAGCAGTTCCCCTATAAAGGGAAGCCGCATAAACTTGGCCGATTGCCAACAGGTTCTTTCTCTGAATCGAAGACGAGCGACGGACTTAAATTTATTTATTGGGGTTACCAGGGACATATGAAACGGAACTAGTAGTACGCTAAAACCGTTTAAGGTTATGTCTTGTGTCTTTCACTGTGTAGCGTGTATTGAAGAAATGACTGGGTTAACCTTATATGCCAGTACCAATGCCCTTTATAAACAATCCGTGGAACATCGATTGTTGATTTATACGCTATAATGATTTATTGATACAGATGGGTCTCCTTTTATATCGTCTAGACGCTTTATTTGTATAAAATCATATTAGTAATGGCAGTACCATGATCATCAGCTGTTGTGATCGCTTCAATTTCAAAACGTACAACAATTACTACTATCATATTCCTTTAAAGTATTGATATCACCATCACCGGTTTTTGTTGCCAAGATGGCTATGCAAACACATTTTAACAATATCCATATGAATGACAAATCCATGCCAAATTTTTACGTGACTTCAATATTTATCAACAAATCACTACTAATAACTACAGATTTGCTGTCGAATGCAGTATTATACGGAAACCGGTTACGTAAGGTGCTGTTAGTGCAACAGAAGCCACATTAATAGTTTCATCGTCAGCATCACGTTTAGTGCATTGTTTATCGTACCGAAACTCGGGAGTTGCATTGGAGCAAATATTAGTAATAATAACATGCACTATTGATGTTCTTGCTTCTCTAACTTCTCTTCTTACTAACACACTACCAGATATCGCAGCAAATAATCTAAAGTAAGAGTAGATTGTCGTTGATAGTCTTTTGGGCGCACTCGTTTTATTATTGATCTCATCCATGGTTTTTCATCAAACATAATCAAGAACGAGTACACTTTTAAATAAAAGAAATAAAATTTACAATTTATTTATACCATCAAACTGAGTTTTTGTTACTAAACTTATAAGTAAACAAACATCACATCAAATGCATGAACCATTGGAGCAGATTACAAAAGAAGAAAAAAAATGCTTCCAGCATTTTATAATATTATATTCTTTAGATTTTATTTCTTATTAGACAGTAAAAATAACAAAGGAAAAACGTATGTTTCTGTTTGTTATTTTTACTGCAAAGGTAATACTATCGAGCTACAAGCTACACAGCTCACTAAACCACAAAAGGCCTTAATACCGAACTCGTATATTGAAATCAGCAATTTTCTTCATTTCATCTTTTTGCATCGCTTCGATGCCTCTCTTCACATTTTCATTATTTCGTACTTAGGCTAGAAAGCCAACAGAGCCTTTGTTCGAACTGTCTTGCCAGCCATTATAGGGAAGCTCCTTTGTCCTAATTTGCATGAATAGTTCTCGTAGAATGTTTGCTTAATGCGATATTTTATAAAAAGAAGAACGTAAATAAAGGTTTTTCTACTTGTTTTTTTTTTGAGTCTTTTTTTTGACCAATGCTATGATTTAAAAGAATAATTTTAGGTTCTAGACAAAGTAAAATTCTATTATTCAAACGCAAACAGTCACGTTATCACTGACTTTCTTTTTATTAGTGATATGAAATAAAAGAGAGTCTTCACAGAATATTATCTTTTGCCTCCCCCCATTCATCCACTTGTTTAAATTTTTAAAGTATATTGATCACATGACGTTTGGGTAGCCAATGTCAACCCTTTAAATTTTGGGCGTTTGCAGTCGTTATATTCTAGAATGACGCTTTGTCTAAGACCTATAGTATGGTTTGAAAAGATAAACGTGTGGGATCATCAACCCTTTTAGTTGGAAAAATGGCTCTCAATAATTTTATCATTTGTAAAGCAAAATAAAGCAAAGAAGAGATTACAGCCTTGAGAGGTCATTGTGATTTAACATAAGTGGTCTTATCGTACATGCAAATATTGTATAAGACTACTAAATCGGAGAGTGATTACAAACTGATGATATCACAGAGTCATATTTTATTTAGAGATAAAATTCCATTTCATAAGATAATCACCTTGAGCCTCTAAAATAGCCAAAAAATATTAGTAACTCTTTTATTATTATGTCATTATTATATGAGTATACTACAAATTTCAAAATACAAGTATATGCCCATATTACTCAGTGATCAAGCAATAACATAATGATGAAATAATTTTTGAAATCGGTCATGTAGTTTTTTAATTTATTAATTACAAACCAAAATATAAATTTTTCTCTTTTTGTCATATTAAAAATATAGATTGAATGGCATAGAACAGTATTAAGTTCTACAAAACTACGATATTAATATTGAAACACAATTACGTAACATTACTTACAAACTTATCATTCACGTTGATCCTTTGTAGTTGATACGCAGAATACGGTTCGGTTTCCAAATTAATCGTGAGTACTTACCGCTTAAGCGAATAACGCAATGAGCTCGGAACTCATATTAAACATTAACCTTTACTGGAAAACCACAGTTTAACCCGAATCCCTTTTTAATTTTGCAAGCTGATTGTTTCCTTTCGAAAGTACTACTTTTGTTTTACCAATATCTTCATTATATTTCACTCAGCTCCCGCAAAAGTAAACCCGATGTAATGAATCTACACTTTACCTTAATTTCCATGAAAGTGTTACTACTTTAGCAGTTTTCTTAAAAGAGGTTTAAATATTCCGCTGTATTTAAACTAGCTTCGTAGTTAGATGGTAAGTAATGCTCACTTTGAAATACAGTTTTATAATATAAGCAATTTTAAACGAGTTGCCTGTAATCTTTTTCTTTCTAAGTTAATATACTTTTTAAGAACTAGCGGACGGTAACTGAGAGTAATTAGTTAGCTGCATTTTATAATATTGTTTATAATGAATATTATATGTGTAAGACGTTTCATTTGCATTTTTTGAATATAAAACAACTATGAATTAAGCAACATGCTATTTTAAAGATAATAACAGTGATTTAGTTAAATAATGTACAAAAAAAAAGAATAAGGTGAATTGGTCATTATCTATTTCACTTATTTTACCTAATTTTAAGGTCTAAATTTATTGAACTAAATGTTTACAAATTTAACGGGTTTTTGGAACAGTTAGTATCAAATACCTACAGATATTTTTTTTACAAAATTCCAATAACCAGATGCCCTGCACACAAAACCACACAACGGTTTCAATTCAAATAAAAAATGCACGACTACACTCAACGGGTCACCAGCTGTCATTTATGTAACCCAGTCCGGATTGCAGTTCATAACCGAACGGCCATTAAAGATCAATCGTTATACACATACACAAATGCACTCACTACGACAGGTAGTGACATAAATTATTCAAGCTTCAGCCACGGGTCGATAACCCAGACATCGTGAACGTGGAAACAATATGACTTATTCAGAAATTCTCTAACTAAAATAGGTACTAAAAGCCTTTTACCTCTTGTTCGTACGGACCCTTTTGTAGCGGGCGACAGAAAAACGCAGTAAAATAATACTAGAAGCCTTGCGTAATAACGGTTTTTGCAGAGCCAAAATTTTAAGATGACAATCCAAAAATTTTGGTCTCTAGATAAATATTTTTACTGATAAAATACCAGTTCGTCGAAAAAATTAAGATTATTATGTTGGCTTTTTAAAAATCCATCACTAAACCACAAAAAACAAAATTAGACTAAGAACTCTTTCGTTTAAACAAATGTACCATTACTTATCTTTTTCATTCAAACGCCTTTTAAGCGCGCGTTCAAAAAGCGCCCGTGCGAATAAGCGCTAAGGTACTTTAGTAGATCAAATTCACCAAGATTGGCATAGAAATGCATAAATTTAGATTGTGTGAGCCCGTTTTTAAAATCTAAAAGCTTTTGGAATATCTAAGTGAGATAAGACTCCGGTCCCACTTGAGGTCCAGCTATCGTGATAGTGATGCTAAGCGAATGGTTTTTTAGTTGAGTTCCTCGGTTGAGAATGGTCGATTATTCCTTGGAGGTAATTGAATAGGTACGTTGATTTAAAAGGAAGGTAAATCCTTGAAAATAATAATTTGTAAAGAAATTATTTAATAAAATTATTGAAAAAATATACGAATGCTAGTTAGCCTGAAAAATAATAGTGTTATGCGGATCCCAAATAAACACAGGACAAGAACGAAAAAAAGATAACGAAACATGTCTACTAAACTGCAAAGAGTTAAAAGATGAAAGAACAAGGATGGTACAAGATGTTAAAGATTGAAAGTAACTATACAATACATAGAATATTGGAATCTTATAATTCAAATTTTATTAACATTGATATATGTATATAGCATAGCATACATAGCATAGTCGGCCTTATAATGTTCCCACTGTTGGGACTCAGGCCTCCTCTCTAGGAGAGGGAATGGGCCGTAATCCACCACACGGGCCCAGTGCGGGTTGGTGGATGTCACATGTCTTCGAATTTTTGGTTCTAGGACATGCCGGTTTTATCACGATGTTTCCTTCACAGTTTTTGAGAGCTGTGGTGCCGCAACCTACAACTCGTAAGTCAGGGCCGTTACCATTTGGCCACCACTGCTCTCTATTGAGTTTTATAAAAAGTATCTTAATTGTAATTAAATTAATAATATTTTATTTATATGAAACGTTTTTTATTATATTGTGATTTATAGCTGTAGTTGGCTCTAAGATACTTTATTAATTTATTCTAAAATATAATTTAATTTATATAAGGTATATCTATCACTGATTTATTAATAAGTACGTTTAATCTACAGATAATGCAATGGGCGACAACATTAAGTACTTCTTAAAACATGTTAATTCTATGCATAATTTTCTATTGTAAATGTTTATCATCCTTCAACAAATATAATAAATTAAAAGAATACAAAGTATTAAGTAATGTTTGTGCTTAGGTAGAATAAAAAATCGTTTAAACTCTTAATGGTAAAGCCAATACTAAGAAGCTCCCCTACCAAGAAAATCAATACCACAGCAGAGCTATTAGCCGTAAACCTTTTACCGATTCAACCACTCGCATCTATTTTAAATATATCTTCGAATCCTGATTCAATTTTACATTTGGAAGGTACATTGAAAACCAATCACAGGCTGTTATCGCTGTACTATCAATCTGTTTTAAAGTGAGAAACAAGGCAGGACACTATGCTAATGAGATTGACATTGATGAACGGGATAATTGACAGGGCTGATTTATTTCTTCTCTATTTTCAAGATTTGTCTGTGAAACAGGTTGGCAGTTGTTGTTTTTCAGTAAGAAATGTTCATCAATTGCGATATACTGAAAAAACAAATTGGGTTCCCTCAAATCTGAAACAGGTTATATATTTTATATACTATTTCTGTCTATAGAAATAGTATCAATAATAGTAATAAATTAAAAACTTTTTCAAGAAAATCAATGTCTCTTCCGAAAAAAAAACCGTTAAAAATATTATATTTATAATAATTTATCTTAAATAAGAAGCAATTTTGCATTTAATTTCAAAGTAAACAAATTTGTTCTGTTGCATGAACAAGAGCAAGTATAATATAAAATATTTATATCCTATAAAAATAGGTTGTCGCCATGTGTCCATGGAGTATCTTGCACATTCTTCTCCATAGAGATAAACTTTGGAATGTGCCATTAGCATCGTTTTTTTCTGACTGACTGACTTTTTGACATTTTAAAAGTGCCTGTAAATGGTTTATTTGAAATAAAATGCTTTGAATCTTAGTTTATAATAGGGTTATTTTATTTATCACTAGTTGACGCCAGGCGCTAATACTTTCACGGCCGGAAAATTATGCCAAGAGATACTCCGGTAACAAAAAGTATAATACGAGTATATAAATAAGATTGGTCACTACCAACCCGTGTACCAAATTTCATCGTAATCCATTCAGCCTTCTAAGCGTGAAGAAGTACCAAACATATCCACACACAAACTATATATTTAATCCATTATTTATTAATTTATTCAAAATTTTAAAGTTTTTCTGTCCAGTAAACGTAAGATTAAAAACCATTATAATTCCGTGTGGGTTTATTTAATGTAAAACTTAACATAACAAACAGAATGATAGAAATTCATGGATTGTATTTCAATCGACTGCTGATTTTATCGTCTTTACTGATTCTACTCTGCCATGTAACGCATAATCATAATGCCAGTACAATAAGATAAGATAACGTGAGTTTGCTATTGATATATACACAGGTATATTTTTCTTGGTATGGTCATGTGAAGAGAAGAGATGAAACGCATGTTACTAACAAAAATATTTATGTAAAAAATAAATATGTCGGTGAAGTCAATTTTATTAGGTGGGAAAATCGTCCAATGACAAATCTCGCTCTTGGGCGGAGCGTGAGATAGTGTCAGACTTTTACTGACTAAAAACCCACTCCTGTTCCTTCGTCCCAGGATCCCGGGTTAGTAAATTTAAGGTTAGGTAAGTCAATAGTACGGAAGCTTGAGAACGAATGAACGAGCTAAGTGAAAAGTGACACTTTGACAGGAACTGCGCTGACGTTTGCACGAACCGAGCAGATAAAAGTGCCGACCGCCGAGGTCCGTGGCTCTTTCCTCTGTCGGCAGCTGTGCGTGCAACGTCTAGTCTCGGGGACTGTCTCACGGCTCGTTGTGTGAAGTGAAACCTAAAGCTTGCATCATAATAAATCAGTTGTGTGACCTGGAATAGTTTGTTTTTTGCTCAATACCCAGCCATCGCCCACAAAACAGAATACCTAGACAGAGCTTCAATGATGATCGGCATCCTGCGCCAGCATATATATATGTTCCACGCGCGTCTCAAAGACATGCCAGTAAAACCGTGGCGCCCCGCGGGGCCAAAGTCTACTGCAACAGCAATATGGAGATAAAAAACAAGCAGACACACAACGAGCTTATGACATCGAGGGTTGTATGTGGGTATTTTGGTCGGGGATTAAAAAATTACCATTTTATTCCAAAATATCCCGAAAAATTATCTCCACGCTTCTAAAAGAGCTTAGTAATTTCCAACCATCAACTAAGCTGTTATTTACGCCCGCTAATCTTTTTTTCCGGTATCCATTAGTTAACATCGCTTCCTAGTGTGTCATTTCTGTAACTATAACTGACGGTTTAAAAATATATATGCATGGACGCAGACAATTTATTTTAGGAAATGTGAAAAATATTTTTTGCGACGTGAAAAATACTGGCTGAACTTACGAACAAAAAAAAATCGTTTCGAAATTTATTTTTTTATTTTAGTTGGTATAAACCAGTACTTGACTGCGATCCCACCTGATGTTAAGCATTGATGCAATCATTGATGGTGAGGTGCACTAATTTATTAAGAGCCTATTCACTCTAGCCTTGAAGGCATCTGAATTATAGTTGGACGGGAAGACCGTAACAGACAAATTGTTCCAGACCTTCAATGTAGGTACGCGGTATAAACGACGAAGCGAAACTTTTATGATCGTTTTAAAAATGTGGAGATTTTGTAAAGTCCATATTATTATTGTTGATATTCCTTTTCATCATCATCATCAAGACATTAAGGACGTCCACTGCTGGACAAAGGCCTCCCCCAAGTGTCGCCACAACGAGCAGTCCTGCGGTCTCGCGTTCATCGCATTCCCGCGACTCTCGCTATATTCCTTTTACGTTTTACATTTTCTTTCAAGAGTTTGAAAAATACTCAACTTCAAACGCTTAAATCAGAAATCAGGGGCTTAGGTATGGATTTTTTAATCAACGAATACGGAATTTTGGAATACGGGTAGACTATTGGCTGAGTTAAGATAAAAATACTTTACATCCTGGAACTTTTGACTTTTACGCAAGCAAAGCTGCTGGCAAACACTAGTTCAACATAAACAAACACGACAAGCAACACAATCAATATCAACACTCAACAACAGCACAATAATCTACAGTAGTCTCGTTATCGCTACTTTATCATTCTAAACCACCAAGTCCTCAATACCTTTACAAAGTCTAAGACAACAAAACTAACGCTCCGTCTACGAGCGACAGACATACCATTAATACTATAGTTTAGTCCATTATTATCTACCCAATAGCGATACAAAACAGGACAATGCATTACAAGTAGCCGGAATGACTAGGAGTCGTTCTAATCTTTACTATCGACCCCGATCGAGACAACGTGTTAGCTTTGGCAGAGAGTAAGAATTTATAGATCCGATACTGGCGTTTTAAATGTTGACCAGTTAGGCATAAATAACTTTAGACACTAGCGACTTTACGACATAGTCTTATGTGATAAAAATTGCCCTAAATTTGGGTAACCGAACAAAAAGAGGTAGAGGCCGCCTGCCATTAACCTGGTGGTCTAACATTGATAGAGACATCAAGAACGCCCAATCGCTAAAATCAAAAACTCAGGATAAATTGTCCAGGTGTAGAATTGTGAGGAGACCCGCCCAAGTTACGACAGTTTCGTTTTGATTCTCTTGCGTCTAAAACCTCGAGTAGGCCTCGCCTCCGATTCCGTTCTACTGACGTCATCTCAACGCTCAGTCACGTGGTCTGAACAAAAAATCAGTGGCATGGCCTACTCGAGGCGTTCAACGCATGAGAATCGAAATGGATCAGTCGTAACTTGGCTACCAACATTCTTTTTGAAATCAATTTCCTTCAGAACACTCGACTCAGACACCATGATAGAGGAAAGAGAACTTTTGATTCGAACACGTTAATACCACCTATAACTATCAATTTGGTTGAGTTGAGTAATATGTGGTTACGCAAGACAAAACAAAATATAGCTTTACCTGTTCGAGAGTTACGATGCTACCGTCAGACGTACAGACAGATATACTGGCAAACAGACTCCGTCAAACTTGTAACACCCCTCTCAAGTTGGTCAGGGGTTCAAACCTATAAGCTTTTAATGGACACCTCACTGTGCCCGCGTACTGTATGGCTATACCTAATGGGTATCGCTTCTGTACGCTTTTCTTAATCTATGCCTCAGTTTATGTTTTGTCTCGCATGAATCAAATCTTTATTTATGTTGAAGTCGGTCGATTGACTTGTTTCGGAAGATATAAACTTTAGGTTTTACGATTTACTTATTTTTACTTTCCTTTAGAAGTAGTTTTCGGTCAGCGTTACTCAATGTAATGGAGACTTTGTGGGCTTGTAAAAAAATGTTGCAATGTTTGTTTACAAAATTGGAACATTATTCTGAAACATAGTACACGTTTTTGTATACGGAAACCATTTGTTGTTTATATGATAATCATGTTTGGAAATTTCAATATCGAAATCATCTAAACTTTTGTTTTCTTTCTTAGAAACATTTTTGGAAAGTTGCCAGTTAGAGTTTTATAGTAACCCACCCTGTCATGGTCTGCGGGATCCTCCAAGCCGAGAGTCAGTTAGTGAATATTAAGGTATTATATTTGTTTAAATAATTTGAGAAAATTTAAATCCATCGCCACCAAGTCTAACATCGACTTTAGCACTGATTTTTAGCCGACTTAAAAAAAACGAGGAGGTTATCAATTCGGTTGTATTTTTATTTTTATGTTTGTTACCTCTGAACTCTGTCGTTTATGAAACAATTTGCAAAAAAGATTTAGCCCTTAAAGAATACGCTTCTAGATTGGTCCCATTTAAAAAAAAAAACACCTGTTCTGATGATGGAATCCATAAGGAATCGAGGGAACACCTCAAATATTATAGGTTACCATATAGTGATTTTTGTATTATTATCGAGAACTTAAGCACAGTCAAAAAGTAATATTTGATGAAGTGGAACTGAAGAAGAAGACCAGAAATGGCAAACGGAACTTCATACTTACATAGATATCACAGTGACGATAGTTAAGCGACTATGACAATACAAATTCAACATTCATTATAATTAATTCTTGCTATATACTTTGGTGCATACTGTAAGTATAGCAAGTAATTGAGAAATAAATAAATAAGTGGTTATAATACCATTTTCAACATAATTATTCAGAGTTATGTTGAAAATGGTATTATCGAAGTTACCTGATGATGATGATGGAACCAGATAATAGGCACCGGAACTCCGTAATTAAACAAAGCCGTGTTTGGGCTTATTAGAATTGCCATGAGCCATTGCCATAAGGTACTATCGAACTGATCTGATGACGAAACCGGAAGGTGAAAGGTAGAAACGGGAACTTCATAATGAAACAATGTACAACAAACACACTTACCAAGTGAATGTAAATACATTTTCTTACTTTATAATAATTATTTCCCCAGAACGCTCGAGTAGATCGACACAGTCTACTATAAATATTATAGCATCAATTTTAGGCTGACTCACTGTCTCTCAAGATACAGGCTTCCTAGTTTGAGAGGCAGGGTTTTCCTTATATTGTGTACAGATTTTAGTTTTTAGACTGTATTGTATCGTGTTACCACCAAAGCTCTTTTTAACTGTCTTATTTAACATTGTGAAATCTGTATATTTTTCGTGAAATAAAGTTATTATTATTATTATTATTTATGTATCCTAGCAGTCTTAATAAAATAAAAAGTATGGGTTCCAATGTGAACTTTGTTATGTTTGACATTGAGTTTATAGATTCAAAAAAAAAAAACGAATTATAAATTGTAAGTATAGGCACCTAAAGAGAAATTGTTTCAATCTGGACCTCAAACAAAATTTATCTGCAAACAAGTTTGTTATTGACGATAGACAATTTAAGGACCACTTCGGGAATAACTATTAAAGCTTGTGACTACGAACTTTTATTGCCCTTTAACTGTGGCATCATAAATCTTATGATAGAAGTAAATGATATTGAATTGCAAAATACTTGAAGGTGTTATTTTTAGGATATAGTTTTCTTTTGGATTTCTGCGGTTTGTGCATTTAGCCAGTGATAAATTTCTAAACTTGACATTTTATTTCTTTATCTAGAATGCAGAAGAGTAGTGGTGGCCGAGTGGTAGCGGCCCCGACTCGAGAATTCAAACCCAGCCAGGCGCTTTGCGTAACTTATTTCATCATCACTACTCTCAAAACAGTGAAGGAAAACATTGTGAGGAAACCGGCATGTCCTAGATCCAAAAAAATCGAAGACATGTGACATTCACCAACCTGCACTGGGCCCGCGTAGTTAATCCACCACGCGGGCCCAGTGCGGGTTGGTGATGGTGCGGCCCATTCCCTCTCCTAGAGAGGAGGCCTGAGTCCCAGCAGTGGGAACATGAGAAGGCTAATTATGCTTATGCTTATATCTTTGCTAGTGGACGATTCATAGATTGGTGAAATGTAATTTTTCTTTTGTGAAATCGAATATTTTGAATTTAATTACAAGTAGAATTATGTACTTAGCAATGGCTACCAACCTACTTACTATAAACTAAATAGATAAAAATTTTAATTCAGCCTAGGCATTTCACAAAATACAGATTTTTTAACAAGTCTATCTAAAAACATGAAAAGCTTAACGTCAAATGAGATTAAAATATATTAAAAAAACCGCTGTCCAAAAAGTAATTGCTTTGTTGAATTTAACGGTTAGTATAATACATATTCAAAACACATGCTACGGTTAAATAATAATCGTTAGCATGTAAATGAACTAGATTCTACTAAACGTGACCCTTTCGGTCTCTTTAATGCATTCGATTGTTATACACACAAGGTATGTATGTCTGTTCTAAACTTAAAAATCACTGAACACATTTTCACGCGATTTTTACTCACAGACAGAGTGATTTTGAGGAAGATTCAGATAATAAAATACATGCATATTTTAGTATGAAAAAGCCGAAAATTTCAAAGATTTCTAACACCCGTACGAAATTGAGTTGGGTATGTAGTTAGTTAGAATTTAAGACATTTAAATTCCAACTAACTTTTTAGTGCATAGGTAGATCCAGTTATTTCCTAACAAACAAGTCGTTCAATGTTCTTCAAAGAATAATAATAATAATCCTCCCGACTAAATTTCAATAACGATGTCCAATCTTTACGTAGATCAGGTACGCACATCTACACCACCTTCACCTTCACCTTTCACTGTACAAGCATAGGTAGTGTCTCTCTCTCTCTTCCTTTACTCTCATAATCCGATAATATGGCAAATCGATACAACTGGTGAGAGTCTGAGAGATCACGCACGGGACTAATGTCTTCACGTACCATCCTAGGTACGGGGTGTCACACCACCAGCTTCCAAACTCTTAGCTGCTTTTTTTTGGGTAGGAAAATCATCTAATGACAAATCGCGCTCTTGGGCGGAGCGGGAGATAGTGTCAGACTTTTACTGACTAAAAACCCACTCCTGTTCCTTCTTTGCCTTCGTCCCAGGGCCCCGGGTTTCGCTTTCACACTACCCGTGGCCCCAGTAGGCTTCGACCCTGCTGGGCCCCTACGATTTGCTGACATCTCCCTGAGGCGCGCGTGGAACGTTCGCGCCGTCGACGACTTGGGCTCGGTCCGGACAGTTACTGGACGGTCGGACGGCGAGCTATCCATGGCTCGCCTTCCGCAATCCCGGAGATATTCCTAACGAAAAAACCTATCATCACCTATTAGATCGACCCAAGAATCAAATACACAATCCCACTTTTGCTTGTGATCTTTAGCCCAACAGGGTAATATAAATAACGAGATTATAAAGGGTTCTAATTTTATTACTATTTTGAACTATAGCAGTTTCAGTTTTAGTAGTTTTACTAATGTGTTAGTAGATAAAATGTACGAGTTTTAGTTTGTGAATAAGAGATAAATTGTTTTGTAAATGATAATGGACAACGCAGGTTACATGTGGAGTAATTAATTAAATTCCTCGGTTAATATTCTAAAAGCGACCATTTGACACACATAGCTTTGTGGCTTTTTATTCATAAGCAAATTTATGTCATGCTTTATGCATCGCTAGCTTCTACTAGCGACTTCACCCACGTGAAAATGGAAAATAATAATGACTAAACATATTATTCCCGGAATAAAAAGTGCCTTATACTATACACTGTTCCTGGGATTGTTGTACCCGAGTGCCAAATGTCATCCATATGATCGTTCACGCTCTAATGGCTTTCCAAACAACTTTCACACATATAAGGTACACATACCAACAAACTCTCATTTATAATATTAAGAGTGTGATTAAAAATTTCAATATTGAGTCCCCTTATTAGGGTTCCGTAGCCAAATGGCCAAAAACTGAACCCCTATGGATTCGTCATGTCTGTTTGTCCGTCCGTATGTTACAGCCACTTTTTTCCAAAACTATAAGAACTATACTGTTGAAACTTGGAGAGTAGATGTATTTTGTGAACCGCATTAAGACTTTCAAAAAAAAATTTTAAAAAAAAAAAAATTGGGGTTTCCACCTAGTTAGAACTGAAACTATTTTTTTTTTTTCATCAAACCCATACGTGTGGGGTATGTATGGATAGGTCTAATATATTTTTTTTCTAAACTTAGAAGAATAGTTTGCGCGAGAGCCACTTCCAAAGTGATAAAATGTGTCCCCCCCCCCCCCTCCACTGTAACTTCTAAAATAAGAGAATGATAAAACTAAAAAAAATATATGATGTAAGCATGCAAACTTCCACCGAAAATTGGTTTGAACGAGATCTAGTAAGTAGTTTTTTTTAATACGTCATAAATTATAAACCGCAATTTACCTTTCAAGTTTGTACGGAACCCTCAGTGCGCAAGTCCGACTCAAACTTGCTCAGTTTTTTTTCTTTATAAAACAAATGTTAATAATACAATTCCTCTTAAATACTGGACGATAATTTGTGTTTTTTTTTCAAATGAGAGGCACTTTTGATATCCTAAACAACGAGGAAGTCGCAAACAGAACCTTATCTTGATCTGACATTCGCATTATCTGAACCGGGACCACAAACAATCTTGTTACGCCTTTGAGATTTATTTCCATAATATCTTCATTTTCTTTCCCTTATCCCATGTTATTTGGGATCGGTCAACATATTTATTTATTTCTCCAGTCAACCGTCACGTTATCATTAACTCCCTTTATTTTCATATCACTTCTCACACAAACCATCCATCTTTTTTTTTGGCATCCTCATAACTTTTTTTTATATCGTACTCTTCATCCCTCCTCTTCATATGACCAACACAAACGATTATTTTCAACTTTTCAGTCACTAAAGCCACTTTCAAACTTCCTAGTATTCTCATTTCACACTCTATCTATTCTCATCTATCTCAACATTCTCATCTCCGCAACATTCTTTTTTTCTTCATTCATCTTTTTTAAAGTCCAACGTTTTAATCCAATCAGTAGTACGTACTATTATTTTTTTAACAACATTAATGAAAAAAAGAAAATTCCCAAAGAATTAAATATCATAACTGCATTACGGAATTATCAAAAGAATCTTCTCCTTCGTAATATAATACTTAACCTCTAACCCATTAAAAAGCTACACGATACTCTAAAGCCGAGTGCAGACCGTTCAAAAAGAAAATCCATGCATTTTCATAGTTTATAACTCTTGTGATCCGGTCATAAATTATTTTCAGAGCTGCTTATTAAAAATTAGAGATATAATCCTTTTTGATATTTTTAAATTTTTATGCAGTGCAGTTCTTAATTGTGACCGACGGTTTCAGAGCCGTAAAATTAAAGTCTCAACTCTTCTTCGTTGCCTTTTATCTTCATATTATTTTATAATTATGCTTGTTTTGTCTTTTATTTGGTAGAACTTTGAGAGGTTTCACGTGTGGTTTGAAGATTCCTAGGGCCTTGCTTATTTTTATTTTTAGTGTTTCATTAGAGATTTTCATAGTCAAACCATAACAATTCCAATTTATAGGATATAGATTTCCTCGATATGGACAATTTAAAGAATGCATCTTTAAATTATCTACTAGATAGAAATTTAAATTATGTACTAGAAATTTTATCTACTAGATATAAAAAAAAATGTGACCAAGACCAACCACTTCTATCAAAGGTAGCCACTGCGACAAATTTGGTGCCAACCTTTTTTCAATGGCCATAAAAATCAACAAGCTCGATTTCAAAGCAAAACTTTCTGTACAGGACTTGACTGTAGTTTTTACCCCAGACGAGACTCCATGCAAAAGGTAAGGCACCTCGCGACAGCTAGCTAAAAATAAACCTGGTTGGTATATTATACCATAACTTTTTATTGGTTTATTTCTGTCGACTATTTTCTCAGAACCTGTTATGTGGTGTGTTGACCATCATTCAATGTTAAAATGAGCAATAAAAATGCTATGAATTATTGAGTAGCGCGGCATGATAGGTGTTGATGTCATGAGTCTAATTAGCGATTTTAATTCGTTTTGTGCGTATGATTTTATGGCTACGTACTCATAAGTAACGGTTTTATAATTTCATGTAGAAAGGCATCTTTGTCGATGCAACCTTCACGCAACATCTCTTTTCCTTATCATACATATATATTAATAAACATTTTTTTTCATATTTATGTAACAAGTCAATCTCCAAGGTTAAGTAAAAAGGACGTTTTGGAAACACATTTAATGTGCTTACAGATAAGGAGTGGAATTCGCTGCCCGAGTCTATGTTACCTAACAGGACGGTATAGCCTAGCGTTCTTTAAGTCAAGAGTGGATAGTTTACTTCATGCCAAGCGTGCTCCATCGTCGACCTTACCATCAGATGAGATAGTGGTCAAACGCGAGCCTATACAGTATAAAAAAACCCGACAGGTACGAGTCGGACCCGCCCGCTGAGGATTCCGTACAAACTTATCTTTGAAAACAGTTAAATTCCCGAATTGAGTTATGAAGATTTTTCCGAATCGCAAAAATTTGCTTTTTTTTTAGACGTAACAATAAATTTACAGTTTTCAGATTTTTCATGTACTTGTTCTATGAGATCTTGCTACATGCCAAATTTCAGGATTCTAGAGGATCTTTTAACCAGATGGGTGTTATGACTGATCTGGACAACTGCCTGATAGATGATTCCGGACTGTTGTATATTATGATCAAATCGCGTGGAGAACTTTTATTGCGCAATGCAGGACTTCAATTTTTTTTAGTTCTCATGTAGCACCATAGATATTGCTCTACTGGGGCCACGGGTAGTGTGAAAGCGAAGCCCGGGGCCCCGGAATGAAGGCAAAGAGGGAACAGGACTGGGTTTTTAGTCAGTAAAAGTCTGTCACTATCTCTCGCTCCACCCAAGAGCGGGATTTGTCATTAGATGATTTTCCCAAAAAAATAAAAAAACCATAGATATTGCTACATACGTAACCTACAGCTTGGAAATTAATCATGATTTTTAAACTATCTATACTTTTCAAAAACACCTATTAGAAGTTGAATTTGATACCTGTTACATACTTGATTGAAGGTTCGAAATCAAGCACGAAATATTTTAACCGATACGTACTTCACTAAATATGTATAATGGCTGAATATGAACTTACATTTGCAATGGCATGATAACTTAATCAGTTATTTTAAATGAATTCACCGTAATTCTTGACCCCCCTAGCCAAGTTACGATCGTTTCGTTTGCGTGGGACGCCTCGAGTAGGCCACGCCTCCGATTCCTTTGTTTTGACCACGTGACTGAGCGTTGAGATGACGTTAGAACAAAAGAATCGGAGGCGAGGCCTACTCGAGGTGTTCGACGCAAACGAAACGATCGTAACTTGGCTAGGAGGGCTGAAGCGTTTGACGTTATCGATTACATTAAATCGTTTGAAGTGATATGTCGTTTATTTTACCTAACTATGATGTATGAAAACAGCGTTAGTTCAAAATTATGATGAATTGGATTTGATTTTGGTTATTGGGTATTTGACTCATGTTATTTTTTTTTTTTAATTAACTATTATTATTTTAAACCCATGTTTGTAGGGCTCTTTCCATTAAAATTCAGCCTATTATCCACCTAAACTCTTATCATTAAAACAACAAATCCATTTTAATCAAACAACATAGCGTGCAGAATTCGAATCCATATCTCCAACTTTCAGCAATAGTAAACATGCAATCCATATTAGTCACCGGATAGCTTTAAATACAAAGCGTGGGTAGTTTTGACTGGCTAAGTGTCACGGCTAGACCCCCTCCCCATTATGACACGTCATTGCATTCATGATTCCGTCGTGAAAAAAGGATAGTGCTATTCGTCCTGTATAGTTTTGTCTCTCTCTCACAATGAAATTGTAATGTCATTGGCACGTCGTAGTAGAGGGAGAAATTGTTTTATAGCGACTATCGGTCTGCGAGAAGATTTATGTCTGGTACCAACAAATAGCGAAATAAATGGGACCAATCGTTTGTTTCATTGGTCAAGCTCTGTTTTGGATTGCTTTGCAAATGCTTTTTAAGGTTTTGTTTTCAACTACGAGGTAAAATAATGTGAAGGTTTTTCATCATCGAATTTATCTCTCCTCTACACATTGTTGACTGGTAATGTATGCTTATGATATTAAATTCTTTTTGTACCGTTCTTTTAAATTACCTTAAAGGATTATTATTTTGTGTGATTTTATTGATCGTTTTTGAATTTTTGGGACATCTGAAATTTATTCTATACTAAGTTATTAAATATTCTATTTTTTATTTTATCATAATTATTCACAATATTATTATTATTTATTAGAATTTAGGGTTTAGGATTTTTTTTTATTTATTTATTAGGATTTTGTTGTATGTTTTAATTGTTTGACCATCACTGCAATTGTTTATTTTTTATATTTTATTTTCAACACAATATTCCATTGTTATGAAATTAAATGAATTATGATTATGTCGAAAATTTATTTAACCTATAAACTATTTCTGGCCAAATGACAAATCTGGAATTTAAAAACCATTTATTATTTAGGTTACTAAAGATGTTTACACGTTGAGAGTCAATTAGGTGAACACGAGTGATTTGTAGCCCAAACTATTACCTTAATGAATGATATATGCGACTCTAGACATTTTTAGGGTTCTATAACCAAAGGATAAAACGGGACCCTATTACTAAGACTCTGCTGTCCATCCAACCGTCTGTCCGTTTGTCACCAGGCTTTATAACAAGAATCGTGATAGCTAGAAAGTTTTTTTTAAGTGGGAAAATCAGTCTTGGGCGGAGCGGGAGATAGTGTCAGATTTTTACTGACTAAAAACCCACTCCTGTTCCTTCTTTGTCTTTGTTCCAGATCCCCGGGGTTCTCTTCGGGTTTATAACAGCTGAAGTTTTTACAAATGATGTATTTCTGTTGCCGCTATAACAATAAATACAAAAACAGAATAAAATAAATATTTAAGTGGGGCTCTCATACAAAAAACGTAATTTTTTGCTACGGTCTGTACGGAACCCTTTGTCCGCTAGTCCGACTCACATTTGGTCGGTTTTTTGCATTTAGTATCACACACATACCATCACACAGGTAAATTACCTAGCTTGTTAAATATATATATTATAATAAGATCTGAAAAAATTACACGCTTTTCAAGATTACTAACGCACGAACTACGCTAAAAATCTTTTACAAAATAGTATTTAGTTATTATTAGGTCATATTTCTAACTAATCAGGAAGATATCTGGGGCTAATAGATGAAGTGTCATTATATCAGCGAAATCCAGATCACGTTGACATACATGATGTCAACAAAAATACAAAATTTTTAGAGTTGACCATGTGACATTCTGGAAGCTCATGTCAATCCTACTAATTTTGAAGTTCTAATCTATCACTAGAATGTCACTATGTCCAAGCTTTCGTTTATCTAAAGAAATACGTAAAAGTTTATAAACGTAGAATTTATCAATATTTGTTAGGACCGTGAGCTAAAAAGCCATCTAGACTACATTGTAGGAATAGTAATAATATTCCACAACGTCAGATAGTCTCAAACTAAGCATCCAGACAACTGATAAACATATTAACATATTTCTAAATACATACATAATATTATAGATAAATTACACTCAGATATAGAACAAATGTTCGTGCTCATCACACAAATATTTGTCTTGGAAATCGAACCCACGACCTCCGGCATAGTAGTCAGGGCCACTAAACAACAGGCATTGAATGCATTCTTACTATAGGTACATAAAAACTATCAGGATATAATAATACCTACCATATAATCATAATCATACCTACTATAATTATAATCATACCTACCATTATATTATTATTATTATTTGGTCATTTGTATTTTTGGTGTACAATAAAGAATATCTATTAATAATAATTTCCAGACCATTCTACACGATATCCAGTAAACAAATCCCACCCATCTTGTACTTCGCAAGTAACGTTTATTATGGAACACCCTGTGGTTTTCGCAGTCCGCCATTAAAACCTGTTAACGAATTATAAACGGAAGTTTGCGGTTTTTACCACCAAGGGAACAGCAGTTAGCGGACTTCTAGACGGAGGGCTTGGATTTCAATCCTTCAAAAAGTACTTTGGCAAAGTTGTTCTCTCCAAATTAAAGGGGAGAGAACGGATGTGATATTTTTTTTTGATGTTGTTGGGAGTTGATGCTCTTTTGTTTAATGTAAGTAGTCTTGTTTCGGTTTTCCAATTTTCAGTTGAGGCACACTTCCAGTCGGCAGTGATGTGAAGTAATTTTTTGACGCCATGTTTTAAAATATTTTGGTAGGAATATTGGTTTAAAAAATGCTATTTTATCTAAAAAAATAATAATTGTAAGCTTATTCTATTACACAGTACTCTGTTGTATTTAAGTGATTACAATACCAGTATCAATTCCACCTACATAATACTTGGTCACATGTGCGAGAGTACGGCCACGTCCCGAGTTCCAGCTACCGTAGGCGCGGGCTTACGGACGGCCAGCAATGGGTAGCTCGCTGTCCGACCGTCTGGTAATTTCATGCAATCGAAGCCATGGGCATAAACTAGTATAATATAAAGATTGTGGGAAGGATGTTTGAACTCAATACATCTAGGCAAGTAATATTTTAGCAATACACAACACGAAACAAGGAAATGAAGCTCTAATAAACTTCAACCACAATAAGTTAAGGTTGGTTTTCACTAAAATTTATTTACTCTAAGTTATTTTCGAGCAAATTCGCCTCAATAAATTCAGGTATTAGGTACTAATAATATTGAGAACTTCAGTTAAGGGTAAGCTTACCGTCGCTGAAATACTTACTTTTGGTAAGTTGATATTCCCAGTTACCAAAAGTATTATGGCGGTAAGTACCCTCTTTGAGGCGTGGTTGGAAAGACCTCACGGCGTCCGGGAGAGGCAGGCGGTCGCCTCCTTCTGCGAAGCAGTAATGCTAGCAAAGGAGGCGATGCAACGGCAACGGTCCTCACGCCTAACCGCTGAGGATGATTTCACACCTTAAAAAACAAAAAAAAAACAGAAAAAAAAAACGCCCCAACCGCTGCCGGGATTCCGATCCCGATTTCCGGCCACCGTAGGCGCGGGCTTGCGGACGGCGGGCAATGGGTGGCCCACCGTCCGACCGTCCGGTAACCGTCTTGACCGAGTCCAAGTCGTCGACGGCGTGTATTGTTCCACGCGCGACTCAGGGAGATGTCAGCAAATCATAGGTGCCCAGCAGGGTCGAAGCCTACTGGGGCCATGGGTAGTATGAAAGCAAAACTCGAACCCTGGGACGAAGGCAACGAAGGAACAGGAGTGGGTTTTTGGTCAGTAAAAGTCTGACACTATCTCCCGCTCCGCCCAAGGGCGTAATTTATCATTAGATGATTTTCCCGCCTAAAAAAAAAAGTTACCAAAAGTAACAGGAAGGAGAAAGAGTGGGTTTTTAGTCAGCAAAAGTCTGACACTATCTCTCGCTCCGCCTAAGAGCGTGATTTATCATTAGATGATTTTCCCAAATAGAAAAAAAAGTTACCAAAAGTAAGTAAATTAGGCTAGTCACATGAATACGCCACAAATCTAAACAACCAATGGTTGATGCAAACTTCAATGTGTTGCTCAGGAGACAGAAGTCGAAGATTCTAATCGAATCAAAGTATTCATTTCGAATAAACCATTTACAGGCACTTTTGGACTAAAACTAAGTCAAAAGCGTAGATCTGTATGTGCAATTAACTCCATGAACACTATTTTAAATCATGTTATATGTATATTATAAATATCTAAGTCATATATTTCTTTTCACTTCTAATAAGTGAAAACAATGTATATGTATAAATTAAAAAAATAACAATTCGAAATATAAAAATTAAAATTAACCACTGGCAGCGTCCGTTCACGGAAATGATGCAGTCATTGTGGTTAAAATGGGTTGTAACAATAGAACACCGAAATTAATTTAAGTAATTTATATATGTCGTGGCCAGATCATAGAAATTGATCACTTCATGATATGGCCAACTAAAACTGTCCAGATCATATAAACGTTAACATTTTTGATGATATGTCGATCCTCGTTTGTCCTTACCATTGATGTAGGATTTCTATAATATTAAAAAGTCTAAAGAAAGTAGATGATGACTATGATCTAGCCACAACTATATGTATATCAGAACTGTGGAATTGTTCCAGGGGTTCCTGGAACGCAAAGGGCAACTGATAGACCGTGGGTTTTAGTCAGTGAAATTCTGAAATTCTCTCTGGTTCCACCCAGAATGGAAGAAGTTATTTGATAATTTCCATGTAATTTAATGTTGGACATAGGCCTCCCCCAAGTGTCGACAGAATGAACGGTCCTGTGCGTCTCGCATCCATTGGATTCTTGCTACTCTCACCAGGCCATTGGTCCACCTTGTGGGGTGCCCTCCAACGCTGCGTCTTCCGATATATGGTTGCATCTCCAGAACCTTTCCGCCTATAGATATTTTCGGCCTCATCGACCATCTACTCTGCGAGCAATATGCTCAGCCCACTGCCACTTAAGTTAGGCGATTCTTCGGATTCGGATTCTTGGTCACGTCATGCTATATAGTAATTCCTTATCCACCTTTGTGTCCAACAAAGCCATTTTTAGAGCTGTCAGCATTTATATAGCTCGTAAATTTCCCAATTACGCTGCAACAAATTTGGCGTTGTAAAAATAAAATGTCGGAAGGCAGGAAAGAGACGCTACTAGTAATTAGTTACATCCGGCGGATAGTGCGATTGTAACTAGCGCATACGAAGAGAATTAACGAACAGGCTATAATTTGTCAGTAGAATGCAAACAAGTACGATAGATGTATCGTAAAAGGTTTTAAGGTTTTATTAATGAGTATCTTGATGTTGGTTATTGGTGAAGTTGGCCCAACAAGGTTCTAACCTTGTTGGGCCAACTTCACCAATAATCAACTAGTCACACTAATAATATCATTAAGGTACCAGTTTGTATGTATATTTGCGTGTATATTTGATTTATTTTGTAATTCCAGAATTACGTTCCCTTAAGATGATTTTCTACATATGTATACGCACGCGAAACCGCTGGCAAGACGTTGTATTTTTATAAAATAAAGCTTTTATTTTTACTGTCATTGTTTGCAGCTACTTTGGTCACGTCATAAGCTTTTTGTAATGTCCAATATCCAGTTCGAAGATATGGCCAAGTCGTGTGCCGTTTTATTTCTATATCTGGTTAACAGTTCAAATGTGAAGAAGTAATAATTATAAACACATACAAACTTTAGTTCTTATAACATAACTCATCATCAACATTTTAGCTAAAAGATGTCCACTGCTGGACATAGGCTTCCTCCAAACACTATCACATTTAAACTGAAGTCCCTTCAAAATCTGTTTATCCATTTCAAAGATGTCCTCGTCCCGCTCCCCAGGGAATTCTCTGGGACTTCATTGAATCCTGTGCCCGTGGGAAAATAAAAAGTAGCTTAAGTAACTCATTATAATATTAGCTATGGGATATAGCTATATGTGAAAATCCTATCAAATTTTGAAGATGTTTTCCGTAATTTGAAATTCCGTTCCTGTGCCGACAAAAAGTAGCTTAAATAGTTCTCTGTAACATCACCTGTCCGTCAGTGTAACTTACGTCAAAATCGATGCAGTCGTTTCGGAGATTAGCTGGAGATACAAAAATTTATAAATTGATTTTTTGTTGTAGGTATATAGGTATTTCGTAAAAAAAGATTTTTTGATATTACAACAATATACTTTAATTTTAATTATAAGTATAAATTTATTCGTGTAATTAATTGTTTGGTTTGTCTCCAAGCACCAGCCAACGACCTGGTTTCTTGCGTTGTTCTTTCATGCAGCATATAATAGCATAGCAAAACCAGCTTTAATACTCTCATCAGACTTAAGCTTCTTCGACAGCAGTCACAAGACAGTATGAAAAATCCTTGAATCTTTAGAAACCTTGTCAAAATAAGTCGAGTCTTCATAAAGTCATAATTCCATTATTTAATGTGACATTTCAATAAAACTTTCAGCAGACTTCACTCTAAGAAACGAATCTAGTTCATTAATCCGAAAAAGAACTAAAATTATTCGAGAAAAGAGAAGCGAAAATCCTCTTGGCGTAAGTGTTAATCGAGTTACTGGGCCTTAAATAAAATATTAGGCAGACGGGCGGAAACGTATGAAATTCTAATTGCCCTACACCGTTGATTCACATGCCGAATCCAATCTAATTTTAGCTCTAAATCGTAAGGAGGATGGTTAGCATCAGAGCTGCGGAGTTTGTTAGGACTTCTGGGCACAGTATCTCTTTAGGTATATTTAGGCTGAGCTGTACCTATGTTTATTCCAGGATCGTTGTGGTTTAGATACCTGTCTAAATTCTCAAACAAACTTAGATTTAGGGCTTTAAGGTTATTAATAATAGCTTCTGCCGGTAGCTACACCCCATGAAAGTAGAAAAAATGACACTCGGTGATAAAGTAGCATTCTTTTGCTGAAAGATTTTTTAAATTGATCCAGTAATGTTTGTATTTGTTAATCTATACTTCTACACTAATATTATAAACAGGTAAAGTTTGCTTTTTTGTTTTTATATTTATAAGTTTGAAGTACCCGTCCGATTACTAAAATGTTTTCACCGATAGAAAGCTGCTTTAATCCTGAGTGAAATAGGCTATATATTAAATATACAAATAAAATACAAATCTTTCTTCTATAAAAAGGAATATTATAGAACACAAATTAAATAGTTCATAGATTATAGTCATGTTTGAAAAAAGAAAACATGATATATGCAAAACCAAATAAATTGGGCAAGAAAATGATAGGTGTTGAAATATCATATCACAGTTGCTGTTCATTTTCATATTTTCCCCAAAACATCTTTAAAAACAATCCTCTCAAACCATTTTCCTGGCAATTTATGTCCGCCATTTAAAAAGCAAACAAAAGAAAATCGTCCTTAAAATTAGACAAAGAATTCCACTCTTTCAACTGAGTAAAGCAAAACGATTGCTAAACAAAAACAAAAGAGAGCTATAAAATCAAACTTCAGTATAAATAAAGCTTATACCGTTTCGACCCGTAAACGAACAAATAGTGCCCTTGTGAGTACTTTATAGGCCGTTAAATGCCAGTAAAAGGTTTTAATGAGATTATTAAACCATGTCTTTTGTTGTTTCGTTATCAATTCTTAAAGTTCATTTACTCTCTTTATGATGGATCGCTGCATTGTTTATGGATGCAAAAGGATTTGTTTAGGTCGTTAATTTTACTGTGGATAGGCGTGTCCTGTCTTGCGAAATAAAGGATGTGGAGTGAAGAGCGCGGTGCTGACCTCATTAAAAATTTAATGATGCAATGGGGACTGTGTATTACTTTATAGACTCCATACTCATAGTTAGATGCTCAAAACGTGACCGCATTTTTTAATTTGAATATTTTTTTGGGAAGAGCTCTCATAGTAGTTTATTTGGGCACGATATAATTATCGCTGTAAGTCCCATCTTTGAGGAGTGACTTCCGCAAGACGTAGGTCCTCACTTGACATAATAAGTTCTGAAGGTTCCTGTACTGGATTCGTAGAGAAGAAACGCCCGCTTATCACCATTGTTTACCCCGCTTGCGCAGAGCACCGCCGTGTCCTCGTGGGGGCAATCGGTGGCAACAACCTTGCACGTCAGGCCCTGGTACAGGCCATGGTCCGGAGCGAGGAGGAATGGCAGGCGATGGCCTCCTTCTGCGAAGCAGTAATACTAGCGAAGGAGGCGGCCGCACGCGTGACGGAAAGTTTTTTTTTATGTAGCCTCTCGCAGGTCAACCTAGGAGGTTGTCGGCTGCTTAACCGGACTTGCCTGTAGCAGCCTCGATTCAAGAATCAAAGCCTCCAGCCAGGGCTTACTTAACTAAACTTAAAAACTTAGCGACTACACGCTAAGGGCACCCCCTGTGGGGTACGGACCTTGGCTTAGGGCGTCGCTGGGGGAGGGCAGCAAGGGACAGGCTGAATCGAACAAATGACGGAACGGCCCTTACGCCCCAGCTATATATATAGGATACCTATCCCAATTTCCAACCACTATAGGCGTAGGCTTGCGGACGGCGTGCAATGGGTGGCTCGCCATCCGGTTACCATCCGGACCGAGATCGAGCAGTCGACGGCGCGTACTGTTAAACATGTGCTTCAAAGAGATGTCAGTAAACCGTAGGAGCCCAGTAGGGTTGAAACCAATTGGAGCCACGGGTTGTGCGAAAGAGAACCCCAGGGTCCAAGAAAAAAGGTTTTATTCAGTAAGTCTGACCCGCCCTCTCACTCCACCGGAGAACGAGAGTAGGCATTGAATGATATCCCACCTGAAAAAAAGTTGTTTACTGGTAAGGGATTATTACAAACTAGCTTCTGCCAGCGGCTTCGCTCGCGTGAAATTTGATTTCTCTATACAGCTAGTCAACTATAAAATGAAGGGCATAAAAACGATAAAACAGCTAATGATTATTTAGATTTTTATTTAAAGACGATTTAAAAAAACTAGGCAAGTGCGAGTCAGACTTGCGCCTTGAGGGTTCCGTACAAACTTGCTTTATGCAAAATTTCAGAATTCTGGGTCTACGGGAAGTACTCTAGAATTTTGATTCCCTTGAGTGTCGAAATATACGTTTTTGCGAGATATTAAATGGCCATATCTTTTTTTCCGTTACCTTAGAAGTTTGATTTTTTCACAGCTATATGGGACCGCAGACCTAAGTAATAGTATGGTTTTAATTTCAACTCGATACATCTACGCGTTCCCGACATAAAGGGTCTTGACAGGCAGACAGACAGACAGACGGACGGACAACAAAGTGATCCTATAAGGGTTGCATTTTTTCCTTTTTAGGTAGGGAACCCTAAAAAGTAAAATAACCTACACCTACATTATATTGCTCCTGACAACAGCATTACCTTATTGAAATTATTCACAAAGGAGTCCTAGTTTATAAGCAAAGACCTTATAATCCACAGCTATAGTGATTCCACCTGATGCACAACAGTATACACGTACCATTCATTAATCAAGGTGTCCCATATCAAACTAAGGAACTGGAGCGTCTCCTACATCCCGACTGTGACACGAACGAGATAACCCGAATAACTTTCTGAGATTGTTAACGCGCGCATATAATTTATTGCCGGAATTGTGTGGAAATCTTCGCAGATTAGGGTTTTATTGAGGATGTTTAGACGGTGTCTTTTTTTATTTTTGAATGATTTTGGCAGTTTGTATCGCTGCTGCCATCGGTTTTGTCTGCATGATAGTAGATTTTTTTTCCAAGGGAACATACTCCCCGGATAAAATATATCCTATGCACTATTCCAGAACATGGTCTACTCGAGTACCAAAGTACATCAAAATCCCTTCATCAGTTTCAGCGTGGAGTTCTTTTTTGGGTATGATAATCGTCTAATGACATCTCTCGCTCTTGGGCGGGGCGTGAGGGCATGCCATCACCTTGAGGCGCGCGTGGAACAGTACGCGCCGTCGGCGTCGATGACTTTGGCTCGGTCTGAACGATAACCGGACGGTCGGACGGCGAGTTAACCCTAACATAGTCGAGAAAGGCTAGGCAGATTGTCTGTATCAAATACAAAATCAATATTAGATTTTTTTATTTTATTTTTTTCTAAATTATATGTTAGTTTTTTTCTTTTTATTTCGTGATTTGTTATTATTGTTTTATTAAATGTATTTTTTTAGTTTGTAAGTTTCTACTGTACAACGCCTTGGACATCCTCCGTAACGTTATACAAGTGCTTGTAAATAAATGAATAAATAAATTAGTATCTTCTTCACCTGCCCCATCATGTTATCAGAAATTCATGATAGGTCGTTCAATTGTTTTCTCTATAATAACGTTTATTTCCCTAAATGCTATAATTATAACTTATTTTGCCTGGCCTGGGGCCCAAGTCTGCTATTTTTATAAATTCGTCATTCCAACACGATCTCATTGTTATTTTGCTAAAAGTTCGTAATCTGCTAATTCTTAATGATCGATCAATGATCGGTCAATGGTCTCGTAATAGAGTTGTGGTAGAATGACAATATCGAGCTTATTAAAAGTAATGACTGCACAATGACGTTCTAATGGTAAGTCACTGATCAAAGGAACTGTCAAAATTTAAGCAGATTACCGCATACGTAAGACATTAATTTGTTAGTATGTACGAGATTACCATTCTATGCCACTTCTTTCAATGGAGTGTCAGTGGTTGACCGTTGGAAAATCATAATGACGCCATTATATTAGTAGATTACCAACGTTGTCAAAATCAATAATTATGAAATCAATGATGGACCATTCTGCCACTATTGTAATAGCAGACTTGAGGCCCTGTTGGTATAATGGTTAGTGGCCCTGACTGCTATGCCGGAGCTCGTGTATTCGATTTCCACCCAGGACAAATGTTTGTGTGATGAGCACGATTATTCGTTCTTTGTCTGGATGTAATTTATCTAAAATATGTTTGTATTTAGATATATATAAGTATGTTTATCAGTTGTCTAGTACTCATAACACAAACTCTGCTTAGCTTGGGACTAGACGGCGTTGGGTGGTAGTTGTAGAATATTATTTATTATTATTATTGCTTTTTATTATGGATAGGCTCGCGTTTGACCACTGTCTTACCTGATGGTAAGTGATGATGTAGCCGAAGATGGAGCACGCTAATATTAAAAAACAAAACAAAACTATATATTTTACCAACTTTTATTATTTCACCCTAAAAAATCTCTGCTATATTATGGGTTTATTCCAAATTGCGCCACACCATCCGGTTGTCAATCTTAATCATCTAACTGAAATACTTTGACTCATAACAACTTGTCTCCTTTTTCTGTTATCAGATCAAAACTTGAAACCCTTCTCATATCCTGTTTGATATTCATAGCAAATTGTAGACACTTTAACACGATAAATCAGTATACTTAAAGTTTGTGTATGGTCAATTTATTCGCATAACACAAATTAGATATGATTGGCAAAGTCTTCGATAACTTTTGATCGTTAATAAGCGATAAAACAAGGTTGTATGACTAGTTAGTTATATTTACTAGATTCTTTAATGAGTTTAATGCAAAATTTGCTCGCATTTTTATCCTTTTAAGGCAGAACATGTGTGGCTCCAATATAACTCACACTTCAGATATAGTCGCAAAAAATATTATACCTTACTGTCGTAAATGTACTGGTGGTTAATGAAGCGTTTATTTATACATTATTGCAATAATGTATGTTTATTGCAACATTAAAATAATGGACCAAGATTACACGTATCACCGATGCCATCGTTCTTTGAAAGCGTTGACAGAGGACTATGTAATAAGGAGAGCCTGATGACATTTGGACACAATTTCTTACTTAAAGCTGCTACCAAGAATTTCTTTACAACAGAAATAAAACTAGAGACTTCGTTTGATGGAAAGAAAAACGTAATTAGTGTCTTGAAAAAGTAAGTTTTTCTGCGAAGTGACTGTCTGCAATCTGAAACTCTTTACTAAAAGACGTTGCTAGTTAGACACCTGATATTTCTCGGCTGTAGAATTGATAAGTACTAAACACGACCTACATTTTATTATCAGAAATATTTTTATATAAAGAGGTCAACCGTTGAATCCGACTCGGCTGGGCATCGTTCGGGGAGCTGCGTGGTATCCATACCACATTGTCTCAAGACAAAAGTCTGTGACCAATGCGCGTTGCCAGTGATGACATATGGTTCCGAAACGTGGTCGCTCACAATGGGTACTCATCAGAAGGCATAAAGTCACCCAAAGGGTAATGGAAAGGGCTATGCTCGGAGGTTTCTTGCGTGATTGAATCAGAAATGAAGATGTCCGCAGGAGAACCAAGGTTGTCGACATAGCACGAAGAATCGCCAAACTTAAGTGAGAATGGGCCAGGGCACATTGCTCGCAGAACAATTGGCCGTTGGGACCGAAAAGTTCTTTAGTGGCGACCGTGTACCGGAAGACGCAGCGTTGGAAGGCCTCCTACAAGGTGGACCGATGACCTGGTAAAGGTTGCGGGAATCCGATGGATGCGAGGCGCATAGGACCGTTCATTGTGTTAGACCGTTTGACGTCTATCAGCTGAAATGATGATGATTATGATTTTTATATACTTAAAAATAGAGACAGTGATATATAAGCTAGCTAGCAAGGCAGAAGCGTCGAGTAATTGTTATTGAACTTTAAAACACATTTAGTCGAATAAACAATAGAATATACATAAAGCAAAGTACACAAAGCTTCCGAAAAAATACATGTGAAAACATTAGTACGAGTGAAAAGGCCATCGCAAATTCAACTTGCACAGTTTCGCTTCAAGTAGTTTGAACGAGCGTTGTAAACGGTGTAAATATTTGTTTTCTTCGTTCGAACGCTACGAAAGTAGGTATCGGTCTATCGGAGATGTTCGGCCACTTTCGGGTGTTGTCGGGTCGTAATCGGAAGTGGCAGCGCTACTTTGTTTTTTTAGTGTGCCATGTTTGAATAGAGACCCCATATTGAAGTTTGGAAATCCGGAAAAGTTTTTATATGCCTATAAGTATGTACGTACGTTTGGTGCGCTAATGATAGGATGTCAACTTGTTCTGTTTTCTCCAGTAGTTTGTACGTGATTTATTTGTTAGAATTTATACAACGTTGGCACTGACAAGTGAAAAAATCCAACTATGATAGTGTTTGTCAGAAGTTCATTTTTATGGTGTTAAACTGATGACATGTCGTCAATTCCATGTATTTTGGGAATGTCTACTGCCCCCCTAGCCAAGTTACAACTTTTTCGTTTCGATTATCTTTTCGTTGATCACCTCGACTCGGCCACGCCTCCTGGTCCTTTGTTCTGGCCACGTGACTGAGCGTTGAGATAACGTCAGAATAAAAGATTCGGAGGCGTGGTCTACTCGAGGCGATCGATGAAAAGAGAATCGAAATGAAACTTTTGTAACTTGGCTTGGGGGGTTGGTCAAGGTTCTCATGTCGGATTTTATTGGCAGACCCCACTTTAACCGATACCTACTATCACTTTGAACTAGACTCATATAAAAATGTCAAGATGGTTAACTTGTCGATGAATATTATTAAAACAATAATGACAGCTTTTGATTGTTATAAATCTCAATTATTACATAAACACTTAATAAAACTCAGTTCAACATTTCGAAACGAGATCGTGACAACAAACTTACAGTTACTCCTGTAAAAAAAAAACTCTTGCAGGTCAAATAAAACATTCCAATTGGCTTTAATCCAAACCATATTAAGTAAAACAATGACAGTACATAAAAAAAACTTCGTTATACAGGATTACTTAGTGGATATAGTGAAATGGAGATAGTTGGCAACAGCCGTAAGACAACTGCCGTCAACGAGTAAACTACGGTTGTGACGACAACGAGTACCTAAGAACTTTATTATAGATATATTTGTATATGTGTTTATCAAGACAAGTATTAGATGCGTACGCTTGAACGCAAAGGGTAATTATGGGAAAATGGGTGGGCTAGTCAGCAAAAGTCTGACTCTCTCCCTCCGCCCAGAGCGGGAAGAGTTTTTTGATAATTTCCCATAAAAAAAGGATATAACGAACTGTCGCAAGACGATTTATTTTTTTGGAGCTAAGTAGACAGCCCGTAGAATTGATAAAACTAAAGTGACATTTTATCGGTGTTAGCGATTGTCTGAAGTCCAATTATTAACTGACTTCAAAAAGGAGAAGGTTCTATGCGACCAGCTGTGTATATTTTTACATCAGTTCCGTAATGTAGGTTTGAGCTATCATGTTTGATTGTAAACAAATCAAAATCAGGCCAGTATCTGCAATCTTATCCCCAAATAAAACAATTCCCTACTTCAAGTCCCAGTTGAATTGCACTGCCTTGCAATTTACAGGACCCAACAGCATTGATAGCAGTCCAAGATTCAATACCTTGCTACAAGAAGTGCATTAATAAACTACTAGGCTAGTTTATTGGCTCCGTTCTAACGTTTACACCTTTGGGGTTTTCTACGTTGGTACTTATCTCGTGGACTGCAGGCGAACGAGAAGTATAGCATCCATCGATCACAATCCTTGGAGAATAAGGTGTTCTTGGAAGTTGAATTTCATCAATAACACTAGAATGCAGGAAACTTTCTTTAAGATGGTTTTCTTTTGAGAACATGTGTGTGTCTTTTTGTGGTGTTAAGGTTTATGCTAGTAGAATATATATTTGAAAATTGCATTTATTTTTTTTGGTGGGAAAATCATCTTATGACATCCCCGCTCTTGGGCAGGCCGGGAGATAGTGTCAGACTTTTACTGACTAAAAACCCACTCCTATTCCTTCGTTGCCGCCGACCGAGTCTTCCTTTCAGAATCTGACCCTTGGCCCCAGTAGGCTTCAACCCTGCTGGGCCCCTACAGTTGCTGACATCTCCTTGAGGCGCGCTTGGAACAGCACGCGCCGTCGACGACTTGGGCTCGGTCCGGACGGTTACCGGACGGTAAATTAAAATTAAAATTGCATATTTGGCAAAGACATAATGAATCTGTGAGATATTCATGCTCACGAATTGAATTAGGATTCCTTTGTGTGACGGCACGGTGAGGCTTTCGACGATTCGACTACACTATCTTTGGACCAACATTCTTCATAAATAAAATGATCGTGGTTAAGCATAGTTGCACGCCTGTGACAAAGGATTAGGCTGAAGTTTTTTATTATTGATCGACTCGCGCTTTATCACCATTTAACCTTGCTATGCTTGCCTCGAAGTAATCTTTCTTCACGTACATATATATTATATTATTATCACGCATCCATACCTTCACCCCTAGCCAAGTTGATAATCTGCAATCGTTAACGCTAGTCGAAAACTAATCAAATGTATGGGAATGACATCATCTCAACGTTAAGTCACTTGGTCAGAACATACGAATAGAAAATTCGTAGCCAAGTTCACATCGTTCAAAATGATAGAATAAATTGTTATCGTTTCTACAATGTTCAACGCTACATCTTTTGTTATTGTAGAACGACATTAGGCGTTACCGATTAGAGATCGGAATTCGGCACTAAACTGTTGTATCTTGGTTAGGGGGGCTGATCTTTAATCTCACCAACAAACCCACTCACTTTTTATGGTACCCTATTTGTATACTTGTAGCAGTAACACGCAAATGTCCTAATATGAAGCAAACTTAAATAGCTGAATCCATATCCTCTGAGATACAGGTTCCCGCCTAGTTTAGGGGGTTGGGTCAATACTCTGTGCATTTTTATATCCACCACAGAAAATGTTGTAATTTTTATTCATGTAATTTTAGTGGTGAGAAATTAAACTATTTTATGTTATTTTTTTATTTTATCTATTCTTGTTTTATACGATTATTTCAAAAACACTTAACTAAATATATACACTAAAGGCTAGTCCTAACTAAAATATGGCGTCATAAAACTCCTCCGCATCACTGTCGACTGGAAGTGCCCAAAAGGCTGGCGGCATTGCCACGTTGTATGGCAATGCTTAATCTCTGACAGAGGTAAAAGCCAGACCTTGGGTCACGCGAAATGTCAACTAAGCGTTTGGATAGTTCTTTAAAAAGCGTATGAGCACTTGGACCCCACTTCATTTTTGAGGTGAATATTATTATACAGATATGTATATTACCAACTATGAATACGTTTTCTATTAAAAGGAAATTTTGGGCAGATATTCTGCACTAATGAAACTAACACTTGCTTTGAAACCTAAATGCGATCACGTTGATTGCATATGAGGTGTACAATGACGTACAAATACAGTAAATGGTGCTTTACAAATATTTGCTTACGTTGCTCGTTTTCAATCTCATTTGGAGTGTAACGAGCTATTTGCAAGTACCCGTTTATTGCTCGTGTGTACGTTCAGTACCGTCAGCGTTTGCAGGGTTAGCACAGGTTGAATATTATTTTAATGGTTTCAAGTGCTCATTTGTGTACCGTATTTTATAACGCTGCAGCTTGTTTATGTTAACATATTGACGGTTTTACGAATATATGTACGATAGGATTCCTTCACAAACAGGTTCATTATAATTAAAAACTTTGCTTTAGCTTCTGACAGCGGTTTTGCCCGCGTGGAATTTAAAAATTACTCCTAGTATACAAAATATCTATGCTATGTTCTATTCTAGAACATGGTGTACTCAAGAGCCAAATTTCGTCCATATCCGTTCAGCCGTTTGAGCGTAAAGGTGTCATAAATACATACCTACCCTTTTCTCTCCTTTCTAAAGTACCTAGTTAGTAGTTAGTAAGCCCAATATTAGTGTTATAGTTACACGTATTGATAGTTATACTAAAGTATGGTAAAGATACCTGTCAGTGACATGCAACTGCCAAACAACAATAACAACAACAACAACCATTTACAATCAAACAATTACAATTACATTTAATTTCATTTTATTTTTCTCTTCTTCTTTCTTTGTCCAACCCTCTTCTCAGTTTAGCTGGGGTCGGGTCTCCTTGTACGTTTGCACCAGAGAGTTCTGTTCTGGCTTGTCTGTGCACTCAGACTCGCTTGCTGGATTTCTTTTTGCATATTTGACTACCAGGTGGCGGGTGGTCGTCCTCTTCCTCATGGTTGGTCAGGGATACTTAGGGCCTTTTTAATTGGGTGATCGTAATTTCGTCTAAGGATATGACCGTACCATCGCATGCGAGTTTCTTTTAACTTTTCGGCAATCGGTGCCACCTTAAATGATCCTCTGATGAATTTAATTTTATTTTTATTTACAAATATATTTTTTTTCTACAATTTGCCTGCTGCGGCCTTTCCCATCCAACTATAATTTAGGTGTCTTCAAGGCTAGAATAAATAGGCTCTTAATAAGCTAGTGCTATGTTATACTAGCTACCTCACCATCGATGATAGCATTACTGCTTACAATCAGGTGGGACCGCAGTCAAGCACTGACTTATACTTGCTAAATATTTTTTCTTTTTCAGAATGTCGAGAACTTCCAGTAGCAACACATATCTGTAAGTTTTATTATAATATTATGCCTATATGTATGACTGCCATTTCTAAAAAGTAAAACTATTAGTATGCGTATATGATCGCAATAAATATAAATACATAGCATAGTAGCATAGTCGGCCTTATAATGTTCCCACTGTTGGGACTCAGGCCTCCTCTCTGGGAGAGGGGATGGGCCGTAATCCACCACGCGGGCCCAGTGCGGGTTGGTGGATGCCACATGTCTTCGAATTTTTGGTTCTAGGACATGCCGGTTTCCTCACGATGTTTTCCTTCACCGTTTTGAGAGCAGTGGTGATGAAATAAATTACACAAATAAATACATAATGCTGAAGGTATTTAAAATATTTTTGGTTTTTACCTTCTCTAAATGTTAAAATTGCTCGCGCAATACTGAACCTTATTTATTTTTATTTATTATAAAAAAAATTATTTATTATGCAGACTGACTGTAACATAACTTAAAAAAAAATCGAATTAAAAAAAGAACAATTTAAAATCAAATCACATTGTATGAAACATATTAGATTTTAATTTTTCCTTGAGATCTTTAGAAGCGTGACACCATAACACAAATTGTTCATATGTATATCACGATATTGGTGCTGTTTTGTAATTTTTTTATTTGGTTATTAATTTTACTTATTAGAAAATCATTTACGTATCAAAAAATAATACTACATTCTATGAGCAAAATGCCGCGATTTAGGACACAACTTGGAGAAACCATTCATTACCCGGTTTCAATGGCACTTAATTAAATGAGTAAAAAGGGAATTTATACTTTGGCGGGTACTGAGAAGCTTGATATACCAAGATATCTTTTACTTTTAAAAATTACTGCAATATATTTTTATGTGAGCAAAATGCTCATATTGCACCTCCTCGTGGGTTAAATCTTTTTGCACAGTACTCATACAGGAATTCTTCAAGCGGGCCTAGAGGGCAAAATCCCAAACTATAAGGAATGACTAAACTAGCTCAATTTTGATGAAAACCAAAACTGCATCGCTAGGATTTTTGACCAGCCAGGAAAAATAGCGATTGATATTTTTTTAAATACACTTGTTGTGTTATTACAGCATCCGTTAGTATCACTAAATAAGATAACATTCTGAAAAGTTATGATATATGAAAGAAAAGAGCAAATTTTTAACAAACTTTTTTTTATTTTTGTAAGTTACGTAGCGTAAGAATTTTTTTTCCTTTGGTATATATACGGTGTATAGGCGTAGTGTTTAATATTAAATTTTACTCTATACCAAAACTTACCAATACAACCAAAAAGGTGATAAAGTTGTTAAACTCTTAGTCACATAAGTATAGTACCTACGTAAGATTTAATATGACTCACTATGAGTTCATTACTTTTACTTTCAAATGTAAATATCAATTAAATAAGTTGTAAATATTCTGTAGAATATTTAATAGAAATTGAGCACCCTTATATCGATACCGGGAAAATTAAAAAACAATTTTTTTTATTAGGTTTTAATGACCTGCCCCCCTAGCCAAGTTACGATTGTTTCGTTTGCGTCCAACGCCTCGACTAGGTCACGCCTCCGATTCCTTTGTTCTGACCACGTGACTGAGCGTCGAGATGACGTCAGAACAAAGGAATCGGAGGCGTGGCCTACTCGAGGCGTTCGACGCAAACGAAACGATCGTAACTTGGTTAGGGGGGCTGGTCACTTGGACCTTTAAGTCAAGTCTTATTTTATTTTTCAAAACACTCAAACTTCAATATGTATCACATTAGACTGCGGGTGCAACACATTCTAATGTTTTTGTAGTATTTGGCAGCAAATGTATCGAGTCAGCCTTCTCGGCAAACTTCGCTGAGGTAGCCAAAACTACAATAAAATCCTCAGCTCCATTTTACCGAGATCGCGCCTATTTCAATGATTCCACATATAGTGTGCAGACACTTGAGATACAAAACTAAACCAATTTTACATCACAATATCCACTAGGAACCAATTTGCGAATAATTATAACAGCCACTGAACTTACTCGAAGAAATCCCGCCAAAAACTCCTTTAAAAATAAAAGACAATATACAAACCGCTAGAGATGACAGAAATATAAAATACGAACTTGAGTCCTTTAAAAAAAGAACTTGTAAGTAATAACAGAAAACACAGCTCGAAACTCATTCCATGTCTCCGTTCTAAATCTTCAATTCGAACCAATACTTAACAATATTGTGAACGATTCCAATGACATTCTCTCAGATACTAGTGCGGAGAAAGTTTTGCAATAACGATATCGCTGTATGGAATTGTTGAAACTGTATTTTTTTGCAACAAAAAGCAATACAATCGAGTTGAGAGGTGTCCTAGCTACGTTTGTTTTATATAGATAAGTATAAACTTACGATAGAAATTGTGTCGAGAATTTTAAAGAAAGTCAGTAAAATGTTTTGTTATATAGTGACTCTGCTTGGGGATTTGTTCCGACTTTATAGCTAAGTCCAAACATGGAATAGAGTATAAAATATTGAGGGTATCCGATTTCTGTAGTGTTGTGACTATTGTAGCTGATGGTCCGTTATTGACCATAAGGGGTTTCAATGTTTGTGTTAAACCATTATTTTAAGTAAGAACGGTTAATATTTTCCGAACAAAAGGGTTTCTAAGTAATCAATGTGCATAATTTTAATCTTACAATTAATTATCTATCAGTTAATAGTAATAGCTTAGGTCCGTTGGTTGGTTGGATGTGTTGTCATCAATGTGTGTTAAGTACTTGTACCTCAATCAAGAAATCCTTTGTCAAAATAAGTCAATATTTTCAAAAAGATAAACCAATAAAATGAAGAGCGTTAGATTCTTAAGAACATTTTGATAGCCTCTCTCAAAAAATATATTTTTAGTATAACATAAAGTAACAATTAGGTACTTACACAAAGATAATTGTTATTTCTAACAAAAGATACAACTCACCAAAAGAAAACAAATGAACGAGTACTAAGCTACAACCACAACATCCTAGTCCAAACAAAAATATAAAATTTTAAAACCCATTTGTAAACACCAAGCGCACTAAAATCCACAGTGTTAAGAATCAGGAACACGAGGAAAATCCTAAAGGATTCCAAGAATTGCTTTCAAAATTTACTGTTGCCAATATATCTGGAGATTCGATCCGCTGACCTGCATTCAATAGCGTCGAAGGCCGGATCACAAGTTACTCCACTCTTCCTGCTTTAGATCTCACAAAAGCTTTTAAACACTCTCCACATGTAACAAACCGATACGTTTAACCTTTGAGAAGAAGTACCATAATTTTCTTTAACAGTTTCCTTAGTGCAGAATATAATATAAATTGTTTGAAAACGCCTTCCTCTTGATTTTGAAGGACGCATCGTAAAGGCCGTTCTTGATGTAAAGCGTCTTTCACACAATGCTGCTTAACGCGTGCTTCAGTGACCCACTTTGCGTTTAAAAGAGGAGCAAACAATGGTTGGTGTGCACAATGTCAAACAATTGACAAATGTATTATGCTCTGAAGAGTGAATTAAAAGTGGACGAATTATGTCAACCAATTAACTCGAAGTTTTATCGCTTAAAGCTTGTGTGGGCCTGCAATGAATGCTTTTTTGTTCTTGTTTGTACTCCAGTACCCACTTGAAAACTAACATTAGTAAGTAGTGACATGTCTAGAGATAATTCTGAAACTATTCATTAACCAGTCAATAACGATATCAAAGTCATATAAACCATACACTACTTGAAAAATCCTCATAATGAACGTAAAGCTGTCATGTAGAAAAGCACACTAATTAGTCATAAAGTCGAAAGTCAGTATGTGTATGTGAGTAAAGTCTGTGATCTCTCACTTTGCTACAGCTTTTTTAGCAGGCTTTGGTACAGGGCATGGTCCGAAGCGAGGAGAAGTGGTAGGCGGTCGCCTCTTTCTGAAAGTAGTAATGTTAGCAAAGGAGGAGGCCGCACGTGCACGCGCGAGGGAGCTGCCCTCACGCCTCAGCCGCCGAAATTCCAATCCCGAATTGGCCACCGTTGGCGCGGGCTTGTGGACGGCGAGCAATGGGTAGCTCGCCGCCGTCCGACCGTCCGGTAACCGTCCGGACCGAGCCCAAGTGGTCGAAGGCGCGTACTGTTCCACGTATGCCTCAAGGAGATGTCAGCAAACTTTAGGGGCCTAGCAGGGTCGAAGCATACTGGGGCCAAGGCTCTGATTGCGAAAGGAAGACTCGGCCCTGGTATGAAAGAAAACGAAGGAACAGGAGTAGGTATTTAGTCAGTAAAAGTCTGACACACCCTTGCACTCCGCCCAAGAGCGCGGGATGTCATTGGATGATTTTCCCACCGAAAAAAAAATGATACATGTTTGTTACTCCTTCGCTGAACTGGTATGAATGAAAATTGGCACTTGGGTAGACCATATTCTAGAATAGCACATAAACTACTTTCTATCACGGGTGTTTGTGCGGCTAAGGTAAAAGATTGCAAACTTGTTGAAATTGGCTTGTCACTAAGTGAGAAATGACGTGTCGTGTAGAAAAATAGGACCCTAAAAAGGAAAGTTTGCTCATACCTGTTTATCCCAGGCACAGCTTAGCACACACGTTACACTGTTTTCAAAGGCACAACCACCAAATTTCACACGATTTTCGATTTTTGAATGCGGACGCAACATTTTACAGTTCAATCAAAAAACGCCATTGAAAATACGGGTGTCCACGAAATGTCATTCCATATTCAAATAAACGAGTAGCATAGTCCCTTTCGCTCGGTATGTACAAGAAAGGGATGAATATATGTATATATTTTATTATTATTATTGATGGGCTCGCCTTTTGCCACTATCTCACCTGATGGTAAGCGATGATATAGGAATTGCAACGAGCCAAAAATGATTTACAGCAATATAGTGTCAAAATAACCAATGGGAATACGTTCTTTTTAGTCAATATTGTGGCAACCATAGAGGTCACATTAATACTACTAACTTGCAAACTGGCAAGATATAAAAATAGTATAAAAGTTTAGGATTGATAGATGAGAAAAAACAATAGAGTTAGGGGGATATGAATATCTAGACGTAATTTTATATATATATAAAATGTATTAGAAAGTGCTTCATACAATATAATAACAGCATAATTGAACCATAAGCCTTTTTATTTGCGGCCCACAACACCACAATATTTGTCAACTTTCATGCAAGCGTAGCCGCTTGCAGAAGCTAGTGTTTACTGAAACATTTATATTATTATATGGGAAAAATTAACTGCCATCGATATCTAGTTTTTTTTTGTGTGTGTGTCTTCACGCATGTCAGCCTATGTGGTTGTCGGCTACTTAACCGGACTTGCTTATGTTCTCTGCTCAATTCGAAAACCAAAGCCTCCAGCCAGGGCTTAAAACTAAGCGACTACACGCTAAGGGCCCCCCCCCCCCTGTGGGGTACGGACCTCGGCTTAGGGCGTCGCTGGGGAGGGCAGCAAGGGACAGGCTGAATCGAGCAAAAGATATATTATTAACGGGGAATTTTAGACTACAGGCTTACCGGCGCGGGCTGGCTCGAGCAAGGGACGGGGCGGACGTTGACGGGATTGTCGCGGCGGGCCTCAGCAGTGAGGGTGAAAGGACGGCGATATGTGTCTATGTTAGCGAACTGTGCTGGTGTCCTTACGGCTCTCTTAGAGCAGGGTAATGGGTCACCCCAGACCACCCGGTCTGGGGTGACCCATATGGGGTACCCATATGGGTCCCAGTACCCATATGGGGTGACAAGAGTATGCCTAGGATGGCAAATCTTGGAGATGCGGGAGGGATCATATCAGCGACCGATGCGATTAGGGGTCGATATCTAGTTGGATGGGTTTTAATATGTCAGAACGAAGCTTAATATCTCAGGTCCCAGAGGAAAGCATCGCTCGAAGCTCCATTCTCGTTTAGCAAATATTTTCTATACGATCCTCTAGGTATCTAGTTAAGTTGGACTTTCTCGGTAGAATCTTTAGTGGAACAGGTATAGAATTTTGATGTTATTTTCAAGTATAACCTGTCGATTCTTAGGTAATCGGAAATTGAATCTAAATATTGTGTAGTTTTCTGAACTCGCAGCAATAGGGTATTACACCTATTTTTGAACAGTGTCTACTTGATCTTAATGGGCTAATATTCAATTAATAATTGTGCCATAAAAATGCTTTTAAATTTGACGTTTTATGTTTTTGCGCGTAATTTAGCGAAAACTCTGGACACCATATACCGTGGTTATGACGTCAGTTGGTCAATTTAAAACAAATACGCTGACATTTATAAAACTTCTAGTTGACTGTCGACACTTTTTTTTTTTTTTTTTTTTTTTAGGTGGGAAAATCATCTTATGACAAATCCCGCTCTTGGGCGGAGCGAGAAATAGTGTCAGACTTTTACTGACTAAAAACCCACTCCTGTTCCCTCCTTGCTCTCGTCCCAGGGCCCCGGGTTTCACTTTCACACTACCCGTGGCCCCAGTAGGCTTCGACCCCGTTGGGCCCCTACGATTTGCTGACATCTCCTTGAGGCGCGCGTGGAACAGTACGCGCCGTCGACGACTTGGGCTTGGTCCGGACGGCTACCGGACGATCGGACGGCGAGCCACCCATTGCTCGCCGTCCGCAAGCCCGCGCCTACGGTGGCCGGAAATTGGGATCAGAATCCCGGCGGCGGTTGGGGCGTGAGGACCGTTGCCTCACGTGATCGGCCGCCTCCTTTGCTAGCATTACTGCTTTGCAAAAGGAGGCGACCGCCTGCCACTCTTCCTCGCTCCGGACCATGGCCTGTACCAAGGCCCGGCGCGAGAGATCGCCGCCGCCGATCGCCCCCACGAGGACACGGCGTTGCTCTGCCCAAGCGGGGCACACCTCCACCGTGTGCTCCACCGTGTCCTCCGGGCGGTCCACACAGTGGCGACACCCGGGCGTCGCTTCCGCACGAATCCGGTGCAGGAACTTCCCGAACTTACCGTGTTCGGTGAGAACCTGCGTCATGCGGAAGGTGAGGACACCGTGAGGTCTTTCCAACCACGCCTCAAAGAGGGGACTTACCGCCATAATTGTGGCGTGCCCAGACTGTCGACACTAAGACTTTTTAGTTTGCATGACCCTAAGATTTAATAACATTGCGGTTACTACTGTTTTATTACTCCTTTGTGTTTTTACATTTTATTACTCTTTTGATAAAAAGTGAAAACTTTCAAATTTTAAAATGAATTTTGTTGTTTTATGAACTAAAATGAACATAAATCAAATATTGTGTAACCTTACGAATAAGTTAAGCTGCCGTAGGAGACTCTCCGGGCATTGAAAGTCGCAGGGCGATCCCCGGGCACCACGACTACGAGCGATGGATAGCTTGCCGTCTGAGTGACCGGTGAGGACTGAGCCCGAGTCATCAACGGCGCATATTGTTCCACACATGCCTTAGAAAACGTCAGCAAAACCTTAAGGGTTTAGTAAGGCCGATGATAAATAGGGCGACGGGAATTTTTGAAAGAGATAGTGGAACGTAAAGGGTGACTGAAGGACACCTCAGTAAACAATATGTCTCCAGCCAACACTTGCTGTATCCACCTTTGTATTCTTTTTTTTTGTATGTTGTACAATAAAGATTATATCTATCTATAATTATGGCACAGTTTAAATTTTAATAAGTAATTGTAATAAAGCTAACCTCAACTCGGTTGTAAACGTTGTGTTCAAAATATCCTAGTTTTGTTAACTCCATATACAGAAATGAGATAAGAGAATTAGGTCATTGCACTGCTTGTTAATTAGTGCATGACTAGGAAGTTTCTTATCTACGAAAAAAATGTTTTTGCGAAATGTGAGCATGAAATAACTAGGTTGGATTTTTAAGGATATACTGATAATAATGTTTGTCATTGCTGAAGAAATAATCGAGGCATTAAAAAAAAAAAAATTAGAATGTTTATTATAACATCACAATCTACACTAATATTATAATAAAGAGATAAGGTCATTGAAAATACTGGTCCGATTGCTAAAATTTTTTCACCGATAGAAAGCTGCTTTATTCTTGACTGGCATAGGCTATATTTTATGTACGTGGACGATTCTACGGGCAAAAGCTAGTTATTTATAAAATAACGTTTATTTTTCATATTACCTTTGACCTACTATGTTTTCTCATATTACCTTTGACCTACTATGTTTTCTCATAATTTGATTATTTTATTACATTTTTGCAATTTTAATTTATTTTTCTTTGTTGGCGAACATGTCTTTAGAATAAATGTTGAATAGACCCTCTATATTGGCGCCATGCCTATTTTGTGGTTTTTGCTAATAATAATTATTTTTTCTTTGAAACTTTGTGATCCAAAGGGCTGGTGGACAGAAGAAAAGGTCTGCTATACGGCGTGGCAATGCCGTAAGTCTTTAACGCTCAACTGGACAGTTGACAGTGGAGGAGTTTTTTGACGCCAGATCTTTAATTCAAATATTTAAGTCTTTAACAACTGTTTACTCACACTTTAGGCAAGCTAACACGCACACTTTTTTCTGAGAGTCTCAAATAATTTCTCCTGCTCTGTGTATAGTGAGAAGGCGTGTCAGACATTATTGACTAAACCCCACTCGTGTTCCTTCAGGGCCGCGGTCACTCTTCAGAATAATCCCGCAGTCTTAGCAGGCATCGCATCGACCCAAATCATGCTGATAACTCCTTGAAGCACACGTGGAACACAACGAGCTAATACTTTAGGTAATTTCACATAAATAAACGCAAACATATTTTAATAAAACCCAATTTTAGGACCATTAAATATTCCATTTAGTACCTCAATATAGTAAACCGCTAGTTTTAACCTGGGTTCAGACTGTAGGCACGAGGATCTAACTATATTATTAGCTCGTAATATTCTGTATATATTACACGACATTGCTTCGTTAATAGAGTCTTAATAATACCGCAAAATACCGCGTATGACTTGCTATAATTACGGGAGTGAACCGTGTAGACTTGGTCTTAATTTATGTTGTTATTAGAATTTTATGGAGTATATAATTTCTCAGGAAAAGCCTGCTTCACGTGTTAATTTGATATGCTTCCTTATTTAGGGCTCATATGTTTTGTGAACGATATATTGTGTTGATTATCATGAAGTGAAATCGTATATCTTCTGCGTTTTCTATATCTCAAAAATGATACCTCCTCCCAGTTATTTTTAAGTTTAATAGACTTAGAATTAACTGGGGTTTCGTTTTTGCACCCAGGGGCTTCTATTTATAGATTATTATAATTGATAGGCTCGCGTTTGACCACTATCTCACCAGCCCCCCTAGCCAAGTTTCGTTTCGATTCTCTTTTCGTTGATCGCCTCGAGTCGGCCATGCTTCCTTTGTTCTGACCACGTGACTGAGCGTTGTGATGACGTCAGAATAAAGAAATCGGAGGCGTGGCTTACTCGAGGCGATCAACGAAAAGAGAATCGAAACAAAACGGTTGTAATTTGGCTAGGGGGGCTGATAGGAAGCGATGATTTGGTTGGTCCTTATTTAAAAACTCGTAAGTTGCAGCTAGGAGGAAACAGACTCCGATATGGCAACACCATTCGTTAGAGGTACGCCCAATTAATATATTCTTTAAATTATGCTACGAGTACGCTAAAGATGTGCAAAGTTTCCTGTTTTTTAGGGTTCCGTACCTCAAAAGGAAAAAAAACGGAACCCTTATAGTATCACTTTGTGGTCCGTCCGTCTGCCTGTTTGAATGTCTGTCGGTCTGTCTGTCAAGACCCTTTATCTCAGGAATGCGTGGAGGTATCGAGTTAAAATTAAAACCATATTATACTCAAGTCTGCGGTTCATTTCGTGAAAAAATTAAACTTCTAAGTTAACGAAAAAAATATGCGGCCGTTTATGCCGCAAAAAACGTGTATTTTGACACTCTGAATAAAATCGAAATTCATGACGTACTCAAGATGACCCATAATCCTGTAATTTAGCATAAAGCAAGGTCTTATTGGCGCAGGACCGTTCGTTGTGGTGATATTTGGGGGAGGCCTATGTCCAGCAGTGGATGTCTATCGGCTGAAATGATGAATGATGAAGGTCTTATTGCACAGGTATAGGAATAAATCTGAAAACAGTAATATTTTTGTTACGTCACAAAAAAAAAGTATTTTCCTATTCGGAAAAATCTTCGAGACTCCATTCGGAAATTGAACTATTTACATAGATAAGTCTGTACGGAACCCTCAGTGCGCGAGTCCGACTCGCACTTGCCCAGTTTATTTTCAAAACATTTATAGATGCAATTGTAAGCCTAAATTAAAACTCCTGTTGCATTAGTCAAACTTCATTTAATTACTTAAAATGTTAACTCAGTGCAACCACTAATTAATAAATTAACATGTTTATTACAAATATGTAAAAATTAAGTGGAAAATTACGGAAATATTACATATAAATTGCACTTAATAAACGGCACGCAAGCAAATAGGGTATAGTTTTATCTATAATCTGCTCCGAAAATTAACAAGCGGTTGATTAACACAAAATAATGATAGACATAAATATTCATATTAAAAACCACAATATTTTTCATTTGTTCGACTGAATACAAAATTGAATGTATCGGATAGTGAACTCTGCCTCTCTCGTTAAGCTCAAAAAATATTTCGACACTATGTTCATTTAAAAAGTCATTTAAGTTGATGAGTTCAATACTTGATGAATATTTAAATTTAAATATCGATGACGTATAAATCTAAAGTCATATAGTAGGTGCGTTTCAAAATACTATCTATTTATCCATACTTATAAATGCGAAAATAACTCATTCTGTCTGTCTATCTGTTATGCTTACACGCTTAAACCGCTGAACTGATTTTGATGAAATTTTATACAAAGCTAGACTAGAGCTTGAGAAAGGATATGGGCTATAAATTATCACGCTATTTGCTATGGGGGTGGGGGGGTGAGTAATATGGCATTTTGTTAATATTGTACGACATTCGTTATTTGATATCTCCTTTTGTGCTTTAAGGTCAGTTCACACCAAGATGCGGCGCAATGTGGCACTGCGCAAAGAGCGACTCAAAATATAACTTTATTTACTACATGAAAAGATACACATTTCATTGTGAGGATTCAGAATACAATGCACCACGCAGCGCTGCGCCACTAGGCATTATCATCATCTTCATCATCTTCCTGCCCTTGTCCCGTCTTATTCGTGGTCGGCGCAACACGTTTTTTTCTTCCATTCTATCCTGTCAACCGTAGTGCTATCACTAACTTCCTTTTAAGCTAATCTGAAACTAACTAATCTGAAATGTATACCTTAACTTTTTTTTCATTATGTGTATTTTAATCATTTTCTTTGCGATTAATAATCTACTAAATTTGACTCAATTTTGAGCAATATTTTTGAAATGTACATATATTTGACTCAATCTAATTGATATTGACATTATTAGTTAAATTTTACATGAAGAATGTACCCGGCCCACTATATTTTTATTACAACTTTGGTGTACAATACCTAAATTGTATGCAAATGAATGATTTGATTAGATTCGGATCCTTTTGGACAAATTCAATAAGGTTAACGCGGAAATAATTCTAATAATTACGTTACCTTCCGCGAATGGCACGTACCTTTATTACTTTACTGAATAGTTTTTGGATGATGAGATTGAGTACTGTAATGACGGGGGCGCAAATGAAAGGCTTAGATATATTCTTTGGAGTATTAAACTTAAACCTTAAAGGCCAGTTAGCAAGTTATTAATTAGTGCGACCTACTTAGTTGTCACAGTACCTACATTTCTTATCTTTCTTGTCTAAGAGTTGGTAGATAAGTTTCGAATCGAATTCAAATTTTACCCCATTAAAAAGCTTCACACTATCTCAGCCGCCGGGATCCCGATCCCGATTTCCAGCCACTGTAGGCGCTGGCTTGCTGACGGCGAGCAGTGGGTAGCTCGCCGTCCAATTGTCCGGTAACCGTCCGGACCGAGCCCGAGTTTTCGACGGCGCGTAGTGTTCCACGCGCGTCTCAAGGAGATGTCAGCAAAACCGTAGGGGCGAAGCCTACTGGGGCCATGGGCGATACGAAAGAGAACCCCGGAGCCCTGAAACGAATGCAAAGAAGGAACAGGAGTGGGTTTTTAGTCAGTAAAAGTATGACACTATCTCACGCTCCGCCCAAGAGCGAAGGATGTCATTGGATGGTTTTACATTAAAAATCCCTGCAGGACCGATACCTGCTAGGGCAGTGGGAAATTTCTGAAAAATAAATCCGTGGTTCTCGAAAGCAAAAGACAACTGAAGGAACATAAGTGAGTTTTAGCCGGTAAGTCTTTCTCTCGCCTCACCCTGGAGCTCGAAAAGTCATTCGAAGATTTCCCACTATACAAAAAAAAATTACGAATAGTCGAATTCTTCAAGATATTATTACCAATATAAGAATAAGAATAAGAATAAGAATAATGTTTATTGTTCATTGTTACAGTAAATAAAGAATACCTTAAAACTATTATATAATGATTAATATTGTCTGTAACTAATTATTAATTATACATATATTTAGATGGTGGTCCCCAAACTAGGTAGGACCTGTATCTTGGGGACCTGAGTTGAGATAACTTTAATCTATAATAGCATTGTATCGGGCGGACATGTAGAAATTCGGTTTATTTTTTTATATTTATCGAAGAGGTTGTTGTAAACAATGAAACAACAAAATGAATAATAAAAAGTAACAATAGGATAAAAACAAGCTAACTTAAAATAAAGGTTTTTGTGTGTAGTGTATGTGTGTAGTGTATGTGTGTAGTGTACGTGTGTAGTGTATGTGTGTAGTGTATGTGTGTATTTATATGTGCCATATACTATTGCCATATTGTGTTTCTTTATTGCTTGACTGGAGTAGTTCTGTGTTACTTTAAAATTTCCTCTGTCTGTTCGTACGATAAAAGAGCAAGCCAGTTAATTAAGGTTTTTTTACACGTAAAATTCTTTAGGTCTTTGATATTGAAGCTCTTGCTGATTTTATTGTAAATTTGAAAATGAGAGTAAAAGGGGCATCTCCTGACCAACAGACTGTCTGCTTCGGGAAGAGGAATATGGAGGACGCGTTTAGAGATTATTTTATTGTAATCGGATCTGTATTTTAGGGTTTTGTGTACGTTTAGTGTAGCACTTAAAATATATAGTTGTCGTACTCTTAAGACCGCAAGCTCACTATAAATTAGATCTGTAGGGAAGCGGAATGGCTTTCTTAAGGTTACTTTAATAACAGCTCTTTGAGCTCTTTCTACTTCTATAAACGTACTTTTTCCAGCTGCGCCCCAGATAGAGATACCATACTGAAGAATTGACTGACACAAACCGAGATAAATTGTGCGGAGAATTGCAATGGGTGTGCAGTCTCGTAGTCTTTTCATAACATATATTAGTTTCCTAACTCGACTAGAGAGGCGGTGTATGTGTGGTTTAAATGAAAGGTTTTCGTCTAGTGTGATGCCAAGGTATTTGATAGAAGGAGCATGTTCAATGATTGTGCAGGAGCAGTTTGCAAGTAGTGGGGACTGGTTTCTGCTGCAGGTATGGTATTTGAGTAGTAACTGTTGTGGGGGTCTCGACGCTATAGTTTTGAAGAAAGTGACGAATGTAGTTTTTTTAATGTTAAGAGTCAAAAGATTTGCATCAAGAGCTTCGGAAATAGTGAGTAGACCATTTTCTGCAAGGCGGTATACTTGGTTCCACGTTTTAGCGTGAAATACTATAGCAGTATCGTCGGCATATGATAGTATTTCTGCATCGTTTAATTGTATATTTAAGATGTCATTCATATAAAAACTAAACAGTGTCGGACCGAGAGTACTACCCTGCGGAATTCCGAAGTCGATGGGAAGCAGGTTACTTGAAAAGTCACCTAGTTTGACCAGTTGTTTTCTGTTAGATAAATAACTCCTGAACCAGTCAAGTGAAGTTCCTCGAATTCCCGAGCATTCTAGCTTTTTTAAGAGGAGGTCAATCGAAATTGTATCGAATGCCTTTGCCAGATCTAAGAAAACCGCCATAGCCTGCTCTTTATTTTGAATGTATGTAGCCACCAAGTTGGTAAGTAATGTAGCTGCGTCTTCAGTTGACTTTCCTCGCCGGAATCCAAACTGTCTGTCTGATATAATCTTGTGTTTCTCAAAAAAGTTTACTAGCCGGCTATTAACTATTTTCTCCAATATTTTGGATAAAATGGACAAAAGGGCGATCGGACGATAATTTTCCGGTAATTCGGCAGGGCCACTTTTGTGTATAGGTCTAACAGATGCAACTTTCCAGCACTCTGGAAATTGTCCAGACTCTAGGCTCAAATTAAAAATGTGAGTGAGCGGTGTAAGTATAGTATTTTTTATTCTTAGAATTAGTCTTGTAGTGATACCATCAAGACCAGGAGCGCTGTCGATTTTAAGGTGATAGATAAATTTAGTTATTTCAATTTCGTCTGTTGGGTGAAGAAAGAAGGAATGTGGAAAATTTTCACGCGGTCTATATTTGCTGGCCAGGGATGCCTGAGTCTCAGAAATTCTGTATAATATCCGGTCCGATAGATTTTTTCCCAGCGATGTAAAGTACGCGTTACAGCTGTTGAGTGCATTAACAGGATCCTCTGCATTAGATATTAATTTAGTTGAATCACTTCTTTGATTATTTGGGTTATATATTGATTTAAGTGTGTTCCACAATTTTCTGGGGTTTTTTTGGTTTTTATTTATACGTTGGCTGTTGTAGTCTGTTTTCAGGTTATGTAAAAGGTTATTGCAGAAGTTTCTATATCTAACGTAAACCAAGTTTTTCATTTTATCGTTAGGGTGAGAAGTTGCAGATTGATGAAGCTTATCACGATGTTTCATGCATCTTACTAGGCCTGGAGTAATCCAGGGTTTGATTGTGAATCTACTTCTGCTAATTTTAACTTTTTCTGTGTGTTTACTTAATATGTTAGTAAGAATGCTTACAAACATGTATGTGGCGCTATTGACACAGTTAGAGTTCAGGATGTCCGACCAGTCAGTGTTTAGTAATTCTTGAGCGATTGTGTCGTCGTCGGTTTTGTTGGTCCATCTGGATCTAGTTGGAGACTTCGTGCTACTGTTTTTTTGTGTAGTGGCAGCCATAGCCATTTCGTGATCTGTTATGGAACATTTTCCGATTATTCCCACGGACTCTTGACTTGATTTTATGAAAATATGATCCAAACAAGCGTGCCCTCGTGTTTGTTTAGTGATAGCAGGTAGAAGACTATGGGAGGCCATCAGGCACAAGTATTCAGCGTGATTTGAAATAGCGGTGTTAATTATGTCGACGTTTAAGTCTCCGGTTACTACTATTGTGGGATATTTCTTTAATTGTGTTAAAACAGAGTCTAGCGATATGATGAAATTATCAAGATTCGTAAAAGATGGGGATCGATATATTCCCAGAATGGCTATTTCATTATCTAATACAAGTAAGAGACTGTCAGCTTCTGCCACGCGCGTTTCTATTATCTTAACGTTCCTACTAGTTTTCGTGTAAATTATAACACCTCCATTTTTATTAGATTGATAATTAGAGCGATTCACAGAATAGCCTGGCAGCGGCTCCATTATTGACCCTTCGCTTAGCCAACATTCTGTCAAGACAATAGCGTCGAAGTCGGTGTCAAGCCGTTTAAAAGCTATACAAAAGTCATCAAAATTGCGCTGGTAGCTTCTTACATTAAGTGTGAGTACTTTACAATCACAGTTTTCCGGTATTAGTTTCCTACAATCTTCCAAGTTTTCGCGAGAGTGACAAGTTATATTTACGTTTTCATCAATATCCTGCATTACTTCAAGTAAAGCCATTGATAATAATAATAAATTTATTTTTATGGGTAGTTATTATTTTTGATTTTGTCACTGTTATCGGTTTCATGTTAAAATGTAGGAAAACTTTGAAATTGCAATGTCGGTTTGTGTGGGTTTTAGTTTTTGTGTGTCTGTTATTATTACTGCAGAAAAGTTCAAAATAGTCTGAAATCCTGTATTTGAATGGCAGTGTTATTGTAAATGTGGATGGTAGAGTGTAAAGGGTTTTGTTTTTGTGTGCGTTTTTTGAAATACACAGTATGTTAATAAAATATAAAAGTAAAATAACAAAATATTGAAAAATGAGAAAATTAAAAATAATATAAAATTTGTACTGTTTGAGATCAATCCGGTTTACAGCTTCGTTGGAAATCTGTAAATGCTGCCGGCGTGTAGTTTCACACTGACGTCGCGATCGTTGGCCCCAGATAGTGTTCCAGGTCTTCAGCGTTCCGTATGTGGATGGAAGGGTTCCCTTCCTGCTTACGGATGAGAATTGCACCATTCTTGCACCAGCAGAACTTATATCCGTGTTCTTTTGCGGAGAGTTTGGTCTCGCGAAATAACTGACGATTTCCAGGTGTAAGGCGCTCATTAATATATACATTCCTCGTCGCACCAGATATCTCCAGGTCGGTCGAATTAATGGTTCTCCTAGTTTTGGCTGCTTTCAAGAAATCGTCGCGTTTATATCTGCGTACAAAACGGACAATGATTCTGCGGGGTGAAGTTTCGGTTGTCTCCTTGGAATGCTGCCGGCGTGGTCCCGCTCTGGTCACGTAGTCCAGGTCTTGATCATCGATGGGAATTCCTATTTTATGGGCTATGACACGGATGATGTGGAGGGGATTTTCGTTTTTTGTCTCATTAATCCCGAAGATCTCCAACTCGTTCTTTAGTGACGTTTGAGCCTGTGCATTCAGCTGTTCGCGAAGATTGACAACAGTGTTGTTCAGAGAAATGATTTCTTCTTCCCGCTTTTCTAGCGATTTAATTCGTGTGTCGTATTCATCTAGGCGAGAATAACATTTGGTCAGGTGTTCGGACACATAATTAATATGCGACTTCAAGTCTCCAACATCGCCTCGAAGTAGTTTTATTTCAGAGGTTAAATTCAGTAATATCTCCGAGTCAGTTGGCTGTACAGCTGATGACGAGTCAAGTGATGATGCTGAATAGAAACAATCTGCTAAGTTATGCGTACGCGTACCACCCACCAGCCCCTCGGGTGCTGGAGTATGCACGGGGGTATGTTTTTTTGTTGGCTTACATGCCGGGCAAACCCAGTTAGTTTTCATTTCACCCGATAATTTCGTCTGACTTCCAGCGCCGGCACATGCGATATGAAATAGTAGGTCGCATTTAGAACACTTAATGTTAGATGATTTTAAAGGTTTTTGACACGATGTGCAGTTATTTGCCATTATTATTTATAAAAGGCGAATTTAGCTAGTCGTAAACAAATCGTTATAAAATTCCTGGAATCCGGGCGCACCTGCAGCTGCGTCGGCGGTAGTAAGTACCTCCCGGTAGTGTGAAAGAGATGAATTATTGTTTTCGGCGCAGCCCGTCTCGTTTACTCGAGGTGTGGCGGGGGGTACCTCAGCACACAGCGATGTCGCGCGCGAACTTTTTTGTTGATATGTTATTGTTATTATGCACTGAACTTTGACACTTTTCGGATTGAGATACGGGTCAGAATTACATGTGACTATTTCTTTAGAATTTGAGGAGCAGAATTAATTTTGACAACACGTCCACCCTTCACAAGTCTTATGACGCAACGCAATATGTACTAAGATAGTTTCAGTTTTTCATAATGATGTACCAATTTCAAGTAAAGATAACAAAGCATAGTCGTCACGATTTCCCAGTAGGATAGTATTAATATTCTAGCTGATTATTTCTGAAGAATCATTTTAATCACCATCATCCCGTCTTAAAGGGACGCAACTCGACATACATTTTTACTGTTTTTCATACAACCGCTCTTACGCAATTATGACTTTATTACACATTTTTCATTAGATATTTTGGTAACACAGTATTTTATGGATATTATTTAGGCTTATTGAAATAAATTTATAAATTTGTATAAAACTAATCCAGTAAAGACCTCCGAAAATCTGCTATTTTGCATGAACATGAAAAAAAGTATAACAATAGATTCTGAGACAAATTTAATCAAGATTCTGAATGACGATTATGTTTTTCAAAAACTTTTAAGGGTTTAAAAAAATAAACACGTATTTCCTAGAACAAGTTTTGTAAAATATTTGAGTTAATCACGGAATTACCGAATGGTAACAGAGTTTTCAGGCGTTATCTCTCTTTTCTCGTGTTGCTATTTCGTCAAACATCGCGTTGAATAGCGTTAGATGAAGTAACAAGCTTTTAAACCATGCTCGACGTTGACGATAGGTGAGTAAAAAAGGAGCCTCTTATGAAAGTATTCTAAGTTATCTAATAGGTAGGCGTTTTGGTTTATTGATAGTGTTAATTTAAAAAAATTAATGTAAAGGAACTGACTTCATTTCCAGTGCTCTCTACCCAAGAGATAGAGATACTAATGTTGTTGACAACCAATAATGCATTTTTTATGTAGGTACCCATACTGGGACAATATGACTTTCTTTTTATTTAGAAAATAGGTGTTTTAATGGGAATAAAGATATTAAAACCGAACTTAAATAAAGTGTTTTAAAGATTATTTAGCTAATTATTATTTTATTTTCATCATCATTCTCTTGATAATTATCTTGTCCCCATGTTTTGTGGTTTATGCAGCTTATATATTTTGCTTCCAAACATCGCTATTTAACGCAATCGTCACTTTCACACACGTACTCACATATCTTCGTATAAGCATAAGCAGCCCAATAATGTTTCCACTAATTGGACTCAAGCCCCCTTTTCAGTGAATGGGCCGTCCACTATATGGGCCCAGCGTGGATTGATGAATGTCACATTTCGTGTCATGGAAGTTTTGGTTCTAGGGCATGCCGGTTTCCTCACAATGTTTTCCTTCACCGTTTTGAGAGCAGTGTTGGTGAAATAAATAACACAAAGTAAAGTGCTTGCCTCAATTTGAACCCACGATGTACAACTCATAAGTCAGGGCCGTTACTAGTGGACCACCACTGCTCATATTTTCATAATGTTACAAATAAACAGCTTCTATTCATTAGTTAACTAAACTTCGTATCTATTTATAACAAATAAAAATAGCTGACACAATTTCATGTAACGCTATGATTGTTTTAGTGTGCAATGAAATCGGATACAGCGACTTCACAGGGCAGCATGACGTTTCTTGTTATTTCTTTAAAAAAAAATAAACAGTAGCTTTGCGGTTAACAGTTTTAAGAACTCGATTTTGTAACGAATGGCCTATTTCATAATTATAAGTATCATTTTACGGTTGGTTTAGTTTCTATGACAAGGGTAAGTGTTGAATAAAAAAAGGTAGGAGAAGCTCGTGTTTCGTTTGAGTTGTCTATCTGTAAGGTGCGAGCGTGATTTCACCGTGAAGTGGTGTGACAAAGTATTTGGAAGCTCGTCAATATATTTAGGACTACTTTTTGGTATGTGTATGGTGGGAAAACATCCACTGACTTCCCATGGGCGGAGCGAGAAGGCCACTCGTTTTTTCCCTCTTTGCCTTGTGTTCCAGGGGGTTCATTTTCACTTAACCCTTGGCCCCAGTAGGCTTCGACCCTGCATGGCCCCTACGATTTGCTGACATCTCCTTGAGGCCCGCGTGGAACACTATGCGCAGTCGACGACCTGGGCTCAGTCCGGACGACCGGAAGGCTACCCATTGGTCGCCGTCCGCAAGCCTACGCCTACGGTGATATTTAGGACTACTAAATTGACTTTGAATTGTTGACGAATTTACATGTAAAGATAGCATTTCACCACTACCTCGCCTAAGCGGTGATTTGACTGACAATGGAGCACGCTTGCCATGCCCTATTCACTCTTGTCTTAGAGATCCCTAGGTTGTAGCTATCAGGAACAACAGACTCAGGCATGGAATTCAACTCATTTACTGTACTCACAGATAATGTATTCCTGGAACGCTATGTACGTATCTAAAAATGATGTCATATCTTCGCAACATACTCGTATTCGTACTCGTACAGTAAAGGCCCCAACACTAAGTGTATCACAGATTCCAGAAAGTCACATAGATTTCAATGGAATTTTTATTTAAAGGATGTTGTACAGCAAAACGTTTTGCGATATCGGTTCGAGTCTTCACTACATTGCGTTTCGTTTATTGCTTTTGGCTTGCTTAATGGAGTATACGAAACATAGAGCTACCGTTAGAGTTTAGGAATAAACTGGTGCAATGGAAGTTCTATATTTATTGTACTTTTAACATTTTTATACATGACTGTTTTTTTTTAGGTGGGAAAATCATCTAATGACATATCTCGCTCTTGGGCCGAGCGGGAGATAGTGTCACACTTTTACTGACTAAAAACCCACTCCTGTTCCTTCGTTGCCTTCGTCCCAGGGCCCTGGGTATCGTTTTCACACTACCCATGGCCCCAGTAGGCTTCGACCCTGCTGGGCTCCTACGATTTGCTGACATCTCCATGAGGCGCGCGTGGAACAATACGCGCCGTCGACGATTTGGGCTCAGTCCGGACGGTTATCGAACGATCAGACGGCGGGTTACCCATTGCTCGCCGTCCGCAAGCCCGCGCCTACGGTGGCCGGCTGGTAAGGTTCTTCTAAATATTTGCATCCAGGTTTATCTTTAGTAACAATCAGAGTGCGACTAAAAATTTTCTTTGATTTACTGTTTTATAATTTGAGTTAAAATTTTTTTGTTTAATCTTTGCCATTATTTGCACATTAAGAATTCCTCTTGTACCTATCAAGAAAATTTAAACTCACATACACAAGACACCTAGACCCTGGAACAACTATCTGAATCATCATCACCATCATAATTTCAGCCGAAAGACGTCCATTGTTGGACATAAGCCTCCCCCAAGTGTTGCCACAATGAACGGTCCTGTGCGTCTCCAATCTATCGAATTTCCGCAACCTTTACCAGGTTGTCGGTCCTCCTCGTCGACCTTGACCAAGCGGTCGCCACTCCAGAACCTACAAATAACCTACCTCCTACCTAAACCTACTATCTGAATGCCATACAAATATTTGTTCTGAGCGGGAATCAAACCCGTGACACGCACCAGCCAATCGTTTAACCACTGTGCCAACCGAACCATCAATATATTAAGCTATTTTTATGCCTGTCTTTCAAAGTAATTCTCTACATCTTATCATCGTCCTTCTGCCCTTAACCCAATTTATTGAAAGTCCGCGCATCATGTTTCCTTCATCCATATAAATCTTATTTTGCCGTCATATTAATAGTCTTTTTCATAGTACTTTGTTTCATCATATTTCTAACTTTCAAAAAAACTTTTTGCAAAAAAAATACTGACTTCGGTCATCATCATCTTCATCATCTTCCTGCCCTTGTCCCGTTTTATTTGGGGTCAGCGCAACACGTTCTTTTCTTCCATTCTGTCCTGCCACTCGTCACGCTATCACTAACTCCCCTTTCTTTCATTTCACTTCTCACACAATCCATCCATCTTTTCTTTGGCCTCCCTCTCCCTCTCCAGCCATCCACATGTAAACTCATAACTCTTTTAGCAACAATAACTAAAAAAGTTTTGACCGAATTTATAACTTCAGCAACATGGAATTTAAACATAATTGGTAAAATGTGGATATTATATACCAGAGTGACTTTCACACATCTGCGTACCCTAATCTAATCAACGTACATAGAGCTTACCGGAGTGATGCTATGTTAAGGTGTTAACAATAAACAGATATACGACTGCAGCAACCTTGAAAGATTTCTTATCATTTATTGAAGAGTTCAATAGTCTCTCTTCGAAGTTCTTCATCACATCTTCAACAAATTGAAAATCATACTGCATGGGGAATATACTCGTTTAAAAAGTCTTTGATATTATTTGACGAAAATATCGCTGAACAACTGTACATAATCATACAAAAATCTGTCAAATTGAGGACTTAATCTTTCGTTTAAAATCAGTTTAAAAAGAGACTAAAATATCACTGTATCAAATAGACACAAAATAAAGGTATATCTAATCATTAAACTTGATTAGCTTGCTGTGAATTCCTAAAAACCGCTTGTACCATCAATATTAACTATTAAGCTAAAATTACTGATACCCGCATCGTCAATCTGGAGATCACTGATTAGCTTATTAGCTTTACTACCCGCAGTGTTATTAATTATTATCTTCGAAATCTTATCACGCTTGCATATCAAGTAGCCCACTATATCAATCACTTTATCTCTCTCACTTAAAATTCCTTGTTCTTTATTACGTTCATTACGTATTGCATAATCTATAGGAATTCCGATGACATTAGAAAGCTAACAAAATCGTTTGATCGGTTATAATCGATAAAAAGCTTGGTTACAATCAGATGATTTAATGCGCACTCCTCGATAATCTTGTCGGTAATTTTTCAATCAGCGCCTCTTTGCGGTGCATATGTTTATCGATAATCGGCTCTACACCGCTGTGTTAGAAATATCGATAGTGTTTGAATAAACATTCATCTGATTTATCGATACCAACTGTGTAATCGATACTATCGATAATGATGAGCATGAGCCTAAATAAATACAGACAAGATAAAAATCAATGAATGAGTAAAATTTAAGGTGTGGGTGTCTATATTTGTAATGTAAATATAAAAGTTTTTTTTTTATGTGCCGCCGCGTTATCGACAATCAGATTTATTTAACGTCAAATTTTAGGATGTGATCTATTATAAATAGGTTCTTTAGAATTTATTTACCGGCACATAAACTAGTGCTTACCCTGCAAATGATCGAATTAGAATATTCAATTCGAGCGTTACCAAATCGAAATTCAAATACGTGATTGTAATCTATAAAATATAGTACTTTCATTCAAGTTGAGTCGTATCATGTCCTCTGGTAATTACTACACTAAAGCTAGAACTACATTAGACCGACGCACACGTGTAACGCTACGCTTGAATTGTACGTAGAACGACGTCGCGTCGCGACGCGTGGCGTGGATCAAGTGTAGTTCTATAAGTCTAGTTTCCAAATAAAATGTATGGAGATCGACGCGTCCAGATCGGCGTGTATGTCACACGTGTGCGCATTGTAGTTCTTAATTATTGGATGAATTAAAATATGACACTACTTTAGAAACTTATGATAGTAATGGTAAAATGCTTGACCCATATCTAAAACAATGTGGAATACATTATTTTACTGGTAATGTATAATTATATATTTTCTTTTTATTTCTAAATTACATGTTAGTTTTTTTTTCTTCAATGTGAATGGATTTGTTATTAGGTTATTATTTTTTTATTAAATTTATTTTTTTAGTTTGTAATTTTCTATTGTACAACGCCTTTGACCTCCTTCGTAACGTTGTACAAGTGCTTGTAAATAAGTAAATGTGAGTTTGGAGCTCTATCACAAAACAAACCGCATCTTTTCATTAGACTTCATACGGCACAGGTTAATGAAAGAACCAAAACGTAAGTACCGACCACAGTAAAAGCTGCATAACAGAAAATATCTTGCCATCTCATTCAAAATGTCTAAGCACGTGTTTATTAGTGAACACAAAGCTTAACAAAGAGTCACTGGCAA